>JANCRA010000020.1:2480000-3920000 GCA_024362935.1 Setophaga petechia
TATATATATATATATATATATATGTATATATGTATATGTATATATGCATATATATATATATAATATATAGTCCCACTATGTTTTATTTGAAATTTGAATCGGTGCCATAACTCTAGGCAAAAAGTGCTTATACCAATGAGAGCCTTGCACCAGTGAGTGCCCAGGAAGGCTCCCGAGTGCCCCCCAGGAGCAACCTGAAGCTGTACCTGAGTGGAGTTGGATAGTTGGTTTTTCCACGGCTCCTCTGCGCTGCTGGTCAGGTTTGTGCGGTTATGAGGTAGAGAGAGTGCGTTTCGCTGCAGGTAAGGCACGTTTCCATTACTTCCACTTTCTGTTATGTGATTATTGCCTATCAAAATAGTGTCTGTACTACCCAGCGTTCTTGCTGTGCTGCAGGGAACGGGGCCTGCTGGAAAGGGTCCATTAGCCAGAGGCTGCCCAGGGCAGGCGGGACGGATTCCACGCTGAGCGACGTTAGGCACTCTGGTCAGAGCAACCTGAGGCTGCTGGCCAGAGACAGAGTTTGTAGGCAGTGATGAATCAGCTGTTGGCCCGTTAGGAATTCCAGTAGATCGTACCTGTGCAACTCCTGTTTGTCTCATCTGATGGAACATGAACAAAGCACAACGACATTGGCTGCGGAACTGAGAAGGGAAGGGTCGTACACGGTTTGTGTACTTTACTGCACTGGTCAGTTCCAATTTTATACCCATTTTAAGATCTTTACAGTTGCTTTTGAGAACTGTCAGGCTCATAAAAATGCTGAGAAAAAGTTAAATAAAACTATCAGTACACTTTTTTTTCTTGGCCATTCACTCTGAATGTTTTATTGCTGAAGTGAACAATGACAGGACGAGAGAAAAGCTGTTACCACAGCCAAGTGTTTTCAAGCAGAACTGCTTTTAGATATGTCCACTCACATTACTTTGAAAATGTGGCTTGAAAACTTTTACATTAACCAGCTGCCCTATAATAAAACACACCTAAACTCATTATGTTTCAACCACTAATCCACAACTATCCTTTATCCAAAAAAAAAAATTACCATAACACAGCAAAGGGCACAACAACTCTGTACAGCAAAAATTCTTTAGAATTCTAGAAACACATCAGTCTCCATTACTGACAAAAGTGTTGTAGGTAAGAAAAATATTTTTGTTCCCACCTGCTGGTGTTGCTGCATCAAGACAAACTGACTCTCCAGCTGTTCCAGCATAAGTTTCTGTGCTGGATTTAGATTATTTCGGTTTGCACGCAGCTGTTCCAAGTGCTAAAAAAACAGCAGTGTGGTTCACAATCATTAAAACTGCAGGGGCTTTTTAGTAACTTTCTTGCATAAAATACTAAAAAGTATCCATGAAGGTAAGACTTAAAAAGCTGAAAATAATCTAGATTTCTGTTACAGACTCAAACATCTTTCCATACACTCCCTTGCAAACCAACCGTATTACAAGTTACTAAAACTCAAGAGACTCTGCAAATTATTTGAGTATATATAATTATTACTGCCACACTAAAATTAAGTGTGCTGGTACCATAAAAGAAAACTGCATTCAAGTATGATTATATAGAATTCTTATAATAATTATGTGCATTTTAACACCTTTTTGTATTGTGTTATTCTTTTATTAATACTGTTCATCTCCAAGTGAATTAAACCTATAGGCACACATGAAAACTTATCCTGAAAATATAAAAAAACCCCAGAAAATTGTATGATTTAATTAGCAACATCAATATCTCAAGTTATGATATTGATCTTGTTTGCAACTGATAAATTTAGGTATCTATCACCAAAAATCTGATCTCTTTACTCATTTAAAAACACTCAGCACCCTGCAACATTCTACCAGTAAGTCTGCTGCTGCTAAGTGGTGTGACTTAAAAAGCAGATGAAGATGGTTCATGCCAAAATCCCTGGATTAACAGTACCTTCCATTCTGAATTCCCTCTGGAGGGGAGTGCAATAAAAAAAAATAAATATATATATACACATACACATATATGCATGTATATGTAACATGCCATATCCATCCAGCCTTTGAATTGCCAATTTTGAAAGGCTAACTTTGAAGATGCAACAAAGGCTTTTTTTATTCACTCTCCTCTTGCATCATACATTTTTGGCTTTCCTTTTTATATGTGCTGGAACCTTGTCAAGCTATTGCCAGCACATCCAGTCTACTGTACTCAAGAGAGGCCTACTGAGGTTCTGCTTAGAGAAGGAAGTTGGATCTGGAAAAAGGTGAGAATGAAAAGGGGAAAAAGTAGTCAAATATAAAATAAGCAGAGAGAAACAATGAGAATGCTTGGAGAGAGAGAGAGAATGACTGAGGAAGAACCAAAGGGGTGGGGAGGCAGGAGAAGGAGGGAGGGAAAATTATACAGTATAATAAAGCCAATATTGTTCAGACAGAGAAACAGCTGAAGAACTATATTAGAATTGAGGGGAACATTGCTCAGTTAATGAGAATGCTTTCTGCCTCTGCACTGTGCTCCCTTTCTATTTCTCTTTGCATCCAAAGCATGTGCAATGCATGGGTAAAATTTTCCAGCAGGGTCTCATTTTCAATATTTGGAATTCCTGCTGAACTCACTGCATGCCCTAATAAAGTGACAACAAAATTTCCTGACAAAAACCACCCAAAATAGATTTCCAAACTAAAATCTAGCATTTCATATAATTGTATTAGGTGACACATAATACAGAAAAGCAGCAGCAGATTTCATTTGAGTAATCATTTCATAGAATGTGCTTATTTGTTTATGCAATTTGATACAAGAAGCAACCTCGGAGGAAAGGACGATGTTGTAACAATACTGCCACAACCCCTTCAATACCCCCCACACTACAGCAAGTGACAAAACTCACTTTGCACACAGGTGTGACAATTTGCACATCTGTCTTTAAAAAACACCATAAGAAAAAAGTTACTGTATGTACTTCATAAATTACAGAATTCATACAATGTAAGTGTTCAGCTTCTGCTAGAATCATTTAGTTTACTAGAACTTATCTCACATAGAGAGGCCACAAATATTAGAACTTGAACTATACCCTGGGAAGTATTTTACAGTGAATTTCAAGAATGTGAAACCAGAACATGTCCCAGGTTTATTTTCTTCAAAGGAAGAAGGAAAGAAACAAAATATTTACCAGAGCTTCTGAAGATCCCCCATACATACCTGTAATTTCTGTGGTGTCAAGCACCAAGAATGAATTTGTTGCTGTACAGGAGGATGTGACACTGTATGGCCACTGCTCCAAACATCTGAAGTATTCTGAGAGAAAATGTTACATTAAAATGTGTGACTATCAAAGGGCCAACATAATTTCTTTTACTATCTAGATTTTAACTTATTTATGAAAGAACTAGTAATTGTTTCAAAAATAATAATATATATAGCAAGAATGTACTAAAATAACAAAGTCTCATTCTACCATTCCCAACAGTATCAGAGTAATCTGATGAAAAAGATAATGATACCTAATACCATAAGGAGAAACAAGCAAATCAAATTATGCAATTAACTTAAATGTATGCTACTTTTAAAACTGAATACTTTATCTACTGTAACACTATTACATGATGATGAAACACTTGAATTCTAAATATAAGCAAAGGCAATAGACAGGATGACATGATTGTCTCCCTCTCAATCTCAGACTACAACTGTACTTCACTGACACAACTACAACTGCAGTATAGTGCCTCCAATGTGCACTGCCCTTATGCACCTCCTGCCTAAGCTGGAATCTGATTAAACACACCACTAAAAAATGGTTTTTAAAATTTCTAGAAACATTCCCCACCTTGATGCCAAAGGATTAAAATTTACAGCACAAATTCTGTGCATGCTGAATCATTTCAATGCATATTTTCCATATAATTTTGGTAGGGGGCTCTAGTTCATCAGAATATATACCTTTGTTGGACTAGATGTTCTTTTCCTCTTGGCAGGACTGGTCAGGTCATCTACTTGGCTAGAAGGAATCATGTGTAGTGGCAAGGATTGCTGTGAAATTGGTGTTTGAGTGAGGCCTAGTACAGGTTCAGTATTTGGATGATGAGGTTTACAAGCCTAAGAATCACAGAAGGAAGACAAAAATATGGTTCTATATATTCTTAATGCTTTCCTTTCAATTTTATAATTTTAACAGCCCACATACATTAAAAGGGCCGAGCAGATATTCTGAAGCTGATCTCAATAACTGAAAAATCAGTTTCCATATGGTCATCAATGGAGGAATGTGTACCTTTCATGGGATTATTAAACCACTGCAGCATTTCTATTTAGGATGAAATCTTTTAAAATCATGAAAATCCACAAAGGTTCTAAATTGGTACCCCCATATTTCTCCCACATTATAGGGAGCTCCTTGATCTAATATCCCTCTGCAAATAAATCAAAGGCTTCTTTTAATAAAAGCCAATCCTGTGCTCAATAAAATAAGCTTGACCACTACAGATTGTAAAGAACCCTTAAAGCTGGGCACCTGCAGAACATAACCCAACTTCTCACCTGCTGTGCTGTGTTCATGGCACCCTGCCTGGAGGTAAGCTCTGCGGGGATTGGTAGGCTCCATGCCTCCTCAATACTAGGAAGTAATTTAGTTTTATTCTGTAGACTACCTTGTGGAAGGTTACACAACTGAGCCTAGGAAAAATTATGTAAAAAGCAAATTTAACACAAGCCTACTTTAGTAAGAGCAAGTCCATGAAATCTTCCTAAATGCTGTAGCTAATTATGTCTTAAAGAGAGGACAGATTTAAAATTTTGGGGTTTAGAAAGGTGCTAGGTATAAAGAGGGTAACCAGAATATAAACCTTTGTGAGAATCAGAACAAAGATGAGCTCTGGATTCAGAGGTCTCATAATTCCTTTTTTCTGAAATTGCAAACAAGAGTGAAAGATAGTGTGGTGCATATTCTCACTATATGTTATGAGAACTTAAAAATGTAGACAAATACAAAGAAAAAAGCAAAATGATGTAAAACAGTATGCTTTGATTAAATGTGCAAAATAGGGTTTATAAGGAATTAAGTTCCACTTAAAAATGAAGGAAATAAAATATTACAGGCTATGATATGCTTACAGTACACATGAAAACAGGTTAAACACACCACAAACAACTGCAAGTTAAACTCCAAGTGTGTGACTTCTCCCCTCCCCTCTGCTGTGTGTCTGAAGAGCATTTCCCCTGCTTAAAACATTCGTTTTACCTGTAAATACTTTATCCGTGCTGCAAGTGCAGAGGTATTACTACAATTTTTGCTCCTAGTTGCATTTAAGTAGCATTTAATGGCATCCTGAGGCTGGTTGCAGGACTCATAGAGTGTGCCTAGGTCCATCCAGGCTGCAGCATGGCCATGGTCCAATTGTACAGCACAGATATAGGCCTGTAAAGCATCCATAGGCTGATTTTGCTGTTGGTACAGCACACTGAATAGAAAGATTAGTGAAGTTGAGAATTAATAACAAAGTAAAGACACAGGCAACTCAAATATACACATCCCTCCCCAACCCCTTAATAAATCTTGGCATTATGTAAACCCCAGTTCTAAGAAGAAATATCTGAAACTTTAACATTGTCTGTAACATTTTCAGTATTTTAAAACATTGAGAAAGCAAATATAAATTCATTATTTAAACTTTAAATCAGACAAGTCTGACAACACAGGTGTGTAAATAAAAAAAACTTTACAGTGCCCCTGAGTTCACAAAAAGCTGATATTCTTTATTTATATATATTAGCATGGAATTATATCATTGTATTACCGTGTATCATTCTTACCCTATTGAACACCATGTATCTGCACTTGCTTCTGATTTATCAATAGATTGCCTATAAGATATAAAGGCATCCTGAACTTTCCCAATACTTGAATAGCACCTGGGAGAAGAAAAGAAAGAACTTTGGTAGTATTTATAGAAGGTAATCATTGAGCATGGCTTACCAAGACTGATCTGATAAATGTTAAGTCATGCAAATACACACTCAACATTTGCTGTTTCTAAATGCCAGGCACAAGCAGACTCCAACATCTCAACGTGTATTACTAATTATTTATTTAAGCCCCTCAAATCTATTTAAACCCTGGATTACTACATTTGTAAGGAAAACAGTCATCCCACATTTGATAGATTTGCATTTCTTTCACTGTTGATACCTTATCAGTCAATAAAAAAAGTATTTATCTAGAGACAGCATTACAGTGAAACAATTAAGTTACCTATTTCATCAAACAAATGGTTATAAAACTTAATGTTTTACAAAACTGAATTATGGAGAGATACTGACCAACTCAACCAGGATGATCCCTGACTGACTGGGAGGCTTTTTATGAGCATTTCTTGCATCTCAATCATATTTAAGGAATTAACAAACCAGTTACTTGTACTGCAAAGTACAGAGAACCAAATTTTGTACAAGTCTGTGTGATTCTCTATTTTTTACATGTCTTGCTTTAATTCCTCATGTACAAATTCAAAGGTATTCAACAGAACTACAATTATATCACATGGAACGATATCTACAGTTCTAAAATTAAATCTCCAAATAAAGCCAAGATCAAATATCCATCTATATATATTTACTAGTTTAATCAACAATAACTGTGTCCTGTATTGTTTGTAACAACGTTCCCTGCTGGAAAGAGCACTGACAACTTTCAAAACAAATAAATAACAATAGAAAATTTATTCTAGTAAATAATAAAAAACAAGCAGAACAGTACAGGCAAAGGTTTGTCAAACATGCTGCACTCTTTCAAGTATTTTTGAGGCACACTAGGAAATGAATACAATAAAATATAGCATTACTTTGCCTAAAATCATCCATTAAGTCTGAACACAGTGTTTCAGGAGACTGTTTTACTGGCAATCTACCCCAATGCCCAACAGACATGTTTCACTCTGCCTGGGTATCACATACACAAAGCCTCTCATTAGGGCAGCACTAACATGAGGCACCCACAAAACTTTGGCAGATGGAGTTTTTCCAGTGGGAGACAAGGGAGGTGGTGATGCATTTGAAAAGATAGCTTTGATCAACTTGTTATCTGGTTTGGACAAGCAGCAGAGGAAGGAACAGCACAAGGGAATACATGAGGAGGGGAAAATAGAGTGAATGCACAACCCCATAACCCTCCTGTTCTTCTGCCAGAGACTGGACTGGAGAAATGGGGCACAGAAACATTTTTGTTCTAGCCCTCCCTGTAAGGGAAAACAGGGGCTCCCACTGAATTTTTCACCCCATTTCCTGAACTGTCCCCCTTGTCTGCAGGGTCCCAGGCCTCACCCTGACCACTGAGAGCAGCTGCACGTGTGGAGGAACTCCAGCTCCACCCTGCCTGAGAACTCAACTTCCTCAAGGCACCTGGAATGGGATTACTGAAGAAAAACCAGGATTTCAGCCCAGGAAGATGCACAAGATGATCCCTGGCTCATTTTCCCTTTTCCCTGCCCCTCTGCCCCACACACTCAGTGCTGGCTGGAGATCCCTGTCTCACAGGAACAGCTGGAGAAATATTATGAGCATGACAAAATCAAACATGGGTTCCAGCTGTATGTGACCAGAATCCCCAAGAATGTCAGCTGGAAAACACTGAGGTTAGGATATTCATTTTGGTTTTGCCTTCTTCTTTTTAAATGCATTCCTCAACAGAACTGATGTGTTCACATATGGACTTGAACTGCCCTCAAAGCTTTCTCCAAAACCTGAGTATTTCAATAGTTACTGCTGGCTTAAGTGAAGTACTCAATTCTTAAAAAGCAGACTAGAAAAACTCATCAAATTTGTATGATTTACATCTGGGAACGTTATTTTTCAAGTAAAAAATACTGTCAAAGGCTACAAAATTAATTGAATACTGAAACAGACATTAGAATGGATCAGTCTGAGCCATACATTGCTGTGTATGACCTTTAAAAATGGATGTCTGCCTAGGAAAATATTTGTATTTCAGGGCAAAAACTGAGATTAGGAGGGAGATTCTGAGAAAATAAAGAGAGAAAGAATTATGAAAAAGGTATGAAGAAAAGTAACAACATTCAGAGAGGATTTACAAAAAAAATAGGGAGAAAAACAGGGAAAAGCAGGCTGGCTATATTGAGATACTGTAAATGTGTAGACTGAATAATAACAACAAAAAAGCAAAGTCACTTGGGTAAGATACTTCAACTTCTAATGTTTGTTCATCCCAAATATGTTAGCACTTTGTCTTTTCATACACTTCCCAGAAAACTTAAGACTTCAGTAGATACATATATACTTTCCCTTCATTTTTCTTCTGACAGGATTAAGAAGAAAAACAGTGTAAGATACTCACAATAATTAGTATCCTCAAAAAATTTACCAATATAGTTACAGTGACTATAAAATCTTTTCTTACCTTCCAAGGAAATACCAGGATTGACCAGAATTTGGATCTGCTTCTAGAGATTTCTGGAGATACTGTATAGCATAGCTTTCCTTGGTTGCCTTGTCTCCAAGCTGATCCACGGTGTGATGCATCCAGCCTACAAAAACAATCCACAAATGGGAGAAGTGAAATTCCCCAAGATCACTGAATAATCTGGCACAGCAGGCCTTTGCAGCATTGGTGTCTCTTTAAAAATAAGAATATCAAGCAATAAAGCCACTTATACATACATCACAAAGTTTTAAAAACTTTTAAAGTTCTATACTAAAATTACAGGACAAAAAAGACTTAAAATTACTTTCATGTAGTTTTAAAGCACTTTTTTGGGTTTAAATAATTTTCTAAGAGATAAGGAGCACAATTATGAACTGCTCAATCTTCTACTAAAAAAGTGAATATTAATGTCTTTCCTCCTCAGATACCTTCCCTGACATTGTGAAAAATGCCACCATTTTCCCTGTCACACAGCAATTATTTCTATACATATACATACATATATATAAAAAACATGTGTACTATCTACATACTATCTTGTTTACTCTTTTTCTTCTAAATCCTTGTGTTTGTCCCATATCTACATTTGGGCTAAGAATTTTTGCATCTCTACTTGAATCCTTCTTACATTGTCATTTCCTCCTCATTAATACAACGTATTTTCCATTCACCTTGACAAATGCCATCACCTCTCATCTACATAACAAATTAATCTAACCACACACGTCATATTCTTTCAAATGCCTTTTCTACTTTCATTACATTAGACAAATTATTCATCCCCACTTTAAAGGCCTCCTACAACCCATCCTCCCCAATAATATTTGATATGCTATTAAAATTTCTGCTCCAGCACCGATGCAAGGCTTGGTTACCACTTCAAACAAAGCACCTTCATCACCTTCTCCAGCTGCTCCTCATCTGCCTCCAAGCTCAGATGGAATTCCTTCAAGCAGCCACAAAACCATCTCACTGTTGTTCATACAATGAGTACAAACAAGGAAATCTTTTGTGGCCAGCAGCTGGCTTGCTGAAATCACTGCATACCACAGGGCTCAGCAATGTCTTGCTGTTTGCTCAATAGCCATGTATTTGTCTTAACAAGCCACTGCTTTTCAGAAAACATTTGTAAAATGCAAGATGTGACAGAAGACTGTCCCTGTCACACCCATAAACAGCCCCTTGGGGAACACCATGACACCAATTTCATAAACTACTCATGGTTTGCATAAAGTTCTGGTTAATGACAGAATTGACCACACACCTGCACTGCCTGTCCATTCAAAACTTCCGAGAGATAAACATTCAGCACCATGAATTTGTGCTTTTTGATGAGTCTAACTACACAGGGAAGACTGAGAAGGAGCTGATGGGTATTTGCAGGCTCACCTGACTCTCTGTAATTACACTTTCCTTTATGATTTTTATTCTACCTGTTTGATACAGCTCATTTTTTCATTCCATGGGCTCATATTTGTTAACAGACACCACACTTCTGCAAATGGAATGCAAACTTCCAAACTTTAACAAAGACAGTCAAAAACAAAATCACAGCTACTGAACAACATTTGCCTGAGGTAATCTCAGAAATATCACTTCAAAATTATGCTCACAAGCACAAGTTCAAATATTTCATGGACTGCAAGAAATGTCAGGTAAAGAGTCAAGTGGTTACATTGCTGAAAAAAGTATTTTATCTTGACTGAAAATCAATCAACTAAAAAATTTACCAGTTGGGGGAAAAGAAAATAAAAAAACCCAGTGATTTTTGCAGTCACATAACACAACTTTGTGTCATTAAATTAATACACAAGCTACGATTTTGATTCAAATCCCAAGCTTCTGAAGTTCTTCAGCATACAGAAAGTACTCATGCTTTAAAAAAAGGCTTCTCTGAGTTTGGTTATTGGAATTCACCTGAGTAACTCTACTTTAAGGATGTATGTACCAGGTGCTGTTCCAGACAAAGCTTGAGATAAAGATAATAGTAAAGGAATTATGAACAATGGTAAAAAAAGACATTAAGCAATTTCCTTTATCTTTAGAAATGTTGTGTGCCTATTTTCTGTTTCATCAGAACCTTGCTGGATTGAAAGATAACACGTTGTATCTTTGTGAGATCTTTACTGAGGTTCACTGATAAAAAAGAACAAGTCTATTTCTAGGAGACAGAAATGAGAACCAGCAATCCCTATCTGGCTTCTCTGCTGAAACAAGGGCTGCTTCCCAATTTTATCTTCCTGCACAGGGAGTTGAAAAAGGCAGAAAGCAAGAAAGGGAGAGCAAACAAAAGTTTTCCACTAGAATAACACAGGCAGGGGAAACTGGATCTGTTCTTAAGAATAAAATGAAGAATGTACATAAAGAAGGTGATGGAAAACCCCTAAGCTGTCCAGTTTCCCATTTGGAAAACCTATCTCCAACTCTCAACCAGCATAATTGATGACTTTTCCACTGCTGGGACATTTTTAATATGATAAACCAAACCACAGACCTTGTCCACACATCACATATGCTCCATGCTCTTTTGCAGGTCTTTACAATTTCATTTGGAGCAGATTTGGAAAAAATCCCTCTGATGTGCTAGCCTAGCTCGTGAGTCTGTTTTTTCATGCTTATCAATCATTCTCACACTGAACTTGTGGCAATCACTTTTTCTTTAGTAAGTGTGAGTGTCTCTGAGGACATTAAATTCTTCCCCATTTCAGCACCTCAGATGCCTCATGCAATTACAGAGACACCACCCAGCAATGCCCCCAGCCAAAAAGAATTGGGAGTGCACTTGGGAACTCTAAGCTGTTTATGTAGTTCTTACACTCTTCCTTATCCAATAGCTGAATACAAGTGGGAAAAGAATATTGGGACAGATCTGATCTTCAGTCTCATTAATTTAATGTAATTTTGGGCAAAGTGATGAAAAGAATTGCTGTCTGGAAAGCAAAGAGCAAAGAGAAGGAAGGAAGATCTTACTGTGATGTCTACCTGAACTAGTCAGCACTCATCAGCTCAACTGGGCATGTGTTTATCTGGGAATCACAGGGTTCTCCTTGGAAACCAGCAACACGAGCAAAGATTTTAGTAATTATCTCACAAGACAAGTAATTCTCTCTGAACTTGCCTAAATTCCAATCTGGCTCAACAAACATTAACTAGCAAAGGAAAATAAACAAAAGCTACTTTCAAACTGATTTTTTCTGTCAAAGTGAAAAAAAAAGAGTTGAATATACAAATACAAATATGTTTTGACTGGGTTTTTCAAGTAGCATTCTGGCAGATGGCAGGTATTTTCTATTATATTTTCTAAGCAGCAGTGCACCACCCGGACTGTGCTTCCTGAGGAGGTGTTTTTATTACCAGCTGCTAAAGACTAAATCTGTGATAAACACCAGACTGATAAATACCACTGCTAACAGCAGAGCAAAGGAAAAGCATTATTCCTTCAATGGTCCAGTTAAGACCACTCTATCCCTTTCTCCACATAGAAGCTACCCACACAACAAAACTGGGTGACCTATGCTGATTGAATAAAGAGAGTTAATCCAGTTTTCAGACAGCAGACAATTCTCAAAGTCACTGCTCTTACTGCTAGCACAGAGACCTGTGGCAGGGTTTTATGAACACAACCATGTGCCTCTGCTTCTATTGTGGCAACATACATCAAACAGAGATGAAAAAGAGCTGGTCAGCTCTTTTGAGAAGCCTGTCTTCCACTGATCAGATGCACAGCCTTTCTGGATGAAACTGCTGACAATTTCTACTAGGTGACATAATACCAAGCTAAAAAAAAAAATAAAATTCAAAGGGCTTACTGAGATGTAAGCAACACTGTCCTGTGACAGCAGAAAGAGCAACACCCAGAGTCCTGCAGCAAACTCCTGCAGCAGTTTCACTTGTGATTTCACAGAGATGACTCAAAATTAGCCCATTGATTTTGACATTCTGTCACAGAGCACAAATTACCCCACTCCAAATCCATACACAACCCGTACCACAGAGAAAGAAAGCTCTGTGGCCATAACTTAATGCCAGTTACAAATTCGAGTTAAATGACCACTATGTGAAGAGGGAAAAAAATAAAAATGGGCATAAGCAGGCTAAATTAATATTTAGAATAATAAATCAGATGAAGAACATGGAGAAGGTGAATGAAGGAGTTCTGTACTGGGTTGAACAATTTTAACAAAATACTCTGGAAATATTTTTATATGGTATAGAGGATAAAAGCATTTTATTCTATCCACTTCTTAGAAATTCTTGGCTAAAAATTGTCTATCAGCTTTCTATAAACACAAAATACGACAATTTAAAAACAAAAAAAAAATCCTTTTCACTTTTTATGTGTTTTTTTAATGGCACCTGATGATAAATCTTTTAGTTACAGTAGCTGGTTTTCATTACACAGTATAATAACAGCGAAAGAAAAGGTAAATTTTTCAGTTGCCATGTTCTTCTAGTCTGACACAGAGTATTTAGGTTTTTTCAAGGGATATTAACAGAGGCAGAACAGAGAACACAGAATTCCAACTGCTGCCCTCTTTCTCTGAAAAACCACCCTCTCACTGCCCAAAATCTAACACACAAGAGCTTTTTAATTTTGTAAGTTTAATCAAAATACTTTCCTCCTCTCTTATTTACTTGATTATCTACCTCTACATGTTCTATTTGGGTGAAAATCTCACACACCATGTGCAGTGTGTCTAAGACTCCCTTTGGAAATGGAGCCTTAAAAAACACTGCTGAAGGCAAAGATGGCAAAAACGAAACACAGAGGAAAATAAAAGTTAATTTTACATACCTAACTGCTGTAAGACAGTTGCTTTTACTTGTGCAGGAAGGTTTTCGATCTGCAAAAGCTGTTCATAAGCTTCCTTTGCAGAGTGATACTTTCTCTGCAAAAGGAAAAAAGTAAATGGATTAATCATAGAGCTTACAACAGATCACCAATAGCAACGATTTCACAGCACTGACAGCACACAAACACATTGACAAAAAATTCTAGATTTTTTTTTGCATACAGTGCATATGAAAGCTTTAATGAGTGATGTGTATATATGGTAAGAGAATAACTTCCATAAATATAGTATTTAATAGAAATTGTCTACTTAGAAGAATTGAGGGAAATTTGCAAATTATTAAAATTTTGTCAACTCCTCATACATGCATTATCCTTCTTACACTACAATATTGAATATTCTGCTTTTAAGGGGACGACTTGAATGTGAATCTACATCTGAGAAAACCCCACACAAATTCCACCCAGGAAATTTGTAACAAAAACCTAAATCATCATCTTTGATCATCATTTGTGGCTGGTATAATTTTGCCTCTTTCCTTCCTTTGGTATATTTATTTGAACTGCCTCTTTCAAGATATTTACTGGGAAGAGTCCCACCACATGTAGAATTAATGGGTTTATGCCTAGATAATGAAGGTACAATATCTTATTATCTGCTGTATAGCTTAGGTGTGTCTACAGTCTAGAAATCCTCATTTTCAATTCCCTGCACAAACAGGTGTTGCTACAGGAAACACATTTCCAGGTTTGTGAACTGTATGAGATGTTTTGTGTATATTAAAGGTTTAGACTTGTCAATAATTATTTGATTAATTATTTGGTAATAATGTCAGCATTTATCTTTGTGCTCCCTAACAACAGTTGTTTTAAAATGAATGTATTTTAAATGTTCCAATGTTCTGTGCCTCCTCTTCCACAAATATGCTTTTAGGTAATTCAACATTAGACTTTATTCTGGCAAAGAGATGAAGAGTGCATTAAAATAAATGGGGCCACCTAAATGCAAATGACTGTGGTTTAATTACATTTGTTTTAAGCAAGGAGAACACAGTAATCAGTATTGGTGTTTTGAAGGGATAACTGGGAAGAAAACTAAACAATTAAATACCTAGTAGAATTTAGAAATGTTATCAAGTTCTTGAAATCTCAAAATCACAAAAGACAAATTGGTGATTTAAAAACCTTATTCTAGTCAGGAAGAAAAATTAAAGCAGCAATTACATACTTTCAAATGGAACAAGGGGAAGTTGGTAGAAAAGATTTTTAATTGGTGTTCATGAAATGCAGACAACTGGTAAGAAAACAAATAATATAAATAAATAAAATATCCATGTCCAGCAAAAGAAAAACAATCAGGAAAAGATTTTAAATTTAGCATTGGGAACAAAATTTGTAGTTTATGACTATGAATGTTGAGCAAATGAACTGAAGTTCACTGTAGAGGATGACAGTGGAGGCAGAAATCCAGATGTCAAATTAGGTAAATATTAGTGCCTAATATTCACACTTAATAAAAAAAATATGTTTAGAGGCTCAGGAGGTTTTAGAAAGGCCTTTTAAGACAGAGCATATTTTCCAGACCTAGATTATTTTTTACTTTTGTTATTTGTTTTAGCATTTACCCTTTAGAAATCTGATTACCTATATACCTTAAAATACTAACAAAACCTGTCCCAGTGTTTACATTTGGTTTTATTTCATCAAATCAGAATGGTTTGGGTTGGAAAGTACCTAAAAGATCATCTAATTGCAACCCCCTGCCATGGCAGGGACACCTTTCACTAAATGAGAGCTCAGAGCCCTGAGCTGGCCTTGGACTCTCCCAGGGACAGGGACAGGGCACCCACAGCTGCTCTGGCCACCTGCCCAGGGCCTCACCACCCTCACAGGAACAACTTGATGCCTCCATGCTAATTCCAAAGTCCTTGATGCTTGGGGGCATCATGAATGGTCTTAGAAATGGAAAAGGGGAGGAGAACCCAATCCAGCAGCTTTCTTTAGACACTGAACAAGCCACCTCACCTCCAGAGGTGGAACTACAGAAACCAGCATGAACCACTGCCAATTCTCACCAGCACCAGGCTTGTCTCTTGTCCAGAGCCTGGCAATCCATCCTTTAAAGTGCAGTATTGTGGCACTTAATTAAGAAATGAATTAACTTTTTCATTAATATTAAGAGAGTATATAATTTTCAAGCACATGGAAGGGTTCAAACACTGTTTCACTGTGTTCTGTAAAAGAAACCAAGCAACCAGCCTGTCTCCAAAACCTCTCTAATTGTGTCAGAGGTAATATCCAGAATTAATAATCCAGAAGCCAGGACTCTTTTGGTTATCAGTCTGTCAAAGTCCAGAAAACAAGATACCTCTCCCAAGCAGAACTGTGAGACAAACCAACCCTAAGAGCAGAATGCACTGAAACTTTTCTGCTCTGACCTGCATTAAAAGGAAGCTCCTGCTGCCTGTAATTGTCAGCCAGAGAGCACAGCCTAAGCACAGCTACCACTGATCACACCCTGACACAGGACACCTGGCACAGTGATCTGGGCTGTTTTAACTTCCTCTTGATCTGCTGGAGTGAAACAGAGCTGATGTGCTGCATGGAATCTGGATGGTAGCCAAGTAAGAACCACAACAATCCATGAACTTGGGGATTAATGGTGCTTTGGGATGGGGATTTCTGTCCAGTCATACAACTTTGCACCAAAAGCACTCAAAATAAAAATATTCTGTTTATCAGATTAATATATTTTATTTATATAGAAATACTTCAGGCCATTTTTCACTGTGCCATCAGAAGACAGTACTTTCTAACTGGCTGAAAATACAGTTTGTCTGTTTTCCATTTCATTTGCAACAGGTTTTGTTTCCATTCACATCCCTTCCTCAGTCATATGATACCTATAAATGTGGCAAAAGGGCACAGCATCTACATTATGTAACCAGTCAGTCAAACCTCAAATACACCATAGCTGTCTGAGTAGCCACTTGGTTTCAATTTATTTATATTCTGGAAGCTCAGGAAGTGTTCTGTAATCCCCCAAAAGATTCACCTGAAAAGCTCTGTGGTAGAATTTGACCCAGAATTAGTAACAGAGCTTTATTTGCTGTTGACCACAGATCACTAATGACACATGCATCAATTTGATTTGAAGATTTAAGAACTTCTAAAATTGCACTTAAATTTGAAAATTTCATGTCAAATATACCAAATATACCTAAAAAGCACATGGGCAACTGGTTGGGATTGATTCTGTGTGTGTATATGAGAAAAAACATGAATTTATATAAATGAATTGAGAAACTTAATCTTTTTAAATCTACATATAACCTTTTAGATATAAATAGAACCTCACAGAAGAATTTTCCTGAAAGTTGTATTTTGTGAACTTTTTTTGCACTCAAATTGGGAGATCAGTAAGTATATGTTTATTAAGATATCCAGTCCATTTTATTTTATGACACTCCACACACAAAATATTTTTAATTTAGCCAAAGAAAGTCAAGTTTCTTGAGTGATTCAAGGCTTTAGTCTAACTTTCCTAAAGCATCTACAATCCAAATTCCACGGACTGATTACATCACATAGTTTGAAACTCAACCACAATTTATGAAAATGAGCTTAAAAGCTTACCTGGATTTCATATAAGTGGGCAATGTGAAACTGAACTGTAAGAGTGGGAAAATCAAAATTATTAGTTTTCATCAACAACATCAATTGCAATGTTTTGAAGTGAGGGATAAACAATGTTTCAAATTTATCAATGCAAACCTGTGACAAATTAGGTTTTGAAGATACCAAAAGTATTTTTTACATTGATATTTTACATTTAATATACCAGACCTGACAGAAAATTAATATCCTAACAAAGCACAAAAACGCCAAACAGGTATTGAGAAAAGCAGTCCATGCATTTTATTTGTATTCTGAAACAGAGTCCATTAACCTTTCAGCAAACTTAGCAATAAAATCTCTGGAAGCTGAGGTAAGAGAACACAGGTAGCATTTTCTGTACATATCCAAGCTAGAAATAAACATTTTCATTCAGCTGCCAAGAAACAGACTAGCTGGGTCGCAGAACATTATGTTACACACTGCCAGTTTCATATGGGATCTTAAATTAAGGTGTTTTTTTTCCTTTTAGGAATTGTCTTTCCCTTGTTAAACTGAATCAGAAGTGTTAAATACAGGTGATATTTTGATTGTAACTGTTAAGCATTTTCAATTCCTCACAAAAATTGTCCAGAATGCCATAAATACCACAAGCAGCCTGTGCAGGCAAGAAGATTGCAGGCTGGAGAAAGAAAAATGGGCTGTTCAAGAGTAAAAGCAGAGAGAAAATTACCCTCACACTGCTCAAATCATCACAGAAAATACTTGAGAACTGCTAACCTGGACTACCCATGGAATGGTAGATAGCTAAAGCTAACTGAGATAAATGTAATCCTCATTCTGTTTTGATGAGGTAAGAAAAGTTCCTTTGAGACAGACTTTTGCTCCATGTTTGTGAGGATTACAAGTAAGAAAATACCTGTGTTTGAGCCAAGCTCAATTTATTTCAATTACACAGATTCTCTCCCTTGAAGCTACAGAAAAGTGTGACACCAAATTACCATACATACAGGTAATATGGAGTTCAGGGTTTCACTCTGGGTCACAAGGGAGGGAAAATATCTCCCTTTGTGCACTGCTTTGTCCTCTGCTGTAAAGAAGGAAGCTGAATGCACTTTGGAAACCAGGTCAGAATGAAATGCATCATCTAAAATTTTAATAAACTTTTTGTGTTCCTTGCTAAAGGGCACATAACACACCCATTATGTTCACTGCATCATCAAACTTCACTCTGTACTGATGACAGAACAGCCCTGCATTTGTTTCAGGAGTTCATTATCTAAAAAATCTCTCTTTTATTTTTTCCTCTCCTAACAAAACCCTTTCACAGTGTGAAGCTCCAAAATTAAGTGATGCCTTGGAGGAAAAAGGAAAATTAAAGGTGTCAGATTAGAGACAGCCTAAATAGGAAGAAGAGATGCTCAGTACTCCAGCATTTCTGCTGGGAACACACTCAGTGTAATGCAGCCCTCAGAAATGCAAGGGAAGGATGAAATGGAGCCTTTAGTGAGGGTACCCAACACCCTGGGGCTGGGCAGGGGGGTCAGGTCTCCTTCCAGAACAGCCCAGTGGGGCCTGGCCAAGCCCCCTCAGTGCTCTTCACCTCCTCCTTTGGGCTGGTCAGGCACTGAGCCTTTACATGGGGCCAGCCCTCTGTCACAGACACATTTTATGAAAAATCCTTTTGTTAGGATCTTTTCTGCTGAGAAGCTGAGAAGCCTCAGAAACAAAATGTGAACAATGATTATCTGCTGCTGTGGAATGCAACAGGTGCATCTGTGATTGGTCTCATGTGGTTGTTTTTAATTAATGGCCAATCACAGTCAGCTGGCTCAGACTCTCTGGTCAGTCACAAGATTTTATTATTATTCCATTCCTCTCCTTTCAAGCCTTCTGATGAAATCCTTTCTTCTATTCTTTTTCTATAGTTTTAATATATAATTATCTTTTAATATCATATATGTAATAAAATAATAAATCAGCCTTTTGAAACATGAAGTCAAGATTCTCATCTCTTCCCTCATCCTGGGACCCTGTGAACACCACCACACTTGGTGACCCCGAGTGAGGAAAACTTCCACAGCCCTCTACACAAATCTGGGGGCAGAGGGGAGTGGAGGGACAGGTTAGGAAAACCTTACAGAAATCCAGAGGTTTAGTGGAAACCCATAAAGTTAGTGAGAAAGAATATGAACAAACACCAAATACAATAAAGAATCACATTTCTGGTAGAAAAGTAATAAAAGCCTATTGACTCTGGGAGAATTCTGCAAATTTTTACAAAATTATCTGTGCCTGTTGCTGATAAGTGACAAAGCTTTGAAGGCAGCCTTGAAGCACAGCTGGCTCCTTGATACAGCCAGTGGTTTCAGCCACGTGAACAAACTCCCTTTCACTGTCTTGCTGATACAATATTCACAATTCCATCCAGTTTCTATAGAAATGCTTTTAAATATTACATCCAATGCCTCTGAATTGAGATTTGGGAGGTAACTTAAGCTCAAGCATGAACGTATCTTAAAAACTGAAGGAATAATTTCCTTCACAACTCTCTGCCTTTCAATTCTTACAGACTCCAAAACACAGAGAAACAATGTTTATTCTTGTATACAATTTCACTAACTATGGATAAATACCTGCAGGACACTCTGTTACAGCCTACAGAACCTTCTGCCTATGACAGACCACACTGCACTACAGATTAACATGTTCAAATACAGACTAATACATAGTTGATATCATAAAAAACCAAAAAATCAAATATGGAGGTTTTTTCCTTATTTCTACAGTAAGGTTGATGCTGAATTTTGGATCTATAAATTTAAATGGCATGAAAGTAATCACTGAAAAGTTACAGATTACCAAGATCATCCAAACTTTAAAATAATTGGTATTAAATGTGTGCCAACAACAAGCTCCAGGTTTATAAATATATAAAAAGCAGTCAAATAATAAGTTTCCTCCAGAATTCAAGCCTTCAGAGTAATGAATAAGCTAAGTCTCAATTTTTACTTATTCCATTCAGTAAAACAATCCACAATTCCACTAGAACATCTGTCTCCACTGAGAGAGAGACAGGTTTTGTAGTCTCCCTCTCTCAGTACCAAATCTTTTGATTCTGAAGACCTGGTTCATTAAAAATTCATTCAGTTGCAAGCATAGGACTTAAAAAAGATCCACAACAAAATAAATACTTATTGGTTACTTACTTTCAGCGTTAGACAAAGTGCAGGGATTGCAGTCAATCAAAGCTAACTGAAAATGCTGGAAAGAAAAAAGAATTATTTGCTTTTCAAACAAAGTAATACTAGCACTTGGGCAAACTACTAAATCAATTCTGTACTTGAAAATCAATACTGCATTTTACCATGTGTCTTAAAACAGTTTTCAATTTCTGTTCAACTGTTTACTAGAGGAAAGTAAATTTTTTTTATTGCAAACACTTCAATGCTTCTAGGAATGTAAGATAGCAACAGATCTTCATAAAACAACTGGGGTTGCATCTGAAATAATGAAGGCATCAAATGAATGGTCAAAATTGGCAGATTAAGCTTTTATACACACAACTGGGACTGCAGACACACCAGCTCACAGCCTCATGGAGATAAATACTTAAGCACTCAATCCATCTAGAAAAACAGAACACTCTCCCTAAAAACTGAGCAATTTTAAGTTTTAAAAAAATTGAACACTTGTCAAAAAGAATTTAATATTAATACCTCTTCATTAGAACATTAGTTCATAAGGAGGTCATAAGCTCTCACATCCTTTCCTCCAGATGTTGAGAAAACTTCAGTTAAACATCAAAGCTTGTATAATTTTAATCACTTTAGGGAATACAAAAAGTATCTTTTATAACATTCTGGGTTCTGAGGTAAGTTTTTCACTCATCTATAAAGAAGGTCACAAGAGCAGAGCAACGAAGTCTGTCTGTAACATCATGTTAAATCACTGATCACTATTTAATTTGAGACACAAGTGTATAAAAATGAATGGAACAGGCACAGAAACTCCAGTGCCTGAGCTTTTCCATAAACTTTTGAGAAAATCCCCACATGGTGAGAAATTTCAATTGACATATTAGAACAACAGAGAATAAGGCCTAGGAACACAGGAGCCTCAGAGTTACCCTATGAGATACTAATGTTAATGAATACAGTTATTTACAAAATACAGTGTCAGGTGATTTCTAATACACAAAACATGACTGACACTGTAGCATACTTTACTTTTTCTTAGCATAAAAGTGATAATTTAGATCAAACTAATATATAATATTATATATATTATAGCATGCCAACCTAGTTGGCACTGGGAGTCTACTGCAGTAGCTGGGAAGTAAAACAGTCTGTATCAATGGATACTTGCAGTATTGTACTCAGAGCCATTAGATGCTACTTAACTTTCCTCATGGTGATAATAATTCCTTCAGTACAGTATGTCTATACAAAACACATCTCTAAGACGTGTAAGATTTTATCAGACCATCACATTTCCAAAAAACTAATTTCAATAGGGACAAAAAAATTCAAAAATTAATGTATTATCCATAGCAAGACGTAAGAAGAATGCTGACATTTCCATAAACTCTGACATACACTGATGCAGCTTCCTCCTCACTCCCTTCATCAAGATAATTTGTAACATTTAACAGCGCTTAAAAAATGAACCAAACTCAAGTTAAATAACAACACAAATTCATGATTTATAATGAACATTTCAGCAATATCCCCCCAGAAGAGAACACAAAACCCAATGGATTCACATTGTAAAATAACCTTTTAACCTTAGCACAAGCATTAAATAATAGCTTACAAATACTAAATATTAGGTTATTTCTCTGCTGTGTCTGTTCCTTTCCCTACTGCTCAGCAGGCAGATAACTTACAGTCTCCCCTCACTTACATTGCAATGCAGGTTGAGTGCCTCAGAGACATCCTTTAGTCTGTTACCATAGTGATCCTACTAAGCAGACAACTTTATAAAAAAAAAATCTAAATAAAAATAAAATGCTCTATCTTAAATTGCATTTTGCCTGCCAAAAGGAAAAAAAAAGGCTCTGGCCTGTACAACTGAGTGTTACTGATCTAAAAGGTACAAAATCCTTCCTGTACAGATGTGTCATCTTGCACCACCACTTACAATTACTATGGAAAGATAAAGCAGAATGGAACAGATTTGCTCATACCTAGCAATGCTATTATAAAAAATAAGCAGATCTAAAGAAAAAAGATTGACAACTGTTCTGTACCAGCTCTTCTGAAGGGTTACTGCAGTGAGACTCACTGAGAGAAAGCAGGCAACCATGCAAGAATAGCTAACCATTTTAATACATAAGTATGCCAATAGTATCAATTTCTATACTGTAAAAAAAAGCAGAAATATTCTCAGCATGCCTCCTAAAAATTAAATATTCACTGTTACAGTAGCCAACTTCTGAAATTCAAAAATCCACATCATGAAAATTTTCTTAGTGTGATAAATTTCTATTTGCACTGTTCACTAATCTACAAACGGTAAAGAAATTGATAAACCAAAGCCAGTGACTACAGAAATAAACACCATAAGCACTAGACAGTTATCACAATTAAAAGCAATACACAGAAATCCCAGAACCTTTCAAACCAAGAACCTCTGAAATGCACACACACGAGCAAACCTACACCTCTTGCCGGATAAATAATACACAGCTCCCCGTTAGGTACCCAAAATCAGACAAAAAACCCCCATGCACACATTCTAACACATCAGCCAAATGCAGATCCACTAATCACAATTACCAGCACCAAAAAAATTAAAAAATAATAATGATTTCCAACTTCCATTTCTGCAACCAACAGCAGCGGCTGGCAAACATCTGCACCCCTCTCAAATATTGCAGCACTGAGCTGGCTACTGCTGTGTGGAATAGTTGTTATGCAGGAGAGGCCGCTGCAGCTCAGAGACGACACACAATACCTCAAGGCAGACAGCAGTCTATAGAAATTCAAATCCCCAGTAAGAGGATTTACCTAGAAGGCAGTGTTCTGAATGTTAAAAACTAACAGGCTCTTCTCAAGGGCTGCGGCTCAAGGCACAATCACAGAACCGTTTAGGTTAGAAAAGACTTTTAAGATCAGCCAAGCCCTAAATCACCTTGATTTGTAGCCATCTGTAATTGCAGAGTTATCTGCAGCCCATTCCATCTCCTCTGGAGTCCTTGACTTGCCTCTGATTGTGGAAACAATTCCGAGGATAACCTTTCCAAGGATGAGAGGTACAGTGGATTCCATATAAAGAGAACTGATGAAAGCACTAGGTCTGGTAGTAAAGTAACAGTAATCTGATGCTGATTTAGGTAACTTAACATGCTTTCTCTCACAGAATTAACACCGATGCTTTCAAACGTAACAGGCAAGTACCCAAGGTTTTGTTGTTTCTTTAATCAATAAATGACAAAAGCAAAACGAACCCTTTTCTTTTCAGTGCAAGATTTTCAGTACTGTCTCTGTTTACATGCAAACCTGAGACCTCTGTAGTGATTCTACTCCCTCCTCCTCTCCAGGGTGACATCAGCAAGTTTAATAGTTCTCGGCTCTGCATATACTCAGCAAGCAAGGCAAGCCATCATCTGAAACCTGACAATCCTCACCGACTTACCATGAGGGAAAGCTCCATCATGACTCAGTAAAATTCTGTCAGGAGATGGCTTTTTCTGCCTGTGTGACCTAGGTGCGATGCCCGTGCTGCTCAGAGCAGCTTTTGTTCAGATAAGTAGGACACGGAGAGCCTTGTGTAACCAGCTGGGGCAGGGTGCCAAGCCTCCATTTGCCAGGCATCTCTGGGACCAGGGGACAGGGTCAGGAGAGGACACGCTCCATGTGCAGCTACAGCAGCTCATCCTGCTGCTCTCCACTGATTTCTGAGCTCAGAACAAATTCAGCTCGCAACAGAAAGGTTTGTGCAGTGTAAACACTCAGGTACTTTTGTCCAACATTCAAAAAAAAGCCAACTTATAGGTAGGAGAAAAAAACAAACCCTGCTGGAGGACAGGAGGAACAAAAGCCACATATACAAATACTGAATAGCAGCGGTGCATTCCGAAAAATCTCTTGTTCTGACGCTCTAGGAGAAAAATTGTTTTCAAACAGAAAGATCACACGAGCTGTATTTTTGCAAGCCATAAAAGGCTGCCTCTGAATTCACTGACCAATATCTTATACAGTGATTTTCACAAAGCTATCTCAACACTCCCATTTGCCTCCACCTTTTACGCATTATTTCTGCAACATCAGAATTCAGCTATCCCTGTGCTAACAGCCTGACAGACTGCCAGCAGCAGGGGATGTCACAGGGACGGGGGTGACTGGGAGCTGCTGCCACTGCTGCAGCACCAGGGCTGAGCGCCCCAACCGGGGCTGTGCCAGGACTCAGCCTCAGCCCCCACAGCACAGAAAGCTCAGCTCAGTCCTTGCTGGCGACCTGTGGCTACACTCTGAGTATTTTCGGAGTATTGTGTGGCCATCAGGAGCAGGGAGGTCATTCTTCCCCTGTACCTGGCACTGCTGAGGCTGTACCTTGAGTGCTGTGTCCAGTTCTGGCCCCTCAATTTAGGAAGGATGTTGAGATGCTTGAGCGCATCCAGAGGAGGGCAACAAGGCTGGTGAGGGGCTTGTGAGGAACATTTGAAGGAGCTGGGGTTGTTTGCCCTGGAGGAGGCTTAGAGGTGACCTTATTGCTCTCTACACCTTCCTGAAGGGAGGCTGTAGACAGGTGGGCTTGGTCTCTTTCACCAGGCAGCAACTGACAGAACAAGAGGACACAGTCCCAAGCTATGGCAGGGAAGGTACAGGTTGGATATTAGGAAAAAAATTTCACCAAAGGAATAATAAAGTACTGGAATGCTCCTCCCAGGAAGGTGGTAGAATCACCATCTCTGAATGTGTTTAAAAAAAGC
Source organism: Setophaga petechia (assembly GCA_024362935.1). Lineage (NCBI taxonomy): Eukaryota > Metazoa > Chordata > Aves > Passeriformes > Parulidae > Setophaga > Setophaga petechia. Next base: position 2,504,763 of record JANCRA010000020.1, read on the forward strand.
CTGTCCATGGCACTTGGTGCTATAGTCTGGTCGAGGTGTTAGGGCATAGGTTGGACTCAATGATCTTAGAGGTCTCTTCCAACCTCACTATTTTGGGATTCTGTGATTTCTGCATGCCCTGAATGCCAACCCTGCAGTTAGAGCTACATCTGATGAAAGTGGATCTGATCTGTCTGGATGGAGGTGTCTCTTAAGGAGCAGGTCCATGAATGAAGCTCACCAGAATCAATATCTTGAGCTGGAAAGGACCCAGAGGGATCACTGAATCCAACTACTGGCCTTGCACAGAACATCCACAAATATCACACCATGTACCTAAGAGCACTGATCAAACACTTCTTGAGCTCTGCCAGCCTGGTGCTGTGACCACTGCCCCGGGGGGCCTGTTCCAGTGCCCAGCCACTCTCTGGGGGAAGAACCATTTTCTAATATTCAACCTAAACCTGCCCTGACAGAACTTCAGGCCATTCCCTCAGGTCCTGGCAGCACAGAGCAGAGATCAGTGCCTGCCCCTCCTGTTCCCCTCATGAGGAAGCTGTGACTGCAGTGAGGTCTCCCCTCAGTCTCCTCCAGGCTGAACAGACCCAGTGCCCTCAGCTTCACATGGCTTCTCCTCAAGGTCCTTCCCCATCGTTATTGCCTATGGCCACTCTCCAACAGCTCCACGTCTTTTTCCACTGTGGTGCCCAAAACTGCCCCCAGCACTCGAGGTGAGGCTGCTGCAGCCCAGAGCAGAGCAGGACAATCCCCTCCCTTGCCCAGCTGGTGATGCTGTCCCTGATGTCCCTCAGGACAGGGATGTCCCTCCTGGCTGCCAGGGCACTGCTGGCCCATGTTAAACCGGCCATTGACTCACTAGGACACCCAGGCCCCTTTCTACAGCACTCCATGTCACTCCCCAGTCTGTCCACACACCCAGGGTCGCCCCATCCAGCCAATAAGGATATCTGAAGATACTGGTTGTCCCACCAACACCCTTAGATTGAATGCTCAACTTCTGAACCACCTATTCCTCTTCCCATGGTGTGTTCTTCCCCACCTCCCAAATGACCAAAGATAGCAGAGTAATTCAGTTTTAGCACTTACTCCTCTTTGTAATCATGGCATTTCTAACATACACCTGTAATTCTCTTTTACAGGAATTAGTCAAAAACAGTCTACACATTCAAACACCTGTAATTCTCTTTTACAGGCATTAGTCAAAAACCCAAGTGAAACTAGGTAAGAGAGAATATAAGAGAACACTCTGTAGGGCAGACATTGTGGGATCATTATCCACTGTCAAAACCAGTCACACTAATAACTCTCCTGCAGTTTCATTACAGTGTCATGCTGCATTAAAAAACTTCCATGGATTTACTTCTTCTATGTGTCTTTCCACCACTGACATATGCAAACTACCAAGACTAAAGTGAGAAATTTCAGTCCCAAATGCTGCTTTCCAATCGCTTACATTTTTATTTAAATTATCTTTGATTAATTTCATTTTGCTTTCCACAAAATGCTTTTTTGTGTGAAGTGCTCGAAATCTTGGATATCCAACTTGCAAGAGCCACAGCCCTTCACCTTGTTTTTTACCTAAAAAAGCAGCTGTTCCTTGTAGAATTCAAGACATAAAAATAGACATGAGAAACTAAAATGTCTCATAACTGCATGTATTTTGACTAGTTATTTTTAATAATTGAAATAAGTAAGGTTTCAATGTACAATGTTTAAACTTAAAAATTACTAATTTAAACCCATTCAAGAAAGACAACTGGGTGGCTAAATAACACATGAAGGCTAAAAATCAGAAATTTTCCTAAAATTTCTTTTTAGGAAAAGAAAATAAAAATTTTCTTAAATACTTGTTTACTTATTACTCAGATAAAGAACATAAAATATGAATGATATGCCTGTAAGAGTTTTGTGCTAGCATATAATAGCTGCACTAGCTAAAAATATCTTTTATAAGTATATATATACAGGAGAAATATTTGAATAAGTGCTAGAAAAGTGTCTGACTGACTATAAATAAATACTTCAAGCTGTTCATCGGTACATCAGCATTTAATTTCTTTATATTTCATGCATATTCATACAATTCATGCACATTTTAATTCTTTTGCAGACTTTTTCTTATCCTAATATAAGCAGCATGTCTTAACATTACTAACAAATGAGAATCTTTAGAAGAATAATTAAAAAATTAAAATTATATTTAAATTGATGATTTACGGGCAAGATGAAAGCATAAGCCTGAAGCAAACTACTGAAATAACTGTTTTGTGTATAAAGAAGGAGGAAAAATTTCTGTAAGTGAAAGACAGAATCAGTATTTCTACTAAAAGGCAGATAATTGAAAACATGAGAAATTGAGTTCTCATTCTCCTAAAGGTTTTTTTACTGGGTACAGGATGCACCTGTAATAAAACCAAATAAAATTCCCAAAGCAAAACATTGCTTTGTTTGCTATAACCAACCTGCTCGTGTCCAGCATTCCTACTGACCACCCATTAAAAAAACCCACCCCACAAACCAAACAAAATCCCACAAAACCCAAAATTCCCTTACTACAAATCTCCAAACAAAAGCAAACAAAGCTTCCCCTCAATAAAACCAAACCATTGGAAAATCTCACCCCTGCTGTTCCCTCAATATTATCAATCTAATAAATATAAAAAACCAAAGATTTCTTTTCTCCCTTAAGAATGAATTCTGCATTCAAAGGTTTTTCAGGATCACAGCTCAAAATCCCCACTAAACCCACGAGATTTCAACAGCACCAAGCAGGATGAGCACCAGAAGGTTTCCCACAGCTGTCACCTGGGGCTCAGCTCCCAGATCCCAGAGGGCTCTGGAGCAGAGTATGTTGTACAGGAATGTCCTCCAAAATTCTCTTTGAAATCTTTCATTCCCATAGATTTTCTAAAAATTGTTTAAGATTCAACAGTACTTAGGAGAAAAACTGAGACACACGAGCGAGACAATATGATTACATGCACTTATGAAAAAAAGGAGGTCAAATTAAAAAAAACATATTCAATAAATAGGAAAATGACCATGACAGTGAGTGGCATGTCAGAAATAATGTGGCACGAACTCAGAAGTATGAATATTTTTTCCAACTACATTTACCCAGTGAATAAAAAGATACATTATATTCCTAGAGATCTCCTTTCAGATTATCACAGTGCCACCACAGCTACCACCATGGAACACAGTATTCCTTGTGTCATTTGTAAGAAACAGTGAACAGGAAAGGGGCAGCAGGACACAGTAAACTAAAACAGCTGGACTGTGAGGTAAACCTCAATAACATGGTGTTGCTACAGTCATCAATCTATAAAAAGAAATCCATCCCCAAAGTCACTGCCAGTTAATTTTGGAATTAATTGTACTTTTCTGATGAAAGGGGCAAACTCAGCTTTCATGCCTCACCTCTGAAGGTAACACTGCCCAGTCTGCCAGATTAGACAAGGACTGGGTTTTTTTCAACCAGAAGGGACACTTCTTATTTTCCTTAATGTAAGTCAAAGGCCAAGTAATTTTCAATAGCATTGGTGCTGCAAGAGTTTATGGCAATGGGGTAACAGAGAAAGTCAAGGATTCTCACAGTAATTTGCAAATTGTAACTGTAGAACAGGCAAAACCAGTAATTGATTTTGAAAAAAACATTGGGAGTTGATTTTATGCTTGTTAAACAGCACTCTAGCAATTATCCTGATCATCAACATCTTAAAATAGTAAAAATTAATTTTGTGCTTTAATTGCTTACATAAAATACAGATGATTTATGTTAATGCTCTAAAATTGTGAAAAACATGGAATTTATGACCTTCAGACTTCCATCTTCCCCCTTTGCCTGAAGTCTCTTACTGACAATGCCTCTCACTGACAATGACTCATCTGTTGGCAATGGTTTATTCTTAGCAATTACAGACTTAAAATGAATGTTTAAATACCATCAAAAACATTATGATATTTCAAAGTACTTTAATGTGACGTTGGTACAATCTGTGAAATCCAGAGCAGCCACAAGCGAATAGCGGGTGAAAGAGCCACTTCCACTTTCTGCCTCCGTGTGAATGGGGAGCTCAAACTGGGCAAACGGTCCCAGGAAAAAGGTCTGTGCTCAAGGGCAGCCACAGGCAGGCTGCATCCCAACCCCCTTAATTACTCTCTAAAATCCTGGATCCTTTTAAAAAAGTCCACAAAACTGAAAACAGCACAACAAGACAACTCTGTCTTTTCATTGCTTTGGGTTTCTTATCTTCCTTTTGTTCAAAGATGAGATATTCTGTGTCTCAGAGAACGAGACAGACATTGTGTGGAAACAGCCCTTTACACTTTCCTCACATCCCTTCCCCATTTTACTCTCCCCATGCTTGAGCATAACCTGTGCACCAGCACTTCATTCTCCTCATGAGGAAGCATTTTCTGTCTTGCCTCTTATATTCTCATCACTCAGAACTCTGGTTTAAGTGTATTTTTTAAAAATCACAGTCAGATTGGCTTTTAAAGAAGCTACAGCCCTGTTCTACTTAGTTCTCCTCAACTGACACATTGTGATGTTGAACTGCTAAGTTTCAATCAGTACCACTTTGTTTCCAAACAACGTAGGTAAGTCCCTGGACTGTACCTTAAATCCACAGCTGAGCTGAACTGGAAACAGCTCAAAGTGTTTGAGACCGAGTAACACTGGGTCTTTTGCTCCTCACTGTTATTCTTTACTAAGGATTGCACCCTCCAGAGCAAAGAAAAAAACCAGAAACTCTGCTTCAGGTGTCTCAGTTGGTAATTCCAGATCAGTTTCTCATTACATTTTGAACCAGAAGGGGGTAAGACAGCTCAGTCCCCTCCCTCCCATTCCATCAACCTTGCACTGGGTGTACCAACCACGCCATCTCAAGCTGAGCTGGCTCAGACTTCTGATCCAGCTCAGTCTGCAAATGGGGAAAAGCAAAAAAATGAAAAATCACTCAATTCAATGTGGCTGAGAGTGCTGAATGAGGCAATCAGGATTGCATGCTAAAAAATGAGACAAACTTTTAAGAACAATCTGTAGTTATATTGCTTTAAGGAAAACATGAAACCACCTTCAATGCAAACACCACTGTTCATATCACCATCTTTTGAAGACCATCCCTTTGCCCCAGGGTAACCTGCTTTTGTTGTGGCTATTTGTTTTTTTAAGTGACTCAACCATATGCCACATAAAAGCAATGGAATCATGATAATTTTGAAATAAAAAGATTAATTTCTTTCTGTTTTCAAAATATTACTTTGGTGTTTTTCCCATTTGTACCTGGTGTTTTGAAAACCTGAAGTTTGGCATACTCAAAATCCTCATGGTAAGTGACTGATTTGTTTTGCAAAGTTGTGAACATCAAACACAAGAAATGATTTAAACTGAGTTATCATAATATTTATTTAAATACCTGATTCACTGACAGAATTGCAAATTTTATGGCACAGGAGAAAAAGGTTATCTATTTCTTGATCAGTTTATATCAAAAATTAAAATCATATCATCAACTAGGTTGGAAAAGACCTTTTGAGATCATTGAGTTTCTTCTACTACTTGATTAGAAGGCAACCACATCCTTGTAAATATAATCTTGTTTTCTCCCAGCTTCTTCAAAAATAAACCCAAAATGTACTTCAGCATTTCTTTTATTCCACATATATCATGACATACCAAATCTGTGCCAAAGTAAACAGGATCCCTCAAGTTCACACATAATCCTTTTCTCAATAGTGATCTACCTCTACCTCTCCCTCCTCTCTTTCACCATCCATCGCATGGAATCTTTCCTACTCCTCTGCACAATTCCCAGCTCCACCAATCTCTCTAGGTGAAACCTTGGGCTCTGGATGAAAAGGGAAGCCTGGGGAGGAAACTGCTTCCCTCCATCAGAAAAACTGAAGGAAAAATTGAGAGTAACACCCTACTCTTACAAATCTTGGACAATGTGATTCTGACAATTCAAGAAAACAATCTGCCAAGAAGAGAAAGCTGTAAGATTCTTGAAAGCAAAACACTTATTGTTTTCAATAATTTTGAGGGAAGATTAATATGCAGAAATGTGTTTACAAATTACACTTAATTACAAAATTCTCAGCCCTGCAGGTGGATTTCCCACCACATGCAAGTCCATTAAAAGAACTCTTCCTTTTTCCAAGACATGCATTAGCTAAATTTAGAGGCCAGGAAGGAAAGGACATGAGGGTAAAGTAGGAAATGGAAAGAGGAAAAACATGGGCAAATGTGCTGAATGGAGGGAGATAAAGTGTCAGATTACAATCAGAGACCAGAAAAGAATGCAAATAGTAAGGATTTTAAAGAAGTACAGAAGAAACAAAGCACTGTGTTACCATAAACCATTTCCAACTGATTAGCCAGAAACTGTTGCCTTAGAAGCTGACTCTCAAGTCAGGAAATAAAAGAATAATTAACTGCTAGAAAAGTAACAATTATATAAAAAAAGACATCATTCTGAATAAAAACTTTTTATTTACTAATTCCAAGAACTTTCAGTTTACAACAGGGAAGCTGGGGGGGGAAAAAGGAATATAAAAATAAAAAATCTCATTATCCAAATTGCTGGGTTTTTTCCCCCTTAGCTTTCAGTACAACCTCAGTCTCCCACAAGGTTCACTATTTTAACAAGAGCTCTACACCAAATTTTTCATCTGGAGTGTAGCACCTCACACACCTCAAACCCATCCTTCTTCTGTTAGGACTAAGACACTTCACATTAAAGCACTCCAATTTCTATAGCAGGTGGTGGTGACTATTCCATGTTTATGCATTCCTTGCACTTTTAAGATGCAACACACAACTTGTAAGAAATGTTAATTTAATTTGAAAGGACTTAAACCTACCTTTAAACTGGACTCATAGTCTGTGTTCACTTTGAACATAAGCCCAAGTCGCAAATGAATTTCCTTGGCTCGACAAAAGCTGGGATCAACATAAAGCGCCTCCTGAAATGCTTTAATTGCCCTGAAAGAAAAACATAGATTTAAAAAATTATGTTTTACTGAAGTATTACTCTATAATCAATGTTTTTTATATGGCTAACAAAGTGGATCAGCAAGTATTGTTACAGAAGAAAATAACAAAATAATGGTTTACATGTAACGTTTTTGGTGCATGGCTTTTGATCCTTCAAGGATTGTAATTTTGAACTCCAGATATCCTCATGTATTTGAAAGTCTAATCTTCTCTATTAATTTAGAGAAACTAATTTGCTGCATGAAATACACGAACATATCTGATATTTCAGAGAAGATGACTCACAAATTAGTTACAAAATTAGTGCAAGTTCACTTATAGCAGCCAGGCTGCCTTTGATTCCAGCAGTGCAGACCCTCAAGCATCGGCAGAGGAGAGATCACACACATCTCCCCCCACTGCACCTGCCTGCTCCTTTTTCCACTTTCTCCTCCCTTCCCTAGCACCCAGCGCCATGCCAAGAACTCAAATAATACCAGTTGTTCCATTACTTCCAAATGCAGACATAAAAGCCTGCCAGCTCCTCACACAGTAACTTTCTTTCATATTCCCATGATAGGTGAAGATGGCTCTGATTCTACTTCCTTACCTTCAAATCCTCTCTCACTTGTCCCTGTTCATGATGGCACCACACAAGATAAAACAGAAATGCCATCTAACAACTCCATCTTGGAGCAGAAACAAGACTAAACAGGACTGTTTTGCCTCTCAGGCCACTGCATAAAACTAGGACAGCTGAAATGCAACTAAAAGATAATAGACTTGAAGTCACAGAGGAATTAAGAAAGAAGCTAAGTCTCATTGTTGCCTGAAATCAGAGGACAGGTTGAAACAAAATCCCTTCCTGCACACCACTGGTCACACAAGAAGAGAAATCAGAGCCAGCCTCACTCAGGGCAGATTTGAGCCCCAGAGAACACAATCCCAATCCCATCTGCTGCCCCTGGAACCCCACAGGTGGTGCCAAGGGACAGGTGACAGGACAGTCTGTGTGGGGAACTGGACCCACTGTGACATGGGACAGGGACTAACCCCAGTGCTTAAAATCAACTCTCTTAAGGCACATTGATTTCATTCCCACTCTCCAAGTACAGTGTTATTCATAAGGAAAAAAGGTTGGTTAGCAGATGCAATGCAAAATTCAACAAATATTTTTCACAGACTTCTTTTTACTCACAACACACATAAATTATCATTTCTGAATCCTTCAGCAAAAACACTTCTGCTCTAAAATTCTTACAGGCTTTTTTCTCATCAATGGCAAAGCAAACCAAAGGCACAAACTTCCTCTAGACAATGCAAACTGTATGTACCTGAAGCATTATCTGACTTCTTTAAATAGAACTTAAGAGTAGATAGGCTTTAAAAAAGTATTAAATTTTTACTGTGGAACTGAAGCTTCCTCTATCACAATCCTTCAGGAAGGCTCTCCTTACCCAGTACCCTACTTTTCTGCCAGCATATGGAAAATGAGCAAGTGAAGTGCAGAAGGGACAAACCTGCACCAGAGCTAAACTCTCTCATATCTCATCTGAATTTCCCTGCAATCCTATGGTGAATCACAAAGCTCCTATCTACACTGAATTCATAACAAACAAAGATCTTTGTCTCACAATACCATGCTCATCTTCATCCTCTACAAAGACTGGGCTGATCACTAAGTATCAGCACATATTTTAAGCTAAGCTTTTGCTATGCCAGAAGATAGATTCTATATTGTGTACTTGCATTTCGTGTCTTAACTCTGATATGGGCATTAGGGACATTATCCACTGGTATTTAAAATCCATTACCTGTATCTTGTTCAAAGACAATATCCTAAGTCCCATAAAGGAAGAAAAGCAATGTCTATGAGTCCAATTAAAGAGAAGACAAAAATTGGGAATAAAGACATAGCAGTTCTACAGCACATCACACAGTGTGACCACAGTAACATCCTGTAAACCTCATATTCCTCATTTAGCCATCCTTGCTTGATCAGAAAATAGTATTTCCATATTTCTCCACTCAGTCATGTCCCCACTGAAAAGATCATCAAAGAGAGGATTTCTAAAAAGGTTTAAGAGAATCTGAGTGCAACAAAAATAATTCTGTAGTCTCTTGCTTACTGAACAGGAAATGTTAATCATTGACACTGTTGAGCAATGGAGTAAAACAAAGCCAAAAGTATAATTAAACTTTCCAGGACAGTTTTCAAATTTAGCTTGAATGTATACTGTCCTTCATTCAAAAAACCAAGAATGTTGCCTACCCCAGTCTTTCAGAGGAGCACAGCACTTAAGTACCTGTAAATTATCATCAGTAGACAACAGGTAACACTGTGTCACATTTAGTCAAGAAACTGCTGGTCACAGAGACCATGCTTTGAGTAAGGTTTATCTCTGCACACACTAAACTAACTAAAAATCAAATTGTACCTTTTACTTAAATCTAATGTTAATTCCATATTGGTTTCACAATCTGTAGTTTTTTTCAGGACAACATGCATGAATAATAAAAAAATAGAAACTACTTCCATCAGTGTGAAAAAGGGCATCATCAGAATCTCCTCAATGAAGTGACCTGAAAGAGCATTTTCAACATTTTTTACCAGTGGTAGGTACTCATGTCTAATTCAATAACTACAACCTCATTTAAATACTCAGTAGAATTTTTATAGAATAAAATAGTCAAGCTCTGAAAAGGCATTTACTTATTAACTCTTACAGACAGACAAGCAATTTTACATCACAGCTGAATTAATATTGATGTAATTTTGCCTGCAGGAAACATTTAAACAAAATAGCAACGTGCTTCCAATTACAGGACACATCAAGAACATGGACACAGCAAAAACCTCTGCCTGTTTTCCACTGCCTTGCCCAGAGCTCCAGACTCATCCCCTGACTATCAAACAGCAGAACATCTGCAGCAGCCCTGACACCATTCCACAGCTGGGCCTTCCAGACACAGCAGGAGTCACTGCATTCTTGTACAGATCTTTGTTTACTCTCAAACATCTCTAATCCCATTTCTGTTCTCTGTCCAAGCCCACACCCAGAAATTTGTGGGTCTGGAGGATCCAAGGCATCCGAGTTATCCAGATGTTTTCCCTCACAGCTCTTGTATGGCTTGACCAAAACCAGAAGTGCAGATATGACCCAAGAGCTGGATGAGCCCAAGAGCTTCCTGCAGGGCTGGTGGCACAGAGCCTTCCCCAAATCACTTTGGAGTCTCCTCCATAACTCACTGCCCTCCATGCACAGACAGAGCTTCTCATCTCGCTCCTTCAGCAGACTAAACATCAATCCAAAGGAAAAATTATCAAATGGAAGGCCAGGAGCTCTCAAACTGCAGAAATCAATTACAGCCATCTGAATTCAGCAAAAGAGGACTTTCCTTTTGTTCTCTGGTGATACTGACACTGCGTGGTGAGACACAATGCTGGTTACTAGAATTTACTGAAATTAAATAAGGATTTTCTCCAAGGATGAGGACATTTCTCTTCACAGGCAGGAAAGGCTGTTCTAACACTTAACAAAATGGGAAAGCAGGACTGGAAAACAGACACTACAAAGAATGAAAAGCATCTCTGGACTTTCATTTTACACAGCACTGCTACAGCAATTCAGGAAAAATAAAAATGACATCTCCAAATCAAGACTGCCAGAATCAATACTGCAGCTATAGTCCCACCCACTAATCTATACAACAATGCCCTCCATTATGAAAGTGAAGAAACCAGGTGAATAATAAATAGATTATTATATTAAACATTTAGTGAAGTCTCTTAAGACTTTTACTGGATGGTTTTCTTGAATAGACTGTGAATAAAATCAGCTTTGTACTAGGCAAAAGAATATAATAAAAGAACATCAATTTAACTATTCGGGAGTTATCACTTTTGTAAATTTCAAACAAAACCCATGAAAATCAGAGTGAATGTACAAAATAAAAGAACCTAACATTATTCTAATGTCACTTGATGCAGCTGGAGTGAAACTTTCTTTTTTGTGTTCTTACCCTCTTTCAATTTTCTGACCACCTATTTTAAGCCTCACATCATTTCACAGCCTTAATGAAAGTGATGTGAGGCTATCATGGACAAATTTCTTTTTGAAACTCATAATCACAGTTTGAACATACACAAAGTGTTTATGAAACACTTTTACAGTCTTTAGCTACAACTCTTCTGTCCACAGGACTGCAACAGCTGAATGGCAAAATATTTTGAGCAGCAAAGTCTTTAAATATTTCTCTAGCACAGCAGCTGGGAGTAGTTTTTTTCTATAGCATTAGCAGAGTTTTCAGCAATCCAAGAGTAGTTTGCTATGAAATCACAGCAAGATAAGATAATGAAAGGAAAGTTAACTGTGCACTTTGTTACTGGTTAATTGCTACATGCATGTGTACTCTACACGTACATTCACATTTTATATACATGAAAAATACATATATGTATTTAGATCCAGCCACCTGAAAGCTGAGAAATATTTGACACAGCAGTATCTACAGACTGTGTGTTTAAATTCTTAGAGGTCTCTACTTGGCAGTGTGCATTCCTACACATCCCATTATATACTCAACTTTCTGTGTGGAGGAACCCAGTCAGAAGCAGAGATGTTGATTTTAGACATCTTTATATCTAGATATTGCACAGATGATGACAGTGCTTCTGCTGTGGGAAGGATCAGGGAGCAGAGGGGTCAGGAATGATTGGTTTTCCACAGCAGTCTTTAGTCATGATGGAGCTGAGGAAAGGGGTCTGGATCATCTCTTGCAGGTCTTTGGCTTTTTTCAGGGTCACTGCAGAAGGACTGAGTTTTCTGTAATGCTCAGCTCCTACAGCTGGTAAGGAATCCCTGAACTGAGGAGGCTCAGGGCAAAGAGCCCAAATGGGGCACTCAGGGTGACTGATCTCAGTGCCCTGTCAGGCGTTTCTGAGCCATCTGGAGCCTTTCTCAGTGGTGCAGCAATTTGCCAGGCCACTGATAACACTGCAGGCTGGCCTTGGAGCACCCCAGTCAGTACACTGGGATCCACAGGGTGAGAAATTCAATTTCAGAGCACAACATCAGAGCCTGGGCTCCATCTTTTCATCTTGATGGAAGTCAGTGGGATCAGCAGATGATAAACCAGGCAGGCTCAGAATATTCACTAAGGTGAAGAAAAAAAATTTGGTATCCAAGCTACTGCACTGGGTGCAAGGATTTCACAGAAATGAAGGACAGCCTTGGACTAACTGTTGAAATTCTTTAACAATGTTCAATCTATAAGACAACTATGGAAGGCATGAAATTATTAAAGTTATGTGAATATCTCATTCTACTGGTTTTCTATCTAACTGAGAAACAGGGAAACAACAGTAAAAATGAACCAACCACTTACTGCTTGATGATAAACAGTGTAAATGAAGGGAGTATCAACATTTCACATCCTTCAGACCTATTTTACTGTAGTTGATTCAATTTATGGAGATAACACCTTATGCCACATCTTAACTATAATAATTGTGTGAAATAGGTTTGGTCTGATCACACTACTGCAGTGTTCATACATATGTTGAAGTCTTCTAATTCTTACATGAACAGTTAAAATCACCACCATAAAATGATGTAACAGCTAAGATCTGTACTTAATGCTGCAATGCTGCTCCAGTATATAAAAATATGTACAATATTGAATTACAGTGAACTGCATTAAGACTCTCGGAACCAATCCAACACATCCTTTTATGAAAGCTGGAAAACTTTAAAAATAATATAAAATATATGAACAATAATTCTAAAGCTGATCTTATTCCCACTTGCTTTTTTATTATCCCTGTTTATATGAGACATGAAAAAAACTCAAGTATTTCTCACCCCTTCCTTTTAGGAGGACTATGTACTTCCCTCTTGTTAAGTCTCTGAATATATGAAGCAGTGGTGTTAAAAAAAACCAGTTCATCAGAACTGGATGAATCAGAATAAATAAACCACCTTAAACAGTCTTGAATACTTGAACAGTCTTCCTCTGCCTGCTAGAAATATCGAGATCCATGTCCTCTGTGAGCATAAGCAGATGGAATAAATGCAGCAGAAGACAGATTAGCATTTCACTCTGCAAGAGGACTCTCCTGGCAGTCTGTGAGAGTTCTGTGGAGGATTCAGGTCTTCAAAGAAGAACATCTATTGTAAATTACTTGCTATCATCTCCAAGTCTTTTGTGATTTTGTCACACCTGAACACAAACAACGCCATATTCCTCTGCTCTTGGCCCCAAAAAATCACAGAAAGGGGGAAAAATGGCACTCAAAGGGATTAAAAATCAGAACTGCACACAAAAGTGTACATTGGATTTTCTTTCTTTAAAAATTCTACCCAATGTTTTCATGACACACTATGCCCTTAGCACCACACTATACATAACTATGTTGTATGAATGGAATGGAAAATACAATTACTCCACTCAACCTTAATATGAGATCTACGTGCAGTTCTTTAAGTTAGGACATCAGCTTACACTCATGCTGTCAACAAGTGAAGAAAAATCTAAATTAATTCAAAGTTCTAATTTATGAATACTAAATAGCATGATCTGCTGATGGCAAAAGCCTATGTTGAACAGGTGGCTTTTCAAAAAATTAATTACTCTAAATCTAACTGCTTTGTCTTATTTATCTTACAGTTTATCTACCATTTTCACAGAGCAAACTGTTACAAGATACAGCTTGTAATAAATGGTGCATTAAATACTTTTGAATGCTGAATGATGAAGACAAGACTATGCAGCAACTAGAATGTTCTGAAACTTGGTAAAATTCAGCCAAGTCTCATCACAATCTTAAAACAATACTCTCAGGCTTTCTGAAAACTTTTCTATTCTTCTCTTGTTAATTAGAATGCAACAGAATTGCATGCCCTGTACAAGACAACAAAGGAACAACATTCATTTCACCACTATCAGTAGAAAAAGCAGTAAGCTACAAGATAAAGTAATCCATGTTTTGAGCTCATAATTTAACCAACTTATTCTAACTTGAAGAATAAAAATTTATGCACATTATCCTGAGGAAAGCATAAATGTTTTGCCTTAGAGATACACAGAAACATTTTAAGGAGAGGTGGGGGAGAAATCCTGCTCCACTGTTCCCAGCCGTCAGCCAGTGGTCACTCCTGCATCCCTCACGCAATCAGGCTCAGCTCAGTAACACAATGAACTTTAGTGATCAATCAGGTCCTGAAGTCACATCACTGTGCTGACAGTCTCTGTACTGAGTGTAAAACACACTGACCTAAACACTGCACCTTTCTGACTTTTCCCCCATGACTTAGCTCTATCTCCACAGGATTAAACACCAATAGAAGTCTGAGGACCTTTGAACAGAACTCCAGTGACTGAGTCCATTCCATTCACCACTCTCATCACTGATAAAGTAAAACCAAAACCCCAAGTGAAACCCAACCCTCCCCCACCCTCAACAAAAGCCCTGCTCAGTCCTCAAAGCCCTGGCAGAAATTAGAGCTCTTTTAACCCTGAGTTTTTCCATCAGATTGAAACACTGATTCCATCTGAGCCTATTGCTCCTCATATCCAAACCCTTCGCCTAATGCAGCTCTGTCAAAATTCCTGCCTACCAAGCAAAATGAAAACAAGCCCCATTCACCACCTCTCTGCCAAGAAGGTTTTTTATAAGAGGCTTTCCAACAAACCCAGGACACAGATTATCAATGACAACAATTCCCAGAAGCCTGTTGAGTCATTCTGCTCCATCCCCACTGCTGAGCTGTGCTAAAGGAGTACAAATTCTCCAAAGTGCTTCCCTTTCCATGAACTGTTGTGGCTGCCCCAAGGATGTTACAGTAATACAGATACTGACCCAGGACAGTAACACCTGCAAACACCTTCAATGTAATAAAATCAAAATTAAACTATTTTACACTCACACTGAACTGAGGGTTAAATAATCACACACTGTTGGGACACCACACAAAACACTGACACTGTCAGCTTAATCCAACTTACCATTGAAAGGCATTGTAATGGAAGTAGACCAAACCAAGGCCATATAAAAAGGCAGCATTCTGTAAAGGAAAGAAACAGTGTTTAAAACCCAGTTAAGAGCCAGCTTCCAATATTTTATCCATCCTTTGATATTCTATTTCCATTATAAGAAAAATATATTTAAAATCCACCTGGAACAGGAAGAGCCAAAAAAAAGCAACAAAAAGATAGGTAGACACTAAAAAAAAAAAGGTATTGGTTCTACATGGTCCCAAAAAAAGGCTATTTTGGTGGAAGAGTAACCACAATATTCAAGTACTTTTATATCAGAGAAACTGATGTGCTCTGTTCTACTTGTACAACAGCAGGGAAAGAAATGATGGAGTAGAAATCTTCAGCAGTTTAATATAATGAAAAAAAATAGTTTATGACCAAGCACCATTTCATAGTCACAATGATTTATACTCACATAAAAGAAAACAGAGATGGACACTTTAATTTCAGTGTCTAATGTAGAGCACCAATTAAACCTGAAAATATGCTTAAGGAGATTTCACTTTTCTGAATACCAAAAAATATGGACCATCAACTTCAAACCTACAACAATAATATTCCTTCATCATTAATCCAATTTTTATTTTCTATCCCCCTATTTGCAAAAGGTAAAAACCAAGCCAAAACAACAACAACCACTCCCCTTCTGGAAAATCATTTTCCCTCCATTTTCTTTTCATATAAACTATGACTTACTCCTAAAGTGAAATTATTAACACTACTCAATGATTGTTTAACTACCCAGTTCCACAAATAATTATTACATATTTCCTAAATTAGGAAAAATAAACAAATTTCTTTTTATTTTGCAAAGCTATGCCACAGCACATTTGTTTTTTATTGAGCAGAACAATTCCATTATTTACAGGAGACATTGTACATGCTGCCTAAGACACATTTTTAGGCTTTTCTCACATATAATTCTGATTCTGAGACACCAGGTATGCACCCCAAATCTGACACGTGGACAAGATCTGGAATTTCAGCTGTCAAAGACTGCATTTCAAGATAATCTCTCTGCCACTTGCATGCAGTTCTTTTAACAAGTCAAATTTCTAAGGAGTTCCACAAAAGGAATACTAATTATGACTTAAACCCAACCCAAATATACAAGTTATAATCAAGTTTTTCCTACAAAATAACTGGTAACCAGAAGATAATTCAAAGAGCAGCATTCATCAGAAACAGGATCCAGTATGATAATTTCATTATCCTTCATTTGCATTGTCTAAATGCAAATTAAAACCGGGGGGATGTCAAAGATCCTCTCATGAATGCAGCTGGATCCCAGCTTCCAGGAAAATGCTGTGCTATGAGCAGATCCTACAGCAATCAGAGCACTGGAAATGTTAAAGGAGTGCAG
Organism: Setophaga petechia; assembly: GCA_024362935.1. NCBI lineage: Eukaryota > Metazoa > Chordata > Aves > Passeriformes > Parulidae > Setophaga > Setophaga petechia. Next base: position 2,521,145 of record JANCRA010000020.1, read on the forward strand.
AGGGAAGGGCATAAACAATGTAAGAGGACACTTTAAAGTCTGTAAATCCACATTCCTGTTTAACTGAATAAAAGCACAACATGGACATCATAAAGACAAAATGTCTCCAATTCCATATTCTGTGTTTTTCACATGTTCCAAGTGTGTTCTGGCAACAGGAAGATCAGGAAGAAGGCAGGCTCAAAAGCTGAGCACACATAATGACCTGACTGAAAAGTCATTTTAAATGAAGAAGAAAGAGAGATTTTCATGTGTGCAACACGGAAGCCTAAAAATACAGCCCTCAGGAGCCTTCACTGTCTTCAGGCCAGTTTGTTTATCAGACAGAACTTAACAGGACTGTCCAGTGTCCCCTCTGATATTTCAAATCTAAATAAAGTTTAGACCACTATAGAAATCGACAACAACAGTGATCACAAAAATCCTTCATTGCAACACTGCAAAATTCAAACAAAATGTGCCAGACAACTAAAAACTCATGAATTTGCAAAGAATTTGACTTCCTCTTATGAAACCTATTACAAAAAATTCACAGTCCAAGAAAGTTAGAGATCCAGAAAAATCTGCCAGATATGTTGATGCTAAGGGTTAACAACAAGCAACTTTCAAGGCACAACAGAACCAAGATGCAAATGATTTATCAAAATGTAATTTGTGTATCAAGGTCACATAAAGCTTTCACATGGTCCTCACAGCACTACAAATAAACCATCACTGTTCTGTCCTTTGTTCTGTGCCTGGTTTTCCCACTTTTCTCTCCTTCTCCTTAGGCCTTAATTCTTTTGAGACTGACCTTAAAAATATCTGAAGCTGCTGCACTCTTCTCAATAAAAAACAGTGCAAGATGTAATATTTGTACCTGTAACACTTTATTTCAAATGTAAAGAGGCAAATTCTGGAATGTCAGTATGGATCATGAATCTATCTATTCTGAAATACTGTAGAGTTCCAACCACATCTATCACCACATATAAAATGTTATATTAATATCTAATAAGCTAAGACTAAAAACTATCTTTTAAATTGCATTTGAACAGGGACAGGACTCACAAGGGCTGGAAGACATCACAGTGTCCCAATGTGCGGCTGCACTTTCCCACAAAGAATTCAAGGCAACATACACATCAAGTTCATTACTTTTTCAGAATATCAAGTTCAAAATGCAGTCAAGTTCCTACTGGCAACAGCCAATATGAAATGCCACCACAGCTAAATGCAGATCAGCACCAAGGAGGGCCACTAACCAAATCTTCATCTACAAAATGTCCTTTTAAAATCAAAAGATTCTGTTTACCAGAACACACCCCATCTCAAGAAATCAGTTTTCAGTTTCTTCTATTAGTTTTGACAAGTTTCTCCCAAAGAAAACCATTCCATGTGTACCAGTAAAGATCACTCCAGTGATTTAGTCCCTGCTATAAACAGCTGTTGAGGTAGAATTTAAGATTTCTTTTTCTCACCAAATATTTTTTAGTAAGAAGCAGAAAACAAAATTATCTTATTACAATCTCTTCCTTGAACTTTCTAACAACCCTCAACATTTATGAAGATCTCACGCTAGCAAAACACATTCTTTGGCTACTAACTTATAATTTAATTTTTATGTTATCAGATATCTCTTTTCACTAGAATCTTGAGGGAAAAGAAGATACAAACCCACACAGACTGTGCCTCAAATCTGAAGCTGAATGCTTGAGTTTTTTCATTCAACAGCCGTGCTTCAAACACAGGCAAATCAGAAATGCTAGTCCCAAGCTGACATAATTTACATTTTCTATGAACTATCAAAAAATATTAAAATGTTTCATACCAACCACTAGATGGCTCAAATACCTCTTTCCATTTTCCACGCTTATGCAATTTAAGGAAATTGTCAAGTTGATATTGTGCAGTCTGTTACTTACATGCACTATTTAATGCTGAGCAACATTTCAATTTTATGTGGTATACACATTTTGTCAACAGGTAACAAAAATGCACTTGTATGCATCTTTTTATACACCTGGTATGAATAAGCACACTGAAGACTTTTTGGTCTTGTTTGTTTTAAGCGATCAAGGGAAAAAAAAAATTCACCAATGAGAAAGACTCCACCCATCTCCCAGGCCTTTTACTGAAACTCAAATAACTGGTTTACAGGCTCTTTGAAGCAGAAGATGGAAACAGATCCCCAGCATTCCATGTGTTCTGTTCTCAAGGCATTTCAGGCCAAGTCCACACAAAGCCTTTTTCTCCACCTTTCAAGAAATACATCAGCCCAGCCCAGCAGTGACAATTACCTACAAACACAGGGGCACAAAAATGCACCTGTCCTGGCCAACAATGACCACCCCACATTCAGGTCACAAACAGCCATCCTGGACTGGCTCTACCCATGTGTGGCTGCCACATCTGGGTCCAGATGTTTTTCACTTATCTGCCACACACAGCTGAGACCCTGTTACAGACTCCAAATTGGTGTTTTATAAACACAGGAATTCACTTAGAAGTTATGCTTGCCAATGAAAATCTGTTAGGCACATCTAGAGAGTCAGAGAGTAGAAAAAAACCATTAAAAACTCAAAGCAGTCTCAGGGCAGCATCCAGCCAGGTCCTTGCCATTTGGAAATGAAAAGGAAAAAATGAAAAGTTTTTGCCATAGCTCCCAGCACTGCTGATTCACAAACATTCCCAAGCCCTGCCTCTCTCATTTGTGCTGACACAATCATCTTCAGAGTACTAAAGCCAACTGGATGCCAGAAGTGATCTGGATTATTAGCACCTAGGTAAAAATGATTTTTTAACTGGATCAGTTTCCCAGGCAAGTTCACTTGTGAACCCCCATTAACAACAGCATCAGCACAAGTAAAAGACTGGTACACAAGTAAAAGCTCTTTAGGCCTACACTGCTCCCATCAAAATGTCTACTAAACCTACAATTACATCTCAAACATCACTGAAACTTCCAAATATTTCACTTCAGAGAAAGCAACATCCATGGTCAGTACAAGGTGGATGAAAACCCGAGATAACTTCACAGCCTCCTGCCAGCCTTCTTCATGCAGGTCCTTAACCAGTGTCACACAATGCACCAGTTCTACCCACACACACAAACATCTCCAAGGTGGGTGCCAAGAGGATGGTGCCAGACTCTTTTCAATGGTGCCCAGCAACAGGACAAGGAGCAATGGGCATGAACTAAAACATGAGAAGCTCCACCTCAACGTGGTGGAGGAAGAACTTCTGTCCATGGAGGTGGCAGAGCTGTGGAACAGCTGCCCAGGGAGGGTGTGCAGTCTCCCTCTCTGGAGACATTCCAGACCCATCTGGACACATTCCTGTGTCACCTGCCCTGGGTGACCCTGCCTTGGCAGGGGCTTGGACTGGATGATCTCCAGAGGTCACTCCATCCCTGACTGTTCTGTGATTCTTTGTGACTCTATGGAGAAGGGCCAGATGCAGATAAAATAAACCTTTCAATTAATTAGAAATCAGAGTGCACCCCACCATACTATATAATAACCAAAACAGGAGAAAAAAAAAAGTTCTCATGTAGCTGGTTAGTCATAGAAAAATTATGGAAAAAGGGATGACATTCAGCACCCTTATGAGAGACCAGTGACTGCTTTTCACTTGTTCACAACTGAAAGGAATCAGAAAGCCTTTGATGACATATTTAGCTTGCCTCCAGCAGGGTCTGGCTGCCCAGGAGCCACTGGAGCCCTGAGCCCAGCCCACACCACCCCAGGCTGCCCAAGACACACGTGGGCAAGCGGCCACTGCTCCTCAGAAAACCTAACCAGGAAAACAAGGTTCTACAGCTTATGTCACATCCTCTGCTCACAGGGTCTCTTGGCCATCTGTTCAAAGCAAAAGAACAGTTTTTGTGTTTAAAAGTGTGAATATGTTTATTTCTTTACTGAAATAAAAAAAAAAAAAAAAAAGGAAAAATGAAGTTTTGACACTATGGTGCCTAATTCTTCCTCCTGACACTACTCAAATACACAGTAACAGCTCCCTAGAGAGTTTGTACCAAATAAAAAATTCCACTTAGGCCCCTGTTTATAAACAGCTCCAGGCCCTTGGGAGTTGACAGGCACTAGTACAGAGATTATACGTGCTCAGGAGAAAGAGGGGAGGGTTCAAATAAAATTTGTTTACATTTGTATAAACATGAAAAAGAGAACTACCTATCTACATGTGCTGTAAGTTCCAATCACCTGCAAAAATACTAAGATGCCTGTGTGTATGGCAAATTAGCATCATTAGTTTTGTCTTCTTCAAATCTTATAGCACCTAAAAAATCATCACATTTATACAGGATTTTAAAATACAGCTATCTCTAACATGCTTGCAATGAGTCTGCTTCTGGAGCAATAATCATAATATTCCAAAATTTGTTATGGGGTGTGTGTCTGCATCCCAGTAGCCATGTGAAAGCAATTAAAATATAAAAGTCATTATTCTTGTGACAAATACATTCTGTCATATGTAGTATCTTGGTAAATAGCTACAATGTAATTCCTCATTTTCTTGAGGAAGATCCTTTCTGAGAGTAAATATTGCCAAAATACACCTACTACTTCCAGAAGAAATCCATCTTTCTTAATTCATAAAAACTACTTTTTTTTTCCTATGACAGAAAGATTCTTACTAGAAATTAAGCAGAAGTACAGCCAAATAGAAATCAAATAAAAATTCCACACCATCTACAAATTGTGAGGTTTTTTTTCCCCTTTGTAAGCAGTACCTATCTCTGAAATTACTGTGCTGTCCTGGCCATCCTACTCATCTCCTCTTAAGTAAGACAGTACATTTTCCTTTTCAAATTTCCCAGCAGTGCTGCATTCCCACATTCCCTGCAGCTCCCCTCTGAATGAAAACAACTCTTTCAACTTCTTGGGAATACAGCAACCCCACCAAAACACTTCTGTCCCCACAGTTTTACCCATGGACTAAAACACACATGGCAAGACCTGTGTGAAGAAGTTCAAGTGGGAGCCTTGTTATCCTCCAAGTGGCTTTCCAGCACTATCTGTAAATAAAAGCTTCCTGACACGCAGGGATGGACAGGTACATCAACACAAGACTACTGGAAAATTACAGAAACCCACATACAGTAATTAATTCAACAGACATTCATTATTTCAAACCCTCCTGAATAATACACTGTAGGGAACACTGTCCTATGAAAATGAGAAGCTGACTGAACAACATCAAGTAACACAGATCCTCTTCACTGATGATGGAATCTACACAAATGTGCAAACCATGTATTTCTTTACCCATAAATAAACCTAGCTCCACTGGCAAAAGGAACTTCTGATAACTAGGGTCCCTCCAAGTTTGTCACACAAACAAACAGCCAAGCAAGTGTCCAAATTGTGATCATTGCTATGGGCATCTGACTTATGTGCCTTAAAATATGTCACTTGATGTAAACATCTTCATTTTTCACTTGGTACAAGTATTCTCAATAATTTAAGTATTTAAACAGGAAACAGAATTTTTCTGACATGAATCAAGTGTGCAAAGGTGTTGTGCAACACACAAAGGATTAAACTCAACTTGACAGATATTTTATCCAGATGATTCATGTAACCAAATTTAATACTCTCCCTACAGATTCCCTGAATGTTGTTAACAATCACAAAGCTTCTAATTTATTTTGTATGATACATGACTTTATGAAGACACATCCCCCTAACTCCAAACAGAAAACCAAGCTTGACACCAGATGCTTTGCAACTAAACCAATTTATCCAATGTTTGCACAAAAAGACACAATCACTCTGGAGATCACCTAGTCCAACCCTCTTCTCAAGGAAGGCACAACTAGAACATTCCTAGGATGATGTCCAGTTGGGTTTTGACAGTCTCCAAGGACACTGATGTTGGGGAAGATGAAACTGGAAAGCCTTATAAATACGATTGTCTAGCAAAAGATTTTGAGAATATAGAAACTATAAGTGAGATTGAAATGAAAGCTTTGAGATCCCTTGGTTACTGAACAACTGGAAAACAATGGTGTGGCCAGCTGAAGGTAATCCCCTTTTGATTAAACAATTCCCTCTGCTTGCAGACAGGTCCAAGGGTCAGAGCAGACCCTACTAGCATGGAAGAAGGGGTTCAAAGAGGAGTTTTTAGGGTTTAAAATGTAACACAGCATGGTAATTTAATGGTTCTTATAGGCTGTATGTAAATGCTATAGGATTTGTATCTTGTACTAGATTGGTTAGTGAGAATTAGACTATTCAACACAGAAGAAGATTTATTGTATTGTAACAGGAACTTCGCTCTCTTACCCTTTTATGCTCTTACCCTTTTTTACTCCCTTATGCTCTTACCCTCTTACCCTCTCATCCTCTCTCCCCCTCTCTTCTCTCGGGCCTTGAGCTGTGGCTGGCAGCTCCCAGCAGGGCCCTGCCCCCAGGCCCTTTGCAATAAACCACAAGTTCCAAGACCTGGTTCCAGAGATCTCTCATCTCTGTCCGTCCTGACCATCCTACCCCCCGACACACCCACCCTTCAAACCCTCTAGGCAACCTTCTCCACAGTTTAATCACCTTCACAATTAAAGAAATAAATACATTTTTATGTGTTTAATAGGAATGTTGTGTTTTCGGTTTGTGCCTGTTGCTTTTCCTTTATTGACTAGCACCACCAAGAAGATTCTGGCTCTGTTTATTTGTAAAACTGGGCAAGACACTCCTGAGCCCTTCCAGGCTGAACAACTCAGCTCTCTCAGCCCCCAGTCTCTGCATGAGAGATGTTTCACGCCCTTACACAGCCTCATGGCCCTTGCCTGGACTTGCTCCACTATCACCCCACTCTGTTCTACTTGGGAGCCCAGCACCAGGCCCAGAACTGCACATGCAGCTCACCAAGGCTCAGCAGAGAGGAAAGACCATCCCTCAGCTTGGTGGCCATGGCCCCCCTTATGCAGCCAGGATGCCACTGGGCTGGCTCATGGTCACCTCATGTCCCAAGACACCCAGGGCCTTTCCTGCAAAGCTGCTCCCCAGCCTCCAGCCTGTGCTGGTGCACTGGGATGATCATCCAGAGATGAAGGACTTGGCCTCTGTCAAACACCAGGAGGCTCCTGGGGCTGTTCAGCTCCCTCTGCACATCAACACAACTTTGTCATTTCTCCCCAGTCTGGTACTGTCTGTAACCCTGCTGAAGGTGCACCCTAGGCTGTAACACAGGTCACTAACCCAAGGTGCTGAAGAGCACTGGTTCCACTCTCAAGCCATGGGGTAATGGCTGGCCTCCAGCTGGACTCTGTGATATGTCCTGGTTTTGGCTGGAATAGAGTTCATTTTCTTCTTTGTAGTTGGTGCAGTGCTGTGCTTTGGATTTTGGATGGGATTAATGTAAACATGGGAGTCCATTTTCTTCTTAGTGTAGTTGGTGCAGTGCTGTGCTTTGGATTCAGGATGGAATAATGTAAACACAGAGACATTGCAGTTGTTATTGAGTGGTGCTTGCCCTAAGTCCAGACCTTTCTGCATCTCAGGGATGCAGAAAGCTTGGGACTGATCCAGGCTGGGCACAGGGACATCCCATCCCCTACATGGTCACATCCAGTAGACAAACACAGAGGAGCTGCCCAGGAGGGGCTGATCACTACTCAGACTGCTCAGTGTGTGGGGACCAATTTACTGTTCAGTGCTTCTTTTTCTTGGGATTTTCCTTTCTCTCCTTTGTGTTAAAATCATTATTATTGTTAATATTACCATTAGTATTACTGTGTTTTAATTTGTTTCCCTTTAAATAAACTGATTTTATCTCAGCCCTCATGGTTTTACTCTTTGTTTTTTCCCTGATTCTTCTTTCCTTCCCACCAGGGGGAAAGGAGGCAGCGAGCAAGTGGCTGTGGGGCACTGAAGTTGCCATCTGGGGTTTGACCATGACAGATGTTGATCACAATCCTCTAGAGCCTGGGTGAGTCAGTTTTCAATCTACCACACTGACCACTTATCTAGTCTGTATTTCATCAGTTTGTCTGTGAGCACGTTACAGGAACAGGGTGGAAAGCCTTACTAAAATAAACACAAACAATATCTTGTGGCTCTCATCCTCTCCACCAAGTTACTCACTGTGTTGCAAACAACTATCAGATTCATCAAGCATTATTTCTCCTTCATAAATTCATGGTGATTACTTCCAGTGACTTGCCTGCCCTGAATGTGCTGGAAACAGCTTCCAGGATAATTTGCTCTTATCACCTTCACAAGGATGGAGGTGAAGCTGACTGGCCTGTAGCTCCCAGCATCTTCCTTCTTGTCATTCTTAAGGGCAGGAGTGAAATTTGCTTTATTCCAGGCCTCAGGAACGTTCCCCATCACCGTGACCCTAACAGGATAATTGAGAGTGGTCTCACAGTGACAGCGATGAGCTCCCTCAGCACTCACTGACATATCCCAGCAGGTCCCATGGACTTGTAGATATTTTTTGTTTCAATTTTCCCAAACACGATCCTCTTGAGAGGAAATCTTCTGGGTTCAGATCCCAACTGGTCTCAAGAGCACTGAAGGTGAGTGCTACCAGCAGAGCCCAAGGTGCTAACATGAAGTACCTCTGTGTTTCCCATATCCTTTGTCATTTGCATTCTTTCATTTTCCTTTTGCTGCTGACATACATGCAGAAGTTCTCTTGCTGCCCTTCACACCCCTCACCAAATTCAATTCCATGTGAGCTTTGGCTTTCCTTATGCAATCCCTGGATGCTTGGATGATCTCTCTGTATTCCTCTAAGTCATCTATCCTTACTTCTGCCTCCTGTATGCTTCCTTTTTATGCCTGAGTTTTGTCAGAAACATCTTGTTCATCCATGCAGGATTCCATTCCTTTTTATTCAACTTTCCTCAAGTCAGGACTGAATTTTCTTCAGCTTGGAGAAAGTTATTACCAAAAACAAATGTGGCCCAAAGAAGAGAGATTCCCCATCATGCTGTCCTGTAAGCACTTCCTTATTTTGCCAATACCCTTGAGGTGGGGCCCAAATACTGACCAGCACAAGCAAATCAAACACTGAGCAGGTCTTCTCATCCTCTGCTTTTCTTTGGTGAGTACTGTTCTTATTTCATACTGACTAAAGGATTTCGTTTCCCTCATTCCCATCTAGACATAATGACCTCAGAAAAAATATGAGATCTCCTCACAAATATTTTCAAAGTACAGAAACTAATGCTGGCTCATGTGTACACACAAACATCACTGAAACATCTTTTTTGGACTATGACATCTGGACAGTTCATTGAAATGTTTTATCTTCTTTCATATGGCAAGTGATCATCACCATTTACATCAATCTTCAAAACATTTTATGAAGTAGAACTACTAGCATGGAATTTTCTGTCCTTGATTCACCATTTTTCCAACCCGTTCCAGCAAAGATAGGAATCCCACTGAGTTGACAAGTAGCCCCATTATTTCCCTGTCAGTTTCTCACTGCTGGAAAATCACTAGTGTTGGAAAAGAGCCTTACTATCATTAATTACACAGCTGCTCTACCTCAGGCACTCCACAGAAAATGGGAGTGGACAAGTTGAATATACTAAGGCATGAATGACTATAAAGAGATTCAAATGCACACAAACAGACCAGCAAAAACCAAAGAAAAATAACCACAAAAATTAAATGACAAAACTCTCCATGGTTGTTCCCCACAAATCTTAAACCACATTATGCTGGGCAGTAACAAAAACCCAGCTGAATCTGGAACTCTGCTTAATGGAAAAATTCAAAGGTTAATTTTTAACCAAGTCCCCTAAGAATGCAGTTGCTGCTTTTATGTTGTTCTTTCCAGCTGAGTAACTCTTGAACCTGTTAGCTGCCTTCAAATGAGTTTTAGAGAAAGCAAGACTTCTCAAAGACGAAAAACTGGAGGAATGTCACTGAAAATGCCTGTTGGGTAGGAAAAAGAACCCCCAAGACAAGGCCTACTTTCAGAAAGCACATAGAGCTTAATTATTCTCTCCTCTTTGGGAAAAGACACTCAGCCCAGTAGCACAGCTTTAAATCAAGCATGGGCTTTTCCTGCTCAGAGATGCTGTAGGAAACAGGATGTCATTGAGGATGCTTCACTAGGAAAACAAGAGGAATTTCAGTTTGTGTGTGCTTACGTGGGAGAGGGAAGGACAGGAGGTGTGAAAGGACAACAGACACCAGCTCGTCATTGCCCAGGCTTCATTAGCTCCAGCATAAAAACAGTTTGTTCTGTAAACTGCAAATTGAACAAAATCCCACATTTGGAACAAAATTCTGAGTATCAGCTTAGAAAAAAACTTTACTAGTTGTTTTGAATCTTGACTTTATTTTGCATTAATCAGTTACATCTGAAAAACGGAAGCATTATCTGATAACACATTTTGGGGTATATATTTTATGTATTCTTACATATGTATCAAAAATTTAAACAACAATGTGTCAATATTTTAAAGATTTGTTTTAAGAACTGAAATGCAAGATCATTGATTAATGGTTGCTAGTTGGGGATCAATCAATTATTACTGAAAATGATCGTCCAATTAAGACTGTAGTTGGTTAAGTGGTGATGGCTAATTGGTGTTCTAATTGGTGATTTGCTGTTTTATTTGTTAGAATGTACAAATACTTAAAATGGGCTACAAGAGCCAAGGCAGCAGGCCCACATGACAGGCAGCTGGGGGAGCAGACTGGATGGCCAGCAGCCAAGAGCAGAGCCAAGCAGCTGGGCAGCCCACCAACCATTCCCACAGAGCATTTCAATTCCATCAAATCATCATTTCTTACCAGAAAACTGTACCTCAGTAAATCTTCAGCCCACTCTGTGAATATATAGACCAGTGAGTCTAAGAGCCGTCAGTTTCTAAAGGCAAAACAAACCCAGAAAAATACGAACAAGCCAAATGACAGGACACCTCTTTTGCCCTCCTAGCTCTGGCTATCCTGCACTGCAGCTCCTAACTCCTCTGATCCAGAGATCAGGCTGCTTTCCTCCCCCACTAATCCCTCTCTTCTTACCATTGCATCACTGCTGATGTACCTGATTTTACTTAATTACTTCTGTCAACAGTTTAATTTCTGAAAAATTAACTCTGACAAACTGCAAATGGAAACACCACGGCTGTCCTGGACTGGGAACTGAAACATTTTTTAATCCACTACTGTTTCTTCACTTCTGACTACTACCTCACCATACTAGGTAAGAAATCTCTGAGTTGGTAGCTTTATAATCTTTTCCTCTGGAGCAGTTCATTCCTAAACTCAGCTGACAGCCTGAAGGAGGAGAGACAAGAGGACAAGAAGAGGCCAAATTAACCAACATCATCAAATGGGGATTTTCTCCTCCTCTGTTAATTCAACGTCTTTTTGCAAATATCACAGGGTTCTTATTTTAAAGACACCTTGCTGAGTTCCACAAATTAATTTCAGGTTGTAATTGCTGCTCCTTGGTGTGACTGGACACCTCCTTAGGCTTGCAAGAGTCAGCAGAGTCTCCTCTGCAAACAGTTCTTGGATAATGCTTTGATCATTTGTCTGAAATTTCATTCTTCTGTTCTGCTTTAGAGAGGAGGATGACTGGATTTTAGAAAAATGTCACACTGAACTATTCTTATACTTTACATAAGATCATCCTTTCCAGTACAGGCTTCTATATTGTTCTTTGTTAAACCAAATACTGTTTGGGGTTTTAACTTTTTTTCATATGTTACTTTTTCTGATACTAAGGCCAGTTCCCTCAAGACCATGAGCTGTGAGATGGTGGATACAAATACTTTCAAATATTACTGTTTAAAAATATCAACATGCCATATGAAACTCAACTTGCTATCATAATTCTCCAAAATCTTTTTCTGTACTTTAAATCTGTACCATTCAACATTCAAATTTTATCTTATATTTCACAATACAAATGTTCACTTCCATTTCCAGTCACTAAAATCATTATTACTTTTCACTATTATTTTATTTAACTTTCCCAAGATTCTTCATCTTTAACATGCGTTTTTCACAGATATGTATACAAGAACCATTCCTAATGGTTCCACAGACTGTCAATTGCACAGAAATTTTTGTATCACTTCCCTAAAGGCCTCCTATACAAAACCACCACATCAGCCCCACATTTACAACTTTTCCATAACACTGTCTAATATACACCAATTTACATTTATTTGCTTCGATCAAAAAAGGTGGGGTTTTTCTTTCCCATCTTTTCTGAACATGTGATTACTACACACTGTAATCTGAATCTACCTTTTATTTAGAGTAACATTTAAAAATATAATTTACAGCTTTCTCACATTTTCTTCTTAAGTCCAGTTGTCTATTATTAAGCAATTTCAGGAGCATTTCTGAATTGAAAATATGAGAGATGAAGTAATTCACACCCACAGAGACAGTTCCAGGCCATGAAGACAATGATGTGAACAGCTTCATAAACCTGGGATCATCACCTTGTGGTCACTTAGCACATCTCAAAATGGGAAGGCATAATCATCCAACCTGGAAATTATCCATCTCTTCACAGTACTTTGCTTAACAAAAGAAGAAATTTGTCTCTCATCTACCAGAGAATAAGTGCTAACACAGGATGATTATGGGAATTAAGGCTATCTAAGTACTGCTCTGCTAAAAAGAACTCCCAACATATAATACAAAAAATTTACTCCTTGGGAGATAAACCACAGCCATAGAATGCCTGCTCTGATAGACAGGGAACGTGGCAGGCAGGGAGTTTAAAAAGGACTCTTCATGATCAACATCAGGGCAAAGAAGAAAATATAAATTCATTTTCTGGAAGGTCCAATTTGAGTTTGATGTCTTGCAGAAGCATTTAGGATAAGAGGTTTTGTGTTACTCCTCTCTTTTTAACATGTTTTCAATATTACATTTGATCCTGTTCTTAAACTCAATCAGATCCACTTTAGGATGTGCTTTAGAAAGTCCAGGCCATATTTAATTGTTTAGGGTGGTAATTACTTCTCTAATTCTACCATATTCTACTTCCCAGTTTCTCTTAGTAATACAACATTGTCTCTCAAGCACTTTTAAACCTGTTTAGTGTCTTCACTATGTGTCTGGCATCCCACAAATACTTTTCAGGCCCAAAATTCAGATTCTTTTTGGTAAACAAAGAGAAATCTCAGGATATTAATCTGTTTGAGTCCTGTCTTATTTACCTGCATTTAGGTGAAGTGAGTGTTTCTCTAGCAAGGATTTTCCCTTAACCTGGCTTTATGAGATCTGTGACTTTCTTAGACACAGCCATCCACCCTTCATCCTCTGCTTCTAGAAGTCAAATTTAGCAAAGTGCCTCAGGAGAAAATCAACTCTTCTGGATTTAGCTGGGTTTGATAGTCCAGACCAATGAACTGTTTTTATCTCACATTTGACTGACACAACACAGACAGGAAATTTTTTTCCACTAAGGACAGAGTAATCCCTTGTGGACATGGTAGATTATTTGGGACATTCTTCCCAACAATTACAAAACTGCTGACCACCTTCTTTCCCCAGCCAGAACAATGAGTCACCATGGACAAATCTGTGCTTCAAGACACTGCTCCAATACCTCAGTGACTCCCTGGGTTTCAGACATGTAATAAAGTCCTAACCCTGGCACTTCCTCCTGAGCTTCAATCACCAAAACATCTCAAAACACACACATCTCCCACTTTGTATGCACAGGCTGTAAGACTAAGGATACACAACCAGAATTCCAGGGGAAGATAATAAAAATCAAGGTTCAGGAGGTTAGTTCACAGGGAACACAGAAAGATGCCACAGGAATTAGGAGCTACATGTCTAGCAAAACACTAGAATTAGGAGAACCACTGAACAGCAGCATGCAAAAAAAATCCAAAAATATCAGTTGTGTTCCTTCAAAGCCATTTTAATTTTATACTGTTTTTGCAATCAGCATTTAATATTTATTCTCAGTTTAAGACAAGTTGCCTTCCTGTGACAGCACCCATCTGGGTTTGTCTTGACCTCACAAGTGACATTCATCATCTGTTTGCTTCATTTTGCTCTTTAATGAAAGTCCAGGTCAGGAAAAATCACCAGCAAGCAGAACCTACAGGTCCCCTGTCTATAAAAGACAGCATTACAGCCATGGTGATCCAGGAGAGGCTCCCAAGGAATCTGTCTGACAACAATGCACAGGGAGGAAAGTTTAGGAGGAAAAAGGCTTAACTCCTCTGAATCCCACTATCCTGAGTGAAATACAGTGCCTTCAAGACAAGCTTTTCTTACATGATTCAGACAGACAGAGGGCTCTGTTTGCCCAGATTTTGAGATCAAAGCCAGAATTGAGACAGGATTATAATGCTCCATGATGAACTAGATGGATGATTTCATGTATATTACTGTATTTTTATGGATTTCAGGGGGAGAGAAGAGATCATGTACTGAAATTCTTGATTCTTGCACAGCTTCACAGAGTAATTCTGCTCCAGACCACATCCAATGATGGCATTTAATCAGAAAATCACCCTTCCTGTGCAAAGGTAAAGACTGTCAGCAAATGGAAACACAACTACCTGCAGGTGGTCCTGGAGGGCAGGGACAGGCTATCCTACAATTCAGAAGTAACACTGAACTTTTAAAATGTTGCTGTTGCAGTTACATCTAAGGGAAACTTCATTCCCTTTTCTATCATTATTTTAAGCCTCCCCCTGGCAAGAATGCCATCCTAACCTCCAGTGATTTGTGGAGATTTTCAAAGGTTTCTAAAGCCAAACAAAATGTCATTGTATTTAATTGCTCTTAATGGATTTTTCTTCCCTGAAATTGTTCATCTGCTTTTTGAAACAATTTAAACTGTGAGTCTGCAGCATTCTGCAAAACTAATGCAACTTTCCATACAACCAGTGACAGAAAACCTTCTGAAAGATGCAGCAGGCATCAATTTCCTCCAGCAGCTGACAAGAGAACAGAAAACACAGAAAATACCAGCAGGCCTTGTGTAAAGACACTCCCCTTTCTCTGCCACCTCTATGGGTTTCCATCCCTTAGCTTTAATAAAAATATTTCAGAATTATAATCAGCTTATCATCTTCTTTCCTTTCTAAACTGCAGATATGACTGAGACCCATTTCCTTTTCCACAGCGTTTATCAGGATTGGAATCAGATTTTCCAGCTTGTTTTCAGAAAAAGTTCATAAAATTCTGATTCCATCATTAAGATACCTGGAAACAGATCTGTGCCTGACCCAAATAATCCAATAGGTAAATATATGAAATGGAACCCAATAATCCTTGGGAGGAGAGAAAAACAATACCTGAAGTATTTCTAGAAAACACATTAAACAGCATCAGTGTATGTATCAGTTATGATGTCTGCTAATACAGCTTTATTGCTGCTTTTTGGATGACCCTGAGAATTCTGAAGAGTCTAAACTAATGCTTCAGCAAGAAAAATACTAAGTAAAACTTGAGAAAAAAAAGACTGAATGAGGAAAAAAAAGAAAAATAGCTACATTTATTTCAGAGCACAATCATGCTCAAACATTAATCTCAAACCATTTTGAACTTTCTGCCTTTTCTTCAAAGCATGAACTTATTTGCCTCACACAGGCTGCTGCTCAGAGAGCCTTTAAGGAGACCCCAGGCTCTTTGTCTCCCCCTCCTCCCACCTGCTGCCTTCCCCGTCTCTGCAATAGATCCACTCACACTTCCACCACTCCTCTCCCACCCACACCCACCACACGGAAGAAGCTGAATCTGCATCCTTCAGAAAAGGAAGAAAGGATGCAAGCTCAACACTTCAATTAGGTATATGCTTGAAAGAATATTTAAAAAAACAACTGAGATGCCAGTTCCGGAGAGAGCAAATTCAAAACCACAAAATTTGCAAAATAAAGCAATTCTTTGTTTTTGAAACTCAGCAAACATTTCCTCTTTTTAAAGAATGAACCCTAAAATGTAAAAGAAGCCTTTCTGAAG
Organism: Setophaga petechia; assembly: GCA_024362935.1. Taxonomy (NCBI): domain Eukaryota; kingdom Metazoa; phylum Chordata; class Aves; order Passeriformes; family Parulidae; genus Setophaga; species Setophaga petechia. The sequence goes on from JANCRA010000020.1 coordinate 2,537,062, forward strand.
ATAAGCCATTCATTAATGAGAATGTATCATGTATGATCAAACAGGATCATACATGATGTACAGATCAAACAGGAATATACAAAGTAGAAATATGAAAACCAGGGTGATGGGTTTTGTTTTAACCTTTTCCATGCAAGGAACAAGCAATCACACAGAGTACCAAGTCATTTGCCATTACTGTGGCTTCTGCAAACAACAGGCTTTTGAAAAACCATCACAAGCATTTCCAAAATAATTGTTTCTATTTAGAAAATGAGACATTTGGTCACTCAACTTTATCAACATTCAAGTATTATTCCTGTCTGCTGCAGATGCATCCCCTGCTGGAGTCAGAATGTTCTACTCAACCACGAACGCCTCTCCGAGCATTCCCAACTGATGAGCTCCTCCACTGCCACACTCCAGCACATTTAATATTTCAGCATCCTCAATCCTCATCCAAGGGGCTGAAGAAGGCAAGCATGCTATTAATCTAAATACTAGCACATGAATGATGACAGTTTTTACTCTGCACAAAGGAAACTTCTGCAGCAGGAGAATTCAACGTGAATAAAAAGCTTTTCTGAGGAGACTTTTCCATCAATCCTAATGATACTTGTGTTATTTCCCCCCAGAGTGTTTGGGCTTCTAGACAGAGATCTCACACACAGAGGGACAAGAGGGGCATTCCTGAATTTCCAGGGTGAAGTCCCCATTAGAAAATGTAATGAACACTGTCTGGAAACAAATGAAAAAACGAGAGAGAGTGTTCCCTCTGAGATCCTGTCTTGCCTCCTTCCTCTTCCTGACCCCAGGAAATTTTTCCCCAAAACACATTATTTCCTCTTTAACATTTTCAGTATATTAGATATGTCAAACTTCCGAGTTCTTATAAATCTATTGATTAAAAGGGGATAAGTAGTTTAATGAATGAATGCACACCAAAAAAAATCAGAACTGCAGACATTGAAATAATATCTTTTTTCTAATTTAGGGCAAATGCAAAATATTTCTAAACTAAGAGTAACACGACTGCTCCCTAAAAACATCTAAAGCTTGTTGGGATCCAAACAGGTGCATGTGAATTACATGCAGAGGGGGATTCCTTTGTTTTGTGTGATGACAGTTAATAAAAAGAGACATTTAAAAAAGCTAATTAATCAAATTTCTCATGCGGTCAAAGACAACATGTCAAAATTTATTACATTCGCCAGCCATGGTCTTTTAAGATTTTACACCTTGTCTTGGTACCTTCCAAGGAGAGGGAAGACACCCTCTTGTCATAATTTCATTACATAATTCATCAGTAAGAGTTCTTTATTAGATCCTTGTACAGTTCTCCTGTACACAAAATTGGACATGCTGCATTATTTGTCTGTATTAACAATTCCCATATTTTGATGGGACTATCTAAGAATTCTGTGTTTTAGCTGCAAGAGAGACAGAATTTCAGACACACACATACCCACACCTCCCCCACAATGCACAAAACCCCAATCTATGACTCTTAAGATTCATTATTCCTTAAGAAATACCTGGATGAACATATGTTCTTTTCTAAACAAGAAATCAGCTGTGCTTTCCTCTAATTAAGCAGCATGAAATAACAACACATTTCCTTCTTAATCTTTCTTGCTGGCATTAATTTAACAACACGTTTTGTGAAAAAAAAAAGAGTTCTTTCAACTTGTCTGCTTTAATGACTTTCAAAAAATTACATTTATTTTTAGCATGCAACACTAAAATGTTTTTCTCTTAAACCCAAATAGAGTTATTAATTTGCTCTATTTTTTGTGCATTTACAACCAAGTGTTATTGGCAACACAATCTCATTACCTTTCCAGCATTCCAGCATTTCCCTTTATTTATTAATAAATTTCTCTGAAGTATTTTGAAGGCATATACCTTCTAAAGAGACAGAAAATCCCAGTCTGGATAAGCACAGTTTACATTTAAAAATCCCAAATTTTTCACGTCACAGATTAATCATACTAACTGATCACAGCTATGGGATTGCTGACATAACTCCATTTACACTGTTACCAAAGCTACCAAGCACTTCAATAGAGAAAAGAGATTATAAGGTGCACAATTCACAAATTTAGCCCTTCATTTAGTCTTCATACTCCTAATTTCTCTTGGGTCTTCATCTTTTAACAACTTCTCTATCTTTTCCAATATCTTCTAAAATGCAATTTCCATCCACCGTGATATACTAGAGGGACAAGCTCATGATCTAAATGTATCAATAATCTTTAAAAATCTGTTACTAGGATGATGTTGTATCTGCTGCATTTCATTTTCCCACTTTTTGTTTTGCCAGTTTGTCTCAGGATCAAAGTTAAGTTGTCACCAGAACTGCTCTCATCCACTGCACCCCCAAAACCTAATTAGTATGGAAAATATGCTCTCTTCTATTTTCCATCAGCATTTCAGTAAAATACTTTGTGCATTTGCTACATCCTTTATTACTGTAAACCCCTTTATTTTGTGGCAGTCAATTGTTATCACCATCTGCAGCAACAGCTACACATATAAAAAAATCTTTGTTGTTTAACTACTTAGTGTGGAGTCTTGGTCATCCTAAGTCACTCTTTCCCTTGCCAGGGATCTCCAGCAAGGTCAGGGCACAAAGCTCAGTTTTACCAGCTGAAGTTCAGTTTTACCAGCTGAAGTTCAGTTTTACCAGCTCAAGTTCAGTTTTACCAGCTCAAGTTTAGTTTTACCAGCTGAATCCCTGTTACTTTTGCACCAATCTAAACATCCCAGATTTTTATTATCTGTTTCTTTAGCTCCCTGAGTGATCCTCAGTGCTTCACACTCTACTTTCTTACTCCTTCCTCAAAACAAAGGCCAACCAGGCCCTTTGATGGAAAATTATACAGGGCTCCTCCTCACCTGAATGCTTAAATATCTTCCTTGGATTTTGTTGTTGCTTTTTCTTTTTTAATTTGTAATCTCTCCCAGTGTGCCTGGTGAATTTACAACACAGAGGTCGTGGTTAGGGAGAAAGCTGGCAAAAGTCTCAGTTCAGATGTCTGACAATCCACTCTGGTATTATTCTATATATACCTTCCTCCCTTCTCCCCATATGCTGTTACCCCTAAAGTTTGAGTTTTCTTTTCTCATTTTCTTTTCATTCTAATTCTCAGCAAACCCAGAATTTCGCTTCCCCCACATCCTGCCATTCTTCCTTCTTGACACATTTTCCTCTTCCTCGTATTATTTGTTCAATCTCACTTGGTCTTACAGATTTTTCTCTCCTCAAGCTTCCCCCTCCTTTTTTCTTTTTATGGACACAATCACTTCCCATCCTGTATTATCACACAGTATCAGACTCAGACTATTCCCAGACTGCTTTCCCCAACAGTCTCCTGGAAAATGCTTATCCCCATTAAATCCCATAAAAATGCTTTTTATCTCCATTATGTTGATCCACTCCCACCAGCATCTAAAAATCAGGACAAAATTATCTCTGTTTTTCATTTTCTTTTCCATAACACATAATGTCATCATGCTTGTCTCTCTCAAGTCTTCAGCAGAAGTCTTGAAAGCATTATCCTTCAGTTGTATTTTATACCTTCTCAGAACATAACCAGAATGTCTTCATCAAGATCCTTCAAGTGCAAGGATGGAAATCCAAACCCTGTTTTAGTGAAAAGTGAGGGGTGGTGCAGAATCCCATGTGCTTCACTGACAACCATGATATTGTCAGGCAGAATTAAAGAGCACACAGAAGGTATTAATAATATCTCCATGCTTCACAGAGACATTGAATATTTATTTAATTCCCGATTTTATTTTTCACTTTCTGAATCTCTATTTCCTCTTTCTATTTATTCTATCCCTACCCTGTCATTTTGATTTGCAAATACATCCTGAATTGCAGGTTTTTAATGTACCCATGTGTAGGTCACTGCTGTTATCTGCCAGTCCCAAACTTCAGCTTCAGTGAGAATTTTTGGAACTTGCTTTCCTGATCAGTTTTTCTCAACATTGCTCTGATTAAGCAACCTCTGATCAAACAGATTTTTTCATTTTGCTTTTTCTGTAGGTACCCTGTGTTGCTATGAGGCAATAATTTATATTAAAGCCTTTTTGTGTAATTGTAAAATGTTGTTCTCCGAGGACCCTTAAGGGGAAATTTATCTCTTTATACGGGATCACAGTTTTCTTTAAAATAAAAGTTTCAAAAATCTAAGGGCTTGAATAAAAAGCAGTGTTAACAAATCATCCTACCTCTCCAACTTTTGTTCCAGGAGAATGTCTGTTCCAGCAATTTCTACTGATCCTATACAACAGCATTGTTTCAATTAATCCGAGCATTTATATCTAATTAAAAAATAATGAAATTTTTGATGAATTCTGCTTAAAAAACTACTTGGTTTTTTGAGTTTACAGCAGAAATAAAACAGTTGTGAGTCAATGAAGTGGAAAATTGCTGTCTTCTAAAGGATCTCCAAGGTGCAAAATGTTCTCTTACTTGCTGTTATCAGTGTGTCTAGTAATTGCTTTTTGTCCAACTGTTTATAAAGGGAGAAACAGACTTGCAGTCTGGAGAAAAAGAGACTTCAAAACAGGCAAAATTAAAGAATAATTTTTTTTAAATGATTTTTCTATTTCATAGCATTAAGGAAGCATACCCAAAAAAAAGCCATTTCACCAAACAAAATGGAAAAAAAAAGTAGAGGGATGAAAAAAAAGCTGCATAAAACAATTCAAACAAGCAACAGGTCCCACTTTAAAAGTAACATCCGTGGTCTTTAGTTACTTTAGCTCTTTGGAACAAAAAAGCCTTTCTGCTAATTACAAGGGTTTTAGCCATAAGCTTGAGAAATTTCTACATAGCTCTAATTATAGAACAGCACTTTAAAATACTACCTGGCACTCAAATACACTTCAGATCAGCATAAAAAGGAGTGTTATAAAATTGCTTTCTGCAACAAACTAACAACAGAACAGACTGAGATCACATCCCTCTTCCATGATTAGCACCCACATACACAACTGAATTTTCCTTTGGCATTTGGCTTTCTGAAGAGAATTTTAGGTCGGGGGATTTTGGTTTGGTTTTTTTGTTTTTCTGGTTTGGTTTTTGGAGGTTTTTTTCTCTGTACAGTTTTGGATTCTTCTCTGTTTTATAAAGATTACCTGAGAAAAGTGAGGGGAAATTCTCACATTTGTAGATATACATAGTCAGAATTTTGTTTTCAAGAATAATTTAAGAAATAAATATGAAAAATGCTAAAAATTTAGACAGTAATTGATTCTACTGTCCAATAAACATAGGCAGGGGAGTACCAAACAGGTGCTTTCCAGAGCTAAACTCACACCTCACCTTGCTGCAAAATTAGGGGATTCACTTCCCCCACTTCAATTTCTCTATTTTTTCTTAACTCAACCATTCAATGATGTTCTACAGTGCAGCCTTGCAACTCTTAAGTTCAGTTTGCACCACATTTGCATTTGTAACACAGAATTAGGTCTTTGAAAACCCTTCCTGGGGTTTACCAAACCTCTTTGATGTTTTCACCTTGTCCACATAAATGAAATCTTTATTAAAGAGAAGGGTGATTAAGGCCATTTTCATAAAATGATAACGAGTTCCTGACAGATTTACTTTCCTTCTAGGCAACTTTCCAACAAAAGTCAACAGCTAACAAGAATTCTATATCTGAATTCATGTTGGAGGATGTAACTCACTAATTAAGTGTTCCTTAAACATTTCAAGGAACATTCAGACTTCCTGACTGATCCACTCCAAGCACTGCTTGATAAAGAGACACCACACTTGAATGCAGCTGAATAAATTGAGGTCTCTTTTCTTTCTCAGGCACCCTCAATCCAAGGTCTAGCATCCTATTCCAAAGTGAAGCCCACCTTGAAAAACAAGTAAGTCATTTTCACAGGAATGTCCAACATTTTAAGATGCATTTCTAAATTCTGTGCCTTGTCAATCCTTCAAATTATTCACATGTGAATAGAAATGCTCAAGTACCTGCATACTTTGTAACTCTGATAAAACACACTTTTTATTAAAAAGAACTTAAACCAGCAGGATGCTACTCTTTGATGAATTAACACAGAAGAATGGATTTCAGCAGTGCTGTTGCCATGTTCCTCATAACTTGTCCCCAGTCCCCTGGATTTAAGTGTCTACAAATCTTCACATTCATTCCCCAAGCACAGATAAGTCCCTAACACTTCAGAGAATCAGCACAAAGGAATTTTCTGCTCCCTAACACAGCTGTACCAAAAGGTTTTATTTATTCAAACTGGGCTGCTACAACTGCAGGCACACAATTCCTAACTGATAACTTGTGAATATTCACCTACCTACAAAGGTCACAAATCTTTAATCAAGATTATCAAAGCAGACAAGGGCTGCAGCAGTGCCATGTCTGAGCAGAGATCTAATCTAAATACTGAATAACCAGGCTCCTCTCTCAGGAACTCTCCCAGGAATCACTCCAGTGATGCCTCTTGGAGCCCCAAATCTGTGGAACAGAGTTTTTGGGTCTCTCCTGCCCTGGACAACCATGTCAGTGCAACAGATGCAGATGTTTATACACTTACACTCAATTCACTCCTGCAGTGGAGTTTCTCTAGGAGAGCCCTAACAAAACTCAGGTATTATATAAAAGAGTTCAGTATGATCAAGTCCATTATAATACAACCACAAGATGATTAAAATAACTTCCTACAGGTGCCAGATATCTGCCATCATGTTTGGATAAAATCAGGAATATCTTACTCCTTGTTGAGCTTCTAATCCTGCCTCCTCAGAACATGTCAAAACTGATAACCATGGCAGACACTAACACTTGATATCTTTATTTTCCCAGGAGCATCAACATCTACAAATTGCAGTTCTAGCTGTTGTCTCCCTCTCCTGAACTGCCCTTTGTATCAGTTCATCCCCCACAGTCCTCCTCACCTCCCCCAACACGTTGACACAGGGGAGTTTTAAAAGGAAATCAGAATGAAGTACATTGCACAGAAGGGAGATTTATTTTAGCATTTCAGCATAGGCACATAAGAAACATTGAGAGAACTACTTGAATGCAAGAATGAAAGTCAGACTGGCTTTTATGCAAGTTGAGATATTTCAAGTCAAATAATTTCAAGTCAATTTTTTTAAATGCTGAGTTGAGGTAGCACAGTGCCTTTGTAGTCAAAAATTGCAGAAACTCAATTATTTTGCAGGACATTTTACACTGATCTGTGAGTACCCAAGATTACAGCAAAAAATGCTCTACTTAGGAATATGTGGCATAGTGCAACCAACACCTTCAAAAGTATCCATATAGATAGTTCTGTGAAAGGAAATAATAATTCATCAGCACAGAGGGAGTATTGATCTGCTAAATGGCAAAATACAGCATCTTCCTAACCTTTCACCTTCACTCCTGTCACTGGAGTATATATCCAGAATATATTTTATAAAGTGTTTTTTCCTTCTCTTTTTGTTCCACACGATCAACACAACGCTTACTGTAATAGCAACAAAACAACCCATGCATCAAATTCTGACAGAAAACAACCTGGTTGTTTCAGACCAGACAATCCAAAAAATCTATGAAAATTCAGACCATCAGAAAAATCTATGGGGAAACAAAAAAATATAAAATGCTTTTTTCATGAAAGGAATAAAGACTGCATATCATGAAATGAACAATGCATGAAAATAACTCTCAATTACCAACCCCATGCAACTCTAAAAATCCAAAGTAGCAGAGAGCAAAAATACTTTATAAAGGGAAGCCAAACTACACCCAAAGAAATCTAAAAACTCTCACAATTCTTCTCTAAGTTCCCTCTTTAAAAAGCAGAGCACACAGAGGACACTTATTTCAACCACATAGATTTGCACTGCACAGTTTGTAATTTCAGATAAATGCCCAAGTTTCTAGAGCTGCTCCTGACTTCAGCCCTGCCTTATGCAATAACCTTCATGTGATTCAGCAGATCTCTCAAGGCAGCTCCCCTCTCAGCTCACAAACACCACCCCTCCTTCACACCCTTCTCTCTCTTCCTTCCTTTACTATCACAAATTCCAACGACTTCACTGATGACATCCAGCCCTGTAAAAACTAAAAAAAGACAAAAAAACTTTTAAAAAATTCCACAAGACTAAAATAAGGAAATTTGTCTGAGTTTTTTGCCATCTGTATCTCTTTGGGGAAAAAAAAAGTCACAAAGTAGAACAAAACAGCATAAAAGTGTGACCAAAAATACACCATAAACTTGCTATTCCTGAATCAATGGTTTCTTACAGCTACAGGGCATTAAAGGATGACAAGAAACAATAAATCCTCTCAGTTGGAGGGAGGAGGGGAAGGTCCTTCTCTAGATCCAATCCAGGCAGCTTCCCACTGCCAACTCCAGAACAGCTTCATCATCCATTAATAGGATGAAATATGATCCACCTGTGATTTTTACCACTTTCAGTAAAAAAGTTATTAGCTGAAAAATGGTTTTGGACTTTTTCAGGCTCTTTTTCATGATTGTCAAAATTAAAAAAATATCCCAAGGTTATAGGAAAAGAACCATTTTGGGCTGCACATTTTTAAGGAAGCTCCCAGTGGCCTTCCCAGGAGAGGCCAAGAAAAGAAAAATTACTGGGTTTTGGTTTCTTCTTCTTCTTGGGTTGGATTTTTAATTTGCAGATCTCAAAATATTCTTCTGTCAACTGCAAGAAATGCTCTCATGTTTGCAACTGGAACTGTTCAAACTAATCCCTGCATGGTAAAATTCTGGAGATATAGACAAGAAAAAGGGGTCTTAAAATATCACACATTGTATAGAAACAGAAATTTTATTGCTATCAGTGCTCTTGAGATGAAATTGCAAAACAGTCAAAATTTACGTTTATTTTAAGTGCAGATAATATTCTGAGCCACCCTGAAAACAACCTACACCTATAGAAATACATATAATCATTTATATTCCACCTTGAACTCTGAAAATGCAGGGGAAATAACTTAGTAATCACCAACCACTTATTTTAATAATCAGCCATTGGAATAAAAAACAGAAAAAATAATTCCAGTCATAAACTACTTTCACATGCTTAACGTGGAAGAGTAAAAACAACAGAAACTATTACAGTTGATTTTTAATTGATTGATTTCAGCACTTATTTACAGCAATCTTTAAAGCAGCTATCTGAGAACACATAAGAAGAATAGATTAATGTTTTTATTGTTGTAATTTTAAAACTGCAGAGGTTACTTCTGGAAAAACTCCTTCAATTCCAAAATGGCTCAGTGAAATATGGCACTTTGACAACTCCTGCTGGAGCAGGGGCTTTACAAGACAATACCAAAAATTTCCCTAGCATCCTCCAACTGGAACTCTCCTTTATCTGCTATAAAACACTCATTGTAGTTCACTCTTTCACCCTGAATTTACCCTGCCTTTCTCCCCATGCTGTGCCATATGGGAGAAGCTGCCACAGTGTTTTTCAGAGCATTGTTACAGTCCCTGTAAATGCAAAGAACACACAAAATGTTTCTCTAATGCCATCTCTGTGTGGTACCAAGAGCTCTTCATGAGCCCTCCCCAGCTGAAGGATGCATTTATCCACATTTCTGAGGAAAACAGCTGCTCAAGACCACACAAACATCCGATGTGTTCCATGCTTTCCTGCACCTCCCTCTCAAGCAGGAGCTTCAAACTAGCTCATGTGACAATATACCATTGACAATATACCACTGCCAATATACCCCTGACAATATACCCCTGACAATATACCCCTGCCAATATACCCCTGACAATATACCACTGCCAATATACCCCTGCCAATATACCCCTGCCAATATACCCCTGACAATACACCACTGCCAATATACCACTGCCAATATACCACTGCCAATATACCCCTGACAATATACCCCTGACAATATACCCCTGACAATATACCCCTGACAATATACCACTGCCAATATACCCCTGCCAATATACCACTGCCAATATACCCCTGCCAATATACCACTGCCAATATACCCCTGCCAATATACCACTGCCAATATACCACTGCCAATATACCCCTGCCAATATACCCCTGACAATATACCACTGCCAATATACCCCTGACAATATACCCCTGCCAATATACCACTGCCAATATACCCCTGACAATATACCACTGACAATATACCCCTGACAATATACCACTGCTGACAATATACCACTGCCAATATACCACTGCTGACAATATACCCCTGCCAATATACCCCTGCCAATATACCCCTGCCAATATACCCCTGACAATATACCCCTGACAATATACCCCTGACAATATACCCCTGACAATATACCCCTGCCAATATACCCCTGCCAATATACCCCTGACAATATACCCCTGACAATATACCCCTGACAATATACCCCTGCCAATATACCACTGCCAATATACCCCTGACAATATACCCCTGACAATATACCCCTGACAATATACCCCTGCCAATATACCCCTGCCAATATACCCCTGCCAATATACCCCTGTTGACAGCTTCTGACAATGCCATTGTAGGAATTGTTTCAATTTTATTCATCTGAAGTCATGATACCTCTACTTACAGACACAATACCTCTACTTACAGACAAGACAGCTACACCAACAGGATCTGCTCCTGTCTGATGTACAAGTGTTATTTAAAATACTGAAAAGGACTTGAAAGAATTTGGTGTCTGTGGAAACAAAAAGCAACCTGAGAACATTTTTCCTATTCCCAGTCCAATGTCTGCACAGCAGCTTTCAAGTGGTTCTGCTGCTCTCCAAACACACATCCAAATATCTGTGCTACATTAAAAAAACCCTGAAATAATGGATAATGATGGTAACAAAAATTATTTAAAACCTGTCAACTTAATTGAGCTGCCTTTTCAATACATGACTTGAAGACTTAGTTATACTGAAATTTATAATGAATTGCACATATAGGTGAACATTTACATTCAGACTCAATTAATGTACCAAAAAGTCACTGCAGGTAGATAATCCAAACTTATATTGAACAGAATCTACTTCAAAAAACCTGAACATTTACAGCAACACATTTTAAAATTAAAAAAAGAGCATATACAGACCTTCCAGTAGTCAGATTGTAAACTGTAGTACCTCTGGTATGCAGATAATGCTGTAGGGAAGAAAAATGAATGTTCAGTTTGTTTTGTTTCATTTTCTTTGAAGAAAAAGATAAAAATCCTTAAGAGTCAGAATACACAACATTAAAATGATAAATGGTTTAATAAAAGTAACACTGCCATGGTAAGTACACTGTTGTGGGCAATGCACTCCTTAAGATTATAATTTTGTTTTATGAAATGTCAACCCAGAAGTATATTTATTATTAATCTTACAAATGTAAATCAAGCAATATTTTAAAGAAAACCTATAACAAAGAAATAATTTGAAATTTTGGGATTTTCATCCTGGACAAAGCTGTTCTAAGATTTAAAAATTTAATCATGTATCTCATTTACCACGCTCCCTGATGCCCTGTAATTTCTGAAGAACTGGTGAGGAGGGACATACAAAGAGAAATCAATTTCACATGGCCTTTCATTCTGAGAAACAAAAGCAAGCAGAAAAAAGAACAAAAGCTTACATTTTATTCCACAGCCACGGCTAAAACTAACCTGGAAATCAGTGCTAAGAACAGCTCTGTTCAATAGAATATTAGCTCTACTTAGCAACCAATTTCTCCAATCACCACTCCTGCATCCCTCTTCCTCACTAAAAATTCTGGTTGATTCATCTTGCCCTTGGGCTAACAGGCAACTCGGACTAGAACACAAACAGGCTTTGATTTTTTCTAAGAACACAGCACTAGGAACCATCAAAGATGAAGCATTTTAAGTTGGTGCAGTAACACCAAGATTCTCATTTTTCAAGTGTTTGCTCCCCAAGATTTAAGAATGGAAAACACACAATGTGTGGAAACCAAACAACAAAAGAAGACAACTCCAGCTTTGGAAAACCATAAGCACTAAAGAGATTAAGAGATTAAGACACAAGAACAACAATGTGCACTTTAGGTGCAGCTTCATCTCCTGCAAGCACCATGGATAAATCCTGCCCATAAATGTTATCACCCTTCAATGCCTGTCTTGCATATTAATTTTTGTAACTTGACCAAAGTTCTTGTGCTGAAGTGAAATAAGAGCATACAGATGATGGCAGAGACACAGAACTCTGCACTCCTCTGTCTGTGGAGACTCACAGCTTTATCTGCAAACAGAACATGCTGATCCATGCCCATGAGGTGCCCCTCTCCACCAAAATGCTTGTGAGACCAATTTCTAATTTTAATGTTCTAAACTGTGGTTTATTCAAATGCCCAGACAAAAAAATGAGCTTAGAAGAAGATTCATTGACCACACACTATTAACATGCAATGTATTTAAAATGATGTAACTCAAACAAAATCATTTCAAAATCTAATCTAAGTCTTTCACAATTTAAGAACATAATTCCTCCTCCAACACCCCCCCAAAAAAACTCGGTACAAACTGAAGAATATGACTTCAGTCTAACAGTGTAAGTTGAAGAATGTTAAAACTAAGTATATTTTAGCCACATTCTGTCATTATGTTTTAAAGAATTTTCACAGTAAGACAAAATAACATCCTACTCTCCCCCCAAAGTCGTTCTTCAACTTCTTCCAGATATCATTAATAAGTTTTCATCAAAAAGAAATAATTATCTTCTGAACGTGGTAATGACTTTGCTTTCCCCAACAGGAACATGCACATGCTCTATGAAAGAGTTTTGTAATGCATCACATCACAAATAAAAGAAGGTTTTTCCTTTTACTCAAGCAGCACTTATCCCAATTTTAAGGGTTACAATATATTTCAAATAGTCAGGTCAACAGTACCATATTATGCAAGGTTCAAAAAACTGACAACTTCTTGTAAACTTTTTTTTTTAAAGCAACTACTGCAGTCAACTATACAGGGGATATGGATAAAAAGGTGAATAGATCATTAAATACAATGCTAAGGATTTATACTGGAAAAATTAAAGGGAGAACCTTTTCACTGTAGCTGTTAAAAATACAGGAATTACCCACATGAGCATAACCATTAAAAAGGAGAGGTGGAATATGCTTACCTATAGCAGTTAGGGCACTGCTAGTAAGTTTATAAAATGTCAATAGTATTAAAAAACTGCATAAATAATCAGAATACTTTAAAGAGAAAGAATAGGAAAAAAGAAAGCAAGAAGAAACTTCCCCTGAAAAATCCTAACATCTCCATTTAACACGGAGGGAAGTTATTACAGAAAGGAGTGTTTTGCTCCATGACATTCCACCAGTTTTCTTTAAGAAAAAGGATGTTTGGCTGTGACTTTCTTTTCTAACTCTTCCATTCTTCAATAAAGTTCAGCAACTTCCCACAGGAACAGCTGAAGTGATCATTTAATGTGCCAAGCTCAGTTACAATTAAAAACAAGCACATGGGAAGCGTGGACTGCTGAAATCTATTTATATTTACATGATAAGAAGAGGAGGCCCCCATCCTAAGGAGCCACATTTCTCTTCCAGAGGAACAAAGAGGACACTCCAGCTCTCCTCAGTGTCTGAGGGGTCCAATCCTCCTGGTGGCTTCAGAAACACCCAGGGACCCATCCTGTTCCAGGCTAGCAGGGTTCCCTTGCTACTTCTTGCACATGAAATGCTGAAATTCTCAAAGTTCTTCTAAAAAAGGATGAATCATGGAGGGTTTCATTAAGCCAGAGCTAAATGTCTCTTTCTTCCTCAGCAAAGTCAGACAACTAAAAAGTGTCACCATGCATAATTTCAGTATTATCAAGTGCTCAACTTTTCAGAGTTACCTCTGAAATCTGATTTCAGCCCCTTTTACAACTACATTAAATATCTGTTCCATGAGCACTCAAGTTCTGCTGGAAAGGATTAAGGGAACAGAAAAACAGAAAAAAAATGGATTCAATAAAATGTTCTTTTTGACAGAACCCACATGAAATACTCCAAATCAAGTACACTAAGAATAATCTTGCATATGAGATGCCAGCAATCAAATTATGAAAGCATGATTTTTGAAAAACTGAACCCACCTAGATATAAAGGAAAACACGAACCATAAATTTTGAACCCTATCATATTTCAGTCCCTGAGTGAGTCACCAATAAGCATATATTTATTCTAAATTTTATGGTGTAGAAATTTGTACCTTATCTAAAACCTGTACTGTGGAACTACAAGCAACTTCTCCCTTAAATTAACTTTATGTCAACAGGAAGTAAGTGCAAATTCCTCAAAACACAAACTTTATTCTAAAAAAAGAAAAAAAAGAGCAACTGAATCTGCAGAGCCACAAGAATTTCACACAAGTCCCTATCTGTAACAGAGGGTGTCCTTTATCAATGTTAAGATTCTGACTGTAGGATGATATTCCCTGGTTTATTTAAAAGCAAAAAATCCCAGCTACTTGGGTCATGCAGCACATTAGTAGTATTAAAAAAAAAAAGCAAACCAAGAACAAATAAAAATGAACAACAAAAAAATCCCAACACTAGAGCCTGAAATATCATTTTGAACCTTTACTTTTCATCCAAGACTGGTCATTCCAAAGTGAGACAATTTTTGTCACAAAAAGATTCTATCAACTACTGCCCCTCTTTCAACACAGGGTCAACTCTCATTTTTATACATTCAAGTGAATTATCCCATTTCAGTTATGATGTCTGTCTTAAACATTATAAAATGAGTGCTCTGAAATCACTCTTGGGCACAGCAGGATTCTGCAGACAATCTTTTGATTAGGAACTTACTATTGAGCTTTTTCAATTTAAAACTTTGCCACTGAAATTCTTACACATATGGAATTGTATAAAGACAATAAAGGACATAAAAACTTCTTTTTTCCCTGCATGTGAAACACGCACAAACATCCAGAAAATGCATGTCTGGACTCAAAGAACAGGACAGAGTATCAACAGCAGGACAATGCCTCTTGCCTCATCCTCAACTACTTTTTGTAGTCAACTGCAGAAAGCTCTAAAAGCACAAAACTGACAGACCACATTCAGACACCCAAAACAATACTCAACAATTACTAAAGAAGTGTTCAGTTACCTATTTCCCTCCTTCTGTCCTTTACTTAATTTCTTTATCAGTTGATGCTCTTGCTATGAACACCCCTCTCCAAAACCTGGCCATGTATATTATTTTTCTAACAGTTAATCCTTGTGGTCATGTTCCTGAAAACCCCGTGAGTGGCAGATCCAGCATTTAGCATCCTCCCCAGAGGAGGGGACGTGTGTACCCCAAAGCTATACACAGCTTTTCAAGTCAATCACCATCAGCTATATTGCTTGATGAAAATAAAATGTTTACCTGAAATAGCTCTGAAAAGCAGAACACCACCTTTCTAAAAGAACTGCAACCACTGAACAGTGAGAATCCTCCTGAGCTCAGGCTCTCTTCAGAATCTGTCTGTAAACCTCAGGCACCTCGTGCAGAGCTGACCCTCAGTAAGTTCACACACAGGAGTTCGCTGCTTTCCTCTCACAGGTTTTTAGTCACCCAGAACTACCCACCTTGCAATATGTATGGTTACTTTAACCCTGACATGCTTTATTACGTGCCCCCTAAGAGTCTGCTTTCCTCTCCTATGACAGGACCAAGGGCCATATCAGAAGCAGGACATGGATAACTCATCCCTCCCTGTTTAAGATTCCTTGGTATCATATAGAGAATAAAAACCAAATTTGACTTAATTACCACGTATGTGGTTTCAGGATCTTTTTTTTCCATCTACTTAATTTCATAGGATGTTGGCAAAACTCAGTTTCAGTACTAAGATAAGACAATCTCTCTTTGTATCCAGAATCTACACACTTGACCTAAACAAACAAGGAAGGGGACAGTGTGGAGGAAAAATGTCTAGACTGAGTGACAACCACCCACTTGTCACCTCTAGCACATTTCATCACAAATCATGCAGTCAGAGGATGGCTTTTATGATCTGCTCTAATAAACCCACTTTATGACACCTTAAAACTTAAGAGGCCTTCAAAGTGATACAAACATGGAGCAGTTGGAGTGTTTTAGTGCTTGAGTAAGAAGAAAGTGAACTACATACTAACACCATCTAGTGGCACCTTGCAAGGCTAAATGTGACTAACACAAATTTTTGGCTTACTGAACTTAGAACCAGCAAGCTTTAATTTGACTACATACCCTAAAAAGAAAACATTAATACAAACCAAAGTTCTGTATTGGTCTGTGTAAAACAGTATGCGTTTTCTTAAACACAATTATTTTTAATTTAATTTTTAAACAAGCACTAATATTTCTTAGTGCTTATCTGATGTGAAACTAATAGTAAAATAGAAAATCAGCTGAAGAACTGCACAAGGGAAGCTTGGAAAGCGCACATCTCTTGATTTAAATCTGACTGCTTCCAGGAAAAAAATAAATCTTCATTAAACACCTAAGAGATACATGCAGGCTACAGAAACAGCTTATATATAGGGCAGGTTTTATGCACCATGGTGTTCTAACCCAGCAAAGATGAAAACTGCTCTGCCATAAAACTGAGGACATCAAAAGGTGACAACATTCCAAAGTTGAGCCAAAAGAATTGACTTTTCTGGATAAACACTGGCTGGATGGTCAGGTTCAGAGAGTGGTGGGAAATGGAATTACATCCAGCTGGTCACCAGGTGTGCTCCCCAGGCTCATTGTGGGGTCACTCCTGGTTGGTATCTTCATCAACAACCTGGACAAGGAGACTGAGAGCTGAGGTTCAACCAGGCCAAGTGCTGGGTCCTGCACTTGGGTCACAAGAACCCCCCCAGGCTGGGGGAAGAGGGGCTGGAAAGTGATGGGTGGAAAAGGCCCTGGAGTGGTGGCACCAGCTGGATGAACACGAGCCAGAGAGCCAAGGAGGCCAAGGGCACCTGGCCTGTGTCACCAACGGTGTGGCAGCAGGGCCAGGGCAGTGATTGTCCCTGTACCAGGCACTGCTGAGGCCAAACCTCAAATCCTGTGTCCAGTTTGGGCCCCTCAGGACAAGCAGGACATTGAGGGGCTGGAGCGTGGTCAGAGATGGACAATGGCACTGGGGAAGGGGCTGGAGGACAAACCTGACGAGGAGCAGCTGAGGGAGCTGGGGGTGCTCAGGAACTCACTGCCTTCTACAAAGCACCTGGAAGGCAGCTGCAGTGAGGGGAGGGGTCAGCTGGCTCTGCTTCCAAGCAACAGGTCTTGACAGGACAAACAAAATGGCCTCAATTTGCACCAGGGGAGATACAGACTGGCTCTTTAGGAAATTTTCTTTGTGAGAGGACTGTCAGACACTGGCACAGGCTGCCCAGGGAAGTGATGGGGTCACCATGCCTTTAAAAGACATGCAGATGAGTTGCAGGGGGACAGGTTCAGTGGTGGCCTTGGCACTGCTGAGTTAATGGCAGGACTAGGTTATCTTAAAAGGTCTTTTCCAACTTCCATGATTCTACAATTCTGAAATAACCCAAAAATATGTGGAAGTGAGAGCAGCAAAATGCCACTCAGGTCTTTTAAGGCCTCAGGCAGATGCTGCTCTCTGTTTCCTCCAGAGATTTGCACTGAAAGTACCAAAGAGACAATCAAAGAAGCCTAAAGCATGTCTTCCTTCTAACACAGAATGAAGGCTGACACACAAAAGCAATACAAGCATAGATTTAAGACAGAAAAATCATCAAATAGTCCTCTAAGAAATTTTATTAACAGCTCCACATCCCCATCTGGAAATCCAATGCAGCAGCAAAGTGATGTGAAGCCCACTGTCCCATCAAGTATTAAATGTGAAAGATATACAAGTTTGACAAGAAATTTACAATTACAGAAATCCTTTACATCTTGAACTCTGTGAAAAGTCTTAAAATACTGAAAACCAGTGAAGAAACCAAACAGATTTTCATCAAGCTCAAAAATCCTTCCAAGAGTGTATTACACAAAAAGGTCTTTTAACAATTGAGTTTATTTAGAACACTTTCCAAAGTGAAAATTTTCAGACAACCAGTCAAAAACATGGCCTTGGTATATTTTATAATAAAACTGTCGACTGCTAACCTCTGCTCCACATACATACAATTTATAAAGAATATTTTAATGTTCTAAGCTTCCTTTTTTTCTGCAGAAATTTCACGTAATAGTTTAAACCACCTGAAATTAAACTACCCAAAATTTATCTCACCTTCAGGATTCTGTACACAGCTCTAAATAGAAGCAACTCCAATTCTACCAGTTAGTTCCAGTTACAAGCAACAAAATAAAACCCCTTAAACCTAAGTATCACACTTATTTGAAACAGTCATCTCTTCCTTGACTCATTCTAGCTAGTTAATTCATTCTAGTTCTTCAGGACTCATCAGTAAGACAAGACAGCCCAGCAGGAATCGGCACAATCCTGACCATGCTGTGAAGTTTTCTCTTATATTTTATAAAATTACAGCTACTACCCTGCACCTCAGAGCACAGCACATAAAAATGGTTCCCAATAACAATACTTCCTTTCAAATTCCTGAAAGACCTTCACCACCACAGAGAAATTCCCTACAGAGCTGGAATTGTAAGCACAAAGGAACACACATACATTGTTGAATATGGGAGTTTCTCACAACCAAACAACTTTACAAAAGAACAATCAGAAAGTGTTTAAATTTTGGGTTTAGGTTGCATTGCAATAAAAGAGCTACTCAATTAACAATCTGGGTATTTTTTTTTAGTAGGGTTTTAAATTTTAGATTAATGATTACTAAAAAAATGCCCCTGAACACTATCTTATAAACAACTTAAAATGTTTTTATATAAATATTTTTGACAAAGCAGTCACCGTCTATAATCAAAATAAATACTACTAAAACTGTTCTGACATAGAACATTTTAAAATGAGACTATCATTAGAGTACAACAATAAGAATTATTTCAGTACAGTATTTACTGTGTTTTAGTAACTGTGGCACAAATAAATTCATGTTTTCCTCAAATCATTCATTCATTAACTGCATTTTCTACTTCCAGGAATTTTGCTTAGAGAACAGCAATTCAAGGAGGCAAATGATTAAAGCACATTTCAATTTGTGCCACTGTCCTCCAAGTCACAGACTGAACACGGTCAATGCACGTGACCCTTCTGCAAAAAGAAGATCCCTAAGGAAAACACAGATGATGTCAACCCACAGCTCATTAAACAGCAGTCAATTAGAACTCAAGTCAGCTAGAACCCAAACCTTAAAGCATCACTATCTTCACTCCTTACTCATGGAAACGAGCCATGGAATGAAAAATAAATTCCAACTATCAGTGGAACATAGGTTTCTTTCAAGACCAGAGCACAATAATTTGGTAAGAAATCCATCTGTCCCAGGGAATCCAGTAGCAAACAGTGCAGAGGTTCACACCAGGAGTCCTGACTGAATTCACAATGCTCCCAGCACCCAGAAGCCTCCATGACAGCCCATCCACCTCCTCCAGCAAAACCCCAAGGTGGAGGTTTCACATTCTGGGGCAACTGCACAGCATTTTTGTGCAGGGTTATTTTCAGTTGGATCAGTTCCCCACACAGCTGCAGGCTCAGCTGCGCCAGCACAAAGAAAGCAACCCGCAGACACGAGGGTGCCACCAAGGGCATGCCCAGGCAACAAAAGCTTTGGGAACCTCCAAAACAATCCAACAGCTGGGAATAGCTGCCTTGTCAAAAGAGAGAGGAGGAAGAATCAGATTAGAGTGGAGAAAATTCTACTGAGGAAATGAAATAGTTTTCACCAGGAGGAGTCAACGTTCCTATTTTAGGAAATCCCAAAGCCAAATTCTGATGGGTCACAATCAATACAAGGGAAGCTGAGCAGAGAAACCGCTCTGAACATGCAGGCAAAGCTGGAATCAATTAATCTGCAACCTTGGGGTAAAGTGTCTGAATACAAGGCAGTGTCTCACAGGATTCAAGATCTGCAAAAAGGCTGATCCCTTGTGTAGGACCTTCTCTAACAGCAGCAGAGTGCTGATACCACAGCAACTCCACTCCATGGCTGCAGAGAAAACCCTTTACTTATCAACAGCAATTCAAACTTCCAGTTTTCCAAAATGCAGTAACCTGCAGAGCAGCTTCAGAGCTTTTAAAGGCCAGCAGCAGCACTGACACTTCAGTGTCAGGTATAATACTGAAAAGAAAGAAACTCATCCAGTAATTTCTGATGTGAACTCAAAACTTTTCTTGGAGACAAGTACTTCTTTGTAAGGAAGAAAAATAAAAGCATATTGATTCTGGAATTCAGTGGCTAGGGGTGATAGAAAACATGCTGCACTTCAAGGGAACTTACAATATTTAAGAGCTTTCACTAAAAAAAAAGTTAAATAGACTTGAGTATCAAACATCACATTCAAAGGTAGCCTGGCCCTCACTGATACTCTCAAACACATGCAGCAAGGGCAGTAATAGCACCAATAATGTGAGTTTCAATGATGCAACCTGACAGGAATTTTTCTCAAGATCCCTCTTAGGGTGTTGAAGTCCTAATTCTTACAAAGGAATGACCTACAGTCTCAGTACATTCAGAAGAAGGTATTAGGTAAACCAAAACACTAAAAACACACAACATGCACCCAGCTGCATGATCCTTCACTGCCAGTGTGTCTGTGAAAAAATGAGACAGATCTAAAGAGAAGAAACTACCAACACAAAACCCAGATCTGTCATCCCAGCACTGCTTCATCTTGACCACTGATGCCAGTTCTACAGTCAGCTCACAGTTTGTTCTGCTCTGCACAAACTTCATAGCAAGCATTTTTTAAACAAAGAACACTATCACTCTGCCTTTATAAAAAACACTTCATACATTATATACAAAGGTGCATGCATTTATTGAAGATACTTAATCAAGTAACAAGCTTTTAAGGGAAAAAACTGCAGAGCATTACACATGCTGCTATGTTGTGATATTCTACTAACTATATCCAATTTATTAAACACATTGACTTGTCCATAATTTTGACTAAATTCAGAATACACAGATTTATAGCTCTGAATACCATGCTCCTTCAGCATTTTACACTTCTGGAACTTCAGGACTTAAAATCTGGGTAAAATATACACTAGTGACATCAAAACATTCTGAACTCTTTACTTTTCTGTTCTAAATCATATAAAATTTAACTATAATGCAATTGGAATGTATGATAATTAAAGTAACAAAATTTGTATCATGTAATGAAATTTATTTTTACTTTATAATGGAACACAAACATTCTAGTTCCTTCAAATAGCAGTAATAAATTAGTTATAGAACAAAAATGACTTTTTGCATTGAGGGTAATAGTTTTACAGTCTTTGGTACTAGAGTTCAAAAACTGGAGTGAACAGGAACATATGTCCCTCACTTAATTAAAAAAAACCCTTTAACTTCCCTTTTTACATCAATTAAAAGTCCTCCAGTATTTTCAACTACTACTACACTTCTCTGAAAATACAGAAAAAATTTTTAATACTTCATAACTAACAAGGTTTTTAGTCTTCTTGAGACAGTTTTTTACAGGTTTTTTACAACTGAGATGTGACTTTAAATAGGCATCTAAAAGTATTAAGTACTGTAATTCAGATTTTTAATGGCTTAATGTTTCTTCTCACATTGTTGTATTAATGCTCTTTTACAGTTTTGGAGAACTGATATTTCCAACCATCAACTGGAGTTTTTATGCTTGTTTATAAAACCATACACAGAGCACAAAGCAGATGCCCCATCAGTTAACCCTGCCTCTGATCCACAGCAACACCTGGTCCTGTCACTCCTAACTGTTATCAACTCAAAAGCAGAGTTAATACAGGTCAGTCCATAATCCTGGGCTGTTTTTGCTGAGTAAAATATGTCCAGAAGGTCACACTGCACTCACACCTAACTTCATTAGGCTAATGAGAAAGAGCAGTGTAAATTTTTTTGCAGAGAGCGTGGTAGAATTTTCTTAAAACAAAACTAAAGTGCTTAAGATCAGACTATCCTCCAC
This sequence comes from Setophaga petechia, assembly GCA_024362935.1. Taxonomy (NCBI): domain Eukaryota; kingdom Metazoa; phylum Chordata; class Aves; order Passeriformes; family Parulidae; genus Setophaga; species Setophaga petechia. Next base: position 2,559,057 of record JANCRA010000020.1, read on the forward strand.
TAAATTTCAGAGACATCATGCTGCCATGCTCCCTGCAGGTCTTCCCATGCCTCTGGATTTGGAAACACCAGTGGTTATATCCCACTCATGGGGTGGGATGAGGTACAAGACAGATGCTTCCATCACCCAAACAAACCCTTCTGAATTTACAGACTGAATTCAGAGACCTGCAATTCCTGCTGAGCAGCATCAAATCTACATGTTTCTCACTTTAGAAATGAAGGTCCCAGGAAGCCAAACTCACCCTGTTTAATGCCAGACAGAGAGCCAGTGGACCCACAGACACACAGCCATCAAACAGCCCACAGTCAGCCTGAGTCACCCAACTCAGGCTCCTGAACTACTCTGTTATCACTCATCTCCCTGTTTCTGCATCCCAGGGAAATGTAAACAGCATCTTTGTGTGCTTGGAAAAAGGCACAGGGGGGTGGAAGCACACATATTCAGGGTGGGGGTGTTATTTGTTTCCCTACACAAACAGATCTGCATTCATGTTAAAATGAAAAAGCAATGACAATGACAAAAGGCATCCCATGGGAAAAAAAGTAAATATTCTAACCTGTTCTACCCAGTACTCACCCACATCCCACAGGGTGCCATCAGACACTGGGCCTGCCAGCCAACTTCATATTCATACCTGAACCAGGTGTGTTTTGGCTGGGTTTTTGTTTTTCATTAAAATAAAAAAGAAGGAGAAGTAAGAAAAAAGTTGTTTTTGTGAAGATATCACCAGTCTTAATTCCTGAAACACAGCACAAACCAAGGAAACAGTGACTTAGCCCAGTGGTTTTCATTCTGTTGTGCCACCTACACTGAAGAACAATTCCCCAAAGACATTTATCAGAAGAACTAAAAATTCTTACCTTTTGGATAATCTTCCAATAAGAGGTTGAAGTGACCTAACTGACAAAAGAAATCAGACTCGACCTTTCCTTCAGCTTTCAAAATTAGCGATTCATAGCAGCGAACAGCCTGGGAAAAAGAAATACAAGGTTTTCAAAATTCTGTACTTTACTAAAGCAAATAATACATTTTCTGAGAAATAATAAAGTTTTTTATTAGCTTGAAAGACGAGGTCTACAAACACTCTCACTAATGGAGTCAGCATCACTTTTCAAAGAAGAAATGTAAATTAAAGACAGAACAGATTTGGAAGCTCACTGATTCTAAGTGACAATAAATGAACAACAGAAATTTTCTCTGATTTTTCTCTGGACATTCAATTTCCCCAACACAAAACAAACTTCTAACTTACACGACAATTTTTAAAATCAATGAAACACGAAAGGATTTACTTCATTCTTTCCAATCTGCAAGAAGGAAACCCCTCTGATTTTATTCTCATTGTGTTGCTTTTTTCCCTAAAGAAATCATTTTTCATTTAACAGTTATTTCACTCATTTTTGCTGAACCAAAGAACACACTACCTCAATGTTTCCTTATGCAATTTATATATCTTCATATGTGTTTCCCAAGATCCGATTCTTTTCACATCTAGCATGTTGTAAAATAATTTACTTCCTCCTACTTAGACTAAGAAAAGCTAAAGCCACAAATGTAAAACCAATTAGAAATTAATTTCAGCTTGAGAAAACTTGCACGAGAAGTTTTTAAGTGACATACACACAGAAGCAAAGAATGCTCTGTACTATGAACACACATTTTTAACGACTGGACTGACAATTTCTATTCACCATAACTGCAATCATCTTTAACCTGTTATACTGGTAGATCATGACCCTATTTTCCTCCTGACCCTGTTTACACTTTGGGAATGAGCAAATAAATAAATAAATAAAATCACTTTCCCAACTTTCTGAACTTCCTAGCCATTGCATTGAAGCAGGTGAACAAACTCATATGGGAGGGAAGGTCCTTCCACCAGCAAAGTTCTCAAAAACCTGACAGACTTTCAGCAAATTCTAATTCCAGCTGGTTAATCTGTGACTTTCACCTATTTATGGTACATGTTTCAAATTTGGATGCATTCATGAACTCCTTGATTTTATGAAATGACAATAATCAAGACCATGGGGCCCTTCCAACTCAGCATATTCTGTGATTCTGTGCAATGAGGAGCTTTCTTAAGAGATTTTATTAAAACTCAATATTCAAAAGGAAGGGGGGGGGATACAAGCTGAATATTTAAATCAGTAGCCTTGTCCATGTTTGTAATTTACTTTGTGCACACTACTACTAATCATCAAAAAGAGAAATGCCAAAGAAAAAAGAGGAAATGTTACCCAATTACTGATCTAATCTGTTCAGAGTGGGTCACAGTTTGCATCCCAAGACTGAGGTATATCACATACTTTCACCTACTCCCAAGTCCAGAAAAGCCTTATTTTATGGCTGTTTTCAGAGGCAAAGCTCCAATGAATCAAAACAAAGCTATGCTGCTACAGAACTTCGGGTGTACATGTGGTATTAAAATGATTCAATAAAACATTAAATATGCTTACATAAACTTAAAGCACATATTTCAAACTGTAGCTATTTGGCCATGCTCTGAAGATACCAAATTTAGATTTGTATTTGCAAGCTTTGCCCAAGCAAACTGGGCAGGAAGGACTGCAATTATCTTCACCAAGGATCAAAGCTAGAGCTCCTTTAATTTCATTCCCATCACTATGAACACCTCTTGCAGTCAGTCAATTCTCCATCTAAAGAACATCATCCCTAAAATCAGAAGCAAAGCACACAAGTGCAAAGTACATTTCTTAAGATCACTATTTGTGTATGCATTGACTCTTAGCATCAGCAAATACCTTAGTGCAGAACTTTGGTTTTGGCACCGTGCTTCCCCTCTCCACTTCTTGGTCTCATCTCCTGATTTGTACTAATCACAACACACTTTTTGATGGTGCCCCTGATGTTACTGTTACACACTGATTTGTAGATAGGCTTCCCTTTTTCTGATGACTTGCAATACCTGCTACAGTTGTTGAAGAAAATAGTCAAATTTTGATATTTTCTTAAATTGGTATTTTGTCTTTTGCAATCCAGAGCATATAGAAACTGCAACCACAACAGGCAGCCTACAATAAATACTGGAGAGGAAGCCAGGGTAGTGTATTTCCTGAATTAGGCTACAGGTGTTTGAAGAGAACTTGACTTTATGAACAAATGTAACAGGATTTTTCTGTACAGATGTTCAGGGAAATTAGAAATCACACACACTTTAACGTTTAAGTGTTTGGGGACCCTCACTGTTCCCACAGCCCCTTTTTAAGCAAATCCTCATTAAAAGAAGTATCACACATATCTGAAGCACTGTCTGTAGTAGGGATGTAAAAACCTGTGCCCAAGCCTTTCACACAGCTCAGAGCAACTCTCAACAAGGCAGATTTTCCCTTTATGTTAGAGCACAAACTGAAGATACTGCAAAGCCATCTCACTGATGCCAGCACAAGGCAAGGCCTAGGACACCAGAACTTCCCCTTTCAACCACAGTTAACTGTAAATTATCTGTTCCTGCAAGAGCAATTCAATTACACCATTAAAGTGAACCCTCTCTGCTGACCTCTAACTGGTTTGCAACATAATCAGCAACACATTCGTATTTATGCAAACTTAACTTGGGAAGGTTGTTTCAAGTGAATTTTTTCAATTCTTCCAGCACATTCTAACAAAATGAAACAGAAACTAAAAGCAAGGATTACATCCTCAGTGGGAACACCAAATCAGCCCCTGGGTCAGCAGGTTGCTCACTGTGTGGCTCTTGCTCTTCCGGTCAGGGCAGTCACCAGGCAGACTTACCCAACTTTGGTTTTGGACAAGAAACTTTCTCCCCCACCAGACCAATCCACAAAGACCTTTAGAAAGTAACAAGTATTTTTGTGCACAGGTAAGAATTTGTCTCTGCTGAATGAATGGATGTAAAAGGGAGGTCACCACTGCACCTATCTGTGTATGTTTTCTTTGAAGGAAAAAATCAAAAGATCTCATTTTAATGGTTCTTTAACTGCCAAGGCCACCTATGGCACTACTTGTGCAACACATTAAAATTATCCTGAGACACTAAGAATTCTAAGGAAGTTAAAAACCCCTGAGGTTTTTAAGCATTGTTATTTCTCCACACTGTATGGATCTCTAAGTGCATTCAATGGAGTCAGCCTTGAGAATTGCCAGTATTGACAAATTAACAAGAAAGAGAAAGACCCTGAAATGAAAAGGAAGATTGCTACACAACATCATACACTTCCTTCCCTTTGTTCAAGGCTACCAGAAGATAAAAGGGAAACCTGAAGAATTTAGGAACTTGGCAAAATAATCACCCACAGCTGCTTTGCAGTGTGGCAACCAGAGCAGAGGCAGGAAAGCAAGGCAGGAATGGCTGCAGGAAAAGAAACTGGCTTATATAACACCAGAAAAGTAACAATATTCATGTTGTTTGCCACCTTCAACCAAAGTAACACACTATTGTCACACAAATTCCCTGTCATTACATCATAGTTCATGACTGGGGGCGTCCTGATTGCACAGATTCAGCTGTCAATTCTTAGGACACCTTGAAATACAGTACAGAGAAAAAAGGCTTAGTGTATTTACCAACTCACAAAAAGCTAGCAAAATCTGTTCACAAAAGGAAAAAATAATCCCAGAATCACCTTTGAGATGTACTACCAGACTCCTGTGTGTTCCCTACTTTCATTCCAATGGATAAGGAACTGGATTCTTTTTCCCCCTCTGTTTTAAAACCATTCCTTCCCCAAAAAAAACAACCAAACAAAACCAACCCTATAAACTGAATGTCAGGTTTGGTCATTATTAATATGATGTCATTTCGTGAAGGAAAGACCTTAGATTTGAGAATATACCATAACAAAATAAATAAATATATCCAACCCCAAAACAATCTAACTGATAAATCCAACAGATGAAATCAGAATTCTAAATATTGTATACAGGGGTCACTGAAACATTACAGTCCTGCTTTATAAATAAACGGACAGTGTTATTTCTACTTCCATTAATATAAAGAAAAAAAATTTTACCATTATCATTGGTTGCAATTGTTCGCATTTTAGAGCACAAATTCAAACTACTGTTAAAAACTGTATTTAAAGAAAAGGACAAAAATCAATACAGCTTGTTCAGATTGTTTCTGAAGAAGATAATATGATGTTACCCTTTCTGAATCATGACAAGTATGACTGACCAAAATGAAACTAAGCAGGACTAAAAAGCCATATGTGACAAAATATTAACTATTAATTATTTAATATATTGATATGAAAATGGAGGAGCACACTGAGTCAGCAATTTTTACTTAAAACACAAAAAACCCCTGGCAACTACAGGGAAGCAAAAAGCCAGCAATCTGAATTGTTAACATGGCAACAACCAGGCAGTAACATACAGTGAAGGAAATTATCTGAATTTTACTGGGTAATAAATTAACTGCTCAAGAAAAACACTGCACTTCAGTGCAGACAACATAGTGCAAAATCACAAATTCAAATCTTCAAGAAGTTCCTAAAACCTTCAATTTTACAACACAAACGCTAATGTATCTGTAGATAAGCTGGGGGAGGGTGACAAAACTCAACAGTTGCTGCTTCCTTTTCTTGTGCCTCCAGGGACCCAGCTGGATGGGCTTTGTGAGCAGGTAGGGAGAACAGAGATCCCACCCGTCTTGGGGTACCTGTCACCAACTCCCCGACTTCTGAGACTCTGGCTGGGCCCTCCCAGGGGCTCCTCTGGCAGGGGAGACCTTCCTGGAGTGGTCTTGTGTCAGGAAACAGAGACACACTGGATTTTTTCAGTCTTCAGGTTCTTGTTTATTTTTATCTTATCTGGAGTTTTGCCTGCTGTCCACACCAGGCTCAGCGCACTGGAAAAGCACCACAAAAATGGCAGCAATCCCTTGTTCCAAGGCCTTTTAAAGCTAAACTATCCAATTAAGAACTGACACCTAGATTATTTCCCTTTTTAACCCAATAACTGATCCCAAAAAGCCTGCAATGAGGACTTTTCCACCCAATTACAAAATGCCACCCAAACCCATGAAGAAGGAGGAAGAAGCAGCTCAGGAGGGCACCCTGTGCCCTCCATCTTGATTCCATCCATAAAATCCTAAAAATCCCAAAACCTAAATTTCCCACCAAAGTGATACACCTACACTACTCTCTACTTTACACCTTAATGAATTCTAGTCTATTCTGGAGTTTAGGAAACTTTCTCCATGAGTGAGGGTCAAAGTCAGTGCTCCCCTGGGGGTCAGGGCACCCCAGAGCAGACAGGCAAATACTCCCAGTGCCCTGGGTTTCCACACACAGGAAAATTGGAGAGAGGTATCAGCAGACTCTTGACAAACAAAATACAGGCTTATAGTAATGGTTAGAAACAGAATGCTAATTAGCTGATATTTTATCCTTCTGGAAAATAAAGTAACCACATGGACAATCAGACATCTACCACTGGTCAGTGTGAGGGGCACCTAGAGAGCAGAAGGCACAAGTGTCTGTGCTGGGCTCCTTCTCCCTCCCTCAGTGCCACTGACCAGGCTCTGAAAGGTTTCTTTTCCCATCCCTTCCTCCTTGCCACAATTCACCAAAGCACACATAATTTCCTAACAACAATGACAACAATTTGCCACCACCCAGAGAAGCTCCTGGTGAAGCTCCAGCTCCTGCTCTGCAGCAATGGGGGTGTGAACACAGCTCGCTTCAGCTAAGCAAAGAAAAAAAAAAACAACAAGCCTGAATTCTTCACAAGTTAAAGCTATTTTTCCCCCATCAATGACTGGCTGGATACACATCACATTCTGAGCTGTAGATGATTTACAAGAACATCTCATTTACTTCTGCAGAGAAAAGCACACCATTCTTATTTGACTGAAGATAACCTGGATTAATGCAGCAGATCCTCCACTGAAGGCTCTCATTTTATGTATTGGCACAATATCCTTAACTTCCTTTACTTTCTTATTCAATAGCAATTCCCACTACAGCTTTCAAAGCTTCTTTATATGCTCTGTATTTGCAACACTCATATTCTGTTATAAAATTTCTCTCTCAATTTCACACATTTACTCTCCTTGTATTTCATGTAGGGACTATGCTATTTTCAAAAGCCTCAGTAGGAGTGCTGAAAGTGCAGCTTGCTGCACACAAATATGCTCAGACCCCAAAACATGAACTGGCCTCAAGAAGCAAAAACATGAATTGGCCTCTCCAGTAATTTTGTTCTTGCAAAATTTCTGTGGCATATTGGAATGTTGTGAGCTTATTCTTGTCTGCTAGTAACACTCAGGATCAAAGTCCTCATTTCAGGGACAACTAGTAGAGAACAACAGAAACTTGATCCTCCTCAAACATTTCTCAAGAAATCTATCATCAATTTTGGCTAATTTATTTTCTTATGACTAATGCTTCATGAAACAGGACAGAAGAACAAACAATGCAGGCAATAAAGAAAAGCAGCTGCACACATGAGCTACATGCACAGCCTGATGGTCACAATTTTGATGGATTTTCTTTAAAAGCCACTACTGTAGTCTAAGACTTTTGTGCTTCCAGATTATATTGAAGATGTAACAAATATTTTGTTCAGATGATGTCTGTGGCAGATGAGAGATGACAGAGTAAGCAGTAGAAGGTCAAGGTTGCTAAGGGAAAATTAACATGGACTCAATAGACTCAATTATTGTTGAAAACTGAGGGATATTGCTTCATACGAAGCACAGATCTGCAGAACAGAATACAAAACAGAATCCATGCAAATCAATGATTAAATGGAGAAAAGTGACATTTTAGCAGAGAGTGAAAAACCCAACTTGCCTCCCCTGAATACAGAACACTTGCAAGACATTCCTGACACGTGTTTTCTGTCAGACAGATGCAAACTCAATCGTTTACATATTAAAAATAGTTTACATACATAAAATACAGGAAGCTTAGTCCTCTGCAGCTGACAGTGTCCATAACCAACTGGATTTTATGAAAAATCTGTTGACTGGAGTTTATGTGGTGAATCATTCTGCATTAATTCTGAGTCCACCTGGAGGATGCAATCCTCTCATTATTTCTTTTAAATACAGTCAAATAAATTTACAAATATCAATGTCTACGTACAGACACACACCTACATCATTTCTAGAAATTCTAAATTATTAGCAAACAGAATCATCTCTATTCTGTCCCTGAAAATATTTCATAATCAGGTGACTCAGGAGATTATGGAAAATTTTATATGGAATTTCATCACTCAAAATCCTTCACAGGTAATCTTTACCAAAAAACTCAAACAAACACAAGTAATTTGCTTTTTTTTTTTCCAAGTGGCAGTAGATTTTTTTTGTAGGCAATTGGAACATTGTTTTTATCTCAGTCTATAGGAACATCTTTTTGGTTATTTTTACCACAGTAAGTCTATTTCAAGTAGAATTGCAGCACTTTAATTTAGCAATTTTTCAAGTTCATGAATAGTTCACCACAAACTAAAATTTAAGACCACTAAATCTGATTTTATTTGAGCAATTCTCACCTATACCAACACATAACATTACAAATGAGGTGTGGCATGTCATACTTCAGAACACTTAGACAGCTAACACTGAGAGATAAGTTTATCTTTTTTTTTATATGTTAAACCAGTTTTATCTAGGAGTCTACAGTCTCATACAGATTTTAAGTAAGATATGACACAACAAATAAATAGCTGATTTTGTTCTCATTGGGTAAATTATTTTGGAAATACAGAAACACAGAAAAATACAACCAAACACAAAAACCCAGCTACAAATAAAGCCAGAATCTGCATTAATAGCTGCCTGTTTTACCTAAGGAAAAAAGGATCAGAATAACTTATTTATGCAAATATCTCTGGATCTGGACACGAGTCTTTGGAAATGTAACACTGACTATCAGGCACCAAGCATAAGAATGACAATGAAACAAAGAATAAAGAACTTGAAAGAAAGAGGTTTTAAATAGAGAACAATGTACATATATATGCACAAGACAATGTCTACCAAGACTGACACAACAAATATACATTTGTAAAAATACCTATTTATTTTCAGACTTAACAGAATTATTTTTCTATGTTGTCTGAATGCAAGGCAATACATAAAGGCAACTATTAAAAATATTTAAAAGCCACCCCAAATTGCTCTGCTAAATCTGCCCAGTCTAAACTTCAGTTCCAAAAGGGTTCAACACTAAAGGTGGCCTGGTACTTAGAAATAATATTGCTGGTAGCTTAGTCTGAAAATACAAGGAAAAGATGATTTATTTTAGAAGAATGGAAGTGAAAATAGGTCAGGAGCTGTTTCATAAAGAAAGTGTAAAAACTAATGCTAATAGGGTGGGAAGTGTGGAATTTTCAGCACCACAGGAGATACAGAATTGGTAAAAGCACATTAAGACACAAAGGATAAAAAAACCAGAATGAACCTGGTTTTGCATACTGAAATATCACTATTTCAAGGAGTCTCACAATGCTGGTACTTTCAAAGTTACCACAGCCAGTGCAGCAGAAGGATCCACCCCAAGGATTTTCCATCACATCACTGAAATTTCCCATATAGGTACAAACCACCTATCATGTTCCTTTTTCCACAGCCATTCATATTTTCTCCTCTGTGGCTGCTTAATTATGCTTACACAATTATGTTCACATATAAAAAATGAGCAACACTGGAACATAACCAAATGTGCATGAAAACCAGCCTGTATAGAAAATGTTTTGTAGGAGAACTTTATGCACAGAAAACACCTTGAAAAGCACCACAGCAACTCCCATCAGGAGCTGTAAGCCTTGTTGCTAATCCAGCAAACACCCAGCCTTATGCCTCACCTTTCCCCCCTCGTGGGGCTATCTGAGAAAGAAATGGCAATGAGGAAATAAGAGGAATACAATCCTCTGGATACAGCCCACAGCTAATGAGCAGCACCACTTCTGAATGGCAGAGCTGGTGAACCCTATTCCAGGAAAGAATAAATGTCTCATTTCTGCTGTGTGACAGTAACAGGTAGAGCAAGTATATTCACAGAGATTTCAGATTTTACATTTATGCATCACAAAGCCCAAGTCCAAATTATTTTAGCTACTAGGATACATTTTCATCATAATGTGCACTAAACACCAACTAAAATGAAAATATACCCAAAACATTGCTTGGGAACTGGGCAGAAGAGTCTTCTGATAAGTAAAACCTGATAGTGAATTGTCACAGGCAAAACATCCTAAAGACTCCAGCAGCTGCAGGGTGAACAGCTGTGCAGGTTGTCACCACAGCCTGTGTTCATTAACATTTCCCTGGAGCTGGATGTTAGATATCCTTCTTGAATAATGTTTCCCAAGCCCTATCAAATTTGACATCCAATATACAGATGGACATTAAAAAATACCAAGTGGGAAAACATTTATGTATGAAGCTAAATGCCAATTCTTCATCTATCTTGTATGCATTTTCAGGGACACAACTGAACAAGAAAACAAAGGATGAAGTTCCTGGTAAGTGCAGCAAATCAGAAACCAATAGGAGGGAAATGGGATGCACAAAAAATTCACAAGAAACTCCAGCACATTAAAACTATCTCTATCATTAAAACTATACTATCTAAGGACTTAAATCTAGAAAGATCAAGATTCAAGGCTTCACTTTATTTAAAACAAAAATTTAAATTTGAGTTGTCCATACTCATACAAGTGCCATAGATATCAGATTCCAGAGTCAACCTCACTTTAAGCCAAAAGTGACCATGACAATTCTCTGCAGGACAGAGGCAGAATGACAGACACTCAGCTTCCACCTACATAGAGAACTCTGTTCCAGCCATCCTTTCTCCTTCCATAACTACAGCATGAACTTGGTAGAAAAGGAGGATTTGTGATTTAAAACAAGCAGCTGGATAAAGAAAAATGGAATCCATTAGGGGTGAGTTCTGACTGAGGTGTTTGGGCACACCACCATCTGTCTTGGCACAACACTACAAACACAGCTCTTCAACACAATTATGAGTTCTCAGTTCCATGATGATGATGATGATGATGATGTTCCTTCCATCAGAAAGATCTGCAAGGTATCTTTTACACAATGCCCAACTGTAAAAAGTGCAATACCCCCTTCTGTTGGGCCTGCCTTTCACTACCACATTCCCTGACTCAGAGAATTGTATGAGTTTTTTAATAAACTGCCTTTAAAATGAGCCACCACGCTTTAGGAAAATCAATACACATCCCAAACACACTCATTTCTAAAAGTCAACCTTGTGCACTTCTCTTAATTAGATGTTTACACACAATTCACAAACCTTACACTGCTCATTACATGTAACAGTACCAAAGAGAAAATAGCTAATGGCCATTTTTCTCTTAAAAATGTCTATTTGTAGACTAAAAAATGGCATAATGTGGATTCCACTGTATGGAACCCAAACCTTTAACCCAGTATTTATGTGGTGCTGCACCCAAACCACCTTTCAGAGTGACCAAATCAGTGTCTCTAACACTGCTCATCTCTCACAACCAGGGAGAAAACCCCAACATTTTTAAAACAATGATCAAACTATTAAAAAGCATTTTATAAGCACACTGAGGTGTGAAATTCACAACCAGAAATTTGCAATGGGACAGAGTACCCCAAAAGAGATGTGAGGATCAGCACTGAATATGAGAAGTTCTGCTGGCACCACTCATAAACCAGGATGTGAATGTGGCTCACACACCAAACACTTCTGAAGAGTCCCTTATAATAAATTACTGCAATATTCACATTTAAAATGAAACAATGGTAGAAATAACTGAATTCTATACATCAGACATTAGTTGAGAAGGCTTCCTTTTGATGAACACCACATTTCACAGGGCTCCACAGGTGTTTTCCTGAGCTCTCTATTCAGCTAAAGCTGTCATGACTCGAGCTTTTAGATGAACAATCAATTCTGATATTATTTACAGTGGCAGGCAACAATTTCAATTACATATTAATGTCAAACCTTAGAATGAATCTCAGCAGTTTTACAGGCAATACAGTTTCCAAAATGCAACTTACTCGATACTGCAAAAAATGCACCAAAATTGAGACCCAAAGTCATAAAGTCACTAAGAAGTTTCCATTAAATGGACACCTCCTTAACACTAAATGTTGACTGTCTTCCTTTTTCAGGTTTCGGATGAACAGACAGACTCTTGTCTCCCATTTCACTGTCTCTAATGTAATCTATCTTTGTTTACAGGATAAATTCACCTTCAAAGCACTCAATGGCCTGAGCATGGATCTCTCCATTGACAGAATACACCAGTGTGTCAACCACAGCAAACAAGAATTCTTCAGAATGCAGGAAAGCTCAATTCCACAGAAGACTGGAGTTTTTCAAGTACTGGTCCCAAAGTGTTGGATTCATCATTATTAGAAAATATATGTGGAAACTCTGATGAAGTTTCTTGTGAATGTGCACACACATTTCATTTACTTTACTTAACATAAACACTCCACTATTCACTGAAATATCTCTGCTGAACATTGTGTCACCATGAACAAGCAATCCTCCTAGAGAGTCAAACAGCAGAACAACCCAAGAATCTCTGAATCAAGAACAGCAGAGTCTGTTAAATACAGTCAAATACTGGCACTAAATTAAGTTCTGAAGAGTATGCTGGGCACAACCAGAGGAGTGGCAAATAAAAGCTCGGACAAAATAAAGTAGTGAGAGGGAACACCAAGTAAGAGATGAAACTTTTGTCTCAGAGGAATGCCAGAGAAGGAAAGCAGATCACAATTGACTCAAGCACCTTCTCCACTGCTACCACTTCATCCCTACTCCAGCAGGCTGCACAACAGCCTCCCATCATCACCCACCCAACACAAAGCATCCCCCCCTAATAATCACTTCAATCATGCCAGTCACTAAGAGAACAAGTCATTATCCCTCTGCAGGGAATATCTGGGGAGGATGAAAAAATACAAAGGTGAGAAAGTTTAAGAACAGTTGAAAATGTACCAAATTGAAATTAAAAGACATTTTCAAATAATCATAAAAGGAGAAGGGTAGCAGGCAAGTCAGTCCCAAATGTCAATCTTTTTAAGCCCTTTATTTTAAAGTGTCAACTGTAGTACAAAAGACTCTTTTTTCATTGCTTTCTGCAGTAACAGATTTTCTTACATCCAAAAAAAGCAAACCTCATCATTCTGGACCACCTGTGGCCTGTCCTGTGAAAGCAACAGGAGGTGGTAACCTTTATGCTTAAGCTTGGAAACATAAATAACACCTGCACACGTGGAAGAGAATATTGATGTTGCCTTTAGGCCACAGCTGGAGAACTGGCACCTCCCGAGGTGAACGTGGCCCACAGGGAACAACTCCTGACTGGCAAGGCCTGAGTTCCTGTCCAATGCATGGAAAGCACTCCAGAAACTCCAGTATGCTGAAAATACATTTCAAACTTCTTTTGCTGTGAGATAACTTGAAAAACTCCAAGCCTTTGTGGAACATCAAAACGAAGTCTGAAGCTCATGCTGATTTTATTTCCACACGTTCCCAGGTGTGGGGTGTGGCTGCTCATGCCATGCCAGTCCCTCTCACACACAGGCAGACCCAAAGGAGCACAACCCCAACTTCATCCTCCTTTCTGCCATAACTGCACAACGTGCAAGCAGGAGCAAATAAATTTGTCAAGCTATTCTTCCTGTGCAGCAATGGCATGAGATTTGAGTCTCTGGGTCAGTCTCCTGCACTTGTGTCACATTCAACAGGTCAATGTGCTTTCGTTTTTCTTGTGAGTCAGGCCAACCTCTACACCTAAAACCCATTTTCAGACGTATTTTATAGTCTTTAAGCAGCACAAAATTCAACATAAAAGAAGAACTGCTGTAATATTAACTACATTTATTGGTGGTACCCTATCATCCTATAATTACCTCCATAATTTGCCATGATAAGATATTGGCCTTTGGACTGAATTTACAGTCTGATTTTAGGTTTATCAACTGTAAATGAGGTAAGGACAATGCAACTCCAAACCACACCCATCACTGGATTTGGAAGGCAGTCAGGAGACACGTAGCAGTAAAACATTCTGCAGCCACGTAAGGGACTGAACTCTGGGACAGGCTTACTAAAAGTACTGGGAAAAAAAAATCTCTGGTACATTAATTACTGGATTATAAATCAACAAACCAAGATGAGAATAGGCTGCCAGCAGAAGGCAGATAAGAAACAGCATAAAGGATTCTGGAGCTCAACAGAGGATAGACTTTCAGCAAAGTTAAAATAAGATGACAATAAGTCAGACCAATAGTCTGCCCTGTGCAGCAACCTTAGTATTTACTTGAGCGGGACATGGACAAAAAAACAGCAATAATAAAAGTTTAGCACAGCTTTTACATGAACTCACATTGTTGAAAAAGCAGCAGAAGAAAGAGGTTAGCATACAGTGGTATTTTTTTTTCTTTATATTTTTCCAGAAAAACTCTATTTAAGTACAGAAAATTCCTGGACACAGATGGGAAACGCTCCTGATGGATTTCCCTTCCATTAATTTTCCCTATCAATAAAACCAAGTCCACTCATCTCACACTAACAATCCTGGACAGCCAGCAGTTCACAGACTAACTGCAGGGAAACATCTTGCTCTGAATCTGCTTCCTGATAGGTTCAGTTCATACCCCCAAGCTCTTGCAGTGGAAGAGACAGAGAAAAACATGTTTTAAAAGCAGAGATATTAATACCATCTCAGCAGATTCTACACAATTTCCCCACATTCAGTAAAAATTAAATAAATTTGGAAGAGAACTGTAGGGTAAGGGAAAGAAGAGCCTCTCTTGCAAAACTAAGTCTAAACATCTCAAATGATTTACCTTAGGAAATCAAAAGCTACTATGACTTTTCTACAAATACCAACAGGACAACCACCAGGGAAAGAGAAGAACTATTTCAATCTAACAATGTTGCCAAACAAATGTATCATTTTAGACTGAAATTTAAAAAGTATTTGAAGAATCGGAAAATCAGGCTTTTGAACAGTATTTAAATGTAAACAGTAGAAGCAAAAGGATTCTTTTAAATACTCTTTGGTATCACATATAAGACAGCAATTTTCATAAATATAATGCCATTACATATTCCTGTGTATCTGTGACACAGCCACATGCAATGTGAAGGGACAGGCTTGAAAAACAACTAGAAACTCTCACATAAACCTATGTATTCTTTTGTGCTCCCTCTCAAAGAGTCTGCACAGGTTTTGAAACCATTTCTATTCAAGTGAGAACAGACCAATACCAATACTGACTATAAAGAGCTGAATTGTTAAGCAAAGAGCTTATGCCCTTGAGGCACTTCTGAGTAAGAGTATTTGAGAAACTTTAGGTAAAATTAGCTCCTTAATATTTTGACCTACCACATCATTACTGTCCAGACAGGAGGCAAGCACATTCTAAGTGGAGAGAATAACCACAGAACCAAAACCCACAGACAGGATCTGCTATCTGCCCAGCTTCACCAACATAAATACTTGTGAGGATCAGCACTTGGAGTCTCTCTAGAGAATGTTAATTTTAAATATTAACTAATGAAGGAAGGTAATTCTTTAGGATTTTTTTTTTAAGAACCAAACTCACTTCTTATGGTCTTTCAGAAAATATTTTGGCTTTAATTTCAGCATGACCAAAGGACAAGTACTGACACTGTGGGTGTATCAGTATCACCTAAACAACCAAAGCTTTCCATGCTCATACAAACCAGCTTTCTTTTACACCAAGACTACTGCTTTTCAAAACCCTCTTGTGAAATATTAGTCCACAAAATTTCAAGGAGAGTTTTAGCTTAACAACTCTCCAGAGAAGAAAAATGAAAGAGTAAGAATATAAACCAAAACTCAGCAGCATTACATGTCCTGTGACGTGCTTTCAAAACATCATGTAGAAAATGAAATTGTTTTGAAGAAAATTAATAAATGGTTATTCATAACTTTGTTAACAAATGAAGAGGTAACAAACAATAAAACAAACACACACCACCCTCCCCCACAGAAATAAGGCTGGATATCAGTTCTTGAACACCTTTGGATGTCCCGTGCCCAGCGTGCGCTGCCTGCCGTAGCACAGCGCCCAAGGACGAGCTCCCTGAGCTGCAGAGATAACTCCAACACGCCACAGGAAAGCCAAGCCCTCAGCAATCATCCTGCTCACACATTTTTAAAAGATCTGCAACACTAAGCTACAGTCCCATGCCCTCTTATGTGTGCTCCAAGTAATGGAACACTTTTTTTTACAAAGATGCTCTCCCCACCCACTTTCAGATGAGCAGACACACATGATTCATTTTCTGCTGCATCATTTATCTGCTTGGTAGGCTTCAGACTCAGACTTGCTCCTTTGTCCAAAACACATATACATAGCTGTTGCCACCTATTATTTCAAAATTATCTTAATTCTCAAAAGCAAAGAAATGCCAGTTTTTTTCTCAAAAATATTATCAACAAGATCAAAAGCAAGTGACAAAAGCATTAGCAGATCCAGCAAAATGCAGCATTACAGTTGGATTCTGCTGTCATTTTTGTACAGGACTCAAAAATTAAATAGCTGATTTATTACCCACTTTCACCAACCCAAGTCTAGATATGGTGTGGTGTTTTAAAATCAGCAAAGTGCTGCTTTCAGGGCTGATGTCCTAATGCTCCTACTTGCTTTCACTATCAGAAAGCCAACACAGTCTCCAGTGATCACAGTGAAAACTACTGATAGTGATATCACTATCCCTGGTTTTGTACAGTTTATCTGTGCAAAATACACCTTTTAAATAGAAACTGTAGCTCTGAGTTGGTGAAACAGGTTTTCAGCACGACATGCTAAGTATAAAAATACAAAGTGAAAAGACCTTTGTCAATAAAATTTAACACATGGTTTGTTAGCAAGCAGAATCTTGTGTGAGGCCTCCCAGAAGGCTCAGAGCAACTAAATGATGTCCTGAGAACAGGAAATACACAGTTCTGCCCACAAAGATGTGACATGGGCCACTGCAAAGCAGCTATTGGTATTCCAGCTGCATCAGTGGCAGCTGTACTCCACAGTCAAGGTATTAAGCAAAACAGTATCAACTGTTATATTCTGCTTTTCCCTTGAGGAATGTCGTGAGCCTGACTGCTAATGATGAAATGAGAAAATATTTCTGTGCCATAAGAAATCCACTGTGATTTATTTAGCACTGTCTTCCACAGGCAGGAAGAGGGCTCAGGGACACTGAAGCCAACACAACCATCAGCAGCTGCACCAGACAGCAGCTCTCAAAACTGGCATGGGGAGGTAGATCATTGCATATGGGGAAAAAAAGCTTGGAAAATAGCAGAGCTGAGTCTTCCTGGAAAACAGCCTAGGAACTGTGACATGAGCAGCTCTGCTTCAGGTGCAGGCAGGGGCAAAGGGCACATGCACATTACAGACCTGGAAAAGAGTCACTCATGGAAGACAGAGTTAAATCTATGCCCATGGGCACACCTTCATTCACTGGTTCAAAAGTCTTGCTACACCAGTCTGGAAGGGCCAAATTCTGTGCTGTTACCAGTGAGTATTCAGGGAAGAAGAAGTACAAAAGAAATAATCTTTATTTTACTACAGCAATCTCAGCAGTTGCATTCCAGGGGGACTACCTGTGGCTAAGCCATGCCTAGGTAAATGATACTGTGCAATTCTCAAACATTCCTTCATTCTCCTGAAAACTCTGCTGAAGAGATTTATGGGTTGTATTCAGAAGTCCCTCAAAAGGCTCAGCTTGCATCTCCTTCATTTCCAGGACTCATTTCCAACCATCAGCAGTCACCTACTCCATAACCTCGTGTGCCAGATGCAACAAATAGGTCAGTTTGTATCTGACCTACAGATCTCCAGGTGAGGCAAACATCAGATACAGGAGGTTGGCAAATTTAGAGCAGACTCAAAACAAAAAAAAAAATTACAGGGTGGGATCCCCTCAGGGATGGTTTCTTAACTCAAGTTTAGCATTGCATTCTCCATTCTCTGATCCTTCCTTCACCTCCCATACAGCCTGACAGAAGGAAAGTTTTCATATTTGAGAGTCCTGTATTTAGACTGAACAATTAATTGGAACATTAATTCATGTCACAAATACCAGCTACTTCCCAAAATCTTGGGAGATCCTCCTTCCACTCATTATAGAAGTCAAGCATGTGAGAAGACAAGCATAAAATAACTTCTTCACTCAATGATGTGGTCCAAGAGAAAACCTTGATTAAGGCTGAAAAAGACCAATCCTGGTTCCCTGGGAGAAGAGACTGACCCCACCTGGCTACAACCTTTTCTCAGGGAATTGCAGGGAGTGCTAAGGTCTCAACATTTCCTCCACTGAGAACAAGGACCTCTAAGAGCTCAGGCAGAACACCAGGTTTTGCAGTCTGCCTGCCTAAAAGTAGATGAGACTAAATGAAAGGGATTTCTCCACAGTACTCCACAGGCTGCATGCACTGAAATAAAACACTAAATACTTATATGACAGCATCCAAGAGAAAGCTGTTGAGGAGCATTTTAAGATATGTATATATTAAGACATGCTATTACAATTAATTGGGTTAATTTTGCATATTTATTCATACATTAATATGAAAACATAGTAGTAGACCTGGGGAAAGGTGGAAAATTTAGTAATGCTGAAAATAAACAGTTTGAAACTAATTTTTTCTAAAATAATTGAATGTCTCCCCATCACCTACATCTCTTCAGACTACTATGTGCAAACTTATGACTGACACCACACATCATGACACTTATGTGACAGCAGTTCAGAGGCTTGAAAAATTTAAGATAGCCAGATCTAAAAATGCAGGGGGCAATGATAACACGACAGGGGGACATACCAAAAATAAATCTGTTAACTTACTGGAGAGGTTAGGAGGGCAACATTACACAAGCAATGGGGCTTTTGTCAAAGACCAGACAACTCACAGGGATTTACAGCTTCATACAGACACGTAGGTGCAACCCCACGGGCACTCTTCCACTGCAAATGCCACCTGGCAATGGAAACTCTACCCCTACTCCAGCTGAAACCCAAGTGCAACTGTGCTTCCCAAGAGGTCCTCCTTCTCCAAAACTAAGGGAATCTTCCTTTTAAGTTCTTACAAAGCCAGAGGTCCAACCAAAGGGATAATCAAATGACAACGTTCTGATTCATATGCAGGAAGAAAATGCAACATTTCACTTCAAATGTACATTTCAAGGACTAATAGAACTCAGCTTTACACTAAGAACCAAAACTTAGACATAAGCAACTCTGCTATTCAGAAGTAGCAATTAAATTAATTTGACTCTCTTATCTGACTGTGGAAGGAGGCAGTATCACAGTACCTTCCCCTACCCATTCAGCACCTCTTTGTTAATTTCTAGGAAAAATATGAATTTCTTCTACACAAATAATTACCAATTTAACAAGCACTATCAAGTTACATAAATGTTGCATCCCCTGATGTTTAATAATGTTTTCCTACCTGCCACCTAAATAACACTGCTCATGCCTCTCCCACTGCAGTTTTCATCCACAAAACTCATTTTCCACAAGCAGTGTCCCAACAGCACATGAAGTCCCCAGCTGCAGACACCACTGCTGCTTCACAAAAACCAGCTCTGGCACGTTCAGGCACGAGGGTAAGAAAAAAACCACACACCTTGGTACAAAAGCCTTCAACTACAGCCACAGAGCTCTAAGGAGGTTTGATTGTGACACTGCAGGTGATGGTGCAGAGATGCCAACACAGCAACTCCTGTCAGAGCAGAGGAAATGCCAGCACAGGGACAACAGCAGAGCCTGAGATCCATGTGGGAACACCAACACCAAGATGTTCTCCAAATCTTGTTCTCCACAGATGTTCTCCACACTTGTTCTTAAACCCAGGTACCATAAGTACTACACCATAGCAATTTGTTGTTGCTGTTTACAAAAAGAAATCACTGACAAACAAGGCACCAAGTGAAACAGGTAAAATGTCCTTAAGAGAATGAGTTCATTTCAGCCATGACATGAAAAGAATCTGGAAAGGTTCTCAAATACTGCAGAAAAATCATGAAAATGAAACCACAGGAGCAGGAATGTGTTCCTTCTCTTTTCCAGCTGTCTGAAGCCTGACAGACCTTAAGCAACTCATTAATGAATTGCTCTAAATCAGTTTGTTCCATTTTTGAGTTCTGGCTGTGGAAGTGAGAAAGCCCTGAGGAAAAAGTTGTGAAATGACCTGTAGTTGAAACTTGTTTTCCTGATTCAGTCGGTAAATCTGCATATCTGCTTACCAATCCCTCTGGAAGCAGAATTTCCTGGAGTCAAAAATTCCTACCTAGCTGTGCTGAAGAATCTTTAAAGTCACTGAGTTCTAATGCACTGGGATCAGTGCTGCACTCTACTAGGGTAGCTTCATTCTCTGATCTTAAAAAAACAAAATAATCATCAAGAACAAATTAAAATAATCTCAAAATATGAACAAGTTTTTTCTAGAATACTCCTGCTGCTTGTCTGGAAAAATTGAAATTACCTTTAAACTGGATACAGAACTGAAGCAGAGCAGTCAAGCAAAACCCAGAGTGCTGAGGATGGGGCAGGTGACATTGCCTGGCCCTCTCCAGCAGCACTGAAGTCCAAAGCTGCTCCTCAGTTCCACAGGCTCCACACATTCCCTGAATCCACAGAGCTCCTTGTGAAAAACGACTGCTCTTATGAAAATGGGAATTTTCTCTTTCATCCAGAAATCATCATAAAAATCACCTCTACCACCATTCTCCTCGACCAAGTAGCAAATAGTGGTCTAAAGTGGAAGGCATAAACTATTCCATTCTTTCTAACTACCGAGGACTTGGCTTAATTAGCAATTAAAAGCAAGTAGTACAATCGTTCCTTTCTCACTGCACATAATGGAGCCCTCATTGTTCTCAGATTTTTGGCCACAATGCGGGCAAGCTGCAAGTTTGCAACTGGCACTACAGGAAAACATTCTATCATTCAAAAGCAAAAAACAAGTCACCACCACGAAAGAAAATCAGCTCATAAGGAAAAACACAATTTAAGATGACAACATTTTTACTGGCAGGGAATAAACAGACTGCAACACTAATTCCACGTTTTTCCTCACAGAGTTTGAACACATCTACACTCACTGATTCACTGAAGGCAATCTCCAAAATCAGGCACTGCAGTCCTGTGCAATGATCATATCCCCACCATCCACAATCACCTAAGGAACCCTAACCTTATCTTCCACAATTCTTTCACCTGTCCCAAACACATCTGCCTCCAATATATTTCCATGCTACAGCACAGCTTCTGCCATGCTCTCCTCCTTTTTTAATGCAGCAAGTCTCCTTTATGAGCTTCCATTCAACCATTAATACTTTTTTCAAATTATTTACAGCAAATAAACCTGTAAATATTACTCGTACTGAGACTACACAGAGAAAAAAATCCCACAAATTCAGCCAAGATGGACAGTGTATAACTAATCCCAGAAAACTGTCAGAAGTAATAAACTTTCAATACATGAACTTGTAAGTTAACAGAGACCTTAAAATGTAGAAAATGAGACCTAATTCTGCTCATTAGTTAACATGGACTCTGATGGTTTCTGGGATCTCAACTTACTTAGGCAGCAAAAATTAACTCTGCTATAAGCACTGACACCTCCAAATCCTCCCCACATAGAGCCAGAAGAGGCATTAAACCATTTCAACTCTTCATTTTCTCCACACAGTAACTAGAGTTAAGAAAGCCCTGAAGTACACAAACATAGGTTGTTAGTTAAATTCCATGTGCTCCTACACTAAAAGCAGGATGTGGATCTATGCTCCAGCACTGGGACTTTTGGTGCTTTTCTGTGTGGGGCCAGGAGCTGGACTTTGATGATCCTTGTGGGTCCCTTCCAACTCAGGATATTCATGATTCTCAGTCTATCTGAGGGGTTTCACACAGGCACCAGAAGAGGCTGGCTCAGACACACAACTCTGTTGTACTGCCTGATGTTTCCAGTTTTGTCTTCACACACAATACTTTTTTTTCATATCTTCCTCTTAAGCAAGGAGTACAGAAGTATGCACTGTTCTGATTCAAAAGTAGCTGAACAGTTTCCTATCATTTATTTTTCAGAAAGTATAAAAACTATTCTCACCCTTTGATTTAAGAAAGGAACATATGAACACTCTTTTCTGCTTAAAAGCAAGGAAAAAACTTCTTTAAGAAGCAAAAAAGACCCATAAGCCTAATTTGTTGGCAATTTTAACAGGTAACACTTGAAGTCTGATAGTCCTTCAGAATTTTGCAGTCTCCCACTCTCAAAAACTTACAGAGTTCAAGTATTAACAAAATCACAAATTCAAAGGCTCTGCCCTTCCAACCATTAAAAGGCAGGAGAGATTAAATATACTTGGAAAACAACACATTTCTGTGCACTACTCCAGAGACTAAGAACAAATAAAGCTTTGAGAACCATAGTGTGTAAAATCCACCCTTAGTTACTATATTTGTAACATGCCCAGAAGCTCCATTAAAGTTTACCAACCAATGTACATAATTTTTGCAGCTCTTTATTCTTCCCAACATCACTGCACTTTTTCTCTCCTGCCAGAGGTTGCCTATGACATGCTTTATAAAGTTATATAATGGATGTTCTCCATTTTTCTTATTCTTCCACTTTATCTTACACTCTTTCTACACTTTGTTCTACTAAAGTTACTGTTAAATTCTCTAAATCAGCATCATTCTCCCTTACACAGGCTTTCAGTTCCACACTTTAAACTATTTCTTGCCCTTTCAACATATCCATCTGTATCTTCCACACTTGTTCAGCTTTCTTTATCCTTCAAATCTAAAGGCAGCAAAACATGACTTGAGAACAGACACATGAGAGCTCTTGCCTTCATTTTCACCTTGAGGAAGGAAGAAGTTTCTTTACTCTTCCCTTCCTTGAGGGATAAGGAGGAAAAAAGGGAAGCAGCAGTCTAAGATAAAGATACAGAAAACACAGCCAACATCTTACTTTTATTTCAAAAATGAGAGAGAGTTCTGTTATACTCAGAGCATTTAACTCTTACTAAGCTTTTTCACATCCTACACAAACTCTCTGCAATTTTGTTACTGTTTTGTTCCCATTTTTACCCTGTTTTTAAAATCTTCTGAAGCAGGCCCCAGCACCATCCAACACTTACACGCTACTTAAGTTACCAGTAATGTTCAGATGGTAACCAAGCATAAGACTCAGGTAGCTGCAGGAAAGAATAAAAACATTGTGATTCACACTGCCATTCCCCTCATCCCCAAAATGGTCTGCATCCCTAAGTCACCCATTCAATTCCTTAGTTTCCTATTCTTCCTCACACCTCATCAAAATATTCTTCTTCAACCTTTCTTCTACTTAACTGAAAATTTCTTCCTTTTATTATAACACTGAAAAACCTTCCCCAAAGACTGCTTCATTTCTCCACTCCCCTAAAATCAAATGGTGGCCTGATTTTCAGCAGTCATAGGTTCAAACACATTCATTAAGTACTGAACCTAGACACCTCAGGATCTTTCCTTCATTCAGAGTTCTCTCATGCACAGCCCTTCTAACACATTCTGGTGTTCTTGCTGCTGCACACGTGCTCAGACCTGAATCTCTTCCACATCTGCTTGTGGCAGGGTAAGTTCACTAAACACCTGGTATTCCTTCAGAGGGAGGAAGCCAAGTGCACTCATTCCATCCCTCCTCTGCATGAAGAAAAAGAAGTTGTGGATGTTCCATCCCTGGGAGTGTTCAAGGACAGACTGAATGGGGCTTTAAGCAATCTGGTCTAGTGGCAGAAGTCCCTGCCCACAGCAGGAGGAACTGCACAGTATCAAAGACTCTTTCCAACCCAAACCATTCTGGGATTCTATGATTCTGTATAATCTAGTCCTGGAAACCTGTGCTTCCAAATACAGCTAATTCCATTCTCCATAAGAAAATAAGAAGCAATAGTTTCATAAATATTTCTCACAGAAACAGTATCACATTAACCAGGACCCACCCTAGCCTCCCAAATCTCTCTCTCAAAGGACCTCCACAGCTTTTTATGCCCGAAAAATGAACTGCATTCACAGAATCAGAGAATACCTCAATGTAGGGGTACAAAAATGGTATAAAAGCCCAAGAATTTCTTTGTTCTGGGCCCCTCTCTGCAGGCTCAAGACCTGCTGCTGCACCACTCTATTAAATTATTTAATTTTACAAATCCAATGCGAGTTTTTGCTGCAGGGAACTCAAGATCAAACTCAAAGGAGGAAGTGTGTCCAAGAGTCTGTAGGAGCAAGGAGCTGGAAGGGGCACCCATCCACCAGATCACTGCACACTCCTGCTGCAAAGGGACTCCAGACCCAGCAGCCAAAGCCTTGGGTGGGCTGTGTGTGACTCCCTAAGGGGTGGGAATCCTCACCATTCTCAGGCAGCAGCACCTCCCTTAACACACAAAAAACATCTGAGCCAACATTTCCTGGCAAGAGCACAGGCTAGAGAAGATGGCCCAGCACACTGTCCAACTGCATTATGAAAGTGTCCAACACTGGAGCAGCCACCACTGCCCTGGAGAGATTATTCCAATGGCTGATTGTTCTTTGTGAGTTTTTCTTGTGTTCAATGGGAAGTTAGTCCCCAGGAGTAACTTGTACCCATTAAATCTTGTCTTATCAATGTAACTCCTTGTAAAAATGGAGTCTCCATCTTCTTTGTAGGAACCCTTAAAGTACTGAAACATGCTGGTAACATCTTCCCCCAAAGCCTTCTTTTCTCAAGGTTGAACAAACCAGGATCTTTCAGCCATTCTTCACACTTCAGCTTCTCAGTCCTTCAATTATCTTTGTAGCCCTTCCCTGGACCTTCTCCAGCCTGACCACATCTGTTTTGTTTAGCAGACACCAAAACTGCACACAAATATTCCAGGTGTGGCTTGACCAGCACTGAGCAGAGTGCAATGATAACTCCTTTGTCCTTGTTGTGATGCCTTTGTTGGTGCAATCCAGCATCTCAGTCCCCTTTTGCTACAGCAGCACACAGCTCATTTTTACTGAGCTAAATCCACCGGGACTCCCAGGCCCATTTCCACAGAGTTGCTTCCCAGCCATGAATACCTCAGACTGCACTGCACTCCTGGATCATGTTCTCCCACGTGCATTTGTCTTTGCTGAACTTCATAAGGTTCTCATCAGCCCATCCAGGACAGTTCTCCTGTCTGCAGCTTCACCTCCTCACTCAGTTTGGTACCATCAGCAAAATTCCTGAGGGCACACTTGATCCCACCATCCAGACCACTCTGATGGTGTTAAACACTGACCCAATATCAGCCCTGGGGACTCCACTTGTGCCAAGCAGCCAGCTTGAGAAGGAGCATTTCCCACCCTGCTCTGGGTGCTGCCCATCAGCCAAGCTCCCAGATCCCCTGTCTGGATAATAATACATTGGTTTCTCTAGGAAGAGGCTGTGGGAACAGCATGGGAAGACTTGAAATGCAGCAAGACAATGTCCACCACCAGTTCACCTTACACCAAGCAGGTTACTCTGTGCTAGGAGGAAACAATGATTTGGTTTGCCAACAATGATTTGCCCTTGCTGAATCCATGCCAGCCTTTCCCAACCATGCGCTTCATCAGGATTCACAGCACAACTTTCCCTGGGACTGAGGTATTGATGGCCTGATCATTTCCTGCCTTCTTGTTAAACCCTTCTTGAAGATGGGGCAACATGAGCTTTCTCCCAGTTTTCTGGAACATTCCCCAGTCTCCATGACTTCTCAAAGATTACAGAGAGCAGCCTCCCAGCAGTATCCAGCCATCTCTTTTAACACCTTCAGATGGGTAATTTGTAGGGGTCAAGCTCCTATAATGGCTTACACCCCAATAATTCCTTCAAAGACAGTAAGTCTGTGCACAGAACTGGATTTTTGTTCCCAAAGTCTGGGGCCCAGGAATGTTGGTAAAGACAGAGGTGAAAGAAGAGCAGAGAACCTCTGGCTCTTAGCACTGGCAGACAATTAATTCCCCTCTCCTGTTTAATAGTGGGCCAGCATTCTCCTCTGTTTGTGCTTGTTGTTTATGATCCTTTCCTGTAGTTTTTGACATCTCCAGCCAATCTCAAGTCCAGCTGAGCTTTTACTTTTCTGAGTGCACCTCTGCACGCTCTGGCAATGCCCTTGTGGTTCTCAGTGGGTATTTGTTCATGTTTCTATCCCTGGGACACTCCTCTTTTGGTTTTGAGCAGACTCAGGAGCTGGCAGCTAAGACATGGGCATCTCTTACCCTGCCTACTTCCCCTCCTTCTAAAGGTGATGAACTGGTTTCATGCTTCCAGAAGTGCCTTCTGCAACAACTCCCAGCACTCACTACCTCCTTTATACACCAGGGAATCTTCCCTTGGAATCCCTCCCAACTCAGTTCTGAGCATCCAGAAGCCAGGTCCTTGAATTTCTAAAACCTTAGGACTAACCTTCAATAGTGGTTATTTAAAATTAGTGAGTTTTCTATTTTTACTAGGTTATTTTTCAGCTGAAGCAGTTCTCCAGCCTGGTTCATCACAGAGACCCAAAGATGTCTCACTGAAACATATGAAAAGCAACAGAGTACTTGCAATCCTGGTAGGTAGAAGAAAAATACCTAAAAATAAAACCTTCAATTCATTATACTACCCTTTTTTCTTGTGCAAGTTAAGTTTTCAAATAATAAGATAACAAAAATACTGTTTAAATTAAAAGTTAAAATGGCAACTAGTGGAAGTAACAGAATACTGACCAAAAAAAATACATTTCTTGGCTCTATTTGAAAAGCTGTTGCATTGGACCTTCTGTCTAATGCTGCACATGATACTCTGAAATTGCTCAGAATTTTAAATTCTCAAAATGGAAGCAGAAACTTAAGGAAAAGCATATTCACAATCCAGTCTGCTTTAATAACCAATCAATAGTAAGAAGTGAATCATAATTCTCAAATGCCACTGTGAGAAAAGGAAATGACTTAAAGCCATTTTAACAAACAACAATTAATTTACCAACTTACCACAAAAGAAATTCATATGCAGACATACAGCGCTGTTTGTAATTCATCACACAATTTTAGTCACTCCCTTTACAAAACTGTAAATGAGATCTTAATTCTACATCTTAATTAAATAAGCTCCTGCCATGAATGCTACATAGCAAATCCAAGAACCATAAAGGAAGGTAATTTGTCAATCCAGCTCTGATGTGATCCCTGCATCCTCTCACACTGCAGTGAAAGTACCTGATAAACAATATTCTTCCACTCCCAAATATGCTTAATGGGGCTTTAGTTCATTAACATGGTATTTTAGGTATGTAAGTAATACCTTCCTACCACTCTTTAAATACAAATAATAATATTCAGTATCAAGAATAGTACCTGAACCCCTGCCAAACTTAGACAGAGGCTCATTTTAGACATGTATCATTCAACAAACTTTATAATGGCCACAAGCAAACTATTAAATGGCCCAACCTACTTGTGACAGTACCAGTAAAGCTCAAGCTTTGAGCAGACCCCTATTTAAACAGGTCACTCTTGGAAAGAGCTTTTCCACAGAGGAATTACTCTACTATAGTTATTTCTTTAGTCTGCCTATCCATAAAGCAGAAACCTGTAATAAATATTTAAGTGTTTTTTCTTGCTTTACTGAACTTCCCTCGTCCAGCAAACTCAGGCTGAACTATATTCAACACAATCCCTTTCTTCATACCAAAAATGTTCTGCAAGGTATTGAGCTCATCCTCTCAGGTGCACCTATACAAATCCTGGCAGCCTTTGCAGGGCTCCATACAAGACCCACTGATTTCAATTCTGTCTGGTTTTAACTACAAATTAAGCATTCTGCAAGATTAACACTGCTAACATTTTCTACAGAGAGTCAACTGCTCTCTATAATGACACATCAAGTTTAATAAGCATCACTTCAATGTTTAATTTTGAAAACACATTATTCAAACATCACGCTTCAAACAACACAGCTGCAGGACTTCACCAAGAGAAGGGGTTAAAACTAAGTAACTTATGAGTTTTTAATGTAAAACACAAGGTAGGTTTGGCACTGAAGGACTGAAGTTGTATCCACACACCTATCTGCATTCAGAATGAGCAGGACAGTGGTTCAGCTCCTGGAATTACCTGATCTAATCCTAAACCTGCCACCCAGCTCAGTTCTGCACTCACCTCACACTCACAGCCCATCTCCTTAACTCATTTCTGCAGAAGCTCATCCAAGCCCTCTCAGCAGTAACTGATTCTTACAAAACTATGTAAGCATTCTCCAACTACAAACATACACATTTCCTTCCCTCTCAGACTGTTGAAAATACAGCAAAATTCCTCCTACTATCCAAAAATTCTACCAGGTGAGGACCAAGAAGAACTATTTTTTCAGTAATCTGAGAATAACCTTAAGTTTAATTGATGAACCTGTAAGGTTGGAAACCAGAACCTAATTTCTCCACAGAAGATAAGTTTGCCCAATTGTCAGAGGGATAAAGAACAGTGGGCCACGGCATATAATTCTGGCACTGGGAAGTCTTGTGACAAGTGTTAATCAGGAAAAAGTCACTTTATAGCCATAAACATTTTCCATGACTCTCTTTAATTTTGTATCATCTCACTAATGCAATGAAAACAAATGTTTCTACATGCACCAAGCTATCCAAGCATGAAACATCTACTCTTTTCTAAAATGGTATAACAAACATATGGCACAGCTTTTAGAAGATGCTTTCAACACTTACTTCAGATGGTATCAACATTTGCAGATAGTTTTACCTCTATAATTACCAAGTCCACTCAACCCACTCCAGTGAACAAACAGCCCTGCAGGCTGGCAAGAGGCACAGAGCCATGCTGAAAGCACACCTTAGTGATACCAAGCACAGACAAAGCTTTAGATTGTCTATTCCTTCTTCACATGCAGTACCTGGATTCACCTAGAGAGAAATGTGAAAGCCAGAGGCCAGGAGCAGCATGATGCACAAAAGGATCAATGCTTCAATTGCTGGAATGGGATGAAGACAGTTGTGTCCCACCCTTGCCACTGTTTTTCTTCACACTTTGGGAAGTTAAATAATTTATCAGAACCTCTATTCCTGAGCTGCTAAAATACAGCAGTGTTTCCCTCTCTCTTCCATCCTCAACCACTGGTAACATCCTCAACCTTGGCTTTTTGATTATTAAAGTCAGTAGAGCACAAATTACCTTAACATGATGCACATGCACCACGTATAGGAATGGACCACTTCAGCCTCCAGTCTCAGTAGATCAGTACTTAAAAGCTACAATATGTAACATGCATTCAACAAAAAAAAAAAAAAAATCTTACATTATATTTCCTATTAATGGTTTCCTGACAGTGAAGACAAAACTTGCTGAAATGCAAATGCCAACGCACCAAGTGTCCTGCAATTCTAATTACACCTCTACCAAAGCATTTTGTTTGTGGACATGAGATCCATCCTTCTCTCTTCATTAACACATTAAAATGACAAGTGTAATGTTTCTGACTTCATCAATTTTCTTGCCTTCAGAAAATAGTACCAACACTGTACTTTACACTTGAGGAACAGCCAAAACATTCAGGAATATATGTTTAGAGCAATGAAATCCCACTATTAAAAAAAAAGTCTCAAACACTAGTTGTGAAAGTATCAACACATGCTAAGTATTTAATATTTACAGTACTGTGTAACGTCCATTTAGAAAATAGTTGGGTTTAATACTGGATGAAGTACAAATGCTGCAAAGCTATAACCAAGTACCAGGATACAAAACCATATACACACTGTGGCTGTGATTTCCAAGTATAAACGTGGTACAACCAGGAACTACAGAATGTGTCACCCATTACACCTTAACTGGATCCCAGATTGCTGCACCCTATTAATACAAACTGCACACACACACAAAAAAAAAAAACCAAAAAAAACCAAAAAACTGATCTTAAAGAAATCTTTGGCTCAGTTAAAATTACCTAATAAACACACTCAAAAATGTGACTCCTTCAAAAAATGCTAGAAAATCAGTTCCACCCATAACACAATTTACAAAATTTTATCCAACTTCAAATTGCTCCACAGGACAGACAGTACACTAGATAATACACCAGTAATAGGAAATGCACAACATATTAACAAAAAAACAAACCCAAACATAAAGGAACAACTCAGATACAAATTTACAGAAATTGGAGAGGCTGCCCACTTCCTGGAGTGCCTTACAAATGTCTCCTGGTACCAATTTCCAGTTTCTCAATTCCCAGTACTGCCATTATATAAGACAAACATTCTTAATTCTTTTTCAAGCAATATTTCTTTGTTTTGATGAAAATAAATCAAGCCAAAATCTTCCCAGTTATTGAAAAAAGAAAAAAACCACTTTACCACACTAAGATTAACCTGCTAAAATGTTTTCTTGCATAATTATTTTTCAAGCATTTTGTTATAAATAAAACTGTGTATATTTTATTATGGATTAGTAGGAAATTAACATTAATGTCAACACTGAAAGGACAAAGTCAACCTATACTAATTCACATTGTCTGGAACTATTTTTAAACAAGCAACACTAAAACTGTAAGAAAAATGAAAGAATATTGTAACTGTGCATTTATTTCGTAAGCTTCATAAAAGCACAGATAAGCACGCTGTTAATTTTGTCAACACATGTGGCCTTCACACAAAGGAAATACCATTTTTAAAATCAGCTGGAAAACAAAAGGGCTGCTAAACCATGAGAGGTAACACAGACTAAAACATGGCATATTGTGTGGAACTACTTCATCTCTCCAAATCGACTTCAACATCAATACTTTTAAATGGAAACATGCTTCAGTTTTTGTCCACAGGATATGACAAACTGATTAAACTCAATGAATAGGAATTAACAAGCATCTTATACCCAATACATCAGACCAGCTACATCAACCTACATCTGTATAGATGCCAATTACAGCTTATGAAACGATGGTTTGTCACTGCAATCAAGTCAACTTTGGCTAAACACTAGAAACATCATCCAAAACCAAACAAAAAAAAAAAAAGGAAGAAAAAAAAGGAAATGCTTTGTAATTCACTTCCAATACAATGGATATCCTCACCCTCCCCCCCTCAAGTAATCTTTAAGCTTCAGCTCCCGCTAGAATGCCTTCCTGGGAGAAAGAGACATCAAGACACCAGCAGGGTTTTTGTTTTGGGTTTTTTTCCTCCTTCACGTTAATGTTCTTGTCAACTACGGAAGCATAACAGTGAGCACTTTCTCCAGCACAAGACTGACTACATTGGATTTCCAGCATTTCAACCAGTTTGAAAGGTGATCTCTTAATTTCCCTCCCCTCTTTCCCAAAACCACACTAACTGCAAACTATGATTTTCAAGCTCCTTTTTCTGCAAAATAAACGCAAAATTTTTGGCAACAGAAAATTCCATTCCTTTGTCAGACACACTCACAGCGTGTACACCATTACAGGAAAGTTTCTTTTGGCTTATCACACACCCAATACATGAGGCAATATTACAGTATTCCTGACTCTTCATCTATACCTTCAATAATTTATAAAATTGTACAGATCTCATGTCCTGTCTGCCCTTTTGATTTGCTACACCCAGCAGCACAGCTTGGTTCAGTTCACGATACTACAGCCCTATACATCCTACAAAGCAAAACCACCAAAAAACGGGGGACTACAGCACAAATAGAACCCACAATGAAATTAAAGCTCTAGACATGAAGCCCCCTCCATCCCTCACAGAGATCCCAGTTTTGTTATTATTAAATCCTGTCAGGGTGTGGCTTTTTTAGACCAAAGTTCCCACTGCAAATGCCTCCTGCAATACTCTCCAAGCAACGCACACCTTAGTGAACCCCACCAAAAATAAGGAGTGTCTTGTTGCAGCCAGGCACCAAATTTAAGCCCAGAACAGACTCCTCCTGCTGCACAAGAAGCCAGGCAGGGACGGGAGCTGTTCCCCAAATAGTTACAACCCAAAAGCTCCCGTGAGCCTCCCCAGACAGGTACCCTGCTCCTGCCACCTCAAGCACAGGTACAGGGAGCAGCGCCAGCACTCGCTGCTCCCGCCTGGCAGCCTCTGGAAAAGGTTCAACAGTAGGTGTGCTCCTCTCACATCGAGAACAGCACTGATAAATTTCTGCCTTTGTGAAGAATTCCTCTGGAAACATGACTCAATGGTTTTTCTTACCTGCTACACTTGCACATAAATCTCACACTGTAACGTGTTGGCTTGTAGATTCTTAAATCAGTCACTCAGGGTTTCATAATTATGTAGTCTAGGGTCTTTGTTAGCTGTTGTTGCTCCATGCACAAAAGGAAACATTTTGTTGCTATCGCTGTAAAACCTATTAATTAACTGCACATATATTCGGCCACAGTTTCTACTATAAAAATAACTGCTACATTGAATTACAGTGGTCTGCTAGATTAATTGTTCTAAAGCCCTCAATAGAGCATAAATTGCATAAAGCTTCACACAGAACACGAACGAAGCAGAAAATACCTTAAAAATAGCAACTTCTTATCAGTAACAGAAACACAAGCACGTTCCTTCAAAGTAAAGAGCACAAACAAAACCGAAACTGGTTCAAACCAAGAAATTCCTCTTGAACATCTCTGCACTGAACAGCAACGTTTTAATTCTTCTACTTCCTTAAATAATCTACCTTTCTCAGAGACAAGTTTTACAAAGAACATGTTTCGTGAGTTACTGTGCAATTCATAAATGTACAAAACGCCATCTGAAAACTGAGGTGAAATAGCAAAATATTTGGTTTACTTGGGGATTTTTTTTAATATTCACTGCATGGACTCGCAGCTTAATACAGTAAAAGAACATACATAGATATTTCTGAAAACGTATTTCAAAGCTAGCAAAACGCCCTGCAACTTCAGATTCTATATACTAAAATTACAATTGACTGGCATTTTTAAAAAAGCCTTACATGTAAGAAAGACACAAAACTCAACTAATAGGCTGAATTGCTCCTTGCACTAATTTTACAGTACGCAAAATTAAACTTAAACCAGGGATTTTATGCGACAGATGATCTAATGAGATGTGAAGCTATTATTTTCTATCTGGCATCCTTAAGCTCTATCCCATACGGGATTCGGTCTAATATCTCCGATAGCCTCAGCAGCATTCACACAGCAGACACGAGTTCTGGTCCACCAACAGTTAATGTACATTATTTAACTGGTTTGACATGTCACTCCCCTACCTTTTTGATTAATGGGAAGAAGCGCTCTTATAAATAACTCTGAAAATCGAAAGGAAACCGCGAGATTTTTTTCTTTTTAAATATAAGCAGAAAGGAAAGTGTACTCGCTTCTCCTTCCATCCCTCCCCCCTCCCCCCACGTCCTGACATTGAGCTTTTCCAATCCTGCCAGAAATAAAACACCCAAACACAAGCGCAGGCCTAGGCTATCCAATTCAACACGCTTTCGAGTCAAATCTTCAGATAAACCAAAACCAGCAGCAGGAAAAAAAAAATTCTCCACGATACAGTCCCGGCACAACAATGGGATGAGCAGTGTCAAACGCCAGACTACTGACAGGAACAAGCCAGGAAGCAGGAACCAGAGTAGCACCGTCCCCTTTGCTTCAGCCGTGTGGCATTTCAAAAACAGTTCCACTTATTCTGTTACCCGAACATTTCCCTGGCGTGTGGTGTTTTAAGCACAGCTGGCAGACACTCGGCCCGCACAGCCTTTGTCAGCAGCTCACGGATGGGCAGCAGAACGTGCTACAGGTTGATAAGGAGGGCACCGGCGCTGCAAAGCAGCAGGAAAGCGCCCAGAAAGAACTTGGGATGCGCAGGAGAGTTTCCCTCAGCCTTCACCGGGGGCTCCACGCTCCCCACATTCGCTCCCGGTGTTTGTTTCGTGTTTACCTCCCCCCCCTTCTCTTTCTCCTCCCTGTCCGGCCATCTTGGGCCGACAGGAGCAGCCATTACTTAACTAAATGACAGGGCCAACAACTTTCCACAGAGAAAAACACCTCTCTCCGGACACCGGGCCGGGCGGCAGCAGCCCGCGGGACGCCCCGCTCCCTGTCAAGCCGGGACGGCGGGCGGGACGCGGGGCTCGGTGAGGAGCGGGCACGCTGGATGGAGGCAGCGGGGCCCGCAGAGTAAACAAGTCACTCGGACGGGCTCCGGGAGCCGCTCAGCGCCGCGCCCGCCCCAGCCCGGACCCCGCGCTCCCTGCGGGCTCCGGCCCCGGCTCCGCTCCCGGCGGCTGGGGGCGAAAATCACGAGGGAGGGTCCGGGGAGCGGCAACGTCAGCAGCGCCGAGCGCGCCCTCCCTCCCTCGCTCGCTCGCTCTCCCCCCGCTGCCGCCTCCTCCTCCTCGTCCTCCGCCTCCCCCCCTCCGCCCCCGCGCCCCCTCCCCCGGCCCGTCCGCTCCCGGCCCCGGGTTCCGCCACTTTCCCGTCCCAAGGCTGGACGGGCACCCGCATGGCCACGCTCCCCTCGTCCCGCTCGGGGAGAATGGCGGGGCGGGGGGGGGGGGGGGGGGGGGGTAAAAAGGAAAAGGGGCAAAGGCGGCAGCAACGCGCTGAGACCCCGCGGAGGTGGCGGTGCCCCCCGCACACCCCCTGCACACACTCACCGTGCGGGCCCGGGGGTCCCGAGGGAAGGGGCGGCGGGGCCGCCTCGCTCCCCATCCCCCGTTTCCCCCCCCCTCCCCCCCATCCGCGCTCCACATCCACCCTCACGCTTACCTTTAACAGCAAGGCCTTCGTTCTGGCGCCATCTTCATGAAGCCTCAGAAATCCGAAGAGCCGGCTGCGAGGAGGGGAGCGGGCGGGAGGGAGGGGAGAGAGAGGCACCGGCGTTAGCGAGAGTCAGCGCGGCGGGCGGGCGAGGGCAGAGCGCGGCCCGGGAGCGGCGGCGCACGGGGAGCCGCGGGCAGGGGAGCGGGGGAACACGGAGGGAGCGCGGGCCGAGCCGGGACACGGAGGCGGCCGGGGCGCAGTGGGGAGCGGGTACCTGTCGAGGCCGGATAGGGCTTCTCTCTCCTGGGCTGTCAAGCTGGCGAAGTCCTCCTCGCTCTGGCCGCTCGCTTTCCCCGCCGCCATTTTCTTTTCCTCATCACCGAAAGGAGCAGCAGAGGCGGCGGCGGCGAGCGACACTCCGCACGATTTCATGGAAACGCAGCGTAATTAACTCGCGGATCGCACCCCCCCCTCCCTGCGCGCCCCCAACACCCCCCAGCGCCGGGCGGGGCGGGGTGCCCGACACACACACACACCACAACTTTTATTACAACAACAACAGCCGGCAGGGAGGGGGAGGGAGGGATGGAGGGAGGGAGGGGAGGGGAGAGGGAGGGAGGGAGGGAGGCGGGGGGAAGCCCCGCTGCTCGGAGGAGGAGGAGGAGGGAGGTAGGGAGGGAAGGAGGGGGGAGGGAGACCCAGCGCTGGAGACTCGGGGGAGGAGGAGGAGGCGGCGGCTGCGGATGGCGGCGGAACGGTGTTTACATCGCCGCTCGCCGCCGGCGGCGCGGGGAGCCGAGGTATCGGGGAGCCGGGAGGACCCTCCCCGCCCGCCCCGCGGCTCGGGGTGTGTTTTGCCGCCCGTACAAACTTCCCCGGAGCCGCTGCCCAAAGTTGTTGTAATTGTGTCACACCGCGGACCCCGCGCGCCGCCACCGCGACCCCCCCGTCCGGCCCCGCCCGCACGCGTCCGCGCAGCCAATCGGCGCCGCCGCCGCACCCCACGTGACCTTTGTTGACTTACGTCAGTCATTGCGCTCCGCCGCCGCTGCGCCCCGGTTTGGTTGGCCCTCGCCCCCCGCCTCCCCTGTCGGCCTCACGCCATTGGTCGGTAAGTGATAAAGGGGGTGGGGTTTCGGAGAGCTGCCGTTTGTGATAGGTCAAGCGGGCCGTCAGTCAGATGAGCTTTTCGATTAGCGAGCACCAGCAGGTTGGGGTGCGCCTTTAAAAGCGAACGGCGGGGGAGGGGGGGGAGATGTCGGGAGTGGCGAGCGCTGGGGTGGGAAGAGGAGGAGGAGGAACGAGGGAGGGCTGCGCTCACGGGTGGAGTTGCGTAACGGGGGCTCCGGGCTGGAGGAGTGGACGCCGCTGAGGAAGGCGCCATGTCCCACCGGCGGGGGGCAGTAGGCACGTTCGCACCCCCCGCCCCGCCTCGGGCGTGGCGCTCTTGGCACAAGCGGAAAATAAATACTTCCCGGAGCGGGAACGGGGCTGCGAGGGAGACGCTTGGTCGGTGGGCAACGGTCGCTCGGAAGGGCGGGGGCCGCCCCCGCCCTTGGTTTCGCCCACGCACCACCCCCCCCCCCCCCCCCCTTTCCCTCCCCCGGGAGCCCGTGACAGGTGGAGCAGGCCCCGCCGGCGCGCGCGCGCCCTCGCGGCCGTCACGTGGCGCGGGCCGCCGCGCTCGCTTCGCGCGAGACGGACGGCAAGTCTCGCGATGGCTCGAGAGCCTCGGGGCGTGAGGGCGGGGAGGGCCCGGCCCGGCACCGGCCGGAGCGGCGGGAGAAGCGCGAGGGATGGGAATGGCGACAGCGGGGAATTCGGGCTCTTGGGCACGCCTCGCCTCTGTAAAGCTCTGGATGTCTTTAGGCGCGGGAAGGTAAGGGGGTTTTCTGCTTGCTTTTCCTCCCTCATACGGCTTAGCGCAGCTCTAGCCCGACCTGTAGATAATGCGTTACCTGGGCACCATAGACTGCCTTTAGGGACTTGAAAAGTCATCTCGTCCCAAATGCCTACCATGGACAGGGACACCTTCCGCTGGACCAGGTTGATCAGACACCCACCCAACCTGAACACTTCCAGAGATGGGACATCTGCGCTTGTTCGTGTGCCTCCACACCGTCCTTGGGTTCCTCCACCCTTCCCAGCTCAACCAGGAGCCCAAGGGACCCCGTTTCTCTTTACAGTGCCACACAGCAAGGAGGCTTTATGGCTTTTTAAGTAAGGTGTTTGCAGACCATTCCATCTTGGCTCCGCTGTGGTGTGTACGAGGCGCTGAGCCCTGCTGTGGGTGTGTGAGGGCACAGCTCGTTCCCATTTTGCTGGAAATGGATCAGAACGCCCTTCTGTAACAGCGTTGCATCAATTCTCTGATTTCTGACTGAAGCTCCATGTCTGGACTGGCTTTTCCCATTTGAATTTCCTGTTTGATGATTGTTAGGTGCTCTAAAGCAAAAGTAAAGCCCATTAGCTGCCTTTGGGAATTCAGTGAAGAAGGCCAAAGACCATCCTATGCGGTGGGTGCTGCTGCTTGCTGGTTCTCCTTCAATTCCCCCTCTCCAATCATGCTCTCAACACTGAAGCCCCTTTCTGCCTTTGTAAGTATTAAACTAACCTGTCAATGATGTTTTTCAGGTGGATCCTCACGTGTTTTCTGGTCCTGATGGTGCAGAGATACTTGCAGGAATGGACACCTGGTCAAGGCAAAGTCTTAAATAATGCAAATGAAGACTCAGAGTAGTGTGTCCATGCTGCTCTTAAAAGCAGACTCTTGTGATGTAGCTCTGCTTTCTGTTGCAAATGCAGGAAGAACGAACAAGAAAAACATCTAGATTTGATGATGTTGCATTTCTTCATAAAAGAGTCAGCAGCCAGTTTGTTCAGAGGGTATAAGAGACAGGCATTTGTGTTTAAAGGACTGGCAAGTTTGAAATCCAGATAAAATCCAAGTTATTTTTGATTCTGGGAATGGGCCATAGTCTGCTAATAGTGGAAACACTATCATCAAACATCTGTGTTCATCTGTATTGTCCATGGCTTCTCTGTCATGGATTTTCTCAGCAGAGTTTCCTCAGGTGCCAAGAGCCTGACTGGTTGGGAATGTGCCATAAATATGAGGTTTCAATGCAGATTGTTCCTCAGTCTTGACTCTCAAGTGTAAAATTTCTACTCGGCAGTATCCTGAGTATAAATCAGCAGAAAGGAGAGTAGACAAAACCATTTCTCAGTGGAAGAAAGGGATTGCTGAACAACTGAGCAGATCAGGAGACTGTAGAAGTAGTGCTTGTCCTGCTGAAACTTGTGTGCACCTGAATTCACAACCCCTGAGTTACCTCTCTAGTACTGTCAGTGCTATTCTTAACCCTCTATACCCTGCCTGAATGGCTGGGATGGAATTTCCAAATGCCCTTATTTATTTGTTTGTTTATTTATTTGCTGTCACCTCCAAGTCAGGTAGGAAATCTGAAGGAGCAGTATATCAGTCCCTGTTGGATACAATTCAAATCTCATGAATAGTCCAGGCATACTTTATAGTCACCTGCAGCCAGATGCATCCCTGGAAAAGCTGTGGTGTTAGAATCAGTTCCAATGGGTTTGGTTTTCATTCCTGCTTTTGGAAGTTCTGGGCAGCTGCCAGCCTTGACCAGCCGAGCAAATGAGGGCAGAGGTTCTCCTTACCCAAGAGTCTGAAGGAGCTCAGGAGCCAGTGTGATCTCTGCTGATGCTGCTGCTGTTTGAGAAAGGATTTTGAGGTGTGGAGTCAACATTATGCTCCCAGCAGCTCAGGAGGCCTCTGACTATGAGGCAAATCCTTTTGCAGCAGAGCCGGCAGAACGTGACGAGACAGTTGGATTCATGTGGCAGTGTGCTCGTATTGAAAGCAAAGAAAAAAACAGGCTGGCCACCAGAACCCACAGGAGCCATTTTATGTCTTGCAAAACATAAATCTAATACTTATATTGTTGCCTTCTTGATGAATTTTAGTAAACCTGCCTGAAATATGTGGCTCTTTGGCATGTGAGGGAAAGCAGCATAAACTAATAAAATCTGCCAATGGGTGAGTTAGGGAGAAAGCAGCTTCATTTACACTTCTCTTTGTCTGCATTTGTTTTCCTTACTATTGTTTTCTTTTACTCCAAGGTAAAAGAAGAAGAGCCTGAATTACTAAACTATTTTCTTGATATTTGGAACAAAAAATCTGTGTGCTTCCTTTTTGTACTTGAGCAATGGCTTTTCTATTGTCCAAGAGTTAGCAGTAAAATTACCTGCAATTTACATGTTCCTTGTACTACCCACATTAAAGTTCTGATGAGTGTTGTGTGATGATCTGTGTGTTGACAGCATGTGGTGGTCAAGAAAGTGGGGAAGCTGATCTAAACCCCAAGGTTTTGGGTTGTTTTGGTTTTTTTTCCCCACAAAAAAAGGGAAATGCTTTTGCTGGCAATAAGGAAAACTACTACATGGATAGGAGAATTATTACTGAAAACAGGATAAAAGTCATCATAATGCTGTTTATCACTATGTTGAAGAAAATTGCTTTTTAATCTCAGAAGTACTTTGCTAGCTTTGGGTAGTAAGGGGAGTGAACTAGTCTAGGAAATTGGTTATTATGAAGAAAGAAAATACAGGGTTTTTTTAAATGTAAGTTTTAAAAATAAAGTCTAAATGCTTTGGTTATGGACTCTAATTATTATTGTTCTATCTTGCTTCTATCATGTGGTCATTTTTGTCTATTGCCCTCTCTGTCCTTGGTTAGCATGAATTTAAAACCTGGATTGTCCTTTGAAAGGCTTAATGCTGGAATTCATCTGGGGGTTAAGTGGTAATTCATGGTCATAAGAAGTCCACACAGTCACCAGGGAAGCAGTAATATCCATCCCTGTGCAGCAGCATGGCAGCAATTCAGTTCAAGCATGGAAAACCTTGAATTTGTGTCATCACCTTAACTCTATTTTGAGCTGTTTGATGAAATTCAGGGCATTTTGGGGAGTTCTGTAGATTTGCTGTGTAAGAGAGAACAGTTCTCTGCATGCCAGCATGAACACAGGGGCCTCTTTGCTGAAGCTCTACCAGTAGAAGAAACAAGTGTTGGAATATCTGTATCCTATTTTTGCAGTATATAGATCTATGCTACACCAACTGACAGTCTCTGCTGACTTGGAGAAATAAATAACATCAAAAATTAGACTTGTCCAGGAGGTGGTTCCTTTACAGTGCTACTGTTGGTAGTTTTTTAGATCTTTTTTTCAATTGTGCCTGTACCTCCCACCTCCAGCACTTTTGGTTGTGTCTTTACTGTGTGTTCCAAATGTGGAAATGCTTTCATTTTTTGTAATAGTTTTAGGTGAATGTTTTACCCCTAGGAACCAGATGTGGCAGTTTATGACTTGCCACCTTCCAAAGAAATCACTTGTTTGACAGGAGATGATCCTGAACAAGGATCTCTGCTCTTCCACAACAGTGCAGAGAAACTGAAATTTCTTGCATGTATTTCCATGCAGGAATTTGAGAAGCTGATAATAAAATACTGTGTCTATGTTAACTTGTCTTGAGATTGACAGTTGTAACTTAATAGAATTTGGCAAATGCTGTAAAGAAGAGGAAAAAAATCCCATCTTTTTGTTTCTATGGTGGTTTTATATGTATTGACTTAATATTAGTGCTGGGCTGATACCTTTGTAGCCTACTGGTTCTGTGGCTTGGAAGTAAAAAATAAATTACATTTCCAAACCAGCTCTAAGCAAAATTATGATGGTTTTTGTGTAAACATTTAAAAAGAGCCAATCCTGATGCTCAGCAACCTAGGTGAATGGATATCTTGTTAACTTTTACTACTCCTGGGACAGAATCCAGTATTATCCAAAATACTTCATTATCTGGTATTTTTGGTTTTCTCCAAGAACAGAGGATACCACATGCTCTTACTGGATTTAATTTAGAGTTTCATACACAAATTTTTTTTGAGAAAGTACCTGGGAATTACTTATGTTAAAAGCCTCAACTGTTGTGTATGTTGCTTTTTATGTGGATGTCTAAACAAAATCCTCAATAACTAATCTAAACACTTTTTTGGCTGTAGTCTCATTGTCTTTTTCTTACAACATTAAAAATCAGGTATTTTGCACAGGTCATGGTAGATACTAAAGCTTGTAATGGTGCCCAGGTGAGAGTTTAAAGGTGCAAAGAGCAGGAGCAGCTTTGGGGCGTTGGGTGTGGCAGAGCCAAAGCCTCAGCTCAGGAAGCTCCATCTTGCACTTACCAACCACAGGCAATGACAGTTCTCTGTCCTTGTCTGAGCAGTTCAGGATTCCCTCTCAGCAATGGGTGAGTCAGAGCACTCCAAGTGAAATAAAACATCATGCTTCAGTCTGCAGACTTAGTTGCTGTAGGACAACTCTTCTATTTTTGAATCTTCCTGAAATGAGGTGGCGTTCCATTAATTTGATGTCTAGGACACAATGGGGTTCTACTCAAAGCATGTAAATGTGTTCATGATATGTAACAGGAAGATAAGGAAAACACCAAACTGAAATGTGCTTTCTTTTGTTTGCTCTCTTTTTATTTTAAGTTTGCTATTATCAAGAGGCAAGTTATGTTCAGAATTTCTCTAGGAGTGCTCCTCTGTGTCTTCTGCATGTTGGTAAGAGTTGGATCAGGCCTCTCACAGAGCTGCCAGCCACCAGGATGACTTGAGGAAGACAAGTAGTTTCTACCACAGCTTGACTTTCATAAAATCTAAAGCTAACCCTACCTTTAAGTACATTTTTCCTTGCATCCCCCTTCTGCTGCACTTCAGTTGGGAACCTGTGAAACAGGAAATCTCTGGGAA
Organism: Setophaga petechia; assembly: GCA_024362935.1. Classification (NCBI taxonomy): domain Eukaryota; kingdom Metazoa; phylum Chordata; class Aves; order Passeriformes; family Parulidae; genus Setophaga; species Setophaga petechia. The sequence continues at coordinate 2,600,605 of JANCRA010000020.1, forward strand.
TGGTCGGGAGAATTTCCCATCTTACAGTTTCTCAAGGTACAGTTTAGTTTCTGTTTGGAAGTTTGCAGTTGTGTATTTGTATAAATACACTCAGTGCTACTGAAGTCAGTTTATGAGTTCTTCTCTAATGATGTTTTGGTTTGGGTTTTTTGTCTGTAAATGAGTCCTGTGGTGGTTTTCTCTTCTGAGGAAAATCAAAACAGTGGTTTTCTCCATGGATATGTAATCCCAAACTGAAAGCTGAGTGAGAGGAAGGAAATTGCCATTAGTCTCAATGGGACAAAAGTTTCTTGGGAATTGGGGCTGCAAAGGGAATCTTCACTGGGAATCTGCAATGTTCTCCAAAGCCTTGATATCCTTAACTTGTTTTTTTTCTGCCACTAGTGGATACACAAAATTTCACTGGAAATTGTGAATTCAAATCCTAACATAACAAAACACTTGTCCAATGGCTTCTTAGTATCACTGAGAAGAAAGTCCCTCTGTTCCTTCCTCTCAATCAAAAATATCCACATCCCCTGATGAGCCCAGATGCTTTACATATAGGCATCCAAGCTATTCCAGTCTGGTCTAGAGACCATTGAAGTAATGATGCACCTGGCACTATTTTAAAGACATAAAAGTTTGAAAGTGCATGGATATGTTTCTTCCCAAGGGTGATCTATACAAAAAAGGGCCAGGATACAGTCTTGGGAAATTTATACTGGTCCTGTTCAGATCATAGTTTTTGTTTCCTGTACAAAGAAGAGGACAAATGTGTGGTTTTTAAGTACTTCTGTTGTCTATTGTGTAATTGGTTTGGGATTTTTAGTAAGTGATTGGTTTTGGTTTTATTACCTATTCCTTCAGTGCAGGTGTATCTCTAATGAATAACCCCACCATCCCAAGGATGTGGACCTGCAGGTTCTGGAATACCTTCTGAAGAGACTTACTGCTCAGTAAAGATAAGCCTCATTTTTAATGGATCAGTCCAGATAAGCTTTCAAAATTTAAATGCTTATCAGAGTTCCTTTTTTCAGGAAATCAGGCAGGACCCAGGTTTTCTTGTAAATTCAGTGTTGTGCCTGGTTTCTGTTACATTAACCCATGCTAAACAAAATGTCCTGCACTGTTTATGCTTCTGTCTCTGAAAAGAACTGAGTACAATATTTCTGATTAGTGAAGAACAAGACACCTACTGTTAAGCCTCTTTAATGAAACAGCTGAATTTTTTCTTATCTATTAGGAGTTACTAATTTTGCAATCCTTCTTGTCAGTGGTCTGCAAAAAACACATGGGAAATACAAGTAGGAGGATCACAGTTTGTGTCTCCCAGGTGCAGTGGTTTGGTTCCAAACCCTGCTATGGGTGGGTGGTTTGGTGCTGTACAAAAAAGGGAGATCCCAACAGCAGCTGCTGGTGCCCAGCAGTGGAGCAGGAGGAACAAGCAGGAGCTGATGCCCAGAAGTTCCACCTGAACATGAGGAAGAATTTCTTTTCCTGTGCAGTGACTGAGCACTGAACAGATTGTCCAGAGAATCTGTGGAGCCTCCCTCACTGGAGACCTTCCAGAACCCTCTGCACACAATCCTGTGCCATGTGCTTGAGCAGGGAGGTGGGACCAGATGAGCCACAGTGGTCCCCTCCAGCCTGACCCATCCTGTGATTCTGTGAACAAAGAGGAGAGGAAAGAGCCAAGTGTGTGAGGAGGGTTTGAGCAGTGGGTGGACAGAGGCCTTTTCTGTAGCTGAATTCTTCTGACCAGGCACTCTTCTTTCTGTCCCTATCATGTTTTCCACTAAATGTGTAGAACATGAATGTTTTGTTAAGATGACAAAGTCTCTGACAAAAAACAGAAATGATCATGTGGTTTGGGGTTGGTTTGGTTTCCCCCCCCCCCCCCCCAGTCTTAGCCAAAAATACTGTGTCAGCACTTTGTCAAAAATGACACAGCAGGGTCACCAAAATTATGGTGCCTCAGGAGGGGTCCCATGACATTTATTTGGGAAAAGCACCCCCTGCTTTTGACAGTCCCCTCCCTGCCACTGTTCCTAACCCTGTGCCATCCCTCAGCAATATTGGTTTAACTGTTTGCAAAGCTATATTGGAAACTGAGGCAAAGTCACTGAAATAGCCTCCATTAAAAAAATCAACCAGCCTCCACCTGCTCCAAAAAAAAAAAAACCAAAACAGAAAAAAAAAAAAAAATCAACCAACCAAAAATCCTCAAAACAAACAAAACCCCAGAAACTTCAGAGGGAAGGTGAAAGTCACTTCCAGACAACTTTTATGGTCATTATCCCCGTGCAATATTGTATGGCACGCTGAAAAATATTTAAGAATAACATCAATTTAATGTGAAATCAAATGCCAGAACGGATGATACAGTGCTTGCATTATTGAGTAGCATACTGAATTCAATTAAATCTTGTCTTGTTAATAAATCTTGCATCGCTGCTGACAGCTGCTGTGAAGAATCCTGAGATTGTTTTGTAAGGACGTTCAGGCTGTTCCTAGCGGTGCCTGAGGAGCTGGTGGATGGCTGCCCAGCACAGTAAAATGATTGCATCTTGTGAGGTTGACTGCAGATTGCTATCACAGTAATAAAAACCAAGTTAAAAATTACAAAAACCTGGTACCTCTAAAAGCTTATGAGCCGTAGAAATGACCTACTACTAACTCCTTACTACCTCTGAGGAATTGTTTATTAGGTTACTGGTTAGATTTTAAGTTGGAAGAATTGGGCAAATTGCTGTTGGTCTTTATCACAATCTCTTTTTTTGCTGTTCTGATGCAGCAGCTGTTGCTGGGAATCAAACTCCTGATGCACAGAGAAGGAGGAATAACTCATTTTTCCAGATAACACTCGCTGCATCACCTGTGTACACATTTCTTTCCCAATGGAGCATGGGCAAAAAAGGAGCAAGTTCTGCACAGCCAGCAAGGCTAAAAAAGACACATAATCTACAACTGATGAAACTGGTAGATTATGTAGGAAAATAGTTCACACTCTTCTTTCATTCTAAAGAAAACTCTTTCCAATATTTTTTTATGTGATTACTGTTCTTAGACTTTTTTTAATGTCACTATTTACAGAAACTTTTAGGAAAGAATTTGTGTCTTTATATAAATTCTTAGGTTTAGAGCTATAAAGATTATCTTCCTGAACTAACCATTCCCTCTTAAGCCCAGCTTTGAAATGTTTCCATTATGCTTATTGAGAAGCTTAGGAATTAGAGATGTCCATTCAGAAAAGTGTTTAAAGTAATGATAAATAAAGAGTAAGGACTATGAGGGTTAAAGATTAAAAATTAAACTTTTAACTACTGTCTCCTTGCTTTGCAGCCTTAATGTGTGCACTGTGATTCCTCCTCTACATTAACATTCAGAAAGTTTTTCCCCATGAACATGTAATTGTTTGTATTAGAAGCTTAAATGTTGTACTCAAAATTAGAATCATGCCTGTGGGTATTTAGAATGGAGGAATAATACCAGCTAATGACTTCAGAGTAACTAGTAAAATTACATCAGGGAGAGTACTTCAGATTTTGCAGATTGGCCAAATTTATATTGATGAGAAATACATAAGATTTAGCTCAGTAAAATTTAATGAAACCAAGCATATATTGAGGAAAGGGAAGTGTGCAGGCTTATTTGTTGTGAAAATTTGTTAACTTTTTATTTCAGAGGTAAATGACATTCTGCTTTATGGAAATTTCTGGTTATTTTTCTAAAACATTGTTATACCTTTTGATATATGCAGTTATATGGTCTTGCAGATAGATTTCTTTAGTAAATTGAATTTATTGGAAATTATTTCTTCACAACAAGAAATGTATTTCTTCACCAGGAGTTCACAAAGGCATATTCCTGTGCAGAACTCGGTTTGAAATACAAAGGAAACCAGAAGAGTGTCTGTTCAGAGTTCCAGGTGTTTTCTAGAAAATTACTCCGTCACTTTTCTGGCTGTTTTCACCTTCCTGACATCTTTTTATGTTCAAAGATAACTCACACCTCCCCTGAAGGATGCAGAGCCCTTACCTTGGGCTGGCTCAGTGGGCTCCAGCACTCAGGTCACTGACAGCCATCATTCATCTGCCCTGCCATGTGAGCTGGGATTCCTATCACAGGTTCCAGTTCCTCCAAAAAGTGCAACTGCTTCTCACTTCTCTCCTCAGAATTTGGTGTAACTTCATCCTCAAGTTTCAGCAGAGTTTTGCTTTATCTAAAAGGGAGGGTGCTATAAATAACTTTTTGCTGTGGAAGGTACAAGAGACAGCAGTTTGGATCTTGGTATTAATTGCAAAGAGCCAAGAGGTTCAACATGAATATAGGATCTGTATTGTGAACTTCCTAGTGAAGATACAGAATTTGGAAAGATTAGAATGGAATTAGTTGATTAAATTACTTATTTATTTATTTATTAATAACATAATTTGAGAACTTCTAGTAAAATACTGGATGTTTTTTAATAAAAGTGTTACCAAAAAAAGGGAAATGCAAATTCAAACACACCCATGCTTTAATGAACCAGATAAATCTTCCAGGCAATCAGTAGATGCACAAGCACTAAAATAGAATGATATAAATCTCTTGTTTAAAACTGGCCAGTTTATTCAGTGATTGAATCAAATTAAGAGCATGTGTGTGATGTTCTACTAGCATAGAAATGCTATAGGGAATGAAAAAAAAGGTAAGCCTAATAATGTTATCCATAGAACATCTGAAAGGAAGCAGAACAGAACAACATGTTTTAACCAAACAGCTCACAAAGCAGGCCTCTTATGTATCAAAGCCAATTAGGACAGAGTCCAACAATTACAGAAGATATTTAGTCATAAAGAGATACCCAGCAATGTTTTGTCTTATCTCTGAAGCAGATCATTAAAGGCTTCCTGTCATATTTCTTCAGGACTTCTTTTCAGGAAAGTCTATTTCCCTCTCCTCAGGAGGAGAATGGGACCTACCAGAGCACCTCTCTTGGCCCCCTCCCAGCCACCCCCTGGGCTGCAATCCAGGCCGGGAACAAAATCAACTGCACCAGCAGAGCTCCCATTGCTGCCTGTGCTGATTGTCCTCGTCACGCTGCGCACCGTGGGCTCCAGACTCTGATCCACCCAAGCTGTGGCACACGGGCAGAGAAGCTTCTGGATGTGCCAGGGAGTCATTGCAGTTCGAAGCTGAGCCAGGAGTTCTGCCACAGCAGCAATTTGGGTGCTGCTGGCCTGGCACAGTCTCAAATTCCTGTTACAGGAAATGCCTGTAACAGTTAATGTAGGGAGAAGTAGGGTGGGCACCAGGTGAGAAGTTTCTCTTCCTGTCAACACAGCTTTTGCTGTCATGTGATTTTCTGTGTCTGAGCACAGTCCTTGAACAAAGCAACAGCAACTCTTCCTTCCACTTTGAAGGAAGTCTGGATGGAATAGGCCTCCAGCAGGTTATTAGGAAGACTTTCATTCCTGCATATATGAGAAATGGGGGGGAATAGAGGTAATTAGCCAGCCTGTATCCCAGGCTGATGCCTAAAGGTTCCATTGTTTATTTATACATAGCAATATTTTAAAAACAACTTCTCAGATTAATGTATTTACATGCTCTCAGTTGGCTCTTGTTCTTTTTCTCCTTTCTTGACCATCCTCCATAGACTTGTAATGGAAATCACTGCACAGTTGTCCCTCTCTACTCAGCCTTTGGGTTTCTAACCCAAATTATCACTCAGGGGGAAATGTGTGTGCCCCACAAGTGTGTTTTTCCAGTCTTCCTCCTTGTCACTGTAAAATGAATGTAAAGTATGTCCTGCTGTTTGTCTAAGCAGGGAGAGAAATTGTGTCATCCTCCAGCACAGACACCTCATTGCCACTTGACCTGTCCACTGTTAAGTCCTATCCATAGGTAATCTGACTTTTTAATGGGAAGTGTTTTAGTTTAGAATAAGGCAGATAGTGTCAGTGTTTCTCATGCAGGTTTTTGCTCTCACTTTATTTCAATTTATCCTTCAATAACAAAACAACTGAATATTATATGGAAAAATCAGTTTGTTTTCTGAAATTTAGTGAACTTCATCCAAGCTCAAAATCCTACAGTCACTTTTTGCATTTGCAAGTACACACTCAATAAAAATATTTTGACATCTAGACTGTCAGATAATCTGTGAGTAACAGTTACATCATTCAATGAGAGAGCTGTTAATTTCCAGAGTAATTTATTGGGAAAACAAAGCATTTACTGCAGCAAAATACACTACTGGATGCTAGAAAAGCTACAGAACATTTCTTCAAGTGAAGTAGTTGGTTTCAGAAGGCAGAATATTCTCTTGTGACAGAAACACAGGCAATAAGAGATCCTTGCCAGCAAACATCACTGAAGAGAATGTACCTGCAGAGAGTGGAGTGGTCACAGACCTCCCGGAAGCTTTAGGCTCCTCGTGCAGAAGGATCTAATGCATGGGACAAAGAACAGGAGTGCTCAGGGTCATACCCCTCACAGGACAGGCTCATGGGGCACAAAGGTTCACACACCAAATGCTTTACTTGGAGTGATTTTTAAAAGCTGAGGAGTTCTCAGCACTGTGGTGCCATGCCCGGTGCTGTCTCTGGGCAGAGGTGTCGGCTGGCACAACCCAGTCATGGCTCTGGAGTTCCACAGTGCTTGGTTTTCCATCCTCCAGTTCTGCTTCACTGCCACTTCTCACTTGCCTTTGTCTCTTCAAAAGTTGTCTCCTTGCTGTAGGGAAATGTCAGAGCATTTTGTGCAATGATGGTGGTGATCATTCTCAGAGCACCCAGAGGACTGAATTCCAGGTTTTGTGTGATGCTGTTGGGTGGTGTCAGTCTGAGGCTACACAGTGTGTGTGCCTTTCATCTGGCATAATTTGTGTCTCATATTGACTTGCACATAAAATTTAAGTTAGGATTGTGGCTTCTTGGAAAGAAAACAAGGGATTTTTCATGCATTTTATTGTGTAATTAACAAATAATAAATTGTTACCCTGCTTGCTGCTGTTGTTGGTAGTGATGACAATAAAAGTCGGGATTTTTGAGGAATAAGCAAGACTATGTCATGGAGGAAAATCAGCAACTTTATTCAGATTATTCAGCCCTTAAAGAAAGGTGTTTGCACCATGGGCAATCTCAGCTTTCAAGGTCTTCCTAACTCTGCCTTATCCATTTAGCCCACCAAGGCTCACTGGAACCCTCCCTTGATGGTTGATGCCACTTGTGGTGCTCTGGGAGCTGCTTCTTCCAGAGGCTTTTTTCCTGTGCTTTCCCTGATGCAGGAGATGTTCTCCCTTTTCAGACAGACTAAACCCAGGGAATGAAATAATTTTCTGAGCTTCATGTGTTCTGGGTCACTTTTAGAAATTACAAAATAAAATATCTAAGACACATATTGTAGATTATTACACCTTATCTGATCTATATCAACCTTTTATTCCATTGTCATTTTTAGTTGAAAGACAACAAATTATTGTGGAACTTCCTCCTTTTATCATTTTCATTTGTCTTCAGGGAAACTAAAAAATTACAAACTCTTGCCATATTAATCTTTATTTACATTTCTTATTTGTTTTTCTGCATTCTTTTTTCTGAAGCAAAACAGAACAGGGAGAAAGAGAAGGCTGAGGGCAAAAGGAGGAAAGGAAAGAAAACCAAAACCAAGAAGGAAGAAAAAGGTTTTGATCCTTTTTTGTCAAAACTTTCCATTTGAGAAAGGACCCTATTTAAAAGGTTTACAGTTATCCCATACAGAATAAGAGTAGTTTTGTCTTTTTAAAAAAATTTTCTACCATTTCTAAGTAATTTAGCACAGCTCCACCCAGGTCAGTTGAGGACAAGATACACAAACTTTAACCATTGTATTAGCCCATACTTATTATGTTTTAAAATACTTCATACAACGTCTGGTGTCTAAGTTAGGGATTGAAGGGCTTTAGCCTTCCCTTCTGTCTCCTCACTCTCATATTTGCACAGTCTTACTGCCTCAGACTTGGATTATCAACCCTTTTTTGTCATTAAAGCATCCAGCATATTAGAACCTTTTGTATAAATTATAAGAAATTTAAGCCCAATTCAGCTAAAAAATTACAATATTTTTGCAAAACCATAGCCAATTTTAAAAAGAAGCAGTTAAAGCTTTTAGAAGTGCATTCTGGATGTTGTTGTGATTTATGTGCTGTCAATTATTTTCGTATGTATTGAAAAAACCTGTCAAGTTTCCATCTCACATTTCATAAATCAGGTTTTTCTGTATACCAAGCACGTGTCAGAAATCAGTGTCTAAACAAGATGCCAGTTGGCTTCTCCATGTGGCAGCTTGTAAACAGAAATATTTGGGGACTGCGCATTTATGACATGCCATGTAATGTCATGTATAAACAGCAGTTACTGGGAAATGCTCTGTTCCTCTACATTGCTAATGAGGTGATAAATCATGCTTGCACTGCTGTATCACAGTTCAGCAGGTAGAACTTTCCAAATTCAGGTGGTGGTGGTGGTGGTGTTTTTTCAAATAGGAGTACTGAGAGGTTAAATATTTTATTAGTGACCTACCTGTGCATCAGAGTGATGTGTCAAAACTGACGTGGTGTTTTGCACATTTGTCTTCAAGTTATTTGGAATTTTTTCCCCTTTGTTTTGGTCAGAGACAAATTCTGGTTGTACTGAAATTGAAGGGATCAGGAATTGGCTGTCAGAGGACAGGGGAAGCCTGCTCAGGGTGATCTAAAACCTGGCCCTTGCCAAAAGGGGAAGTCCTGGTGTTGCTTCTACCCATGGCCATATTTCTGGTTGCATCATTCCTGCAGGATTAGTGATCCAGGTCTGGGCCCTCCAGCATAAGAAAGATGTGGAATGAGTCCAGAGGAGGGTCATGGAGCTGGCCAGAGGGCTGGAGCACCTCTGCTGTGACAGGGCCTGAGAGAGCAGGGGCTGTTCAGCCTGGAGAAGACTCCAGGGAGACCTTAAAGCCCTTCCAGTGCCTAAGGAGAGCCTACAAGAGATCTGGAGAGGGGCTTTTATGGGGGTCTGGAGTGACAGGACAGGGGACAATGCCTTCAAACTGAAAAAGAGTGGATTTAGAAAGAAATTCTTTACCGTGAGGGTGGTGAGGCACTGGCACAGGGAAGCTGTGGATGCCCCATCCCTGGAAATGTTCAAGGCCAGGCTGGACAGAGCTCTGAGCAGCCTGGGATGGTGGAAGGTGTCCCTGCTCATGGCAGTGGTTTGGAACTGGATGGTCTTTAAGGTCCCTGCCAACCCAGAGCACTCTGTGGTTCTGTGATCACAGGGCTGTGCAGAAAACAAGGGCAGTTTGCTGACCCACCTGAAGAGTGTCACAGGAAAGAAACAATCCTGGTGATAATTAGTAGGGCAAACAGTGTCAGCTGCTGTTGACAAAGTGCAGGCTCCAAGGTGTGAATCAGCATCCACGGGATTTGAATTCAATACAATGAGAACACAGAAGATGCCACTGCTAAGGGATTTTATTCCATGAAAACCAAAACAAACAGGACAGGTCTTGTGGAGAAAATGTAAAAGCATATTATTACATCTTCCCAATAGAAATGTAGCTGGAAAAGGCTAAAGGAAATTGTGTTGAAAGCATAAAAGCTTAAGCAGGGGAAGATGGGATGAACTGGAAGCAGTTGTTACCTGACTGCTGCTGCTTAGATGAGTATTTGCAGGGCAGAAGGTTTCAGGCAGGGCTGGGGATTGCCAACAGGCCCAACACATCACTGCAGGACTTGGAAGTATCCAAACCCCCAAGCATTTTCATTGTTACTTAGTCAACAATGCAGATTCTTTTAACATTTTATCCATTTTTTGATTATTGTCAGGCCTGCAAATAAATATTTATAGGATCCTCTACAAAACTATTTGTTTTTCTTTTGCTACTATGGCTAGTAAAATAGTCTGGCCTTTCTGGTCATGTGTCTTGTTAATTTCTTGTGCCACGTCCAAATTTGCAAAATCAAATACAAAACAACAAAAGACAATTAATGAACTGTCCAAAGGTAAATAGCTTCCTACTGTTTTGACCAGGGGGTGAAAATGCTGGTTTTATCCCCATAAATCAAAGTAATCATGCAAATATATGAACCTTAAATCCTTAATTTGTTTTCAGAGATTTCAAAATCTCACTGCTACTTTCAGCCAAACATAAATTAATAATGGTTCTAAATGCTTGTAGATTATTTAATTAAAACAGAGTAAATTCATTCTCCATTCTCAGCTAAGTAATACAAAGCAGATTTTGTAGGGTGAAGACCAGAACTGGAGTTCTGACTCTGAAATTTCTTTATCTCAAGAATTTTAATAAATTCTTTATTATTTCCTTCCTATTATAATAACACACACTGTGGTATTTTCTCTTTATAGTACACGTCTGTAATTCCAAATTATATTTCCATCCAAGGTTTGTGGAGGAGTTTTGGCAGTTGAAATGTTCTTTTGCTGCTTTATTAAGTTGGACTGTCTGCCTTCAGACTTTCTGTGGACTTTTTCAATTCAGACTTATTTAATTGATAAATAGTTTTACATAGAATTTGTATTCCCAGCCATGCACCCTTTGCCCAGCTACTTCTGTAATTATTTCAAAAGGAGGAAACTGATAAGTCATTTAGGAAATAAGGAAGGAAGCTGATTATTATCATGAATTACCAGAATTAACATGAATTCTGACATGCAAACACCAGAAGAATGCAATAATGCAAATGCAGATTGAAAAGAAGAAATTGCAGCTCTCCTGGCCAGGTGTGACTGGGTCCTGCTGAGGTGATGTGATCCAGGACAGAGCTGCTCCAGGGGAACAACAAGCCTGGATGACAGAAATGCTGGATGAAACCTGGAAGCAGCATCAGACAAGTGTATACAAAAAACCCAAAAAAAGACAAAAAACCAAACCAACCCAAACCAATGAGCAGCAGAGATGACCCATGAGACCAGCCTCTATTGCCTTGTTTTCACTTTTGTGATCACATTTGAAATACCAATTTCAGTTTCATCTCATTAACAGAAAAATAACTAGAGGATTTACAAAAGATCAGAAAACTGATAGGGAGGTTAAAAGTCACAATTTAATCAGAAAGATGTTTTAAAAAACCACCCAACATGAAATTGTTACTGATTATCCTAATTAGCAGTCTCTGGAGGAGTGGCATGGAGTTAGTAAGCTCCCTAAGGTTTGGATCCCAAGGTTTCACATTATGTGTTTACAGTTTCAGGGACTAAGATTGTCAGCAAAAGAAGGGAATATTGATGATGTTTATTGTGCTTCCTGGTTATCCCATTCCCAAAATTTGCCACATGCTTCTGCATACTACATGCTTCTGCTGCTTTAAATATTCCAGACTGATGTACAATTGAAATATATAAGCTAAGCAAGCCTTACTGCATCAGGAAGGGATCTAGAGGGCAACTCATTAAATAAAATAAAAGGATATATATGAAATTTAAAAATACAAGATTCAGACTACTTATTAGTAAACATTTAACTACTGATGTCTACATGGCAGCATAAAGCATTCCTTTGAACATTTAAACTAAATAGGAAGAGACATGGAAAAATCAGTGATTCATTTTGTATTGGTTGGATATATTAGGATGACTAATAAAATAAGGCCTTAATATCTAAAATCTGTACTTCATCCCTCTGAAACTGCACATACAGTCATGCAAGGAATAGAGGAATTTGACCCTGTAATTGGTAAAATCCAATGACTTCAATTTGTCAAGAAAACCCCAAAGCACTCTCTGCTGCATGAGAATGAAGACTATAAATAAGTAATGTATTTATTTTTAAATAAATGGGAATGAGTAAATTTTCCCATATGCCTAAATGCTCATAAATCATTGTGATTTACTGTGTCAGTCTGTTTTTTCAGTTCTGCCATCTATTTCAGTTCCCTTTAAAGGCTCTATATGTGGGGAGATTGACTACAAGAGTTTCAATCTCTGGAAATCCAAATCTGCCAGAAAAAATGTTTGGAGGCCGAGCTTAGCCCTTTACCTCCAGGAGGAAGTGGCAGCACTTTTAATCAGTCATTGTTCCCAATCAGAGCTGCATTCTGCTTGTTACCCCAGGGCCTGGGGGTGCAGCCCTGCCTGTGCACAAAGACGTGTGTTGATCATTTACTGGAAGGGAGGCAAGGAGCAGGGCTCAGCAGTAACATTTGGTGGTGTTGATGTGTGCTGGGGCTTTTCACAAACAGGAATTTTCTGCTCACCTTTACTATTTCCCACCCTGATGCTGCAGAGCTGCTCAGTTGGAGCAGGTGTAAGAAATACCAAACAGGGCATCAGTCAGTGCTCCTGCTGACCAGAGTGCTCAGGGACACTGGAGCAGAACCTCTGCCAGGTGTGTCCAGGTGGCCAAGGAGGCCAAGGGCACCCGGCCTGTGTCACCAACAGTGTGGCCAGCAGGACCACGACAGGGATTGCCCCCCCTGTACTGAGCACTGGTGAGGCCACACCCCCAATCCTGTGTCCAGTTCTGGGCCCCTCAATTCGGGAGGTGCTGGAGGTGCTGGAGCATGTCCAGAGAAGGGGAACAGAGCTGGAAAAGGGCCTGGAGCACAAGAAAAGGAGGGTGCCCCCTCAGGGGGGACCTCATCCCTCTCTGGCCGCAGGCTGTAGCCATGTGGGGTTTGGTCTCTTCTCCCAGGCAAACAGCAACAGGATGAGAGGACACAACTGTGCCAGGGGACGTTTAGGTTGGACATTAGGAAGAATTTCTTCACAGAAGGGGTGATTAGACATCAGAATGGGCTGCCCAGGTAGGAGAGGGAGTGACCATTCCTGGAGGTGTCCAAGGAAAGACTGGACATGGCACTCAGTGCCATGGGCTGGGTGACACGGTGGTGACTGGTCACAGGTTGGACTCGATGATCTCAGAGGTCTTTTCCAACCTAATTGATTCTGTGATTCTGATTCAGCTTTACAGAGTGTTTTCTATAAAAAGCTCTTTTTGATGTCTCAGTTTCATTCTGCTCATTTTCCATATCAAAGCCAAAACTTTCTTTCCCGGCAACTCTTTCATTTCACATCAGTTTGCAGCGCAGTGAATTAACTCTTCCAAACCAGGAGTCGATAACGTCTTGCTTCAGGAGCTGCCTAATCACTGTGATGAATTATCCTAAAAAAATGAGAGACCTTTACAGATGACATTTTCATTTTCAGTGAGTTGAAGATGGATTTAGCAAACAGCTGCTTTCCACAAAAGCCAGGATTTGTCATCTTATTCTTACATCAAGCATAAAGTAGTTATTTTATATAGGGAATTATGAAATAGACAAGTAATTCTGGATTATTGATCTATTTTTCTGCTGGGAGGTTATGAGTGAAAAATCTTTTGCTCTGTTGTTTTTAATTCAGATGTCATTAGTACAGAGCTTGCTCTAGGATCACTATGAAAGAAATTGATATAATGCCCAAAGTGCTGCAAAATATGCTTCTTTCCCAAATAAAAATAAATGGAAGTTAACAAATCCCCCCCCCCCAAACCAAAACAACAACAACAACAAAAGGGGTTTGGTAGCTTAGAAACCAGAATGTTTTACAATAGCAAGATCAATCAAATGCTGGCCTAAGACATTGAAGAATTGTACTTAATACTTTAGACATAAACAGGCTAACTACAGTGTAAATATTAATTATTACCCCTGCCTTCCAAAGGATCTATTTGCACTTATTTTCTCTGACTAGCATAATAAAAAAAGCTCAATTTTATGTGTAGTATAAATGTACTTTTTCTGATTTCACAACAGTTGCCTGTAGCCATTTAATATTTTGCTGTGATTGAGACCTTTCCTCATTTTCACTTCCAAAGTCCTATTGACTCCATGGAACAGTAGCGTGTTGTGTAACTGTGAAAATTAGCACAGGCTCTGATGCTGTAAATAGCATTTGCACTAAAAAGTGGAACATGACTTGCTTTATTTATACCCAAGTAATCGAGAGTGCTTTGTAGTAATTTCTACTGTATGTTTTTCTATATTTAGAAAAACAGCTCTGTGTCTCTTATAATAATGAGTAAGAAACTGCAGAAATCTTCCAGCTCAGAGCAGGTGCTTGCAGGTTTTTGCCTCTCTGCTGATTTACACGGTGCCAGAGTGCTCAGTGGCTGAGTCCCCTTGCAGCACCCAGCATCCCAAGGTGCCCAGCTGGAGCCCTTGGATGCTCCTGCCTCCCTGGATCACATCATGCTCCCATTCCACCCCCTTTCCTGCCCCTCTACTGGACTTTGCTGCCTGCTTCAATTTTTTTCACCTGAAGAGCAGAAACATTTTGGCTTTCTAATTTCACTACTTTCTTAAATAATTCTTTCATTTCCCCTTTATGGTTGAGTTGTTCTAAATGTCCATTTGAACCCAGGCTAGAAGATGTTTTGGTCTGGCCAGAGGAGCTGGGTGTAGGGTCATGTCCAACAGAGCATTCCCATTCATTCTTTCAGTATTGTTATTGCTTGAGCTGCTTTAACCACAGCCAAGTGCTAGACACAGACACTGTCCAGGAATCTCAGTGTGAGTAAAGAATTTAAGGAAGCTCTATGAAATGTTATTCTGATTCTTCTAATGTAAGCATAAATTACTATGCAGAAGTGAAAATGGTGATATAATATGTTAAACAGAGTTTGTGCAAGGAGGCCCTTTAGTGAACACAGCTACTCAGAGCAGACTGTGGCTGCTCCATGTGTAAGGTAAGGCACCAGAGGACTTTTTTGTGGACTTAGCTGGAAATAAATAAAAATCCATATGAAATTGTTTCTTTATTCAGTAGAAGATGCAATTTATTTTGTAAACAGAAAGCAGCTATTTGCAACAGTAGACACTGAACTAGGAACCCTGTTTGTTAACTAAGAGTGTTTAATAAATTCACAATGTGAGTGCTAATGAATGAGTTGATTTTAATACATATCATATTTCACTGTAGAAACCTCCTTATGTTTTATCTACCCACAGTTTCATTTTATCCTCACTTGACATTCCCAGTAGGCAAGACCAATAGCAAACTGGGCTATCCAGTAGTACTGATACAGATAGATTAAAAAAAAGAAAGAGGACCCTGGGATAAATCTGAAGCAGCTGAAAGGACAGAGAGCTGCCTGAGCCCCAAGCAGGACTCCCCAGCAGGTGAGGATGAAGCTCAGGATCCCCCACCCCAAAAGCCTGACAGAGTGGCAAGGCAGGGACTCGCTGGAAACAAGCAGAATGAATTTCAGGCTGAAAAGGGGAGATGTGGGAGTGAAAAACAAGAAGAGAGAATAAGGATCAGTTTTTCATCAGATTGTTTGGCCTCTTGCAGTTGCCAGTCCTCGTCCTTGCCAAGATGGGAAGTCCCCAGCTCCCTGCTTCTCTGTGCTCGTTCCCAGCCCGCCTTTGTGTGGTGAGGCTGTGACGTTGTTCACTGAGGGACAAATTTGAATTCTTTGATCTTACTATGCTAACTTCACATTTTCTGGGTAATTAAAAACAGACCAACATGCATGCACACATTAAAATACAGCAACGTATTTGTAAGTATAATTGAGCTGTGATTAATTCATTGCATTTCATTACAAACCAATAAAATCCCATTAAAGGGCAATGAATGAATCCTGCCAGGAGCAGGCCCATATTCCCTCTGTTCTGTGTAATCTGTAGCCACACACAATTTCACAAAGCATGGGCAAACACTACCAGGACAATGTGAGCAATATTTCATATTTGTGTTGCAAATGTGAAAGTGACAATGCAAGCTGTGAGAACATTCAGCATCAAAACACCAGCAGACCTTTCAGATTGAGTGTACACCCCTGCCTCCATGGAGGAAAATGGCATTTCTTCTGCTCCTGAGACAAAGAGGAACTTGATTTTCTCTCCTCTCAGATAGCAGACACTGCAGGAACAGAGGGATATTATCTCCCTGCTAGTGGCACGAAGGCAGCATCTCAGATGCGGATTAGCTCCGAATTATCCCTCTTGACAAATGGGTTGTGAAACCATCCCTCAGTCTCTTGGCAGTCCCAGCCCTGCCTCTGCCCAGGGTACCCTGAGCAGCTGCTGCCTTCTCGCTGCCACCGGCCGCAGGGACACATTTCCCTTTGTCACCCCTTTGTGCACTGCAGGGCTCTGATGCACCTGGGGCAGGGCTGTACCTGCACGGGGCAGGCACAGTCCAAGGGCTCTCTCTGCCACATGTTCAGAGAGCTCAGTTAAACTCAGGAGCACCTGCCAGCTTTTCCACCCCAGCCACAAGCCATCTGCAAGGAGCTCTAGCTAAGAAGTTCTTCAGAAATACCCCTCCTGTGCTAAATATACTGATTCCCTGATGGCATCTTGCACCATTTGCTCCTGCCTCCAAATTTGTGTGATAGTAGCATCCAGTTTTCCCCCTCTAACATGTGGGGAAGCAGGGAAAGGCACAAGGAAGGAAGAAAAATGTAATTTGATTTCCTTTTATTGCCTTTCAGCGTGATCGTTTTCTGGTTTCAAAGGAAATGTAACTGAAACCCAATGTGGTTTTGGAGTAAGGAAAATGTTAGATAAAAATTAGCATTTTAAATCAGGGAAATGATTTGTGAATTAAAATACTTACTTCTTGTGGCTTTGCAGATTCACCTTCCCTTTGCCTTCGGGGTAGCCAGAACAATTTTCAGGCCAAACCAACATTTGAATTCCTGTTCTTCCCAAAGAAAACTGGTGGGTGGGTTTCTGTCTAGGAGCTAAAACAGAATTTTGCCCTAGGGTTTGGCTGCAGTTCAGCTTTGGGAAAGCCACCATTCCATCCATCCTGCTGGCTTCCACCCACAATGGGGATGTGGAGCCAGGCAGCAAACTCAGGGGTAGTGTTATACCAAAGTTGCTACAATACTGCTTTCCCACTGGTCATGGCACAAACACAGCCTACAGCAAACAGAAAATAGTATTTTCCTTTATGAAAACACTCTATTTTCATAAGGAGTGATCCACTGCTTTAGATTAACAATGCTCAGCAGTATCCCAAGTTGGCTGGTCTGGCTATTGCATCCCCAAAGGAAACACAAGGAATATCCAACAAGAAAATATCCTGCAATGAGCTCAACATTGTGGGGGTTTTTTCTCTTTAAAGTTGTTTGTCTTTGTGCTATGGCACAGCCAGCTAAGGGACAGGTTTCTGCTCTTTGGTTTGTTTAACAAATATGAGTAACACTGTTACTGCCAGCTGGAGCTAGAAATGCCAGGGTACCCCATACCAAGGTGAGCAAGGAAGGGCTTTAAGATATGCCTGGTGAAAAAAAAAAACTAAAAAAAAAAAAAGGAAAAAAAAAAAAAAGAGAAACCTGATTTATGCCTGTCCATGTTGTGCTGGTAACCTACAGCCTCCTTAAGGCAGGGAATGATGGCATTTGTTCCATAAATTCAGTCTGGTTTGAGTGAATCCACTTTTCATTGAACTCTAAAAAAGGGAATTATTTTTATCATAATTTCCGAAGCAAAATAATAATGTGGGAGGGTGCTGAAGTGAGAAGCAGGGAAAATACGTTGGAAGAGTCCAGGCTGTGAGTGTGTTGGTTGCAGCCCATGTGCAGTGCTGGGCTGTCCTTGCTCACACCACAGGCTCAGGGGTCTGAGAAATTCCAGACACTGCAAATCTAAGGCACAGGAATGGGGCTGGCTCTTTTCCTGATGTGTTTCCCTGCACTACATATGGTTTGTGGGCAGAATGGCTTCTGGCTAGCAGAGTGGCAATGCCAGAGGCAGCTCTGGCATGAGGAAGGGCCAGGGAGTTCCAGAGGAGCGTTGGAAGCCGGCGGCTGCTCTGGAGGTTCAGGCACCATGTGGGGTGCAGCTCAGCGAGGCTGAACCCCATCCCTGGCAGCACAGACACCTGGCTCTGGTGCTCTGGGGACAGAGGTTTCCCATCAGATCTCTGCAGTGGCCTGAGGTGATGTCAGGACACCCCAACCTGGCCTGAGCCATTTTTTAAAGGCTACTGCACTTTACCAAGATGAACCTGGATCAAAAGCAAAGAAAAGCCAGCAACACAGCTTCCTATTCCTCAGTCAAGAACTGTGACAGAGTTTTCATTCACATCACCTTCCAGATCCTCAGGATCTCCTGATCATAATATTCTAAAAGTCAATGATCAGCACAAGATATTTCTGGAGGCCAGGAAACATGGAGCAAGAAATTCTGTAAAAGAATCCTCACAAAAAAAATTACCTATTACTATTTTCATAAAACTGTAGAATGATCTGGGTCAAAAGGAACCATAAAAAATATCTAGTTCTAACCCCCTCCCAGTTAGTCCATCTAAGGTATCCAGCTAGCCCTGACCACTATGGATTTGAGGTTATAGAATATTTATACTCTAAAACCATTGGTCTCCAAGTATGTAAGGCATAGAGAGCCCACCTTACACAATGTAGGAGGTCTGAGACAAAATAACACCTGGACAGCTTTGACCACTGGGCCAACTTCCTCTGTAATTTTGCTGGATTGTTGAGAGAAAGAAACAATTCATTTTGCTAATAATCTAATAATATGGATTTTACATTTCATATATATACAGACACACACATATATACACACACATACAGACAAAAAATTGAAGTCCATGCACATTTATCTCAGGTAATATTTATAATCTAATGGCATTTATATAATAATACATGCGTGGTTAATGTAACATTTAAATTCCATATACACACATATGTTTTCAAAGTGCATTAGCATGACACAGCATGGCTTGTTGTCCCTCAGTGCAGAATCAGTATTTTCTACTTTCCCCCCCTGTTAATTTTCCCCTGCAACCCACAAGAAATCAGCTTTATCAGTAACTGATTTTGGCTGCTGTGCACCTATAAATGAGTGGCATTTATTTGCCACATTGCTGCTCTCAAAACATGGCCACACGATTTTGCTCCTTTGTTTAAAGTTCTCCTCTGAAAGGTTCTCTGCGAGGGCTGTGTAGGAGGCTTTGCAGCAGGGAGGTTTGAAATTGTTTTTCTGAAAACTGTTTTGAAGAGCCTGTCCTTTTCAAGGTCTTGGCCAGCTGCACAGCTATTTTCCACTCTTCATTTTCTTTACTCCTGCAGCACTGAATAATAGTTGTTATTTAATATTTTGGATATAAGATATATAGGTGGATCTCCACCATATACTTCCCTCTTTAGCTGCCTTTACTGGGCACTGAGGCACTTCCAGAGATTCTCCTT
Organism: Setophaga petechia; assembly: GCA_024362935.1. NCBI lineage: Eukaryota > Metazoa > Chordata > Aves > Passeriformes > Parulidae > Setophaga > Setophaga petechia. The sequence goes on from JANCRA010000020.1 coordinate 2,619,757, forward strand.
TTCCCAGGATAGTGCCTAGTCCCTTACAGACCAGCCAATTTTGGGATCGTTTTTACTGCCATTACACTCATGGTGCATTCCTTGTAATTCATGCAGTCCCCAAGGTGTCAGTGGGAATCTCATATTTACAGAGAAGATTGACACCACCCATGACAGGACCTTGTGTCCTGCTCATCTGTGACACCAAACAGCCTCACAAGGTGTTCCCAGGAGCACTGAGAAGATGGCATCAGCACAGGCACAGGCACCAGTCTCCCAGCAGAAAATTCCCTCCAGTTTTGATCACAGCCATGAAAAGGACAGCCAAACCCCCAGCACTGGTTATGCTGGGGCACAATAAATTTCACATCAAGACAGGGGCAGCCTTAAAGTTTTTGTGTACATTAAGATGTACCTGAAAAATTGGATACTTTCCCTTGCTCCAAGGGACTATGAACCATAAAGAACTTCCAGAAATATAAATTTCTTATTATATTAAAAAGTTCAGACTGTGGAAAGAAGACATTTCTGAGAAACAGATTTTAGTCTTTGAAATAATTAGACTGAGCTGAGCAGATTTTTGGCATTATTTGTAAGCCAGTCATTGTTCAGCCTTTGTACTTAGAAGAGCAATTATGACTCCTTTGGAAACATCCTTAGCTGAACTCTTAAAATAATAAAAACACTCCCCCATAAGACCACATCAACATATGGTTTTCGTAATGACAGCACAAACAAATCACCCACTCATCAAACATTTAGGAAGAAGACAGGAACAAATAGAACAAACAAATTTTCTAAAGGTTACTTACTGGTCCTGATCAATCAGAAGGGAAAAAAAAGCTGAACTGAATGCAGAAATTGCCTATGGGATATAGAATGCACATAAAATATGCAAAATATAAATAAGCAAAACCATAAAACAAACACTGCAAAACAAAGTTTATAGACAATGTGCTGTGAAGTTGTATTTCACAAATATGGAGCTGCTGATGCCCAGCTTTATCATTCCCTCACCAGTTTACTTTTTAACTTCAGTGATATGTCATGAGAAAGAAGTACATCTACTCTAGTGATCGTTATCAGAACATCCTTCCTGGTAACTCCAGGGTGAGGCTCCTGTGGATCACAGAATTAGTGAGATTGGAAAAGACCTCTGAGATAATTGAGTCCAACCTTTGATCCATCACCACCTTGGCACCCAGCCCAGAGCACCAAGTGCCACATCCAGTTGTTTCTTTAACACCTGCAGGGATGGTGACTCCACCACCTCCCTGGGCAGCCCATTCCAACCCTTTCAGGGAAGAAATTCCTCCCATTCCCCTGATGTGCATCTCTGCTGCAGTTCTCTCTGCAGGATGCTGTGAGTGGTGGCCACATGAGTGTGAAGGATTTTGAGATTCATAGACCACTCTTCCTTTCTTGGAGCAGCTCTGTGGTGATGAGTGAGCACCACCTCAGAGAGGCAGAGTCCCAAAGCACACCTGTGTTGGCCTCTGGAGCTCAATACTGACAGAGAAAAGACCCTGGCAACAAAAGTACCCATGCCTTATCATGGGGCAGCCCTGAAAGCATCCGTGTCTTTAGAAATGGCAAAGTTGAGGTAAATGGACACGGAAAGGTTTTGAGTTGTGTCACTCCTGATCTTACTCCACATAACATATAGAAATGTACATGAACAAAAGGACTCCCCTTCTCCTTTGGATCGGGATGTCCCTGTCTCTGCTTCTTGCATCTTTTTATGCAGGTGCTGGAGACCAAGAACTACTTCTCCATAACCTCCCCCTCTGCCAGGCACCCACAGGTCAGTCATCCTGCACGTCCTGTGCAGCTCACGTGTGGCTGAGCACTGGAAGCTGTCAGCAGTTGGCTGTCAGCAGCTGCCAGTGCAGCCTCCACACAACTCCCTGGAAACACCAGGCAAGCCCTGGTGTGGAATAAATAGGGAGCAAACAAGTTCCATGTTCAAAATCGAGCTTGCCATACAATGGTTTGGGTTGGAAGAGACCTTAAAGATCCAAAACACTGCCATAAGCAAGGACATCTTCCACCAGACCAGGTTGCTCAGAGCTCCATCCATCCTGGCCTTGAACACTCCCAGGGATGGGGTATCCACAACTTCTCTGGGCAACCTGTGCCTCATAGTAAAGAATTTCTTCTGCATACATAACCCAAATTTTGTCTCTTTCAATCTGAACCCATTACTCTTTGTCCTACCACTGCAGTTTCTGTTCTTCCATCTTACAAATACACAGTAAGAAGCAATTTAAAAAATGAACATGGGGAGATTCCTCTGAGAAGTCACCCTGGCTGCACTTTGGTCTTTTGTCTTTGCTTGTCCTCTTCTGAGTGAATCTGTGGTTTGTGACTACAAGAGCAGACAAGAGAACTCTACGTGCTTGTTTAGATTCCAGCTGGACAGTGGACCAAGCAAATATCCAACACTTCTCCTCCTCCTCTGAGGAATTCTGGATGAGACAGTGAGAACAGCATTCAAACACCAATGGCTGGACTGGAGCCACTGCCACCTCTCTGTCACTGCTGCTGCAGCTTGAGGGATTGGGCAGATGGTGTCAGTGCCAGGAAAGGTGTGGCACAAAAACTTCTGTGGATACAGCCTGTATGTCTTGCTCATTGAGTCAATGACAGGAAGACAAACTAGACTTCCTCCTCTAATCCCTACCAATACCATTTTCAGGTTCAATCAGAGTCAGGATTGCTGCTTCTACAGATGTTTCATTCTGAACTGTGTCCCAAACAGCTTCAGCCTCTGTCTTGCCATGTGCTGAAAGCTCTGCAGAGTAGGGCTTGATCTTCTTTAGGAGGGTACAGCTCTCACTCTGCAAAAATCATTATCAAGTCCTAGTAGAGACTGTAGGTGCTGAGAGGTGGTCAGTGGCAATGAGTCATGGTGGGTACAATACTTCCACAGAAACAAACATTGGAGAAAATCAGGAGGAAAAGATGAGTGTCATCTGTCTTTGAGTTTTATCAGGGGCAATGGCTGCTTTCAATTTTTATCAAACTGCATTAGTATTTTATAAGAAATCAAGATTTGAGTATTTAAAACTGGGAAAAATTACCAGTGCTACTGGAAACAATACTCTGATACAGTTATTTCATTATTATTGAGCTTTGAAAGGTAACTGAATGAGAGTCTGATCCTTTGGGCAATCTTTCAAGACAAGCTTTGTTATAAAGAAATTATTTAAATTTTGTTTGGCATTGCCTCTGTAAAGTTAGGGAAAGTCTTGGTGATGAATTACAGTTACTGCACACAAATACAATAAAGAATGCCTCTCTAGCTTGTCAGGCTGTCTCCCCAGTTGCCAGGGGCCTCAGTCTTTGCAGGAGAATTACCCTTGGAAACAAATCCAGTTCCCCTGATCTCAGGGTCACTCAAGCAAGCTAGTCCTTAGGTCAGAGAGGTGTTATTTTGAGATCTCCATCTAGGAAGGGGATACAGCCGTGGGGAACGGGGCAGTTGGAGGCAGCCCTGTACTCCGGGAGTCTCATGTTTGAGTGTCTTGGCAAGTTTTCAGTTATCTGGGGGAAATGTGTTTGGTTTTATTCCAGCCAAAACCAGGCAGCACGGAAGAAGAAGCTGTAGGAGAGCTCTTCATAAACTTGAGGTGACCTGAGAGCAGCCAGGTGTTTCAGTGAAGGCTACCTGTGATTGGCACAGCAGCATCTGATCAAAGGTTTTCCTTGCCAGCGCTGATGACTCACAGTAATTATCCTTTTTCTTTGTGTACTGTCTAGTGTTTACTCATTACGGTTCTGTATTGCTTTTTGTTTCTTGCAAGAAAATGAAAAACATTATTACCATGTTTTCCTTCAGTTTAGGATTTTTAACCTTTTCTTGGTGCAGGCCTTCACAAACAGAAAAATCTGAAATTCTTTGGGCTCCTCACCTCTTAGATGGTATTTCTGGAGGGTGTTCAACTTTTTCAGTCTGGATTTTTTTTGAATCTGTCCTGCCCAGCTATCACCCTGTTACCCTTAACTTTTTAAAAGCCATGCAAAAAAGTTTCATTTTTCTTTTCATTGTTTACGTGCACTTATGTTACAGAAAACAGGAACATCTGTTAGCTGTGGAAGTGGTGTGTATGATTGATTCATCATCGCAGCTCCTCTAAAAAGTAATTCCTTACATTTGCTTGGCAAGACAGACTGCCAGACTATCAGTCTGTTCTCACTCTCTGTTGGTTTGTCCGAGTACTTGAGTGACAGTAGCAGGGAACTCCAGAATACCTACAGGATTTACCAATGGAATTGGATATTTATCTCTGAAGGAGAACTTGAAATCAAAATATATCATTACATTCATGATTTCAGCTAAAAGATGTTTAAAGAACTTCCCTAAAATAATGCATTACTACAGTCAGCACACTTTTCTGAAATTTTATAATATGGACATACAGAAAACAAAAGGTTACCTCCAGATAATCAAAAATCTTTTATGTTTTACTTACAAGGAAACAGCAAATTAAGAACACAGACTTGGCAGAATGCTTTCATTTAAAAAAAAGTCACTTTGCATGTGGAGAAAAGTTTTAAACACAAATATAACAACAGAGAGACACCTATATTAGATTGAAGACAACCTTCCAGAGCCTTGCAAGACTTTCTAAGATTCAGTTCCCCTCACTGCCCTTTATTTCTCTGGGCAATCCACGAAGCCTCAAATTTAGCTGAACACTCCAGTTTTTATTAAGCATTTTGACTGCGCAAGATGAACCTTCCTGAGTCACTGCAGTCATCTCCTGCCTTCTGCTGCTACCCTGAAGCCCTGGCTGCCTCCAGGAGAGATCCTAAAGGAATGATGAGCTCTGCTCCGCCCCAGGAGTGCTGTGCCCCAAGCTCGGCTCCCCGGCTCCCCTCTGGCCGCGATCCCAGCGTCTTTCCACAGCCGGGGCACACCGACCATCCCAATGCACGCACGGGATTCTCACAATAGCAGGAGGTCACGGTCAGAGCTCCGTGCTGCAGCCCGAGCCTGGTCACTCATCAGAGCTGAGATCAAAAGATTAATGGATAATCAGTGTGCATTATTAACAATACAGTAAACAAAACTAACACAAAAGATCAATCCCCCCTCTTAACTTTTTATTTTTATTTCCTTACTTTTCCAGGCTAGGGTCATGGGAATGTGTCCTGCTGCAGCCTGACCTGACACTAACCATCAGTTTTGTTTAAAAAGTAAAATGCAGGTGCTGTGGATCCAGTGCATCTTACCTGGGTGATGTCTTTGGTTATTACCTGTTTAAACACCTTCCACTGCACACTAAACTTGGTTTTTCTTTTTGTATCAGTTGAATTCTTCAGCAAGAGACAACTTAAACTCCTGTTAGTTAATAGAGACAACAGATGTATCTTTCTCTGCCCCTTTCTCCTCCACTCATACATGGATTGTGGTGGGAATTTATAAACTTAAATTTCATTAGGATAAATGAATTAAGATTTATGGGTGGGCTTGTTCATGTTAAAGCTCTTTTACAACCAAAATTATTCTGTGATTCTAATATAAGGGAGGCTGTTATTGAGTTAGAGTACTACAAAACCAAAAAGCAGAATTTAATGATGTTCACAAACAAGAAAAAATTCTCACAATTAAATTTTGTTAAACCTCACAACAAACATTTTACCAAGAAAAGTGAAAAGGAAGGTTGAAGACAAAGAATACAAGCAAGTCATCCAAAACCCCACATGCAGATGGCAGGAGACACAAGGATGTGTATTTGTTAACATCATAATTACAGGGAAGATTACCTTCATTTTAACATCACAAAATCATGGAATATCCTGAGTTGGAAGGGACCCACAGGAATCATCAAAGTCCAGCTCCTGGCCTATCCACAAGAATCCAACCATGTGCCTGAGAGCATCATTTCATTCAAATGCTTCTTGAGCTCTGTCAGGCTTGGAGCTGTGACCACAGCCTGGGGAGCCTGCTCCAGTGCCCAACCACCCTTAGGGGGAAAAATCTTTTCCTGACATCCAAACTAAAGCTCCCCTGACACAACTTCATGGGATTCCCTCGGATTCTGTCCCTGGTCATCACAGAGTTCAGTGCCTGTCCCTGCACTGCTCTTTGTTGGGAAGTCATGGAACTTCCTACTGCATTAACAGTTCAGGTTATTGCCCCACAACAGCCCTTGCCCAGGATCTTGATGGACTTAGAACCCAAATTCCTTCCCAGACATTCCTCTGCCATTTTCCAGCCAACTGAGCTTTGAGTAACAGCACATCCTCTCAGGTTTTTAAAAAGGAATCATCCATTTACTTCATACCTTTATTGCCAGGCTATTCTGGCTGCATTTACTAGGTTAAGCATGTGGAGAACACAAGTTTCACTCACAAGTAAGGCCTAGTGGAGATGGCTGGCAGTGTGCGTTGCCTTTTGTTTTTATAATTAATCATGCAAGATGGTAAAAAATTAAAGGATGCATGTCCCAGTTTGGAATTCTGGTCAGCAACACAAAGAAGCTGCTAGGATTAGAGTCACATAGACATTTGAAGATTGAGGGATTCTCTTCTGGTTTTGGGGGGTTTTAGTTTCTTATTGTGGAGTTTTTTATTATTTGTAAGGTATGTGTGTGCCGTGTATGTTCCTTTACAAGCTGTGACAGCAAAGCTGCTTGTCACAGGTACAAGGACAGAGAGTGGTTGCACAGCCTGAACTCATAGCCAGGGCTTATAGAGCAAAGAGAACAATTTTTCTGTGCAGTCCTTCTGATGATACAGAAAAACATTTTGTTGCTGAAGAACCTTTAAGGGCGAAGCCAAAATGTGGCCTGAGTTTAAATTGTCCACCTTTCCTTGGAAAATCTGTCAGAATCTGCCATGAAAAGCTTGAAGTAGGCATCAATGTGCAAGAGATTTGAATGGAATTTTATACATCACAGTGGGGCTGGTAAAAGCTATCCCAGTTATTCTTGGTCTTTGGAGGCACGAGTTTTTCTGCCTCTGCACAGGATATGGATTTTGCTGCAAGCAAGAACAATCCTGTTGGTATTTTCTAGGCAAGCACTGAGCCAACCCCCCAGGCAGTGCCTGCAGATCCTGGCTGACACCAGGGTCATTCACAGCACCAGGAGCAGGCTGGGCTGAGCACCAGGGCTGGGAGCACCACTGCATCCTACACAACTGGAACCCACTGGAAAATGTCTTGTGTTGGGCAAGGGGTGCACCCTGATCCCAGAACAGAGATACCACAAGCCCAAAACCTGCCAAAAACTGGGTCTTTCCTAAACTCCTTCCTTGTCACTTGCCACACCGCCCAGACTTGGCAAGAGGGGTGCACAAGGAGGCAAACAAAAGTCCCATGTAGAACACAATGCAGCTTCTAATGTTAATCTTTTAAAAGTGCTAATTATACAAACCTCCCTGTTCTGAAAGGAAATTAATATAATTGTTTGTATAGACATGGGGAAAGTCATCTGAGAAGTGCTGCTATTTTTAACTGATCATAGTTAAAAATAGGGAAGTCAAATATTAAGAATTCAAGGTACAAAAGGTACAAAAATAGGCAGGTTCACACAACCTGAGCAAAACTTTCTGGTCACCACTCTTACCTTACTGGCATCTGACTGGGAAAAGTCAATGAACACTCGTATTGATTGGGAAGTGAATACCAAACCCACCAATTTTATCCTTAAACAAAAAAACTCCCAAGATGCAGTGTTTGTCAAAACAAATCATAAGAGACAAATCTGTGTTCCATATAGGAATATATATATTGAAAATCTTAGAGAAAGGAATATATTACTAGCTCTGTCTGGCATGCTGTCACCTGCTTATCACAACGGCAAATGTTTGTAATAAAAATAATTTAATAAGCAAACAACCACTTTATACACTAATTTGAAGTTTTACATGCTAATTTCAATTTCAGAGCAGACTAAAGAAAGATCTTTTTGTGGAAGATACATTTTCTCCTTTTTTGGTATGTCTGTAAAGGCTGGTGTAATTAAGGGGTTTAATTAAAATCCTAAATGCTTACTCCATAAAAATAGCCTTATGACATGGAGAAAAGTGGATTTTTTCCATTATAATTGCCTGTCTTGTGTATTGGCAGTGTAAGAGTCCAAGTGAGAGGTTGTAAACACTTTTAAATAATTTGTTTTCAATTTGATTATTTATAAGTTATGTTCACTGATGCTTTCTTCATTCCCATTGTGATAACGCTCCTGAAGATGCACTTACTGTGTCAGCCACCTCTATGTTATGGCTGCATGCAACTGAAAAAAAGTAAGAAAATACAATTATGTGGCTTTTAGCCCATCAAAACCCCACCAATGCATTGGAGGGAGCACACCAGGGCTCAAATTTAATTTTTTCCAATGTTTCACAGCTCACATTGGCTTTAACCTTTGTACTTTGAGGGGCCTTGTGTTTGTTTTTTTCTGGTTATTAATTTTTATGGGGCTTGTGGCACGCAGCTGCTGTCCAGCCATGCCTGCAGCCCCTGCTCTGTTCTCACACACAGCTGGAGATACTGGGAAGGTTTTGGGGCTCTTATCCCCATCACTGGGAACAATGAGCCCCTCACGGCACAGGATTGAATATTGTGTGCAGTTTTGGGCACCACAATACAAGAAACACATTGAAATATTGGAGGGGAGCCAAAAGAGGGCAACGAGGATGCTGAAGGGCCTTGAGGGGAGGCCATGTGAGGGGTGGCTGAGGTCCCTTGGTCTGTTCAGCCTGGAGGACACTGAGGGGAGACCTCACTGCAGTCACAGCTTCCTTGTGAGGGGAACAGGAGGGGCAGGCACTGATCTCTGCTCTGTGGGGACAGTGACAGGACCCGAGGGAATGGCCTGAAGTTCTGTCAGGGGAGGTTTAGGTCGGGTATTAGGAAAAGGTTTTTCCCTCAGAGGGTGGCTGGGCACTGAACCGGCCCCGCAGGGCAGCGGTCACAGCTGCCTGACGGAGCTCAAGAAGCGTTGGGATAACTCTCAGACACATGGCTGGATTATTGCGGTGTCCTGCGCAGGGCGGGCAGCCAGGATTCAATGACCCCTCCGGGCTCCGTCCCGCACGGAACTCCCCACGATTCCCAAGGGCGCCGCACGCGCCCCCTCCCCTCAGCTCCCCCGTCAGGGACAACCCGTGGGGGGCGGGCGGGGGGCGGCGGGAGGCGCATGCGTGGAGCGGCCGCGAGGGGGCGGCACCGCGGCGGGGCGGGGCGCGCGCGGCCGCTGGGGGCGCAGCGGGCAGGCCGCTCGCCGCCTCAGCACCGGCCAACATGGCGGCGCGGCGGCCCCGCTCCGCCTCAGGTCAGTGCTGGCCCCTTCCTGACGGGAGCGGGGAGGAGGCGGCGCGGCGGGCGCCCTTCCTCCTCTCGGGGGCGGCGGGCAGCCCCTTCCCGCTGCCCGCGCTGCGTCCCGGGGGCGGGGAGGGAGGGCCCGGGCTCTGCGCCTCCCCAGTCCGTTGCGTCTCCCCCCCTCCACCGCGCGGCCCGGCGCATCGGCACCCCCGGCATCACCCGGGCTGAATCTCCTTCCCGGCTTTAACCACCGAAACCCCTTCTAGGCAGGCCCGCAGACAGAATAAGTGCTGGCCGAGCGCGGGGCCGCGCAGCCGGAGGTGCCGGGGGATGCGGGACGGGAAGCGGGAGCCTCCAGCCCCCATGGCCGCCGCATCCTTCGCCGTGCGGGGCTCGCAGGGCATCGCTGTGGCCTCGTCGTGCGGCGCCTTTCGGCACTGGCACAGTTCGATGTGCTTGGGCCATGTCCAGAACATCATTTGCCGCATTCAGGGAGTATTTTTCATCCGTAGAAAACGCTCTGGCAGTGTTATTTGCCACAGAACGTGTTATACTTGTGTACACGAGTTTTGGTTTAAATAATAATAATTTAGCATCAGAATTAATGTAGCTGTTTGTGACAGTGTTTTAATATTCTCCATCTAAAGAACTTAAACGTGTTGTCCTCAATACCTCAAAGAAAGAACATTCAATAACAACATTTTAACATTCTGGATCTCGCTATTTATTATTTAGTACTCAAAAACATGTGGTAATAAAGGGAAATAATGCACACTTACATGTGTACATCTTGCAGTCTTTGAGATTTTTACCCATACTGTTAGTACAAGTTAAAAAGCCGTCAAAATTCTAATAAAATGTTTATATCTACAGTCTTACTTTAACTCTAGGTAATAATTCTAGGTCATAATATAACTGCTCCTATTTTCTGGAATGTTCAACCAGTATTGCTGAATTTAGATTTAACCTTAAATATATTTAAACAAAGTGGACTTCAGTTCATGTGTGTATGTCACAGAATGTGATACACTTTTAAAATATGTTTATCTAAAAATCTGGACCCATCTCTTTCCTCTGATGTTCAAGAATACATGGTGTTGAGGATCTCTTAATTTGAAGTTGTAGGATGCGTGTTTTGAAAACATTGGCAGAATTGTCCTGTGAACATGAACTTAATTGAAGTCTCAGCATCATCTGTTTCACTTGTTGTGGAAAAGGAACAGAAGTCTCAAATGCTGATGCCTGGTCCTCTGAGGAGAGCACCGGGCCAGAAGTTCTTAATCTTTCCAAGTGTTGGTCTGTCCCTTTGGTTTTTGTTTTTGTTGGGTATTTTCTGTGTGTGTTGAACGAGCTAACTGCTAGTTTCATCTGATGCCTCTTGGTTCCTGTACTTGCACAGGTGGGGGATTCTTGTTCACCTTTGTAGTGCCAGTCATGGATTTTATCGATTACACCACTGCAGTAGCCTTGTACACCTTACCTTGGTGATGGCACAGAATCCCAAAATCCCTTGTTTTGGGAGCTGCTGGACCATGGATACCTTGTACACTACAATTTACACCATTGGATTACCCAGTTCATGCCCAAACTGAGTCTGGGGTTTTCACATAAATTATTAATTTACAACTGAGAAAATAACTTTTTTAAATTGCTTTTTCTTTCCCAGAGCACGACAGTGAGGATGACTCGTACGAAGTGCTGGATTTAACAGAGTACGCTCGGCGTCACCACTGGTGGAATCGTTTGTTTGGCCGCAGCTCAGGACCAATCGTAGAAAAATACTCTGTAGCCACCCAGATTGTGATGGGAGGTGTGACTGGCTGGTGAGGGAGCTTCCCTTTCCATAGCTGACCTAGACCTTTTACTTTGTTAGAAGATCCATTTCCAAGGGTATTTGAAGCAGATAAATTCATTTTTAATGGGATTTCCTTTAGCATTGATCAAGATTATTCATGTGTGAACTATTTTAGCTTGTTACTCTGACTCATTGTGAAGTGGTTTTTAATAGTGGTGAAACATCAGTTATCCAAGGGAACTCATTCTAGTTACTGTGGAAAGGATTTGGGAAAATGTCAGAGCTCTAAAATGACAAGAAATAAATGGAAAATGCATGTAGCTTTTATTTTGTATGGAAAAGCTTATTTTGTTACTAGTCTAGATTTAGAAACTTAGTTATATTATGGCTGAGATGTATTTTACAGGTAAAAGAAATGAAGAGAAGACAAAAGGTTGACAAAATATACTTTTAATTAAGAGCCCCATTTCCTGGAGACTGTTTTTTCTTCTAAATTGAGCTGCAGCCTTGTTGAGTGAATTCACAGTTTGCACTGATACATAGCCTAGTTATACTAGAATAATTCATGGTGAAAGCTAGACAGTAAAAATGAGAACTTAAACTGGAAAATGTGATCACAGCCTGAGCACCAAAGATATTTGTTATTTTTCAGAGGTATTTGAATGTTATTCGTCCATTCCAGTACACAGAAAAACTGTAAATTCATTGAAAAACACCATTATGGTAGCACAGTGACTTTTAAAGAGGGATTATGGAAGAATTGGAAGATGAAATATACTAAAAATGAGATTGTTGTACCCAGGCTCAGTACAGCTTTGTGAAGTGGATTTAGCTTTCAGCCAGAGTTTATAATTTGCTTCTGTAGCCTTAAAATTATTTTTTAAAGTTACATGTGTACATGTAAACTCAGAAGTTTCTAGGGAATAGTTCATCTGGCATCCATAAAAACTGGCTTATTGAATGATCTGGAAAATGCCCTTTTCAGTATCTGTAGATACACATCTCTCTGGGTGCCTACTGATGTATATAAATAAGAATTCACTATTTATATGCAAGGGGAAAATTCCCCGCTGTGTGTGGGCCAGTGTTTAGGCACACAGGAATTGCCCAGGGAAGCTGTGGAACCATCAGCCTCGGGAACTCATGTCTGAGTCAGGGCTCTTGGCAGCCTGATGGGGCTCTGAGACTGGATTTGGGAAGGTGACTGGCCCAGGTGACCTCCTGAGGCCCCTTCCTGCCTTACCTTGTTCTGCAATGTCAATATCTGTGCTGTTCTCCATTGATGAGGGAGGGTTTGGAGACTGAGAACAAGGTAATTTTCTGGTTGCCTTAATCCATTAAAAATAGACTTAACACCATGTCCCAGCAGAGTGCCCTCACTGAGTTTAACTCTTCTGATAGGGATGTGCTGCTTTTACTGGGATCTTTCAGTTATGAGCTGTGCAGTTAATATAAATTATGGTATAATGTATTTACATTCCACTTGGGAACAGTTACAGTAGCACTGTTATGTAATTATGTTGTGCTTTATTAACATGCTACATTTATAGCAGTAAGATCTAGAGATCTCAAGCTAACTTTAAAGGGACCATCAGACAGTCAGGAACAAGCAACCATCACTCACATTATCTTGTTTTAGACATTGTTAATTTAATATTTCTGGCATTAAATAGCCTTGATTTTTAAATTTGTAAATATGAAATGATACATTTGCTTTTTAAATGAAATAATGGTAATAGTTGCAGTCAGGAATTGTGTAGTGTGGCATTGTTCTGCAGAAAATTTCATTAGACTGGTATTTTTTTGTTTTGTTCCCCCAAGGTGTGCGGGATTTCTGTTCCAGAAAGTTGGAAAGCTCGCAGCAACTGCAGTAGGTGGTGGCTTTCTCCTGCTTCAAGTATGTAACATTTCATGCTTTATAAGTTGGCAAATGCTATTTACTAAACAATAGGAAAACCACAGCTGTTGGGTAACATTTAATTAGGAAGGCTTCTTATCTTCTTCATCTTTTTAGTCTTATCAGTCAAAACCTTACTTTTGAGCTGGAATATTGTGTACAAATGTACAAAAGAGACATTTCTGAAAATCAGTGGTAAATCAGAATCTACTCTGTCCTGTAAAATAGTTTATTGTAAGACAAAAGAACTTTTGTGCAGAAGCTGAGGTACTGTGTGTGATTTGATGTTGCCAGATGAGAGGAACTGCCTGTAAACCTGTGGTTAGGGAGAATTTAAAATGTGTTTGTTTTACATTGGTTTGAGGATTTTATCACAGCTTTAGGCTGCTTTGGCTGTTGCCTGGAAAGCTTGTTCTGGTCCCAGTATGAGCTGTGTTTTTCTGTTTGCTCCCCTTGCCATGTTTTATCTACTGAATCTCTAAAGCCTGGCTGAGTTTTGACAGCTTCATTGCATTCCTCTCTCTGCTGGCTTTCGGGTTCAGAAGTTTTTAATTATGTTATCTGGTGTGATCATTTGCATTTTTCATCAGATACTGTGATTAGGGGAGGATATATTTCCAAAAAATATTTGAATTAGATGAAGCTTTAAGTGAAGGAAAATTTCATGTGTCCTTCTGTAAGATGCCAGGATTTTCATGGCATTTTTGATGCCGTAGTACCTGTGAGCTTCTCATTTTTCCTCAGATTGTTCTAGGGGATATAGATTGGTGCCTACTTAGGCTCAATGATAGACAATTTCTTGAGAGGGGAGGTTAAAGATAGATTCATTCTTTCCATCATCACCCTGGAGGGTTTCTAAAAGGCATATCCTGCTTTTATCTTTTGGTTGTAGTGGCTGGTGCAGTCAAGCACTGATGAGGAGGGGTGGGGTGGTACCTGCTGCTGTGTGATACTTTGCAATGTTGCTGTTGTGTGAAGTACACACATATTTCCTTCATAATCATGATCCCCACTGGTTTGGGGGCTGGTTTGGTTTTTTCCTCTTCCCATGTTTTGTATGCCATTGGTCTTAATTCTCTTAATGATAATTAATTGTTTTATCACTATGACTGAAGAGCTGCCAGACAGAGACACCCGGGGTGGAGGCAGCAGATTGCTGCAGGTACCTTCCTCAGTGCTCCTGACTACAGGGAGCTGAAAAGTTAAAGCTGAGACAAAGGAGAATGGAAATTGAATAAAACACATCACTTGTGCAGGATTTCTGCTTGCTGAGCTCTGAAGTTTGGGGAGCTTTCCTGTACATTCAATAGATTTACCACGTGGTTGAGTGTCTGCTTTCTTGGTTGATGTCATTTACACTGAATCCAAAAAGGAGAATTATCCAAGAGGAAATATGAGTTATGTATTTTGATTGGATTGTCTATATCTTAAGTAAGATCAGATTCTCTTGAAAGGAAATGAAGTAAATGCCTTGGTCTCTCTTTTAATTCAAAACATTTTGCATTTTAAGGCTGAGTCATAAATTCTATGGTGTAATTACATTTCTGCAGTCTTTAATTTTTTCATTTAAAGATCACACATCCTGATTCTATGAATACGTGTTCAGTGCTTCCCCTGAGTGGGCAGAAGAGTATTTCAGCACATTACTAGAAAGTTCCTTTTTATCTGTAAATTTCTCTGAAGTTGCAGATTTCATTTCAACTGCTGATTGCAATATTGACATTATAATTACATGATAGAACAAGAATAATAACTACAGAAGGCAAGATTCTTGGCTAAAGCCCATTCAGTGAAACATTTCGATCTTAAAATTTAAAAAATAGATTTTTTTCTTCATTGTGTGATGATTTCATTTCAAGAAATGTAGTAGGAAACTGTAAGCAATACATTCTTCAGTGTCAGTTTGTACAGGAAGCAAAAAAGATTTTTCATGTTTTTGTAAGTGGTTTAGAGCTTCAGACTTAATACAGATTATATGAATAGTAGTTGGAGAAAAAGAATAAAAATTATGTGAAATTTGCACAGTTTTTCAAAATCATGATCTGTTATTACATCTTTGTGGTGAATATTTCCACCCCTTTATTTGATTCATTCTTATTTGATTATTAACTATGCTTTTTTTTGTGAAATACATGTAGTTCTTCAAATATGCTGGTATAACAGTAATATCCAGGCAGTATATTAAGGAAATACAGTGCATTTCTCATAACAAGTAAGGGATTTTCCTTGTGTAACTTCTCATTTATACAGCACAGTTTGGTACAACCTGGAGTAGGGAGGTACAAACTCAAGTACTCTTGGTTCTACTGTAATGAATTGGTTAAAAACAATTGTTATAATGAGCACCTGACAGCTCTTTATTTTTAAAATCCTAAATCCTCAAGAGCAGTTTCATTGTCTTTTGCCTTGCAGTGAGCATACAAATCACAGCTTTTTCTGTTCTGCATTGTCTATTATTTAATAATGAAATTGGATTTTTTTTCAGTTATTTGTGCTTTCACTAATACATTTTCCTCAGTCCATTAATTGATGAATTAAATTGAATTCTTCATTAAATTATGTTCTAATTTAGGAAAGGTAAATATGTGAAAACAGCACAAGAAACAGAATAAGCTCTGAGATGTCCTTGGCTTTATCTTGTACAGGGGTTTGTTGCACCATGATGATCAGGGAATCATGGCCTGGCTTGGAGGGGACCTTAAGGACCACGGAATTCCAGCCCAGTGTGACATCCCAGTGACATTCCCAGGGAGGGACCAACCTGCTTCTGGGGCTGGGGGCTTAGTGGGGAAGAGCTGGATTCAGTTTTATGTTGAATATCCCACTTTTCAGTGGGATATTCAGTTTTGCCTTGAGGAAATTAAAATTCTTTTCTCCCATCTTGCTGTACCAATTATTTTGCTCCAAACCATTTTTCTGTTCTTTATTGGTGTTAGTGTTTCACAATAACAAAGTGCCTCTGGGCCTCTCCAGTGTCACCCCCAAAGTGAGGTCTGCCCTTGAAGATTCTCAGTTTTCTTTGATTAATATCAAGAAAGATAACACATTTTTAATGTTCCTGCACTGATGTATTTCTTCAGTTGCCTTTTTGAAAAACTTCTGTTATTTTTTCAACACTTTTGAAAGGTCTTGAACAAATAACAAGCTATGAGATACATAGATAAGTATATATCTATTATTCTATTATATATAGAGAAATTCTGTGTAACCCAAAATCCACCCCCACAGGTCTCTTCAGTAATATGTGCAATTAATATGTATAGACCTATATGAGTCCTTAAAATATCCAAGTATGGATATGATAATGGGATATTGTTATTTTACTTGGTTATTGTAGGGCCTGAGTTTAAAAAAATAATAAATGTTGAGAATTTGCATTATGCAAATTTACTGTTATAAGCAAGTAGATTTTTATGATACATTGGAGTCTGAAAATTGAAGTCTGCTTTTTCAGCATTTGAGTTCAGGGGTATTATTTCTGCCCTTATAAATGAAATTATGTAATTAGTGGGGTTGCAGCCAAAGTAGATATGACAGAGGTTCTGTCACTGCCAAAGTACAGGGTTTTTTTCTTCTCAGTTAAAAAAATTTATATTCAAAACATTACCTTCTGTTGCTTATTTTATAAACACTCAATAAGTTGAATTTGGAATCTCTTATTTCAGGGCTACAGAGTTCAGGGAGAAGAGATGTCTGGTTTTGATACAAGTGTAAGCTCTGCAGTAGTTACAAACAGATCTTAATTAAAAACTTCTGCCTCATCTTTGTGCTCTCTGGATAACTGAGCTAATTAAAGTTGTCTTAATGAAATGTTTCTTCCAAGAGCCATTTGCATTTTACAAGCAAGCAGATACATTAGCATTTCTTACATTGTGTTGGACTGAGTAGATCAGTCACATTTCATTTCCAGTTGTATCAGTGAGAAGGCACAATTCAATGCTGGGGCCTTTTTGAAATTCTTGTGGTCGTGTTAAATTCATAGAATAACAATTGCCTCAATGTGCAGCTGTTTTTCTTCTCCTGGTGTGTCATCCAGTGGCTGGATGTGCAGCCAGTACAGTTTCAAACAGGTTTCCTGCTTTCACAGTGTACAGACAGCCCTTAATGAGCTATCCCTGCCTGCCACTAGTGCCCATGTGAATAAATGGCTTTACAGTAGACAGGCAAAGTCAATTAATTTGTTATTAATTACATTCGGAGGCATGAAGTAAAAGAGAGTTTGAAATATAGTAACTTCATTTTGCATTTGTCCAGTGAATTGGTTTTTTAATTATGCAAAGGTGGAAACTGAAGTTGACTTTCTTGCAGAGGTGATCTTCTAGAAGTTTTGTTTTGAATTCAGGCAAAATCTGTCTGACACTTCTTTAGTTTTATTTTTTCTGGATTATGAAATCCTCAGTTTGTGGTGATATAGGTTGCATAGTTACTGTTGCAGGTGTAGTACAAGCTTGATGGTCTAATTTCAGTTATTTGATAGAAAGATCCTTGTGAGAGTCAAACTTCAGAGCCTTTAAGTGATGTGAAACTAAACAGAATAAATTGTGTATTTAGGCTAAACCTAATAAATTGTATATAAATATCTGTTCCACAAAAGTTCATTATCTGTGACTTACATTTACCAACTGGACAGTTTGCATAGGAGGCTGTTGGGTAGGTTGGGTGGATTTCCCACCCACGTGTGACCTTAAGAAGTACCTGAGAAATCTCACACTTTCCAAAGAGTTTTTGGATAACAGTCATTTACATGTCAGTTTAGTGGTTATGGCTGTTTGTCCTAACAGTTAAAATAAGCAGTAATCCTTAATTTTGACTTTCTTACCTTTTTTTCCCCCCAAATAATGAGTTGTTTAACTGTTTTCTAGAACATGCACCAATCAAATATTAGTAACAGAAAAAAGGCAAAGGTTTGGGATGATAGTTAGACAGGCTCTAAAATTTGGAAGTTTGTGTGTAAATTGGTATGAACCAGTCTCCTCAAACGTACTCATTTTTCTGCTTTTGCAGAACTGATGCTGTTCTCAGGCTGTGTTATTTTTATACTTAATGGTTTTGTTTTGTAAGAAGGGTGAGAATTCTCTTGTAATGAGTACATTTTTTGTTGTTGTTGGACAGTTTAAATTGTGTAGGATAAAATAGAGTTTTCAGTGTTTCTAATGATGATTTTGATTAGCCCTGGGTACTCTGCCACAAATCAGACTCTACAGTTCTGAAAGAAGCTGAGACCAAAGAGTTTCTTCATTGTTGTCCTATGAATGTATTTTTCTTACAAGTAAAGTAACAGTAAATACTGAAGGAAAAACATTGCAAAGCTTTTATAACTGAAAAACAGAGAACTGGTCAAATTAGCAAGAGCCTACTCTTGAACTTTGCCATTGCTTGTTCTAATTTGAACTGCTGTCACTGAGGAAAGGTTTGAAGCAGAGGACCTGCTGAAATTGGAAGAATGTCTCTTTCTGTATCTGTAATAAGGAAAAATAAAAAATATTTTATAGGCACCAAGGCAATGTATTTTGACTCATGAAATGTGAATTGCAGCTGTACTAACTGCCTTTATTTCCCTAGATTGCTAGTCATAGTGGATATGTACAAGTTGACTGGAAGAGAGTTGAAAAAGATGTAAACAAAGCAAAAAAACAGTTAAAAAAGCGTGCAAATAAGGCAGCTCCTGAAATCAACACTCTCATTGAAGAGGTGAGTCTGAGGTGATAAACTCCTTTTTACCAGTCAGATTTTCTTACCTCGCACTGCAGGTGACAATGAGTTGAAAATGCAGATACAAAACTGGAACACATCAAAAACAGTTTGGCTTTATAATTTATTTAAAGTTATCAGATTGTGCTGACTTTTATTAATTCAGCTTTCTGGTTTGGTCACTGTTAAAAATGGCACATGAATTTGTTCTTGGCAGGTGACAAAGCCAGTAAGGTCATGACATGGTAAAAAGTTCAGGATGGTGTGGGTAAAACATGGTAACTACAAAGACAAAACCCAAAACTTCTTAGACTGCTGATAATAAAATTACTTGTCTGGACAAGAATGACGTTTTCTGCAGAAAAGCTGTAGCTACTTTGTAACAGGAGTTGTGCTTTTATCTCACTTTTATACATTTTGGACAATATCTGTCTGCAGAATCTGCCAGTTGCCTCCTATGTTGAGAGGAGGTAGCTGTGATACTGATCAGTGTCACTGGGCTGTTTCACCCTGTCATTTGAAGACTTCCATTTAATCAATTTTGTGGTTGTTTGGGGTTTTTTAAAGACGGTTTTTACATATTTTTCACGTTCCATGCATGCAATCTAAGTTTCATTCTGAATAACTGAGAATCCTGACTGTGAATGTGCTGCGGACAGTGGAACAGCAGCCACACTGATGTTCTGTAATTAATGAGTTTTGACATCTCAGATTTAGCCTGTATGAAGCTGTGTATAGATTGATTAAAAATTACCTTAAATTTTAATGTGAATATTCAAGATTGAGGGTTTTCTTGCTGCTTCTGTACCTCAAATAGCTTAACCTCTCTTTCACTACTGCCCTGGAAAAGTGGGTGGAATAGGATGGGGTTTTTGGTTTTCCTTTGTGTTTTTTTCCTCTCAGATTATATGACTTTCTTTTAACTGTGTGTTAGTTGCCAATCTGGAGTGTTTGAAGCACAGGATTTATGAAATGGCACATTTGATAAAAGGTGTTATACTCTGTGCTGTTACTTCATGAAATACTCTACACCCATGTCATCATACATAAGTGTTTTTTCCTAGGATTAAGTTATTAGGAAGCTGGCTCATAATGGAGTTTATTTCTTTTCCAATGATATTCCAAAAAGCAGTATTTTTTCTTTTAAACAATTATTATGGGATTGCAGTTGAAGTCATGGTGATGCTCAGGCTTTTTTTGACAAGGTAGTTTGTAAAACATGTCCTTTTCTAATCAAAACAAGAGTGGTAGTGGCATGAAATTGCTGTAATAATTCCTCTATATTTTGACTTTTAAAGGTTCACTGTATTTTAAAAATATTTAAATATTAAATATTAAAATACAGTGAAAATATTTAAAACCAGCTGAGAGTCAGTTTGCACTACCTTGGTGCCACCTACTTTTCTATGGTTTTAGACACATCGCTTCCCCCTGCGCCCTTCTCCACAAGTTCAGTGTTCTTGTTGTTGTGATAAATATAAAACAATAGCATCAGACACAATTAACTTTATCAATTTTCTCTCTATCATTTTTCTTCTCAGTCAACAGAATTTATCAAACAGAACATTGTGGTGTCCAGTGGCTTTGTTGGAGGCTTTTTGCTGGGGCTGGCGTCATAAGGAGCCGAACGTCTGTTCCCGATGGGATCCGTGTCAGCCAGGATCGGTTGTGACGCGCTGTCTGCAAGCAGTGTGGCTCGCTGGGCCTGCCCGAGAACACAGGAGGACTAGCTAGACAACTTGGGAGCTTTTACATTTCAGGCTTTTGCCTCTTGAGGCTTGGTAAAACTAGGATTTGCTGAAAAACTGTGCAGTGTGCTCATTTATAGCGTTTCTGGGCAAAACTGGTTCATCCTCATCATGTTCTTTTTATCTATGGCCTTTCAAGATCTAGCATTTTTTAAAATGTTATTCTTGGAATATCGCTATGTAACCATACTATAAGAATGAAAGCTCCATTTCTATGTTTTCAGTTAAATACTGTTTATTTAAAAAGTATTTTTCTTCATGCTGTAGTAGGTAGTATCAATGACTACATACTGTATATGATATTGTGGTTTCAGCCTCTTGGCTGTCCATCTTCTTTAGAAGTCACTGCAATAATCTGTAATACCTTTTTACAGAGTATTAAATAACAAAGAATCATGAGCTTATTAAAGGTGAAAATTAACTTTGGCCTTTGTGTACATAAAAAATAAGAAAGTCTCTCAGTTTTAACCTGCAGGGACCTGGTGCCAGTGTTTCTGCCCAGACAGATTTTTAAGGTGGTTTTAGTGATTTGTTATGAAGTTATTCTAAAGAAACTGAGAATCGAAAAAACACTCCGTGCATTTTGCTGCATTTCAGACTTGAACCTTTCAGAAATTTCTGCCCAAGGAAGAGTTTGCTCTGCCCTGATTTCTCTGGTCTTTACTTTGGCAGCAGATGAATGTGAACTGGAATCTCTCCCACCAGGTTCTATTGGGTTGCTGCTCCTTTCTCTGAACAGCAGTAGTGGTTCAGTAGCATTGGATGGATGGATGGATGGATGGATGGATGGATGGATGGATGGATGGATGGATGGATGGATGGTGTGAACTTGGATGCAGAGGACATGGGATGTTGGACATACTAACCTTCTGAATATTCAGATTTGTGCATCCCTGGGCTCCAGAGGTTTGCATTACATGTTGACCTCATGTTTGTGGTGCGCTTGTGGCCAAGGTGAGTAAGATATGAAGCATGTCCTGCATACCTCTTGAGCTTTAAGGGTTTAATCAAGCCTGGTTCAGACTTTGGAAGATAAATCTTAGCACACACACCCCCAAAGCAAACCCAAGGCACATGAATGGCCATGGATCCTAAATATTTTGTTTTAAGTGACTATCTGAAGTTATATAAGCACAGTTGCAGTTTATTGGAAATGGGAAGCCCAAGGAGGAATGTGTCTTCTAGGTTGTCTGGGATTTAGAGTAAAACAAAGATGAAGATGCTAAAATATGAAAGCCTTTGCTGTGATGTTCAGCCCAAAGAATAATGGGAAGGTAACCAAGCAGTCAGCTTTTTTCTGCTGATGAAGCTCATGGGTTTTTGGCACGTCCAAAGGGTACTGAAGCCAGCTGACATGAGTCATCCACCCTGACTGGAGTGAGCTGGGTATCCTGAAGGGCTTTGGGGATGTAGAGACCACCTCAGTACCATGAACCTGTAAATGTGCATTTTTGGTGCACTTTGTGAAAGGATTTCAAAGGAGCATCCTTCAGTGAGCTTGTTAAAAAGGCTGCTCATGTGACCAAGGAATTTACTTCATTGTTAGAAGTAGAATTAAAACCAAAAGTATTAGTAGGATGCAAGACTGATTTCTGCAGAGGAAAGTTGTTCTGCTGTTCTGTTGGCATCATCTGAGATTTTCAGTCAGTGGATCAAGATTTGATTGAAATACATTTGAGGCTTCTATAGTTTTATTTTTTTGAGTTAGATTTCATTTTTTTAAGCCTTAAGAGACATAATGTTTTACATGTAAAACTGTCTGATAGACTAAAAAGGCAAGGAGAAGTGGTGTACTGAAAAGGTGAACACTGGTGATTTGTGCTGGAATTGACTTCATGTCCTGGACTCCTGACTGGAAAAGGAGAGTGGCTGCTGGCACAGCAGGACCTGCTGATGCAGTTCCTTGGGCTGGTGAGGCAGAGGGGACACTGCCAGCAGCTCCAGGTACAGCTGCCAGGGGGAGGTGGTGATGGAGTGGCAGCTGTGGTAAAGCACCAAGGTAAGGGCAGCTTTTCTTGCAAATACCTGAGATTGTTTAATGTGCCAGTCTCACCTATGTGAGGGGGTGCTCTGTAAAGGTACAGTCAAAAAATGGATGTTGATGGGGTTGGGAATGGAGTGAAGCCTGGTTTCTGGGGTGTGAAGCCTTCTCTGGGATGATTTCAGAGTCACTGTTGCCCTCTCTGACAAAAAGCAATCCAGGCTAAGAAGATTCAGAGGAGAAAGGCTGGTGAGGCCATGGCACAGGGTGCCCAGAGAAACTGGTTGCCTCATCCCTGGAAGTGTCCAAGGCCAGGTTGGACAGGGCTTGGAGCAGCCTGGGAGAGTGGAAGGTGTCCCTGCTTTAGGCAGGGGGGTTGGAACTGGGTGATCTTTAAGGTCTCTTCCAGCCTAAACCATTTTATGGTTCCATGACTCTCAAGGAAAAAGATGGAATAAAAATTTTTGAAGAGCATTTTTTTGGGGGGGTGGAAATCAGTTTTTAAATGCTGATTAGAAATACTTAAATTAATGAAAGGCTGACCCAGCATTTCTATGGTTTTTTTATTGTATAGCTGAAGAACTTAAAGGTGGAAAACATGGACCTAGCAGTGGGAAACAGCTTTCCATGATGCCCAGTGTGTCTGTGGAATTAATTTCTGTTGTGTGCTACTGAGATCAAGGAAGAGCCCTTCATTCAGGGAAAGACGGGGCAACATTGCAAGAGGCTCAGTTATGTCTAAAGGTGGGAAAAAATCACTTTAGGTTTCTCTGGCCGTAGTTTGGTGCAGTTCATGATAAAATTCCAGCTGATCCTACCTTTTCCCTCTACAGACCTGTATAAATTTTTCCCCTCAAAAAAGTAGTTGTTAGCCATCACTTCTCAAAGTTGAATGCTAAGATAATGATGGAGGAAGGCATGGCATATATCCCTCTAGTGAATAGCTTTTGAAAGCTTATTAAATAGTGCATTTGGGGAGAGATGGCTAATAAATCATCTATTTGTTTTCTGTTATCTTAATGGGATGATGGATTTCCTGAAATTATTTATTTTTAGTGAAAGAAGCATTGGGCAGTACGTTTTAATTTAAGGTGACATGCCAGCGTGATCTTATTACTGAATTTTAAGAGGCCAGAATTTGGCTAAAACTTTGAAGGCTGTTTCTGCTTCAGCAGCCAGACTGAAAATTAAAATGTTGTAGTTAAAAGATAGAGCTGTCTCCCAGATTCAAGTGCATTTGTCATGAGGGCTTAAGAGGTGGAGAGGCAAACAGTAAAATGCAGAAGTCAGGACTGTAATTCAGTAATTCTGCCTGTGCAGACTCCATAAATTACAGTGAATTCAGTAATGTGAAAAAGCATCAGTAATACCTCCCCCTAACCTTTTGAAAATTGTTGGAAATCTCAAAGAATTACTGTAAAAATCAAACTTTTATGGTGTGCAGCTCCCTAGGGTCTGTAGGTGATAGTGGAAAAAGATAATATTCACCCAAACTAGAACAACATGACATTTTGGAAGGGAGATTGGGCACAGAAGAAAAGAAAAAGAAAGAAAGAAAACCCCAGTTTATTCACCCTGGGATTGTGCATGGGCTGGGTGGGTGGTGGGGGAGAAGAAGAGTCAAACCTTCTAGGGGAAGGAGGTGCCATCCTCCCTTGTTGGATTGGCAGCAGGTCTGATGCAGTGTGGTGACATCCCAGGACTGGGACGTGTGGCAGAGCTGGTGTTTCTTATCTTGGGGCACTTTGGGAAGTGAGTCAGCTGACATTCATCAGGACCTGTAAGACCAGAAGCCAATTTTAATTAAGATAATTGTGGGTTGAGTATGCACAAAACATCTGGTGCTGAACCCGTGGTTGTGTTTGGTCCCACATTAAGCTTGGAGGTATCTGTATCTTGGAGTGCTGCAGGATGTGGCACAGAGGTGGAATATGGGATTTTGTGCTCACAGCCTGGGCTGGACACAGCACAGCAAACTCCAGCACAGCTGGTGCCAGGCTTGGACTAGGAAATCTTGCTGGACCTAGGCTGACTCCAACTTACAGCTTGGGTAAAGCAGTGCAGTGGTACAAATTTGCATAGTTGATGGATTCTGCACTCAGAGGTTTCTGCCTCCCTCAGCCTCTCCCCTTTCCACGGTTCCTGGGGCAGTCTGTGTTCCTGCCTCCCTGCTGTAGTTTTGCCTGCCTTCTGTTTTTTCCACAGCTCCCAGGAACAGAGCACCACATCATACACTGAGCTGTGAAAAAGGGGAAATGCAGTGCTTCAAAATGAGGGGAAGTTGGGAATAAATGCCACAAGTCAGCTCAGCTGTGGGACTTCCCAACAGCTCAGCCTCTGGCTTAGCTCAGGGAAGCTGGAGGCCACATTCTGTTACCTTTTCCTGGAAAACCTCTCCTCCTTCCCAGACCAGTGTCCTACCTCCCAAACCATAAGGTGTTTTGGCATGAGATAACCTTGACACATTCTGGGATGTGGATGTATCCCAGTGTTCATGGAGCATGGACAGGAACTTGGGTCTGTCTGGTCACCTCAAAGTTTCCTGAAGTCATTTGTGAACAGCTGAATGAGCTGCTTGAGGTGGGAATGCTCCAACAGGAAGAAAGGAAAGTGGGTTACAGCCAGGATATTTTGCTGCCCATTTGGTAGGATGCTTACCTGGGAACTGGAATATATTGTTATACATTCAGTCCTTGATAAGGCCTTTTAGATTTCACCACCAAACCACACAAATTCAAGTCCTCTTAGCCCTAATCTGTTAAAAACCCCATTTCCACACTTGTGGACTGTATATTTAAAAAAAATACTTAATAGAAAATGTTAATACACAAAGAGAATTGAGTATTGAACTATATGATTCCCATTTAATATAGATAATTTGAACTTTTGTCACAACAAGAGGCACTCAAACACTTGCCATACACACTCATGGGACCTGGAGAATTAGGACCAATATATCTAGCATGATTTGTAATTGAACATCTTATTTTCTTGAAGTATTGAGGATGAAGTAGAGGTTATTCTGTTTTTTGTGTGCATAACAGACACCAAACTCATACTGCAGCCAAATTTCAGATTTTTATTTACAGATTTCAAATCCTCTCCAGTGAGGCAATCAAATGCCTTGATAGCCTACATGTTGCTGAGACAGAAATCTAAGCCAAAATATATCTGAATTAATCTGTAAATGTAAGAAAGCCCTACAGATGTGTGAAAGGAATGTTTGAAAATCAAGAGTTGCCAAATTGTATTTCAAAATCCACTTGGGCCAATAAAGAGTAAGAAGGAAAATTAACAGCAATGAGGGAGTCTATATTGTTAATGCTCTTATAACAATGTATAATTGTTAAAAAACATTGAGAAGATGCCTTTCCCCAATATAATAATATTTTTTCTATTTATGTGGAATATAAATATATAATATGACATATGAGATCTAGTTTTCAAACCTAAAAACTGAATTGCATGCTGGCTTCTTTAGATTTGCTTTGAGGCTGTGTGTGCAAGTACAGCCAGGCACGTGTTTGTGACTCCCTGGTTTGTATGTGAAAGCCCAGGTAGAAAAAAACAGGGAAGGAATGCACAGGTCTTTCCTCTTTTTATGTTTTTACAGGAATCTCTGGTTAGGCCTGGAGACCCCTGGGCAGTCTGCACAGAATCAGGGAACCAGGGAGTAAAGGGCAAGGCACAAGAAAAGGAATTTGTCAGGACATGGGTGTCAAGCTGGGTACCCTGTATCCTGCTTACGTCCATGTTCTGTGGCAAATCTGCCTCACTGGGAATCACAGACTCACAGAATGGTTTGGGGTGGAAGGAATCTTGAAGATCATCTCATTTCAACCCCCTGCCCTGGGCAGGAACACCTTCCACCAGCCCAGGTTGCTCAGAGCTCCATCCAGCCCGGCCTTGGACATTCCCAGGGATGGGACATCCACAACTTCTTTGGGTAAACTGTGCCAGAGCCTCACCATCCTTACAGGGAAGAATCCTCCTAACATCTGATCTAAACCTGCTCTCAGTCAGTTTGAAACCATCTCCCCTTGTCCTGCCACTCCATGTCCCTGCAAACAACCTCACACTTTTCCATAGGCCTCCCTTAGGGAAAACCTCAATTAGGTCACCCCAAAGCCTTCTCTTTTCCAAGCTGAACAATCCCAATTTTTCCTTGGCCTTTTGAACCCCATAGGCAGAGGTTGCAGGAGTAGCAGCTCTGCTGGAGAAGGCCTGGGGGTTATGGTGGACCTGGAATTTGAAGGAACCCTGGAGTCACTGCAGATGGCAGAAAACCCAGGCTGAGGTGCCTCAGGAGGAGCATGGTCAGCAGCTATGGAAATTTGTTACCTGCCTGTCTGTACTCAGCCCTGGGAGACCTCATCTGGAATACCATGACTGCTTTAGGGCCCTCCAGTTCAGGAGAGAGGCTGAGAAAGAAGAAAAGGGAAAAACACCTAAGCTGATGAGGGGTCTAAAGCACCAGGGCTACAGGGGAGCTGAGGTTGTTCAGCTGGGGGAAGGGGAGGCTCAGGGTGGAGCTGAGGCAGCCACAGCCACCTGAAGGGAGGCACAAAGGTGATGGAGCCAAACCCTTCCCAACGAGGGGCAGCAGTTGTGGCTTGGGAAGGTCACACTGGACATCAGGACAAGATTGTCCAGCAGGGTGGTGCAGCAGTGGACAGCTCACCCAGGGAGGCTGTGGGTGCTCCCTCCTCAGGAATTTACAGGGTTTGGGTGAACAAAGCTGACCTGACACAGCCCTGGTTGCTGCCCAACCATCCTGCTGTGAGCAGAGAGCTCCAGTGCTTCCCTGCTGGGAACATCAGGTGTTTTTATCTCCATTCTTCTCCTGGAAACATCAGGTGGTTTTATCTCTGTCCTTGTCCTGGGTTTAGCCTCGTGCTTCTTCACATCTGAACACGCAACAGAAATGTTTTCTGTGGCTGCTCTCTTCTTTCTGTTCACACAGAGCAGGAAAAATAGACACTGAAGGGGTGTGGCACTGCAATTAATTCCAGGTTAAAAAAAAAAAAAAAGAAAAAAGGAAATTTATTTATTTTCTCAGCATTGGAAAGGTTAGAGACTTACCAGGTTATTTTTTGGTGGTATTAGTTTTGCTTTTAGAAAATTAAGATCCTCTGATAGCTGACACATAGGAATTCATGTATGTGTGTGGTTTGCTTGGAGCTGTTGCAGCAAATTCTTAAATATGGAACAGCCAGAAAAAAGCATTTCTTTCTTTTTTTTTTTTCAATAGGCACTCCTACACTAATTTAAAAATAGTAAACTGGGGCAAGGTAAGTATCACAGAGCCTGATGTGAAAAAAATACATCGATAGAAAATAAGGAATAGAATATGTGATGAAGATTGACACTGTAAGTAAAAAAAAAAAAAAAAGGAGAGGGGAAAAAAATAACACAGAATAATGGAAGATGCAAAGTGATTAGGGAGCACCAAGAGAGATGGGAGGGGAGTGGGAAGTTGGTGACAGATGAGGCTGATAAGGCAAAGGGCCTGAAGGAATTCCTCGCCCCAGTAATCACAAAGGGAGCAGAAGGCAATATCCCAGGAACTGGGATTTGCTTTCCTCAGGGAAGGAAGGAAAATGTCGAAAGGTTTTACTCTCGCCCTGGAGTGGATAATAAGGCAATTAGTACTATTAAAAAGTTCTCAGAGCACCCAGACTGGAGTAATAAATCACATCCCAGGATTGCAAAGGGAGTGGGAGATGCTGGAAAGCTTTTGTGGGACAGTTGTGATAATGTACTGGAATGGGAATTACTGAGGACTGGTGAGTGTTTAATGAAGTTTGGGCATTTACAGATCTCTAAGCTTGACTGCACTTGACCTCAGGAGAAACCAGACACTGGTGAGTCATGGCTGTGTAGATTTGTAAGTGACAACATGAATATATTATTAAAAATACACCATTTTAACATACATGCCACAGGAGAAGTATTTAATACAAATTATTTGGAGTCTGCTGCACAAAAGATTTATGCAAATAATCTCTATTAATCGGATTTCTCAGTGCAAATCCTTTCTTGACAAGAGGAGAGGAGCAATGGTATGCTTATGATTTGCTTCTGCTAAGGGTTTCTGACATTCCTACAATTTCAAACGGTGTTTTTCCCTACATTGTGGACATTAGAGAGGAAGCAACTGGTAACCTTTTGCAAAGCTCTGTAAATATGTGAACTATGCATTTTCTCATCCACAGGTTGAATAAGAAGGGAGAGGAATACAAATCCTTCATATGCTATACCTGCCCACACCTTCTTTTGCTCTCCACACCTTTGGATTGCTTGATGCATTTTAGAAAGAAACACAAATCCTTCATAATATGGTTTAACTGCTGCCAATAAAAAAATAAAATAAAATAAAATAAAATAAATAAAATGAATAAAATAAAAATAACAGTCAAACTTCTCTGCTTGATATTGTGGGCTGTTTGAACCCTACATTGCCCAGAGGAGCAGGATCTTGTTATCCCCATCCATCCCAGGGGCTGGAGCTGTGGGGGCTGCCTGTGGTGGGGGTGGCAGGGCATGGACTGACAGCCCAGGCTCATCCTAACCCCAGCCTGCAGCAGCTTGAGATGAAAAAGGGCTGAAGGAATGAGAGCAGGCAGGAGGAAGGTCACAAGCTGTAAGGGTGTTTCATTTACCTTCTCCTACAGCTGCATTCAGTTCCTTCCTTGGGGAGCACTACAGGGACCTCTGTTCAAGGGGAAAATAAGGAAATTGGATGGAAAAATCTGAACCTTTTGAGTGGAGCAGCCTCTGCAGAAAGTATTTGGATAAATCAGTCCCTGTCCAGCTGGTAGGAGGAATCAGCTGCCAGAAGATGCCAAGGAAAGGGTGGAAGAGATGCTTCCCAGAGTGCTTCCACAGTGCCCAGCACAGCAGCACACCCCTGACTGGGCTGGCCAGAGGAAGCCAGAGAGGCAGGAGCTGTGGGAGCAACAGCCTGTGCAGAATAATCCCCAGTGGGACAATGAGAGCAGCATTCAGGGACACAAAGGTCACCCCACGTGCAGCAGCCACCCTGCCCAGTGCACTGACACAGCACCTGCCTGAGGGGCTCCTTCTGCAGGGCTTGTGCAGAGTCAGACCCCACAGGTGTCAGTGGGACTGGACCATCCCTGCAGAGGGGGATAACACACCCTCAGAGATCCTGCAATCCTTGTGTGGTTCAGGTGAAACCCTCAGAAATCCTGTATAAAATGTATATGTATAAAATATATAAAATATAAAAATATAATATGTATGTATATATAATATATATAATATATTATATAGTATATATAGTATATATATAATATATAATATATATAATATATTATATATATTAATATAATGTGTATGTAATATAAAAATATAATATGTATATATGTATAATATATAAAAATGTATATGTATAAAATATATAAAATATAAATATGTATAAAATATGTTTTATACAACATATTTTATACAACACATGTTAAAGTAATTAAGGATTGTGCCTCTACACAATCCTTGTGAAGTTCAGGGGAAACGCTCACAGATCCTGCAATCCTGGTGTGGTTCCCCACAGATCCTGTATGACCGTGTTCCCAGGGGTCTGAGGGTGAGGGAAGAGATGAGGATCAGACTCCATGTTTCAGAAGGCTGATTTATTATTTTATTGTATATATTATATTAAAACTATACTAAAAGAATAGAAGAAAGGATTTTATCAGAAAGCTAGCAAAGAATAGAAAAAGAAGGAATTAATAATAAAGGCTTGTGTCTCGGACAGAGAGTCTGAGCCAGCTGACTGTGATTGGCCATTAATTAGAAACAACCACATGAGACCAATCACAGATGCACCTGTTGCATTCCACAGCAGCAGATAATCAATGTTTACATTTTGTTCCTGAGGCCTCTCAGCTTCTCAGGAGAAAAAATCCTAAGGAAAGGATTTTTCATAAAATGTGTCTGTGACAATCCTGCAGTCCTCGTGTGGTTCCCCACAGATCCTGCAATCCTTGTGTGGTTCCCCAGGCTGGGGGACATGAGGGAACCAAAGTGCAGCTGCACTGCAGAGGCCACAGAGCTGCCAAGGCCACCCTTGACAGGACACCAGGAGCTGGGACCTTGGGCAGGCCCTGCCCTGCTGCCCTCTGAGGAGGATCTCCCCTCCTGCCCAGCTCCCCATGGGCACCAGCTCATCCTCCATCACCCCCTCTGCCCTGCTCAGCACCTGCTGTGCCAGCTTGGGCGTCCAAGCTCACCTTTGGTTGAGTTTCAGCACTCAGGAAAGTTGAAGGCATCCTTGAATCCAGCTGGAATTGACCTGTGTGTGTCCAAGCAGGCACCACCCCCTGGGGTCTGTGCTCTGTGACCCACCTGAGTCCTTGCTTCACCTTGAGGTGTCAAGGTCAATTCCTGCCTTTCCATGCCATGGAACATGGAGAAGACACAGCCATACCCCGGGTGTTTTGCAGCAGCTTCTCTCCACGTGTGGGACAGAACCCCTGAGGCTGGCAGGGACATCAGGAGCTCAGAGCAGATTTACCTCAAGGGACAACAGGCATCCCAAAAAAAGCTGGTTATGCAGTGGGAGGTAACACCGAAAACACAACCTGATCATCCCTAATTTCTAATTTTCCTAATTTCTAATAATCCCTAATTTTCCTAATTTGGCAACCAGTCCCCAAACTGCCTCACCTTTTTTCTGTCGTGGTTGTTATTTTAAAGGATTCAATATGTTTCCCTGCAGGTGTTTTCCCTCTTGAATTCTTGAGCTCCACCCCAAACTGTTCTCATCTTTCCCACCTCTGACTGTAACTGCACCTCTCTAATCTATGCAGAGACTTTTTGGGGGTTTTTCAGAGCCTGACTCGAGGTTACACAGCTGTGCTGTGCCAGAGCTGGGCCTTGGGTTCTTGGTGTGGTGTTATGGTGTGGGGATTTTGGGAAAGACAACCAAGCCTGTGTTATGGTGTGGGGATTTTGGGAAAGCCAAGTAAGCCTGTAAAACCATGGTGTGCTCCTCAGGTCACACAGATGGGCACTGCCCTGATTTTTATTGACTTGAAGGTGACCATGCAATGCCCACAGCTGTTACCCCTCATTTTTGCTGCTCCTCAGGAGCTGTATGACATGCAAAACTGGTGTTTGCTGAGTGAAATTTGAGCACAAGTATTTCTTCAAGTTGTTTAAAATGATACCATTCCTGTATAACATGCATTATTCTCAGTTTTGGGGCTGGGTTTCTTCCAGCCTGCTCAGCATCAGGAGACACTCACAGTCTTGTTTTCTCCTTGCTTCTTCCTTGATCCCCTTCAGGACAAAGAGCAGTGATGGAATTGATCTCCCCAGAGCCATTATCTAATCTGGAATGGTGGTGTGAGGCATCCACAGGTGCTGCATGGCTTTTCAAAGCCTGCCAGCCCTTCTCATGGAGGAGCAGCAGTGCTGACTGATTCTGGATGTCAGAGAGGGCTCCTGTTCCTTGAAAAGCAGGCTCCATTCTTCAGAGAAGGCAAAAGGTGCTTTGTGCAAGAAGTTTCTTTCTGAAGAGAGGAGAAGACACACCCAAAGCCAGGCACACACAGCTGAAGTGGCAGCTTCAGTCCCACCCCAATGAGAAAATGCTCCTGAGTGACTTCCAAAATCAGTGTATTTTGGTTTTGCTGTTTATCTGCACTGCTTTTCCTAATTCCAGCATTGTAAGAAGTCAGAAGTCTGTGATGTTATTACTCAGATTACCTAATGTAACTTTCCTTGGCTCAGCAATCAGCGACTTGGGGCTCTGCAAGCTCAGTAGGGGATCAGAGGCACCAGTCAGTTAAATTCTCCCCACATTTTTGTTGGAACAAAATTGCAAACCTTTATATCACTGAAAGAATTTACAGATTGCACATGACACTGGTAAATGAGAGTATCAATTTCATGTCTGACAGGTCACCTCCCAAAGAGCCAAACCTGTGCTGCAGAGGGATAGAGATGGTTTTCAAATGGTCATTCCTGTCTCTTTCTTTTATGAAAACTGCCTATTTTATGGCCAAGTGGCACAAAAGCAAAATAATTTGGAAGAGTTATTTTGAAGCTGAAATCAGGTTCTCAGAAAATCTGTCTCCCAGTCTTCCAGTAGGTACAAGGTTGTTATAAAGAGGATTATCATCACTTGCTCATCATGTCCATCAAAACAAGAACAAGAACAAATCAGCTTTGAAGTAAAGAAGATTTAGGACAGCAAATACAGAAAACTTCCTAATGATGGGAATCATGCAGCACTGGAAAACATAACCCAGGAATGCCCTTATATACCCTTGACTAAAATCTGTATTGTTGCACAGAGGGATTTAAATCACTAAATCACAATGACATAAGAACCTTTAATCCTGGCATCTGCTATATTTGTAACTGGAATGGTTTTTTCAGTATTTTTTATTAATTTTTTTTTTATATCCTGTATTAGTATGGCAATGAATTGTATAAAACAATGAGTGGCATTTGCAGTATTTTGCTGTGATCTAGAAAAGAGGTGGTGAAGCAACATTTGAAGGTGACACAAAGTTATCTGGGTTAGGCTGGGCCAATGGAGAGAAAAGAATTCCCAGGAGTTTTGTCCAGTTTGAGCATGAAGGCAGTGGGACTATAAAGCTGAGTTGGTTCTCATCTCTGCAAAATCATGTCCAGCAGATGGAGTGACCCAAAGCTCTCTGCACAGTGCTTTGTCCTAAGTCACAGACAGCAAAGTCAGGGAAAGACTGGGAAATTCACCTGGAATCTCAGTGTAAACCAGTGGTGAAATCCCAAAGAGGATGTTGGGGGATATTTGGAGTGGAAGAGAGAACAGGTTCGATGTTATGACATTTCAGTGCCATGAAGGGTTTAGTGATTCCCCTGGAATTGTGGATCTGGTTCTGGTCAGCCTAATGCTCTGCAGAGACCTGCTCAGAAGAGCTGATTTAGCTTAAGGAGCTTACTCAGATCTCTCTGCAGACAGGAACGGGCTCTGGCTCCTTCCTAGGAGATCTTTCAAGATCTCAGGGTAGGTGACTGTTCTCCAGCACCCTTCAGAACAACCAGGGTTTCTCCCTAAAACAGAGGCAGCCCTTTCTCTATCAAGACACAGCAATGTAAGGCATGATTCCTGACAATTGTGAGAGAAGTTGGGAAAAAAACCCCAAATGAAAACTGAGGAAGCTGATGTACACAGGGAGCAATCAGAACTGTACAAGCTAAGAAAACCAAGGGCAGGCAGACCTGGCACTTCTGACTTTTTAATAGTAAGACAGCAAAACCCCCCAGTGACACAGAGGCAGGGAGTGAGAAGAGAGGGAAGGCTGTTCCACACAATGAGGGGATGAAGCTTCACTGCCTTGACAGCCTTGCAGGATTAAAGAAAATATCATCCTCTCCTCAGCTGATGGGACACCCAGCAGCTGTGCTGGAAGGGCTGGAGCAGCCCCAGGGCTGGGATTGCTGCATGTCAGATCACAACTTCACCTAATGTTGGAGCTGGATTTTCTCAT
This sequence comes from Setophaga petechia, assembly GCA_024362935.1. Classification (NCBI taxonomy): domain Eukaryota; kingdom Metazoa; phylum Chordata; class Aves; order Passeriformes; family Parulidae; genus Setophaga; species Setophaga petechia. The sequence continues at coordinate 2,653,626 of JANCRA010000020.1, forward strand.
TTACCCTTCTTTCACCAACAAGCAGTTTAATCACTGGGTACCTCCTCACACAGATTCTCTGTTTCTTCCCACCATGTCTGGCCCAGCTACCTCCAGAGACAAAACATCCCACCCTCTGTATATTCCTGTGATCTCCTCAGCCAGTTCTGAGTGAGAAAACAGCTGCCAGCTGTACAGAAGGAAAAGGGGCCACAGGGACAAGCCTGAATGTGCACCTTGGAGCAAATGATGAGCCAGATTGCCATGAGTGAAAGGCCATCCATCCCCTCACCTTTCCAGGCTCCTGCTAGGCCATAACTGCAGGGACACACCAAGATATCCTGGGTGAGAAACAATGCACACACTCATTTACAACATCCCACTGACCCTCTTGTTTCTAATTCCCTGGCTTTACAATTCCCTGGCTTTACAATTCCCTGCCTCTTTTAACAGAAGCACTAGATTTGTCTCCTTCTAGTCTTCTTTAAAAAAGGCACTAAGCTTTCTGAGCTTCTGAGCATCATCTGCTGATTTTCCTACCCATGGAGTAATTCTTCCCTTGTTTTCCCTTTTTGTTACTAAAAAATACCCTGAAAGTGCCTTATTAGTATAAGCAAAGAATAGGAAAAGTATTTTATTTTGTGCTTTCTGATTTTGTCTCTGTATGCTCATGCTGAGCTATTTTTTTACATTCATTTTTAGATATCTGACCTAGTTTCTATGTTCTGTACTCTCCCTTCTTGCACTTGAGATCATAGAAGAGCTTGTGATTTCACAGATATCTCCAACTGCATTTCCTATCCTTTTTACACACTGGGATATTTTGCGATTCTGCTGCTACAGTATTTGTTTATTTATTTATTTATTTACTTTTAATGAGCCATCAACTCATTCTGGAACTCCTTTCTACCATGGATTTGATTCCCACAGGAATTTATCCTCTGTATCAAGTCTGCTGCCTTCAAGCCCTTTGCCTTGAGGTTGGTGTTATCCTCCCCGCATTCCCTGAGGCTTACAAATCCTGTAAATCTCACTGACATTGTCCTTCACTTTCACATTCCCAAGTTATTCCTCTCCCTTCCAGGACTCCACCTGGGAAGCTGCTGCCTGGCGAAATGCTGGTGGCACCCACCAAGGGCTGTGCCCTCCTTTATCATGTCCCTCAGAACCAGGAGGGTGTTTAAAGACCCCCTCAAACCAGTGAGCTCTGTTTCTTTGTTGGGTTTTTTTTTTTTTTAAATGGCTGTGTGTTATCTGCTTAAGAGTGAGTCTCCCCTTTTTGAATTCCTTAGTTAGGGCTAAGAGGCAGAATGTAATGGATGTGATTTTTACTGCATTATTTCCTGCTACCATTTAGAGATCTGGTTTATCATGCTCCACGCTCCTTGTCTGAGAAGGGATGTGTGTGTCTGCTTTTCCCTCGCCAGTTCCTATTTCTCCAGTTCAGTTCACTGCTTTCCACTTCTCCCTGCTGCCCACAGCCTCATGCAGACCCTGCAGAGCATCCTGATGGGAGGAGAGGGGAGGGCAGAGCCCTGGCAGCCCCTGACCCTTCCCTGCTTCAGAGCTGCACAGAGCAGTGAGTGCCTCTTCACAAGCAAGACCTCTAAGGGAGATTACTTCACCCTTCCAAAAAGTCACATAAATTAGGCAGTAAAATTTTGCACAAACCAGCAGCCATGACTTGACTATCAGGACCACTTTATTTCCCATTTCTTTAATAGGCAGCTTTTCTTCTTGAACACAGACCGCTCAAAATTTGATGCTGAGATCACTCAGCTCAGTCTGATTCGATCTTGTCATCTTCACTATGAACTGTCCCTACAATTTGAAACAGAAACATCACAGCTACATTAAATACCAATAAAATTATGTGCAAATACAAAGATTAACTCATTCTAACTTGATTTTTCACAGCATGATCCTGTCCTCCTCATCCACATAAAAATTATTCAGCCGCAAAAGGCCCTTGAGCATAGCATGACATTTACAGCATCTCTGAGTGTTTCTTGTTTGTTTCTCATAAATTTCCTTTGGTAATAACTTAGTCACTCAGCAACACTCTACAGCACACACATACATTACATGATTATCTCATATTTTATACAACACACGTTAAAGTAATTAATTTTCCCTGGCAAATGTCATACCAGTTAGTTCATCGTTAGGAGCCAAATATTTGTGCAACCATTTGTTACAAATATATGCACAACCACAGAACACTTCAGCTCCCTGGTATTTATTAAGTGTAATTTAAAGGGACACTGTCGAGGCTGCTACAGTCTCAACTTTCACAGTAGTTTCTGTTCCAGTTGAAATTCTCTTAAATATTGAACCTCTACTATTTTATTTATTTATTTGTAGACTAACTTTGTTACAGCATTTAGCACACAAAAATAAATATGGTCTTGCTGTAATGTGGAATGTGCTAGTGGCCAGCAAACGTCTGGCATGGCAGAAGGGTTTTTTCTCTCTTCTTTATCCTTTCATTGACAGGATCTGGAGTTTGGCCCATCTGTAAGGTAGAAACATAGCAAAATAAGTACCTCGTTCATCAAAAGGACTGATATTAATCACAAGCTCAAAATGAACTCCAGGTGAAGACATTTCTTTCTGTGCTATCACAGGTTGCCTCCAAACAAAGAGACAAAACCCCACCAGGACAGCAGCTCCGATTTCAGTGGATGGAAGCCAAGTTAGCCATGAAGCATCAGGATCAGTTGCCTTGAAAAATGTATTATAAGGGCATGAAACCACCTCTGATATATAGTGAAGTCTGCTTCTCCCATCCCTGAAATTAGGTCTTACCCATACTCCTCACACACTGATACAAAAGCAAAGCCCTTCAAAGTGCATTTAGAGAGGGGAAGAGCAGCAGAGGAGCCGTGCAGAGAGAAATTGTGCTCGGAGACTCGGCAGGCTGAGCCAGACGTCTCCATTCAAGCTAACAGCCCAATAAATCCTATTCCCTGCAGATCACTTATTCTTCAGCACGTTCAATCACCAGGTTTGGAAAGGAGGACTTGACACTTTTCTCACTTATTTTGGCCTTCTATAAGAAAAGCAGCAGTGAAGAAAAGAAGCAGAACAAGTGGGAATGAGAAGGGCCAGGAGGAATCACAAACCTAAGAAAGCAGAAAGGCAGGGGAAAGAAATATTGAAAAGAAATATTGAGAAGACATAGCAGAGGAAAGCAGAGATGAGAGTAACTGGAGCAGTGCAGCACATTGGTGAGAGAGAGTTCTTTTAGGTTATTGTGCATTGATGCTTTTTATTCAAGGAAGACGAACTCGGACTGGAACAGGCAGAGAAAAAAGCAGAGCTGGGAGTTCAGGAGAAACATGAACTATCACACAGGTAGCGTGCCAAAAAGTCTGCTTCACTAAACTTGGCCAAAAGCTGAAGGGAGATGTGATTGCTATCTGCCATTATGTAAGGAGAAGGCACTGGATGGCAAAAAAAAAAGATGTATTATTCAAAGGACAATGCCAAAACAAGGATCAAAAGGATCTGTTTCCCAAGAGTGCCCTTAGGCTGGAAGTTAGAATAAAGTCCTAATCAGCAAAGGAATTAGGTTTGGGGTAAACCTCAGTTCCTAACCCATTCATAATTGACCAATGTCAGGCACTCTGGGGAAGGTGGTATTGACCAAGGCTTTTGATCCATACAGATGACCCAGCTACCATCAACACAGAGCTTGATTAAGAAACGATTTCTGGTGTAGTGACTGCAATTGCCAGTATCTTGGTCTCTGTGACAGAGGGGATTACTGTCACTCCTGTTCTGCTATTATCCTGGCAGGCTTCACCAATTTTGAGACCAAAATTGGAAAACTCTTGGAAACTCAAAATCCACTTGCTGCTTTGATAACTTATACTGCCTTAATTTTTTTTCCTATGGACAATGAGCTATCATACCTGAAGGAGAATGGATGAATTCTCAAAGCAGCTTTGATCTGTCCTAGATCCTCAAAGCAGCCTGCAAGAATAGCTTGAAAGCTTTTTATTTAAAATAAGTGTCATTTCCTCCCCTCTCATTTTGATTGAAACAGATGATGAATGCAGGGCAAATTGTACTGTAAGCTTGATCGTGAAAGCAAGTATAATTCTAAACCAGCCTTGATCAATAGCAGTTTCTGGTAATTGACTGTAATCTATCTATCTATCTATTTATTGCCATGGCAATTTTAAATATGGCTGGTGGGGTTTTTTGTTGTTGTTTTATCCATCAGCTACAAAGATGAAGCTTGAAAAGGGAGGATGGGAGAAGAGGGAGGAATTGATCAGTCATGCAGCCTCAGCTGATGGCGTATCCTCAAGGCAACTCGCAAGACTTGGGGAAACGCTGACGGAATTTTCCTAGGCAGAAGGGAACAGACTGGTAAGTCTGGCTGAGCAAACCCAGGGCTGGGGTTTCTTAGGGCTTGAAGTGCCTCCTTGGCTGGATGAGAGAGTTTTTTTAATGGAGAGTCAGGCTACTGGCAAGTTACACCCCTGGTGGAAAGGAGGGAAGGTGTGTTAACACTTCTGCTGAGCCAAACCCCTCGCTTTTGTCAGAAAAGCAGCGTGAGAGGAAAGCCAGGAAATGTTTGACCTGCATGAGTTCAGTCCCATTAACATCCCAAACAGGTCAGGAGTGAAGGAAGGAAAATGAGTCCAGTCAGGAGGGTAATACCTGCCTCCCTTCTTTACTGTCCCCATGAGAGCAGCTCCCCATTCCTTCTGCAGGGTGTGACAGGGTCTGGGTGCTGCACCTGAGTGACAGCAGCATTTCCCTGACTTCCACGGCACTGTCTGGGCTGTGAGAGCCACTGTGCCTCCCTGCCTGGGGGCTTTGTGTTCCCAAGTGATTTGTCCTCACCCTAGAAGTGATGATATCTGGAGGGAGGAAGGCTGCTTGGCTCTTGCAGAGGTGACACACAACTGGGAGGCCTCAGCTGCACTTTGACTGCCAAGCTCCATGCTCATACTTCATTCCCATCACTGTTAGGTGTCTTACTTATAAGTTTTTCCAACTCTTCCCATTTAAAACTGCATGCTGTGTTAAATGCATGTCTATAGCTTAATTGAGAGGAGGAAAAAAATCTGCATTCTGCTATGAATTAAATTAGAGGCTTTTCTCTCAGGTTCATTTTACCAGTGTGCCTGCATCTCAAATCAGCCCACAGAAGGAGGGTGAAGAGGAACTGAACAGCTACTCCCTGATGCAGATCTCACTGAATAAATGCAGCGGGGGCAACTCAAAGGTATCTACCAGGCCCAGAATATTTCTCTTTTCCTGTACTTTCAGAAGTGTGGAGGACTTATGGAAGTGGCCCCTCACAGTCTCCCTGACTTCCATGACACGGAAGTCAGGCTGATTGCAAATATCCCCTGAGAAACTCACACCTTATGTAAAGGAGCTGGGTATCAGATGAGTAGGAACTTCAAAACACTTCAAACAGGCTCAGCAAAGTGGAACTTGCCCACTGAGCTTGTTCTGTGAGACAGAGCATTTCTTCTGTCAAGTTTCCAGAGGCTGAGGAGTTTGTGGGATGGGGTGAGGGCACAAGGACAGGAAAACCAGCCTGTGCAGGGCCCCTCACACCCAGGCTGTGCCAGGCAGCACCTGTGGGGATACTGTGCCTGCATCCCTCATCCCTGCACAGTACCTCTGTCCCCAAAGGGCATGGCACATCTCATGTGGGAACCCATGACATCCCTCTGGCTGTCCAGGACAGCCAAGACCCCTGCCAGGGGGCTCAGAAGCCCTGGCACAGAGCCCAGAACACCTGTGGGTTTGATTATGACCCATGGAGAAAATTACCAACCTTATATGGAGATCAGCAAGCCACAACAGTTTAATAGAATAACAGTGAAGTTATCATGGGGTGAAAAAGTAGATTTTGGGGTTTCTGGAATGATGGTTCAGGAGGCAAGATGGAGGGATCTGGGCATGTCCAGCCTTTCTCCTTCTTCGTCTTGGCCTCCATCTTCTGCTGTGATGTTGGCACTTTTGGATTGGTTTAGAGTAGAAGCTCACTGTCTAACATAGGTGATAGGTATTGGAAAGTAATTGTAAATATTGTACACGTAGTTTTTAGTATAAAGACATAACACTGCCCCAGGGGCAGGCAGAGTGCCTGGAACTGTCCTGCTGGATGGACCTCAGCAGGGCAGGAGAAAATTTTTTATAGATAAGAAACAAGAAACAACCTTGAGACCGAGAGCTGAAGAGCTCTGACTCATTCTTCAAGCACTCGGGCTGGAAAAAGAGATTTTTAACAGTCTTGGGGTCACAGCAACCCAAAAGGTGCTGAGAATCCCATTGAGGGGTTCATGAGTAAACATGCCTCAGTAGAACAGGCTGGACTGGGGCAATTGCCCATGGAAAGGTCATTCCAGCTAAGGAAACCTCCCAGTTAGAGGAGGTTTCCGTTGGGTGTAACCGTTGGGTGTAACCGTTTTTTGGTCTCCTGTCCCCCTTGGCATTGCCAGGAGGAAAAGGTTCCAGGCCATGAGATGTAGAAATCCACCCTTTGCCTTCCTGGGGCAGGGGGCAGCTGCAGGAATGATGCTCCAAGTGTGCCTGTGGTACATGGCCAGCACAGATCCATGGCCACAAAGCTGCTGGATTTTCCCTGTGTGGGTTGTCTGGAGCACTCCACAGCTGTGATCTCAGCATTGTTTTCTGGCCATGAGGAATTATCTTCACGGGCTACATGTTCATTGCCTGGTAAAAACAAAATGAATGAGGTGGTACAAGACACAGGAAAACAAATAATCAGTATTTTTAGGGCTGTTCACTGAAGGTAGCAGCTGACCCACAGTGAACAGCCACACTGGGGTTTGCTCTCTTTCCCCAGCACGAGCTGGCCACAGGCAGGGCTGTGTCTGATTCCCCTAATCCAATCCCCTCCCTGGCTTCTGCAATGCCTCTTACAGCATTCAATATTTCTCCAAGACAGGCCTAAGGAAAAGGGTATTAATATGTGGTAATTTTCCATTCTTAATTTCTGGTACCTAATTAAGTGTATGCCACAGTCCAGTTTTGGTTCAGGTTTTGGTGTGCTGTATGATGATCCATGCAGGCTCATAATTCACTTCAAATTGGGAAGCCTGGGAACAATCTGATTTTGGGCAGCCCAGCCTTAACATGGCTTGTAAAACCAGTCCCAGGAAGAGGATAAGTCATACACATATGACAGAAGCAGAGAGGTCTTCACAAACAAGTAACACTAAATTATGCTAATTTTAGTCTAACCTTCCTGATTTCCTCTTTTTTTCCTAAATTTTCCTGTTCTAAACTGACAGAACTTGGTCAGACGTGGCCTTCCACTCAGACAAATGGATTAAGCCTGGAGCCTGCAGCATTTGGTCAGAGTGAAAGCCAATATATATTTTTTTTTTTAATTAAGCCTCTTTGGAAAGTTTTGAGTGGCTCACTTTACAATTTTTACTCCCCTACTCATTTCAAGTTTGCCAGTAAAATTCAATCTCGACACAAAGAGACTATAATAGCTGTCTTTTTATCACAAAGACAGCATTTTCCATGTTTTTCCCAGCTTTAGCTTCCCTCCTGCTTTCTCTCTCCTTTGAACTGCACAACTAATGCAGTCCTATGTACATCCACCACTATCATCTGCAGAGTAGTCAGAACACATGGTTAATTTACCACTGCCAACTGCTTACTGTTGTCATTAACAATCTTCATTTAATAAAAAGCTTTTATCAAAATTGGTTTTCCTGGAGTACTTTCATTTTTCCTAGAAAAGGCATTAAAATTAATTTGTTTTCACTCAGTTTGTACTACTGAGTGAATACAGCAAGGAACAAAAAAGATAAACATGTGAGAGAAACCCCAAAGAGAAGGTAATGCAGAAAGAAGCAATTGTGTTCTAAAGTAGATTATACTTTTTTTTTTTTCATTTGAAAGAAAACAAAATAATTAAAGACTGGTAGAAAACATCAAATTGCACTGGTGGTTTGGTGCACAGGGAAGATGCTCCCCTTCTCCACAGCCCCCTGTGGCTTCTTTATTGGGGGAGGCAGAGGTGCAGAAAGATTTGACCTGAGGGTTTAGGGACAATTCACAGGATTTTCTGCTGGAAATGCACTGGACTCTACTCATTTCACTGACCTTCCCTTGCATGCTTTTCACATGCATCCTCTGCCCCTACTGCCTGAAACCTTGCAGCAACAGTTTATTATTGATACCAGAGGGCATATTAAGACATTTCAACCACCCTGTTATGCAATGAGCCACAAAAACCAAACAGGAGATACCAATTCCTCCCTTCCCTTCCTTTCCCTTCCTTTCCCTTCCTTTCCCTTCCTTTCCCTTCCTTTCCCTTCCTTTCCCTTCCCTTCCCTTCCCTTCCCTTCCCTTCCCTTCCCTTCCCTTCCCTTCCCTTCCCTTCCCTTCCCTTCCCTTCCCTTCCCTTCCCTTCCCTTCCCTTCCCTTCCCTTCCCTTCCCTTCCCTTCCCTTCCCTTCCCTTCCCTTCCCTTCCCTTCCCTTTCTTTTCAAACACCTGGCAAAAAAAAACCCCAAAACAACCCAAAAATAATTTCGCCATAAATGACAGATTTGGAAATTGGAACATTTTTGGCAAAATTCCAATTCAGAGAGTGAATTCTGCACAAATGCTCCCTGGGGACTGGATGGGGGGTCTCTCCCAGGCTTGCTCAGACTGAGCACATCTCCCATGCTGTTCCACGAGCCTCTGTTTGGGGGAGGAGGGATGAAACATTATGGGAATTTCATGGTCTGATGCATCATAGAGTATGAAATATGGCAGGGGAGACCCACTCCATCCATGAGAATAAGGACATTCAGCAGCTGAAGTACAGCTCCTCTGAGACAGGGTGATGGCAGATCAGAACTGGAACCTTTTGGTTTAAGCTATTTTATCCATAAACTAATTTTTCTGTAAAAAACAGTCTAATAAAAAAACCCAACATATTAATGAACAGCTTTATGTAAAATGGAGGAACATAACATAGCACGGTTCTGTTCTCTGGAACTGGCTCTGGAAGTGATCTGGAATGCATCTTCCCTTATTAACAAGGAAAATGTTACTTCCATTAAAGAAAAACAACCCTTCCCCCACCAGCCATCCGTGAGAAACTCTCACTGTATTTTCTGTTTGAAATTTAAATTTCTGTGTAATGCCGCCTACTGTATGAAATGAATGTGATTAAAATGATGGTTTCTCTAATTTTCAATTAAAATATATTTTAAGTGTTTACCTTTCCACGCTAAATGCAAATGCAGATGTGTGGTACAGCGCTGGGAAACCAGAAGGTGGAAACCCACTGACCCAGTTTCCCCATCCCAGTGGACTAAAATGCAAAAAACCAAACAAAAAGCTGTAAAAACATCCCACCTCCCCTTCCCCCCTAGCCTGACAGGGCCCTAGAGTAAAATGTGCTGTGTAAAAGTCACAAAACGAAAAACATTAAAAATTAATTGGTGCAGAAAATGGCAAATGTGGTGGGATTTGTCCCATCTGTGACCCCAGTTCCAGAGGTATTTGGGGGGCTCCATGTTCAGTGGAGTTGCTGCTCCTCACCAGGTGAGGTAAATTTTCACAGAATCCCTTAGGCTGGAAAAGATCTCTGAGACTGAGTCTGACTTGTGACCAAACTCCACCGTGTCACCCAGCCCATGGCCCCGAGTGCCACATCCAGGCTTTCCTTACACACCTCCAGGGATGGTGACTGTACCCCCTCCCTGGGCAGCCCATTCCAACATCCAATCACCCTTTCCATGACAAAATTCCTTCTGATGTCCAACCTAAACCTCCCCTGGCACTGCTTTAGACCATGTCCTCTCCTCCTGTCACTTGTTCCCTGGGAGAGGAGCCTGGCCCCCACCTGGCCACAGTCTCCTCTCATGAGTTGTGGGGGGCCATGAGGTCACCCTTGAGTCTCCTTTTCTGTAAATTTCTCGTGATAAAAATGGCCATTAATCCTGGAAAACTGAAGAAATTGATTTAGTGTGTGATGCTGTTGGATATGATGTTAATTAAGCATTCAGTAAATAATGATGTGCAATAAATATTATATAAATATATGTTATACATATATTTAATATATTATGATACATTTATACATGATATGGCTTTATATTATAATAAAAACTATATAAATTATATATACATATAGTATTTTGATATATTGCTATGCATATTAATCAATATAATTAATATTATACATATTAATTATATATAATTAATTATTATAGATACATATTAACTATATATATATATAAATAATAACGGATTTTTATCTACTTTGCTACTGCTGACTCTGGGCCCACGCTGAGGCTCCCCTGGCATTTGGTGGGGCTTTTGTGGAGGAAAGCCGGGACCTGCCTGCATCCCCCCGGGCCGTATCCCGGGATGAGGGTTCGGGATGAGCCGTTCGGGATGAGGATTTGGGATAAGGGCTCGGGATGAAGGTTCGGGATGAGGGTTCGGGATGAACTGTTCGGGATCAGGGTTCGGATGAGGGCTCGGGATGAGCAGTTCGAAATGAGGGCTCGGGTCGAGCCGTTCGGGATCAGGGCTCGGGACGAGCCCCCGCGGTCGCCGCGCGCCTGTCCCCGCCCCGTGACGTCACGCCCGCATGACGTCAGCGCCGCGCGGTCTCCGTGCGGCGGTGGAGGCGGTTGAGGGGCGGCCATGGCGCTGCCGCTGCTGCCCGGCTTCTCCCGCCGCCGCAACGTGAGTGACCGCCCGGGCCGCCTCCCGCCCGCCCTCCTGCCCTCCTGCCCTGCCCCGGGGCCGCGGGGGCCGCGCCGGAGGCGGTCCCGGGCGTGGCGGGGCCGTTCCTGCCGGCCCCGCAGGTGGAGACGCCCCTGGGGGCTCTGAGCTCCCCCGGCCTCAGCGGCGGGGTCAGGGTGCGGTGTGGCAGGACAAGAGAGATGAGGCCAGGGCTGCGCCAGGGCAGGTTTAGGCTGCACACCAGGAGGAGTTTCTACACAGAAAGGCTGATTAGACATCGGGGTGGGCTGCTCGGGGAGGTGGTGCAGTCACCGTCCCTGGAGGTGTTCGAGGAAAAGCTGGATGTGGCACGCAGTGCTCTGGTCTGGGTGTGACACCGTGGTGATCCTGGATGTGGCATTCAGGGCCATGGTCTGGGTGACACAGTGGTGATCCTGGATGTGGCACTCAGGGCCATGGTCTGGGTGACACAGTGGTGATCCTGGATGTGGCGCTCAGGGCCGTGGGCTGGGTGACATGGAGGTGATTGGTCACAGGTTGGACTCGATGATCTCAGAGATCTTTTCCATCCTCACTGATTCTGTGATCTGGCAACTGCTTTGGGGCAGTTTGTGCTCTAACAGCTCTAACAGAACAAAATAGGGAGAGAGAGATACCCTCTATATGAGTAACCAAAAAGGCTTTGCCAGAGAGGGGCAGTGACAGAAATGCTGATGTGCTGTTTTAAGGTTTCCAATCCATTAATGCAGGCTAATTAGACAAGATGGTAATTTTATCACAGCAAACAAAAGAGACAAGATGGTAATTTTATCACAGCAAACAAAAGAGAAGGCTGCCATCACTACTTCAAAATTTTTCATCTAGGATAGCTAGGAATTTGCTGAACACACTCTAATGTGAAGCAGTGCGAGGGATAAGGCAGAATTCGTGCATAACACTCCAGCTAGTGTCTTCAGGAGGCAATGAAACAGTGTATTTTAATGTTCTTAGTAGTGTTAAAATACCTGGAAGAGAATCTGTCATTTTCACGCTACAGACCTGTAGTCAAGGCTCCCCACAGAACATGTCAATACCCCGTTGCTGGAAGTGTTGAAGGCCAGGTCAGGTGCAGCTCTGAGCAATTTGCCCTAGAGGAGGGTGTCCCTACCCATGAAAAGGGGGTTGGAGCTGAATGATTTCTAAGGTCTCTTAACAACACAGGCCTTTCCATGATTCTGTGATAGACACAAGACAGGTAGACACAAAGCTGCCCAGGTACAGGGAGCATGAAATTGTGTAGAAATCCATGAACTCCCAGCCTCACTCTGTGTCAGCACTGCACAGGTGTGTGCAAACACAGGACCTCTTGCAAGCCCAGCCTGGGGACTGTGAGGACCATTCAGGCATCTTCTTCCCTGGAAAGAGCTGGATGCTGTTTTGGAAGTGGTATAAAAAAAAGGTCTAGTGGTGAATTGAGATTTTTTTTTGAAATTCAGTCTCTTGCTGAATTGAGATTTGTTTTGTTGAGGATTGGTTGTGTGTGTAACTCTTGAGGTGGCTGCTGAGTGGGTGTATCAGCAGCACTGGAATAGGTGTGTGCCCTTGGTACCTGCTGGCTGGAAGCAGAATAGCTCAGCTCAGTGACATCTGTGGCTTTATTGTTCTTCAATCTAACTTAATTGATTTAATTTAACTTCACATGCTTTGGAGGAGTTCCTAACAGTGTTGAACACCCCATGCTGAAGTGCATGCAGTGAGTATGTATGAAAACTAAAGGTGTGAAAGCTGTCACCAAGTGCCACGACACAACGTTACAAAACCATGGTTAGACCCTTGTGAGGGCTCCAGATTGCTCCTTTTGTCAGTCCTTGAAACAGCAGAGTTAATAATGACAACTCACCTCCACAAATGAGAGGCTGAAAATAACATATTTAAAGGAGAAAAAAGGTGTCACTGCTATAGATAAATTGAAAAGGAAGAAAGTGTTTCCACCTGTCAGGACTGTGAGCATCACCACCAATGCCTCTTATTGCACAGAAACAACAGTGGCAAAGCATTTCCTGAAGAAGGATGCACAGGGGACAGGGGATGGTTGTTCCTATAAAGTTGTTCCAGATAAAATATTTTGAGGATTTGAGAGGGCAAGAAAGGGAAGAATAGCAGAGTGAGAGGAGCTAACAAATCAGGATTGCTGCTCATGGGAGGAAGTGGAGTTTTCTATTGGCATTTCCTATTTCCCTGTCCTCTTCTACGAGACTGATGTGTGGGTATTAATTCCACTCATTGCTGTTCAAGCTCCTAGTGAAATTCTCTTGTCTCTGCTCCTAATGCTTCCACCTGCCTCATCTGTAGACCCACAAAAGGCATGGAAGGGGAGTACATGTGTGCTCTGTCTGCCTTGGATGTGTTTAATAAGGTGGCTTCCAGAAAATCAGAGCTTTAAGGTAGTGTTCAAAATCAAAATTACAGCAGTTTATGTACTCAGAAGTCCATTCATCAAAAAAACCCCTCCACCTCTTTTACAACAGAAGTCCAAAGATCAGGTGCTCATCAGCAGTGCCTGTGTTTTTTGTTTGTGGGTGATGAGGAAATGTAACAATACAGGTATTTTGAGCACATGGTGGAAACACAGCATATAAAAGGTTTGCTTTATTACTGCAAGAAAAAGTTTGTGCATGTGGAGCCTGGACTGTGTCAGGGATGGCACTGGTTACAGCTAAAGTACTCCCTTTATTGATGCTCCTCATCTGCCTCTTGTTCTCAAAGGCAGCTGCTGCTCCTGATACTGGATTGATGTTCTTGTCTGTGTCAGCAGCTAAGGAGGAGGGTGACAAACACGTTTTCATATGGGTCAGATTTGCCAAGTTCTGGCTGACCAGTGTGTTCTCCTGCCTGATGTTTGAAATCCCTCTCTGAGAGGAAATTCTGTGCAACAATTCTCCATGGCATTTCTTAGAGAGTCAGACAATAAGTTTACAGATCTCAGGGGGAAACTACATCCTTGAAAAACTGCTAAAAGTTCTGTTGCAAACTTTAGTGGCACAGCAGAAATTCCAAATCTCCCTTGTTTATTGCAGCAGCTTGGAATTGCCCTCAACGTGCTACTGTGGCTGTCTCTGTGTTTCCTGCCTGAAATATTTTCTGCTGCTCTGTAACCCACAAAACAGGACATGAGTTTTTCTTGACCAAGAACATTTCCCAACCTCTTTATAAGAAAGTGTATCTGCTGTCCTTTCTTCTTTCCCTGAACCCCTTCCACTACCTCCTGCCCCTCAGCCCTGCTCCCCCAGATCTGTCTGTTCACAACCCCCAAACCTGAATCCTCCTGTAGCTGCCCCTTGTGGCTGCATTTTGGGCCCTTTTCTTTATCCATCCGTTGTCTTCTCCCAGGCAGTAAGAGCAGGCCAGAATCACAGGATGGTTTGGGCTGGAAGAGACCTTTAAAGGTCATCCAGGCTATGAGCAGAGCACCTTCTGCTAGATCAGGTTACTCAGGGCAACCTGACCTTGAATATTTCCAGGAATGGGGCATCCACCACCTCTCTGGGCAGCCTGTCCCAGTGTTTCACCACCCTCATTGTTAAAAATTTCCTCTTTATATCTAGCGTGCATCAGTTCTTTTTTCCCTTAAAGCTATAATCCCTTGTCCTGTTGCAACAGGCTCTGCTAAAAGTCTCTCCCTTTTATTCTTATACTTCCCCTTAAAGAAAGGCCACAGTGAGGTCTCCCTGGATGCTTCTCTTCTCTGGGCTGAATAACCCCAACTCTCTCAGCCTGTCCTTACAGGACAGATGCTCCAGTCCTCTGCTAATTATTCTGGAGCTCCTCTGGACCTGCTGAAATAGGTCCATGCCTTTCCTGTACTGATCCACACTATTGGTGTTGATGCAGCCTGTTTTATGATGTTTTTAGAGTGGTACCAGAGTTGCTGGCAACAATATCTTAGGGTATTCCTCCTTTTCCATTACCACTTAACCCCTAAACATCCTGAGACCTCTGCAGCAAGCAGGGGGTGATAAAAGAGTTGGAAATCAGTCACATGAATTTGACTGGCACAGTGTGCAGCATTTGCATTACTTCTATCACTTAACTGAAGCAGCCAAGAGACTTTATCAGCAGCCTAGAATAGTTCAGAAGTGCCACAGTTCCTCCTGATACAGGGTGTGAGCAGGACATCCAGGGTGCAGCTGCTGTTCTCCAGGTGGGAATTACAGATGGATACTGGGTACAGAACTGTGCTGCCACTCCTGTCATGGCTCCCTGTGGGACTGAGTTAAAAATGTGGCTTCTGAGAGCTCACTGAGGGCTCTCCCACCACTGCAGCTGCTGTGCTGGAAGATTTCCAGCTGTGTTTGGTTCAGCTGGAATGTGCAGCTCCCTGGGGAGTTTGCTGTGGCTCCATTCCTGAGCAAGACGGAGCGAGCGCGAGGCAGCGTTCCCCGAGGACTGCAGGGCTGAGTGTGCAGAGCCAAGAGCTGCAGTCAGAGAGCCCTGACCTTTGTATTACTCACTATTGAGTGCATCCTCAATATTTTTCAGGCTCACCACACAGAAAATGTCCAGCTTTGTTCAGCACATCCACAGCCTGTTCAGTTGAGCTGCATTAGCACAGCAGAGGCATTCAAGCTCTTTCCCTGCTCTCTGAAAGCTTTCTGATAGAAGTCATTCAGTGTGGAGGTGGCATGGTGTTCTGTCACTATTTTAGGCCAGATGTGGTCTGAGTTCATTAGCTGAAGTTTCCCAAGTGAGATTTTTCCCTTTTGTGATCCTCAATTTCTATTTTTGTTGTTGTTCTTCTGTTGTTTTTGGTTTCCTACTTATTTTAAGAAATAACTGTACAGATTTTGAGAAATTTTTTGTCTATGGATCTAGGTGCTTTTTGGAAGAAGGGGATAAGTAATTATGTGATTAGAAATCTAAAATAGTCTTTTTGTCAAACCCTAAAAAGTTATAGGAATGACACAAAAGATTCTTAACAGAATTGAAGCTGTTTCATAATATATTTTTCATTTAAAATTTTAGGGATGTTGTGATTTTAGCCCTAAATTCTGGAAATTCCAGCAGGATAATTCCTGGATTACTTTGATGAACACTTTGCCATACTTTTGCTGCTTAACCCCAAAAACATATGAACAGCAAATGCTTCTAGAATAAGTTTTGAGGACATGAAAACTTTCCTTTGCCCTGGAAAACTGCCATCCTCACTGGGCTTTGCTAACTGTGCCTTTCTCCCTAACACATGGTCTGGTAACAGAGGGAAAATAATTAAATACTTGCTGAGCCTGAAAGTGGATCTGTTCTGTAGCACCTTCAGTATAAATCAGATGTTTCTGCCTAGAAAATCCCCTTTTAAAATTCAGCTTGACTGTAGTTACTGTGCATTTGAACTGATAAATGCAGAAAGCTCCCTTCCTTCCTGACTTCTCCCCAGCTCTTTCTCAGCTTGCAAAGGAACAAAATTATTTTAAAAAGAAGCAAAGGGAAGTTCAGTAGCACCCATAGGAGAGAGAGGAAACCATCCCAAGTGCAGATGTGCTACAAAGGAGGTGCCAGCCCCTGTCAGTGCCTGGCTGCTCCAGATTCCAGGAGAGCACCTGTCCTCACTTCTTGTGGAGGGGTGGGATGACCACATGGAGCTCTGCTCCTGATGCCTAAATGTCAGTGCTCACATTGAAGCATTTTATGTCACAGCTCACAAATCTGTGCTGATATAGAATATTTAATTTTGAGCATCATTCCTGCAAATGTGTCTGGTTAAATTCCTGGCTTGAGCGATGCTCTGTGGTAGGGGGACCCATGAGCTCCTAGTCTGATCCAAGCATTTCCTTTTGTTGATTTTTATGTAGTAACTCTTGTTCTTGAGTTAGATCTTGAGGAGAAATTTTCTGTTTCCTTTGTATTATTCTTTAAATTGTGATACATTCTGCATGCTCTTTTATCCACCTTTGTTCAAAACACTGCTTACCTTTAAAGTATCATCTCTGGGGATGTGCTTCCATAGCTCTGATTGTTTCTGGCCCCAGTATGTGAACCTTATTCCTTTGCAATAACTGTTTCAAAGGGTACTGGCTAGCTCAGCTTTTTTTAACCTAAGCAAGGGTATTGCCATTGATTATCATGGTATTAAAAATAATGATTTATAATACCATGATAATAATGAAAATACTTATAAAAATAGTAAGTATTCTTTTTCATACTACTTTCTTTGCCAAAGTGGTGTGCAAAAGGATTTTAAGCAAGGTTCACTAGCTAAAGCAGTGATTGGGCTGTTCATGTCAGCACTCTCTGGTTTGTGCCATTGCATTTGGAGCACCTGGAGGCAGGTGAACAGTTCAGGCTGTGACCCCAATGTGCAGGAGTTCCTGCAGACTGGTGTTGATCGTTCTGTGCCACGAGGCTGGTTCCCTGCCTTTGATTCCTGTCTCTTTCATACTGGCAGAATGAAATTACTGCTTGAGTACTTTCAGGTTTTGCTGCTTCACTACTTGCACTTGTTCCCAGAACAGCTCTGCTGGATGTATGTTGTGTTATCTTGGAGCTCTTGAATGTTGCCATCATGAAAAAGGATTATTTGTACCATTTTTTGATTTATGACATTAACTTAGAACCGTCCTCACCTTTTGGGGGAGTAGTGGTTTACACATATGCATGTGATAATCAGTGATGCCCAGTTTTCCAAATGGAGTGAGGAGGCAATTTTGTCCCCTGCTACTTTACTGACATACTGCTCTGGTGCTGCTGTGAAAAATTTTAGTGTCCAGCCTTTTTCTGTGCCTTTGCTTTTCTCAGCCATAACATGAGTTCCCACTTCAGCCTCATCTTCCTCGTGTTCCCCCAGCCCCAGGGAGGGCACAGCTCTGATGGCCTCTCTCCTCTTCATGGGCATGCCAGGGTGCAGTGGCCCCTCTCTGCTTTCCCAGATAAAGTGTTTTGAGGATTTGAGAGGGCAAGAAAGGGAAGAACAGCAGAGTGAGAGGAGCTAACAAGTCAGGATTGCTGCTCATGGAAGGAAGTGGAGTTTTCTACTGGCATTTCCTATTTCCCTGTCCTCTTGTCCCCAACTGCTGTGTGGGGTCATTAGGGGCTTGCTGCCCAAGCCCAGCTCACACCAGCTGCCTCTGGCCAGCAAGGCAGGCAGCTTCTTAGGAGGGACATTGCCAGAGACAGGAGTGATATTTATGTGAGACAAGAAGCTTCTCTGCATCACTTGAAGACTGGCTCCAACCTCAGCCAAGAAATTTGAGTGGGCAAGATGGTTTTCTTTGCTGTTGGTTGTTTCTATATTTTTAAGCACTCCATCTTTAATTGCCTGAAAAATTAGTAATGATATAGAGGAATCACTACAGAGACCTCCTTTTGAAATACTCCCAGATGAAATGAATGCCTGCCTTTTGATTCAGGTCCAGCCTCTCAAAATTCAATGAATTCACTAGTGCAGAGGAATTTATTTGCAGGGGTGCAGGTGTAAATAAGATCTTTGACATGAGTAAGGAGAGCAGGCTGTTCTCTTGCTGAACTGTTTCCATTTGTCCTCTGGAGAACTGTAGGAAAGGCCTTTCCCCTTTACCTTTTGCAGCAGTTCTTGAGGTGATTTGATTCTTTCTCTACCACCTCAATCCTTATTGCAGGGGAGGAATGTGGGGTTAAACATCTGGTACTGTCCAGTCTCTCAGCCTAGGTAAATTACTGGAATATTATTCCATTTTTGTCTCTAATACTGGCAAACTGTCCACTGGAAAAAGTCACTTCACTTGCAGCATTCCAGTTGTTACAGATTTTTAGAGTCTGTATTAAAAGTAAATATAAAGAAACTTTTGCGTGACTAATCCTCCTTACCTGAATGGTCAGCTATCATGGACTTAAAAACAAAAACACAGTAATTTTTTTTTCTCTTTTTCTCCTGCACTTTTGACAGATTGGGGGAGAAAACTTCCACAGATCACAGATCTGTGGGTACAGCAATAATGTTCGGAGGCTGTTTGAAGATAAACCTGGAATAGGAGGTCAACTGTTACCTGGTCAGACCCTGAAAATTACCAGCAGTGTGTTTCCTGAAGCAGCAGGAAGTAGTCCTCCTTCTTGGATAGCATTTGACAAGCAGGTATGTAGTATGTGTACTATGTAGAAATACCTTTTTTTTTTTTTTTTTGACGAACTGCTACAATATAATGATGAAATTTTATTAGTCAGATATTTCAGAAGATTATTTTGTGCATGCAAAAAAAGCTCCTAGATAGGCAAAAAGAGTGGTAGTGGGGTTTTTTCATTATATTAATGCATTGGACAATTAATATAAACATAACAAAAATATATAAAAATATTTCTGTATTGGATACATCTCCTACAGGATTTAACAAAAATAAGGGGGTGGGAAGCATATTTCTTTTTAGTGAAAGTGATGACAATAAGGGAATTATTTGGCAAGCTGGTAAGAATGAATGTAAGGTTATCCCCAGTCTAGGAGAAAGTGTGTCTGGGCACTTGGGAATCATTAAACTCATGGAGTGCTACATGCTTGGGATTCACTCATCCCATCATACTTGTATACTCAAAGTCCTGTTGACTTCTGGACTTTTATATGATTTGTTATTGTATAATTGTGTATGTCTGATACAGAGACAGAAATTTAAAATTAGGGTTTGTTTTTTGTTTGTTTGGGTTTTGATTTTGTTTTTTTTTTTTGTTTGTTTGTTTTGGGTTTTTTTTGCAAGAATTTAGTGTCACCTTTTAAGTTAGAGAATTATAAAATAACTGTAACCTGTGATGACAGGAATTTTGTAGCACATTGTTGTTGCTTGCTGTGTTTAAATTCACATTAAATTCTACTTAGAGATGTTTTATTTCAAAAGCAAAAAGCCTACAATCAGGGAAGGAAAATGATCCAGAAAAAGGAATCATTCAGCAGATAGCAGAAATGTTGCATGACTAAATGATTATGGTATTTAAATATTGAGAAGAAAGGCAAATCTCATAATTTTTGCTTTAAAAGAGAAGCCATGCAGGTAATTGGAGTACAATTACACATTCATTTTTGGCAGAGCAGAACTACAAGAAGAAAATGTTAGGTTTGAACAGCTCATGTGCCTTTGGTTGTCTTTGCCTTTGAGATCCTTGGTGTTGCTCCCAGAGCAACATGCTTGGGTGTGACCTGGTCCAGTGTGCCCAGGTGTTACAGCTTCAGCCAGACCTGGACTTGCTTTTCCTACTCCCTCCATGGAGGGTGTGTTGGCTCCTCAGGCCTTGGATCCAAGCCTGTGGAATCAAAGGGGTTCAGTAGGAGGCAGAGGGACCTTCCAGTGTGTCGGGATCTCTCGCTGGTCAGAGTGACCCCAAGAAATGTTAAAAGTCTCTTTTCCCAGCCTGGAGCTTGAAGAAGGAGTCAGGGCTCTTCATTTCTCGGTCTCAAGGTTGTTTCTTGTTTCTTATCTATAAAAAATTTTCTCCTGCCCTGCCGAGGTCCATCCATCAGGACAGTTCCAGGCACTCTGCCTGCTCCCGGGGCAGTGTTATGTCTTTACACTAAAAACTACATGTACAATGTTTACAATCACTTTCCAATACCTATCACCTATGTTAGACAGTGAGCTTCTACTCTCAACCAATCCAAAAGTGCCAACATCACAGCAGAAGATGGAGGCCAAGAAGAAGGAGAAATGCTGGATACGCCCAGATCCCTCCATCTTGCCTCCTGAAACCCCATTCCAAAAACCCCAAAATCTACTTTTCCACCCCGTGATAACTTCACTGTTATTCTACTTAAATTGTTGTGGCTTGCTGATCTTCATATAAGGTTGGTAATTTTCTCCATGGGTCATAATCAAACCCACAGGTGTTCTGGGCTCTGTGCCAAGGCTTCTGAGCCCCCTGGCAGGGGTCCTGGCTGTCCTGGACAGCCAGAGGGATGTCCTGGGTTCCTACACCAGTGAGCATCAGTTCCTGGCCTTGGCTGGCCAGAGGAGCTTGCTGCCCTTTGGCCATTCCTGATCTAGTCCATCCACAGGGCAGTCCAGGACAGGAGTCTGCAGGTTCAGAATTGGCCTCTGGAGGGCTCATGTGTTTGTATTAATGGCAGTTTGTTACAGGGCACTCAGTATCCAAGTAATTTAGCTTCCCCAGTTAAGAGCCTGGAATGCAGCTCTGTCCTCCAGTGCTGCAGTTTGGGACTCAGCAGAATGCACTTAATGAAAAAAGGTTTGAGAGGGTGTTTATCTTTTGAAATGTAAGCTGCTTTCTTACCACTTTGGCTGTTAACTTTCAGTAGTACCATAGCAACTGGAAGAAGGACAGGCATAAAACTTCATTACTAAGTAAGCTGAGAAGTAGTCTTTGTAGTTTCATTGCCTAATAGGAAGCAGGTGTAAATTTTATTTCTTCTATGATTAAGTACACACACAAGGCCTCCTGGGCTTGGAATGATATTTATAATTTGACTATCACAGGTTCTTTGTGGCACTTTGCAAAGTGCTGCAGAGTTTATTCAATATTTATTTTTGGATTTCATAGGTAACATTTAATGTTTTAAGGAGTGGGATGGGAACTTTGTTGTTCTATACTGCAGATGAGACTCCAGTTAGTAAGTGTAACATTTTGAGTATTTTTAAGAGTAACTTTGGTCCAAAATGAAAAGTAAGTCATCTTCATTTCTGTTCCTTCCCCTCCTCACACTTCCTGAATCATCTGCTTTGATCTGCAATATTTCAGTTGGTTGCTGCTTGTATTTCAGTCACACATTAGCATGTTGATAAGGCTGTAAAGAGAATAAAGTGTGAGTGCAAAAGAACCTGCACACGCTCCTCAAATGGGATAAACCAGGGCATAGGTGTGTGCTCAGAGAAAGAAATAAATCCAGTGTATTAAGGATGTGATTGGGCTTGGAGTTGTGTGCAAACAGACTGCTTTGCCTGGCTGGTGTCTCATGAGACAACTGTTCTCAGAAGAGATCATTGACAAAATTAAGAACAATTAGTGATGAAGCAGAGCTCTTGAAGAGCATTCTAGTGGGACTGGCAGAATAGGGACAAGAGGGTGCAGAAGTTTCCATGTTTCCAGAGGAATGAAATTCTGATCCTTGTCAGCTGAAGCTCAGGATGTTCAGACTGGGATACCATGGTTCTATCATAGCACCTTTTCTGACCCCTGGAGTGTTCAAGAGGTGGATACAGGGCTCCTGGTCATTCCAGAACAGTAGCTAGAGGCCAGGAAGGATCATTTGGTCACCAAAAATGGCACTCTGCACCAGTGTTTAGACAAATGGAAAGAGGAAGAGATGTTGCAGGTTGATAGTTTGTGTTGTCTCTGCTGTATATCAGATGTTTTGTCCAGTGGTTTTGTGTTTGATACATGAAGCAGTGAAATCCACAATTAAAAACTGTGGAAAAGTATTAATTTTTAAATATATTTTAAAATCTGTACATTGTTCAGAAACTTGCATGTTCTACTAATTAAACTATAACCAAGTTTTCTGGATTCCTTTGTGTGAAGATCTAATGCTATCAGGTTTAACAGGTAATGGTTATGTGGTTTGATTGTAATTTAAATTTTATTTCTCCAGTGGTGGAGGGTCACAGTGCAGGAGAGTTGGTGCCAAAAATGTGTCTGTCATACTGTTCAATGGTTGCTGAAAATCAGTGGGATCTGACCCTTTGAAATAATTTCTGGAAACAGAATTATTCTCATTTTGCACTTACCCTGCCTGAGAGAAGGGAATGTGTCTGAGAAATCTGAGCAGGACACAGGGTGGCTGTTGTTGTGTGCAGGCTGCTACTTCTCTCTTCCCAGATGTAGAAAAGGAGGTTGTTCTTGTCCATGAGGTGTTATAAAACCTCTGGATGACAGAGTACTCATGAGTACTCATGGAAGTACTTTGGGATTCCCAAAGGCATGTGCAAAAGGAGTGCAGACTGTTAACCAGTGTGTTCTGTCATGCAGGGAGCTCAGCCAGCTTATTAGATTTCAAACATTTCCAGCTCATGGTCTGCTAGATGCTTGTTGAAACATAGGGAATGGTTAAACTGTATTTTTTTCAATGCTTCAGGTTGTCTGATGAATGAAGAATAAAGGTAATTGCATTTATTAAATATAACCAGTGTGGAAAATTAAGTATAAATTAACAATCATTTGACCCAAATGTACTGGGGGGACAGGATGGAAGTTTTAATTCATGCTTCCTGCACATCCTTACCAAAGCAAGCATCCTGCTAGATAATGCCCTAGGAAGTAGATACATCTCTCATGGTCCCTTAACATTGGTGTTGGTGGTTAAAAAATGATACCAAGAAGTGCAAAATTTGTGTAATGCTGTGAGTTTGATCTGGGATCTCCAGGTATGAGGGCCAGTGAGCACCTGCCCTGTGAAGTTGGGTTTTTTTTTTGCATTATTGCTGTTACAAGAGACCATGAAGAGAAGTTGCTACACTCTGTGTGATTTCCCCACTCACTGAACTGCAGAACCTGGGCAGTTTTGAAATGCCAACATTGCACAGCTGTAAGTGCCTCCTGAAAAATGTAATTTCTCTCTGATAGGTTTCAGTTCCATTCATTTGAACACTTGCAGGATCTGCTTAAAAAGAACTCTTTCCACTTACATTGATGGTAAAGCCATTGCTGTCATCATGCACTGTATTTTCTAGTAATTCAGAGCATAGCAGTCTAAAATTTGCTTCAGTACCTGGGCAGCTCATTGTGTTATCATAAATGCTTTGTTTGGAAGATTTTCCAAGCAACCAGCTGATAGTTTTGTATTGATTTATTTCTTTACTTTAGAGTTCCATCTCTGCTTACACGTTGTGATAATAAAAATGCCAAGCTAAGAATTTTGTATTTATGTGCTTTAATGTGGATTTCTGTTCTTACTTTTCTGAGAAATAAATCTACCTCCTGAAATCCATACATTTAGTTACTTATGACCTTTACAAGTTTATTTGACATATTCTGCAAAAGTGTTGGAGATTTTGCTGCTTTATATTTATTTATTGTTTTTAATAGGTGTTGTGTTTTGATGCCTATTTTGAAGAAGAAGTGCCTGAAAAACATCAAGAGCTGTATAGAATTAGACACTGTAAAATATATTTCTTCCTTGAAGATGATACAATTCAAGTGACTGAGCCTGTAGTGAAAGACAGTGGCTTAAATCAAGGTATCTGTTTTTATTGACACCTTTTTTCCTCCCCTTTATATCTCTCTTCTCTGCAGTCTTGTTCCATTCCAAAGGATATATAATATGAATTCTTATAGCTAAAATGGAGTGTAAATCCACAGGTATAATTGTCTTTTCTTGTTACAGATCATGATATGAATTCTTTTCCTGTCTTCATTTCTCAAGATGTGGGTTTTGTAAGGCTGAAGCCTCTCCTGTACTCAAACATACAATTTTTTCTCTAATATAGCAGTTTGAAATAATGGTGGTAAGGTCTTTGTCAGTGTTGTGTCAGTCCTGCAAAAACAATCTGTGTTCTAGATCTCCATTCCTGAGCCTGGCTCCTCCCCTCTTGGCACTGGCAGGGAGCTCTGTGGCAGCAGCTCTGTAATTGTTCATGAGCTACTGCAGTGTCTCTGCCACTATTGAGGACAAGAGTCTTCTGTGCCTCTGGCTTTTGGCTCCTTTATGATTAAAGTGCCCTGTGCACAGTAATTCTTCCTTGATGCCTTTTAAGTTGAGGAGCTGCCTTGCCTCAGTGTCACAGCCAGCCCTGTTCTGGGACCAGCCTGAGGACTTAGGAGGAGGGGTTGCTGTGCTGATTTACTGAGGTATTACTGGACTTGGTTTATATTAAGAAAATGTGATCTAGCAGTCAACATCCTGTTACAGAGGGGGAACACAGCTGCTGCTTCTTGGTGTTCATGGGTTGCTGCCAGAATTAAAAGTTTTCAAGGGATATAATCCAGAGAAGCAGGATGTCTTGGGATGGCTGCACCTCCCAGTCCCCAAAGATGTTTGTACATTTTATACATTCTTAGCACAGTAATTTTTAAAAATAAGTTAACCATTTAACTACTCTATTCTTTTCCCAGATCAGCAGATGCTATCAATTTCTCTGTCTATAGAATAAGATAATATTTAAAGATGTTATGTGCATCATTACTCTTAGGACTGGGATAAATTGCCTGTGAATCTCTTAAAACAGTATTTCAGACACTACTGTTCTTGTGTTGAGTGGTTCCTGCCAGAAGTTTTGCAAGCTCATCAACAGGGACTGATTTTGAATGCAATGAAACCCTGTCCTACTCCTACCTGGGCAAGTGCTTTTTCATGTGAAGAAAATCATGTTGGGGCTCTTGTCCTTACCCCTAGCCTGCACACATCTGTAGGATGTGGAAGGCATCACTGGGTTTAGGTTTTCCTTGACTTGTGTGCCCCAAGAGTGGGAGCAGCTGCTTCTGGGGTTTGTGGCTTAGAGGAAATGTCCACTGACAAAGGAAGTACAGAGAGTCAGAGGTGATGCCTTTGAGAGAGAAGGTGGAAGCCAGATTCTTTAGAGCAGGATAAAGCAAATTCAAAGCTGATTACTTTGAAGGAGTTATTTTCATTGTTTTTGTACTATGAGTTGTGCAGGCTGCCTCTTCAGCCCTAATGTTCCTGGCAGTCTGGTCCTGTTCTTTTGGTGACAGGAAGGCTCCAATTTCCTCCTGTTTCCTTGGTTGTATCTTGTGTTAATGATTGTTGGGGTCACCTTTGATACTGGACCTAAAATTAACTGAATAGTATTAGAGAGAAACAAGAATTTTCTCAGTCTTCCATGCAAGGATGTTTTGAAACTCTCTATGAGATTATCTGAGTAGTTTATGTGGGATAAACATGCAACGTATTTACCTGATGGATTAAAAATGTTTGAAGATGTCCAAAATGCTCTTAATTTATTTGTCACTGGTACCTGGTCTGGTAAGGAAGCTCTGTGTATAGCAAGGAAGAAAAACTGTAGATTGAAGGGCCCAAGGACTATTTGGGATGTGTTTGGGCTTCACAGTTGATGCATAGATACAGGGCCTATACTTTATCATAAACATCTTCATAAATATTCTTGTTGTCCTAGAATTAATATGATGTAGAGTGAAAGAGGTGATGGTGACACCCATTAGAGGATTCTCTTCTCACATGCACTTGGGGTTTGACCTCATGCTCCATAAATGAAGACCAATGACAAAGTTATTAAGTTAAAGGCTCTAAATATTTGATGTTGAATACATGCAAAAACAATATTTCTTAAAAATATATACTAAATCATTAACTGCTAATCTTACCATTTTCAATAAAGAGTTGTCCCATTTCCTCTCTTACTATAATTCTATATCTCTCTATCTATCTATCTATCTATCTATCTATCTATCTATCTATCTATCTATCTATCTATCTATCTATCTTACATTGTTTAAATGATTTTATCCTAACTGGGAATTTTTAAGCCCAAGAACAACAGGAGTGGAAGTGTCTGCATTGTGGAGCTGGTAAACTGAAGCACAAAGGAGTGAAAATCTTACCCAGGATCATACAGAAAAGGTCATAACAGGGTGAGGAGCTGAACTGAACTGAAGTTCAGGATCCTGACCATTTTGCTGCTCTCTGCACATCTGCTGAAATACAACTTTTCAGTTAATTAAAATTCCAGGGATTTGTAGAGGAGAGTTCAGCTGTAGGAGAGCTTGGGTTGCTAAAAGGCAAACTGCACTGAACAAAAGATCACAGGTGTATGAAGAAAAATGTGTGAGGACATCAGGAGCAGGATGGGCTCAGTCTGTGTGGAGAATCTGCAGTGCCAGGAAAGGGTTTGTGTAAAGGAAGAACAAAGCAAAAACCAGTGATGGGTAAAGTAGAATTGAACTGTTGAAGGCAGAGGGTGCTGGTCACACTAACTTGGATGTTTGCCCTGTCAAAAAAGATGTAAACCAGACAGCTGGGATGGCTGTTTTAGGGAGGCTTCTTGGAGAGAAGGTAGAGCTGTGACAGGGTAGATCAAGGCTAGATCTTATCTTAGCTGGTTAATGCCTTGAGGCCATGGGATTACCAATGCTTGTGCCATAACCCACAAATGAGACTTCGATGGTCTGAATGGGTGTCTGGGAATGGTAGGATTGGAGAAATGCAGTAGTTTCCCATTGTATTCTTGCAGTGGTTGTGCTTTGTGGAAAGAAATTTGGACAGTCTTACAGACTGCAGGAAGATCTGGTGAAGGAACGGTGGTCAAAGAAGTTAGAAGATTTTCTAAATTGAATTATGATTTTACAAAAGTAAAACAAATTGGCTTCAGAGAAAAAAAGCAAGAAAATGTCTTTTTACCATTGATCAAAATCTCAAACTAATGAAGTAAATGATCTGTGGGAAATGTTTCAGTGACTTTAAAAACTGCTTTATGAAACTGGCTGCTGTACTTGGACATTAATTTGGACTTACAAGGTTGCTACTAAATAGCTGAAATTTAAACTTAATTTAATTTTGGATACTGCCTTGCTATTTGGCAAATATTAGAAACATTAGAGGAGATCTGTACTGAGGAGGAAATGCAGAGACCTTGAACTTGAGAACCAGAATCAAGGCAAGAAACAGCAGGACAATCACAGTGCACAAGGTCCAAGTCAAGATGAGAGGAGGACAGTAAACCTGACCACATAACAAACTCCAAATGCTTCTTCCACAGCCAGAATGATAATTACTCTTTCAGTATAAAAAAAAATTCTCCCATGGAGAGCCAGGCTACGTATGGCAGTTGCAAGTGTTTTGTACATATAATTCCCAGTTAACAGGACTGTGCCTGGCTGATACTGTCTTATCAAAAGGTCATTTCTGTTCCTGTGGGGATGACTGTAGTTTCCAGTGCAATCCAGACCCTGCAAGCCAGAGCAGAGTGGAGCAGCTGGCTGGTTTCCCCAAGGTCAGCCAGCTGAAAAAGAGAGTGGAGCTGCCTCCTGGCTGGGTTCCCAAGGCCGGCTGGCTGAAGAGGAAAGTACAAGTGGGAAAGTGAAGTTGCATCAGCTCCTCCAATATAACAGATTATCTAAGAGTTTAAGCCTCCCCCAAGGCCTTGAAATAATTGTGATTTTGCCATATTTGATGGTGGCCAAATCATGACCTTGCTATGTTCTGGAAGGGTGAATAAGTGAATGTAAGAAGCCTCCTTGTTTATTGGGATTAATTCTTTGAGTTGTTGTGAATAATAGTGGTGGCTTCTCCTCCTTTCTGTGCAAACAAAGTGTGTACAAACTCTGGGTATTACTCATTCCTCTCCTCTCTCTAATGTGCTCTTGAGCTGTGCAGAGTCAGAGAGCTGTGCTGAGGAAACTCTGGATACCATTTTATTTCTTCTGCAGAGAAGAGAAGGAGCAGACACCAAATCATTTTCTGCCCAGCTTCATTGTGAAAAGGCCTTCACTACTAGTGGGATCTCCTTAAGCAGCTGCTGGGGTTGCCAAATAACCCAAAGCCCCAAGAGCAAAGAAGATATGCCACAAATTTTGGTGTGGGAGCTCAGTGCCACCACCACTGTCAGAGCAAAGCAGTACCTCAACTCTTTCCAAGAGCACAGTAGAGCAGAGCCTTAGTCTGACCAGATGCAAATATTTAAATCAATCCTTGGTGGTGAAGTAGCATGTCCTGCTCAATAAACTGACAACCAAAGAACCATCAGGAACAGCAATCCATCCTGAGCAACCTGAAAACTGCACCATCAGATGCTCCTTTAACAGCTTGCAACAAATTTCTAGACAACATGTATTATTTTCCAGAAGGAAGAACAATTTTAAAATGATGAGACCTAACCCCAGCTGATCAGGTTTTATTAAATTTCAAATTCAACATTATGAAATGTACCCTCTACATGTGTACATCAGGCACAGTGATACCTAATAAAAGCAAAGGATTGCTACAGATAATATCTCTACGAGACATTTTCCATTAGGAAAGAAATTCTTCTCCCTCAGAACAAAATGAGTATGTGTGTTTCACCCTTAAAAGTGATATGAAAAACAAGCTGAGGCTGATTCACCAAACCTGAAGTGAATATAATCTCTGAAAACACCTCATATTAGGAAATCATCAACCATTATATTTTAGCTAGAGTGATGATTCAAGAGGATTTGCATGCTCTGACTTACTCCATTATCTGTTGATTGACCTAAGAATTAGCCAAAATCAGGTAAAAGGTTTTAAAGTATATGGTTTTTTAAAATCTAATGCAATGCAGTTTTACATCTCATTAAAATGTGCTACATCCCATATTTTCTAATACCTTCCATGAGGATACATCCTAAATAGGTGTTTAATATGCTTAAGCAGATAGAGGTTCAAGTTTATTTTACAGTCAAAGGTCAGTAACCAGAATATTGGATTCAGTACATGTGAAACATCAGGATGATAAATGGGTCTTAAACAATTATTTTAATGGGAACACAAAGTAAATCTGCTTTGTTGCTTTATTCCCCTGAAAAATTAAGGATATGTTTTTGTTGTAGGAATTAGAACTTAACAAACAACTCTGATAATGTAGTAAAGAAAGGTATTTCATACAAATTAGTCTACAGGGAAATAAAGTGAGCAATAAAGAATTTCCATGGACTAACCTAGGAACTAAGCCCTTCAAACACTAAAGCACACAGTGGTATCTTTCTCCCTTCTGCTCTGCCTTTATCCCCTCTCTCCTCAGGACCCCTTAAGTTGGTTCTAAAATTCCAGTAAGTTATTTCTGAAATATTTGTGGTATCCCTAAACCACTGAGGTAGGAAGGGATACCTTAAGATTTTCTAGTCCATGCCCCTGCTCCAAGGAGAATCAGCTGGAGCCAGATGCCCAGGGCCATGTCCTTTTGGGTTTCTCTGAGAATGGAGACTTTGCAACCCTTTTGGAGAGCCTGTTCCAGTATTTGATCACCCTCACAGTAAAAAAGTGGAATTTTGTGGAATTTTTTATCTTTTAATTTGCTGTCATCCTGCCAATGGGCACCATGGAGAAGAGCCTGGCTCCATCTTCTTCATTCCCTCTCACCAGGTATCTGTAAACTTTGATACGTTTTCCCCACCTTGAGTTATCTCTGTTCCAGACTGAACAGACCCAACTCTCTCAACCTTTCTTTGTTTGAAAGATGCTCCAGTCTCTTGTTTACAAGCAGTGAGTATTTTTGAAGCATCACCCAATTCATCAATGTATTTGACAGTTTTCAGTTGATAGGCCAATAGCAGTTTCTTTCTCTTTTAAGGTCTTTTAATGCTCAAAAGGTAATAAAATTCAATGCTGTCAGGATAACAGTCCTTTCATTTAAAGACTATGAATAAGAAAATTTAAGTATTTGATTACTTTGTCAAAGATCAAATATCTCTCTTTTTTCTCCTCTCCTCTCATTCTTTCTCTCTTGGATACTGTTTCTGTGAGACTGTGGGTTGTGATGTCGTGACTCTGTATTTTTGAGATGGATTCTTTGCTTCAGACCAGCAATCAGAGCCCAACTCACCTCTCTTGTCTCTACTTTCCATGTGCTCCTTAAGGAAGCTCAGTTCAATATCAGTTCAATGTCCCTTGATAATCAAACTTTTTTCCCTTCTGAGGCAGGTTTTTGTTCTCTAAACCTAGTTCTGTTAGGTTTCCTTAGAGCAAATATTGTTTACCTCATGAATTTACTCTGTTTTCCAGGAACTCTTTTACGACGGGGCCTGGTTCCACTTCCACCTCCTCATGAGGATCAGTTCTATACTATGTATCATTTCAATATCAACACAGAAATAACCCTTTATGGCCGAAAATATAAGATTACAGATTGTGACCTGTACACAAAAAATTTCCTGAGGAAGATAGGAATCAGACTAAATCCTCCTGCAAGGCGTCCAGACGACCCATACACCACAGAGCGGCAAAAGGTCAGGAGGGCAGCAGTGGTGAAAACTTGATTTAAATAAAACTTGATTTGAATGCATATTACTTATGTGCATTACATACATTATTTCTTTAATATCAAATAGAAAGTAGCTATTTCAACATACTAAATCCCAAGAGAAAACTTGGATTGAAAAAATTTGGTACATGCTTCGTTGTACTATATACATAATTTTCTCTTTATGTGTTTGTAAACCTTTTAAAACAGAATAAAATTAATTAGGAAAAATAATATAAACCTTTCAGTATTATACTGAAAAGAAAAAGGTATGTACCTATTACATGTTCTGCTGTAATTTACACGTTCTACTTATGATTTTGCTTGAGCTAATCTAATGATAATAAATACTTTTAAAGTGTTTAAAGGCAAATCTAATTGGAATTGTGGTTCTAGCACCCACCCATGGCTACCTGCAGACTTCTTTCTTCCATACATATGTTATCTTTCATCTCTATTCCAACATGTTTTTAACATATTCTTTACATGTGTAAGGCAAATTCAGTGTTCTGCAGTTTTAAGACTTGCTAGGTTTTATTTGTCTCCCTCTTTTGTAAGTGTATGGGATCACATATACACAAACACACACTTCCAGAAGTCTCACTCACAACTCCTAGATTCTATGTGGATTCCCCTTTGCAGAACTGGTAGTTTGGGGTTTTTATTTTTTTCCCCTCTGGGAATAGTAATGGGAGTGATGTTTTCTGTTGGGAATAATGACAAGCTTCCTTCAGTTCTGTTTTTCTTGATTAATATAAGTGCAAATGGCACTTGACCTGACTCTTAGCCTGTTGTGACAGATCCAGCCTGGTCCTCTGGAAGCAGCAAATACTCCCAGTCTCTGTGGTATCCTCAGTGCTCCCAGGGAGAAAACTGCTGTGGGCCTCAGCAGCAGTAGTGGAAGGTGACTGTGACTGACATGTGTAGGACAATTTCCCTGTCTCTGAGGCACTCTCAGGCCAACAAGTTGGTTTCTCTTCATTCATGCAGCATGGCTTGTGCAGTTCCCCAGTGAAAAGCAGCATTTGTAACACATCTGGTTCTGTGTTGTGGTGACTCAGCCTGGCCATGGGTTTCTTTTCCCTTACTCAGCCCCTGTAGGTAACAGCTGTGTATATAAACACATGCTGAGTTGTCTTGATACTGTCAGACTGTGTCAACATTTTGTATGATACTGCATAACCCACTGAGGTTTTAATTTTTTTTTTAACCACAAGCAAAACATTCAAGAATTGGGCATATCAATCCCTAAAGAGAATGGAGAGGGGAAAAAAGGTTTGAGAAATAAGAGCTTCAGAAGACAAAAAATTACAAAAATCTATGTCTTCATATTCTCAGTTGTTGAGAAATTCCTGAAAAGTTATTTAGCAGATTCTGGCTACCTTATGCTTTCACTTTTCTGTGAAAAAATTACCACCTAATTTGTGGAAGGTAATTTTTTTTTGATTGCTCTGGGCTACTTAGAGCAAAATTAAATTGGTTTTCACTGGACTCCTAGTACATGGCCAGAAAATGAAGGTATGAAGGAAGGTAAGGAATGGGATGGGATAGAAAATGAGGCCAGTGGAAAGTGCAGTCAACCATTTAGACTCAAATTTCACAGAATTACAGAACCATTTAGGTTAGAAAAAACCTCTGAGATCATCAAGTCCAACCTGTGACCAGTCCTCACCTTGTCACCCAGATCAGAATATCACATCCACGTGTTCCTTGAGCACCTCCATATGGGGCCTCCACCACTTCCCTGGGCATCTTCTTCCAATGCTCAAGAACCCTTTCCATGAAGGAATTCCTCCTGTATTGTTGGAGGTGTTATTCCATGGATGACAATGGTGGTACCTGGTTCTGTGGCTGTGTTTTGCATCTTCAAGGGTCAGGAAGGAGGAAAGAGAGCACTGGGAAAGTAAATAACTTGATTCTGCTCTCCTTATTTTAAGATTTGATGCTCTGAAAGAATGGACCTTTTCCCTCACAGATTTTTAAGGCCAGAAGGTGTGTTAATGGATAAAGAGAAATTTAGACAATATAAACTGTCCACAGTCAACATTATTTTCTGTTTAGACAGTTCAGCTCACATTGTCTCATCAGTGTCTGTCACAATTCTTCTTTGGAAGCAATTTTGTAGATGAGAAGGATTATCTTATCCCTTTTAATGCACTTTGGTCATGTGGATTTGGACTTGTGAAAAACTCTCTGTTCAGGTCACCATTTATAGATGTGAACTAACAGTACAGAGATGCAGTCCTTGGACTGGATCATCATCCTGGCACCCAGTTTAACCCAGTGCTACTGGTTTGCAGCAACCATGACTGCAGGAAGCACCTTGTCACATGAGCTGGAAAGTGTCTTCAGTTGAACATTTGGTGTTCCTTATCAGACCCATGGGTGTGTTTTGAGAGGAGAACAAATACACCCAGTACCTGCCAACTGTGTAGCATCAATCAAAAGTTAAAAATCTATGTTTTAAAGTTGAAGGACAGAAAATACCAAAGGGAAAAGAATGAATTGATTCTTTACACCACATTATCTGTAAGAAATCATTTTTAAGGAAGTAAATCAGGAAGAGTGATGCTATTTGGCGTTCTAGTCATCTGATTACCACAGGCAGTTTCTTGAAAATATGAGCTGTACTGTAAATAATTTAACAATTCTCTGATCTAGAGGACCTTGTTGCAAGAAAAACAAGGATTAAAACCTATCCAAAATTGTTTTCATGTTTTTTTCTGAGGGCACAGCAACTTTGTACATACTTCTCTGATAGTGACATAAAAAATATTTCATGTATTGTAATGGTGTGGTGTCATTTGAAAATCCTAAACCTATGTTCTAAGGTCAGACAGCACCATGCAGTTGTGATCCTACTTTTCGGAGTAAATAATTAAAAATACACTAATTAAAATTCTTTTAATTTCTCCTTTACCAGAGATACCTGGAGAGCACGAATCCTTTCCACCCTTATGAGCGTTTTGACACTTTGAAACAATTTCTGGAGTTTGATGGACAAGTTTTGGGGTTTTCTTGTGTGTGGAATGACCCAGAACTGAAGCTTTCTGACCCAAGGGAACTTGTTCTTCGCTATTATTTGTCTGATGACACTATTGATATAAGAGAAGTTTTACCACCAAACTCAGGCCGGGATGTGGTTCCATTTTTCCTCAAACGAGATAAGCTTCCAAAGGTGAGCAATGGAAATTTCAAATTCTTCCACTTATTAAGAAATTTCGAATACCTTGTTTTGAAAATCCTGTATTAGGATTTTAATGATATTTTTAAGTGTTTTCAGAGTATTAATCATAATTGCATAATTTAGATTTTGCACACATACTCGTGTAGTAAATTAATGAGTGATGGAAAAATATCTTTAGGCTTTTCATGCTTAAACTAAAAGGAGCATTTAGTTACAGACATGTCTTATGATTTTCTTTCTTCTATATTAATGTATTAAGGTAACTATATTAATAAAACTCTGCAATAATGGAAGACAAGAAAATTAATATTGATAAGCTTATGTAAAACTGAGGTGAATTCAGATTTGATCTATGACTTACATTTGCAGCCTTTGAAAAAGTCAGTTTTAGTATTCTATAACATTACCTCTTCATAGCAAATCTGGTGTGATTTCTTAAAATTGAGTTTCTGGGTTTGGGACATTAAGCAAAGCCAATTAAAATCAATAGGAATCCATCAATAAGCTTTCTTGGGCATTAATCATGGGAAAGGCTTCACTCAGAGAAATCTTCAAAGGGTTTGTATCCTCTGTAACCTGTTATGAATATAAAATTACTGATCTGGATACACTTCTGTATCACTCCTGACAGATCCTGATGATAGAATTACATCAGCCAACAGATGGAATAAAATACTGGGAGTCTTTTCCTCCTCTTCTTCTAACATTGATAATCTATTTGTGATACCATAGATATACATAAGATTCTGTAATAAAAACCTACCAGCAAAATATTACACTTTTCTCACCTTGTAAGTCTTGTATTCTCAGATGCTGATTTAGCAGTGGCTCTATGATATCAGACCCCTTTGACCACAGAGGTTCATGTTGCAATTTTAAGGACTGGCTTTTTCCTCTAGAAATTTTGAGAATGGTAGCAGAGGAATCAAAAGTTGAGGGGTCAGGAGAGGTGGTAAGACAAAGTAACTAATTTTGATTACTCTGCATCAGCAGTTTATTCATAATTTTAAAAAATGTGACATAAATATATATTAAGTTTGATATTGGGATAAATTACTTCTGTATTTTTAAAACTAACAATAGAAACAAAACCAGATCTTTGCCAACAAAATCATGCTGACTTGAATCTCCTCTGTTTGTGTAGTGGATAGGACCAATCCTGGATGGTTCTTTGCATGTTTTTATAATTATTACCAATCAAAATAATATCCTTTAGAGCAGATGTTGACAATGATGTGGTACTTTGGGTATGCTGACCTTTGCTTTCTGTTTGCTTCCAAGAGAAAGGAGACTTTACCCTTGGAGAGAGAGTAAGATTCTGAATGCTGTTTCTGGCATATATACTTTCTGCTTTTGGAGTATACACTTTTGGCTTTTAGGTTTAGTACTAGAATCTTAGAATTTACTAAAAATTCTCCCAGAAAATACTACAATAACAGCCAGTGTATAACAAACCTGCTGGTTCTAAGGCAGCAGAGTTTTCTTTCTCCAGTGTCACTCAAATTTCTGAAGAGTTGGTCTCTTTCCTTGCAGAATGCTCCCACTGCTCCATATCATCCAGGCACCATCACCAATTACACTCTGCTCAATGTGTTGGGAAAGCCAGAAAGAAACAAAGGCTATTACCTTCGGGATGTTCTGCAGGTCAGAAATTATTGAGTGCCTCCAGCTGTTGAATATCTTTATTGTAGTTTTTGTAATTTCTATAGTTGTTATCCTCTGCAACAAAGAGAGTTATTTATGAAATTGTGTTACCACTGGAGAGTAGCTCAAATGAGAGCTGCTGAGATTTACTGTATGTAAATCCCACATTTGTACAAGTGAGGGAGCTTAACATGGGGTGAAATACACTTACCAATGGACTTCAAAGGTTGTTAAATCACACACACTAAATGACCTGGGTTTTAACAAAGGTTGTGTGATTCTGAGATTTATGGAACTGCTGTATAAATGTTCCTTCTTTTATTAGACAGGAGCAGTGCATCAGGAATTTTACAAAGACAGTGACTTGAAAATAGGGGCAGTAATTAATGTTTGGGGAAGGCAAATATTACTCTGTGACTGTGATGAATTCACTAAAGAACATTACAGGAAAAAGTTTGGAATTGGTAAGTAGTGATCATTATCCTTTCCTTATGAGCATTTTTATACTTCCAAATTTAGCAGAGCTGTCTTCAAATTTTATTACTGACAAAACATGTTCATTAAAACCTTTAGCAATAACAATCTGTTGTAGGCTGTTAGCAGCAAAGCAGTAATTTTGCAGGTAATCCAGAAGGGCTTTCTTATACATTGCTCCCTTGAAAACTAGCATATAATGTATGTCTTCTGCTCCTAATGCCTCTATTTGAAAGCTACAGTGACAAAATGGTCATATGGATAGACTGGAATTTCTTCTTCTCTCCTTCCCCCTCCCCTTCCAATAGCTGTGTTTGCAGTCAGAAAATAATGAAGAGCATGTAGTAAGTGAGTAAGTAGAATAAGCTCAATTATTCCCCCTTATATTTCATTTTATACGGATGTTAGAATCCTCACATAATAAGATTTTCTGACATGACAGTTTTAGTCTATCACATCATTGGTTTTTACAATGCAGTTTTGTGTATTCTGGACCATTAGAGTGTGTATCTTGTGAAATTTCAGTACTAAATTCTAGAAACATTTAGCATCTATGTCTATTATGGAAAAGCATTTTGGAAATGAATAACAATAGGGGCTTTCATTTATCTGTCTTTGAATGTCTCCAGTCAGACTTGCTAATGGTTCCATCATGGACATCTTCCTGCAAAAATGCCTTAGTTATTTTCTGGCAGTTTATTCATTCAATAAATATAGCTGAGCATCTGACTATTCAGAGATGG
The DNA here is from genome assembly GCA_024362935.1 of Setophaga petechia. Lineage (NCBI taxonomy): Eukaryota > Metazoa > Chordata > Aves > Passeriformes > Parulidae > Setophaga > Setophaga petechia. The sequence goes on from JANCRA010000020.1 coordinate 2,690,185, forward strand.
TTGGAAGAATCCTACTATGGCCTTTCCCTGCCACTGTGAAATAAAACAACTGAGCAGACTATTTCTGTTACCTTGTGGTCAGATAGATGTGTGTGCATCAGAGCTTGTCTGCTGCACTGGGGGAATTAAATGGTGTAGCATTGCCATTCAAACACTAGATTAATTATTTGGAAAAAGATATTTCTTATTAAGACTTTTTCAATAATACCCTGGCATGTCTGTACCAAAGTAATCCTGATCTTGCCAGTGTGTAAGGAAGCCATATTCAATAACCATGGTATTACCTGTAATAATACCAAATTTAACTCTGGAGATGCAAAATAGGGGGTTCTGCTCTGGGAATTTCTTCAGCAATTTCTTCTTCCCATCCACTGCTGCTTTTTGGCAGCAATATCCTCTGTTTGAGCAAATTATCTCAAACAGAGAATGGGGATTTCTTAACTCAGGGCAGGCAATAAATGGAATGCAGCTGACCATCCTGGATCAAACAACCAAGTGACACACAAATGTAAAGGCCCTTCCCCTTCTCTAATGCTGGCTCAGTAATTACTGCTTATGTCTCTGGATGTTAAAAGTTAGGTGGTTTGCAAGTTAGGGGAATTCAGAAGTTGCTGATGCGCAGAATTCTAGAAAACTGTAGGTGGTCTAGTCTGTTCCTGTTCTGCAGTAAAGGAGATTTCTTTGCCTCCTGAGGTATCTTGTCCTAACCTCATAGTTTAAAATGCTGCTTAAAAGCTACTCTGAAGCTGGTTTGTGTAAACTGAGAGAGTAAATTTTTTCTCTTATCTCTGTTGCACATGGGGAACAACTGCTCAGTACTCTCTTTTAATAACCTTGTACATATCTGTCCAAGATTCCAATACAAAACCTCACTCCCCTGCCCCCATCCCAGGCCATTTGCTGCTAAGGGAAAACATTTTAGTCTTTCTTTATAGTCCATTCTTTTCTATCTGTGATAGTTTTTCTCAGTGGTCTCTCTAGTTTCTCTGTCTTGTTGACACCAAACACACAAAGATGTGCTCTAGCTGAGACCTTTAGGAAACTGGGAAGTGTTTTACACATACCTTTAAGGATATATGATGGCAGAGACTCTGGCTGACATGGAAAACCATCCATCTTGATGCAACCTGTCTTGTTCACAGACAATACTTTCTTAGAGCTAAGGGATTCACACACTTGGCTGTAAAATTCTTTCTTGCTTTTCCCACAAGGATTGAAAAAATGTAGGTATGACTTTTTAACTGGAAGGGACCAGGAGTAGAATCAGGGTAGGTTTTTAGAGAGAACTAGTGAGTGTTCACCTTTTAGTGATTTACACATTTTGTGTGTCTCTGGATGTACAAGGTACTCTCAGTGGGCTCAGTCCCACAAAGTGCTCAGAATTCCACTCCCATCCAATTAAAACTGGAACGGACTTAATTGCAGTTCCAGTCCAGGGAGACCATTTACTTGAGCAAGAGTAAGCAAGTGGATAAATTAGTTCTTACATCAAGGCACAGTACTCAGCACCTCATGGCACCAATCCAGCTGTTTTGTTATTGTGTTTTTATATTACTCCCCTTCAATTTATACTCTTCTGCCAAAGTCATTAGAGAAGCTGACATTTATTTTTGAGTCTGCAGTTTCAGCACAAGTTGCTTGCCCACGGAATTTGCCTTTTAGGAGAATGAAGAGTAGTTTAGATTTCTCTTGAAGAAAGTGATATATTTCTAATGTGGGGTTTCCCTATTTTAATATGTTTGTGAGAAGTGGAGTTTGCCCATTGATGAATGTAGCTAATGCTCTTCAGTAGGAAGCTGATGACATTACTGTCACCTAGAAGTACTATGAATGCAAGAGAAAATGCATTAATGTGTGAAGTTACCTGTTCAGACTTGCTAGTGCAGCCTCAGAGGAGGAGAAAAAGACTCTGTAGCCATGTAGGTATTGTGGTCACCCTGCTGAAATGGGAAACAGGCTGATGTGCAGTGGGGGAAGCTGGTACTTGTCCTTCTCACTTAATACAATATCTTAGCACAGAGTAGAAAGTATTCTTTCTTAAATAACAGATTACTCAAGATGGAACAAAACCAGGAAAATCTGGTTTCCTACAGCTTTTTCTTCCCTGTCCCAGCACCTCCCAAGCCTGGCTGCTGAGGCTTTTCAGAGCACCCTGCAATCCCTCTCCTGTGCCGGCTCTCCACCCCTCCCACCCCCTCATTTCTCAGGCTCCGGCCCTGACCCGCTGCCGGGGCAGGGCTGTGTGCTGCTGGCCAGGCAGCTGCTCCTGGAGATCGGGATAACAGCTGGCTCCCTGCTCCCCCTCTGCGGGGCACTACAGCCTGCTGCCAATTTTCACTAGGCTCGGCAGAGGTCAGTGTCTCTGGTGTTTAACCTCTGCACTACACGTGGAGACTGAGCAGCAGCTTCTAAATGTACTTGTGCATATATAAATTCCTTTTTTTTTCCCCCAGGTAACTGTAATAATCATTAAGAAGTAAGACTGTAAATGGAGATTTTCTTTGAATCAGGATAAACACTGTCATGTTTCAGCTGCATGGACAGTTCTGTGAGCACTAGGTTTTATTTATTCCTGCTTGTAAAAGGTAGACATGGGTTTTTTTAGTGGACGTGTTTTGGGGTTTTTTTTGCCTTCTTATTTTACTTACCTCAATTGTAAAGCAGACTATCACTAGAAGGTCCCAGCTGTTTGTCATACATCTCCTCTGATGTGTAGAGAACACTATGTTAACTGCCATCTCCCCAGGTTATCACCACCTCTTTTTTCTCTTTCCTGTTTCTGGCTTTATTGCTCAGAGGTGCCTGTCCTCTTCCTCTGAAGGCAGAATTTCTTTCCTGCTTCTATACCCTGATATTCAGTATAGTTATCATTCTAATCCAAAGTATGTAACACTTGGCTCTTCCTTGAGATATGTTCTTATCTAACACATGAGGGTTTTCCTGCAGTTCTTCAATGAGTGCAGAAGATAATCTCACACTCTATACCAAAATCTCAGAATATATATTGAAATTGAAAGCTGACAAGCTCATTCAAGCTGGTTTAGTGCTGTGTCTCTGGCAACAAATTCTTTGTGAGAAATTTAGTTTTCCTTACTAAGAAGGCTTTGCTGTCTTCAAATTGTTTATATGCTAAAGATGTGGCTGGAGCTGTTTTGTTTCTTGCTGTTCCCAGTGCTTGTTCCAATCTCACTCAGGTTTTGAAGTCGTGAGAAATCTACAAGTATGTGGTCCATGTTTGATAAATAAGTTTGTGAAATAATCCTCTAAGTTACTGAAGTAACAAGAGATGAAAATACACATGGCAAAAATACCTGTGCTATTCTTTCTGGAAGTAAAATTTGTAATCCCAGACTTTCACTTTACTCTTTACCCACTGTAAATTTACACTGAAAATGTTACAGCCTGGAAGAAGTGAGAATTGATTCCTTTTCCAGACTGGACAGAGGTAATTTTCTTAAACACCAAAGATCACCCTGAGAAGAGTGCATTTTGTATGTAAGTGCCAGCTGTCTGTCTGACTCTGCCCTAATGCTGTGTGGCAGAGCAAAGATGAAATGAGTTTTGAGCTCGGGTAGCTGGCTCTTTACAAGTTCAGAAATGAGTTTTTGACTAGTTTTGTAACCTGTATTTCTCCATGGCAATTTCTTTCTGAATTTCCTTGTTCACAGGAGAAATATGAATATATAATCCTTTAAAATCCTGGAAAGTATAGGTGACACACAGCTGGATGTTTGTATTTTTCTCTTTAGTGAAGCTAGACAGGTAAGGGCCAGTCTCTTAGGTAACAAGTGACAGGACAATAGGAAACAGCCTCAGAGGAGGTTTATATTGGATATTAGCAACCATTTCTTGACTGAAAGGGTTGTCAAGCTAGAGCAGACTGTCCAGGAAAGTAGTGGAGTGGAGTCACCATCTCTGGAAGTGTTCAAAAGATGTGTAGATGTGGCACTTAGGGACATGGTTTAGTGGTAGACCTGACAGTGCTGGATGATCTCAGAGGTCTTTTCTAGAATTAGTAACTCTATGATTCTGTGAATGACACAAGTTCATTTTACTTCAGAGATGAGATGGGAACCAAAGGGCTATAAGGGCTGAACTTCCCTTTGGATTTCGCTTACTCCGAGCTTCACTTCTGAGGGATTCAACACATCCCCCAGGGATAAAACATTATTCCTCTTTATTTACAATTTACTTCTAGTTTATAAATCTAATTTTCACCGACATGTGCTGAAGTTTACAAAAGGGGAAATGCTTCAGCATCTCTTAATGAATGCCTTATGCATGGGTGTGAATGTGCAGACTGTGACCAGCAGTGTAAACACAGGAACTTCTTGTCCTCTGCAGCCAGGATCCCGTGCAGGTGCCCTGGTACCCCGAGGAGGAGTACCTGGTACCTGCTTCTGGCAGTACCTGTGACACCTGAGCAAAGAGGCGAGGCTTGTGGCTGCCAAAATCCGCTGTTCAATAATGTCTCATTAAAAACGAGCGCTCGCGCGGATGAGCAGCGTCAGCACCGCGCCGCCTCCGCCGCGCCGCCACCGGGTGGCGCTGTGGGAGCGCGGAGCCGCCGCTCCTGGTGCCGCTCCCGGCGCGGGAATCGGGAATGCAGCGGGAAAGACGGCGGGAATTCAGTGGGAATACAGCGGGAATCTAGCCGGGAATCCAGCAGGAATCTCGCCGAGAATTTAGTGTGAATCCAGCGGAGAATCCAGCAGGAATCTCGCCGGCGGATCCTGTGTGCTACCTGTGGTGCTCAGCACCTGTAGGAATCGGGGTTTACCCTCCTGCTCCGTCTATGCCGATTTGCAGGCTCCCTGTTTATGCTGTCAGGAATTGCCTGTATCAAACACACGCTGTGCAGCTGTGAAAATGTGGTGTTTTGGTCACAAACACTGCTTAGAAAATAGGGGATCTCATACAGTTTAATGGGAATCTCATGAGGTTTAATGAGAACAATTTTAAGGTGCTGCACCTGGACTGGGGCAGTCCCCAGTATCCATCCAGGCTGCGGAATAGGCAGATCCAGGACTTGGGGGTGCTGGTGGATGAGGGGCTGGACATGCCCTGGCCCTGTGCCCTCTCAGCCCAGAGGTCAGGGGTGTGCTGGGCTGTATCCAAAGCACTGTGGCCAGCAGGGGAGGGGAGGATTCTGTCTCTCTGCTCCACTCTCCTCAGACTCCACCTGCATTGCTGCATCCAGCCCTGGGGCCCCAGGACATGGACCTGTTTCAGAGTCTAGAGGAGGCACCAGGCTGATCAGAGGGAAGGAGCACCTCTCCTATGAGCAATGGCTTGGAAAATTGGGCTGGTCAGAAGGGTTTGAGGTGACCTAAATGTGGCCTTCCACTACCTGAAGAGAACAGACAAGAAAAATGGAGACTATACAAGGGCCTGGAGTGACAGGACAAGGGGACTGGCTTCACACTGAAAGAGGGTGTGCTGAGATTAGCTATTAAGGGGAAGTTGTGTGCTGTGAAGTTGGTGAGGCACTGGAACAGATTGTCCTGAGAAATCTCAGATGCCCCATCCTGAGCAGGTCCGGAGAAGGGCAACAGAGCTGGGGAAGGGTGTGGAGCACAAGTCCTGTGAGAAGTGACTGAGGGAGCTGGGGGTGTTCATCCTGGAGAAAAGGAGGCTCTGGGGTGACCTAATCACTCCCTACAACTCCCTGAAGGGAGGTTGGAGCCCTCTCTCCTCTCAGGCAGCCAGTGACAGGTTGAGAGGACATAGTCTAAAGCTGCTCCAGGGGAGGTTTTGGTTGGACATTAGGAAGACATTCTTCACAGAAAGGGTGAGTGATTGCACATGGGAAATAGGCTGCCCAGGGAGGCAGTGGAGTCACCACCAGGATTTTAAGGAAAGACAGAAGATGGCATTCAGTGCCATAGTCTGATTGATTATGGTGGTGTTTGGTCATAGGTTGGACTTGATGATCTCAGATGGTCTAATTGATTCTGTGATTCCTGGAGCTGTTCAGGGCCAGGCTGGATGGAGCTCTGAGCAACCTGGTCTAGTGGAAGGTGTCCCTGCCCATGAAAGTGGGGTTGGAATGAGGAGATCTTTAAGGTCCCTTCCAGCCCAAACTGTTCTATGATCCTATGAGTCTGTGATTTTGGTGCATGTTTACACACACTTTCTCTTTCATGGTGAAAATTACTTTGAAGATCTCTGAATGGTCTTTCTTTGGGCTTGGCCTTTTTGCTTCTGAGTCCCAGGAAGGGCACATGTAGTTTTTATGGAGAAGAATGCTGGTGTGGTTGTGCAAAGCCCTTTTTGACTGTTTCAGGTGAAAGTATCAGCTTTTTGAGTCAGACCATTCTTCTGAGAGGTAAAGGCTAAAGGAGGGCTCATTGTTTTCAGGCTAAAGAAAAACTCTGACATCTGAATGCTTGCTGTATTTTTCAACTCATGCTGCTGTTAGGGAAGTCAGATTTTCGGAGTGTTGTGCTTTGATCTTCTGATCTAGCCATGTCTAAAACATTTTAATCACAAACCAGTTCAGTCTTCAAAGTGCCAGCAGTTTTGTCACCCTCTATTTGCACTGAAACCCATGCTACAAGTTAGGTTATCCATCTCTCTTCAGTTCTGGGTAGAAAAGTTATGTTTTAAAGGAAAAAAAAAACCCTTTCTTTCATGAGATCCACTTTTATACACTGTTGTCATATCTCTTAATTCCTCTGACCTGAGGCAGACCCTGTGCTGAACAGACCTTCCGAGGTCCCAACCTGAGTTATTCTGTGTTCCTGTGGCTCTTGTCTTCTTTGGCCTCAGATCTGCCCATTTGCTTTCTTCCATATGCAAGTTCCTTGCTTTCCTCTCCCCTTTCCATTTTCCATGAACCTGATTTAAGCAGCAGACTGAGCTCCTCTGTGAAGTTTTATGTGAACACACTGGAAGCTGTCCTGCAGCAGAAGGGCAGTGCAGGGGTGCAGCAAGGGGCAGAACGGGACAAGATTTTCACCAAGAGAGGAGTAATGAGAATCAGAGAAGCAGCACTTTTGGGAGGTGCCTCTGTGGGAACTGAGTGCAGGTCCCTGACCAGATGTGCCTGTGCTGAGTCAGGACAGCTCCTGTTGTGTACCTGGGATAGTCAGGACCACTGATCACTGCAGGACAAGACTTGAGTCTGGACAAAACAAGGAAAAACAAAGCTCCCAAAACTCTGGATATAGTGAGTTGTGGGCTGAAATTATTTGCTTTAATGTACCAAAGACTTTTAATATATGTATGCTTTAAGTAATGAATAAAATTTTATTTATTTATGTATTTATTTTCCTCTAGCTAAAAGCACAGGGCAGGAAATTTATAGGACAGTTATTTACTTAATCATGTTGTCTCAAAGGATGAAACTGAAAAATTAATTTAGAATTTTTAATTTACTATTTTATCCCATTTTGAAACTGTATTCGTCTTTCCTTTTACCTGTGTATCTTAGTGATATTTTTCAAATATTTTAAGATTATAGATGAAATCCTGAAATCCTTGAAGAAATAATTTTGCTGTTGGCTCTATGGAGTCTTTTTCTACCCTGTAACAGTAGGAGGGCCTGGTTTGACTTTGATCTGTGGGCTGTTACAGAAGTAAACTAATAACTGTTCATATTGGAAGTTTAAATGCTTGGTAAAATGCCTTCATCACACCAGTAACAAAAGAGTTCTTGCTCTCTTTGCTGCAGTGGATTTCACCCCAGTTGAGTATAAGACTCCACCACCTCCAAAACCAGAAAAAATTATTCCTCCTTATAATGGATTTGGTTCTGAAGAAGATTCTTTGAGCTCCTGTAAGGGTGTGGTTGTCCAGGCTCCCCATAAGGATTACAGGCAATTCCTGGTGAAAGACAGGTATTTTGTGTGAAAAACTATTTCAGTTTTTTAAATGATGTATTTTTGTGAAGGAGATAAGTGTTATGTGGGGATATAATTTTTTTTTTCAGCAAATATACAGCTCATCAGACTTTTAAGGGACAGGTGCATGAGGCCTGGAAAATGGTACTCCAATTTTCCACAAACTCTGTAAAATTTGTCTTTGGAGAAGGCAAATATTATAACCCTTCCATCCTCAACCTCCTTCCCTCTGCTGTCTTCACTGGGAGTTTGACAGAAATCTTAGTCCAGGCATTAGTCAGGAATTTTGGATGATCCAGCAGACTAACACAGATTTGTTTTTGTTTGACTTTCTGATACTTATGTTTTTTTATCTGCTGAATTTCATGCAGTTTACTGTAGCACTACTAAAGCTTTAACACTTTACTTTCCATTATGAAATGTTTTATTTGGCAGCAGTTGTTGAAGCCAAAGCAAAAAAGAAGCAAAGTCTCCTGTTACAGATTCACCTGGACAATCTTTGTAAAAGAGGAAAACAGTTTAAAAAGGCTTGGGAATGTATTGATAGAGTGTATACAAACACTGCAAGTTATTTAAAACACAGTCACTTAATAAATATCTAGCTAGTAAGGTCATTTGGTGGACCTGAATTTGTGAGAGATAAAATCCTTGTATGAATTGCTATTCAGAATTTGCTTTGAAAATGTACATACCTAAATGTGTTCTTCCTTTACAAATTTTCTGGAAAGTAACTTTGGGCTTAATTTGCAACTCAACTTGAATAAAAATTAATTCCAGACCTGTGGCAGAGAAGTAATTTTCCCATGAAAATTATTCCTTTCTGTCTGGCCAGCTCTATCTGGTTCTATTAATTTAAGCTGAAAATGGGTTTTGACAAAGTAGTGAATCTTATGCCATTTCCCTTCTGTGCAATAATAACACAATTAATGTATGTTACAAAACTCAGGAGAAGGCATCTCTTAGGGGTGAAAACTTTTCTCACCCTCTGTTTTTGATTTCTTACCTGCTCCTTTGCCTGTGTAGGTATGGCATGGACAGCTTCATTCTGCGCTACGCGGCCAAACTCATCACGGACATCGCCGTGGACAAGGACCGTAAATTCATCATCTCCTACTTCCTGAGTGATGACACCATTTCCGTTTTTGAACATGCAGAGAGAAACTCAGGTAGGAGGTGGCAATGTCTCTAACCAGCCCCAGCTCCCCTGCTCATTTTGTTGGACTTTGCAGTAAGCATTGTGGCCAGACTCAGCAGTAGCAGGAGCAGGGATATGGATTTTTAAATGCAGTGGGAATTACATCAGCAGGCCTGCTGCATTATTATCTTGCATAGCTGGATGTCATAGTAATTCATGATCTTTTTCACTCAGGATTACATTGTTCATTGCATGACAGTACTTCACAATATCCTTTGGGAACTGCAAGTGTAATCCCTCAGAATTTTTATTACATTTTAATTTGAAAATCTGACCTTTAAACATTTGCTTTTGTTGTGGATAACATACAGGAGTAGTATTGTAACTGATGATGATAAATAGGGACAGGAAATACAAAACATCAAGAATGAAAGACTAAATCCTTTGTTTTGCAAAATTGTGTTATGAAACCTATATACATCCATTATATAGAAGAAGCTCATGAAAGCCAAACAGCTGTGACACTTTCTAACATATTTTACCATTAATCATGGAGTGCTGAGCATTTAAAGAGGGAAGATTGCCCTGTGCTAGAGTCTGGTTGTGTATTTGTGTACTATACTGAATTGTATTCCAAGAGCCAAACTGACAGTACTGAAGTGACAAATAAATGCTTTGTTACTTCTTAGTTTCTTGACCACATTTATCCTATTGCTGGAGCATGGTCACCATGTTTATGTTGTCATGTTTAAATTCTTTTGGCCTCTATTGTCTGTTTTAGGCTGTCTCCAGCTGAGGATATGAAGGGTTTTGTGATTTTCAAGCATTTTTTTATTTCCCTGGACTGTCTTGTGTCTGTATGGAAGGACACAGCAGTGGGAAGGATGTCAGGAAGTAATTCTGTAGTTCAGAGAGATGGGGAGCTTTGGCTGAGCATGACCCTGTTGGAGAGATGAGTGTCTTTCTGTGAAGCCCACTAAACATCTTCAGCAACACTTCCAGAGCAATTAACCTCCAGAAGTGCTTTTTCAATCCAGAGAACCTCTGATGGCATCTCTGCTTGTATCCAGCTATATTATGAGTGCATAAATAGGGACCTCCACCCCAGCTAAAATATGAGCACTTCTCTGAGAAGTGTTTTGATAAGGTGTAGAGTACATGCTTAGGACTTTGATGAGCATTCCCAGTACATCCTGCTCCACTAGAGCATCAAGATTTAGCACTTTTATGGCAGCAGGGTTTTCTTATCAATACTTTACTCACTGCTGGGATCCAGTGGCCTGAAACTTATGCAACTTCTTTTGTTGCAGCTAAATACACACTTATGTATATATTTAGTATGTAATGCTGCTGTAGGGCTCAAGTTCTCCACCACTGAATGACATGTCTGATTGGCTTTTTTGATGTCCAGAGACATAAAGGGTGCTAAAGGTACAGCTGCACTGTTAAATTGAAGAAGTCCAGGGAACAGTTTGAGTCTTGGACCCCAAGCATGTGTACTGCCTGTTCAGTCACTTCTAGTTCTCCTTTGCACAATTTCAGCCAGACAAGGCCCCAGAGAGCCTTAAACACATATTAATAATAGCTCTGACTCCAGATTTATCCTGCAGCACCCAGAGAAGAGTCAAACCATGCAGAGCAGATGTGGTCAGCTGGTCAAGCCATCAGCAGCATGAATGCTGCCTGCCTTCCTTTTATTTTGGAATGAGAATATGTGCTGGGATTTCATCTGGGAGTCCACTGAACACTGCTGGTCAAATAAAATGTGAATCAATAAATGGGCAAATTTGCCCACTAATAGTAACAAATGCTTCAAGGCACATATGAAAAGCATGTGTCTGTAAGTGGACTTTTAACTTCTCTGGGTTGTTAAAATGGATGGAGTAGCTGACTTTTAGAGGTGGTAGAAAGGTGAAATGAAAGGATGTGGCTGAGATTTGGCCACTGGAGAGTTTAGTGAGAACAGCATTGAAGAGGCAAGGAATGTGGTGGAGGAGGTAGAGCAGCAGTTGGAAAAAAGCCTGGGTCTGCTCAAGTTTGTTTGTTCCCACCTTACTTTTCTTTCTACTTCTTTTCTCTCACTATCCCTCCCTCATTTTAGTCATGTCTGGAGGAGAAGAGAACGAATTTCTTTAATGTTAAGAATGACAAGGCTTTGTAGAGGTCAGATAATAGTGGCTAAGGAAAAGGAGTAAGACATCCAAAATAACAACCTGGCCATCCCTTTTGTGCACAGGTTCAGAGGGCTGAAATTTTACCTTTTTTTTACATGAACTAGTACAAATTGAAAGTAATGCTTCAAATCCCAGTCCTGAAGGGGAAGTAGTAAGTTACTCTCAGTTTTTTTGCTTCAGCAACCTGACGGTTTCAGAGAAATACTTCACTGTAATATTAGTAACACTGAAACTCTATGAAATTCACAGGGCTGGACATCTTGAAGCACTTCTTGAGATGGGGATCAAAGCCTGAGAACTTTGGCTCCCCATGAAGAAGATCACAACCCCTTTTTTACTCAGTGTAAGACCCAGCCAACAGCTGTACAAACACCTGCAAACTGATCTGATCTTAATGGAATAGGGTCTTTCGTGGTGGTGTTTATTTTGTGCTTTGAGCCTGACTTTTGTAGATTTCCATCAAAACTCCTTATCAGGTTTCAGTGTAAAATCTCTAACTTAATGAGATATTTTCAGTCATTTTTCTTTATACCACTTGTAATGTATTAACCTGTAACATTTAAAAAACCATTATAGGACTGAAGTAGGTTTCCAATATAAGTGCACAGTTGCAGGGAAATAGAGAGGCAAGAGTGAATTTCCAATCTTACAGAGACCTATGAAATATTAAAAACAGTTGCCAGGATTATATAACCTAAAAACTTCTTATTTGTTTTTATAGCTGGGTGAAAAGGAATGTGTTAACATTAGAGTCACATTAATGATTTGAATTGTTTTTTGATTCAAGCAAGATCTGATGATTACCATAGTGGAGGGTTTTTTTGGTCTTTTATGGTGCTAATAAAGCAATTAAGACAGACATCTGCTCCAAACTCTGGTTTAATAAGTAGTTTGGGTTTCACAATCATTTCCAATTTTGGCTATAAAAGGCATTTGATTACACTGTTCATCAGCCTTTTACTGGACTTTGCATCAGTACCTGGTGTTAAGGCATCATTAAATATTACTAAAGGAAGATTTTGGCTTTTGGTTTGGAAGATGAAATATCAACAGGAAGCAAACCCCAGAGTTGTTGTAGGGCACATATCCCAGTGAAACTAAACATGTGACCTAAGGTTTTCCAGAAAGCTTAATACATGCAATGCAGCTCCTGTGGTACACCAGAAGTTAATGCAGGAAAGAGAAATGTTCCTTTCAGCATCTTACCCACCCTTGGGTACCTTGTGCAGTTTCTAGTGACACAAATAAAATCATTATACTGTGAAAAGGAACCATGTGACATCCCCACCTCACAAAGCAAAGAGCAGATCACAGGTAAATTGCATTGGCAGAATAATATGTGGAAGACTGTATCATGTCACTCCTACATCTTTAAAAAATTTCGAAAGCCCTTTAAAGGAAGTTAGAATTAATGTACATCAGAATTCACAACCTTTGTAGGACAGGGCTCTCTTAAGTTGTGAATTTTATTTTCCTTTTTCTGCTTTTAACAGTTTAGGGATAGTTGCCTGCATCTTAGTGTTTGGATCTTAGGTTTCTCAAGGGCCAGTTCCAAGGCTGGAGACGGGGTTATGGGAACGGTTTGAAGAGGCACATTTCTGTCCTGTTTTAAAGAAAAGCAAAGCAGGGAAGGTGTTTGGCAGGCATTCAAATGAGACATGTCACAGAATGTGCACAATGTCACTGTTGCTGTGGACACTGGCAGAGACAGTCCTTTTAGCAGTGAGAGGGAGGGGAAGAGAGTGTTCTGAGACAGGAAACTGGAGCACAAAATGTGGTATTTAAATACAAATAATCTGGTTTGGGATGTCTTTCTGCTGATGGCTTGGAGGTTTTTTGTGTGTGTGTGTTTTTTTTTCCAAGTAAAGCCATAATTAATTATTTTTAATTCTACTCCCATAGGAATAGCTGGTGGGAAGTTCCTGGAAAGAAGTCGCATTAAGAAGCCTGGGCAGGAACTCTTTAAGAGTGAGCCATCTGAATACTACCAGGCTCAGGATCTGTTTGTTGGAGCCAGAGTTTGTTTCCATGGTCACAACTTTCTTTTGGTGGATGCTGATGAATACACGTTCAACTACATGGAGAAGAATGCAAATGAGGTGAAGCAGGCTCTTGTTAATTTCTGTTATCTCTCAGGACTGTGGTTTGTCCATATATTTTTCAGAATTATTTATCCTGTTTCCTCACCCAAGGCTCACAGCCCAGTGCTCTCTGTCTAGCAATGGATTTAGGGGATGGCAGCTGGGAGTGCATGCAAGTCTGGCCACTCTTTTCTGTCCATTCCCTTTTCCTTTCTCAGAATCCTCTCAGTCTGCATTAGGGTTGTCCCTGCCTATTCCTTCTTGAGGCTGTCCCTGCGTTGATCTAACCCTTGCTGAACCTACTGATACTGTCAGCTTCCACAACTTTCTGTGGCAGTAGGTTGAAAAGCTCACTGCCTGCTATGAAAAACAAATATCTGAAAAAAGAAGTATCTTTTATCTGCTTTAAACCAGCCTCCCACTAGTTTCAAGTCCAGTTCTACTGTTCTGGGGTTTGGGGAAGATCCCATTCACCTTATGCACCACCTTTATAATTTTGTACATTGAAGACATTCTTCCTCCTCAGCCTAATCCTGTGCAAGTAAGAGTCTCACCCTTTTTCATCTGTCCTTACAAAGTAACTCTGAGATGTGGAGACTGGAACCGTGTTCAGTACTCGAGATGTGGACACATCCAATTTAGTCTTACTAATGAGGTTATTTTATGTCCTAATTTGATTTTTTAGGTTCATACACATTTTTCTACCAAAAAAATTCCCTTGTAATATTAGAAATTCATATCCCAGTCAGGAATTCAAGCTTACAGTGTTTATTGAGTTTTAGTGTCTTTTCTTGCTGCCTTAGGAGGGAAGAGCAACAAATTGGGAGCTGGAGTGCCTCGGCTGTTTTATACTTTAGTAGAATGGTGAAATTGAAATTTTTTTTGTAAATTATTGTGGATTTGTAAATTAATGTGGATTAGCACCATCTGCCTTCCCTGGAACAATGAGGAAGATCTGCAAAATGCTTGTGGATGTAAAATGCTAAGACTGCTAAAAGCTTAAAGCAGCAACATACAAAGCTGAAACCTGAAAAATGCAATCCAGTGTGTTTCCTTCCTGCTGAATGATTTCTCCTCCTGGTAGAATCAAAACCAAACCTTTTCTCCAAAATTCAGAGCTCATCTTTGGATTGTAAATGTTCTTTGGAATGTTGTTTGCATTGATTGTCCTGGATCAAATGGATGAGACTTTATTTCTCCAGACTGAATGGTTGTATAATATCAAAATAAAATCTGCAAAATGTGAAGAGGCAACATTGAAAATACACCCTTAAAAAGAATTTTGAAAGACAATGAACCTTTGAAAGGTTCTTTGCACAATTAAGGTTTTATTGAGGCTGGTAGGAAAAAAAGGTTGATTTTCCCAGAGGTAGTGCTTCACTCACATCCTTTGGCTAGAGCTCCAGAAGTTTGCCTCAGTTGAGTATGTGATCAGGGGAACACATACTCAAATCACAACAACTTCAGCAATTACTAGAGAAGATCAGAGCTGGAAGATTGTTTAGAAAAAGGGAAACAATATAAATATGGCTATTTGTTAGTTGTTTCTAAAATTAGAAAACAAATAATTTTCCTTCTGAATAGACAAGAGATTTCCTTCCAGCAGAACACATCAATATGTTTTCTAAAACTAGTAGAGAAATCTGTATGTAATGTTTTTTCATGGAAATTTTCATGGAAATTTTGACCACAGTTCTATAGACATATGGTGATTTAGATGAAATTTTGATTGGTAATCATAGTGCAGGCGAATATTGAAAATTCATTTGAAAACATCTAAGACAGTTGGAAAGCTTTAGTTTTCTGTTTCAAAATTATACTTATTGCATTGTTTGTATATTAAAGGGAGAGAGAAATCACAGAGTCTTGTCATTTTGATTGCCACCTTTACTGAAAGTAACTTCAAGGACTTAACTTTTCAGCACTTGTGGTTAACTTTCCAATTTGAGGAAAAAATAAATTATTTAGAAAGTGTAGATTTGCTTGCAAAACAGAACGGGTGTGTTGTGCACAGTCCTACTGGTATTATTCAGGTTTGGGGAGGACTGTTTCAAACAAGGCATCACTGGAGGAGAATTCAGCATCTCTGAACTGTATCAATTTTTCTAACTTTGCTGTGTGCTGCAGCACAAACATAGAAAATTATTTTATTTCCATTGAATTCAGCATAATCACCTCTAAGTTAAGCAAGGCAATCAAACCAAACCAGACTGTGACTAGAAACATGTCAGGACTTACATGAGAAGGGGGAAAGCTGGTGAAATTATTGCCATGCTGCTTGGACACTCAATGCCTGTGTAGGTGTTTGGAATATGTAGTTTTGGAAAAAAGATGTAAAAATAGCTGTTTTGAAAATGTAGAGAAGACAGGCTCTTAAATATTCAGAACACTTTGTCCATCCTGAAACACTCTGCTCTCTGAACCCTTCTGCTCAGTCTTTTCTCCCTGTTCCTTGCCTGAGCAGCACAAGGCTTTGTGCTCATGCCCCAAACAGAAACATCTTGGAGAGGGGCCTGGAAAAGCTGCTGCCTCTAAAACTCTTTGATTGCTGGTCCAGCTGCTCCAAGGCACTGCCTTGCAGGGCATTGCCTGCCAGGGCTGCACCTGGGGTTTTGGCAGAGGCAGAAATTGTCTTCTCCAATTCTGAGAAAAACCTGCAAGAGCTGATGTATTGATTAAACTTGGATCAATTTGTACTGCTCTGGCAGTGCCATAGGAACTTTAAATACCCTTTTCTAGATCATTTTGAACTGATACAAAGTGTGGACACACTTCAGCACAGTTGGGACTGAGGCATGATTTTTATGTCTTGGTCCTTAATACTAGTCATACCAAATTTCAAATAATTGCTATTGGAAGAAATGGGAGAAAAGTGTTTTCAGGCAGTTCACTGTGCTTTTTAAGCTAGATAGAGCATGACAGACATAGGAACATAGTAGAAGTCACCCCCAATTTAATGACTAAATTCTTATATGTTTTATATTAAAAATGGGTATAACAAATAAATCTTTGGCAGGGCACTAACACAATCTGAATATAGATTGAAAGCCTTAGTGCTTGAGTTCTGTTTAATCTGAGTTCATTTTTATTTTAATGGTCTATTTAGGAAGAAATATACATGTAAGTGTTTTTAAACACAACAAGTAAAATTGGTTCCTAAAAATTTTCCAATGTGCTATTTCTGAGTATGTAAGACAATGTAGTCCAAAAATGAATGAGAATATTTGTTGGAACCTTTCTGGAGCCAGTGGTGAAAAATTAGCTTTAACATGGTGAAATTTATTACTTGAGAATTCAATGAGGTGCACCAACATAAAATGAGGACCAAGTTATTAGAACTGTACTTTAAAAATGCAATGTTATTTTAAATGCAATGTTATTTTAAATTTTTTAAAATTTGTTATTTTAAATGCAATGCTATTTTAAAAATGTAATGTTTCAAACAAAAGTGGATTTTTTTATGTTCCTGCACTAAACTTTCTGAGAATGCATGATCTGATGATTTTTGTTTAATTGTTTATATTCTTGATAGTCTTGCTGAGATTCCCATGGGCCCATTTCTCCAGCCTGGACAGGTCCCTCTGGATGGCATCCTGTGCTTCAGGTCTTTATAATCCCTGTCTTACTTTCCTCTTTCAAGTTCCCCATGGCTGATATTTGTGCTGTCTTCAACAAACTGAAGAGCATGACTGAATCTCGTGCCAAAGAAATCAGAAAGACATTTGCTATTACTGACCCTGAGCATACCAATGAGATTGGGTATGACACTTTCAGGTAAGACAGTGGGTTTGGGGTTTTAATATTTAATAAAGGCACATTCCCCCAAAATGTATAAAGCATGACTGGGTTTTGATGCTTTCTGCCCAGTAGCTGAGAAATGGCATAGATTTGTTTTGCATTTCCTTGGAGATTATGTGTGAAAAAGAAAGTAAATCCATGTTCCAGAAAAGAAAAAAAAAAAAAAAAGGTGATAGTTTCAAGTAAGCTGAAAAGCACAAGAGAAATCTGTCTGCTTTTTATGGAGCTGACACAGTGTTGTGAAGAAGGGCACAAGTCAGCAGTAATATATATGCTGAAAGGTAAAGAAAAGTCCATCCTGAGAGTCAAACAGTAGTTTTGAAATTCAAGTAGGAGCGTTCAAAATGCCTCCTGAAAATGGTGTTTGGGTTTAGAACCTTTGGTAAAGAAGACAGTCTTTACAGAACTAAGGTGTATTGAAATTACAGAAGGCAGTGCTAAGCATGTTTTAAAAAGGATTGGAAAGCAGTAGTGAGAACCATAATTAATACTTGGGTATTAATTTAAGCATAGATAAAGGGAGCAGAAATCTGGATTCTGGCAATGATCCAGATATGGCAATGGGCAGATGTAGAAATACTTGAAAGAGGAAATCATGTTCAAATACAAACTGATTTCAGTTTATCCCACAGCCAGAATACTTGAGTGTATGAACTGTGTTGGGCACAGTACTGGTTAGTGATGTGAAACAGAGGAGAAAACTTTGCTTAGAAGCATTTGGTATTCACAGGAGTAATACACTGTCTGTTTAGGAACTGTCATAATAACTAAGGCATGTAAGTAGATGAATATTGCATGGAATGTCATCTCCATAGGAATGCTAACCAAGGCAGGAATTGCTTCTGAAATTGCCTCTGAAATATCTCAGAAGAGAAATAGATCAGTAGAAGGTTCTTTCAGCAATTCAAAGTGAAAGTAGTGAGAAATTAAGTTTTTGGCAGCTTTAGGTCAAAATATTTCTGTACTCAGGTATTTTGCTCAGCAGAAGTGAGATTTTGAATTGCTAATTGCATTAAGAGGGAAGATGTTATTATTTGAATAAGAAGAGAGAAAATTGAAAGTTCATGTTTAATGGGAGAAAGTTCCTGGCACCTGGAAAAGGTTTTTAATTTATGTACAAGGTAACTATTAAAAAAAATACTATTTTAGTTCAAATTATGAAAACTTTGTGCATGCACTAAGAGCAGCTCAAAGGTTGGGATCATTTGTATGGTAGAATCAGGGAAGCAAACTTTTAGAAGGGATGATTGTGCTTTTAAATGGCAGACAAAGGTTTTTATTTTATCCAGAAGAGGCTCAGTTGGGTGTAAATTTAATCATGGACATAATCTGTGCAGCTGTGAACAGCTCAACAGTTTAATTTAGGGTGGTGCTATTCTGTGACATGGAGAGGGATATGTCTGATCATGTGGAATGGAGGGACTTGGTTTCAGCCATAAAAAATGCAGGACCCCTCTCCATGAGCAGGAAATCTGGGGATCCCAAATAATGAGGGGTTTCTGGGCCTCAGTGCTCATCTGGGCCAGTCCCCATCCCTCCTATGGGGGAAGGCCTGGGGTCTGAGAGGGGATGTTCACACTGCCAGAGGAAGAATCTGCCTCTAAGGAACCTTGAACATTTGTGCTCTATAGTGATAGTAGGTTTTGTTTCTGTTAGTTTGTATTACACACAGTAATCTAAAGGTTCTCATTATTATTACCTGTGAATCTTATTTTAGAACGAAAGAAGCATTTTAATGACAAAAACAAGAGCACTTCTTTACATCTATGAAAATTCCAAGATACTTTTATATTAATAGAATATTTTTTCTTTCAGTTTCTTATTGTGTACATCTCTGTTTATTTTAAATCTGCCATGACATTTGATTACTATAACTAACAACAAATGATTATTTTTAGTGCAGGCAATTATCTGTATGACAGCTTCAATGATAATCCTCTTTCCTTATCTTAAATACAGCTGAGGTTTTACTCAGCTCTGAATTTGGCTGTTCAAATTTCCTCCTTTCTACCTATGTAATTTTATATAATCTGCATGTAAAACTACATCTGTAAGTATGATGTAGTGAAGAAAATTGTGATTATACAATTTACTTTAACTGCTTTCAGAATCCAAATATTTAGTACTTCATCCAGGAAATACATGTGTGATGTACACTGAAGCTATCCCCTAAGCTATCATTAGAACTATTGAAATATTTTTTAAAAAAGAGAATGAAAAAAAACCTTAAAACTTAGATGCCTGTGCATCACACAGCCCTGTCCAGGCTGTTTTTTCTCATAAGCTACTGGCAAGACTGTCTGCTGTTAGAGACAATGTAGGTCTAACAAAGATGCCTATCTTCAATTCAGCTTGAGAAGCAGCTCTCTTGAGCAGTTAATTATGACTTCTTTCTGTAATAAATTCAGATTGCAATCTGTCCTATTCTTCTAGAACAAAAAAAGAAGTAAAACAAGAGATAGCTAAGCTGTAGGAACAATTATTGGAGCTTGGTTTTTTTGGTCAGGGAGAGTTTAGATGTCATTCTGTTTGTGAGTCTTGGGTCTTACTCATTAGTCCCTCACAATCCCTAAAATATTCCTTCATTCCCAAGTGAAACAATTTTATCTGTGGGTTTTAGTGATTTGATTGTCACTGACTGGATTGAGAAAATAAAAGACTTTTAAAATCCTGAAAGTGGAGAAATCTGTGCCATGTATGGAAATGCAGTCTGTGGAAATGGCTGATGTTCTCTACAGACCCCAGCTCTGCCAGCCCAAGCCCTGGAGTGCCAGGCTTATCAGCAGCATTGTCCTCTCTGTGAGTGCAGTGGTGTTTATTGCAGGCTGCTGAAAGGAGGCTCCAGCTTTGGCTGGATCTCTGAATGCTGCTGCAGTATAAATAATAATATCCAGTAAGTGGAAAAATAATACTGACAAGATAATGATAATATGAGTAGATGGAGATGGACCAGGTCTTGGTCATTAAGTTTGTGTAATCTCAAATAAAGTTTGCTACTGTCAACAGCTTGTCACTTCCTTGTATTTATTTCCTGACACTGCAAATAAAAGATCATTCTAATTAATTTAATATGGATAAAGAAGTAGTTGAATCTAAGTAGACACTCTACAGTATTTAACCTTTCTTTAATAGTTGTGTAATTGCAATCTTATTATATGAAATGATCCTTTCCTTTGAACAGGACCACACAAGCCTCTGAGAGGAAGCAAGTGAGGAACTGTTTCTTGTTAAAAGTTTGCAAATTTGGAAGGGTCCTAAATTTCTGTGCTTTCAGTTCACATGTGGATGTTAAAGAGATCCCTCATCAGATTAATTCAACAATTCAAGTATTCTCCAGGCAGCCATTTAGCTC
The DNA here is from genome assembly GCA_024362935.1 of Setophaga petechia. Classification (NCBI taxonomy): domain Eukaryota; kingdom Metazoa; phylum Chordata; class Aves; order Passeriformes; family Parulidae; genus Setophaga; species Setophaga petechia. The sequence goes on from JANCRA010000020.1 coordinate 2,710,569, forward strand.
TTGTGTCAGAACTTTTTGCATCGCTACTAATTTTTTCCATTTGTTTTCAAGGATTGGAGTTTAATCACAGTGATTCAGTGCCCTCATGGGTATCACATGGTACAGCACTAATTGCACCAGCAATTACAGTGAAGTTTGTTCTTAGTGCAGTTTATCCAGAAGTATTATATATAATGAATCTAATTTTGACTGAAACACATAGGCCTATACTGATGCTTGCTTGTTAAAAAGCTTGGTTGGATGTGAGTGCACCAGAGGCAGATGTTTGGGATCATAGAGCCAATGTAGTTACAGTAATCCAGATTTGACATTGAGGAGCTGACACTGTCCCATCAGATGGATCTCAGGAAAATTTCTTCTAGAAGAAGAAATTTCTTTCTTTCTTCAAATCAGCTGGGCTGATTTGTCTGAGCAGCACGCACAGGCTTGGGAGAGCACATCCCAGGCTCATCCTTGCATGGGATCTGATTTTCCACTTACAGCATCCAAGTGTTTCATGTGTTTTTGTACGTATAGACAGCTACTGAGGAAATTTGGACATCCTCATCCAAAATCAGTGATTATTAACTGGTTTTAACTTACTTAAAACTAATGTAGGCTGTTGTTTTTGTGCACAGAAATTGGATAGTCAGTGTTGCTGGTGGAGGATTTTCAGAACATGAAATTATGACTCTTGGGCGTCACTATGGCATCAGAGATGACAGTCAAACAGACTTGCTACTCCTCCTTTCAATGGCTCAAGAAAAACTAAAGAAAAATGCCTTTGAAAATTTTGAACAACTGGTTACAGTGTTTTTGTACAAGGACCAAGAAAAGTAAGTTTCCTGTCTTTATCCCAAACTGTTATTTGAGAAGCTCTTCTTGTAAACCCTCCTACTTTCTGGTTGTTGCTGAGTAAATGATTTATTATGGCCAAAAAATATTATGTGTAATGTTAAGCTTCTCTCAGCACTTGACAATAGACAAGAAGAGGACAGCCTTTTTGTCTATTCTATATTTTGTACATGGGCTTTTTATTGTAGATGCTGTACTGAACATTCTGTGACATCAGATTCCAGTTCATGGGCAAAACACAGGATTTTAAATCAAAGAGGAGAATCAGTGATTTAAGGGGGGAAAAAAGGAAAGAGTGAATATTTAAGTGACTCATTTGCCCTTTTAATTCTCTGATGTCACAGATAAAGAATCACAGAGAATCACTGAGGATCTCAGTATGAGAAAGGCTACAATGTGCCTTCAAGTTTCTCAGCTTTGCAATAGCAAAATTTCATAAAACTTTGCTGTCTTTTTCTCTATCCTGATGTTCCTCACCCGTTTTCCTATGTGCAGAAACACTCACTTGAAGTAAACCTGGAAAATATTAATGTATATTTCTACCCCTCTCTTTCTTATGTGCAGGTGTGGATTGTTGCCCAATGAGACCTGCAGGACTATTTTCAAATCCTTTAAGTTGCCACTTCCTGATGATCTTCTAGAAACTTTACTGGCCAGGTAACTTAAGGGCAGATAGGGTGACCTGCATGCACGGGTGCAAATCAATGCTAAAAATCTGCTGCAGACACAAATCTTCAGAATTTGTCATTTATCTGAGTCATTTCATGATGCACATTTTGTTCCTACACACACAGACTTTCCTATTTATAGAATATTTATAATCAACTGAGATGCATCCATCTTAGCAACTTCTCTTCATTTTTCCTGGCATAGTAAATCATCTGGTGTTTGGAAGAATTCTGTGGAATTCATCTTTCCAGAGTCAGTTACTGATACTCATCATTTTCAATAAGATTCACTTTTTCTGCTTTAGTTGTTCCTGTATATAGATGTGAGGTAAAAACAATAATCTTATGAAAACACATCATGTCAGTTCTGAGGAGCACACTAACATGAATACAATGAAGTGTCTTTATCACATTGACAGCATCAATAGTAAACAAAATTGGTTTGCTACTCCTGTTAATCTCACCTGGAACATATTTTATTGTCATTTTTAAAAAGGAAAAGGAGTGTTGGCATGGCTTTGGTACTTTTCCATGTCACATTTAGTTTTTTTTGAGACAAATTGCTTTGCTACCTGTATTAATGCAAATAGAAGTGGAAAGAGCTACTATTTAGTGCACTTGTATTAAAGATTAGAGCTCAGAGTAAGCTGTGGTGTTCTGAACACTCATGTCTTGTTGAATTTAGTTTTCCTGGCCAGATTTTCTGGTAATAGGTTTAAATGCATACTTGCTGGTTTCTTCTTTCCCTTGAGGGAAGTCCTTAAATCACGTATTTTGTCTGTGCTCTCAGAGTGTGTTAAAAACAGGAACAGGTCTTGTCTTCTGTCATGTTTAGATGATTTCAGGTAAATGTACTTCTTGATTTCAGGAGGAGTTGCTAATTAAGCACCTGGGTTTAGTAAATAATGAAAAGACCCTTGTCAGGCAGAAATGTGGAATCCATTTTGATAAAGCTTCCTTGAGCTGCTGTTCATCACTTCTGACACTGAGTTATAAGCATTACTCTTCAGAAATGTCTGAATTTTAACAGTAATCTATAAGTGACATTTTAGAACTCCCACCAAGCTGCCCAACACAATTGTTGAAGGACAATTGACATACCATGTTACACAAAGAGTTCTCATAGATTCCATTTCTTAAGGGTTGAACTTGAATAGATACACAGCAAGGCATTGGAAGTTTTCCTTTATGTACTAACTCAGTTCTGATAAGAAGCAGACAAGCCTGACACATCCTGGGCTCTAGGGACATGTTTATTGTTTGTGAATTTATACCAGGGAAAGCTTCTGTGCCCTGAACCTCTACTTCCCTAAGGAGTGAGTGTAGGCAGTTAAAAAGAAAAAACCCAGTACACCCTAATAAAAATTAGAGATAAGCTTAGAACACAGGGAGATGATCAAGGGCTGGATTTCACCCAGCTTTAGCAAGGTACCCATGAGAGCTGGATGAGGTTTCAGCTGCTGTGGGTTCTTTCTGTAGGTGGTGGAGGAGAGAGTTATCTCCTCAGCCTTCATCAGAGCTACATTTCTAAATTCCCATCCATTTTCCTTAGTTTCTTAAGGGGCTGAGGCCAGCCTATGTTACAGATTTCTGTATGAGAAAGGTAAATGAGAATGGTGTGAAGCTGGGCCTCAGAAATCAGTGTGGGAAGTGCTCCATTTGACAGAGAGCCTTGTGTAAGGCACTTCTGTGTTACAGCATCAGCTGCTTCAAGGGTGACAGTTTAAGTGGTGTCACAGCACTGCAGGTAATGAGGAATTGTCACATTCATCATCATGTGTGCACTTGGCACTGCTTGGCAAGTTTGTTGTTTTGTGAGTGTGCAGAGCCAGGGAAATATTTTTTGAACTCTATTTAATAGGACTTAATTTCTAATAGTCTGTAAATTGAAGAGTTGAATCATCTTAATGAGATTTAAATTTTTCCTTTCTTTCTGCTTGCTTTAGTTTTCTTCAACACTGAGGAATCATGAAACAGGCAGGTTTATTGTTAATGAAGAGCAGTCTCATTCCTGGGGAGTTTGCAATTCAGTGTGAGCCAAGTTTGTCAACAGTATTCCAGTATTCTTTCCTTGCTTTTTTTTTTAATTTTATTTTTATGAGGAACCATGTAGTTTTGTGTCCACTGATATTTCTTTCTAAAACAAGTGGTGGTAGTGGTCCTACTCTGGGAATCTTTATTTATGAAGGAAGAAAGTGGTACAATAAAAGCTGCTGGACTGATTCCCACGAAATCAGTATATAGAGCTAATGCACTAGCTGGACCCCATTCAGCTATAAAATGATGCTGGACAATGTGATCAGATAATAGCTGAAGGCTGAAGCTCTGTGTTTATTCAGCTTTGCTATCTGAGATTAGGTGGCAAAGACTTTCTCCAGGACTTAATGACTCTATTTTTCCATTTTGAAAGGTAGTACTCCTAAAGTATTTATTATTTACATTTGTAAATTATACTGCAATGATCTGTCACTTATTACAAGCATGGGATGGGACTAGAAATTGCTGTCTAATTTTGTAGTCACCTCCAAATGACCCAGAACTTTGTTTACTGTACCCAAAGACCACTCAGTTGCCATCGAGTGAAGGAAAACTTAGAACAAAAACTGGGGTTTCAGAAGAACTTTCATATTGTCCATCTAGTGTAAATTTATATTTTTAATTGTGGGATGTTGAAATAGTAGGATTAAGGTACCAAACAATGTGAACATTTTTCCAGTTTACCTGAGCTGGCATGTTAAAAAATATTTGCTTTGTCCATCAGCATTTTCTCACTTACTTTTTAAATCACAGAACAATACAGAATTAATCACATTGTATTAAAAATGCAGACAGTACACAGTTGTTTCTGCCAGAAAACTACAGTAGTCATTATAAACATGTCTTTAAATTTATGCAGGCATAATGAACAATTACAGTTTGTTTAATAAATAAATTTTGCAAAGTGCTTAAGTAATGAGTTTAGGGGGTTTTCCTGTTATTTTTATTTTCTGCAATGCTAGATTGATGCTAACAAGAACTTAAAAAGAAGCAGTCTTTCCCTGGAGGATTTATAAACAGCTGGTAGCTAAGGACAGGAAAAATTGAGAGGAGAAAGAATGGATGACAAGTTTACAAGCATTACATGTTGATTATTCTGCATTAATTCAGTTGATAATTGTAGGTCCCTAGTTTTTTAAATTATGTTTTTTAATTTCTGTTAAAAGTAGCTAAGTCTTTTTTCACCTCTCTACACTGCTGGGGGGAGTCTGTTTGAAAGGTGGTTTTGGTTTTGAAAAGGAGAATCTCCAATCTCCCAGGTAGCAGTGCCTGGTGACAGAGGGCCTCCTGCATGGTGACCCCAGCTCTCAATTCACTTCCAGGCCAGGCCAGGCCATTCCTGCCTGCTCAGTTTTCCCCAGGTTTGTGGCTGGGTAACAATTTTTTTACCTGGTTTCCTACCTGTAATGGTTTTTTTTTTAGGGCAGACCTTTTTCTTTCAGGAAGAAACCCTCTTTTCCTGCTACAGCAAGTGTCCAGCAGCAGGAGCAGCAGTGGAAATGATCATGAGATCTTTCTCCTGCTGCCTTCTTGTTACCTTTGGTGCCTGAGACTCCTTATGCCATTTGTGATTAAAAGAAGCCCTAGAATTCATATTTTAATCTCTTAAAACAAATTATCCCTGTTATTCAGTTTGCTGAGGAGCTGATGGTTCAATTCATGGTTGTTCAAGATTTGAGTAAATATAGTAAAAACATAAATTTTAAAAAAGGGAAATGGTAGCCATTATTATTTAAGAGCGACTTGTTGTGCTTGTTGGTTTAAATCCTTCAATTATGAGCAGTTTATGACAATTTAGGTGTACACCTGTGGCAATCTAGTCCCTGTAGAACTGTGTTGCACAGAGAGTATCAAACAGGCTGAAGAATCCCAACATTTTCTCTAAGGTTAAACAGCAGATGCTTCTGCTCTGTTATTATCAGATTAACTTGTTAATAAATGTTGTTTGAAACCAAGAAATTTAAAAAACTCTGAATGCACATTAAAATTTCACATAAATCTTTGGGGTATAGATTTCTTGATGGGAAAGAAAAACTTATTAGTAAGTAGCCTTTACTCACCAAAGCATCCTCAGGAATGATCATAATGTGATTTGACCAGATTTTTCACCTATCTGGAGTATTTAATTATGAATGTATTTTTATAAGCAGAAATGTGTGATTATTTCTGTAATGATAAAGAAAATAAAAAGCTCTGCAAACTGTGATAGGGATGGAGCAGTGACTTTCATAGTCTAAAATCCCATGCATTGGTGAAGTAACAGGGAAAAACTGAAGAGAAGGGTGGTTTAAAGCTATCTTAGGCACATCTTCTTGATAAGACAAATCTAATTTCCTTTTCTGAAGAGCACTGTCTCAGCATTATTAACTCCAGCCCCTGAAATGTATGACATCTCTGTCCTAATAATGCACAAATTGATAACATCTCCTCAGTCCATCTGGATGCTCTGTGCCAAATCTCTAGTGTCTGCTTTTAGTAGATTGATACAATAAGTCACAGCAGTAAAAAGATCTAAAGAGAAGATTTTTTTTTTTCTTTCTGGGTTATCCTAGAGTAGTATTTAAGATGCTTTCTGTAGCTATTTAATTATGAAATTTAGGAATCCTATTTCCTCTGCCCATGTTAAAATTCTTGATTATAGATAATTTCAAACCTATATTGTCATCTCAGCTCACTAGTGCTGTCACATCAAAGGACTTTTCTCCTTGTAAATGTTTGTCAAAAGCAGAAGCAATGCTTTCCTCAACAGAAAGTTTAAATAGTTTCACACCTTCACTTGTTCTTTGTTTAAAAATCCTGCTCATGCAGCTCAGCATCTTGGTGATAGAATTAATCTTTTGACTTTTCACAATGAGCAAAAGGTAACTACATAATAGTAGAAGGAAAAATCATTTGTCCTGATTGTTCTGAATTTCCAGTCTGTCTGCCATTATTTTTCGAAGAGATATAAGCTTTTTGATTGTTTTATTACATCTCATGCAAAACTTATTTGTCTTCCATATTGCCACCTGCAAAAAACCCCCCAAAAACCTGAAACCAAGAACCCACTGGAAGTGGGAATGGAAATTTTCTTGTGTATTGGATATATTCTGCAAAAGTAAGGCTTTGTGGAAATGTTAACTTGCATGTGAACTATGGGGAAGAAGCAGGCTGTCATAGGAGAGTTTCTTATGGCAGTGTTTCAGACTCATTTAATTCTAGTAGCAGTAGCATTCTTTTCTGACTTTGCTTTCATCTTCAGCATAACTCACTGTACTTAACATTCCACTTTATCACTGCCATCTCTGTTTATGGGTCTCAGTATATTTTATTATTATCTTTCCTGCTGACTATTAAATGAAAGGTGTGGGGGGGAGGAGAAGGGAAGGATGAGTTGCAGTTTATTACAGTTTATTGTTGTCACCAGATCTATTTCTCTTCTGGTATTGTTTTCCAAGTTTGTACTGTAAATTCTCCCTTAAAGTGCCTTCATGCTTAATTTTTGTTAAAACCCTCTGTAGTGATTGAAGGGTTGAGGCCTGTCTTTTGTGAACTGCTATTTCATTAAGGACAAGGCAAAATGATTTTCTGCAATACTTGTTTCCTGTGCAGTAGTTTTTATCTCAGCAGATGGCAGGGCAGAATTGTTTAAGCTGGTGTCTCCCACCAGGTAAGAGGTACTGAGCCTTGCTGGGTGTCTGTGCTCTCCATGGACCCCAGTGAAGCACACACACTTCCAGGCTATGTTTTGTGCCCAAACTGGGTCCCTTTTGCAGGTGGGAGGTGTTGGTGAGACAGGTGTCCTTCAGAAGCTGACAGTGCTGTATTTATGGCAGAGCATTCCAGCTGCTCTTTTCAAGCTTCAGCCCAAAGGTATCTTTGAACATTTGGCTGGTGACACTGGAAGAACAGTGGTTCCCAAGAGTCACCCCAGTGTTCTGCTGAACTGAGGACTTTCATTTCTGAAGCTGCTTCATCCAAATCAATGGCAGAAGGATGAAGTGACTTATAAATCTATTCCCATGTGGCTTATTAGTGCAGGGTAAAGATTTTAGAAATCTGAGGGAGGGAAATAGCATTTTCCACATGTACCTGTAGACCTGTAGACCTTAGCTGGCAGCATATATATCTTCTGGCATATATATCTGCTGGCAGCATCTATATGCATTTAGGGGACAGCCACAACTGATACAAATATATCTATTTATCTATAGAATTAAAGAACAATGTCATAAACCTGGTACCCCATGATTTTAAATCTGGCTATTATTTGATACATTAGAGAGCTGTGTGTTGGTCAATTGTAAATTGATCCCAAGGTGTGTGCAAACAGCATTTTTGAAGGATTACTTATTTTCAGGAGGTCAGGAGGTTGTTGTAGAAATCATAATAGAGCAGGTCAGTTGTGTTACAGCACAGGTTTCCTGTGCAATTCTGTTTCTTTTCTACACTAAGGAATCATACACTGATCATCCCAACTCTGTGTCTGTCAAAAGCTGTGAGATCAGTATTGGAAAAGGTTGGGTAGTGCTTCAAAACTAAAATGAAAATAGCTGAAATGAAGTAAAAGTTGAAGAAGTTGAATTCTAGTATAAGAGAAAATAATACGGTGTAAGAATATGGAAAAGAATGTATAATATAGGTGTTCCTGCCATTTTGTACTTTTTTTTCACTCCTGCCAGTGTTTGGGAATAAAGTAGTATAAAGGTTATTATCCCAAAGGCAATGATTAGTATGCTGCAGATAACATAACATAACTTTGTTAAAAATTCCCTTTAACCTTGAGTCATCTTATGGATATTCTGCTCAGGTTTGAAGATAACCAAAAGCAGGTAGACTACAAAAAGTTTGTTCATGCACTGAACTGGAGAGAGAATCAAGTCCGTGCATTTGTGGAGGAAAAGGAGCAAACCAAGGTAAAAGCAGTGTCTCAATATAATTTCTCCAACTTTAACATGACTGTCCTAGCCAACACACACTACAGTATTTTTTCCTATTTGTGTGTTTGTACCTGTTTTCTTTAAGTAATTATTTTTTAGTAGATTTAATAGAGGTTTAGGGTGAAGCAGAGAAGTCAAACAGGGATAAGTAGGTATCACATCTCTGGGACATTTTATAGAAGAAAAAGAGAGAAGGGGAAGCAGGTGTACTTATCCATGGACAATGGGCATGAGTACTGCTTCCCCCACAAATATCATTGTCACATGTCAAATGATCTGTTCACTTGCTGAGGTAGACAGAAAATACTTTAAGCTCCACTGACACATATGCAGAAAATAGCTCTGCATTTTGTATAACTCCTCAGAAACCTGTACATAGCACAGCACATCTCTGGTAGGCGTGCACAGAGAGAAGAGATGATGGATAAACTTTGTATGTCTTCAGCCTGCTACTTAGGGAAAAAAAAAATGCAGTATCAACAAACTGCAGAGACTAATCTGATCTTGCCATCTTGTGCTGAGTGGAACATTTTAAAATAGAAGGTCCATAAGGCAATTATGCTGAATTTTAAATACTTTGTAACAAATAAATCCGAAGACTTCTGCCAACACATCATTTTGCTGTTCTAGCCTGGCCAATGTGTTGTACAGAATGTGTTTGATTGTGTTCAGACCATTTAGAAACACAGCATTCCTTTAAATTCAAGTTCCCTCGTGGTATAGTTTAAACCAGTATTTCCTCAGGCACTGTGCTCCTGACTCCTCATCCTGCCTGCCTTACCAAGGCTTTCTTCTGTAGCATCTCAGACTGTTGGTGGTGTCTAAGGAGGGCCCAGGGCTGTTGGTTTGCTCTGCTTTGGAGAGCATGGTTCTGCATGGTTAATTATTTTTGCTTTGTCTTTGTGAAGAATTTTTCTTTCCTGTACAGATACAATCAAAACCCTTCCACATGTTTTATACAGCAGTTCTGAGAATCATGGTGTTGATTAGGCTTTGTTGAGGGGCTATTCTTTGTTTTTACAGAAGAATTATTGCTTATTCTTTGTTTTTACAGAGGAATTATTGCTTAAGCAATAATTAAATATTTAATATATTAAGATAGGTAACTACAAAATGGAAAAAAAAAATCAGAGACAGGAAAAGTTTTAAATCTTGTTCAGCTTTAGATTCAGTTGTCATTCTGTGCATGACTTACCATGAATGAATAGCAGTATTTTGAGGCTACAGTACCTGTATTTGACAGATTTCAGCAACAGAGTTGTGCTTGTTTACCTGGCTTTTTTTTTATTCTTTCTCTTTATCGCATTATTTTGTATATTTTTTGGTGTTGAGACATGAATTTGAAGCATAAGCATTTTAATGAAGAAAATGCAGCATTATTTAATTTTAAAAATCTGCAAAAGGGCTAGTAATAGAAAATATTTTGAATAAAATATTTTGTAACATTCAAGAGTGTGCATGTTGTAATCTTTTAAGAAGATGTCCTATATAAAGATCAAATTTTTCACAGATTTGTCTGTGGAATTGAAGCAGCTCATTCAATCTTATGTTGACCAGCTTGTAATGATTCCTCTTTTCATTATTTTATACTAAGATATTCTCTGGGTTTCTGATTTCAGAGGGAAGATATCTGGAACCAGCTACCACGATCCCCTCCTGTGACTGGGGTCAGATACCCTCCTCTTCTGGATGATCTCTTTGGCAAAGAAGAATAATCTCATCTGTGCAAGGCACTGATTTAAGATTGGTGCTTCAGCTCTGAAGATTACTTAGAAAGATACCAAAAAAATTTCTTATACAATGAGAAAAAAGCAGATACAGCATTTAATTTCTTGTTCCAACAGAGATGTATACTTGTATGTTTTTGGAACTGTTTCTAAATCAACAGCACTCTGTCACACTTATACAAGCATAATTAAAACTAGATCCTCTAATCTCTGCCTGGTTGCATGGAGAATTTGTGAGTATTGAGAAATCTTTGAGTCAAACACTGCAAAATCTGAGTGACCCTGCTTTGTTCTGAGAACAAACCTTGTTGGATGACCTCTCAGAATTGGGTTTGACTGTGTTAGCACAACAATGCCATTCCATTCACGTTCCCTCCCTTGCTCTGCAGCTCTTATCTGTGGTTTTGCTCTATCCCCCTGGTGATGCTCAAGAGCTGTTCATGTCAAAGTTGGTTATTTTGTGGAGGAAATGCCAGCAAGGTTTTTGCACACTATAAAGCTGTTCTGGTATCAGAGATAATTATAGCCTTCCAAAGTGGAAGCAAATGTTTTGCAGGCACGACACAGAAGCTGTCAGTTCTTGCTTTTTGTTTTAGATGTGACTCAGGTTAGTCCCACCCAACTTTACTTGGGTGGGACATGTCTGAAGAGAAGAGATTTCACTGCAGTTTCAGTGTGCAGCATTCTTGCAGCAGAAATGTACTTGCCCTTTGAAAATTCACTGATGCCCTTCTCTTTCTCCATGGCTTAATGGAGTTCCTGTTAGCATTTTTGTATCTTTTTAAGCTTATACCAGCTCAAAGCCACAATTAGATCTGGATTTACTTTGTGCTTTTGTGAGAGGAGTAATTACCCCACTCTGAAGAATGGAAGAGCTGAGGTGAAGGTGGAGATGATTCATTCACCAGATTCCACTGAGGAAGGGGAAGACGTGTGAGCCAGTGCACCTCTTCTGGGGCTTGGGAGGACCTAGAACCCTATTTTTTCTTTGATCTGAAATTACAGTTTTGGGGAGGAATTGTTTGACTTAGAAAGATGAGAATTCAGTGTATCTAAATCCCCAAACTGAGGGAGAGACAACAGTCATTTTTTTGAAATTGGAGATCCCCCTTACAATTATTATTCCATATAGAAATACCTTCCTACACCTTAGCATGATAATGTAAAAGAAATTCTTATTCTTTTTTACCATATAAAATATAAAGCTTTTGAAAGCTCTTTGCCTTTTTTGCAGCAAAAAAGGTCTTGAGACAAGGCATAATTATAATGTGGCTGCTGAGGAGGGCTAGCAACAAAATAGGCAAGGAGTGTCTGTATCCAGAAGCTCAAAATGAAAAAGGCAAAAAAACTAAAGGGCTCCAAGTAGTAGAAAAGACTGTAAATTGCTTTTTGATCCAAAAGAGGAAAATGGTTCCTTATATGACAAGATATATCTGACCACAGGGACAGTGTCAGGATCCAAAAAAACAATTTGTCTTTTGGTGAAAGCTGGGTATTTTTATGACATGCCACCAAGACTGAGATTGATTCTAAATGAATGCAGTTTTCCTTGTAAATTTTTAATGTTCCCAGGACTTCAGAAGGATTTGTTTCAGTTGTGGAAATCTTGTACAGCTTAGGGTTTCCAAGAAGAGGGGACTCTGAACATTGAAAACCTCTCAAGAAGCTTCTAGATAAGATAAATTCACTTCAGTTTGTTTCTCTTTATGTGTATGAGACAAAAGGAGAATTTTTAAAAGAAAAAAAACAGTTCAAGAAATAGAATATTTTATAATTTAATGTGGAACCGTGTTCATAGATCTATTCAGTCATGGTTTGGTCTTGTCTGGTCATGGTCAAGAAAGGGGACTGTAAACTGGAACCAGTGCAGGGAAGAGCTGGAGAGGTGACCAGGAGAATGGAAATAAGAAAGGTGACTGAAGGAGCATAATTTATTGAGTGTAATAAAATGAGGGCTCAGATTGAATGAATATCCTTGCTCTCTGTAAATACATTGTTGCCAGGTGAAGAAAATTATCTGGTTCAGGTAAGAGCATAGGTAGTCTTAAGGATAAAATGAGTATAATTTGCCATGAATAAATTAAACCTGGACAACAGAAGGTGGTTTCTCACTTCTAAAACAATGAGGGTCTTAAACTGCCTTCCAGGACTGATGGACTCAGTTTTAAGGTTGAGATGGGTTCATCTGATGTTGGTAATTTTAGGAGGTTTATGATACCATTCTGAATTATTAGTCTCACTTCTGGTTTTCCCTTTTTCCCATGCATCTTGCATAACCCTGACAAACACAAAACAATCTCCTAGGAGAGGCCAGACAGGGCCTGAAAAATATTTTCATTGCTTGTCACTGTGCTCAGTGTGTCATACACTGTGGTCCAACATGCTATAAACACTTTTCACCAGGTTTTCTCTGTGACAAGCAGCAGTGCTTCCAGAATGGAAAGCCCTGGCCAGCGAACAGCCCAATAATCCTCTTTGTATAATGTGACTTACAGCATATGCTGCCCAGAATATTTCAACCTCTCCTCTAATCCTGCCACCAGCTTCTTCTCTCTTTTCACATTGCTGATGAGGGGCCTGAATGAAGACAATACCCCAGGGTTATGTTTCGAGATGGCAGGAGGCCACGGCTTTAAAGCACGCCTGGCACAGGGGAAGGCAGCCCCCACAGTTGCCATTAATCTCAGCCCTGGATCTCTGCAGGGCAGCCAGGGGTATCTCCTTTCCTCAAATATCTGCACTGGCCCGGCAGGAGCTCAGGGATTCACGTTACAGCCCCGCTCACCCCCCTGTGTGCTCAGTGTTAATGTTTGCTTCCTCAGCCTGGCATTTGGGAAGAAGAAGCTCCAAGTTCTCTGGGATTGCTGCTGCTGCTGCTGGCAAGGAAATGGCTGCAAACAGGTTGGCTCAGAGTGCCTGGACTGCCAACTGCAGGTGGGTCCCCTCGGACATGGGGCATCTGCTATGGGCAAGATATTGTAAATCAACGGCGACTCTGACATTGGTGAGGGAGAGAGAATGATGCATCTGACTCTATGGATATCAGAAGGCTAATTAATTACTTTATTATACTATATTATTCTGTACATCTAAAACTAAATCTGCCAAGCACTCAACCCTGCACACAACGCCCACACTGCTCTGAATCTCATGACTGTCACCCGACAGTCCCGACACACACACACACACAAACAAAACATCCTCACTTTGGATAAACAATCTCCATATTGCATTCTACTTTGGCATAACACAGGCACAACAAGTGATAAGAATTGTGTTTTCCCTTTCTCTGAGGTTCAGAGAATGCGAATTTCAGGTATCCTTGGGAAGAGTTGTGCCTTGCTTTTCTCTGTGAAGAGAAATGTGGCAACAGGCAAGACACGAGTGTTCATCACCAGGCAAATTCTTTCTTCATCCTACAGCCAGCTACTGTACTTTTCCAGGCAGAGCCACTTGCACCATAATCAGGCAGAGATGTTCATCTGCATAAATGAAAGGATGAAAATCATCCTGCATTTGTTTCTCATGTGCTGGTGTGAGTTCATACTACTTCATGGAAAAAGTTTGGGCTCAGTTGGCTCCTGTGTTTGCTCTCTCTATTTTGTCCTTTTAGCCTAGGAGACATCACTGCCTCCCAAAGGAAAACTTGCTGTGGGAAAGCTGCAGGGATCCTAATTCCACAATAACCAAAATACTGGATGTTTTCAGTCACTTGACTGCATTCAGAGAACAGCAATCCTTGTATCATTAGCAGTCAGTCACCAGGTGTGTGCTTGCTGGGCCCTTCTAAGTGTTTCCGTGGTTTGAGACATGGAACTAGTAGAAAAATTTTCCAGTTTTTAACATTTTGTAGTTCAGTGTCATGGAGGGAAACATCAGTTATTTAGGCAATAATGTCCTGTACCCTCAATAACTGAACTATTGTATGATTACTTGAGAATTTCTTCCTCTTCAAGGCTGTTTAACCATCAAGCTGCAGTAAAATGAGAAAGAATAGTGGCTTGTTTGTGAAGAATTTACAACATCAGGAGGAAAAAAAATCACAATCTGAGCTCAGTCAGATTTTTAAAATTATTTTTAGGTTTTAGAGGGCAGTATAGATAATATTTAAGAGAAAACTATCTGGAAAAAAGACTTCTTAAAAGGTACTCTTTGCTCTAAATCAATTTCTTCTTGTAGTTTTTTTGGGGGAGTCCCAGTCAAAAAGCAGCACTTCTGATTTGGGCAATGGTCAAAGAAGCCAGAGAGAGGTGTGGGGCAAGGTCCACGTTCCTGCCAGTTTCCAATGTTTAAAACTAGGAAGCATAACCAAGATTTAGAAAGTTAATATAGCTATAATATATTAAGGTTATGGATTGATTAAATGAACTCTTCCTCTTCACATTTCTCTGGTCATTTCTGAATCATCTGCAAGTTTCTTCTGGTATGTGTTACACACAAATGAACGAGCTATCCTCATCTGCCCTTCACCCCAGCCATCTGTCCTCTCTGTTCTCCTCTTTCATCATAGGATAGTTTCATATTTAGAACTATGAACAAAGAGAAGTAAAGGAGCTGCTTCAGAAACCTGCCCGAAATCTGATGCACATCCCTGGCAAGCAGCAGGGTGGGATGATTGCAACAGCACAAAATTCACTATATCACCTGACAGCACTTGAGAAACTCCCACTTCCAAAGCAAATCTGTCAGGATGGCATTGCCTTGGAGGACAAGAGGAAGATCCTTTGCAGAGCTGCTGTGCTGCAGGAGGGACAAGGCCACCTCCAAATTAGAATGTCTCTGGGTGACACTCATGTCCCCTGCTCTCAGATGTCAGCAGTGCAGTGTCTGCACCTGCCCTTGCTCTCTGGATCCATCACTGCTGATGGAAAGGAAATCAGCACCTCTAGGTAGTGACCAGCCCACAGGAATATTCAGGGGATGCCTGATATCCTTGCCCATCCCTCTGCACCAGCTGAAGGGTGTTGGGGAAGGTGAAACAGGAAAGCCTTATTAATATGATTGTCTGGCAAAAGATTTTGAGAATATGGAAACTATAAGCGAGATTGAAATGAAAGCAAGCTTTGAGATACCTTGGTTACTGAACAACTGGACAACAATGGTGTGGCCAGCTGAAGGTAATCCCCTTTTGATGAAACAACACCCTTTGCTTGCAGACAGGTCCAATGGTCAGAGCAGACCCTCCTAGCTCGGCAGAACAGGTCCAAAGAGGAGTTTTTAGGGTTTAAAATGTAACACAGTCTGGTAATATAATGATTCTTATAGGTTGTATGTAAATGCTATAGGATTTGTATATTGTACTAGATTGGTTAGTGAGAATTAGACTATTCAACACAGAAGAAGATTTATTGTATTGTAACAGGAACTTCACTTTCTTACCCTTTTACGCTCTTACCCTTTTTTACTCCATTATACTCTCACCCTCTTACTCACTTAGCCTCTCATCCTCTCTCCCCCTCTCTTCTCTCAGGCCTGCTCAGATCTGTGGCTGGCAGCTCCCAGCAGGGCCCTTTGCAATAAACCACAAGTTCCACGACCTGGCTGCAGAGATCTCTTGTCTCTGTCCGTCCCGACGCTCCGACGAAGGGATTGGAACAACCAGCTAAATGCAGATGTTTGCATTGCTGCTGGGGAGATGAGTGCCACCCTTGGGATCCACTGGCATTGTCAGAGGAGCTCTGAGGCCAAGCAGGGTGACCTTGGCTGCTGCCTGCCTGTGGGCAGGCTGTGGCTGATGTGTAGGATAGACCAGCTGTGGATGGTCTGGGCTGGGCTGAGCAGGGTGGAGTGGGCAGAGTCCATGAGACTGTGAGACCACAAGTCCATGAGACCAGGAGTCCACACCCAACATGCCCAGGATGCCTCTCCTGGGATATTCTGGAGCTCAGGAAGAGCAGATTCAGTGCTGTGTTTATCAGGTGGATCTGACTGTGCTTGGGCTTGACTCTGCCTGGTGGGTATTGCTCAAACTTCACCCCAGCTGGGTAAACAGGAGTATCTGGGTTGACTTAAATGGAACTACAATTTCTTTTGTTAGAGCTCTCTGAGAATCTGATTTAGCCAAGTATTTAAGCGTGTCCTGTTTGTTCAAAGCCACCCGAGTGTGTGCAGGCAGCTTGCTAAAATCTGTCACACAAAGCCCTGCTGGAAATGCTTTCCTAACAAAGAGAAATCCCTAATTTGAGGGATTTAGGAATTAAATCATTGTAATACCCCCCCCCCCAACCATATAAGAAGGTAGGTGAAAGGAGGTGATATAGAACTGTCTGGACATGTTTATAGGTTATATATTGTGTGTTGTTATTGCAGTTCTTCTACAACATAAGCCAGCAATTAGCAATTAAATTCCCATTATGGGATCATGTTGGTAATTGAGATGTACTGTAAGCGTGTATCTGTTTTAAGCCTTTCTTTTAACTAACCCAAATACTATAGTACTTTTATAATTTAGAGATAATATTCCCATTAGTAGAGTTTATGACTCAATAAACAGCTCCCACAAGTTCATAAAAGCCAAAACTGTAAACACCAGAACTATTAATGCAATAGAAATTCTGTGCCTCCCTCTTCTCTTGGTGGTCTGGATAGAGCAAAGGGAAATGCTATCGCAGGAAAAAAACCCCAACATTTATTTTGGCTATATAAATATAAATGAATTGTCTTAAAACCCATCTGGAAATTTTCTCTCCTCCCCATGTCCCAGGTGGTCTGGCAATAGTGATGCATTCTGCTTTTGTCTGCAGGCAAGGGCAGGAGCTCCCGTTGGAAATCATTTACATGAAGGGATTGCATTTGAAAGCCTGGTCGTGTCCTCACTGTGCCTCTCCCTCGGGAGAAATAGGAACAAAATCTTCTCTAGAGCTGGGTTTCAGTGTACTTTTTCTATTATTATTTTTATTACATTTATTATTGTTTTGAAGGAAAATCCTCACTGAAGTGCCTAGAGTCCATAGTCTTTGAGCCTCTCTGCTGCTGGCTTTTTTTTTTTTTTTGACAGCTAAGTGAATTTTAGGAAATTTGCCTGGACATTTCTATACAAGCAGAGCTTTGGTAGCCCAAGCCTCTTTCCATTTGGGACTAGGTGTAGTGACTAATTTCATTATTTTCAATAAAAATGAGCACTTTTTGTCCAAGAGAACTTCATTTTGCAGTGTGTAGGGCACTGTTCTGCTTAGCAAATTCGTGTGCAAGGAATCACCACCTCTATCTGGTCTCTTGCTTTGCTGCTGAAGGAAATTTCTTCCTGTGTTATTAAAATCATATGGCTCAAGCTCATCAAAATGCAGTAAGTTTTTATTTTTCTCCCTCACCATCTGGTTGAAGTGGTTGTGAAAAGCTGGAGGAACACACAGAGCCACTGCTCCTGCACTCCCTCTCCCAGTAGGTAACTCACCCTGAGATGGAGCACACAGTTTTGATCTGTTTTGCCATTGCATCAGGTCTCCTGTTCCAGCCACTTTTGTTGTGAGAGCTTGTTTCCAGAGTAAGCATCTCAAGTGACTGCTGGGATTCGTGTCTATCACCTCCCTGCTGCTGGATTCCTGACCTTTACACCTACCAGGGAGTTTGGCTTTCAGGACCCCGGGAAAGCTCAAAAAGGCAGAAACTCAGACATTTTGTTCTGCAAGGCCTGGTAAGGAGTGAGCAAATGGTCTCTCTTAGGCTTCCTGGCATTTCCATTTCACTGGCCTTCCTGAAGCTTCAAGTTTCCATAACAATGGTATCAAACAGAGAGGGCACTCCATCGGGAATGTGCCCGCCTCCTCTCACCCCACACATCACACTTGTAATATCCCATGAACTCTCTCCTCCCAGCCAATTCTCGAGAATCCATTTAAACTCTCCCCAGTAAAGTTTCACAGCATCACAGCAGGTTCAGAGATGCCCCTTTGACTCCATGTTGGCCCCTTTGACTCCCTGTTGTCAGGCACGGAATGAGGACAACACAAGACCCGAAGCAAATCAAGTATGTGAATTAGAAAGACTCAGCATCCTAATGAAGCAAAATTCCTTTTTGAAGGCAAACAATCATGAAGGACCTGAAGCTGTCACTCCAGAGGCCCCAACACTTTCACCATTGATTTCTGTGAAACAGAGGAGCAGGATTTCCTGCGGGAACAGGGTTTGGCTTTACTTTCTGGGAAAGGGCGATTGCTTTTCTGCATTCCTTCCCTTGCACTCAAAATCCCTGACTTGTTTCAGGAGAGCCCACAGGCTTCAGCTGCATCAGTCAGGTCCCAGGACTGGGTCAGATCTTGGCAGATCACACCTCAAAATTCAGTATTGCAGATGTTATGAGTAGAAAAGCTGCCCATTTTTTTAAAAGGTTGCAGAGTTCACAGGTTGGGCCAATTGCTTCCAGGGTGGAGTTCTAACTGTTTGTTGTTGTAATCACCTGTTGTTTTTGTTAACTGCCTGTTGTTGATGGTCAAGAATTCCCCTTTTTGTCGAGTGGCAGCCTGGAGTGGCAGCCTGCTGCTTCCTGGAGGATGGCACCCGTATGGTGAAGAGGAGGAAACCTCGTAGTTAGCATGCAAATGACCTCAGAATCAGCATGGAACAGGAGAAACGCCTCACCAAACCTAGCCAAAACCCCCTAAAAACAATGAGCCAACATGAAATGGATGAATCAAAGTGATGTCTAGACGTGAGGAGCAGAATCTAGTATCTGCTAAAACCTTTTTTTACCCCTCACCCTAACCTAAGGATGTTGGCTGGACAGAGGAGTTCAAATGTTGAACTCAGAAACAAAAAAAATTCCTGATGCTCTCATGAGGACAAAACCCCCAGTTCTGCTCACAGACCAGTGGACAAAGCTGCTCTCTTCCTCCTCCTCTGTGCCATTCCTGGAAGAAGCGACGACCCGTTGCGTCTCCCCACCCAAGCTGATCACTTTTAATAAAGGCATTAAAAAGAAGAAAATTCTCCTGCTTGTGTTTATTTCACAGATATTTAGGTGTGGGGGTTTGTAACAGATTCACTCGTCCCTTAACCAAACTAGTGGATGGCTCCAAAGGAGGTGAAGGCCTAAGCCATGACTGGGCCCAGAAGAGTGGAGGAGTCTCCGGTTCCAACCTGTCCTCTGGAAACCCACCAAGGAGCAGGGTTAGGAGCTTGTCCTTTGAAATCTGCTGGTGATTGTGGTTCTTGCTGGCTCTCAGGTCCCTCTGTGCAGCTCAGGGGCCGATGATGGGGCTGTTTTCCCAAAGCAAGCCCAGCAATTGTAGGATTGCCTCCAAACCAAGGAGAGGCTTCGGCTTCTGGAGCATTCTTTTCCCTCCTGGGCTGCTCCTCTCAGTGGCACAAACCTCCCCCTTTCCCTGGAAAAGAGGTAGCACTGCTGTTCTTGGGGGTAAGTGTAGCAATCACATATCATCATCTGAACAGAGAGACAGAGCTCTCTCCTAGGATTTTTCTGGGAAGCTGTGAGAGAGCTCAGAGAAAATGAGAAACAATGAGGCATCTCAGGCTCAGTGTGCCAAAGGCCTCTTCTTATCTTCACTTGTTACACCTGTTGTTGTCCACATGTGGAATGTGTTATGGAGATTGTTTACCAAAGGGTGGTTTCTTAACTGCACTCTGGTGATGGTGTTTTGGATTCAGTGACCAATTGGACCCACGTGTGTGTTGTGACTGTCTGGCAAGGGCAATGAGTGTTTCGTAACAGTATAATATAGTATAGTAGCAACAAAGCAATTGATCAACCTCCTGCAATCATGGAATCAATGCAATTATTCCCCATTCAGGGGACTGTTGCTACAATAGGTAAGGGTGAGTGCACATCTTCCTCCTACTCCATCAGCTGGAGGCTTTCAGATACTCTGGGCCTGTTGAGCCCTGCCCTGCAAAGCCCCAGGCTGAGCTTTTCCTGGCACATGGCACTGGTGGCACACGGAGAGCTATGGAGAGCACGAGTGGCATGAGCATTAACACCAGCAAGCAGGGGCAGAGCTGCACCACTGATATATGGATTCTGATGAACACTTCCCTCCCCTCATAATCTTTTTATAAAATTGTACCACTGGTGGCATTTGAGGCATCTCAGGCTCAGTGTGCCAAAGACCTCTCCTCTTGCAGGAGGTAAGCTATAAATCATAGTGCAAAAGACATGTTTTTGGATTTAATATTGCTAATTTAATACATGTTAGTGATGCTGACCATGCATCAACTAAAGAAAGCAATCAGTTTTCCACCTCTGGGGAACATTTTCACAATGCTTAGGGTCCAAAAGCTGGATCACAAAGTTTGTGGAACAGAAGGTTTTCAGCACAGGTGGGCAGGATGATACAGTATAAAGTTACATTTATCTTAGGAGTATAACTAATAAATAATGTACCCTTGTCTGTAGATTTAAAGTATGATGTCATCTGTATGCCTAAATATTCAAACCATCCTTGAGTCACTGTCTTTCTGAAGGGTAACAATGCAGGAGTCAGCATAAAAGGTTTGCCTTGTTCTGGACTACATCAGTTAAAATGATGGTGGTAGACAGAAGAGAGATGGGTTTATTAGGATAGCAATGGGATTGTTGCCTCTTCCCTCCTCCTGCTTGCATCACTCACTGTATCTGCTATGGGTGATGCAGGAAATATGGGGACCCCTGAGTCTCCCAGGAAAGCAAGGGTGGGTTGCAGCAGGATGTGTTGTTTCCAAGAGTTGGTTTTAGGAAGGATGAGCAAGAAGGACTGGGAAGGACTGGCTGCACAAAGATGATTATAGTTGGGTGAGTAAGCCTTGGCTCACCCTCTGGGAACTCACAGCCACTGCTTCAAGAAAATCAGATGGCCAAAGGTGACTCATTAGACAGCATGTGCTGGAATTGCACTGATGTAGTGGTGAGAATGATCAGGAATGGAAAGTGAAAGGGACAATCAACAGTTACTTTAACAAAACTGAAATTAAGGTTTTTTTAAATTTTATTTTCATGAGGTTGCTATGCCCTCTGGACCTCTGTGGCTGTTCCTTATCCTGAGTAGTTTTCAACATAAGGCAAAAGCCACATTATGAGTTGGCTGCTCTGACCAAGGAGAGCTCAGTCTCTGCCAGACTGCACTTGCCATTCAAGTGGTAAATATTTCAGTCTGGGTTTTTTTCAGTTTGTGAGAGTGATGCTATAATGTTGGCCTGGTGGAAACACTGCTGCACACAGTTGCTAAGGAAACATCTTCAAGTTCATTTTTCTTTGAGTTTTGTCATTCAACTCACAGCATTGCTGTAATTATTCTTTTAAAAGTGGGACGTGGGAGCCATGAAGGGGTGCCAGTCACTGATGTAAGAGCTGGCATTGACCAAACACTCTGGCTTGATTCTCACCAAGGGTCTCAGGGTCAGCAGAGAGGTTTCTGCAGGTGCTGGAGGGGTGTGGGAAGCAAAACAGCTTCAACATGAATTTGAATAATGTGTGGAGAAACCCCTCCAATTATGCCTGCAGCAATGAGTCAAGTTCAAGCTTATGTGAGTGAGATGTCTGGCTAGACTTTGTATTTACATTTCAGTGGCCTTTTCTTCTGACAGTGATGCCCCTTGTCTTGTTAATGAGTCTGCTAACTGTGTATTGGTGGGCTCTGTAATGAAAGGAAATGTGACAGGGTTTATTGACACAATGCCCAAAACTGATCAGAAAATTCACTTCTAAAGAGGAAAGGAAATGACAAGGCTTTTTCAATTATTCTACTTTGAGTGTTATTAAAATCATCCTTTATCAGATGCCACAGAAGTGGGATGGATGTCCTAAACACAAACCTTTGTGGAAGAAGAGGCCTCTCAAAATAGTTGCATCTCCCAAACATTTGTATGTCTACACTCTACCTCACAGGGATGAAAATAAGGCACAAAATCACTCATCCCTCTGTGGGGACTAGAGCTAGGGACTAATTTTCTGATGGACAGTTTTAAGAATTGCTTTGTGAGCAGAGGCAAAGGAGAGATTTTGGAAAAGCAGCTGCACTTTTGGTGTGACCCCTCTGTAATGCCTGTTTGTCAGCAGAGCTCTCCCTGAGCCTCGTTGTCTCTGCACAGACACAGCAGGAGCTTGGTTGGGATCCACAGGTACTGCCCTGGAGGTACACCCAACAAAAGTCAGGAAGGATTCCCCAGCTGTGAGCTGAAGTGGCACATCTGAGATCAGCACAGCAACTCAAGGCAAAACCCTGACCCTCTGAAGCCCTGAATAGGTTCTTCTCCTGTGTCCTCATCTTCACCTCTTTCCTTTTGGGTCTACAGCTCAGGTCATGTCTTCAGAGGCCCCAGGACTTCCCAGATGGGCTCTCCTGTGGGTTTTGCCTTCCCTGGGGGCCCAGTGTCCTGCACTGGGTGATGATGTGCAGAGAGGGGACACAAGGAAGGTCCCCACCTCTCCCAGGGCCATGCAGGAGGGTGACAAACTCTGGGCCACGAGCTGCTCCTGGCAGGCTTGACCATTTCTCCTGCTCCTGTCTTTGGTGTCCTGCACAGCCACAGGCTGCCAAGCCCAGGGAGGCTTTTTTGGGCTGAGGTGGGATCCTGGGCTTCAGGAGAGAAAGAAGAATGATGCCACACCAGCCCTCTCATCCCCCACCCCCGCTTTGATGGAAAGTTGGGTCATTGTTGTTTTTGTTTCTGCTTCTTTCTCCCTTGCCAAAGAAATCATTGTGACTAACTCCTCATCATATGTGTTCAGCAGTGTTTCTGGGATCAGGTCCTCTTCATGAAAACAAAAATAATCCCTCTTGTTTCTCCTCCCAGCTATCCTGTAACATACGTAAGTGTTCAAAGAAGCCAGGAATGTATTTTAATTCAGATCATTATTAATAAGTTCAGGAGCTATGAGTTTTCCTCTCTTCATTCAAAATGAATTATGGCTTGAAGAAAAAGATATCCATCTTACAAAGTTTTAATCCAAAGGGACACCTCTTAATTAAATTAACCACCAAAAAGGAAATACTTGTAGTAAGGGTGCAAGATAAATATTTGTATCATGCACATTATAATTTATCACAGCCTTAAAAAACTCCATAAGGTTTGTTTTTCTTCCCTGCAATGTGATGCATTCAGATATCATTCTCATTTATGAATTAGTGTGTCACATGGGACACCCCCCCATGGGTACTGGCCTGCCAGTGATATATTGCAGCTGGGAGAGCTGAGCAGTGAAGACAAGTAGTCCTCAGACTCAGGCCCTAAATTTAACATTACCCAGAGACAAACAGAGCCCTGAACTGACTCGGGGCTAGAGGCAGAGCTGCACAGCCCTGGTGTGTTATCTCCTGGAACTGCACAGGGCAGTGGTGCTGCCAATTTGGAGAGAGTGAGGGGAAAGCACCTCCACTTCCTCTGTTAATCTGCTTTTATTTGCCTGGGTGGTACCACGGTGATACTTACTGAAGCCCTGGGTGGGCAAAATATTTAAGTGGGAGCCTATTTTTAAGGCAGCTGATAGGTTGCATTAATTTCACAGGCAGTGCTCTCATATTCGTAGTTGTGTTCGTGATTAAGTACTTGATGCCTTTGTTGCTATAGGTAACTTCTACTTTTTGGGTTTTATTTAGTAGTTTTTAGGGAAAAAACCCCAAACCACAATTCCTGTACATATGCATTTGTTTGTGCATTTTTCCTCTCCAATATCTGCATGAATGCTCATGGAATATTTTGCATACTCACACATGTGCTGGGATGTACAGGACACACAGACACATCAAATATAGACTTCCATATTTTTACCTAATGTTATACATCTGACTACCGTTTAAAAGTATGCAAATTTCTGGTTTGTAAAACTGGGAATAATCAGGCTGAAGGAAAACATGCTAAAATAAATATGCACAATTATTCCAGGCATTGACTGTGCACTGGGAAATGTCTGGTTTAGACTAGACTGGAATAATTTCAGTTGGAATGGACCTATGAAGATTCTCTACTCCAACTGCCTGACCACTTCAGAGCTGACCAAAGATAAATCATGTTGTTAAGGGCATTGCCTGAATGTTCCTTGGACACTGAAAGCCTTGGGCCATCAACCACTCCTCCCATATATATGAAATTTTAGAGACAAGACAGCATTAGTGTATTTCCCATTGTAGGAAGGTTCTATTTATGAACTCAGAACATAGCATTACTTGCAGATACCAAACAATGTCTGGATGTTCAGTTGGTGTCTTGTGTTTGAATCATGAGAGATTATACAAGTGAAAATTGTCAATACAAAACTGGAGTCTAGAGGGGGAAATTTCCCATGTGCTTTGCAGAAATTAATGCTTTATTCATAGAAGATGGAAAACTTCCAAAGTATTTTAATTGTGGATATGCTTTGGCCCAGTTGGTGGAAGAAGCTGCAATTTTAACAGGAAAATTATTACAGACAACTGAACTTGTCTACAGGGTATACATGTTGTCCTTTTAATTATTAATAAAACCTCACCTTTGAACATTTTATCCCATATATAAGAACTATAACTAGAAATAATTCAAGAATGAACCTAAGGACTGCAAACAAATGTGCTGACCTTCTATACCAGTCAGAGAATTGAAAATTCTGTCACACATTAGAACTGGCAGACATGGATGGATCCTGTGTGCATGAGAGATGGTGGCAAGAAAGAAATGTTGCTTTTATTGGGGAGATCCAGGCTTTTCAAATCTGTTAGCAGGCTTTGTAGAGGTCAGTGAGGATGTGCCTCAGCAAGGCATCACTGATAAAGCACATCCAGATTTCCAAAATTGGCACTTTGCCCCAGGCACATTGGGGAGCCAAAGTGTGGATGAAAAAGGGCTGAAGTTCCCTCATGGAGCTGCTCCAGTCTAGAAAACAGTGTAGATGTGTGTGGTACACTCCAATGGGTTAATTAAATGTCTGTAAGATGGGATAAGCAGTGAATTAATGACATTTGTGGAAGGTGCAGGACTCTTCAGAACTGCCAACAGCAAAGAATTGCAGGAGGATCTTACTCACTCCCAGCTAAGTGACCTGGAGATCAAATATCGGTAGAAAACCAGTGCTGGGAAGAGCAAAGTAATGAAACAGAGGAGAAGTGACAAAATGACCACAGCTCAGCCAGCAGTCATCATGCAGTCATCATGCCTCTGCCTTTTAGAAAAGAATTTGGAATACTGATGGAAAATTCTCTGAAAGCAGAGTTCTGATACTCAGCAATGGAAGGAAAAAATTGTCAAATTCAGCACTGGATACTACCAGGGGAGGAAGCTGTCATATGAATCATAAGCCCAAACCATGCCATATTTCAACCACCCTAAAATGGATATGGGGGAGCCAGAAGTAGAGAGAGAGAATTAAAACAAGAACAAGGAGGCTGTGACCAAGCTTGCATAGGAGGGGTGATGGAACAGCTCATGAAAAAGGCCTGTTCAGGGGGGAAAAAAACCCCAAAAACCCAACCTATTCAGTGTTTCTCAATGTAGGAATAAAGAGTCTCCCAAGGACATGACCAGGTTTAAAAAGAGGGTGAGGATTTGCTGATTTCACAGCAGAACTGCCTCGTTTCAGTGCCCTCACCACAAGATTCTGCAAAGGCCAAGAGGACAGAGGGGCTCCAAATGAGACAGGTTCAGAGAGAACCAGGCTGTTGGTGACTGTCAAACACAGCACCACAGCTCCAGCTCAGGAATCCTGGTGATCATAGAGTGGTGGGAGCATAGCAGGGACATCAGGAAAGGCCCCATGGCACTGGTCCTGTTTCCTCTTTGCTGTACTCTGAGCATCTGCTACCAGCCATGGTCAGGAACAGGACCCAGGGTTGGACCAACCCTTGTTCTGACCTCAGAGAGAAGCTCTTGTGTGCCTCTGTCTCACCAAGAAGTACAGATGTGCTGTCCTGATTTCTGAATAAAATAAAATAAAATAAAACGTTCTAACTCTGAATAAACTGAATGTTCTCCTTGAACTTAAAAAGCAAAACAACAAAAAGCCCCAAAATAAAACCAAGACAATGTTTATACTGGGAAATGTGCATTTTTGTCTTCCTGGATAACTCAAAAACAGCTGTAGGGGTTTTATTCAGACTCCCCCTCTCCAAAGTTCACTTTTAGGTTGAGACAAATCTTTTCAGTGCCAAAGAAGACATTTGAAGAAGACCGTAAATGAGAGAAAACAGAGTTAAGATGCAAATGGAGTTTTGCTGCAACCTTAACCAGAAATCTCATGATTTACAGTCATTTCTCTAACATTTGCTTATCTTCAAGGAGAGGAGGGTTCTGGTTCAGAGGAAGCTGTGTTTTACCAGGAGGATAAACAATGGTCTTACTGACTAACCAGCGTTTCCCAATGTTGTCTCGTGAAGATTTCAGGAAAAATCTCCTCAGAATAATGCTCTTGATGCTAGGGAGGAGAGATTTGAAAGAAAGCATTAGACCTGATAGCACTTAAGCAGGGCTGGGACAGGCCCTGTGCATGTCACAAGAACCTAAGGAAATCTGGAACTAATCTTGGTGGCAGGCCCAGCGGGGGATTTTGCCTTAAGTAAAGACAGGATTGCCCAACATTTCCCATTATAATCTCTTGCTTATGCTTTCTCATAACATTGGCAAGCTTTAGCTCTTTAGACTAGTATTATGTACACTGGATATCTTTGCCTAGCTCAGAAGTTTGGGGAAATGTCAGTGAAAATGGAAAGTTCTGAGGTGCAGGAGAGAAAGGAAGCAGAAATGGGGGTTTACAACCCACCTGCCAGCTTGTTCCTGTAAAAGTTATGAAGTCTCTGTGGAGGTGTGGCAGTGACTTGAAACCTGGGAAGAGTTTTCTTGGTGTCACCACAAAAAACTAGTTGTCATTTAGAAACATGATCCTCTAAAATCCCATTTTTACATGCTCAGAGATGAGCAGAGAGGCTGCCAATGCATCAGCAGAACCAGCAATGCTCCTATCCCATTATACCATTCCTGGGTGATGGGCACTGTGCTAGAGAAGAGAAATTATCCTGAACAGTGTTTTGGGGGTAGGATGAACCTCAGTTCTTGGTTTGGCTCTTCCAGGTAACTGGAAAGTGATTTTATAAGAGCAGCAGTGGTGGTATTTCAGGCCCTGCTGCATGAGGGAGTGCTGGAACAGAATGTGCAACTTTGGCAAGGCTGGATTTCAAGGACAAACTCCCAAAACTTCAAGAATTCCCAGCACTCTTCCATCTTCCAGGTGCAGTCAGCGTGGTTCTCCAGCGTCAGAGGCAAGATTGTGTGTTAGCAGGCATGGTCCTCCCCCTCTGAAGGGGAGATGAGAAATGACCAAAGGTGATAAGTACCAAAAAGCTGTTGACATGCGTTCAGGACTCTGGGAGAGAATGTAGGAAATTTGTGTTTCCTGTTCTGCCAGAGACACATTTGATGAAGCAGCCATAATATATATGTGCAGAAGGTTTGAATGAAGGGTCATTATATGTTAAATTAACTGTATTGCAAGAACATTAAAGAAAACAAGAGCAGGAGAAACTCTTCAATCCATGAGAGGATTTGTGTGATGCCTCAGAAAAGCAGATCTCTGTGTTAGCAGGAGGCCTATCATTCTTGCGGGGTCATTGGAAGAGACCCAGGGCCTTTTGCACTCTGCATGTGCAGCATAAAATAGCTTTGCTTTTGCTTGATCTTTTCCATTATATTATACAACCTTGAGGAAAGAAAAGCAAGCATCGAATTTGTGATTTATGGCTTGATATTTACTTGCTGTATCCGGGTGCAAGACCCAGTCCAAGAAACAAAAAGAGACCGTGAGCCCAGAACGAAAAATACACATTTAAGGACTAAATGTATTTTTCTTGGAGCACAGTCCCAGCGAGCTCTGCTTGGAAAGCCTGCTCACCCTGCCAGGGTTTCCAAGTTCAGCTTCCACGCTGAAGCCTCTCTCTCTCTCAGCACTCTTTGCACTTGGCTCAGCAGACCTTAACCCCCGTCCTCGCTGCTCCTTGTGGAGGAGATCCCTGCACCCCTCGGCTGGGCTGAGAAAACCTCTTTTTAATAAATTAACACAGCGTGATGGGATGAGGGAGCATCTGGTGCTCCCAACCCTGATTTATTTCTGCAGGAGCACACAAAGCATCGAGTGATAAATTATTGAGAGTCAATGGGCCCTTGGGGAGCAGGGCTGTGATGAATAGTGAGCAGTTGGCATCCCACATAACCGTGGGTCCCAGAGGGCTACCTAGGGAGAGGGTAAGGGGAAAGAAAAGGCCAAAGCCTTTGAAGGAAACAGCTGTTGGGAAAGTCTTCCTTTCAGAGAGACATTGCTTTTATTTTTAACGCCTTTTTCATCAGTGGGAATCCTCTGGGGATAAACAATAACCACTAAACCCATACCTGCAGCCTGGTCTGATATAGGACAACAGTGAAGCTGAGTATTGACATACCTAAGTGAATTTTTCATTAAGGACATCAAGGGCTCATTTAAAAGATGTTGCAGTTACCAGAGCTGTCTTTTGCCACTTCCAAGGCAGAGGAATCCACAGTCTGTGTCTCACCAGCAAAGAAGCCACAATGTGCTTGTTTGATATGGAAAGGACAATTATTTTGGAGTCAGTGTTTAAAGACACAAGAACAAAGGCCAGAAAATGTAAACACTACCTGATTGCCCTGCTTGTGTGACACTTTCACAAGGAGCAGTGGAAAAACCACTGAGAAATGCCTTTCCTTAATGACCCTGGATATTGTGATCATAGGGAAAACTTCCCCAGGCGTGGGGAGGTGGTGACTGGGATCACTGCAGGGGACTGCTGGGTGGCACTGGGGCAGGAAATCACTCCCTGTGC
Organism: Setophaga petechia; assembly: GCA_024362935.1. Taxonomy (NCBI): domain Eukaryota; kingdom Metazoa; phylum Chordata; class Aves; order Passeriformes; family Parulidae; genus Setophaga; species Setophaga petechia. The sequence continues at coordinate 2,739,476 of JANCRA010000020.1, forward strand.
CTCCATCCCACCACCTGGGAGCTGGGTGCAGAAAAAACATCACTGATCATGCAAGGCCAGTTGGCAGAAGGTTTGTTGTACATCAGGTTGTGAGAGCAGCCTTTCCCAGGCCTGTACACATCATGAGCTTCACTACGCCCTCTGAAGCAAAATACACCCATGTCTGGCATGCAGGGGTGTGAGAGCTGAAATGAGCCTTGTGCCCAGAAGGGAGAGGATTGATCCAGAACGAGAGCTGAAAAGGGCAATGCACTGGACACTGACCTCCCCTGCCTGACTCCAACTTTTCACACTGGATTTCCCTTCAGGAGGGAATGAAGGAATCTCTTCATGGACATCTGGAGCATCCTTGTGCAAGCACTTGGAAAATCTTAAGCTGCTTCAGCCTGTTATACTTTCTGAGTTATCTGTATTATAGCTGGCAGACAGGTTACATCCCACACTCACCTGGCCATTAGTGATAACTTCACTTTGGCTTGAAAATTTTCATTTTAGTTGTCACAGAAGCCATCAAATGGTACATCTTCCTGGCTCCTCCTGCTTCAGACAGCTCTACTTGCACATACTTGAATTTGGGGGAATTTTTTAAGTGCACAGCTACCACACTGAGAAAAAAAAAAGGGTAAAACATTTTGGTGTTTGTTTTATCTTGATTGCATCTGCAGCTGGTCACATGTGTCACAAGTGACACATTCCATGTTGGTTGATGAAGTTTAGCTTTGAGTGTTCTAACCTAAGAGTCACTGGGTCTGCTGTGGAGTCTGGAGCAGACAAACCTGTACAACTCCTCTGGAGGGCTTCACAGCCCAGGCTGGGCTCTGGGCTGGCAGGAGTCAGTTCAGGCTGCCTCCGGTGTTTCAGGCTTTATCCATTCTATTTACACCCTTATTTTACTGCAGCTATCACAAGAGAGAGGCTTCTGAGCTGCCCCTAGAAAGGTGTCTATAACACACCAATGTCAGGACATTTTGGTGCCCATTTAAAACCTTCCCCGTTGCCTCTCACTCTCCCTAACTTCCACAATTCTTGGAGTCTGAAGTGACATTAAAGTCTGAATAACTTCTGGCAGTCTGTTCCCTTTGCCAGCCCTCTGAATGCACTGACTCTGCCTCCTGAGCTGAGAGACACCATCAGGGTGTCCACCTACTCTGCTCATTCAGGACTTCATTTTTATCAGAGTTAAACCAGTGGTTTTCATCAGTGCACTGCATGAAAGAAAAACACAGCACAGATATGTCAAATTCATCACTAATGTTATCAATTCACCACTAATGTTACCAGTAGTGTTCTTCTCAGAGCATGAAAACAAAACATTTGTTCTTTTAATGGAGCATTTTTCCCTTCTGCTTCTCAAGTGAGCAGGGGTTTATTATCATCATTCCCACTCCTGTATTCCATATGTGACTCCACATCAGACCCTGAGGTATTTCATCTCTTACCTGGCAAAGTAAGTTTAAAGTATCAAAATCAGCCTGGCTTACATCTGCTTTGCAGATCATCACTGGCATACTTTAAAAATTGTTATAAGTCTATAACTGTGCTCTTCTCCCCTCCCCCAGTGCTCCAGTAATGTCAAGATTTATTGAATCTGAAGGTCCAGTTGTGACCTTGGCTCCCACTCACTAAATCTGAACCTCTGGGGTCCATAAATTTTTGTGTGCTGTTCAATTTATGGAAGTGAACATCTGCTTATCATACAATATTTAAGTTGCAGGTGTATTCCACCAGTAAAACAAACACATGGGCTCAGTTGCCTGGGCTATGGGACATTAGACAGATGTTGGTGGGATGGTGATGGTTTTGCCTGTTGGGAGAGCCCTCACCACTGGCAGAGCTGCTGTGTGGTGAGGTGGCTCTCAGGACTCTGCATCCCTGAGAAGTGAGGATGGCACAGCTTTAATCCCAAAATTCAGCCTAATCCTGCTTGAGAGCAATGCCTGAGATGCACACAAATCACACAAGGGAAAAACCCCTGTCTTCCTGCCCCTCCTACATCTGGTGGGAAAGGCATCAGCCCACGTCAGGATGGTTCAGTACAACCTGGGGAATGAGGCAGAGCAGTGGCTCTGTTTCTTCATTCACATGATGAAAAATACAGTGCACAAGAGAACCCTGTCTCAGAGCATGCATGGAGAGGGAGAGGCCTACAAACACCTGAAAATGATGAGAAAGGCTGAAAACTCCTGCTCCACAGTGTGAGCAAAGCATTGCTGACCCCAAATCATTGGAAAGACAGAACAAAAGGAGCAGAAAACATCCACTGTGAGTGAAGAGGAAGAAAGAGGAGGTGACCAAGCCAATATAATTAGAGGGTCAGTGGTGGGTGAACTGGGAAACAGAAAGGCAGCAGAAAACCAAGGTGCCTTTGTATGACCCATAGGAGATGACAGGACACAGGATTTTTGACAACAGCTGAAGAAGCCAGAGGAGACAGCTGTTCCACAACAAAAAGAGGGAGATGTGACAGTGACATCAGCTCTCCCCATGAGTTGTACACTCACACTGTACACAGAAGCGCCACTCAAGCAGTGCCTGGTGAGGAACTGAGCTCAGAGTGTTGTGGGCATACACAGAGGCTGGAGCAACATTTCTGGCTGCCTTCCATCCCAACAGCTGGCAGGGAAAGAGCTTTTCTCCTGTTTTGCCCAAGAGACTCCTTCTAAAGGGCTTTGGCTCAGTGCAGGGTAAAGTGTCAATTGCAAGCAGGTAGTAAAAGTGCCTTTGGGCATGAAGCATTTTAAAAATCAGGTTTGCATTTTAAGAAGTGCTCATGCTCCCTTTGTGAGAGGAAGAGCCCCTCAGCCAGAAGCCCAACTCCCACACTGGGGCTCTCTCCTTGCTGTGAGCAGCTGCCTGGGGAGGGATCTGGCTGGAATGGAAGCAGCCACACAAGGTGACATGAGCTGGGTGAGGAACTGGGTCCCACAGGCCATGGGGCTGTGCCAGCAGGGCCCTGGCACCCAGCTCAGGGGCCCTGTGTTGCAGGAGGACACAGGAGGAGCAGCACTGCAATATTTCCAAGGCAGACCCTCTTCTGTCCAGGCACATGGCTGGATGCTGTCCTTCTCCCTGCTCACTCCTCCCTTGATGCCCCAGGGTGTCCACGTGGCCCTGGAGCAGCCTGTGACACTGCTGGAGAGACTTTGCACAACCTTGCACAAAAAAACGGGAATTCACTAACTGGGCATGAGTTGCAGTGGTGAAAGATATGTTTTCCATGGGTTTTGTTCCTGTCCCTGCTGCCAGAGCTGTCCTCGTGAGCCCATTGTACACATGTTGGAGGATGACCAGCTCAGATCATTGCTGCCCACAAAGAAGGGCAAGAGGGCATCTAGCTAACAATAACAAAGCACCTGAAGAAAAAATATTATGAAATATTGTAGCTCTACTTCAATAAAAACATCTATTAATACATTTCAAGACCTTCCACAGTTTTTTTCTCCTCCCTCCAGGGTAGTCTAACCCCGGCCATAATTTAGCGTGAGGCATGAATATCTTCACTTATTGTACCCATAAAAGAAGAAAATTGGGAATTTGCTCAGACTGACAGGAATCTGGAAATTGTTGATGAATGGACATTTGGCTGAACATAGTGAATTCCCAGCTAATTGAAAGCAGATAATGAAATAATGCATTTACCTTGAAAAACATAATTTTCTTAATAAATAATTCAAATGGCATTCTTCTGACAGATGAAATAAGAAAAAATAATAAATAAATTCAGGATTAATTCCTGTCCTATATATTATAGCATACTTCAGTCATACCTTATGAGGAGATTAAAAACCATAAATCTTTTTTTTCCAGCGCAGTGCCAGAGAGTGCTTTGGTCTAGAAAATGCAAGGGCCATCCTGTTCAGGGGAGTGTAGTTTCAGTCATCATCAGCCTATGCTTCTGTCTCCAAATGTTATACCTAGAGAGAAGAATGAAGAGGCCAGGGAGAAAAAAAATTGGAAAAATGTATGGGGTATCCAACATGATCACAAATACCTGAATTAGCATATCTGTTGGTGTTCACCCTTCTCACCTCCTTCTCATCCTTGGGATGGGCCAGCAGACCTGTTTCACATCGCACTGGTGGGATTCTGTGGCTGGGAATTACCCTTCAGTCAAGGAGCAATGATTTTCAGCTGAAGGGAGGCTGATGGCTGAAAACATGTCAGCTTGAAACACTTGCAGATGATCTGATCACACCCTCCATTTTAAGGAAAAGATTAGCAAAGGATCCAAATAAGAGCATATGGGTCCAAATACCCCGATCTGGGTAGGGCTATGACTTGGAAGCCCTTCTGGATCTAGAAGTAGGAACCTCCCATATTTATGCAACAGGACAAAATTAAACTGCAGAACTGAACTCCAAAGCGTGGAGCTTACAAAATGCAAAGGTGGATTTTTAAAAATAGCTTTAGTTTGACAGTAATAATTTCTTGTCAGATTGTGGTTTGAGTGGAACACAATGTTCCCAAAGAGACGTGAAACCTGACAAATTTTAATCTGCTAAACTGCAAAACTTGGCTATCCTAATTGGACGCGTTATTAATCTGGGTTAAGTTTGGAATTATTTTTCAATGAATTTGCAGCAGGTTGTGGTTTTGAGCAAAAGCCATGGAAAACTTGGTAGTTACACAGATTTTTAATGGGAATAAGGGAAAAACCACAGTGATTTTGCTTGAGTTGTGATTTAGAACTTTAGACTTGGTCAAATTGATGGGCTGCGAGGCCATGTGAAATAAAAGAACAAGTCTTGTAAATGGAAACTTCCCCCAGTGCAGCAGATCTACTCACAGAAGTGCTTCCTCTCAGATCAGTTCATGACTTTTAAGCATAAAAACGTGTCCAGCTTCTTCCTAAAATCAGTGGGCAAGAAGTCCTACAAGGCCACAAAAGGAGCTGAGAAGTATGAAGAAAGGAGATGAATGGTTTTGAACCTCTACCTTCCTTGCTACTAAATGTTCACTGATTTGCAAGGCCTGTTAAATCCTCTGCCTTGAGGAAATTTCTGTGTGGTCAAGACAAAATTAAAAGAACAGCAGCTGAAAAGCTTAACATTGAGTAAACGTGGTGGTTGCACTAGCTAAGACATTTTGTTTGCCTGTAAGGGGATCTCTCTGGTAAAAGCTACGAGTAGCTTTGGGAATGTTTGAGCACTCTAAGGTGTAGAACAGGGTCTTCCCAGTTCTCTCAGTGGTGAGACAGTGAAAGAATGTGCCACTATTGCCACTCTATTTTCTCAGATTTTTGGGGGGTTAGAATAGACCTTAGGGCCTTCTTGAATTATCTTCATTCTAATACAGCCCATGGAACCTACATCAGTTTCTCCAAATTCAGCTTTAAATTCCCAATATCAATGTCTTAGAGTACCTTTTAATTTTTATTTTATTTTTTTTTAATTTAAGGGATATTCCAGGCTTTATAGGCTTCATTAGAAACTGATTAATAACAAGTGAACAAGTACTGGTAAGTACTTCTGGCAGTTAATTATTTTCTCCTCTGAAAAACAATGTCTTATTTGCATCAGAATGAATCTATCCATCATCAGACCATGAGATTTGTTAAACCTTTGTCCAAGAAGTGAAGGACTTTGCCTTTGGGCAAGTTCTGCTGTCTGTGCAGCCGTAACTCATTAGCATCATGTCATCCCTGAGCCTTCCTTTGGACATGTCACATAAATTTAGCTCTTGAATCTCCCAGAATAAGGCATGTTTTCCTGTCCTTAACCAAGTTAGTGTGTTTTTGTCTAAATCCCCTCATTTTTTTCCTTTTTTTCTGAACACCAAAACAACTGTAGGAGCCATCACACCATTGTGAAACACAGCAGATACCTGCTCCACAGTGGACCCTGCTTTGCACAGCCAAAAGCTGTCTTGGCCCCTTCAGACCCTGAGCTGAAGTTTGTCTGATTTTCTACCAGGATCTGGAGATCTCTGCAGAATCCCCAATCTGCTCCCTTGGCAATTCTGGGCTGCTTTGCTCTCCCTGATCGTGCTCTGCCACAGTCAAGGGGCAAATGGGCTCTGCCATTCACCAGCCCCTCAGTCTCTCTCTTTCTTGCCATCAGCAGGGAACAGTTAAACAGTGATGAGCCAAGAACCCTGCTCATGAAACTGGACAATTCCCCAAAGACAGTTTTATCTGAGGTAAAACAGTCCAGTTGGTAAAATAGTCCAACAGTATATATATCAGATCTATCACCTTTACTGATTAAACATGTTCATGTTCCAGCATTAAAAAGTTATTTTGATAGGGTCTGTTTTTGATAAGCTCATGATAATTTCAATGTAATTCTATTTTCCCCCTGTAATTCTTAAGAGAGTTCCCAAATAACCATTCTATTATTTTGTTCAGATTGGTGTCAGGCTGACAAGTCTATATTTATTCACATCATCCTAGTTACTGTGTTTAAATGCTGGCACAACTTTATCTTTGCTTCACATCTGTAACTTCTCTAGTGTTCCAAGACTTATTCAAAATCAGCAGCAGGGGTTCAGTGAATATCTTTCCCTTTTGGATGCAAATTATTCAGGAACTGCCAATTAAAATTTTCTAAGTTTAGGAAGCATTGTTATAAAATAAAGGCTTGTTTTTCTTACATAAGATGCAGTGCATTATCTGGCTTTTTCCCAAACAGAAGTGGGAAATATTTACTCATAATTTTTACTGCTTTGGGTTTATTTTTGACAGTTTCAGCCAATAGACTTTGTCCATTTAGAAGCAATCTGATACCTCTTTAGTGATCCCATTTGTAGCTAACATACTTTTAGAACTCCTGCTGACCATAGATGTCTACATTTGTCCTTCTCTTACCATGATGCTATAATTTACAGCCTGTAATTCATAGTCATTACCACCAATTTACCCAATATTTTTGATTAGTGACTTCTCTGGACTTAGTTCTTTAGTACAGGTTCTCAACAGACTAAGAGTGTTTGTTCCCAAGTTGTTAGAAATCTGGAAACAGGCCAAAACCCTTCTCACCAACAGTGTGAGTCCTCCTCAGATGGTGCTCAGCTGATCCTCCTGAAATACCCAATAAAGATTGATTGAAACCTTCCAGCCATGGGAATCTTCTTGCCAGATTTCAGTCATGGTGACCAGGTCAAACTTATGTTTCTAAAGGAGTAAAAATCACTCCTAATTCACTCTATGAGCAACTACAGATTTTTTTAAATTTTTTTTATTTGTGCTGGACTTTCTGATTTGATGCTAAATGAATAGCTGGATATTCTCTTGTCACCCCTGTGCTCCAGTGAGTCAGGGAGGTCAGTCCCTTCCTGAGACAGGCTCCCCATCCCACCACAGCCCCTGCACCAGAGAACAGAACCAGCCAAACCACAATGTCATGACAGCTGCTCTTGGTATTTTAAAATGGCCAGTGGTGGTTTTGCTTATGAAATAAAGTTTCTAGCTGATTCTCACGTAACACAGGAGACAGCCTGTCTCAGTGCAGATTGAATTATTATAATGAAGCAATCATCCTTTTACTGCAAATCTACCCAAGTGATAAACAGAAACAATAGCAAACACAGCTAAAATATTGGCTGACTCCCTCCAAAAAGTCCCCTCAGGTCTTTACAAAGATGTGGAAAAATAGTCAAGATTAGGCCAATGTTCTGCAATAATTAGGATAAAGAAGGGAAACATGAAGTCATCCTTCTCTGAGTGTCTCATTCATCCTATTTATTAGGATTATCTGGCTGGTTTTCATGTTGATTTAATGGGAATGTATCATTTCTTAAAATCTCAACTTCAATTTCTTGTTGGTATTCACTGTTGAGTGAAAACAGAGAAAGAATAATACAACTTGAAACAAACTGGTCACTACTCTGCATTTTGTACATGCAAAAGTTGGATGGTGGTGGTGGGGCTGAGCCTGGACATCTAAAGAACCATTTTCTAGAATAAATCCACTTGGGGTGCATGGCTTGCTCAGCTAGATTCAGGTGGAATCTACCTGAAGCAAGTAGGCACTCAAGGCTCAAATAAACCCAGGGCAGAATTTATCTTACCTTGTTTTAGGAAGCTTGAAGGAAACTTCTGTGTCATCAGTGGAGAATGGCAGGTTTGTCACGGGTCTCAGTTTTCCTTTCCTGTAACAGGTGCCCACAGAGGTGTCCACAGAGCCTTCAGTTTTAATTAACCATTATTGTTTATTCTCAACAGCCCCAAATTCTGTGGGGCACTGCTGTCCCCTCAACAGGACTGTCCCAGGAGCAGAGTCCTGCCCAAGCTGGGTGAGGGGGGCAGAGAGCAGGTCTAAGCCAGCTCATCATTGTGCTGAAAATGTGATTTGATCCTCTTACATTTTGGGAGTTTGAGAGACAGCAATGGAATTCCCACGGCTCTTCCCTTCCAAATGTCCTGCCAGACTTGGAATGCTCTTCAGCAATTTGGGAAGGTATTAGACTTGCAAATCAATTTATTACTTTGACTTTGGCATTCTCATTAGGGCCCTGGCTGTACATCTGAACTGTTATCCCAGCTCAGTTTACCTTCTTGTAAACTTCACTGATATGTGAAGTGTTGGATGGGTCCTTTCTGAAACATATTGTCCCATTAAAACACATTTAAAGAGTCTTGTAAACCCTGGAGATTAACCCCAATGTTTATAGAGAGTTATAGATGCTAATTCTTGCATATTTGTCATTCCAAAGCATGGCCTGGTGGCAAACATTGCTCCTACACTGCAGCATTTGCATCAGTGAGATTTGTCCATGCTCTGATTTCTTAGGGCAGAGAAAAGAAATGGTGGGAAAGTGAGGAATATGGGCATTTGCCATCCTAGGCTACATTAGCTGGTCACAAAAATCTTAGCTAAGTCATAGCAGGAGACTGGAAAATAGAAGGATCATCCCCAGAGGATAGTTTTAATTAAAACCTCGTGATATGAGATGGTCTCACCATGAAGAAGAAGCAGAATTTTCTTTTTTAGGTTTTGTTAATGTTCCTGTTTTGGAGCACCTTTGTGTATGATCTCTTCCCCTTATCTTGCCAAACACACTGAGCTGGCAGCAAGTCCACAAACCTTCGGTTTCCTCACCAGCTGTGGGTGTCTTAATCAGCCCAGAACTCATCAGTTTCCTCTCTTCTAGGGATGGAAGATTTTTAATACCTGCAAGCTTCTGTCTGGTGGCAAAACAGTGACAGACTCAACTGTTTGGGGTATATGGGTCTAACTGTAAGGAAATATCTCCTGTGTGAGCATAGAAAATGTATGTGTATTGGTTTTGTGTGTATATATATACATATATATACATACACATATATAAAAATACACGTGCACACACACGTGAAGAGTTTGGCACATATTTGTATGGCCAACACAAATCAGAGCAAATTCAATTTGTCTGAGTTAACCTTTACTATATCTCCATAAAGCTAATCCTGGCAACTTTTTTTGAGGAACAGAAAGCACGTTTTGGGTGATGTAACTTCTTTAGGAGATGTATGTATCAAATACCTACGTAGCAGATGTATCAATTGTGACACTCAGAGGTGTCACAACTAGCTCAAGAATTTAAACCTTATGGATAGATGGGATTTTTTGGGGAGAGCTGATGTTTGAAAGAGAGACCACTATGGAAGGAGACATGATGATGATGATGATGATGATGATGATGATGATGATGATGATGATGATGGAAAGGTAACACAGCTCTGACCAAGCACTTTGTGAACAGCTGCTGTCCAGAAACGTTGTGAGTGGTACCAGCAAAGAGCTCCACTCCTTATGTTGATTATCCCTACCTTGAAAAGAACAAGTCTTTATAGTTTTGGTGGTTTTTTCTTTGTGCCTAATTTGTTAAATAAACAGATGCCTTCAATAAGTCAACTATTATTACCTATTTAATGTGACAGTCTTCTGGATCCCAAATTTTGGCTGACCACTGTGACTAAGATGAATTAAGTAGATGGAAATTAATCATCCTCAGGCTAGCCAACTCAAATCCAATTTTTTTCTTTTTGATGGAAGATTCTTTTAAGCTCAAATGAAGAGAAAAAGTTTTCTATACAACTGAGAATCCAAGGGGCAATTACACGACAGTTAAAGGAAAGAAGCTCACACACAGTCCTTTGTTGCTACTTGAAAAAACTGTCTTAATAATTTGTCAGCAAAAATTAATCTGATAAATCTCTTTTTTTTTCTTTTTAATGCATGTATATGAGAGCTCATTATTTTGAAAACATTCATTAATCAACAATATTTTCTGCGTAACTTTTCAAAAATGTTTCTTACTGTCTTAGCCTAGAGTAGGCCACATTGAGTAGTAGATGCCTGATTGTGTGTTTCATTATGTTTCACACATTTGCTCTCTGCCTAAGGAAGTGTAACTCAAAAAATCAGGTTTTTAGTGACCATACCTCTTACCCAGATATATCTGTGATGTAACACAAAGAATGGGGCACTCACCTGTCCAGAAAAAAAATTATGTGCAACATAGATGGTAAAAAACACATGCTTATTTTGGAGCATGCTGGGACTCTGGGTTTCTAGTAACAGTTAAATCTTTGGGAGCTCCTTCCCTTAATCCCTTTGCTGTGTCCAGCCTCAATAAACAGATATGACTGAGAGAGGGCAGCCTGTGAGCAACAATGCAAACCCCAGCACGATTTTCTATCTGATTGTTTGGTTGTACTTTACAGTAATTAAGTTCTCCTGTTAACAGTTGTGTGGGCACTGCATGGAAATTTTACTGATAATGCTTGAATTTCACCTCTTGCCCTTCCTCAACATCTCATTCAGGAAACTTGCCTCATGTGGGAGCAGCTTCTGTGTCCTGCTAATCCAAGAGCACAGGTCAGAGTGAAAATGGAGCCATAACATCAAGACAGTTTGGCCTTAGGATGACTAAGGAATTTGAGTTTGTTATCTCAAATAGCTAAAACTAAAAAGCCAAAATTACTTCATCTTGGAGCACTGCAGAGTTGGATGAAGACAGCTCCTCCACAGGCAGAGAAGAGGGAAGGCTCTCCTTTTAAAATTCGTTAATTTCGTGCCTGACATGGGATGGGTGATGGCTTCAAGTAACAAATCCAGTCACTGCGTTTCCTCATGGGAGCAGAGTGCAGAGGCTGATCCTGCAGCAGGATGTGCACCAGGGAGCTGCCTGCCTTTCCCAGGCCTGTGCAGGATCCTTCCAGGCACCACAGCCTGGGCCCTGGGGCTGCCCAAACAGAGCCAAGGGTGCCCTGAGTGTGTGACCCTGACTGGGCACAGTCTCTCCACCCACAGATAGAAAAGCTGTTTCACCGGCAAAGGAGGCAGTAACAAAAGCCTGGCAAGTTTTGCTCATATTTTGGGAGTCATAGTGGCCCCTTCAGCATTTGTATCCCCACTGTTTCTCTCAGTAGAGTAAATTTAGAGCTTTATTTTGCAACACATATTATGTGCAGGCTCTTTATGCTCTGCCTTGAATTCCTTCCAAGGTCACAGCAGATCTTTCAGTCTCACTCCTTGAGCATGTCCAGAGGGAAGGGAAAAGTCTCCAGGTTGCTTCGTGGACTCCCTCTGCAAAGGCCTTGGGACAAGGTGTTGGCAGCAGGAATCAGACTTTCAGACTAACAGGGAGAAAGCAAAACTTCAAGATTTTCCAGTTGCTAACAAATACACCCTGACTCTATCTGGTTTCTTTCTTCCCTGGTGGAGAAAGGAGAAAATATTGTTGATTGGGTCTGCAAGGAAGATTAATGGGAAAGACATCTGACTACTGAATGTCTAACAAGCTAAAGCAGTTTGTAGTTATTGAGTTTGGTCTGGGTGAATGAGCCCTTGATTGTGCAACTACTTCTAAACATGGTGTGAGTGCCAGTGCAAACAATTTGTCATGAAGCATAGAGACACTTGGGAGACACACTCCCAATAACCAGAGGCTCCCTCTCCTCTGTTCTTAGGGAGGGAGCTCTGGAAGAGCATCCAGTCCCATGGCAGAGAGTGGAGAGTGATGCCAGGCCCTGAAGATTCTGCCTGTCCTTGAGACCACGAGGAGCCAGAAAAGGCAGATGAGATTCCTATAGGAACACAGGCTTCTTGTGAAATCCAAGACTGCAGCACCACCAAAGGAATAAGAAGTGGCAACTTCAAGTGAAACCAGGCCTCTCTTTCTTCCTGCTTGCGAGGGCATTGAGGCAACAACACCACCCCAAAGACAACCACCAGTTCATTGTTTGCAAGGAAGGGCCTGTGCTAATTACCTGCTGCCCCAGGCAATTGCTTTTGCCATGAACTGTGGTTCTTTCTCCCTTACTGGAGCTTGTGGTGAGGGCTTTAACTGGTTGGGCTGCCTTAGGATGACTTGACTTTAGCATTTGTACCACCTTCAGCCTGAATGGCTTAGCCTGGGCTGCTCCCCTGCCTCAGCTCTGCACAGGAACTCCTCTGGATGGGCAGGGCTGGAGGGATGAGTAAATCAGCTTGTCTGGGGTGACCCCTGGATGGTGTTTCCCTGCTTGGATGAGCACAGAGGGAGAAAGAAGGTGAAGATCATGGGAAAGTGGTGAGAACCACCCTCAATGAGCCAATTACTCAAACTTTCCCCCTGGATTGTGTCAGGTGCCTCTTGCAAAAACCTTAACTCACGCTGTTAGGAGTTTAATTTTAGGTTCTTGCCTCCCACATATGGCTTTTATACTGTGGGAAGCCTTCAGACATATCACACTTAATCACTGTTTATCCTTACTCATTTTCTTGCCATGCTGGATATTTGTTTTTAATCAAGAACAACTTTTCTGTGTTATGCATTCATCCAACTAAATGATAATGGAGCAGCTCTGCTCCAAGAAGCCACTACATCTTGCTGCATCATTTCAAAGCAGGGCTTGCGGAGCTGAGTAACAATATGCCTTTTTCTTCTGCCATCCCGGGGCATCTGGCACAATACAGAGAAAATAAAATGAAATATTTCTTATTTTTTCCTTGTCTAAAGAAATAGAACATAAATCTTCTGTCTCTGGCCAGCTGTATGGCATTTTGGGGATGTAAGACTTTTCCTAGCAGAGGAGTAGGGACAGAAAGAAACCTGTTTGAGTGGCTCTCTCTGTCCATTAATTAGAAAAACCACAGTGAGTGAAAGCTTGGCCCTCCAGAGGACAGCAAGAGCTTTGCTGCAGACTTTCATAAAACCAGGATTAAACTCACCCACTATTTAACACTAATATAGTAAATTTTGCATCCAACACATCTGACATGTTTCTCACTGAATTTACTAGTAGCCCAAGTGGGATATTTAGTCTGAGAGACAGTAAACTCAAAGCCACAAACATATTCCACTGGAGAGCCAGCACTCTCATACCACAGCTGACATTGCCAAGGCAGAAGTATGTGGAAGACAAATGCAGTTTTAGCTCTGTAAACCTTGGATTAAGTTTGGAGGAAGAACTGGATTAAAGGAAGATACACTCTTGTGTCCCATACAGTCATGAAACTGTGATGGAGAGAAAGAAAAATGCTTGTCCACAATATGTGTTAACAAGCATGAGTTTGCAGGGTGTTAGGGGTAATAACTTCTATGAAAAAAGCTTTGTAAAAGGATAAGGAAAATAATTTTTTTTTGTTCAGCCATCACATTTTAATCTGCTTCTCTACTTGCACTGGCTATTTCCAGGAATGTGAATTTTTTTGGGATACCTGACACACTCATCATGTATTTTTCATGTCAGAATCACCAGTAGGAGATATCATTATGTTGAGCATTCATTTTTATCTGTTGGTGAAAGAGATGAGTGGATGCATCTATGTTCCCTGCAGAGCTGCCTGGGTGAGATGGACATCCTGTACACACACTAGCACTTTAAAACTGCTTATATTTCACCTTCTTTTTGCCTACAAAATACCCTGCAAAAAGTGCATATTCTGGAGAGATCAAGGGTTGGGTAAGACACAACCATATCTAATTACTCTTGAACCCTTCCCCTCTCACAGACACCACCCTCCAAACCTCAGCTTTTAACATCAGCCTTGTGCTGGTTTATAAAGAATTTATTTTTTCTGATGGCCAAGTTTTACAGCCCCTGTACTGCTGTTGGGTAATTTCTTCTCTGCTCCTGGGAGCACCAGCTTGGACATGAGTGGCCCAGAGAGCAAAGCTGAGGTGACACTGCTGTGGACAGGGGAGGACAGGGCACACAGGGGTTGCTGCTTCACTCAGCCATAGCTACCAGGACAAGTTTGAGCTGATCTGTGTGTAACCCTCGGGAGAACAAAGCCCCGGGCTGAGCCATTTTATCTTCTCCGGCCCCAAAGCCTTGGCACTGCCTCAGCTCTCATGTGGTTTCTGGAGCTGAGAAATCAGAAAAGCGCCTGCATCTCGCATTGCTGGAAGGTTCTGCCTTGGTGGGACAGCAGTAGCAGTGGTGGCATTACAAAAACCAGAGCAGCCACAGGGCAGCTCTGAGGCAGGAGATGCTCAGTCAGATAGTTTGATCTTCACTGGGCCAGAAATGCTCCCCCGCTGAAGAGATATCCCAGTGCTACTTCAGTCTGTCTCCTGTTCTGGTGACAGACTGTTCTGATTTTGGTTTCTGTCAGTGCTCACATAAGTCAGTGACTACTTCTTTATGGAAATAACCATTAAGGACTCAAACCATCTGGCGCTTCCCAGACATGTGTAAATGACAAATAAAAACATCCATAATATCATCAAAACTTCTAGAACAAAGATGAGGTCTGATTTTTTTTTTCAGAAAGACAGAAAATGCATCTTTAGACTTTGATCTTCTTGTACATCATTAGCTGAAGTGACTATAATCTCAGGTTAAAATAAAATATCCTTCTCAATTCCTCTTTAAGTTAGTCTTACTTTTCAGTCAGGTACAGAAGAAGCAAAACAAATCAAAGCAGCTCATAAATCCAAAAGCCTTTCCCATCTTACAAAAGTTTTGTGCCAGAATTTATTTTATATATAAATGTATACATACATGCTCTGTCTGAAACACCCACAAATGCTAGAAAACAGAGAGGCTTTGAAGGATTGAAACAGAGCATGAGACCTGCAAATAAAGATTGGATAATTAGGGATTTTTTCAATTCATTGACAGTATTGAAAAAATTAAACCACTGTTTCTTTCAGGTTGCCCCAAAATGAGAATATTTGAAGTGTTTTAGAGGAATCAAAGAGTGGGAAAAAAAAAAGTGACTGGAAAAAATTACTTTTTTGCCTGAAATTAAACATTGCAAGTACTTAACTGAAACTGGAACTATGTTTTCAGACATGAAAACATAGCATTTCATCCTTAAAATATGAATATTTAATATTTTTTTTCACTTTGTCAGGCTTTTTTAGAGTCTTATTTATCTGACCAGTCCAAGGCAACATTGGGCATAAATGAGAACTTATTCTTGTCAGTCTGTGCCAGCATTTTCCAGGAAATAAAAAAAGCTGTAAACAACATTCCTCTGTCCAGCCAGAAACCATGATGTTACCTGCTTCTAATTTGTATGACAAGTGTGATTCACCAGTGATATGCAACTGTTTGGAAACTATCATGAATTCTCAGCCTTACAGCAGACTCCTACTTTTTCATCCTCCTACAGTAATAATGTACAGAAGAGAAGAGAGATGACCCTGGTCTCTGTCACCTCCCTGGGAGATGGTTTTTCCCCAAACTCCATGCCCCATGCAGTTATGTGAATCATGAATCATTTGCTGGGGCTGTCTGGCATGATTTATTTTATAGACCTCAAGTGAACAAGTTCTTGAATGTTGTAATTAACCAGCATTTTTTAATGCTAGGAAATCTTCCCAACACAATGGGTTCATATCTAAAATTCTATGCATGGCAGATTTTACCATCCAATCCTGAGGTTATACAGAAAGCTTTTGAAAATGCATGCTATTTTACACACTAATGTTTCATGTGCAGTGCATATTTGGAGCCATTTTCTGTGCAGACTTGTGGTAACACTGCACTGACTTCAGCAGCACTTCCTTAGACCAATGTCCATGGATGTTGAAGAACCAGAGCTTCCCTATCTGTGACAGCTGCCTTTCATTTGAGAGCCTGTATGGGAACAGAAGGCTCATATAATGGAGAGTGAAGGTATCTACCAACTTCATAACTCTTTATGACGTATTAATGCACATCTTGGGGTGCAGAGCCTCAGTTTCTGAATATTGGGCCCTAATATTGAGCCATTTTTTGATTTGTGTTTCTTTTTCTGTGCTTTACAGTGTACTGTGAAGTCCAAAATGTAATACAACAAAGCAAACCCACTGAGCCTGGAGCAACTGCAGAGTTTCATAACCCAGAACATGAACAGAGTGGGATGTTGCCAGGCCTGTCAAAGCAGCTGTCCAGACTCACAATTCCTGGTGAGTTAAAGGCTGTACCTCCATCCATGGAAATGAGGCCTTTGTGAGAGTCAGCATTTGCATTAATTAGAATAACTGAGAAGCTTCTCTGGTCATTTCATCTGATCTCTACCTTCCATGGATACATCTGCTCAAGCTAAAGAGTATTCCTCAGACTTGGAAGCCCACAATGCTTTTTGTTTCTTGGTATTGTGTCACTGGAGTATTTCCTTGGACAAAGTGGAGGAGGATTTTCAAAGAGCTGTTCAAAAATCTTTTCTTTGCTGGAGACTGTGTACAACCCCAGGAAACAAACCCAGGGGAGGGCTGGGGGAAAGAGCAGACATTAAAAGCACTGTTACATGCTTCTCTTCTCAGAAAGCCTGGCTGTATACACTGCTTGAGGAAGAAGTCGTGGGGGTGAGGGCAGGGAGGGTATCTTTGCATTTCCTGAGGAAACAATTTCCCCCTGCCCTTCTCCAAGTTGGAATGGGATCCCTCCAAGAGAACCCAGAGGGATGCACAGTCCCAGAAAATGTACTAGCAGTAAAATAGAAGGCTTTGCACAACTAAGCAGACATGCATTAAATCTTTTGCTTTGATGGGAAAGACATTTCTGCCCTGGGTAAGATCACAGTGCTGCAGATTTACTGCTCGGCTGGGGCAGGTTCATGGAACGCCCTGAGTATTCTGGAATGAGCTGGGCTGTGGAGGTGGGGAAGGTTTACACCTGCCTAGGGCTGGACCACTGTCAGAGGATAGCGAAACTCTCTAATATGATCCAATCCTGGACTACAGTGGACAACTACTCAGAAAATTAGTCCGAAAACAAAAAGTTGATGGAAAATCCAGAAATCAATAAAAAAAGTCTTCTTCAGTTCCAGAATCGGTCTTGAATTGTTTATCACAAATCTTCTTTCACCAGGAGAGGTGAATGGGTGAGGGAAGACTGAAGGGCAGTGTAAAAGCAGCCAAGGTGCAGCTCATGAGAAAGAAAATCCCTGGACATGTCTGTCTGTACAGTGCAGCACCAGCCAAATAGTGACTGCATGCTCTTGTTGTCATGGTCTGCAAAGCAAACAAAGTTCATGGTCACCTTGTGATCTTTCAAAAAAGACCCAGGCAGAGAGGGCTGTCATGTGAAGCAGAGGAAAGGTGAGTGAGATTTTGGTTTCCCAAAGGCAAACAAGCCTGATTCTGGCAACTGCCAGAGACACATGTGATCTGCCCCTCACCCTCCCACCCCAAAATGAATGGTACTTGGCAGAGGTAACCCAAGACTGTATTGTTGGGAGGGAGATACCCTGCCCTCCCCCTCCAGACTGATGTCTGGGGGACATCAGAAAGACATCTTCCTGCTCTTGTCCAGGAAGACAGTCCTGGACAAGAGCAGCAACCTGCAGCTCAAACCCTCTCAGCTGACTGGTTCACTCTTTTAATGGAGCTAACCCATCTGCAGATGCCCTTTGCTTCACATTCAGAAATTATTTGCTGTTGGATTTGTTGGTTTTTTTGGTGGTGGTGGTTTGGCTTGATTCAGCTTTTTGGGGGTTTGGGGAGTTTTGGGGATTTTTTTGAGGGGTTTTTTTGTTTGGTTGGTTGGTTTTTGTTGTTGTTGTTGTTGGTTTTGGTTTGGTTTTGATTTTGTTTTTTGGGTTTTTTTTTGTTGATTTATTGATTGGTTTTGGTTTTTTGTTTGTTTTGCTTTGATTTTTTGCAGGAGGTGTTCTTGCTGCACTCCTATCCAGCCACCCCGGGGTGCCATGTGGCAGAAGACAGACTGACAGCAGGGTCCTGTCCTTCCCACCCTGCATGCCCAAACCCCATTGTGGAATCCTCAGAGGCTCAGCATTTCAAGGAAGCCGTACACTGAAATGTACACCATGGGACTCAGTTCCCTTTGCTCCTTTCACCAGAGCTATCAGCTCAGACCAGGCTTCCACAGAAGGTGGTAGCTCTGGTGGGTTTGGGTCTTGGGCAGGAAGAGGGTGGGACTATGAAGCAGCGGCCTGGGAGGTCAGCAAGCCCCCCTGTCCCTGGCAGCCTGTTTGTTCCCAAGCATTTTGGACCAGTTCCCCACTTCTGTGCCTGGTGTCTCTCACAGATCACCAGTGTAGTTGCTCCATGCCAGCAACCCCATGAATTTCCTCATTTAATATTGTTCTGTGTATTATTTGTGATAGAATCTTTTTTCCAGCCTAAACAAATTACTCCTTCATCTTTTCCCCACAAATAATGCATTTCAGCCCCTCGCAGCTCCTCTTGCTCCTCTTCCCTATATGTTCCCATCTGCCTAAATTCATCCTCCACAGAGCCTGGTGCCAAGGTCTGGGCCCAGGGCTGTTCTTCAGGGTCCTTCAAAGCAGAGCAGAGGGAGGTAATTGTTTACAGCACTTGCTGGCATGTCCCAGAATGACATTAGCCTTTTCCCCAACAATATCACATTGTCAATTCATGCTCGGTCCCCACTTTTCTCTGGTGCCCAGACTGGTCTGTGCAGCAGCCCAGTCCATCTGTCCGGCTTGGCCTTCTTCTGGGCACCAGAGTTTTCCTTCCTGAATGCTGCCCTCCCACTGAGTTTCACCCTGCTGATTTTAGATCCCTTTTATTTTATCAGGGCTGCTTTGAATTCCAGTTTTATCTGTGAAAGTGCTGCTCAGACCTCTCCAGCCTCATGCTGCTGGAAATCTTTCTGAAGCCAAGATATACCACCTCCACAG
Source organism: Setophaga petechia (assembly GCA_024362935.1). Lineage (NCBI taxonomy): Eukaryota > Metazoa > Chordata > Aves > Passeriformes > Parulidae > Setophaga > Setophaga petechia. The sequence goes on from JANCRA010000020.1 coordinate 2,758,480, forward strand.
CACACCCTTACCGGCCCTGTGACCCTGCCAGAGAAGGAAATTCAGTTGGTTTGACACAATTTACTCTTCCCAAATCCATGGCAACTCTTTTCCTTGCCTTTATGCTCCCAGAGTCACTGACTGATTGTCAGTAATACAGATGAGTATTTTTCATGGTGTTGAGCTTCCACTGACTGTTTTACCATTGTCCATGTGAACTTTCTCTTCTTTTCTAAAGCCAGGTACAGTGCTTTACCCCTTGGTTAGTGAATCTCACATCTCAAAACTCATTCATACCTGATTTTTTAGAAGCACTTTTCCTGTGATTGCCAGGAGTTCTGGCAAAGGGTACATGGCCAGTCCTGTAGGTAGGTCAACATGCCCTTACTAACCAACTTTGAATGAGCTGTGTGTTCCTAAAAAGCAGTTTGCTGCTTTCCAAAACACTGCAAAAATGATGTCATAGGAAGAAATGCTACTTAGAAATGCAAATTAGTCAAGTCAAAAACTTCTGTGTAATTCTGTGAACTGAATTTGTCCCACAAGAAGTGGGGCTCCAGTGTACAGGTCTGGGAGTGATCCATGAGCTGACCAACAAAATCACTGTCTGCCTTGCTGTATTTTTTGAAAGTTTCATATCAAGACAGCTCAAAAAAACCCCACCAAACCCATTAAACCCCCACAAAACAACAACAAAAAACCCACTAACCAAAAAAGTGCATCATCCTCTCATTCACCTTTGTCTTAAAGAATTTTCTATTGGAGTTCTCCCCATTGCTTTGAGATTCACTCCTGAGTTTTCTGAATTTGGGAATGACGTAATTTCCTTAATCTCAGCCTGCTCCCCCAGCCACCTAATCCTGTGCTACTTGCACCTACCCACATGCCTTAAATCCCTGTGCAATACCTTTCACAGGCACCTTCTTTAAAGATAAACATATGTTACAATAACAGTAAAATAACACATTACTCTCACAGCCCTTCACACTTGTTAACACTCATCTGGATCTATGCAACCTCAGTTTTACATTCACAATTTTATTTCCATGAATTTTAAATCCATACCTGGGCCGTGGGATTTAATCACAGGTAACTAATGGCTTTCTTTATGAATCGTATTGTTGGTGCACTTCAGTGTAGTGCAGAGTACAAAGTGTAAGAGAAAATTTCTTTCCTGGGGACCATATGGTAAAAGAATAAAGCTCTGACTTAATGCCCTTGCTTTGCAGAGTAGCACAGTCAACAAACCCCTATTAGATCATGGGATAAATATTGACAAGTTCCAGAGTATTGTTTCAGCCTGTTGCTATAGTAATTTGAAATTTTGTACTATGAGCCATATAAAAAAGGGGATGAAACAACACATTAGTATTTAATTATTCCCAAATTTGCTGCACTGGTACCACTCAAACCAGAATCACCTGCACTTAAAAGAAAAGTGGGATGTGGGCATTTCTAGGTCAAATTGCTCTGTGTAGGCTTTCATTCTGAGAATTATTTGTTCATATTAATGGAGAAGAGCAGGCTTTTCCCTGGTCTTTAAGCCAATGATTTAAGGTTCACAACTCCAAACCAGATGACACTGCCTATTTTTGGAGCCACATGAGTTTATAATTTCATGTGAAGAAGAAGGGCTTCATTGGAAAGTCACAGAAGGGCAAGGGGTCGTGTTGTGATCTTTCCTGAGCAGGGAGTGCCGAGGCACTCAGGCACAGTGCAGGAATGTATCATCCATAATGCATGGACTGCCCCTCAGCAGGCTTCCTGTGGTGTGAAAAGATGCTGTGAGGGCATCAGGGAACAGCAGAGACAAAGGTCAGGAACCAGGGCAAACCTGAAGGGACCAGATCAATTGTAGGATGTGACATGGGATCAAGCAACTCTTACCCAAGTTATGGCTTCATAGCTATAGCAACTGTGTGATGCTCATGTCCCCAAGCAGGACTTGAAAAACTGACCAGTAACATTTTAACTTATGCATTTCCTTCCAAACCCATCACAGTGTAATCTTCTAGGACTGCTTCTTTCCCCTCCTGCTCATACAAGTTACTACAAAGTGTGTGCAATTTGAGAAGAACCTTTTTTTGCATTTTCTCTGAAGTAGGCAATATTCTTTAGCCCTTCTGTATTTTAACTGCTACCTTTACAACAGGTTAGAGATGTCCTGCTAGATTATTTCTAAGGATTTTATAGTTCCTCTTTCTTAACATAAAGCTGTAGTTTAGTTCAGCATTTTGTAATGGCAAGGCTGTGGAAGGTAAAGGAAAGTGCTTTTCAGTCTGTGCAACACAACACATTGTGCTGGTCTGTGAGGTAGCAGATGGGTGGTCTGTGGATGGATAAAAAAAGTAAGAAAATCAAAGCATGCCCTTACACATCTGACAAACAAATAACCTGGGGGTGGGGGTGCAGGGGAGACAGCACTGAAGATCAGCTGCATTTGGCTGCAGAGGAAAAGCAAACTGGCAGCACTACACAAGCTGTCCTTGACTTCATTTTTTGCAAGAGGATACATATTTTTTGGGGTGATGAATGCTGAGCATTTTTTGAGATGAGGAATGCCCCTGTTGAGCAGTATGGGGCACACAGCTGCATAGAGTTATGGAGACTGCAACACCACCATGTGAAATACGGTGTCTAAATGTCTGGGGAGAGTACAGTTGCTGTCATGCCTTTGAATGCTGCAGATTATTAAATAGATGTCTGCCTGGAGGTGCTGCTAAGTGCTTTTGATGCCCAAAAAGAGATCTTTATCAGCTTGTGCTAGATAGGATTTGTCACTTGTCAGTTTTGGTACCCTGGGCACACCAGCTGCCCCTGTGACATTCTGCAAAACCAACCAACCCTGTAAGAGTTAAATCTTTCCAGTGCCTGGGTCCAGCCTTTCTCCAAGGAGCAGCTCTTCCCCCTTCAGAAACAGGCAGCTGGCACCCTGCCCACAGCTTGTTAGTCAGAAAAGGGGTTCCTTTCTTTGCTGAGGGCATGGCCCAGGAGTGGTGAGTGAGCCCAGCCTGGCACTGCCCTGCCTGGCAGCAGGTTCTCACAGCTCTGGGGACTCACTGCTGCTGTGCTGACAGCTCCAGAGTTCCACTGCATGACAGTTTCCTTTTTTCCTTTTCTTTTTTTTTTTTTTTCTCCTTGCAGTCCTCCTGGCAGGTACAAATCTTCTATTCATGTCTCATTAAGCCAAATTTTTTCAAAAGGAAGGGTTTTGTCCCCTCCTGTGCACTGGTCTTACAGGGATCACCCAGAAATGGGGGAGTGGAAGGAAAGGGGAGCAAACACTCTGCTCTCACCCTGAGGGATGGTCACAAAGATTTCTGAGGTCTTTCCCACAAAGCTGAATTTCATACAAAAGGGGTAAAGAGAACTCAAATGGTCTTATTTGCATCTGCAACTCATTTGTGAAGTGCCACGTTTCAGGTGCAACTGGAAGGTTCAGGATCAGTTTTTTAAATGATCTGCCCTGAAGCACTGCTTGGGCTGCTGGCAAAATCCCTGGCTCAGTGATGGGGCCAACAAATGCTCTTGTACACTCATTAGCTTTCACAAATGCAGGGCTCCACACACAACACTCATCTGGATCCTGGCACAAAGTTTATAAATGCTCAAAAGTTCAAAATTCTAGGAGGTTTTTTTGCATAAGTAAGTTGTCTGGCAGTAGCAGGTGCTACTCCAGCCTGGAACTGAGGTAATTTGTGTCTCTGTCTCCTTTTTCCACAGGAAGCAATAGCCAACAATTCCATTCAGCATCACCCACAATGTTCAGCCCCATATGCTCTTGACTGCTTCATCTGCAAAACCCATCTGGGGAGTTTTCCCACAGATACATGTGGTGATGTGCAAATTTATCCATTTACCTGCACCATGGAGCCACCCTGAGGCTCTGCATTGTTGCAGAGGAGGCTGCCTCTGAACCCTCCACAGAAATACCCAAGATACTCCAACTATCCACAGCATTTTTTAAGAGCTTTCTGTGTTTTTTGTGAAAATGTGAACTTTGTGGGCCAAACTCTCCGTTGGCATAAAACAAGAGAGTGTTGAGGTCCTGGTTAACCAAAACTAGTTGTGCACATCAAAGGACTCAGATCACTGAGGACAGTTGTTTTTCTGTCACTCAGCATAAAACTAGACAGAATTCAACTCTGCTTTCCTCTACTAGGTGCTGTTGTCCCCTTGAAGCTTAAAACTTCAAGTGTCATCAGTCTTGGCTATAAGGAGGAACCTGTTGGGGTGACACCACCTGCTCACTGTTTTTTGCTGACAAAACTAAAGTGTAAGACCCCTCATTTTGGAGCCACAATCCCTGTGCTTCCCTTGCAGCTTGCTAAAGTGGGCTGGCAAAGAGAGACATTGCAGGTCCTTATCTCTCCAAGTGTGAGAGTCCTTTTCCTCTAAGTCCAACAGGAATTTTCTCATCTCCAGGAAACCAGAAGTTGTCATAGCTGTAAATTTTGGGTGCAGGAAGAGGAAGAACATTGTTCACTAAAAATCAGCCCTCTTGGGCAGGTAGTGCCACTCTGGGGCAGCATTTTGCAGATGCCACTGTCAGCATCAGTGAGAATTAGTGGAAAATCTGGATCACTTTGTGGAGCAGTAGCTTGAATATGGAGCAAGAAAAGTGATATTTAATGAAGCTGTGCTTTATGAATGAGAAGAAAACCTGCTCAAAAAAGAAGTATGAATTAAGTAACTAAGAGGACAATTCACCTAAATCCCACAAGAAAAAATATTTGGACACTCTTAGCTCACTAGCCCTCCCAAAGAAGTCTTGCAAGTGTTAGTATTCTTCAGATATGACCTATTTTTTGTTGTGGTTTTTAGCATGGATTCTTTTGTAATGCAAGGATAATCTCTGCAGTGCCTCTGTAGGGAACTGTAATTCTAGATATGATATCTGTGGGTTTAGGGAGGGAACAGAAGCAGGTAAGTGTCCTCTGGAGAAAAGGCTCTTGTGAAAAGTGACCCTGTAAAACTGAGATGCTCTCTAATAACTGGGAGCTGTTGGAAGGTCTGAGCCTTGGACAGGGCTGGAGGCAGGTATGCATAAGCAAACATGAAAACAGATATGGAACCAGATAATATTTATTTTGCTTAATCCTTGGTAGGGGCACATTCCTGAAAGTAACTGGAGCACCAGGTCTCACGTGCATTTCAGGGAAGCTGTGTCTGCAGCAGGGACTGTGCCAAAGAGGCACAGAGCCTCAGGATTGCAGCTGGCCTGTCACTGCATGGGAAACAAGGACATGGAGCTGGGCATGGTGGGAAGAGCAACCACTGCCATGGGTGCCACAAGGCACAGCCAGTGCAGCCAAACTCCTGGAGGAGGGATGAGGCTCCCTATGGTACAAGGGGTGGGAGCAGGGAGTTTGTCCCAGCTCTCAGAGTCACAATTTGCTTTCCATCCTCAAATTTTTTTGTTGAGATGTCTATCAACTTCTACCCAATTTGACTGTTTCTTTCATTTATCACTCAGCACAGGCTGGTGGGCACAAGAAGCACCTGAACTCTGCTCCTTGTGCCTAAGGAAGAAGGTGTGTGGCACTCGTGTGAAGTGTTTTGTGACTCGTGTGTACTGATGTTTTTCCTTCATCAGTATTCCCTGGACACCTCATCATGGGGTGAAGGGCTCAAGAGCATTGTGAAATCTTTCATTAGACCAGCTGAAATACAAAAAAAAAAAAAAAAAAAAGCCAAAATACTGGTATTTATATTGGAGGACACACAGTTCTCACCTCATGACTCAGAAACCAGTAGCAGCATCTTCCAAACAGGAAGCCAAAACACAGGTGAGAGACAATAACTCTTTGTTCAACACTGTTGTACCAGATGACCAGTCAGCTTTAGAGAAACAGGATGTTCATACATGAGGTTTTATCAAGAGGAAGTTGATAACAGGTTCATTTCTTCAGAGAAAAGCAGGGGGAAATGTGTTGGCAGGCAGCCCACGTGGAAGGAGCTTCATTCAGCCAGACAGGAGGAAGATCAAAGTAGGCTTAAGTACATGGACTTGGTTGAGTCCATAATTTCTTTCTTTTTTCTGCTCTAGTAGATTTTGCTTTCCAGTGTTGCCTTTTGAAGCTGTATCAGAAGCCACTTTTCAGGATGGTCCTTTGAGACATCAATGAGAACAGTTAGTGGAAGGTATCCTCTAAATGGTAACTGAGTGCTCTGGCTCCTTATTGATTGTCCAGCAGAGCTCACTCCAGCACATGCACGTTGTCCAGCTGCATGGTTTCCATCAGTCCTGTGGTGTACAGGTGTGGTGTGTGTCAGGTTTCATGGGGAGCATGTGAAGCTCCCTGGATTGCAGTGGAGCTGCTTGGAGGGCAGTGTGGCAGTGGCTGCAGGAATGGGTTTACAGACTTTATTTTCTGCTTGTTGCTGTTCGTTTTTTCAAGGGCAGGTCGGGCTTGTTTTACTTCTGATTCTGAGTTTGTTGAGGGTGGCAGTTATTTAAAAGTTAGAAAGTTAGATGCTGGGGGAAATTTCTTTCAAAACACATGGCATTCTATTGCTGGTTTTAGTTACTTGATGATTTTCCATTTGGATCCCATTAGGGTTTAGTATGTGAAGCCTGAGGGATGGAGGCAGTTGGTCGGCTTGGATTTCTGCACTGAGCCAAGCTTCTGGTTCCACATAGAATAAGCTGAGTTGGAAGAGACCCATCGGAATCATTGAGTCCAAGTCCTGGCCCAGCACAGGACACGCCAGGAGTCAGTCACACCATGTGCCTGAGAGTATTGTCCAAATCCTTCTTGGGCTCTGCCAGGCTGGTGCTGTGACCACTGCCATGGGGAGCCTGTTCCAGTGTCCAGCCACCCTGAGGGTGAAAAGCTTTTTCCTGATATCCAACCTTAACCTCCCCTGACTCAGATCCATGCCATTTCCTTGAGTCCTATCACCAGAGAGAAGAGATCAGTGCCTGCCCCTCTGCTCCCCCTCATGAGGATGCTGAAGACAATGAATCACTGTGAGGTAAAGGCAGTTCTTCTGATAAGGCAAAGCCCAGTTTTACACCAGCAAAGCAAGTGCCATCATTGCTCCCCTCCAAGTGGCCAGTGGCCTCTGAGAGCCTCCTTTAAGGCATAGCAGTGTGATATCTTTTGAATATATTTGGTTGCAAGTTTGATGGTGATATCTGTGCTGATCTGCAGGCATGCTTGTGTGTGGAAGATTCAGGGTCTCACTTCACCAATGATAGCGCCCCTGAAATTGATAGAGGTGTAAGAATATTTCAGAGACAGTTTAATGGCATCGTTGAAGATTGAATTTGTGATGGGAACTGAAAATAAAATGCAGGCTTCCAATCCAGCTGGTGAGCATGTGATTTCTGAATGCTAGTTCAAACATAGGCTTGGGGACATGGTTATTTAAAAAGAAAAATCTTCTGTGAAGTTGTTTTATAAAGAAGTTGGAATCTTTTGGGTTAAACTGAGTTCCTGTGGCCTAAATCTATTGGGAAAAAAAAAATTGGTGGAGTCAGTGGGTGAGTTTGGTGGTGTGTTTGAGTTGGGAATCTGTGGGTACATTTCATTTTGTAGGTTCTTAAGGGAGTCTGCAACACTTACTGGGGATGTAGTTGCACAGGCAGTTTTTGACTGTGGCAGCATGAATGGTGCTAATTTGGGGTGCTTCATTTTACACAGACCACTGGAAAAATCAAAAAATCCTCAGCTTTCTGAGTGAGGAAGGGCTGAGGATGATTTCTCTTCCTTGTGATAATTCAGAGGATGATTTCCCTTCTTTGTGACAATTCATTAGGAAATCTGGAAGCAGTTGATTTGCCAAAGGGAGGGGGGGAGGTGGATTTTTTCTTTGGCTCAGGAGAGCAAAAGCACTGAATTTAGGATTGCTGTCTCAGTGCAACCTTTGTGTGCCGCAGGGCTTCCCAAACTCTGCAGCCAGGCAGCCTCTGCTGGCAGCCAGGCTCCAGAGCTACGTGTGCATGCATTCAAAGAGCTCCTGCTCTGCCCACTGCCCGAGCCCCCACATCTCCCCCTCTTTCCCATTCAAATCCTCCCACCCAGGAAGAAGCTGCTGCACGGCTGAGGAGTTGCACTGGCAGGGAGCTCGGGGGATGTACTGGGATTTTCGGTCATGTTATTCTGACTTGGGGAGCTGTTTGTCCTCCTTCAGTATTCCAGGCAGCCAGCCTGAAAAGAAGTCCTGATCCTGTGCTGCAGGCCAGTCGTGGTCACAAAGATCTCTTTGTTACAGCCGTGTCTGTGGCATTGTTCCTCTCCAACAAAACTCCCCTGCCAAAGCCCCGACGCACTTGGCTCTGAAAGTGCCAGGTTGGTAATGCAAGGGGTGAATTCCTGCTCATTCACCCCATCCTGCCTCCTGCCTCCTTCTGCCCTGCAGCTTTCTACTTTCTCAGGCTAATGATGGGTGGGAGAATGCAGGCAAGACAGGGTGATTTATGCTCCTTGCAGCCTGTGTGTTACACAGACCCCACATCACCAGGTGTGCAAATATCCTGTTCTCAGTCAGGTTTGCACAGAACCGCAGAATCATTAAGTTTGGAAAAAGACCTCTAGATCATAAGCCCAGCTGTCAACCTAGAACCAGCACCATGTTCACCCCTAAACCATGTCCTCAAGTGCCATATCCATGTGTTTGGAATACTTCCAGTGATTCTACCACTTTCCTTGGGCAGCCTGTTCCAATGCCTGACAACACTTTCTGTGGAGAAATTTTTCATAACATCTAGCAAAAAAACCTCCCCCAGTGCAACTCGATGCCTCCTTTCAGGGAGTTGCAGAGCACATTAAGGTCTCCCCTCAGCCTCCATGTTTGCCCTCTGTCAGACCCAGCACTTGGTTTCTGAGCAGATGATGGTGAATGGGTTTTCAGAACCAGGGCTGCCCCCTCAGCCTGTGGGCAACAGGAGCACTGAGCTCTGCATCATACAGGGGTTTTTAATGCCCATTTGGAGGGATCCTTGGTGTATGTATAAACCACAGTGCCACATATCTGGGAGCACTTGACAGATTTTTAATCTAATGCACCCATTTCTGTCCCCTGGGGCAGGACACAGTCAGGACAATGGACTCTGCCATCCCAGCACAGCCAAGGTAAGCACAGCTGCAACCCCAGCACAGCTGTACCCTGGATTCCTGTTGCTGGAAGCTTTACAATATTGCCAAACAATATTGTTTTTTCTTGTCAACTTGCCCTGTACTCCTTCATGTGTTCACTACTACACTTTTCACTACTATAGAGGAAAATCTGGAGCTTTTTCCACTCAGTATTTCCATGCAAACTGACCCTCACCCTTCCCTCCTCTCTGTCTCTGCACTGAAAGGTCCCTCTAAGCATCCATCTGCCCCTGGCAACACCAGCCACACACCTGTGAGCCAGATGTAAACAACTGCATGGTAGGTGTCATTTGTGATCCAGACTTAATACAAACCATGCTAAGGATTGGTTACAAATGACTACATTAAAAAAAAAAAAAAAAAAAAAGACAAAATGCATAGCACAGGTAAGTAGCACCTCTTTTCTTATTTCACCTTTCCTTTTATCTTATTTGCTTTCATATCTATGCTATGGAGGACACTCTTGTGTGGTGGGATGAATAGCAGCTGAATTTCATTAGTGTGGCCTGGGTGTATTAGAGTGCTTAAATAAACACTTGAGCAATATGCACAGTCTAAACATTTGTTTAAGTTCTTTCCTGAGCAGGGATACTTCACTGCTGTTACTTACCTGCACCAACCCCAGTGAATAACCAGGTAGGCTGGCTGGTGCTCTCTTTGATATCTCACTTGGTGCATATAAAATTTCCTAATCCAAGAGTTTCCAACAGCAAATCCCTTTAAATATTGCAAGGGCGTTGCCTTGCAGCAAAGCACCTTCTGAAAACCCCTCCATATAAGGGTAATGTTCCTGTTGTTTTTGTGATATCAGTGCTGCAGTTGCCCTTGTTCAGCCCTCCACTCTGGATTTTTGCTACTTGTTTCCCATTAAATTTTCTATTTTTGAATGCCTTGGATTGATTTAAGTACCCTTTAATTTTTTTTACTTTAAACTTGCAACTTCTTGCCTTATCCAAAGAATTCTGGTAGCAACTGTGGGGAATGCACTGACTGTTTTCCAATAGCCCATGTTCCTTTGCTGGTAACTTTAACAAATATATTGGTTTTCAATCTGGATTGTGATATTTTATCATCTCACGTTTTACAATCTCACATTCCAGACAGCAACAGTTTGATTCTCCTGTCATTATGAGCTATTCATATTTTTACTAGGCTGCTGAATAGCTCATGCTGTGTCAGATCATGCTGGTTTCTCTGTAGTAGTTGCATTATAAACCCCCAAGGAAACATATTCTGTGTAACAGGTCTGGCTCAGACTGGGTGTTAAATCAAGGTTATAAAACAGTTTGCGCTTTCCTTTCTGCAATTCTCTTCTTTGCATTTCTCCTTCTTTCTTTCTTTCTTTCTTTCTTTCTTTCTTTCTTTCCTTCTTTCCTTCTTTCCTTCTTTCTTTCTTTCTTTCTTTCTTTCTTTCTTTCTTTCTTTCTTTCTTTCTTTCTTTCTTTCTTTCTTTCTTTCTTTCTTTCTTTCTTTCTTTCTTTCTTTCTTTCTTTCCTCTTTTCTTTTCCTTTCTTTTCTTTTTTCTTTTCCTTTCTTTTCTTTCCTTTCCTTTCCTTTCTTTTCTTTTTTCTTTTCCTTTCTTTTCCTTTTTCTCCTTTCCTTTTCCTTTTCCTTTTCCTTTTCCTTTTCCTTTTCCTTTCCTTCTTTTCTTTTATTTTCCTTCCACCACTTCTGCCACTTCCTTCCACCACTTCCTTCCTTCCCTCCTCTCTTCATCCATGTCTAACTCAACTGTTTTCATTCTCCATACAGAATGGGAATCCTCAGGGAAAAGAACTCAAGCCTGTTCTCACCATCAGCAAAAGTTGCTGAAATGAACTTGTAGCCACGTGAGGCAGGATCAGCAGTAAACGACAATAAAGGCAAGCTCAATACTCTGCTTCTGCAAGGCAATCTCAGATACCTTTGGGAAACCTTTAGAAAGTGGAGTGCCTTTAAGGAGTTTTTAGTGGTTTTCTAATCAGACCTCAGTAAAGCACTGCAGACTCAGTACTTACAGTCAATTGCTTCATGTTTACTTTATAAAACAAACAGCAGCCAAGAACTGGTATCCTTAATTGTACCCTCACTAAAAACTGAAGAAGTAAATAAACACAAATCTAGAGATAACAAGCACATGCCTATCAGGTAGATTTGCACACGAACATAGACCTATAGAAACTGCTCAGCACAGAAGGGAAGAGCTGGAGATTTTGTCAATGCTCCCTTTAATCAGGAGATTAATTGGCTGTGGTGGTCTCCTGCATGGGTGTGTGTTCCTGGCCATCTCCACCCGATGCTGTTTCCACAGCATCCCTTTGGTGACAGGTTCTGCAGAGGTGGGGAGAGACTGGAGTCAAGTGTGTGCTGGTACTATCACACGTAAACATGATTTACTTAATCTTCAAATGTCAAAAGAAAATGTAGAAACGTCAGACTTGGCTGGCAGTAGCAGTTCTAGGCTGGACATTCAAAAATTAGAGATTCAGTAAGTACAAGACTATTATTTAGCCTTGTTTGCTCTTAGTATCTCCCTGCTCTTTTTCCAAGCATTTCTCTTTCCAACCAAGTGACAATTTGAACCATTTTTGTTCTGGTTCCAGGAAGTTTTAAGAATAAACTTCAAACTTTAGCATCCAAGCAAGAAATGGGACTTGGAAATTTTTTTTCCTGTAAACAAATTTGCAGAACAGTAGCAAGATAATCTTATTTATAAGGACATAACAGAAAACGGAAGATGACATTTAAACATGTTTAGTGTCTGGACAAATTTGTAACATGAAAAAATCACTTTGGCTTTCTTTAAAGTTCTTGCATTAAGACAGATGCTTACTACTGAGGGAATAAAAAAATGTGGAAGGGGAGATAGATGTGTTGGTTTTCCCCATCAAAAACACGACTGAAAGATATTTTTTATTTGGAAAGCAAACAAGAAAAAGCTCAACTTTGCAGGGTTGAATAACCCTTGCTACCAGTTTCTGGCACTGTACTAGAATCTGAATGAGGAGTGAACATTGCATTAATTGCAGTAATACCTCATTGGTCTGCCTGAAGGACAGTGCCCCACAAACATGCCATGTCTATAAAGGAATGGAAGTGCAGGATCCTGGTGCCTTGCATGTCCTGAGGGGATGTACCTGGACTCTCCCAGTGCAGGGACTGCAAAGTGCTGCTGGGACTGCCCCATCCTGACACCACAGCCCCCAAACCCCTTCCACCAGATTCCTCTGGCAGCAAATGCTTCCTTTTCCTCTGCCCATTTCATAAAGTGGCCCCTCCCACCTGGAATCTGCTAATGGACAGAAGGATTTTGGTTTCCCTTTGGGATTGGATGGCACCTGTGGATCATCTGAGGGACCTGGATGTGAAGATGTCCATTAATGGGAACTGGAACTCATCTTTGCTGACAATGTTCCTGCTCATCCCTGTGCATCTGGGAGGGTGCTGGGGTATTGCTCCTAATGGAGTTCTAACACCTGAAGATCTGAAAATTAATTATATATTGACTGGTGGGTTTAGCTCTTATCTTTAGATTTCTGGTCCTTTGTACACATGAGACTGACCAGACAGGTTTCTTCTAGATCTTCTGCATCTTTTTATTTTCATTTGGTAGCACTGGGTTGACTACAGGCATTCTTTTCATTTAAGACCATATAAATGAAGTCACTGCACAGCTCCTGGAAAGAGTCATATATTTGGGAGAAAACCTATTTTATTAAGTCTGTCATAAATTAAAGATATTTGTACCTGTGACTACAGTTACAGCATTTTTTTTTTTGCTTCTTGTTCTCTTATGTGATTCTTTTATGTCAGACTAGATGGTAATGTACATAAATTATATTTTATATAGTCTGTCAAGCTTCATAGCAGGTGGTGCTTTGTCTTACTACACTGTAGATAGAATGCTTTGAGATCAAAGCATATCTTACTGCACAGGAGGATGCCAAGAGACTCTCTCCTTCCTGACAGGTGATAAATGATTCCAACATTTGAGCAAGGTGGCTGCCTTTACCTGGAAAATCAGAATGGGAATGGTGATTAAAGAAACTGCTCATATAGAGACATCAATGCTTGAGTGTTATGAGCAGCCTGAGAGTGTTGTGGGGAACAGGGATGTTCATCAATTCATTACAGACTGGATGGGTAGAGCTGGCCTCCAGCTCTGCAGACCAGGCCATTAAAATAAGTGTGTTTGATTTACAACTGCACATAGTCTGAATTGCAATTTTACTATTGCAAAACTCCATAAGAGATAAATTATGTTTTCTAATGACATCATTTTCTACAGGAAAGCACAGCATAAATGCAAATGAAATGTTCTGTGAAAATGTAATAATCTCAGAAAAAACCACAACCCAAATCCTTAGAAAAACAAAGTCATCAAACCATGATATTGCATTTCTGTATCAGGAGGCTCGATTTTAATTATTTTGAGAATTTCTGCTCTGAAGAAGCAAAACCATTTCATTTAGACTTCACTATTTGATTCTTTAATTCAGTAAACAATTGTGCTATGGTGCAACACATCCTAGTGCATCAATCACAGAGCCCTGAGTGTGGCTCTGCTGCACCAGCAGATGTGCACCCAGCCAGAATCCTGCTCCACACTGGCCAGCAGTGGATGCTGGTGGTGAGGAGCAGCCAGGCTCAGGAGAGGGAGGGCAGTTCCTGGGAGCAGCCTCATGGTTTGGAGCCTTTGCAGGATGCAGCACCAGGGTTGGTGTTTGTGCTGCATCCTGCCGTAGTGGCAAAGTCCCCCTGTCCTCAGCACTTTCTGAGGGGCTTGGCACCACAACTTTTCATTGCTGTGAAAGCTGCAGTGTGGATCTGGAAAGTGCAACTCACCCCCAGTAACGACAGGAGAGAGATTTGGATGAAGAAAGGAGGACAGGGATTTCTCCTGCCTGTAAGCAGCTTTAGAAGACACAGCTCCAGAGATGCTGGTGTCTTGTCTACACTACAGCTCCTTGTGCTCCACATGGTTTAATGGGCTTGATCTACTTCCAGTGTGGCCCTACAGCCTTAACTCCCACCTCAGAAGCACCAGAAAGGTGAGTTTGCATGGCTGCTCACAGGTGGCAGATCTGAGGACAGGCAGCTCAGGCACACAGGGACTGCAGCTGTGCTAGCAGGGACCAAGGGACACTGACTGTGTGCACAGCTCCCAGAGCCCCCATTGCACCATGGTCTGCTCTGTGGCATTCAAATCATTGGTCTAGTTGGTTATGAGTGCATCTCTCTTTCAACAACTAATTTTGGAGAACTCTCATTTTTTAAGTGAGAACATCAAAAACAAAAGAAAAAAATAATTCCTACAGACTTATCATCCCTTTTCTATGTTCAACAACAGTACAGTAAACTGGACGTACATGCAGGTACCAAATTCCCAGTCTCCAGAGGGTTTTAGGAATCTCAGAGCACAGATATGATTCCTTCCCAAAATTACCATGAGAAATCAGCATCCTATTATACTGTGTTTTAAGCATTGAAACAAAGCAATTACACCATCCCGCTAACTGGGTTTACTAGATCAATAAGTATTGAAAATACCAAAAGAGGTACAATCACTGTATGGCTGGAAGGGGAAATTTAGTGCTGGTGTGAATTTAGGAGACTCACTGATGAAATTCATGTTAGGCCTCCAGTTTTGCAAACAACTTAACCCTGGCTGATTAAACTTGCAGAGTGGCCTTTTGAAATGGAAGGGGTGAGCTTAACTGGAGGAGTCCATCCAGTTCCAAAGCATCACTGCAGTCATCCCAAAGAGAAGTTCCAGGCTGGTAGAAGATTGTGACCTTAACCCAGGCTTACAGAAACTGCAGCTACCCAGACTCTCAGTGTGGCCAAAGGTACAATTGAGGAGGGGATAAAGCACTCACAACTTCTTTGGGCAATATGTTCTAATGCCTTACCACCCTCACAACAAAGAATCTCCTCCTAATATATAATCCTATTATATATTAGGAGGAATTATAAATATAATATCCTAATCTAAGCCTATCCTCTTTTAGTTTAAAGCCATCATCCCTTGTCCTAACCCTATATGTGCTTTTGAAAGTTCCTTTCCAGTTTAAATCTCTTTTCAGGCACTGAAAGGCTGCAATAAGGTTGCCTTAGAGCCTTCTCTTCTCCAAGCTGAACAATCCCAGTTCTCTCAGCCTTTTCTCCTGTGAGAGGTGTTCCATCCCTGTAACCATCTTCATGTCCCTCCTCTGGACTCTCAATACCAGAGCCCTCCTGGTTGTGTCAGGTGCTGTCTGTGCTGTCAGCTGTGTCCCAGAAGCCATTCCCTCTGGGCAGGGAGGAAAACGTGCCCTGCTCAAATAATGACTTCATTTTCCTTATTAACAGGGAAGCAACATTTCTTCCTGTAGGTGGATGTGGAGTGTCTCCAGGGCTGAATCTCCCTGGATCACTGATTCTCACAGCAGCGTGCTTCAAACCTGACTCTGGGCTGGGAGTGCCAGGCTCCAGTCACTCCTGTGGAGATGGGGACAACTCCACTGGGGACATCTCCAATGTCCCAATGGGGAAATTGAGGTGGTTTTTTACTTTCTTCTGCAGTTTTAGGAGTCCCCCAGCCATTTCTGCTGTTGTTCTGATTCAGTGTGCTCACCCCGGGGGTGAGATCAAGGATGTGACATTTTAAAAATCTCTGACATTATTATGAACTCTCTCTTTCATTTGCCTTTATCTCCTTCAGTGAGGAACAGTCCTGAGCCCTTTCTCCTCTTCCCTTCTGCTGCCTGCAGCTTTTCTCTCAGTGCTCATAACCCTGTCAGATACTTATCAGCTTGTGCAGTTCTGTCCAGCTGAAAATTGATTATTGCCATTTTCCTATGGGCTGTTTGTCCTTTTATCTGGCCCCACAGCATTTTTCATGGATCCTGTAAATAAGCCCCTTGCCTCTAATGGTGCTGTCACCATCCTCCTCTCCCACGCTGTGCACCACAGGTTCATGTGGATTCTTTCCCAGAAAAGGGAATCTGTTGTTACTCCTTTCCCAAATGCTGGGCTCAGCTGTGGTTTGCCAAGGTATGTACACAATATGTGGTTTTCAGTGCCTCCCACTGCAGCAGACTGGGCTTTGCCTCCAATTTCAGGGCTCCTTTCAGTCTCTGTGCAGCCTTGCATCAGCCTCAGCCTGTTCTGGTTGACTTCCTTTGCTTGGGAAATCCTGGTTCCTTGCTCCAGAGTTAATTCTGCTTCTTGCAGTAGCCTCCAAGGTCTAACCCAGGCAGTCATTCCAAGAGAGTCTCTTGCCAGGGGTGTGTTCCTGAAGCTCCTGGAGCTGTGCTGCAGCTTCAGCTCTGCTAAGTGAGGGCAAACTTTCCTGTTTCTAGCCTCTGTTTGATAACCTCTTATTTATCTTTTTAGCTTTCAGATGAAGGGCAGGACTCACATTCCTACAATGATTCCTTTGCCCAGCAGAACTGAAGGGTATTTGGAACCACCAATGGTGGAGGTTTCTCCTGCCTCTTCTGCCCTTGTCTTGCAAGCTCTCTCAACCTTTCCCATGATCACCCTCAGTACATCACACTTCATATTCTTTTCTGGCATCCTTTTCAACTCCAGCGTGCCTCAGCCCTGCCAGGACTTTTTGCACCTCTGGTCTCACACAAAGAATATTTTCTCAGTTTGTTTTGCTCCTGAGGCTGGATGCTGATGCTCTTGCTACCCACCCCCCCAAAAAAAATCCTTCTTTTATGTCACTTATCACAGCCCAAGGAGCAGCTCAAGGAGGATGGTGGATGCTTTGGCTTTCCATCACCTGTCACCTCTCTGTGCCCCAGAGTCTTGACCAGCTGTGGAGAGTGACTGGCTTCTCTTCTGGGGTCCTTGGTCACACACAGCACTGGGTCTGCAGAGCATCTCTCCTTATAGAGAGGAATCCAAATCCCTCTTTTCTAAAGGTAATAATGAGGCAGTGGTTTAAAGTGCATCTCTCAAGCTCAAAGGTACTTAAATTTATCACTGTATGAGTCTTTAATCTCTTTCTTTACCTGAAGTCTGCCTCTGATTTACACTTGCAGTTTAAGGCATATTCTATATTAGAAAGATATTTCTGCTTCTATTCAGAAAAAACCAAAATCATTAAAAATTGCGTAAGATGCCAAAGCTTTACTCACACCAAAGTCCATAACAAGGTCTATTTAATTCCTTATTCTAGGCTAATGTTATGGTGGAATAATTGAGTTCATATGTCCTTTTAGACTGAATAAAGGGCAGTACCCTGAGGAACTTCAGAGAGCTTCACCTCTGCTGTGGACACCAAGAGACAGAGCACCCACCTGCCAAGGACCAGGCAGGGTTGGCACCAGATTTACCCCTGGTGCAAGGTCACAGCTTGCAGCAAAAGCCACAGAGCATTGCTGGCTCTCATTAGGTGAGGATCCAGCCCCCGGGCTGTCTCATTCCTTGGCTGAATTGCATCATTCTGCAGTTCTGGTATCTGCCAGCATGGGCCCAATATTGGCTTGAGGCCAGCTCCTCATGTGTGAGCACATCCTTGTGGCTCTGCTCCCACCTCCTCCAGGAGTTCCTCCAGGATCACAGGGACTGGTGTGTGCAAAACTGGACACCAGCACGGATTTCAGTGCAATTAGTGCTAAAAAGGGACTAGTTTCTGGCTCTGAATTGGCCAAAATTACCAAATGTCTGAAGAGCTACCTGCAAAGAGGTATTAAAATGCACAGGTTTGCAGCTGGGGGAGCAGTCTGAGCATCTGACCATTCCACTCTAATGACTTTTGTCCTAATAATAACTTAAATGGTTTCCTAAACATTAACTGGAACTTGCTCAAGGGAATGGCCTTTCTTTCCTTATAATAATTTCGCATGGAGTACAGCATGAACGTTGGAGGGTAACTGGAGTTAATGTCAATTATGAATCACCAATTTCCTGCTCTAAATAGCATTTCTTCTCAGAAACTTCCCATATGATGAGTTGCCCTGCAGATTTAACCCAAACTGGCTAGCTGAGACTGAATTTCATTTAGTGCTTCCTTTTAAAACATGAGGTGTTGCACAGGGAGTGGCCATACAACCTGAGTCATAGACAAATTAATTCACTTTAATTTTTCATAGTACATAGCATAGAAAAACATCTTCTCCCCTTTGCTTATTGCATTTTACTGCAAAAAAAAGAATATTGTGTGGGTATTGGCAGGAGGCTGCAATAAAATAGGGTTGCTATTGTTAGCAGCTAGCTGTGTCTTGCCAGGTCAGTTTTACAGCTCCAAGCAAATTTATGGGTAGTTTTTTTGTCATTATGGAAATGTTGCTCAAACCACAATCATAAATTGTGGGTTTTTTTATCCTGAGGAAGGCAATGATGCTTTTCTCAACTGAGTGGAGATATTTCTGCTAACTTAGAGTTTTCTCCATCTTGTGCAAATCATCCTAGAAATGAAGCTGCATTTTGATGCTCAGTGACACGCAAGACTCAAGGGAGCCCTCAAGATCTGACCTTTGCTGAAGGAAGCTACTTCAAACCACATTTAGAATCCTTAACCCTCAGTTTGTATGAATGCAAAACTTCCAGGTGTGCCACTGAGTGCTGTTTAGGACTTTCTGAAAAACTCTTGAGAAACACTGAAGGCAGGAATCAGCAGAAATGTTCTTGTTTTTGGTTTGGGATAGCTGGGTAGAGAGATCAGTGTTGATGCTCAAGGTGCACCACACATCACCTACATGGGGACATGGAGATACAAACGCTGGCGAAATTTCCTCGTGCAAGCTTCCAAATTCTTTGGTACTCTGATAAACATCTGGCATATCACAAGTTTTCACAGAGAGCTCCTTTCTCTCTCTGCCAGGTGGAAGACATATGCTGCAAATTGCTCACTGCACATCAGGTGTCATTATCCCACAGTGTTTGATGCAAAACTTTCCCTGCAGCCTTGGAAAAAAGTGTGATATTTAACACTGACCTGTGTGCAAATGTGGATTGTTAGCTGGTAGGTGAAGCATCTACTGCCCATGCTTACAAGATAATTTGAAACAACCTTGAAGATGGAATTCATCTGCCCTAACCAAGGTGTTCAACAGCTGGATGACTGAATCAGGCTGACTCTTGGCTCCTTTTGTTATTAATAGAGATAAATATATACTGCCAAAAGGGAGCTCCACCTCCCATCAGGAGCGAATGAGCAGCCCTTCAGGCAGTGCCTGCTTGTGGTTTCCACCAGCAGAGAGAGGAGCAACTGCCTTCAGGAAGGGTGGAAAAACCTCTCAAGTGTCTGTAGAACTGTTGATCCATGTTGTTGAAAGTCAGCAGCTTTCCTCCTGCTCCATTAGGCATAAAGCAGTGGCAAAGGGCACCAGAGAGGTGCAGCCAGGAGCTCCAAAGGGGATGGGAACAAGGATCAGGGTGACAACAATCTCTTCTAGGGAAAAGGCACCCCACCTTTCAGCAGCCCGAAGGTAGAACAGATATTTTTACTCTCTTATTTACAAGTTTCTCATAGAATTGAGTGGTTTTTTGTCTCTCGGCCCTGATGTTAGTGTCTCCTTTCAGCTTTTTATCAGGCTGCTCAAATTAAATAAATTTAAACAGCAAGGCTGAGATCTCACAGAGAAAACGAAGTTTCTGGACAGTTTCTTGGACATGTGAGGATGTGTTCTGCTTGGGCAGGAATGTTGCACCCTGTTGCTGTCCTGCAGAGGGAAACCAAACCACAATTTGCAGCCTGAGGAGGCAAGAAGCCACAGGATGTGTTTGCTATTCAGTGAAGGTGTGCTGCTCCTTGCTCAGCCAGCAGTCTTGTAGGGGCTTTAAAAGCTGTTGAAAAAAATTGTGGGAGTGAGCAAAGGTCAAAGAGTTTCAATTCACATTATCGAGAGATGGGGGGATCAAGGAGCTGATGGTTATGTAAGGGAAAACCTGAGTGGGTAACCATGAGGGACACAGGGAAAAAATGTGTAGGAACCCAGGTGTCTTCACTTGTCCTGCACAAATTGTCCATCAGGGCTCCTGGTGAGTGCAGGGCAGCCTGGCTGTGACTCTGTGTGCCTGAACCACTCGTGAAAACTTTCCCATGCCTCAGCATTGCCTGCCTCTCCCCAGACATGGCCCTGGCATTGTTCACCCAGGATCTCCCCTGGCACCCTGATTGCACTGCCAGGCTCTCAGCTGGTCTTTTTAAGGCACTGATAGTCCCCAGTAACCTGTGCCTTGAGGGCAGCACTCTGAGGAGGTGACCCTACCTGGCCAATCCTTCTCCCTGCTGAGGAGCCGGGGACACCAACTTCTGGCCCTCCTGCAGCTGCATTTTCATGTCAGCCTAAAGGCTAAGCATTGTCCACAGACAATACTTGTCTTTCTGTCTTAAAATTAATAAGCATATAATTTAGACTAATTTTTACAGACTTCTCCATAGCAGCCTAATCCCCAGATGACAGGAGCCTTGCTGTAATAACAGTATTTGTGTGAATTACTGAATAAACATTTCCATTTACTGTTTCTTAACAGCGCCCATTCATTAATACATACAAACATTGAAAGAAGAGACACATTTAGTTTACAGAAGATTATGTGTGTTTAGGTATTTAAGTATCCTTGCATAACAAATCTGAGATAAAGCACCATGGGGAGAAGGATGAAAAGCTTTGAGTGTCTAAACAGATTTCTGTGCCACCTGCTCCTTCATTGCTGTAAGTGGTTATGTAGTTTTATTTATTGGGAATATTATTTGCCTAATATTTATTTTTTATTATTAAAATGATAGAAAAAATTTCCTCTAAGAATTCTGAGTACCTCTTACAAAGTGTAAATTCATCATATAAGTATTACATTTTTTGTTGCTGCTGATTGCCATTACAATGCTTTCAGTTCCTCCTACATTCCCAACTATGAGAGGAATACTGATGGCCAATCCCCAGATATAAACCCTCCTTCATCAATTCAAAAATGGAACAAAGCATGGCCTTTCCCTGAACTGCATTCCTGAGCATCCCACTCCCTCCAACTGCTTCCAGCAAAGGGTGCAATGTTTATGTCACTGTGTGTGAGTGTGTATCTACATTTAAAGGTTGTCCTTGTGTTTGGGCTCCTTTCCTGGTCTTTGCAGGCACAACCAGCACAGATACCAAGCAATGTCTGTTCTGACAGAATGTTTGATGATTTTGAGGTCTGTTACCTGCTGTCTCAGAATGTCAAAATTGCCTGGGGGAGACTAAAAAAGTGGCAGCACTGGGAAATCCTTAAGATGAAAATGAAGTATTGAGTTTTCTGCACGAGTCTGAATGCATTTCACAACACATGCATGATGGAGAGGTGAAATCCTGCTCCTTTGAAGAAGGAACATGGGGTTGGTGATGCCAACAGGAGAAACATTTGGGTCCCATTGAACTGCAGGCAATGGTAGTCCAATGTTTTTCTGAGGACAGATATGAGTCTTGTAGGTCATACAGTGGTGGTGGAATAAAGAATAGGGCGGCAGGTCTCCAATGCACTTTATGGGGATTGAACTATGGAGGTTGATAGAACTCTACAAAGTAGTGGATCTCCATCTCTTCAAAATTACATCCTGAGACTACAAGGAAGGGATTTATCTCACTTGATTCTCTATTAAAAAAAAAAACAAAAAAAACCAACCCCAAAACATATATTTAGTTCAACTGAATCAGCAGAATATCTATGGTTATTTACAGAGAGAAAAACTGCTACTGATGTCAATCTAAATTGGGCCTGTACTGAAAGTAATTTGGAATGGAAACTCTACATTTGCTTATGGAAGAGCCTAAATTTAGTTTTCAGGCCAATACTTCTACGTGAGATAAGCCTCTTTTGAAGGGAACTCAGATCAGAACTGATGGGAGCAGAATACCTTAAATCTTCTGGAAATATTATCTGATATCTGGGGTCATCTCAGATGTCTAGTAGTCTTTGAAAACTGAGCTCTGAGCTCCTGTTCTTTCTGCTTTTATTTGTTTCTTCAAAATGTCTGGTTTTATGGGTGGGATTAAGGCACAGCTTTTGAGAGAGGCTAAAGATTTATGAGCAGCTATGAAAAAGTTATGGAGCACAGTGTTCTTGAGTCGGGGGGAAGGCTACATTAAATGTTTCTACTTTTGAGCTTGTGATCATGTGCAAGTTCATTCAGAAGGCCACAAATGAGAGTGTCAGTTTATAAGTCACCAGGCTGTGCAGCCAATTAATTGCTGATTAACTTCCACTGGCTGCCAAACAGAGTCTGGAAGCTCAAGATAAAAAATTTGTAAGTCACTTTTGCTGATTTTCCTGTGCTAAGGATTTGTGTCATGGTAGCAAACTGCTGAGCACTACATCTCAAAAATACCACTGTTTGAGGAATTATTGATAATTGTTTAGTATGCTCAGCACCCAGCAAAAATACAATACAGATATTTTCACCCGCAGATGACACAAAGATAAGAAGCCTAAGTGGTGCCAGAAAAAAACCCTGAAGTACCATTTTCAGTGACGACCATGAGTAGGATATCTACTGTTTCCTGGAGGATTTCATCCAGAAGCTACTTTGTCTTGCACATGGGAGGTTCTTAGTGAAAGCAACCAGAGTATTTAAATCACTAGCTTGCCAGTGGAAAAAGACAGGCAACACAGCAGTACAACGACCAACAGCCTTCTTTTTAAAGGAGGGTGTAAATTAAAAAAGGTTTTTGTGTGTGCTCTCTCTGTTGAAGGTGAGAGCTGTGCCAGAGCAGCAGTCTCAGCCCGTGGTTACAGAGAGGTGAAGGTGCTGCTGAGCTTTGCCACCACCCACCCTGGGTGACCTCAGGGGCATCTGCAAGGAAACAGAGAGCTGGGACACATTTGGTCAGGGAGAGAAACACAAGGTTAACTCAAAAGGCAAAACAATGTAAACACTGAATATGAAGGGAGAAATGTGCAGCAAAAGTGACATCCTAAGAATTGTGGTCCTGAGTGGGTTGTTTGTTTATCCCACCAGTCAAACCTGGCTTTGCAGCAAAGCGAGCCAAAAAAAGTCTCCTTTATTGTTTCCATGATGCTTACTCATCTAAAAGCCATGCCCCTTTTAGATTATTCTATTTTAAGGCATAATTCCCATCTGTTCTTTGATCTTATACCACATAAGACATTTAGCTAATAACATCATCCATCAAATACCATCTTGCCTTTAGAGTTCAAACACAATTGACACAGAGCCCTGTCCATCTGCTGGCCAGAACAGATCCAGCTTGGGAATGGCCAGCTATGTTGCCTATTTTTTAATTAACCAGCTTAGAGCTGTGTTTCACACAATCCTGCAGGGTGACTAGGGGCCACTCCACAGGGAAGTGAAACACCCTCCACTGCAGGGAAGAGGTTTTGGTGCATCCAGAGCTGTGGTGTGTTTGTTGTAAGTGGGATTTTCCAGTGGATGGAGCCTGCCTTCAGCCTCTCAGGGTTTTTTTTTTTGTTTTTCATACACCTGTAATATTTTATAAAATATTTTAAGGATAATTTCTTTCAAACTTTTCAAACTTGGCCTTCTTCAGAGAAAGGTGTGCAAACTAGAAAGACAATGTTTTCTTCTCTGAGCAAAATGCTGAGTTTATTTGACAGAAACTTCAGGATTTCAGCGCAGGTTGTTGGAAGCAGGGGAATTGCAGGTTTACAAAGAAGTATTTATACAGAAAATGCTTGCCTGCTTACCCAACTGGAGAGCCAGGGAATGTCAGATGATTTAGTTGACCAATTGTAGTGAAGCAGCATAACTTGAATTAAGGATATCTGAGATCAATCACAGTTAAAAAAAGCCTAAGAAAAACTGGTCAGAAAAAAAAGGAGATTAATGAGTAATCCAGGGAGCAGGTAGTTTTTCTATGGATATTTTCCAAGTGCAAACAGTTACCAAATTCTTTAAATCATTACTGTCAGATTCTACACTTAGCTCTGTTATCTTGCTTCTCAGTGGTTTCCTTTATCTTGCACACGGTCCATTTGCTTGGGAAGGAATTTGATTCAGGATTTATATTCAGGATTTATATTCCACTGATTTACACATGCCACAGCCTCCTTATCTCCAGATCTGAAACAATAACAGCGATTAAAAGAGCACCTACATTTCCTTCTATTTCCTGGCTTGCCAATTATAAGAAGTCCCTGCAGAAGGGAGCTTGGCTGGTGGTGTTTTGTGATTTCTCAGATAACAAGAGCTTCACATTTCTGTGGAATTCCCATTTGCCAGCGAGCTGCTGCTGCTGCTGCTGCTGCCCAGATTGATATATGACTGCAATGGCACTTTTCCATTTGACATTCCCCCTCTCTCCCTCTCTCTCCCTCTCTCTCTTAAACAACAGCCCTAACTTTTGTGTGTTGCAAATATAAAAGGCAAGCCATGTGACGGAGGGACAGAAGAACAAAAGCATTTGGAAGTAACAGGACCTCTTTCAGCTCTCCAAAGGGTTTGAGGGAAGGAAGGAGTGGTGCATTTTCCTAAGGTAAGCATGCAAATAAGAGATTCCTACAGATTTTGAGTGTTACACGGACTTAAACTGTGTGCTTAATCTCTTTATCTGACAAAGACTTGTTCTCCTTGTACCGTTTTTTAAATTAAACCGTGTTTAAATGGCATCAACACAGCTCTAGTCCCTGTGTCTCCTTATTCTTGTGTCCTTGTCTCCTGTCTGAAGGTTGCCTGTATGTGGTCAAATAGGTGGCCCAGGGTGCTTTCTGAGCAACTTGGTAAAACACTTATTCTTGTGAGCATGCTGGGCTGCAGTCTGCAGCTCAGTGCTGGCCATGGCTTGTGGCTCTGGGGTGAGTGGACATGCAGGAATCACCGGGAGAGCGCTGGGATCGCCAGCACCCCCTTTGTCCCGCTACAGTAGGGCTCTGTGAACACGGGCAAGCCTTCTGCTTTAAGGCTGGACTGTTTACTTCCATCACCACTTACGCCTGCTGTTCTCTTGCCAGTCGTCTGCTGGAGCGCTCAGAATAATCTGAAACAACAGGCAATATTTATTTCTAGCGTTGCGCCTCACTCTTCGCGGGAGCGCTCACAATTCGCACGTTATTATTTATCCAAACTTCCGCGAGGCTTTCCAATGGACCGGACAGCGCTGCTTGTGGGTTAGGACAGATTTAGCCCTCACTCTTTATTGGCTGAGAGCTGTGAGGAAAGCCCCTGTGCCTGGCTTTGCTGGGTGCCCGGGGTATAGCTGGTAGGTGGCCGGTGACACGGAGGATGCTGCGCGACCCCAGAAGGAGAGAGGGAGGCTCCGCTCCGCTCCCCGCTGGTCATTTCCCTGTGTGTCAGCGCCAGAGGCACCAGCATGACTGCTCTCCGCTTCCCTGGGACCAAGGAAGGATTTCGCCGCTGTGAGCAAGTGTCAGGGTAGGGAACTGCGGGGCTCGGGAGCCGACACTGCCCGGAGGGAGAGCGCCGGCTCCTGCCGGGACTCAGGTGAGTGCACTCATCCTGGAAAAGTTCAGTGGCTCCGGCAGCAGAGAACAGAGCGACAAAAAATTCCCAGTCTCAGGACTGGGTTAGCTGCTGCTGCAGTGTCACACACACAGTGTGTGCTGTGGGGCGATTTTCTTGTGACAAACCTGGATTTGTGTGTGCCTGAGTGTGTGCACTGACTCCCGTGGGGCTGCCAGGCAGATTTCTTATCCTACCCTGCAAGTTCATTGAAATTTCTCTCATAGCCTCCCTAAAACACATCTTACTTGTTTCTGCCGGGGAGAGACAGAATGGCAAGTAACTGCTTAAGGTTTCTGCAGCTCTTTAGACATGAAACATATATTTCCTATATATGTTACTTGCAGTATATACATGTATGTACACGTTACTTACAGTTCCTAAAGCTTTTTAACCGTGGCTGAGAGGAAGGAACTCTGCCTGTTGAAAAAGGACAGGCAAAAGGTTTTTTAAAACCAGTAATGGGACAAACTCACTTGAAGGCAAATGATTATTTAAAACCAACAGTGAGGGCAAACTCACTTGAAATCAGTACTTTATTGCAAAGTTAATTTCTAATAGAAGCAATCCAGCTGCCTGGTGTGGCAATAAGTGTGGCTGTAATAATCACAGTGCTGCTATTTGTCCCTCCTTGAAAGAATATATCTACATTTTAGGACCTGTACCTATTATTTTTTTCCCCTTCCTTTTGAATTACTAATAATGCTCACTTTTGCTCTTGCTGTGGGACCTTAGTCATATTTGTGAGTAGTTATACACATGAATAATTTCCTGGACCTAAATAGAACTATTTGGTGAGTAACTACTCATCAACTTGAATCGGGGACTCCCAATGTGACTTATAGATACACTGATATGTTCTTGCTGCTAATGATATATTATTTTGTATTGTAAAACAATGCTTTAATATTTCCCAGTTAAAAACAAATGGGAAAGGAATAGTTATTTCAAGCTTACAAAGTAAAATGCTCTTTGATTTAGGGACAGGGTATAATTAGGGGCTGCTGATGATTAGTTACAGGCTCATTTCTCTACCTGAAGGTGTCCCGTGTAGTTTTCCTGGGTTTGTGCAGTGCCTGGTTTGGATCAGATTAATGTGTGTTGATGACTGGCCTTTGCAGAGCAGGATATTTGTTATGGACAGTCTGGGTACAGTTTGCAGCAGCAGTACCCCAGGTAGCTCCTTAGGCATGGCTGATTTCCACAAAAGCCATCTTCCCCTGGAGCCATCCCTCACTCACCTTTGAGCTAGTGGCAGCATCTGCATATTCTTGCCCTTTTGCCTGGCCAGGGCTGCAGTCTCTCCTGCCCAGGTGGGAGGGAAATGAGCCACCTCCTTGGGAGCTCACACTGATGCCTGCTGTGACTCATTTGACAGGGAATCCTCCTGTGCTTGGCTTCATTTCCCATTTCTCCTGGGGCTGACTTTGCTCCCTGCCTGGCTTGTCAGGTCTCAGATGCACTAGGAGGTGCTCAGGGTGTCCTTGGAATTGGAGAGAATTGACTATCTATGGTGAAAGCTTGCATGAGACCACTGAGACATTATTTTTTGCAACTTGTCTGGTGGATTGTTTGTTTAACTGAAAGGAAACAAAGTCCTCTCTTTCCCCCTCCCCACCTCCCAATGACTATTTTAATTACAATTATAAATATTTGATAGCTGTATTTTAAGTATTACAAATTTCTCTGTCTCATAGTCCTGGAGAGACTTGTCCCTGTGAGTTTTAGGAAGGTTTTGCTACATGAGACTGTAGCCCTCTGTTATTTGAGCAATCCACCTCTGGAAGCAGCCACATCAAAGAAAGACACAAAGTCCCCGTGGCAGCAGCTACAGGGTAACTTGCTGGGGCAAATTTTTCCCTAACCCCATCCAGTGAGCTCTCAGAGTCCTGAGGGTTTATAACCCTTCCAAAAACTCTTCAGAAATGAAACCCCTGTGACTGTAGCCCCCCCATACACAACAGGTCCTTTGGCTGAGCCCAGCTAAACTTTTGCCCTCTGTGATATCTTGTTCCCCCGGATCATTGTCGCTTGTGTAAACACGTGTTTCTTTTCATCAGTGTTAAGTGTTCTGCCTCTCAGCTCCCCTGCCCCTCTCCATGTCCTGGTGTCTCAGGATGGGGTGAATAGCCATGTCCAGATCACCTTTTTTTTCTGCTGCCTGACTTCACACTCTACAGTCCTTTTGCTGAAACTCAGCTCAGTGGCAGGAGAATGGATTAGTTGGGTCAGGTTAGCTCAGGTGTCTGAGCCAAGAGCACCCCACTTTGACCACCCTTCTGTGCATGCATATAAAGAGATGTTGCAGTCTCTGCTGGCTGTGATCAGCTGTTATTTCCTTTTTATATGTGTCAGTGTGGAACATATTAAAATTTCTCAGTAGTGGTATGTTAGGAATCCCTCTGATGCCCCACCTCTAACTTAGCAGAACAATAAAAGCAAGGTTGTAGTAAGCCTTTGAGCAGCTGGTCGTCTATATATTCCTCCTTTTCTCACATAATCTAATTCAAACTGCTATCCGGGTAGCAGTGGCACTACCACTTCCAGACACCATCCGTCCTTGTCCTGTTTGCTGGAATTTCATTGTGTGGTATGGAGATCCTTTCTACTGGAGTGTAGCCTCTCTTCTGGTGTGAGAGTAGGGGGCTGCTGGTGCCATGGAGACACTGGTCCCAGGAATTCCTCCTCCTCATTGCTATTTTTCAGCTTCCCTTTGTTATTTTTCTAGCTGCATCAATCATTTTTACGGCTCACGCTTGTCACATTTTCGTGCTTGTTATTACTGAGCTGCAGACTGTGCTGGGCTGAGGCAGCACAGGTTACATTGCCCTTTAAGACATGTGGGCTGAGGATCTGAGTTAATGCCTCAGCTCTGGTTTGGCAAAGGTTAAGCATACCATGGCAGTGACAATCACATTGCTGTCATAGCAGCACGGCTCAAAGGGAGTGGGACCTAGGAGAACGCTGCTCCCCTTGTTAGAAGACTCAGAATTGTTACCATGAGCCAAATATTTAGGTTCCCTAATTATCAGAGGATGAGGTATATGGATGGTGGTCTGAATGCTGCCTGTGTATAAAAGAGGAAAGGATTTTGCCCCTGGGGTCAGAAGAGAGGGAACATCCCCTTCAATCGTGTGCTGTCTCCAACATGCATAACACACTCTGCTGGTCTCAGTGGCAGGGATGTGTTTGCCTAATGTTAAAGAATAAAAAGACCCATTCCTACTCCTGCATCTATGAATAACTACAGGCCTTTGAGTTTGCCGGAAAACGGGCAAAAGACAGAGAACAAAAACTGCCCACCTGCTTGTAACACACTCCAACAGGTAGAGGACACATGCCTGAGTGCCCTAGACCTCTCAGCAACTTGTAATTTGGCCAAGAGTAATTTTGCCTCCTGTTGGGTCATAAGACTGAAGTAGAGGTAATTACTGAAGCAAATCCTATAGCTAATGCTTGGCTGGGAACACTTGCACTGTAACCAGCAGCCACCCTTGCTGCTTTGCCTCCTGAGAGGGATGGGCAGCCCTAGACTGCTCAGCTCTGCACCTGGTGCTTCACCAAAGACTAATCCCATCCAGCACCCTCTGGATGGATGACCAAGTGGAAAATTGTATTCCTCTGCTGTCTGAGACTCGAGACCATGACTACTCTGCTATTCAGTGAAACACAAGAATAAAGAAAGAATCCAAGGCTGGCATCACCTCACCATTAAAAGGCTCTACTCCCTCATTAGAGAGATATCCCATGCATGCCCCTAATCAATCTATTTAAAGCTTCCTGGAAGCAGGAAAAGGAAAGAATAAAAATACAAGCACTCTTTTGTCCCCCAGCAGTTATTCTTTGGGAGTGCATTAAACCCTTTTCTCCATGTTGGCCTGTGCCTGTCTGCTGGCCGGGCGCCAGCCCGCAGTACCCACTGGAGTTTGTTGTTTCAACTGCTGAGCAGGAAGGCACCTCCTGCACCCCCTCTCTGAGTACCTGAAGGGCTGGAAGTATTCTTGGGAACTTCAAAAGCAGAGGAAAGTTCAGGCATTTCAAGCACCATTCAGCTGGATTTGTTCCACCTCATGCACCGATTCCCCATGGTGGGAACACTTTTGGGGCCTTAAATGAGCCCAGGGAATCAGCTCCATGTGTGCTGATCCCATGTGTGCTGAGGCTCCCAGGGTGCTTCTATTGTGTTTGCTGCGATTGCCATGTTGCTTCTTATGCTTCATATGCCATGGTCTTCCTGTTTTTTTTCTCTTTTCAGTCTGCTTTCAGTCACAGGCATTCATCTCCTGAAGTATTAAAAGACTTAAGGAAGTCTCATAGTCTCATAAAAAATGGCTTCCAGGAATTTCTTTCATCACAGCTTTAGTAGGACCAGAAGAAGTAGGATCATTCTCTACCATGGACAACCAGATAAAGAGTCCTAAATTTCCTTCTTTTGAGCCTGTTGTCCTTCTTGCTGCCTTTTTCCTTCCCCTCTCCTCTTGCCCACCAGCTGCTGCCAGCTCTGGCCAGGAGTGTGTGCTGTTTGTGTGCCCTCCATGCAGGCACACACTGCCCTGCTGCTGTGTGATGGGTGGATGGAGCTCCTGGACCATGGATGAAGACATTCCCGTTGGCATGGAAGGGGACAATCTCCAGCACAGCTGGATGTCAGGAGAGAAAAACCTCTTAAGCACATCAAGACCTTGGGGGAACATTTACTTATCTAGAGCTGTAAGAATCTCACACAAAATATATGGTTTGGTGTTTGCCTTGCCTCAGGATGGGAAGAAACCTGTTCAAATGTTGTGAGGAGGCATTTCTCAGACAACTGGGGTTGCCTGTGCTCACCTTCTGCTGCCTGGCTGCCACGTGGCTGCTCAATGGCTCTGCCAGGTGTTTTGCTGCAGAGTGAAGTGAGGATTTTTGATAGCATGCACAGCAGACCAGCTCCTTCAGTGCTGGCACGAAATGACCACAGTAAAATACCTAGATAAGAAGATGATTGCATTTACTTACAGAGCTAAAAGATATGCTGGAACTGACGAAGGCTCAGAGGTGGTTCTAGAGAAATCAGGGTCAGCCTCTCATCTGGGGTTGCCTCTCCTACTCCATGAGCCTCTGGAATGGCTCAGATTGTCCCTGGTGTGATTCAGTCCCACAGTGCTTCCCAAGCTGTCCCCAGGCGTGGTGTGGATGGCTGTGTGGGCTGGGAGCCACCTGAGTGCTGTGGGTGCTGAAGGATCTTTGGGAACAGACCATGCTGCCTTTGTCATGGCAGTGGAGAATTTAACCCTGAGAACAAACACTTGTGGAGGTGGAGCCTGAGCAAGCAATTTGCCCATCACAGTTGTTTTCATTCCAATCAAGATCTTGGGAGAACGGAGCTCCCAAATCCTTATCTTCCTGGAAAATCAAAACTTTTCTAAATTTGATGAAGTTCTTGAGAAATCCATTTTTGTCTCATGAAGAACTTTGTGATGCTTTTTTGTCAGAGCAGCAGCAGTGAATTGACACACAGACACAGATATATATACACATGTGGTTAGTGACACTTTTTTAGGTCTGAAGTTTGGAGAAACTGAGTAGTCTTGCAACTCTTCTGTTTATATAACAAATTCAGATTGAGGGAACCACATGGTAGGATCCAAATAATTGTGTTTACTAAATATGCACAGCATGCAAGGCCAGGCTTAAGTTATATACACACACACCGCTGCTTCAATGGGATTTTGGCAGCCTCCAAAACCCAAAAAGTATTGAGTGACTTAAATGGTGCCCTCAACTTCAAGCAGGAGTCTCAAACACAGAAAATTAAACTCAAACTCAGCAAATGAAGGCCAAGCTGAACATATGTGCTTGCCTAATATGGGGGGCTCAGGGAACTAGAAGTACACCATAAATGAGCTTTTCCACTGCTCCCTTCCCACCTCCCAGGGTAAAAGCTGTGCAGATCCAGTAGACCTTGGGAGAATTGCTCAGCTCTTTATTTTTTCCAAGATACATAGCAAAAAGGGAATTTCTGTTTACGTTCTCACAAAGTGACTGGCTAAATAATTCCAGATGATGGAATGTTCTTCTGTCCTTAAAGCAAAACAAAACCTTAGCCTTCACCACTCTCCAAATGATACTAGAACTATGATAAGAAATCTTTATTATTCAGAAAGCAGTTAATTTGAAAAAATAACCCTAACTTTGCACCTATGTCCACATGCAATACAATCTTAGACTGTGTGTTAATAGGGTTTGTCTTTGGGATGTCTTGTATTTTTCCATGAAGTTTTTAGGCTTACAGCTGTAGCAGTTTTAGGTAACAGCTGTAACAAGCTTTAGTATGTTATCTCTCTGTGAAATACTGAAAATTGGGTATATATGGAAAGGAAACAAAACCACTGCTAACAAAATGCACTTCCCATATCTCAGTGAATTCTGAATAAAATGTGAAGTAGTGATTTTCATCCACTGTTAGGCCATATATTTTTGTAGCAATTTTTCAGCCTGAGGATATAAAGTTACATTTGCATCTTTTTCATCTTTTTCTTTACGAGATGATGTACAGTGGGAGGGTTTAGGCTTCTTTTTGGTTAACTTGGCAGATGAACTATCTACCACAGGTTTTACATGGAAAGAAAGTGAGGAAAAACCAGCTGAAATAGAAGAAAAATTTGCTCTTGAAATTGTTGATTTAAATAAAAAAGTGTATTTTCCAAATGAAACAAAATGTCATTGTAATGATGATTTATGAGCACAATTATACTTGCTTCTGTTCTTTGGACAGAAGTATAGACTGGAAACTACTTATGCCAATCCTGATAGCATGTGCTGTCTAGGATTTTATAATTTCAGACAACATTTCAAAAGAAGTGCAATTTTTAACTTAAAAAAAATAGTGCTAAGTTCAAGTGAAATGCCATTGCTTAATATCAGATGGAAATGGAAAATATCAAGCCAAAATACCTCATCATGGTGATGTACCTAAGTGAAAATATTTTGAATTTTTTTTTACAGAATCAAAAATCTACACCCTAACTTCCATGTGTTTTAATGTCCCTCTAAGACTTTTTCTTCCATATATGTTATATACAATATATATAGCATATGTGCTTAAAAAATGTATGTGCCTGCTTCCCATAGGTATGTCAGGAGATATACCTACACATTTCATCAGTATGTCTATAAACGACTGTAACCACTTATTTCACAAGAGATGGATCATATCTACAATGGTTTTCTCTCTTTCACATATTTTTTCTTACAAATATGTGATACTTTTTACTTCTTTCAAAGTATTGTTACCAAAACCTGCTACATTTCTTTCTTAGTGAAGTATCAGGGCAATTTTAAAAGGTAGTGGAAGTGTTAATACTTTTTGTTCTGTGCTTATCCCGGGGAAGGAACAGCCATGCTCCTTTTCTCACACTTTTCCCTGTGTCTTTCCAGCTTTCTCAGAGAGTTTTCATGAGGCAGACTCAGTGTCATCCAATTATTTCCTGAAGAAAACTAGGAAGATAAGCCTTTGAAAACTGAGCCAGGACTTCAGATTTCTCTCACTGTATTAAATCATACTGATCAAAACCATGGAAAGATATAGAAGCCCAGAATTAACAGTGGGACAGAGAGAATGGGAAATGGGGATCCCTGGGTGTAGTATCACATGAAATGAGACCGTCTAATATCAAGAAAATTTATTTGGACAGAGAGGGAATTACTGGGTGTGTAATAATGATTAACTATGTTGGAGGGAGACTTTGCCAAGCAGCATGTTTTGGTCAGCCTCTTTATAAAAAAGAATAGGAATGTAGGTAAAAGGTTAAACATGGAGAAAAAAATAGTGCATCCCTCCTCCTGTTAGCTAATCCTTGGGCATCATCTGCATGAACTGGAGTAGCACAGTTCACTTCAGGGAGGGAGTCTGTCCCAGCTCCCATGACCCAGAGATTTCTCTCCTATGCTGCTGAAATGTTTGGAGGGATATTTACTGACATGAATGAGGCTGTGCATAATTGTATCTGAGATCCTAAGTGTTTAGTGTTGTTTGTTTAAGTTCTTTATACTGCAAAGCCATATTATGTTTTTAATGACCCATTTGCCGAGGAGAATATAGCAGGTCATATGTTAGACTCTGGGGAAAAAAAAAAAAAAGTATTGTCATTTAAATCCACAGTCACATAAATTTTTCCTTTCCTACTTAAGCACATGGATAATAGCGGAAACAACAACAACAAAAATGTCTAATAACACAGAGCATCTTTGTCTCTCTGACACACAGAGCAACCCTTATAATATTTCTTCTCAGCATGAGACTTTGGCTGTCACATCAGTGCCATCCCAACTTGGATGAACTCTGGAAGTATTTGTCACTGCTAGACACTCCTCTCACAGAAGTGCTGGAGGAGGCTATAAAGCAATATAGAAATCATCAAGCACTCTGGTGGGGAGGCTGTTTGGGAGATGAGTATCAGTCAGTATAGAGGAGTGCCAGCAAACCAGAAAACAATTTTGAAAGAGGCTTGTATAAGGCAGCAAAGGCACACATCAGCTCTTTAAATACTCAAGAGGCTCTGCCAGAGCATTTCTTTGTGAGTAGGGAACTGTTTTATCTTAAGTTTCTTCAGAAAGTCTTTGCACTTTTAACTGTACTGATGAGTATCCTTTGACTATCCTTCATCGGGCTGTGTTTAGATGGATAATTCACAGCTCTTTCAAGTTATATCTGTTTGTAGTAAAAGTGAAATTAATCACCCAGTTGGGACTACGGGCTTTGTGAGGAGGATCAAGGGACTGTGAAGAAGCAGCTAATGGAGATATTCTCCTTCCCCTGCAGGCACGAAACTCTGGGCAGCGTTACAGGGGCTGTCCTGTACCTGTTTCCTGGAGAATCTCCTGATCTCCAACATGAAACAGAAATCCAGATGCCTGGGTAGATAACCATATGTTTCCACCTGAACATATTTATTCCCCATTGATAGTTGGGATAATACTTGGATATTATGGAATTATAAACGTATTTTTCACATGCTGCTCTTTAACTAGCTGGGAAGGGACTGACACCCAGAAAGTGCTGCCTGACAAGTAAGCAAGCAAAACCTGGATGTGTGTGCATGGGAATTTGGTACTCAGAGGGCAGGACAGTTCAGCCAGAGGCCTGGGTGGTTCCTCATGCAGTGCAGGCCACTGGGAGACCACTTTGCTCATGCCTTGGCTCGGACCTTCAGCATCCCTCCACCCTGGGGATGTCCCTTGTCCCTGCAGCTGCACTGCACGGCCAGACAGCCTCCAGAGCCACAGCTCAACCTGTCTCCAGCCTCTCAATGTGCTGCCTGGGACACCCCATCCCATTCCCATCTGTAATGTGGAAGGCAGCCAAGATTTCCCATTCCTTGACACTCTGAGTGGGTACACAGTCCTTTAGATTTGCAGGAATTTCTGATGAATTTCATCACCAAGTGGAAAAGAGTGGCATTGCACCACTTGTGATGTTGAAAGTCAAAAGTCATTTCATCTCCCTGAAATGATAGAACAATGCTAAAAATAATAAGGCCTTGACATCTCCTTCCTTAAGACCATATTCCCTTCCTACTGTGAGGATGATGTTCGCTCTGAGCAGGTTTTTTGGCTAGCAAAGTTCCTGAGCGCCTTAAAACAATTTATGTCTATTTTCTCTGCAGGTCTTTTTGCTCAGGTTTGTGATTTTTGTTGCTTTTATTCCAGCTGTGCAGGAGATTCTTTGATGGATTACAATCTCATCAGACTCCAACTTGAGAAGAAGAATGACAGCTCAGACACTTAAACCGGACTTTTCACCATCCTGGAAAGGAACTGGCTTCCAGAATTCGGAGGGTTTTTGATGCTCTACCTCCCTCTGCTGTTACCAGCTAGAAGTTCGTCTACAATGGGAAATCATGTACTCGCAGCTTCGATTTCCATGCTCTCGCTACTGGTGATGATGGGAGACACGGACAGTAAAACAGAGAGCTCCTTCCTCATCGACTCCGACCCCAGCCGCTGCATGAGGCACCACTACGTCGACTCCATCAGCCACCCTCTCTACAAGTGCAGCTCCAAGGTAAGGCTGCTAAAAATAGGTCAGAAATTGTCGTAAAATAGTGATAATTGTTAAGCATGTACTGTTAGTTTGGTTATTATATTGTAAAAGGTGTTAAAAGGGTAGTTATAAGAAATGCATACTCAATGTACCATAACACACCTAAGCAAAGTGCACCACGAGCCAGACAGAGCCTGGACAGAACTGTCATGGCCCAATCAAGCGCCTTAAACCTTCATGCAAATGAAGGATCCAAAAAGAAACCAATCCAGAGGGACAAAAAACAGGATAAAAAGGGGTTTCTGACCCAGGGCAGTTGTGCTGCTCCACCTGGAACATCGGAGACATCGCTGCTCAAGGAGCCCGAGCACGGCGCCGCAGCATCCACAACGGGAACGCTCCTGCTCGGCCTGAGGGCCCCCTTGCTTTAGACCTTTCTTTTTATTATAATAAATGCTGAAATCACTGTAGTACCAGGAGTCTGGTCCTGTTTTTAACAAGGTTTCCCTCACCCCCTCACAGCTTCGAGGGAAAAGTTGTTAAAATGAGCCATTCTGGGTAATTTTCACTGTGTGAGTTCCTATCTAGCAGAATCTAGCAGCAGAACATGCAGATGTGAAGATATCCTGTGTGTACATAAAAACTGGGACTGGAGGTAAAGGCTCCTGACTCGCTTTTCACCTTTTCAAAAGGAGAAATTTACAATGATGGTAAAGCTTACATGCAGTAAATGACAAGATGGAAAGGAGCACATTTGGGATCTCAGTTGATGGTCCTAAGGAGATGAGCTAGTTTGGAAATTTAAATCAACCCCAGTCACCCCATCCTTCAAACAAATGTTTAATCTGGAGCAAGTTCATAGCTACTATAGGTGAAGTGCGGAGATAAATAACCAAACTGTAAAATGGCAATTTAAAAAAGGTTATGAAGAATATTGTTTATTTTCTCCCTGCCCAACACCTTTTCAAAGCCTTTGTTTACATGCAGAATGACACTTGGATGGTAACTGTAGGGCTTAGGAGCAGACAGAGATACAAGACTGACTTTCATTTGGGATTTCAAGCCTGAAAAGTTTTGTGTCAAAGTGGATTAGCAGCCTGTGCATGTAGCCTACAGCCATTTATTTCATTATGTGGAGAAAAAGAATTGGGAGAAACAATGGGAAAATCCTTGCTAGTCCCTTTTGTCTTGTCCTAATTTGTTCTGTCTGAGTTAACACAGTGCATTCAGATGACTGGGCCATTCCTCTGTCCCATGGGAAGGGGCTTTGCCTCAGGCACTCACATCCCAGGATTAAGGGAAGGGAAGGACTGCCAGCTCCAGTGCTTTAGCCAGCCCTGTGCAGGGTAAGAGAGGGATGGGAGGCTGGCATGTGACAGGGTTCATCACAAGAGGGGTGCCTGCCTAGTGGCAAACCACAGCAGCAGGGATCCTGGGAGAATTTACAAGGAGAAGATCCAGAGTTGGGATGGATGCAGTGCTGGCTGCAGATCCCTTCGTGTGCAGGAGTTCCTTTGTTTCCCACCATCAGTGCAGGGGTGAAGAAATGCCACAGGTCACAGAAGCTGAAATAAAGCACAGAGAGAAGTGCCCACAGAAAACAAGACCTGCTGGGTGCTCTGTGCACCAGCACAGCTGCTGCCCTGGCCAAAAAAACTCTGCAGCCAGGCTCATCCTGTGCCTGCTCAGCAGAGAGTGGCTGACAGCCTCAAAATGGGACACAGGGAGCCTGCTCTGCTCTGGGCTGCCTCACACTGCCCTCTCAGCAGTGCTGGCTGCTGGTTTTGCATAACCACGCCTGGTTCACAGCATTGGGAGCCCAGAGACTTTTGCCCTGCTTCTTCTGAATCCACACAGCAAAATCATCCATTATTTGAGATTCAGGAGAGGTCTTTTGGTTTGCTTTTAGGCTAGACTAGAACTCCCTACCATCCGGGAGACATACGGCATTAACACAGAGAACTGCAGACGAGCATCCCTTTGTGCAATATTGATTGTATTGCAGTTCACCTCAGCAAGAGGCAAACGTGACAAAGTGCAGGTGTGTGGGTGGTTTTCATTTACAGGGATCTGTGTGCCACAGTCCTCCCCTCTCTGGACCTTTCTGATCACCCGTCAGACCTAAGGAGAGGGAGGGAAGTGGCAGAAGTGGCAGAAGGAAGTGGCGGAAGGAAGGAAGTGGCGGAAGGAAGTAAGTGGCGGAAGGAAGGAAGTGGCGGAAGGAAGTGGCGGAAGGAAGTGGCGGAAGGAAGGAAGGAAGTGGCGGAAGGAAGGAAGTGGCGGAAGGAAGGAAGTGGCGGAAGTGGCGGAAGGAAGGAAGTGGCGGAAGGAAGGAAGTGGCGGAAGGAAGTGGCGGAAGGAAGTGGCGGAAGGAAGGAAGTGGCAGAAGGAAGTGGCGGAAGGAAGGAAGGAAGTGGCGGAAGGAAGGAAGGAAGTGGCGGAAGGAAGTGGCGGAAGGAAGTGGCGGAAGGAAGTGGCAGAAGGAAGGAAGGAAGTGACGGAAGGAAGGAAGGAAGGAAGGAAGGAAGGAAGGAAGGAAGGAAGGAAGGAAGGAAGGAAGGAAGGAAGGAAGGAAGGAAGGAAGGAAGGAAGGAAGGAAGGAAGGAAGGAAGGAAGGAAGGGGCGGAAGGAAGGAAGTGGCGGAAGGAAGGAAGGAAGGAAGGAAGGAAGGAAGGAAGGAAGGAAGGAAGGAAGGAAGGAAGGAAGGAAGGAAGGAAGGAAGGAAGGAAGGAAGGAAGGAAGGAAGTGGCGGAAGGAAGGAAGTGGCGGAAGGAAGTGGCGGAAGGAAGTGGCGGAAGGAAGTGGCGGAAGGAAGTGGCGGAAGGAAGTGGCGGAAGGAAGTGGCGGAAGGAAGTGGCGGAAGGAAGTGGCGGAAGGAAGTGGCGGAAGGAAGGAAGGAAGGAAGGAAGGAAGGAAGGAAGGAAGGAAGGAAGGAAGGAAGGAAGGAAGGAAGGAAGGAAGGAAGGAAGGAAGGAAGGAAGGAAGGAAGTGGCGGAAGGAAGGAAGGAAGGAAGTGGCGGAAGGAAGGAAGGAAGGAAGTGGCGGAAGGAAGGAAGTGGCGGAAGGAAGTGGCGGAAGGAAGTGGCGGAAGGAAGGAAGGAAGTGGCGGAAGGAAGTGGCGGAAGGAAGTGGCGGAAGGAAGTGGCGGAAGGAAGTGGCGGAAGGAAGGAAGGAAGGAAGGAAGGAAGGAAGGAAGGAAGGAAGGAAGGAAGGAAGGAAGGAAGGAAGGAAGGAAGGAAGGAAGGAAGGAAGGAAGGAAGGAAGGAAGGAAGGAAGGAAGGAAGGAAGGAAGGAAGGAAGGAAGTGGCGGAAGGAAGGAAGTGGCGGAAGGAAGGAAGTGGCGGAAGGAAGTGGCGGAAGGAAGTGGCGGAAGGAAGTGGCGGAAGGAAGTGGCGGAAGGAAGTGGCGGAAGGAAGTGGCGGAAGGAAGTGGCGGAAGGAAGGAAGGAAGGAAGTGGCGGAAGGAAGTGGCGGAAGGAAGTGGCGGAAGGAAGTGGCGGAAGGAAGGAAGTGGCGGAAGGAAGGAAGGAAGGAAGGAAGGAAGGAAGGAAGGAAGGAAGGAAGGAAGGAAGGAAGGAAGGAAGGAAGGAAGGAAGGAAGTGGCGGAAGGAAGGAAGTGGCGGAAGGAAGGAAGTGGCGGAAGGAAGGAAGTGGCGGAAGGAAGTGGCGGAAGGAAGTGGCGGAAGGAAGTGGCGGAAGGAAGGAAGTGGCGGAAGGAAGGAAGGAAGGAAGGAAGGAAGGAAGAAAGGAAGGAAGGAAGGAAGGAAGGAAGGAAGGAAGGAAGGAAGGAAGGAAGGAAGGAAGGAAGGAAGGAAGGAAGGAAGGAAGGAAGGAAGGAAGGAAGGAAGGAAGGAAGGAAGGAAGGAAGGAAGGAAGGAAGGAAGGAAGGAAGGAAGGAAGGAAGGAAGGAAGGAAGGAAGGAAGGAAGGAAGGAAGGAAGGAAGGAAGTGGCGGAAGGAAGGAAGTGGCGGAAGGAAGGAAGTGGCGGAAGGAAGTGGCGGAAGGAAGTGGCGGAAGGAAGTGGCGGAAGGAAGTGGCGGAAGGAAGGAAGGAAGGAAGGAAGGAAGGAAGGAAGGAAGGAAGGAAGGAAGGAAGGAAGGAAGGAAGGAAGGAAGGAAGGAAGGAAGGAAGGAAGGAAGGAAGGAAGGAAGGAAGGAAGGAAGGAAGGAAGGAAGGAAGGAAGGAAGGAAGGAAGGAAGGAAGGAAGGAAGGAAGGAAGGAAGGAAGGAAGTGGCGGAAGGAAGGAAGGAAGGAAGTGGCGGAAGGAAGGAAGTGGCGGAAGGAAGGAAGTGGCGGAAGGAAGGAAGGAAGGAAGGAAGGAAGGAAGGAAGGAAGGAAGGAAGGAAGGAAGGAAGGAAGGAAGGAAGGAAGGAAGGAAGGAAGGAAGGAAGGAAGGAAGGAAGGAAGGAAGGAAGGAAGGAAGGAAGGAAGGAAGGAAGGAAAAGAACCCATTGACAATGCATTTTTTTAGCTTCCCCAATGACAGAGAAAAGCAAAAAAAGCAATCAGGCCTTTGGGAGTGGGGCTGGAAATGAGAACACAGAAAGCATTGTAATGAAGATCATAAAATTTCAAAAGCTTTGAGGAAAAAAAGTTGTTGACATAAACATTAGCAATTCTGGCTGCAAAACTCAGTGATTCTTTTCAAATCAAGCCTTTAATGGAAATCATGTCTGAAGATATTATTACATATTCTGGCTTCCCAAAGTCCCCAACGGTTTCAAGAACACTTCTATAACAATACTGTGAATTGTATGGACTTTCTCATGAAGTGGAAAGTGAAAACAATTTCCATACAAAGTGAAATAATTTCCCAGAAAATTCAAGTTTTTTAAAATGATGTTTGGGGTTTTTGGTTGGTTTTTTTTTTTCCCTTGTTTTTTTTTTTTTTTTTTGTTTTAAGGTCTTAGGTATCTGAATCATTCTGGTAGACATATGGCTTCTGTTCTGGATCTAGTAGCATATAAACACAGAGGTATATTAGACATGCTAAATAAACTAGATCCAATGTCTTTTTATATACATATATTGTGATAAAATATAACCAGGACAAAAAAAGGAAAGTTCTGTGGGAGCAGCTGTGGGAATTGTGGTACCTCTTGTTTCCACCAAGTTTCCATTGTGGAAGCTTGGAATGACAGTGTCAAGCAGAGACTTTGCCCTTTTTTGGGGTGATGGTTTCACTGAGATATCCTTTCTCACTCCATGTATTTTCCATTTTGGTGCAGCGGAGAGTTATAGAAGTTAAAAGTGGCTTCAGAAATTGTAAGACATATTATGTTTGCTGTCTGTCCTGGTTGAAAAAGGATTATGTCCACTGGGGTTCTCTGTGGAGGCTGCCAATTGCAACCACATGGGAAGCAGATTTGTTAAACATCCAGCCAATATAATTTAATTGTTAAAATCCTTTTTGCTCGTGGCCTCCCGAATCCTTTGGTAACATAGTTTATTATAGTAACAAAAAGTACAAAAAGAGACATAAAAGGGGGATGGAAGAAGGCCATTTGTTTCAGAAAAGCTGTTTTCCTTTGTCTTCAAGGAAATGTTTGTATCAGCTCGTGAGGTATTCCCTTTCCTGACTACCTGGATTTACCCTGACTGGTCTCCATCAGTGCGCTGCATTCCCTCATTGCTCCCAGAGCCTCCTAAATTCCAGTTTTGGCTGTCACAAGCGCTTCATCCAGATGTGCCAGAAGTGTGCTACCACTGACAGTCTCAGACAAAAGAATCCAGCCCAGGGAGACACAGAGCAGATGAAGAAAGATTTAGCAGATGTTTGAAGACATTAACTCCTGAGGTAGCTCAGGAGATTTTCAGTAATGCCTGCTTGCAGCCAGGCCACGAGAACTGTGTGAAAATCTGTTCTCAGGCATCTCAGCCCATCTGCTTTTGGGCTCCAGCTTGTTGCTGGAGGTGCAGAAAAAATGACTACAAACACCATTAATAACACACCAGTTCACAGCTTCTGGATTTCCACAATGCAGCTCAAATGATCAGAGTCAAATACTGCCTCAGATACAGGTTGCTCTCCTTTGTACCTATGGGACCATTGACTTTAAATAATAATGACAATGATAACAATAATGATAACGATAATGATGATGATAATGATAATAATATTCTTCCCTAGCTGTTCAAAGACCCACATGGTTCCCTTGTTGTAGGACACTGTGCTTCTGGATCCAGCCTTGCAAGGTGACATGCACAAACTCACATGTGCAGGGGCCAGGGGGAGCCAAGAGGTGTCAGATTATTAAACACCCACATGTTTTTACTATATTTACACACCCACTCGATCATTGTGCAATGCATCATAGCATTACTAATTATTTAGGTGATAATCTCTATTGCACTATAGTACATGAAGCAATAAGAAGCCAGAGCAATTGATTAAAAGGCAAAGCTTTCAAAGTACATACTATTTCCAGCTCATTTGTACACCTGCCAAAATCCACTGGTGCTCTTCTGGATTTATGAAGAGGAGGGTAAATTTTGGTTAGGAGTTTAGGTAGCCCAGAAGGTTAGAAAGGTATGAAAATGGGAAATTTTATATTTTTTTAGCCTGAAATTCAACTTTATAACCTTGGGTTTGTGCCATTGGTAAGAGTTTACACTGCCATCCAAAAACAAGGAATAAGCCCAACACTGTGTGATTCTACATTATATAAATACTGACCTTAATTTTATGAAAAACTAAGCCAGGAAAATTGCAGAGTAAAATTAGAGCCTCC
This sequence comes from Setophaga petechia, assembly GCA_024362935.1. Taxonomy (NCBI): domain Eukaryota; kingdom Metazoa; phylum Chordata; class Aves; order Passeriformes; family Parulidae; genus Setophaga; species Setophaga petechia. Next base: position 2,800,701 of record JANCRA010000020.1, read on the forward strand.
AAAGACTAAAACAAGTTTTTAAAGGCAAGGCTTAGAAATTATAAATTGTAAATAATAAATTATAAATACAGTGGCACATTGACTAAATATTGCCTGGGTTTGCAGTAGGAAGCCAGCTGTTTATACTGAGACAGAGATATTGGCACATCAGATAATTCTACCCTATAATTACTCTGGACACCTCTTCTCCAGTCCTGCCAGTTTCATGAGGGCATGTTTTATTTTTATTGTCATTTCTGTAAGTACCTGCAGATACAGGAGCAGATGTTCATCATAAAAATTCTTACCAGAACCTGACTGATTTTTCCAGCTCCTGAAGCATCAGCCACCAGAAGTCAGCCCCACCCTACAGCAGTGTGTGCTGTCACATTTGGGCTGAAATCATAGAAATGATTCCTTGGGAGGGACTCTAGGGACACTCCGAACCTCCCAAAAAGCAATTTCTGCTGTTGTACATCCCCCTGCACTACTTCTGAGGAGATTTCAACTCTGTTGTCTCTGAAGCCTTCAAACAGTTGTCAGGTGCTGTTGGATTGCTCTTCACCCCCAAAATGCGTTGATGATCTCTGTTTCAACCTGGTTAATTCTGTGATTCAGTGATTTGGCCAAACATTTGGGAACAGCTTGTGACAGAGAGGGCACAGCCTGGTGAACTGGTCAAAGCAGGGGACTTAACAAGAGCTGTCAAGATGCTGGGAAGGAAATTACTGGGTCAAATGTCCCAATCTGCTCCTTTCCTTTGCAATACAGGCAGGATTAGATACCTGCAGAGCTGGTGTCTAATTAGATACCTTCACCAGCTGCCTGCCTGGGAAGTGAGGTTTGCTTAGCAAGGGAAGAAAAGTGGATCTTTACCTGTGAGTAATAGGGTGACAGCGCTGCAGTGATTGTCCCTTTCATGTTCTCTGTACACTAAAGACTCTGCTATTAAGGAACTTGGCGTAGCTGATGGGTCTAAAGCTCAGGTGTGACTCAACAGTAACTGAAATTTCCCTCCCACCCTATTACTACAAACAGCTGAAGTTAATCTATGTATGAATATGCAGTACCACAGGAAGGAGACCATAAATTTATGCTACAAATCTTAAAGGATGACAGATTTGTCAGAAAGTAACAAAAGCCCATCTCTAGCTAAGAAGCAAAATGGTACCAAGCACAGATCATCAGCTCATGAAGACATCTTCTTTGTGACCTGTGTTGACTGGAAATGGAGTTGTTAATATATTAATACATTAATACATTTTCAAGCAAAACATTTATCATGCAAGTACTCTTGCAAGAGTAATTTTTAAGCACTGTAGAATGGATGATCAGAACCTTTCCCATGGACACAGACAGTGCTGGCATTTCCTACTTGATTTCAGGAATATTCTCTCTTTTTTATCTCATCTTTCCTTACAACTCTGACTAAAAAGAAAATTATACATTTGATGTACCTGCTTGCATAACTTAGAGATTTGCATCCAGTTGAGCTTGTGTAATGAAAGAAGCCCAAAAAGGTTTAGCACTGTAAAGTATTTGCTGTCACATCTGTAGTTATTCTTTCATACTGTCTGGAAAAGAACATGAGATACATGTAGCATGGTTAAAATGTAATGTTCTCCCTTGGTTATAAGAAAGACAACTGTTTTACTGCCTACTTTAGATTATATAATAAGCTGATATTGAAGTTTTTGTTGGTTAAGCAAAATTAGCTGACATGGATTTAATATTTCCGTCCCCATGAAAGTACAGGAGTCTGCCCAAACTTGTACAACACCCGTTATCAGGGTGGTAACAGCTGTTTCTAACACATCATTTTCTGAGCTTTAGAGGGCCCTTTCCAAGATTTATGTAGTGCTTAATGCTGTATCTCCTCTGCTCAAGGGGTTGTTGGGGAGTAGGTGGCTGCTCAGGGACCCTCCTTCCTTACTGCCTCCTGCTGTGCGAGTTACCTTGCTCTGGTCTCAGCTCACATTCGAACTCAGAAGAAGAAACCTGAAGCTGTACTGGTTTTGGAAAATCTCACTAGGGAATCTTCATGGAAACCAGCTCAACTTTAGCATTTTCACTGCTTTATGCTATGCAGTGCATTTGATATAGATACAACTGATACAATAATATCCAAATAAAATTGCAAATACATGTTCAAGGTGATCTTTATCAAAGGAATGAGCTAGAAACATACTTCTTTAAAGCAATAAATGGAGCATCTTCTTTATATTTCTACTTTACATGTTCACATATCTAAACTGAAGACATGATAACCAGTTGGTGTGTATACTGAGAACTGGTAAATACCCAAATAAACAATCAGCCTGGCTGATGATTTAAGGGCTTGACTGCCACGGATCTGGAGTCAGCATGTCATGGGTGCACTCACTGTCTGGAAAACAAGGTTGGTAGTGATCATTTGGAGCCCTAAGGTCAGTCCAGGTCCTGCAGTCCTTGTTGGTGTCAGTGCAGGGATTTCAGGAGGAGCCTTGCTTTTCCTCCTGCCCGCCTTATCTCCTTCACCCTCCCAGACACACCCCAGGGGCAAAGCACAATGTGGGGCTGGGATGCTGTGACAAAACCCCAGCCAGGCTGGAAGGAGGCCTCCAGTGCTGGTGCCAGCTGTGAGCTGGGGACACGTTTTCTAACTGAAATAAACAGGGCAGGAGATCTTTCTCCTTTTTAATGCCCTTATAAAAAGTGATCAGCTCAGGTGGGGAGAACCAACGGGTCATGCTCATTCTGCTGCTGCTCCCAGGAATGGCACAGAGGAGGAGGAAGAAGAGTGCAGCTTCATCCACTGGTGTGTGGCAGAGTTGGGGGTTCCATCCTCACAAGAGCATCCGGAAATACTCAAGTTTTGGTTTGACATTTGAGGTCCTCTGTCTAGCCGACATCTTTTAGGTTAGGGTGAGGGGTAAAAGGGGTCTTAGTGGATACTTGATTCTGTTTGTCACGTCTAGACATCACTTTGATCTGTCAATTCCATGTTGGCTCATTGTTTTAGGGGTTTTTGGCTAGGCTTGGTGAGGGGTTTCTCCCATTGCATGCTGGCTCTGATGTCATTTCCATGCCAATTCGATGTCCCCTCCTCTTCACCGTCTGGGTGCCACCCTCCAGGAAGCAGCAGGCTGCCACTCGACAAAAGGGGGAATTCTTAACCATCAACAACAGGCAGTTAACGTAAACAACAGGTTATTACAACAACAAACAGTTAGAACTCCACCCTGGCAGCAACCAGCCCAACCTGTGAACTCTGCAACTTTTTTTTTTTAAAAGAGGGCAGCTTTTCTACTCATAACACTAACCACTGTGCTTCCCCTGGCAGATGGTGCTGCTGGCTCGCTGTGAAGGCCGCTGCAGCCAGACGTCGCGCTCGGAGCCCATGGTGTCCTTCAGCACGGTCCTGAAGCAGCCCTTCCGCTCCAGCTGCCACTGCTGCCGGCCCCAGACCTCCAAGCTGAAGGCCATGAGGCTGCGCTGCTCAGGGGGCATGCGGCTCACGGCCACCTACCGCTACATCCTCTCCTGCCACTGCGAGGAGTGCAACTCCTAGGGACCAGGGGCATGGCACATGGGGGACGAGGGGGTGCTGCTGTGGGGGAAGAGCCCCAAGAAACAACCCAAGGCACAGGATTGCAGCGAGGACAGGACTAACCAAGCTGGATTGAATCTGAGAGCAGAAGTACAAAATATCCTGGGTTGCTGGATGGTGCTGGTGCTGCACTGTGGGCTGTGATAAAGGTGAAAGCACGAGGACTTGTTTTCTCAGAAGCCTTTCTTTTTTTCTGAAAGGATATTTTGGAGAGTTTCTTCTTTTTCAGACTCGGCTCTGACTACAGAGAGGTGCTTTTCCTTTAGGGCATGGGCAGCAGAGGAACAGAGAAGAAGGTCAGCCAGATGACAACACTGCAGTCTGGAAAGTCACATTTGGACAGAGGATGGGCATCAGTTCCCACAGACAACCTCTTAACCTATCAATTTATTCTCAGTTTTCTAGTTATACTGGCCTTCAAAGCAATCTGTGCTGTTGGCAAGGGTCATCTGTTACTGACCTAGTGGCCAAATGCTGGATAACTTTAACTGTGGTTTAGCAGAAATTACAAATAAACCATTGAAAACTGAACTGGATATGAAATGCCATGCTTGGAATACCCAGACTCACTGAAACAATTATTTGCACCATGTGTCATCAGAGTTCAGTGGCTGAGCAACTCTTGGGAAGGTCATGAGACTCATGAGACTCATGAGGTCATGAGACTCATGATTCCCTTCTAAAAGCCAGGAAATGTGACACATCACATCTGTTGAAAAAGCCATTATTCAAAAGCTGAAAACGAATCAAATATTAAAATGTCACATACTAGATGGAGTAATTTCTTAATTTAAATGGACCTGTTGATGTACAGAATCAGAGCTACCAAAATGGTGATTAAACCTAGGACTTATTTTCATCTGTAGTTCTTAGGCCATTGAACAAATACCATTTTGCCTTTCAAAGACAGGCAATCCCCAAATTCTAAATCTCAAAACAACAGGGGATTCAAAGTTTGGGAATGGTGTTTGGCATTTGCTGAGAAACTCTGTCTCTACTCCATCAATATGAGGTTTTAGGAAGGTTCAGTCACAGTCTATTGTGACTTCAAGGGAGATAAGAACATAACTGTTCTTATCTCATATTAAAATTCTTCTGTTCTTAAATGGCAGCATATGCAGTCAGCCAGCACCATGTCTGTGGTGTTCACAGAAACCTGGCTGAGCCATTGGTTTGGCAGAAGTCATGAGGGTGTTGAGAGCATCTTTGCTGTGTAAGGATTCAGGATCAGTAGCACCTGTGAGCACAGTCCTACAGTTATTGTCTGGGATAGGCTGGATTGGCTCCCATTGGCACAGCAGTGTCTGGCAGGGTCCCATGGAAGGAGGGGAAGTCCTTTCCAAGAGCAGAGTTCAGCCCATCTGCTCAACTGTGACCGTGTTCACAGGGGTCTTAGGATGAGGGAAGAGATGAGAATCTGGCTCCATGTTTCAGAAGGCTTGATTTATTATTTTATGATATATATTATATAAAAACTATACTAAAAGAATAGAAAAAAGGATTTCATCAGAAGGCCAGCTAAGAATAGAAAAAGAAAGAATGATAACAAAGGCTTGTGGCTCGGACAGAGAATCCGAGCCAGCTGACTGTGATTGGCCATTAATTAAAAACAACCACATGAGACCAATCACAGATCCACCTGTTGCATTCCACAGCAGCAGATAACCATTGTTTACATTTTGTTCCTGAGGCCTCTCAGCTTCTCAAGAGGAAAAATCCTAAAGAAAGGATTTTTCAGAAAACATCATGGCTACACTCAACTCCACCCAGTTTATTTGCAGCAGGTGCCATGTGCAGCAGCTCGAGGATCACACTGCTGTGTGTGACAGGGAGTCCCCAGGGAGTTCAGTAACACGAGTTTCTGTGGCTGCTCAGGCAAAGCCTCATTCCTCTGCCTCCTCCTGGTGAATGTGTGTGGGGTGTGAATGCAGGGGTGACAGCCACTGGCCTTGCAAGCCAAACCCTGGAGTAGGATGGCAGTCAGCAGTGGAAGGACATGATGAGAGCACCACTCAGAGAAGTTTGGGGTACATGGGAAGAATTCTGTCTTCTGGAGGTGACTTTGAGATGGTCAGTTTTCAAAGACACAGAACTGTGGGCACACTAAAGGGTGAATGCAACCCCCAGAAGCTGAGGGGCTCAGATTGAAATGTCAGAACTGGGAGTGATGAGCTCCAGTGAGCTCATTAGACACCATGTGTTGTCCCAGGACTGTCAGTCATTCCTTTCACATCTGATACATGCTCTGAACATCAAAGGGCCAGTCCAGGCAGCGTGAGCTGGGCATTATCACCAGACTACTTTATATAAAAGATCATATGTGCATCCCTTTTCCACTCTCTTTCAACCTCCAGCATCTAAAGATCTCATTATCCAAAAAAGCACCACCCCCTACTGTTAATTATATATAGCAAATTCCAGTCCTCATTCAAAACGTCAGCAATACCTTTGACAGCCAAATAACTACGCTGCAAAATATGCATGACCTCTAAGTGTGCTCACAGACACTGCTGCCCACCAGCAGCACAGTGCAGCTATCTAAGGAAGGGGAATGTTTGAGGGATAATTGCTATAACCAGCATCACCACCCCCCAGGCCATGCTGCCTCTGCTCTCCTTTGCCAGTGCAAAATGGGGGGAGGCTGTGACACAAAATCTGGGTGCTGCAAGTGCCTAAAAGGGTTGGATGGGACCTGGCAGAACAGCAGGGCACTGATGGAGGTCCTCAGGTAAGAAGAGATGGCAGGGTTCAGCAGAGACCATGCCTGAGCCAATTTTGCAAAAAAGAGAATATCTATAGTGAGAGGAGAGCTTGGTTGGTATTTATGCCCAAACCCCCTTCAGTAACACAGACCCAGAACTGTAACTGCTCAAATCAGCCTCACAAAAGAAATTTATGTTTCAACAACATAAATTTTGCTCAGTTCCTCTGATGAAATCTTCACCTTGTGACCTTAAAGGCTGTTTCCAGGCATAAATGTCAAAGTGAATTCAACATTATCTAATTGAACTGTTGAGTCCAATAAATGTGTGGGAGGAGTATAACAGAAATTATAAATGGCAAAACAAAACAGTTGTAAATATCTACAACTTGATATTAAACAATGAATCAGACTTCCAAATTCTTTTGGCTTTGTCAGACAATATTCATACTAACATTTAAGAAAAGGTGAAGCTATTCTTCATAACCAAATTCCCCAAAGTCAGTTATAAATCCATATTTTGATATTTTTTTTGGTCAGTATTTTAGGAAACTCAGTTCTGAATTAAGCACACAAGTGCCACCTATGTTAAATTCAGATTGTGTATTGGAGCTAAGAAAAATGAGGCTTCAGATAAAAACTACAACATCTAGCTCATGGTGAGAAAGAGTCTAAATGATGCTTGGAGATGAGCTGGCTTCCTGATTTATTGGTCAGACACCACTCTGGATACTAAAGCTGTTTTTCAAGTCAGACTACTGTGTAAGTGCTTCTTAAATTGAACAACAGGGAGGACAATGCTTTCCAGATAATGTGGGCTTGTTCTGTGCTGGAGAATCCTCTTGCTGGGATTTGAATGAGAAGGCTTTGTCCTTTTTTCCACCCCCCACACTGCACCTCACCCTTCAGGCACCATAGAAAGGCTGGTTGGGCTGTGATCACCCTGTGGCTTGCTCAGGATGAGGTGATACAGATTTCTGACTGCCACCTCCCTGTGCCCTCCCCTCTTTTGATTAAGTTTCTGAAATGAGCTTGGTTTATTTGTGAAAGTCAGCTGTCCTAGCAGTGTTGGGGTTGTGCTTCAGCTGGATTGATTGCAGTCATGGTGTCTGTGAAAAGGGGAGATTTCCTCAAACTCCTAATGTTTGATTAATCTGTCAGTGCCCCAGGAAAGCCAAGACCCTTGGGCCAACCTGTCAGTGTCCTGTTATGTTTCAGAAGAGACTCTTCTGAAACAGTCCTGCTATGCCAGAGGAAGGTTTGGCTGACTTCTTCAGGGTCACACACAAAACACAAAAACCTCCTTCCACACATTCACCCACTATCAGCACCCCTGAAGGATCCACATGAACAGGTTATGGAATAATATTTTATTAATAAAACAGTGACAGGTTAAGGTTCAAGGATTGCAGGTGATTGTTTCTGACTGCAAAGACTGTTCAAACAATACATTAATTCAAAGCAAAATCCTAACAAGCACCAGTCCCAGTAAAAGCCAGCTCGAGATCATTCAACACACACAGAGTGAAGTTCTTACCCAAGGAGAGGGGTTTCACCACAGCTGCTGATTCATCTGCAGGACATCTTTATCTCTCAGTTTTCAGATGCTGTGTGGCTTATCAGAAAGTACCACCAAATCTCCTCCTCTGCATGGGTTTCAGCAGAGCCCAGCTGTAACATCTGCACTCCACTCCACTCCACTCCACTCCACTCCACTCCACTCCACTCCACTCCACTCCACTCCCTGTTTAGACCCCCCCAGATTGTGTGGGAATTTGGGGGTGCTGACCATGGTCTGTCCAGGGAGAAGGAGCTGTATTTTCCCTTATAATGTCTGTACCATTATCTTTGAATCCCCAGTCATTTTCCCACACATGGAGACCAGAGGCAAGCACCAGGGCTGTGGTGGTATCCTTTGCTTGTAAGAAAAGCCTTCCAATGCCTCCAGTTTGTGCCTATCAGAAATAATCTGTGATTTGCCAGAATAAAAGAGCCCATGAGGTAGCAAATTTTAATTATTTTGCTCCCAGTTTCAAAGCCACTATATTGGTTCAACCATTGTAAGAATCATTACATGGAATAACTCACTGCTTTCTTGGAGATATCCCCCCTGGCAACACCTCACCTTGCCTGCTGACCTTGAAGAACTTTTGCCAAGAGTTCCTGGGCCTGGCTGTCTCCCAGTGGCCTTTATCCGAGCTTTTGTAAGTTACTGCCACAAAGCTCATGCAGAAATAGGAGAGGTGAAGCTCACTGACATCCATGGTACACCACAGTCTGTGGTGGGCTTTCATGTGAGCCTTAGCTTAAACCTGTTCACCAAATCCTTCCAGACCTACCACAAAGCCCTGAAGCTCAGGCAGGACTGCCTGACTTGCAGGCAGAATGCTTCTGGGAAAGAGGAGGGAAATAAAAGAGGTCACTGTCCCATAGGAGCACTCAATACTCTGCTGCTCTGTATCTAAACTCAGTTCTTAATCCCTGATGTGAGAAAAAGAGAAGCCCCTGAGCTCCCTCCTGTGGGTGAATGCTTTTTACAGTGTCTAGTTCAACTTGTTTAGTGACAGTGGCTTCATGAAAAAATTACCTGAAGTAGGATTAAACCCTCTACAAAACACGGTTCCGCTTGGCAGAGCATTTTTCTTCTGACTTGGGCCGTAAATATTTTTGAAAAATCCAAATACAATTTAAAAAAGCCAGTGTAAGGAGGGAGAGGGAGGGTGTGTCTTGCTTTATTTGACTGTAATTATTTGAAAGACAAGGAGCTGACAGCCTTCTAAAATAGATTACATTATAGCTAACAGATAATATGACTGATATTCTTACAAAAGTCCAGTAGGCTAATGGAAATTAGCAACCCAGTAAAGTTTGTGGTGTTGCAAACGTGTACAAATATGATTATTGGAAATCCAAATTGTGGGTCTCTTCATTTTATTTTGCAAGGAAAGGCTCATAACTTCTGTTTATTTTTTAAAAGAGAGAGGCCAACCACCAGTAAATTGCAAACTATATTAATAAGCAGTCTAATGCACTGAAAATTGTTGCTACATAAATAAATGGCAGTTCTATACAAAAAAGATGCTTTGTGTATCAAGATAAGAAAATTTAGAGTTCATTAAAGAGAATAAGTAATCTTGTCTGGCTTGCACCAAGAATGATATATCAAAGTGTTTTGTTCTGTCTTTTTTTTTTCTTTTTCTAATAGACCATTCAGAAAAGGTCAAGGAATCAAAAACATGTATGAAAATACAAAAGGACATCTATAATTTGTCTGAGTCAGAATTAATACTTCCTTTAGATGTTAACCAGCAGTGCATCCCATGAAATATTAAAAGAGTTAATCATAGTCCCACCTAATCTACATATATTAATGTGATCTTTTATTCTTGAAAGAATTAAAGAGCAAATCCTGAGTTACAGCTGTTTTCATTCAGATGCACAATTGGTATTCCAAGCTCTACATGAATCTCAAGACTTGATATACCATTTTCCATTCTTTTGAGGCTTTTCAGACATAAAAAATAATGGAGGTTTGCACTGATATTTTGTACTGTAGTCAATCACTGTATAAAAAAGATTAATCTGGGGAGCTGTGGTAAATTGTGTGCCAAGATTAATTACCCCATGTCCCTACCCTAAGCACTAGAGCTCCTGACTTGTTGGATGTAGTTCTGCCTCCAAAATAATTTTTGGAGCTGAATCCTCTGACTGAAATCTTCAGTCACCAACTCTGCTACAGGTGGGGATCAAAACCCCTCACTTGAGTGGACTGTGATGAGTCTCCCCTGTCTTGGGTGATCCTGTTTTCCCATAGAAGCTGTGCATAAGTGAGGGGGTAAAATCACCAGAGCAGTTGTCAGCAATGCAGTCTGAGTGAGCTGAGCAGGCTCCCAGCTTGGCAGAAATGTTGAGCTGCTCTTTGCACTTGAGTTTGCTGAGTTTTCTGCAGATGCACATTCCCAGTTAGTCATTGCAGGAAAGACAGAGACAACTTCTGCTGGTCAGAGAGACTTTTATCTAAAACTGTGAGGCTGAAAATATCCCAGGTAGGTGTCTGAGTGAATTAGAAATTAGATTTGAAGAACTTACGCCAATAGTATTGTAGTGTTGAAATTACATGTTCACTGTCTGCTTTGTTCTTTGAAAATGACTTAAAAATGCTTTTGCAGAACTCAAACACAAGAGCAATCAGCCCCATAGCTTTTTTTTTTTTTTTTTTGGCCAAGATGCAGTTTGGTACTATTAGAAGTATTAACTCTTGATCTTTGTGCCATAATCCTGTGTATATGTATATATACATATACAGAACAAGGCTCTATTTCACAGACGTCTCTCTTCAGCCTTGCAGCCCTCTACCCTTTCTGAAAGCCTGGAGAAAAGCAAAGTTCTCTACTAGACCCTCTCCACTGCTCTTAGAAAGCAGCTAGTAGTGTTTCACCACTATTTGCAAGATGGACAAAATTTAGCAAGCAGGTGGCCTGAATCACTCAGCATCCTCCTGAAGTGAAACATCACTTGGTGCCCAAATCCTCCCAGGTCCCTCAGCTCTCTGTGGCTGCATCAGGGGTCACTCATTGGAGCCAAATAAATATTCCAGACATAATGTTTTGTAGAAAAGGGATCTGGGTGATCCCATGTAAAACTGCATGTCTGTGTTTACTCTTCCCATCTGTGCTTATTATGGGTTTAACTCTTTTTAAATGCAGATTTTCCCAACTCTTGTTTTGTTCTCCTTTAGAGTGCTGACAAAGAGATTATTGGAACTTCAACACAATTGGTTTATGGTGTTTAGAAATTGTGCCATTTCTCAAAATCAGAACAATATTGAAAAAAGTAGTTCTCTTCTACAGACTGTAACTGTGGAGTAAAATATATCAGAAGATGAAACACAGCAGAGGATGCTTGGGGGAACTAAGACACCATATTGTAAACTTCAATGAAAAGACAATAAAGGATTTTCTTTAGCCAAAGAAATCCCACCATTAATACTCAATTGAATAAACACCAAATGAAATCTGAGTGGGATTTTTCAAGGGTGCTCAATATTGACTTAACTTTGCCTTCTTTCACCCAGAAGAGGAGCAATCAGCAACTTCAGTGAGAGCATAGCCTGGCCAGCAAAGCCTCCTGCCTGAGGCTGAGGGGGAGGCAAGGAGGGAAGGATCCATTCCTGCAAAGAACCTGCTCAGGATGTTGGCAGATCTCAGCATCAGATATTCACAAGTCAGCTGCTCATAACTGAGGGAAACACAGATATATTCTTTTTTTTTCATCCCTCTCACCCACCTTGCTCCTCCTCACCTACCCTGCACCTCTTAACACGTGGGGACAATCACCCTGCTGATGTCAGCCCCATCTCCACACTGCCCAAACACTCCCAGAAACTGAAGTGTGACCTGCTGCAGCAAGACTGAGCAAACTTTACAGCAATTCTAATCTTATATGAGGTACATATGTTCAAATATTACCACTCCAGGGACTAGAGCTGCTCCTGCCTCACATATTTCATTCCCTTTGATGCACAATAGAGTCCCTGCACTGGGAGAAGCCATCCCCATGCTCCCTGATTTCTCCCGTGCTGTTTCTTTGTTTATATTTGATTCCTTCTTTAAGGAAGGCCTTGAACAATGAGGAGCAGACAGTTCAACACTCTTCATCTGTATTCTCCTGCTTGGAACAGCCTCAAGGGGGAAATATATGTGCTAATTGTGGCTTTTCATCTGCAGGCACCATAAATTTCAGAACACAACATTGTGATATTTTCCCCTTAAACTGTAATGATAGATAGAGGAATATGATGTGTATGTGCACACACAGGGAAGATGAAACAGTGTTTGTTCTGGGATGCAAAAAGCTGTTGTTTCTAGCCTTGACTTGGATAACCACAGCTTTTTTTGAAATTATTTATATTACAGTCTTTTGATGAGTTATAAAAGAGAAACACACAGAGACACACACTATCCTACTTTTACATATTCATAAATGTATTTTTTTGCATTTAAGCTTCGATAATGCCATGGCTGTCAGACAAAATAACTGCATGAATGACCTAGAAAGCAATAAAATAAGAGGTGATAAACACAAAATGAGGCTGGGTCAGCAGCACACCTGGCTGCAATGCAGGCAAAAGGCATTACTGACTGCTCCTAGATTTTGCTGAGTAACCTACACTTTCCCCTGGAGGTGGAGCACAGCGTGAGGCTCAGGCATGATGAAATCCCTGTGAATCCCTCCTTCCTTTCTGGGAAAGAGCTGAGGATAAGCCTTTAGGTGGAGCCCACTTACCACTGCTTTTCCTGCTGGACACAGCTGGCCTGGGCCACCCTGCAAGGAGAGAAAGCAGAAATAATCTCCTGATTTTCACCGCTCAGGTTAATAGCCAGGCTCTTCACAAGCTAAAGATGAGATTGGAGGTGCTGTGAGCATGGGAGCACAGGCCAGGGGATGCACCCAGCACATTCCACTGGAAGGCTGGAGAAGGCTGCACTGGGCTGTGGGACAGGGAGGGCAGACTCTGTGACTGGGACAGGAGGGCAGGATTTGTGGTCAGCATAGGGAATCAGCTGCAAAGTGTGTGGCTCCGAATTCTTCCACCCTTTCTGTGAGATCTGGCATGCTGGAGAGCAATAGCAGGAATAAGTGGAAGGAAGATCTGTGCTAGCAGCAAACCCCATATCAACTGGGGACTGCAATTAGTCATATTTTATCTAACAAAGGCAGGCTTGTAAAGGCCCATTTACCTGTAAAAGTAAAACTGTAAATGTAAAACTGGTAGCACACTGTGAAAGTGCTACCAGGCACCACAGGCTGGGCCTGTGTCAGCTTAGGAGGATGAAGAATGAGAGTGCCCTTGGTAGCATCAGGGCAAAGCTCCAGACTGCAGTAGGGGACAGGAATGGTCCTTAAATCTGCAAAACATGAAAAGGCCAAATCATTGCATTCCACTTTTCTTACCCATACAGCTGCCAGCAACGTCACACCCTACTCACAGAAAATCATGACGTGACCTCAAATTTTGCCTACCATATTTTTACACTGTCTTGGTTTGGAAAGACGAGTGTCTGCTAAGGAGGGCAGGAGCCTCCCCTGAAATGGACCCCCTCCCTCAGACTTGTTATAGATTTTGAAATTAAGGGGCTCTCAGGCAAAAATATGGGAGCAGGAATAACAGTTCTTTGTTAAGGAAGAAAATAAAAGGATAAAATAAACAATGCAGTACACTAGAGCAACACTGACAGAGTCAGAACCCAACCTGACACTCTGTGGGTCAGGGTGTTGGTGGCAGTCCCATTGGAAGTGTGGTTGCAGCCCTCCTGGAGTGTCAGGTGTGGTTCTGTTGGAGCAGGGATCCTGGAGAAAGGTGGAGTCTCTTCCTCTGAATATCCAGGGGAAGAGGCAGCTGCTGTTCCTCTGGGAATCCAGTGCAGAAGCTGTGCTGGTGTTCCAGAATCTCCAGATTATATCCAGGTAGGAATGCTTGGCTCCTCCCTCTGGGCTCACATCTCCCAATGGGATGCTGTAGTTCATATCAGCCATACAGGGACATTCAATAGCTGTTATCAGCAGATGTCCCCTTTGAGGGAGGAGTGGGTGTGGAAGAGATAAGGAAAACTGCCCACTGAACAGCAGACAGCTGCCATACAGATGGCAAATAGAATACAATTTGCTTGGCAATCCAGGACATACACTCAAGGGTTTCCTGGGGTAAGCAGATGTTTGGGACAGCAAACTTATACAGAAGCAACTTTACACTGAGGGCATCCTGCTGGCAGCTGTGGGATAGTGAGGATCTTGCATGGATATCACAGAGTGATCAGGAGATGCTACTTTTCTTCCTTGCTTTTTAATGCCTGCTTGTTTCAGTTGGATTCTCAACACTTTCTCATCTTTTTCTCTGCTTGGGCAGGAAGCACAAGTCCCATCTTGTACTCCCCAACAACCTAATGGCTCTGAAGATCTGTGAAAAAGCAAATTGTTTAGTAACAGTTCCCATAAAGACTTGGTCAGCTGAAACTACGTCTGTGCCAGAAGTTCTTGACTATTTTGTGATCTCTCACAGTCAGCATCCTGACCTCCCTCTCATGTACTCAAGAGAAGATGTTTTGAAAGCAAATCCAGTTACAAGGGAAACAAAGTTTAACAGTGTTGTTTCTCATTCTGTCGCTACTTTACTTTTCTCCCCAGCCCCTTGGTTTTTTTACAGGATAATGCCTAATTAGTATACCTGTGAGCAACACTAGTAATTCAAGATGATCTCATAGCTCAGTTAGGATGATTCACTACCCCTTTCAATTACAGATCACTACCCACCACTGTAAACAACTATTGAGATCAGCAGTAACAAATTCCAGTGCTGCAGCATTACTCCAACTTCCACTGTAAATATTATCCTTTCTCTGGCTTTCTTCTACACTCTGAAAATGCTCAGCAAAACTTGACTAGAACATCCTGTTAGACAGCATGTTATCCTGTGTGTAACACAGAATTTAGCAGGCAGGATGTGGCTCTTGAATTAAGGAGCCCAGAATCAGGCCTGTGTTTGACTTCCTACTGCAGGTGGAGAGGATCCAGGTGAGAAAACTGAGCCTAAAGTCCACTCACCTGAGCAGACATTCAGTGTATACCTCTGGGTGAGGTGAGTAGCCCTTTAGACTGATTATTCTGACTAGATGCCTGTGGTCTATAACAGGAAATTAGACACCCATTGCAGAGACAGACAAATCCTCTCCAGTTTTAATCTTCAAGCTGAATCAACCTATTTATTTCTTAAAAAAAAAAAAAAGAAAAAAAGAGGAGGAATAATTCCATCACTCTAATCTATTATCCTACTATCATTCTTATAGCAGAAAGCCACAGACGCAGATCAATATACAGTGCAGAAAAAAAAAGCAGAATTTTAACTCAAAGAACCAAGATCCATGTACAGCCACACATCAGCTGTGGAGATCAATAGGAATCACAGAGATGCTCTTAATGTAGTCTCTCTGCTGATATCCTCACAAATAAGATGAGGAAACATGGTCTAGATAGATCTTCTGAGAGGTGAGTAGCACCTAGAGCACCTACCAGGAGCAGCTACTCACAAACACTGTCCAAGTGTGAGATTACCTCAGTTCAGGCCCTTCACATTTCCACTGCTGCCTGAGATGATGGAATAGAGAGGATGCCTTTGGTATTTGCATGTGGCATTAAGCAGGAGGGGCTGAAAATACAAATTAGTATTCAAAGCAATCCTGACAAATGGAAGGCACTGCCTAAAGCAAACAGAAGGGAAACCTGAAAGATGCAGCAAGACAGGAAAGAATAATCAGCAGTACAAATACAAACCTTCTCCAGGAGGAGATATGGGGATTATGGTGGGTTACAGCAGAGCATAAGTCAACATTATGTTGTTATGTGAAAGCTAAATGCAATGCTAGGCAGCATTGTGAGGTACCTGAAGCAACCCTTCCACTTTATTCAGTGTTAGTGATGCTTCAACCAGATTAGTGGGATCAATTTCGAGCTCAAAAAAAGATGTTCACTTGTGGCAGCGCTGAGTTTAGCCCGGCCGGCCCACAGATTCGCGCGGCCACAGCCTGGTGTTGGGCACAGGCAGCTGCAGAGCTCAGGACCTCCAGAGGGAGCAAGCTGAGCGACAGTGCCCGGAGCTCTCCCCACGTCTTGGTGGGGAAGGCAGCTCCTCCAGGCAACGAAGCAAGATCCACAACACGCACACGAGCGGAGGCAGACAGATGAAGCGTGAGGCAGCAGTCCTCTGCAGCAGGATTTATTAAACTGGGAGAGGAAAGGTGTGGGTGGGTAGGGGAGCTACAGAGAACTGCCCCGAGGGGCGGGGTGAACAGAAATTATATAGGGAGACCAGGGGGAGGTGAACCCCTTCCCCTGGCCAATGAACTTAACATACAACATAATTGACAGAGGGGGACAACAAATGAAATCACATAGAGGGTGGGACAGCCCTCTCCTGCCCAATCACCCTCTGCCCTGAGGGGAATGTTCTGGAGAAACAGGCAGGGGCAGAGAGTGACAGGCAGGCAGGCTGGCAACTCAAAGAACTGGGGAGGGGATTAAAGGATACAAAAAGGCGGGAGTTGCTAAGTAACAGGGTGAGTGGCAGCTTTGCACGGGGAAAACAAGGGGGAGGGGGAACCCGGCAAGCGCCATCTTGAGCCATTGAAACCAATACAATACAATAAATTAAATGAAACATACCCAGGGGGAGGGAGACTGCGGGGGCGCACCGCAACATTCACTAACTGGGGAAAGTAAAGAGGAGAGAAATTCAAATAATCAGAGGGCAGGAAAACATTGCCTGCAAGAAAGAATTGAAGGAATTGGGCTGTACAGCCTAGAGAAGAGAAGGATAAGAGAAAAATCTCTTGAAAATATTAATATAAGCAGCTGCAGGGATAAAACTCACAATATCCATAATGAAAGAAACATTCTTGCACAGAAAACATGGAAATATGATAGGTGGCTGTTAAGACACACCTTAGGTGTATTTAAGAAGCTTAGATAAATGTTTAGGTATAGCCAATCCTGCCTCCAGATGGTGCAGTTAATTAAATGATCTCCTCAGGTTTCTTTCCATGCCCTGGTGTGTAAGAGTGACCATTTTGTCACAATCTTTCTTTTGGGTAAGCTCATGATACATGACCTTAAAACCATGTTTTAACCCAAGGAGAGGGTTAAAACCATTAAGGGTTAAAACAATTTTGCCACTAAACTAAGCAGAGGAGCTCAAGGATTGTGTCCTTGGTGAAGGGGCAGCTGCAGAAAAATTGCAGCAACACGACTCTGATTGGGAAGCAGAAAAGGAGACTCACTTGCAAGCTGCCACCAAAACTGAGCTAGAAAGACAGCAGAGCTACAATATTTAGAAAAAGTAAATATTCTGTGAATTTTTTTCACACAGTGGGGCAGCCTGCAGAGGCCTGGCAACACTTGGCACATTAAAGTGTGGGCCCAGGTACCCTATTTTTTTCTGAATGTTGTTTGGTCAGAGAAAATCCAGCTCTGGCTTGCAGCTGTGAGCATGAGCTCTCAGTGCCTGCTGCAGGGGGCTATAGGTCTGAGATAGATTGAACCCGTAGTTATTGGAATTCTGGATGCTGAGAATTTTAAACTTCCTGTGCTTAAAGGCACAGATCCACGAGAGAACACTGCATTTGGCCTGAGGCTGTGAAGAAGGCTTCCAAAATTGATAGTACTGGGATTACGGGTGTGTAGTTGGTTAGAAGTGTGTAATATCATAGGGTGGAAAACTTAGAGCTTGGGATTTTAGAATATAGAAATAAAAATTAAGCAGGATGGAGGTTTTAGGGAGGAGGCAGGTTGTTCTTCTTCACCTTCTTCCTTCTTCATGGGTTTGAGTGATGTTTTGTAATTGGACAGTAAAGTCTGCATTGTGGGTTTCAATGTGGGCTTTATCGGGTTAAAAGGGAAAATAATCCAGGTGTCAGTTCTTTATTGGATAGTTTAGTCTTAAAAGACCTTGTAACAAGATATAGTTAGCCATTTTGTGCCTTCTAATGAAAAGCTGCAGAACTCATGGTTGTGAGACTGTTTTACTGATAAGAAATAATAAACACCTGAGTCTGAACATGAACTACTGTCTCAAGGGCCTTCAATCCAAACCCAGAGAAACTGATACGTAGTGTTGAAGATGCCTCTCTACTTGTGCCTTTACTCCTTTTCCCCCCACTTTTTCTTTCCAGGAGTGATGATTCTAAACAGCTATGCCACTGATCTGAAGTACAGTGTCCAGACCATAGGAGGCTTAGGCTTTATAGCTGTGAAGCTATATAGGAAAGGGGATGCTCAAAAAACAGGGGAAAAGGTGTTTTGAAACCTCACAAAACAGTCCAAGAGAAATTATTTTAGGGGAGAAGGTAGTGGTGAGCATATGGAACTACAAATAAAAAAAAAAAAAAAAAAAAAAAAAAAAAGAGGCAAATTCTGGTTCCATAGAGAGCAGGCACAGGGAGCTACACCCCCAGGGCAGCCCTGTGGGGGTGACTGGAGTCTCTGCTGAAGGCAAAGAGCCAAGGGTGTTTTCCTGGGCCCTGCTAAAGCACTGTAGTTCTGACATCCCAATTCCAGAAGCTTCTGGGGCAGCTTCACTGACTTCTGGTATTGCACCTTCACCTTTTACTGACCTCTGATGACTCCTCAGGCTTAGAGATGACATCCAGGATGAGTTGTTCTATCACCTTCCTGGGGATGAAGGTGAAGCTGATGGGTTGGTGGTTTCCTGGGTGCTTCTTGCTGCCCTTTTTGAAGACAGGAGTGATGGTGACTTTCCCCCAGAGCTCAGGCACCTCTCCTGGGGATCACCATCCCTGACCTGTGGGCACAGCTCCCTGTGCCAGGGGCAGGAGTGGAGATGGTCCCTGGCCAGGGCTGGAGCCTTCAGAATTCTGAATGAGATTATTTGGTGACATTATCAGGTCCTTGTTCAGGATTCACTTTACAGTTGGTGGAATGATGAAGGCAGGCTATGAGTGTTAGAAACTTTTTTAGAAATTATACAATTCCTGTCCATGACAGCACATAAACAGTTGAACTTGATGAGGTCTTTTTCATCCTAAATGATTCTATGATTATGTAGACTTGGTCATTTGGAGAAGAATTACCATGCATGCATAATGCCATCTTAAAATAGAAACCTCAGAAACAGGTTCCATTGTCCCCAAGTTTAAGAAAGTCCTCAAATCCAGAAGTGGCCACATAAGATTTACTGCTTGCCTGCAAGATTATCCTGGGTCTGTGGAATCATAGAATGATTTGGGTTGGAAGGGACTTTAAATTTCCACCTCCCTGTGCCTGGCATTAGAGCACGTCCTATTCACAGGTGCCATGCCTGTTTCTGCAGTTGTTGGTCAATCCTCATCTGGAGCCAGGACAGCTTGCATAGGCTGTTTTGTTCAATACTTTTCAGAGGGGAGGTAAGACAAATTACAGCTATTCCTAATGAAGAAATCAATGAACACTGAACACCTGTCAAGACAATATTCCACATCTGGATCAATTAAATGTCACTACCTGCACTCCTCTACAGTACCTGTAGACGTGTCAGTGCTTGTGTTCCTGCCACCATAAAGTCTTTCATAAATCAGCTTTACCTCCATCACCCTGTGTGCTGGTCACTGCCAAAGTCTTGTACATCTGCCATCTCCTCCTCAGGAGCAGCAAACCACAGTGGATGTAGGCTCAGCAGCACTGCCATGTCATCACTAGATGACAAACAGGGCAACCAAATTTCACAATCCAGTTTAGAAGGCATGGTTGCAGTTTAGAAAGGATTGCACAAAGGGAAATCAGGTATGGAAAATTCCAGAACTTGGGAGAGAAAAGCCAAACTTCTAGGCAGATCAGAGTTCCCTGGAAAGAGCCTGTTGTGGTTTCAGGCATGGCACTCCACCAACACAGGGCTCATATGAAGCCTGCATGGGTTTAAAGGTCAATTTATTTCTGACCTTTTCATCAGCCTGAGTAAATACAGGCACTACTGGCCAGCCCAGCTTGCAAAGGTGCTGAACCTAGAAGAGGTTTTTATGCATAGAGATCTCCAGGAGCTGTGCTATTCCATGAACCTAAAAAAGGGTTTTATGCACAGTGATCTCCAGGAGCTGTGCTACTCCATGCTGTGGAACCCCTGGTTCAGGGGGAAAGCTGTACCTGTTTCTCAAGGGAATGATATCTTATAATGTAGCAAAGGCCAATGTTCACAGGAATGTGGCTATTTTAGTTTAAAAGACACAGGCACATCAAAGTAACTCATTTCAGAATACCTTCCTTCATTAAGAAAGCCTCATGGTAATATAATGTGCAATCCCAGAGCCTCGTATAAAAATGTCAGGATTTTTTTTCCAGAAATACAAAATGCCACATATATTTGCTAATTAATCATCATGTGTTTACTTTGCTGATGTCTGCTGTTTTTATTGGTCAGTCAATCCCAGGTGAAATGCTGACTTTCTAATGAACTCAAGGCATTTGAAATCACTAACCAATATTCAAAAGGCCAGCTCTTTCTGCTGTTGTCTATTCACATTCTTCAGGTATGAAAGTATGCAAATACACTTGGTTTATTAAAATCTTACCTAAGTGCTAAGGAACTTATGACTGTGAATTCAGAGGACTTGACTGACAGAACTGCTTCAATTGCTTCACTTGACTGACATAGATTACAAGTCATATTTAATTGTCAGAAGAATTACCAGATGAGATATTTCTTGTACCTTTGTCCAGGTATTTCTGAACAGGTACCGGTTCCAGAAAGCACTGTGACTTAGACCAATGTCTGTCACCATTATATTTTCTAAAAAATCCCTTTGCCCAGGATTCTTCTCCTGGGAAGCTGAGAAGCCTCAGAGAAAAATGAAAATAATATTATTTGATTTGCTTCTCCTGTGTTTTGCTGCTTTGGAATGTGTTTGGAGATTGTTTATCCAACAGGTGGTTGTTTCAATGGATTCTGCTGTGAATTGTTTTGACTCAATGGCCAGTTGGGGCCAAGCTGTGTTGGACACTGAAGAGAGAGTCATGGGTTTGCATTAGTGTCTTCAAGCCTTCTGTAAGTATCCTTTCTCTATTCCTTAGTATAGTTTAGTATAGTATTCATTAATATAATATAGATCAAAAAATAATAAATTAGCCTTCTAAGAACATGGAGTCGGATCCTTCCTTCCTTCCTTCCTTCCTGAGGGGTCCCAGAAAACACAACAAATGTCTGTCTGCTTGCACACATTAAGGTTCTTTTCATTTAAAATCATACCTGAAAAGCAAAACAGGGTTTTTTTCACACTAAATTGTTTTAGAAGAGAAAGAAAAACCATAACAGAGGCTTTCAGAAGGCAGTCCCTGACAGCAGCAGGAATCTCTCCACTGACCCTTGACAGTCACCAGAAGAAGATTGCAAAATACATCAGTGATCTGCAACATGTCAAGCAAAAATACGAGGCAGAAGCAGCAGACAAATCAGCCCCTCACACCATAGTCTGCAAGACTAAAAATACCCAACAAAGAAACTTATTTTGTGACCTATCTCCAAACTGGTGGAAACGGAGTGGATGAATCACCCCTCAGCTGAACAAACCACAAGTACAGAGCAGTAAGGAGTGTCACTGTTCTCAGCAAAATGCCACAGCATTTTTCCCAACCACTGAGATTATGTTGCAGATACAGACTGGGAATGGGAGCAAAGACTGAAGAGTTCAGGCTCACACAACAAAAGGAGAGAATGCCAGTAATGTGGAACCAGAAGCAAATAATGCAAACCAAGACAGACCAAAAGGATGTTAGGGGAGCAGGCAAGACTTCAAAGAGAGTACAGACCCAAATCAGTGCATGGTCTGACCCCAGGGCATCATATAGAGTTTTAATGGAACATTAGACAATGCCCTCAGGCACATGGTGGGATTCCTTTTGCAGGGCCATGAGTTTGACTTTGATGGTCCTTGTGGGTCCCTTCCAACTCAGGATATTCTGCAATTCTAAGATTTAACATAAAACAGTGTCTGGACTAGGAAAATGGATGGAAATGGCCCTGCAGAGTACCCTACTGCTGAGTGCCTGCACACAAAGATTTACAAATTCCTGACACATCCCCATCAGGTATCAACCATTCCCTAGACAGGCATGAGGGAAAGCCATGGCCACTGCCTGCAGAAAGGAGTAAATCAGAAAAATGCACACTGTGGCTCAGGACTAAGACTTCAATCCCAAAAGAGGAAATGCAGAAGGCTCACTTTGATTTCTTTTTTTTTTTTTTGCCATCTGCCATGAAATGAGAACTGCCAGAAGATGGAGGATCTCTGCAATCCTTCTGCCAAGCCTGAGGACAGTAGGGTCAGGTATTTAAACATGAAAAGCTTCTGCTTTTACATTGCAACCTAGATGGTTGATATTCTAGATTCTAGGGGATATTCTGGATCCAAGGTGATATTCTGGATTCCAGGTGATATTCTAGATCCTAGGTGATATTCTGGATTCCAGGTGATATTCTGGATTCGAGGTGATATTCTAGATCCTAGGTAATATTCTAGATCCTAGGTAATATTCTAGATCCAAGGTGATATTCTGGATTCCAGGTGATATTCTAGATCCTAGGTAATATTCTGGTTCAAGGATCTAGTTCATGAAGACAAAGTCAAGACCAGGTGAGGTCTTTAAGTAAAATAGTCAAAGTTGCTCTTGGCCCTGGCAATTCCATTCAATGCAGTCACCAGCAACAAGAAACTATATATTCTGAGTTGAGAAATGGGACACAAGGGGCCCTGATGCTGTCTGGCTTCCTGATCACATCTGTAAAGTAGCAGCACTTTAAAATGCCCTGTTGGGTACTGATCATCTCCTCTAAAATCTGCTATTTGTAAAATACAACCACAGTAAAACTAACTACGTGCTGGATACCTCATGAAACCAAAGTACTGATCATGAGAAATATGAGAGAAGATTGAATAATATTTCAATTTGAAAATATTTGTTCAGTGTCTGCATGGACAGTAGTTAAAATTCTGATGTATCCAAACTCATTTTTATTACATTGATACTAGAACATTGCCTTCAACAGGAGATGTGTAAACATGAAATGAATACAGCAGCCTCATTTTGCAGAAAACAAAGAGACTTATGTGTGATCCTAGCTGCCCAACACAGAAGGGCTAATATAAACAAAGCTTCTTTGCAGGTTTAGCTTATCAAAATAACCAAGCACCTCAAAAGGAGACACCTACAAAGTGGAAGACAACAAGCAAAGTTAGCCCTAAATACTTTGAGAGAATAAAAATAGCATGAATATGAAAACCCCTGCTTATTGCCAGATCCAGATTCTATGAATTTTAAATTATTGTACATCTAGTAAGAGGATACATATGCAATTTTAAAATTGTTTAGAGGAGGTTTGTGTTTATGGATATGAGTTAAAGGAAGAAGTATACAAGGAAAATTTGATGAGAAGTTAGATTTTGGAATTTATAGGGTGATTAAAGATTTTGGATGAAGTTTAGGCCTGAAAAGAATGAAAACTGTTTATAGAATAAAAAATATAACGTGCATGGAAAATCTAAACCAAACCTCAGAGACAAGGATCAAGCCCTGATCTCAGAAGATTTAGCATGGAAAGATTTGGATTAGAATCAGCACTTGGCAATGCTGGGATTTTGAGTATTTAGAAAACACAGAGTGCAAAGGGCAATTAAAAGATAAAAACTTGATTCTGGTCCAGCATACAGCTCACGTTGCTTTTGCCTGTGACTGCATAAAATCTGTGCAATGACATTAAAAATGTGCAAGGCTACAGCCTTCCCATGCTAAAGGGTCCTTTGAGCCCACCCAGGAAGGTGTTTCAGCTTTGCCCCAGGGCACTGAGGGGCACTGAGGATAAGCAGGACCAAAGACCTTTGCAAGGCAGTTCCAACATTCCTGGAGGAGCAAGGAACCAGGTCATCTTCAGCTCACAGCCTCCTGCTGCTTCTCAGGAGCAAAGATCCTATGGTCTCCACAAAATAAACCCAGTGCTAAGTTTGCAGGGAAGCTTTATGTTGGTTTCTCCCTTTCTCCTAGGGTAGAATTATTAGATACACTTCTGACACCTTCACTGGAGAGCTGTATGAGCAGCTCTTTGCTCCTCAAGCACATACCTGTGGTGGGACTGAGTTAACTAGCTGTAATCATCTGAAAGTTTATTTAGCCCAGGTCAATTAAGTGTCCTTTGAGAGAGCCAGGAACCTCAGGAAGAAACTCATCCTGCCTGTCTTGATTAACTACTCTAGTACAGTATAAATCAGTATAAATCAGTCTCTAGCACTACCTGTCCCTCCCATGGCCCAGAGAAGGGATCTTGAGAGCCAATGCAGAGGAGCAGCATAAGATGAAATAAATCCCTGTCACCATGATATTTTCTGAAAAATTCTTTCATAAGGATTTCTTCTCCTAGGAAGCTGAGAAACCTCAGAGAAAAAATGAAAACAATAATTATCTGATTAGCCTCTCCTGTGTTTTGCTGCTTTGGAATGTGGTCTGGACGTTGTTTACCAACTGGTCATTGTTTAATTGGTTTCGTGTGAATTGTTTTAACTTAATGACCAATCATGGTCTAGCTGTGTTGAGGCTCTGGAGAGTCACAAGTTTTTAATTAGTATCTTTTTAAGCCTTCTGTAAGTATCCTTTCTATATTCTTTAGTATAGTTTTAGTATAGCATAATATCATATCATATCATATCATATCATATCATATCATACCATATCATATCATATCATATCATATCACATCATATCCTCTCAGTCTTCTAAGAACATGGAGTCAGATTCATCATTTCCTTCCTGCCATGGAGGACCCCAAAAATACCACAAATCTCATCTGTATAAACAATAATATCTTTACCTTCTCCTCCTTAAATTTAGATTTTTTCACTAGCAAGCATATTTCCTTATTTTCAGGGCTTTTCACTGGAGCCCTTCCAATTTATACAGGCCCATCTTGGATTTTGGAAGTGTGCAGGGAACAACATCCCCCCATTATTCACAGCAGCATTGCCATGTACACACATTGTAACACCTAAAACATGAACAATAACCTCCTTATCAATACATGATAGCCTGGGTCCTGTTGTTCATTGCTTTAATTCTTTCCCAAGTTTGCACTGTAGGAGCTCCTGGAATATCTTCCTGTATGTTTTTTTCCTTCAGGATAACATGAGGTTTGCTACTGATGATGGGCTATTTTACCACAGCTAAAAATTAGGGAGTGAGGCATAAGAAACATAAGGAGGAAGATAAAGAGAATGAGGAACCAGAGGAATGCAAACCTAGGAGCTTCTCTTACTCCCATAAAGGTGGAATAAACCAGCAATGAATTAATAATGAAGGTTGGTGGTGGACAGACTGGAAGAGGGATATCTTTCAAGTGACAGATGGAAACAGTGTGCTGTGACTTCCAAAGATGCAAAGCAGCAGGACCATCATGATCAAGAGAAAATAAAATGTCAGCAGCCATTATTCACAAGAAAATATTTGGCATGAGTGAGATGCATCACTTGTCTCTTCAGGAACCCTTCAGGTTAGGATATTGGTGAAGGACATGGTGGATTTTTTTGTTAAAGGGATGAAAGTGTTCCATTTCCTCATGAATTCTGAGGCATGCTGGTGCATTTGCACAGGGCACTGTCTGTTTAGAGGTAGGAAATGGAATTTAATTGTTCTCATCTGTCATGCATCTTTAGGTTTTGCTCACCTAGCTCAAGAGAAAAAGAACTGAGCTCAAACAGATTCTAAACAAGGGTCAGTAAAAAAATAGGTATTACATAGCAAAGACTGTTGGCTTTCAGTTTAGAACCAGTGTCTTCTGGTCACTACCTTAAAAACACTGATTATTTTTGAGCAACACCCTTTGATTAAGTCTGTCCTTAAGTCTGTCTCTGTCTGAAGCAGCAACATGGTACTTTCTACGGTACTTTAACTTTTCTAATTCCTTTACATTTACCTAAAACCTTGCTTTCCATTCTGTCCTTATCCTTGCCTGTATAGATGACCTGTGGGCCCATTCCCCAGGAATTCTGCATGGCAGGAACTGACATGGCCCAAGAACAAATGCAAAGTGTCTTTACAAACTGGCACAAGTCCACATCACAGATGCCATGGCAGTGCCAAGCACCTCTGCATGCAGGTGTTCATGCTAATAACAATAGTGAACACCACCACAAACCTGAAAATGGATTTCTTTTGGAGGAAAATTTTGCAAAAAAAAAAAAAAAAAAAAGAGGAGCAATAGGAAATTGGATCAGCTTGAACTGTAGCTAATCATCAGGAAGAGATTAGCACAGTTCAAGGATGAGCTTGACATTGGGGAATTAATTTATGATAGTTTAAGGGTTTTTCCCTACTTTTTCTTTGTTGGTTTTATTAGTAAGTATGCATATATTTGCATGATTACCATTATTGTTTTTAATCCTTCCATCAGAATGTTGGTAACACACTCACAAATTTGTAAAAGTGGGCTCATTAGGATAAGCAGCTGGAAAGGAAACCAGAGACTATGAAGCAGGGTATCTGGAATGTTTTGAGACATCTCATCAGTTTTCTTCTACTCCTTCTTGGGGTTTCATTACACAGCAGTCTTGATGAATGGCTTCTCTGTGAGATCTAATGAGGCCACATGTGACTGACTCCCTGTTGTCTTAGAGCCCACATGGCCTCCCTCCATGAATGGGAGGCTGCCTCTGCACCCTTTTGACCAGGAAGATCCTTAAATCCACACAGACAGATGATAATAATAAGAAAGCTAAAGTTATTTTGTTCTAAAACCTTTGCACTTGTATTAAATAATTATGGCATCAGTAGGGATGGGAGCTAATTTTGGGAGCTGCTCCTGGCTGGGGGTGGGACAGGCCTGGGCTGTCACCCTCCCTTGGGAGTCCCCATGGTCCTTGTCCCCATCCCCAGGCCTGGCTGCATCAGGGCAGTCAGACCCTTGCTCTGTTCTCGTGCTGTGGCTCTGTGTGTGCTCAGAATGTGAATGTTTACACTCACTCATTGCTTCTACTAATAGGCCTAATCTTGTGGGTTTTACATGTAATGATCAGTCCTACTTTGAGTGCAATCTGATTGATAAAATATTCAATTTTTGCTTATTAGCTCTAGGTGAATGTCAGGCTGTGTATGCTGGATTAAAACTCTTGGCTATTAACATTCACCTCTCCAGTTAGCATTCACTGCTAATCAAGACACATTTCAGTCATGGCTGATGCCACTGTGGAGTGCAGGGACAGAGTAGACAACCTGCTGAGACACTTTGCAGCAGTTTTCCCCTAGAACAAAGCCTGGCATGCAGCTTTTTCTCATTTAATTGTGCAGTATTTCAAAATCACTGATGTGCTTTCACAATTTCTGCACTGATTGCATGAGGGAAATTTGAAGCTGTATAAAATACATGTATAGCAAAGTATTTAAATCTGCCTGTCCTCTGCAACATCAGTATTCAGCAGGCACAAAGGCACTAAGCAGGAGAACAGCATGGCTTGGTTGCAGATGAGGGAAGTCTCAAGCCATGTTCATCCCTCCTTTCGGGGATTCTCCACCAGGGATGAAGGGCAAGCACCAGATCCACTGGGGGCCTGAGAGCACCAAGGCTCAGGGAATGCTCAGGTTATGCCAGGACAGTGGTGGAAAAGGGTGGGAGGAGGATGAACACCCAGGGATCACTGACAGGGACCTGGCACAGTGGGAGTTTGCATTCAGACCAGGAATTTAGAAGAATTCCTGGCTTCAATCACACCCCTGCCCCTGGAGCAGGTGCTAATATAGTCTGCAGGTAACAGAGGAATCCATTTGGATGCTTTGACTGAAGGTGATGTTAACATCCATTTACTTGCCAGCAGGAAATTTCAGAGATGTGAACCAGCTTGTCCTGAAGAAGAGATTTTCCCCCTGAATATATTGAAGAAAAACAGTAACACATAAACAACAAAAAACTGATTTTTTTAAAATGCACTACTATTTAAGGAGTAGAAACTGAGAGGATGTGTAATTTAAAAAGCTGCACAGTGGTTTTACCAGACACTGACCAGACAGTGATGAATCATGTGCCTAAATTCTACCTCTTACACTTTTAAAATGTGGAGATCTTTGGCTTTGACCCCTACTCCATCAACTTTCCACTAAGTCCTCAAAATTTAGCCCCTGGCTGTCAGTACATTTTCTACCAGACACCATAGCTATTATTTCCACAGTGTCAGAGAACCTAAGAAAATTTATGACAACAATGTATTTTATCTCAGACAAGCTCTAGTCTGAGGTGAGAAAACATGGAGGCTCTCAGCTGCTGTTTTCACAGAAAGTTTGCTTTGCTTTTAACATCATGCATTTAAAGGATAATGTGCTAAAATCCAGGCACAACACAGTTTATATATTTAATTAGTTAGAACCCCATGAGAGAAGTAATGGGACCATAAAATCCAGAAACTGAATCCTAATGGGATTAGATGTGAGGGATCCAGACCAAAAAACAAGAACAAAAAACAAACAACAAAAAAACAACAACAACAAAAAAAAAAAACAAAAAAAAAAAAAAAAACCAAAAAAGAGGCTTTATTAGAGTTATGTACATTTAGAGCTATGTACATTCTGCTCAGACCTGTTGAAAACAGATACTTTTGGACTGGGATCTGTGTATAAAATCATTATTAGGATCAGCAAAGGTGTATCCCAATATTTGAGGATCTTGAAGTGCTTGACAAGCATCACAACATTGCAAACAGAAAAACAAAGAGGGGAAAGCAGAACCTGTTTAAATGTACCATGGTGTGCTATCTTTTGTACTGGCTGGGGTTACCATCAAAAAGAAGCTTTGAACCACTTATTGCAGGAGAGAGGAGGGAAAAAACACCAACCTGACTTTGGGAGAGGTTTGGCCTGCTCTAGACAGTGCTGGATTTATTCACTAGCAGGATTATACTATGTGTCCATGAGCATAAAGAAACAGACTTAATGACACAGATGTTTGCTCTGCTGTGTCTTAACAGGAACCCTTGGAGGGCTTTGTGCCTTCATAGGTCCTTCACCACATACCCTCAAATGCAAGCAACACAGCCTTCTGTTTCAAACACACCTATTAAAAATAAATTTAAAAAATATATTGATTCTTAGAGGCACAAGAGAAAAAAATAAGAACCAGAAGAATCCCAGGAATAAGTGCTATATATTGGGAACATTAAGAGGTTGTGGCACCTGGCATTAAATACATAATTCTACTCTTGACAAGAGTCCATAAAATTACCCATTTCTGCTTTTGGAATAGCTTTCCCCAGTTTTCAGTACTTCATATGGGATTTGAAATGTCTCTGCAACCATCATTTATGATCATTTGATAAATGTGTCTCTCTCAGGAAAAAGAGGTCTTGGAGTTTGATTTAATCAGACCGATTCTTTCAATCAGATTAAGTCTTTGTATTTCTATTTTTGTTTTATTTCCCATCCCTTTAATTTTCTTTCCTCCCGTTTTGCCTAAAAATACAGGACTGTACCCATTGTAGTCAATATTTGGGACTTCCATCACAGATGCCCCTGTCTCTGAACCCCATAAACTCTCACCTGAGGTATTATGGAAGAGGGACAGGGAGCCCCCTCCAGACTCTCATGGGCTGCTTTTTGCAACGTACAGCTCCAGGACATGGAGAATGACAGGAACTGAACAAGTGTCTGGCTCAGAGGATGTCCTGGGGCTGGGAACCTTCTGCCTGGAGCCTGCTGGGTGTGTGTCACTATAGGACATGAAATAAAACTATGAGGACACGCAACTCTCCAAGGGAAAAAAGAGCAAAGTTTAATTTCTGACTCTAACATTTATAGATTTCCAAAAGTGACAGTGGATTGGAAGATGAAGTGCTACTTGTCCAATGACATTGGAGAAACCAACAGTCTATCAAATGTTTCTCCTCCACAAAAGAATGCAAAACAATGGGTTATTTACATAAAGTGCATGAGAAAGTTCGTTGTAAGAATGTAAATGATCAAGATTCAAGAAGATACAAGAATGTAATCAAAACGCTTAGAAAAACTTGAAAAAACAGGGTGACAGGTGTGGGAGGTCAGGTATGACTGAAATGACTGCTGGATGGGATCCCTACAGATAGACCAGACCAAACTTATTTCCATGCTTTGGGCATCCCCAAACCCACTTCTCCAGCTGCCACCCTAGCAGTAAAACAGAAACCTGAGCAGCGGAAGGCCCTGCTGGGTGTGCAGGGGACCACCCTAAAGCATCCCGGCGGGTTTGATGACACTGTCGCTTCTGGAAGAGCCCCGCGGGGCTGTGAGCCTCTTGGGGGTCACACTCAGCTCTCTGTTCTGAGGCCGTCTGCAGCAGCACTGACACATCTCAGAGACCCCACCTCGGCAGCCACAGCCACTCCAGGGTGGCTGCAGGAGCGAATTCCAACAGAACCAAGCGGAGAGCCCTTGAGAGCCGCGCTGCTCCACCAGGGCCGAATTCCCAGGGAATTCAGGGAGACAGGAGAGCCCCTCCAGCAGGGCCGTCCCTGGCTGTGGGTCAGTGCCCGGCACCAGCAGCAGCACCAGCGGCACCAGCAGCAGCACCAGCAGCACCAGGCGCTCCAGCAGCCCCGCACCGCCCGGGCCGGGTCCCGCAGCGGGGGCGGCGCCAGCGCGGGGCGGGACCGGCACAGCCCGGCCGGAGCCGCCGCGGGAGCAGCGAGCCCCGGAGCGCCATGGCCGAGAGATGCGACGTGGTCGTGGTCGGGGGCGGCATCTCAGGTGGGTGCGGGGGCGGCGGGGATGGCGGGGAGGGGACGGGGCAGAGCGGTGGGGGATGCGCGACCCCCGCCCGGCCCGAGCGCATCCCCGGCGGCTCGGTACAACCGGCTGAGCACAACCCCATCGGTCGGTGCCGTATGGTGCGGGCAGTGTTTTATTATTATGAACTATTAATAATGTCAATTGTAGTGTTATTTTCTCATATTTTAATTTTATTTTATTTATTTTTATCTTACTTTTATTTTATAATTTACTTTTGATTTGGTTTTATTATTATTAAATTTTATTCATTATTATTATTATTATATTTTTTCACAATTATTATTTTTATTCTTATTTATTTAATTATTAATGTTTCTATTATCACTTATTTCCACTATTATTTATTTATAACATTTGCAATATATTATTTATTATTTATTATATTATATTTTTATAATAAAATACAATATAATATAATTTTATTATAATTTTTTATTATCGTTTAGATCCATTTTTATGGATATAAACTATAATTGATATAAATGATACATTTTTTATAGTTTATATCAATTTTTATTATAGTTTATATCCATTACAGGTCATTTTTACTACTTGTCTTCATTTTAATGATTTTTTAAAATTCAATTTTATTTTATAGATTTATGTTTTATTTTCTGGTTCTTCCACTGTCCAATCCTGGCATCCCCTGAACCTGTGCAATTTTTTCCAGTACCCCTGGATCTTTTGGACAAGCCAGGCTAGAAGCACTCAGCATCCTCTGCACCCCATCCAGAGGTGTTAGGTAGAGGCCCTCAGTCACATGTGATTAATTTGAATCCTTGGCTGCCTTTTGTTCAGCACAGGTAGAGGCACAAAGGAAAAACGCCTGAAATCAGCTGGGTGGGTAGGAAGTTTCTAGCTCCCCTTTCAGCACAGGTATGGGTTTGAGAGCATGAGCAGCCTGGCAGAATGGACAGACAGCACTGGGGCCCTGGAGCCTTCTTGCACTTGAGTGACAATCAGCTTTTAACCCGGTCCGGGCTAGAAAACCTCTGTGCCTGCCCGCAGTGAATCTCTCCCCTGAGCATTTTGTTCTGAGATCCATGTGCCAAATAAATTGTGCATGGGCAGTAGATTTTTTTCCCTGTGCCTTTGGCATATCAACAGTTGCTTTTTGGCCCCTTGGCATAGGGGGTATGGAGCGATAGCTCCTGTCCCATTGGCGATCTCCTCAGAGCACGAGGAGTGTGCACACATTCACAGATCCTGCAGTATCTCCTGCCAAACCACAAACAATTACTTGAGATCTGTTACTAAATGTGATTTTGCCCATCTGTTTTTCATATGGCTTTTAATTTCCACTATTTACTTCTGTAATTGTAAAATTCTAGGTGTCTGTTTAACCATCATGTTAAGGTGTGTAGTGTGCAATTTGAATTATAAACAAAATGCAGAGAAAAAAATCAGAAGCATTATTTCCTAAGGATGATTCTCTGATAACAAACTGCTGAATAATGTTTGAATGTTTCAAGTACGTTTATACAAACAGCAAAACATTAACCAGTGCTTTTCTATAAAGCACCGTGGATTCTGAACACAGTGCTGTGGCTAATTTTTAACTTACACCGTGTGTCACAGTGAAACTCAATTAAAGTAATTAGCTCGTGGTAAATGTCTGTTCATGCCTTGTAAACAAAAACATTTCCAGTGGCATGGTTTTGTACAGCAGTAGGCTGCATTCCCTCTGTTGAATGAGTTGGAGTGAAAGAGTCAGTGTAACAGCTTTTAAACTACCCTTGTTATCTGTGGTTGCCATGGGAATATTTTCATGGCAAGCCTGCACAGCCCACTCAGGTTTTTCTGGAAGAGCATCAGGACAGAGGAGCAGTGCTGAGCTCAGGTCAATCGTGTGCTTCGCTCTATGCCACCTGCAGACAGCAGCAAGTGGCAGGGGGAACCAGTTTTCTATTTACTTCTCTTTGCACTAAATACCCACCAAAATGCTCCTGTTTTGTGCTGTAGCAACTTTTCTCCTGTCTTCCCACAAAGATTAGGAAAATATACAGGCACAAAAATTATATTCACTAAGTACCCCTCTTCATTCCCTTTCCTTTAGCTGTTGTGTACAGCCCCTGCTCACTCTGATTCACACTTGCCAGTACATCATTGAACTTGCAGCCAGGTGATGGAACTGTGGTTTTAGATCTCCTTACACTGATTTAAAACCCCTGCTAACATGCACAGCTGCTGCAGAGATCTCTTCTCCTGTCCACCAGAGTGAAGTGGTTGAATTTTAGAATGAGGCACCCCTTGGAGAGCGGGGCTGTTGCTGCTCCACAATTCCTGTGTGTTCCTTCAGAAAGTCTCTGGATTTGAGCTGCCTGAGGCTCTTCTGACCCAGGCTCTGTGGCTGCTGCCTGTGAAAACAAGCAGCAGAAGGCTCTTGTCACATTGAGGTGTGCTCGAGCCACCTGGTCCAGCCCCAGCAAAGCAGGGGATTGCAGAGCAAACAAAGCCTTGCTGTGCCAGCAGGAGGATGCACACAAACAAGTGTCAGAGCTGCCCCTTGGCCATCTCCTTTCTGTTTATTTCTGCAGGTAAAGCAAACTGTGCATTTGCAGGTCAGTCCCTCCTTGGCAGCAGCTCTGCCTATCTTTTTATCCAGATGTAATTAGTAGGGTTTAAAATGTAAAGACTGAAATCCTGATCATGAAATAACAGTGCAGAGGCCTTCACAACCCTGCTGGTCTCTGTTCTTTTACCTGAAGATGCCACTTCCTTTGCTGAATAATTTTAGTGTCCTTTATTGCAGGTTTGATAAAAGGGAAGAATAAAACTAAGGAACAATTTAAATTTTCTGTAATGAAAACCTACTCAAAATTAGTCTTCCTTTCTTTCAAGTCAAAGTAATGGTCTGTGGCTTTTCTGAAGATGTCAGGTAATCTCAATAGTATTGATGATAATGAAGACCTTGGAGGAAAAGGAGGATTTACTAAGGGTAGATTCTGTTTTATGGTTAAAACTTCAGCAAAAGCTTTTGAAATGTTTTTGCAACTGGTGCACATTTAAAAGAAATATTTTAAAAGAAAATTTCCCAGAGTCAAAAACCATATCTGAAAATGCTTAGCCACACATTTCATGCAGTATACCTGGTAATAAAGAATATTTAAATCAGAAGCATAACAGACCCTCTTAGAGCTGGAATGTGCATTGTGACAGATTCTTCTCTTTGCTTGGAGTCCTCACTTTTACTTTGAAGGGCTTCTCTAGAATGAGTGTAAAAACAACTATGAGAAAAATATAAAGTTACATCATCAAATTTGTTTATCTTCTAAATTGAGACACCAATGGCTTCAAATAGAATCTTGAAATCTGCTCAGAGATATTGTTTAAAGATTTTCTCCTTTTGTTTTCAAAAGTGTCTTCTTGTCCCTGCTTTTGCCTTGGGAACTATTTTCCTTGTTTTGTTTTCAAGTAAATGATCAGATTTTATCCTAATCTTATGCCAGTCCTACTTAAGAAAATGCTTCTCTTGAATCTCTAGTGCGCAGATTTTACAATCAAAGTGAGGTTAATTGGATTTTTTTCCTTAAAGGTGAAGTCTTTTGTTAATTACAGTGTTATTTGAAGTTGCTTGATGTTTTGCTGTTCACAAGCAACCTGCCATGTTCCTGTAAGCTTAGAACCAAAACATAATGTGAGATAAAGGAATTCCATTGTTGTGTTGGATTTTAAAAATATTTCCATACCTATTCTTCCATTTTATTGATGCCACTGTGCTCTCTACTCTTTTTAAGCCTCTCTTTTAATTTGTGTGACAATTTAATGTGCTGTATAATTACAGTAGCTCTCACTGCATCTGTGAACCACTCTCAAGTGACTTTAAAAATAAAAATGAAACCAAAACATCCTCAAAACAGACCAGGTGTTTTGAGGGCTGTTATCTGATGGTGTTCTATCTATTTAAAAATAGACAGATGCAGAGGGCAGAATTGTTTTTTAAAAGAAATCTGGGACACGTTGTAAGAAAACTATGGATGAAATAGGTAATAGTCAGTAGATACTGAATAGATACTGAGTACATTCAGTTGTTTCTTTTTGCCCTCTGGTAGTAAATTACAATGTCTCAATGTTCCTCCTCTGAAAAGATGGGTTACCAAACAAGACAATGTTTTAGGAGAATATTACTAGTCTGGGAGTCCTATGCTTGATGTCCATTTGGAGAGAGAAAAAACCCAACAAAACCAAACTGGGGGCATGGATGAAATAGCTGCTCATGATGAACCAGGTTGGATTGGTCAGTGGGAGGACTCTGACCCTCTCCAGGGAATGTCACCCCCTCTGGGATGCGCTCTGCCAAAGGGAATCCAGGACATTTTCCTGTCAGTTGGCATGATTAAGCTCTTGGTTCACATTTTCTATCTGAAAGCAGGAATTTATTCCTTTTGTACTCAACTACTCTTATGGCTAAAGCAGTAGCAGCCAGTTAGAGGGAATCTGCATTTGACTTGTAGACATTTCACAGAAAAAAACTTGGCAATGCACAGTAAACAGAACAGAAAGCAGCTGCATAATGTTGTGAAATGGTTTGGTAGCCTAGGCAGCAGGGACAGCTCTTGTAATTCACTGTCTGAGACCTCCTAATTGGCCTGAGAGTTGATTTGATAAGAAGCTTTCCAGCCTACCTGCAGGAGCCATCTCATCTCACAGGGCTCAGGGTGATACTTCATTAAGGAAAGGTTTTTCATTAGCTTATTTAACCATTATGAAAGGGTGTTGTTAGGCAAAGTTCATTCAGTCTGTTCAGCAAAATGTGAAAACTACCATGGAAGGGGAAAAGAGGTAAGTTAGGATGGCAAAACTTTGGAAAAGGAATTGTTGTTATGTCTATTATAGGAAATATGTTAAGTATTAAGGGAAATGACTGGTAGGGAACCAAAGTTTATGTGCAGCAGTGGGTGTTAAAGTTACAAACAGGAGAATCCATAGGATTTTCTTATCTGTGCTGCGGAATTGCCTTTTTGTTTTTTTTGACTAACGATTTTCAGGAGAGACTGAGAGCTCTTTGTAAGCAAATTCTGTGCATTGTTTGCTTGGACAACCACCTGCAGGGGTACTTTATAGTTGGTGAGATGTGTCAGAGATAGGTCTAGCACTTGACTAGAACCTAATCACACTGGAGGTGGTGAGTGGTGTTAGTCTGCACTAGGGAGTTGGTTCAGATCAAGTGTGTGATGTTCTTTCTGCACTGTTTTTTCACATATACATTTCCAGCTGGTTGTCTTGAGAAACTTAGTTTCCCTGGTCAAAGACAGTGACATGGAAAGAGTGAGTATTTCAATTTGTGCTCTTGTTCCTTCCATGAAGACACAGTTAAAAATTATTTACTTGGTCATCTTTGGACCAGAGATGCGCACCTGCACCCTCTATGTCCATCCTCTCTGCTTTCTCCTTGCCTGCTTCTCTTTCTTTCATTTTCTTGTAGCATCAAGAGGTTGCCAAAGATCACATTCTGCATACTTATGAATCACAATTTGCTCATTTTACTCCTTGGCACCATCAGGTTCAGGAGTTATTTTAGAGAAATGCAATGCATTGTGCTTCCCCTGCTGTGAGGAGTGATCAGTGTCAGTTTCCAGCAAGCAGCACCATGTCAGACACCACAGTGACACAGCTCTGGGTTGAACAGATGCCTGTCATCCCAGTGGCTGTGAGGAGCAGCCCTCTGCTCTGGCTCCATCCTGGAGTGCTCAGGCTGTCTAAGATGATCTCAGGAGTGTGTTGACAAGGATGCTGTTGACTGCTGGAGGTGCTCTTATTGGTGTGTGTATGTAGTCTTTTCCAAAGCTGGAGAGATGTGCCAAAAAGCTGTTTATTCATGTTTGCACTGCCTAAGGAGGCAGCCTGAGCAGTGTGGGTTTACACAGCCCTGACAGTCCCAAAGGCAAACTTCCAGTGCTGCTTGTATTATTGTAAACCAGCAGAGAGTTTGCTCTGTATTTACATATCTTAGACAGAAGTTAATGTCAATAAATTAGGCCTCACACATAATTTAATCAATTCAGAAGGCTTTTCTTCTTCAGAAGTTATTATTCTGTATGTAAACAATCTGGGGGATTTTGGCTCATTTCCCACTGCCACAGTTTCCTTCTCCATAACACAACTGACAACTGTAATTAAATAGTTCTGTTATTTCATGATAAAAAACCATGTTGTCTCTCTGCCCCTTCCCAAAAGAGGAGCTGTTTGCCTTTGCGTTCTGTCTCTGTTCTGCAGCAGTTATTTCACAGAGTGCACTCATACAGCACTGAAGTTATCATGCTTATAAAAGTTTACTGAGCAGGGTCCTAGATTATTGAAGACCTTCCTTTGCTGGCAATGTGTCTTGATCTCCTTACAAACCACTCAGGGATGATTCTAAAATCAGTCATCATTCCTGAGGAATTGTAGTCATAGGACAGTTTGGGCTGGAAGGGACCTCTAAAAGCCATTCTTCCAATGTCCTCTTCTATTCCAACTGCCCTGCAATCAGTAGGGACATCTTCAGCAAGATCAGGTTGCTCAGAGCCCTGTCCAACCTGGCCTTGAGTGTTTCCACTGCCTCTCCTGTCCAACCTGTTCCAGCTTTCCACCATCCTCATTGTAGGAAATTACTTTCTTTACATCTAATCTGAATCTACCCTCTTTTATTCTAAAAATCATCATCCCTTGTCGTATTGTGACAGGCCCTACTAAGAATTTCATCCTCATCTTTCTGGTAAACCTCTTTAGGCACTGGGAGCTGTTATATGGTCTTCCCAGAGCCCTCTCTTCTCCAGGCTGAACAGCCCAAGTTCTCTCAGCCTTTCCTCATAGAAAAGCTGTTCCATCCCTTGGATCATCTTTGTGGGCCTCCTCTGTACCTGCTGCAATAGGTCCTTGTCTTTTTTATGGTGCAGACTCCAGGGCTTCAGCCAGGCTTTGGTTTCTTGAGCAAATTCCATTCATCTCATTAAAGTTTCAATAATTTAATTTTTATATAGCCATTTTTGAACTTAACATGATTTCCCTTCTGGGCTGATAACCTATTTCATCCTTGTAAACTTATGTCAGATGTTATTATCATTGCTGCTTTCAAGGATGGTCAAAATGTGGTCATTCATCTCATCCACTGGTTTTTTTCCTTTGTGGACTGACTTGTGTCTAAGGTTTATCATTTTGTAATTCTGCATTATTCTTGTTTAACATTTTTTTGTTTTTTTCAGTGTTGGGTGAGGCTGCACTACAGGTCATTGGCATTTAAACCATGATTGACTAACATTCTTCTAAATAACAAATAACCCCCTCATGCTCTTGAGTTTTGCACAGCTTCTCTGTCCTGTCAGTGTTTTGTTCAAGGAGCTTGCTTTAAAAAAAAAAACAGTATAAAGTCACTCAGAAAACTGTATTTTCTCCCCAAACCATTATTAGATTTGGGGTGGAAGGGAAGAGAAAGAAGAATGGTCATCAGGATCTCATTTGGGGAGACCCTGAATTCTGGATAAATTAGTAATTAAAGAGATGCTGAAAAGTCAGAGGTGCCTGTCAAGCCAGAGAGGAGTTGCATTGACTTAATCAAGAAACAGTGATAATATTATTTATGGGAAGAGCAGGCTTCTGTCCCTAAGCCACCCACAGCCCCACAGGACTCAACTGTGTGAGTTTTTTGGGCTCTTAACAGCATCAGGAGCAGCAGCAGTGGTGGATGGAGAGCAAGGAACTGCCCAAGGAAATGATGGGCATTGGGATTTTTGTAGGGGGTCTGTGTGTGATTGTGTAGCAGAAAGGAGAGCAAGGGACAGGATGGGGGGAAAGCAAAGTGGAAACCAGCCCTAGAAGAATGGGTGGTCTAGTCTAGAAAGTCTGAGACCTTGTGGATTACTGGCACATCTGGCAAAATAAATCACAGATGCATTAATTTTTGCCACTGAAGATTCTGGCTGTGGCTTATTAGGGGCTTGGGCATCTTGCAAATATTAAGTTATGGTGGTGACCTGGCTGCTGTTGGCACTTCATTTTCCAGGTGTTTACAAAGTTCCCTGACGTTTTGATTCATTTTAAAGCTGTTCATCTTACAGATATTACTTTGAACTATTCAACTTCTTCATGCTTTTCAGTTTCCACCCAGCTGGAAGTGAGGAGGGTGGGAGGGAAGATGCCCCTGTAGCCTCCTGCCTCCCAGGCAGC
Organism: Setophaga petechia; assembly: GCA_024362935.1. Taxonomy (NCBI): domain Eukaryota; kingdom Metazoa; phylum Chordata; class Aves; order Passeriformes; family Parulidae; genus Setophaga; species Setophaga petechia. The sequence continues at coordinate 2,839,433 of JANCRA010000020.1, forward strand.
TGCTCCTTATCTTGATGGTATAATTCACATATAAAACATTGAATTGAGTCTGTTCAGTTGACTGCACACAGCAGCAGCTGATCAAACAGCAGGTTCATGCTGTGCACCATGATTACCTGGATTACTAGGATAGCTTGAGTATAAACTGGGCTCATTTTTGCTTGAGTGATAAATCTGTGTTTGAATGTATTAAATGTTGGAGCAAGACACCTCTTTTGTTCCAATATTAATTAATTTTTTATGAGGTAGCTTGGCCAGAGGTTGAATCAGTGAATTATGCTAAAGAACGAGCTCAAATGAGGAAAGGGTGTAAATGCATTTTTTGTCCACTTTAGATATTTATCTTTTCTTTTGTTTCCTTCACCATTTTTGCTCCTACACATTCTATCTGAATAGTACAATTCTAGTGGTAGCATTTTTTCTTTCATAGCAATGATGTTTTTATGAACTGTTTGGCTCAAACTTCCTCCTGCCTGTGCTTAGGGATGGATGGATGGATGGATGGATGGATGGATGGATGGATGGATGGATGGATGGATGGATGGATGGATGGATGTCACAAGTCATCTTATTTAGTGGTTCTCTTTAGGGCTTCTCTAGATGACATGTACATTCTCAGCCTTTTGTGTCTCACCTGGGGAATAGTTTTGGGCTTTTAGCAGGGTCCATCCTAATTTTTTGGTTTTTCAAATAAATAAAATGTTCACAAATCCTTGTAGGCTTTACAATTTAGCCTCTGCGTGTGTGTGTGCACACCTATTTGTATTTGTGGGCTGTAATGATAGTAGGAATTTCCAAAGAGTCTCTGGGGCATGGTTGTTTGGATTGAGAGGTGCTCAGTATAAATCTGTAATTATTATGTGCTATTTGTGTGAAAATCATTAGCTGAGATCAATTAAAATGTGAAACAAAATAGGCAGCCATGGAATGAGGACATGATGGGTCTGCTGGGCTTTGCTGTTGCCCAGCCTGGCCTGGGTGAACACCTGTGAGTCATTAGATACTGAGAAATCTGGGAAATTACATGTCAATCTTAAATGTCAAGATATGAGAATGATAGTCTGTTTATTTTTTAAGTTCACTTCTTCCAGTTGATTTTGGTTTTTTTGAGCATTTACTTTTCTCAGAGGACTAAAAAAAAAAAGAATTCTTTGCTTGAGAACATGCAAGACTTGGCAAAACAGATAAGCATTTCTCTTCTGAGGCAACTGTTGCATAATTTTACAAAATTTTCCAGATGCAGCTTAGTCTTTTTTTCCCCACATTGCTGTGTATGGAAGGCAAAACTATTCTTCAGAGTAAATCTGACTGGCATTTCATTTGCTTGTAGATCTCTTCATAATAGTAATGCCTGAAAGGATGCCTTGAGGAAACTGCCTGTATAGACCCTCAGCCAGTTCACTGTGCTCAGCTTTATTTGATCCAGTGCTGTGATCTGTTTGCTGTAGTACTTTCAATTCTCTCTGTTTTCCCCCCTCTATTGTGTCTGTTTAGTTTTGAGGCAGCCCAGATTGTAAACTAGCAGAAAGGGATGACCTAAGCTAAAGGAGGCCCTGGGACTGAGGGTGTGTGATAATATCAGAGTATAAATGATAATTAAATTATTAATATTATTATTAATATGAATTTTTTCAGTATATCCTGGAGCCATAACAAAGGACATGCAGAATGTGTTTGGGTTTGGTTTTTTTACCTGACTGAAGCATAGGAGAAGAATTCTGACTTGCTTTAAAGTGTGAGGTGGCCATGGCTGTTCATGACAAGTCCATTAAATGAAGAGAACACAGTAAATGATTGATATTAGAAATAATCAACCTTTGGAAATCTGGAGTGCCCAGTTTTGTCAATATGAAGTTTCAGGGGGAACTTCAGATGTAAAAGTGAAGTGGAAACGAGGGAAGCCTTGGGCAGAGCAGCTGTGCTTTCAGTGCTCAAGCCTGGCTACCACTGTACCAAAGGTGTTGGGTTTCCACCCAAATGCCACAAATTGTCTTCATCCCATGCTTGGCAGGGCTTGGGCTTAACACCCCACAGCTTTGGTCATCTCACTCATATCTGCCCAGGCTCTGTATCACTTAACCAGCTGCAAAGCTTGGGACAAGCATAGGCTGAAAGTTTGCAATTCTGGTTTTAAAAACTTAATAAATGCTGCTCCCTGTACCATGGATGGATCATCCAGGAGCTCTTGTAGGGAAAAGAGATCACAGAAAGCTGGGACTAGAGTTTATGCTCCCATGAAGTCCCATTAACTCATGGGGATGCTCTTATTGACCTCGGTGACAAAATTACAGAATTAGAGCTCAGGCAGAAAAACTCATTGCTTGTCTAGACAATGAAATGCCAACAGAAATAAATTATATTTGCTCATAGAGTGCTGTATCTTAGGCAGAAATGTTAGGTCTTTTGTACAAATATTTTAAGTAAATGTACATTTTAAGCAGATAGGTTGATAATGTCTCTTTTTGCTCCTTGGGGTTTCTGAAACTGTAATTTTGTTGTTTTCCTAAGCTCTGTAATGTTCTAGGTAAGTGATATTCATTTTAATGGCATTAATTGCAGCATGGTGATACAGTTTAGGAAAACAGAGTATCTTCCCCCATGGCCAGAATACTTGAGTCAAAAAGGAGTTGCTTAGCTAGTTTTCACTGTACTGTTTAGACATGAAGTGACAATTTACATTGGCTCAGGTCTACCATGGTTTTAGGTTCTGAACTATAATTTTTTAATTTTCTTTGGTAAGATCCAGTCAGATATCTAAATTACTATTGTTAAGATGGCCCAAATTAGAGAAGGTAAAAGGTTACCTTCACACTGAAAGCACAGTATTCTTCACAACAGCAAAATTCCTCAACCTTTCCATAATGTGAGGAACCTTACAAAACAATCCTGTACCACCTTAACTCACCCTGACCCTGGGTTTTGCTTTTTTGTTGCTCTTGTTGTCCTGGTTTTTGTTTTATTTACAATCCATATCTATAATACCTTGCAGGCATTATTGTCTCAAGCCATTATTTCAATTAAAACATTGTGGCTGGCTGATGATGAGTGACAGAGCTAAAGGTGACCAGTGCCAGGTTCAATCTCTCAGTGGCGGAGCAGTAATCAGATTGTGTCCATTAGGGCACAGACAAGACCAAGGCAGTTTCTATTAAATTGCAGTTTCTAGCACAGCAATGCAATGAGGAAGCTGTGGAGCACCAAGGAGAAATCTCACTGGTGCAAAATGTCTGCTTGGCTGTGGGTGAGGTCTTCTCCCTGCTCCTGCCCTCTGTGCCTCCTGGGTCACAGTGTCATGGAAGCTGTCACTGTCACAGACATATTCTGTGAAAAATACTTTTGACAGGATTTTTCTCCTGAGAAGCTGAGAGGCCTCAGAAATGAAATGTAAACAATAATTATCTGCTGCTGTGGAATGCAACAGGTGCATCTGTGATTGGTCCATATGAGTTGTTTCTACTTGATGACCAATCAGAGGTCCAGCTGTGTTCGGACTCTGATCAGTCACAAGATTTTATTGTCATTCCTTTTCTTTCTTAGTTAGCCTTCTGATGAAATCCTTTCTTCTATTCTTTTAGTGTAGTTTTAATATACACTATTAATATATATCATGAAATAATAAATCAGCCCTCTGAAACATGGAGTCAAGATTCTCATCTCTTCCCTCATCCTGGGACCCCTGCAAACGCCACTGCTGTCACCAAGGCTGATGGCACTGAATTACAGGATGTGGTGGGGACATTTCTTAGAAGGAGGTCAGAGAGCCCTGACTATAAACAAGGAGGGTTTTTATTTGAATTTTTCAGTAATTAGGTCTAAGCAGCAGCAAACTGGATTGTTCTGCTAACTGATCTGATTTTTACATGCTGGAAACTTAATTCCTGATTGATAGAGTGTTTTTTCTCTTTCCCCCACAATTTACCTCACCTGCTTGAGACATGGTCTTCTCAGTTTCTTCTTTTGGACCTCATTCACTGCAGCTTTGTTGACCACTAAATTGGTGTTCTCTCCAAATGTCCTTCTGCAGCATTAACAGATGGATTTTGTTTCTTTGGGTACAGTGCAGCAGTTTTGGCCAAATTCATTTATTTGCTGTATGTATTTTGCAAGTATTCCTGAGCATCAGAAGTGGTAGGTCATGAATACTGTACAAAGACATTTAATAGTGAAGAAAGTTGCATTTTCTATGTGATCCTACAGCAGTAGCAGCTTCTATAACTTTTTGTAGGTTTTGACAGATTTCCTGTTTCTTCCTTAACATTTTAGATACTTCAGGTGGGGATTTTTTATTTATTTATTTGGGTTTGGGGTTTTTTTTAAGGTTTTTTCTTTGAGACTCCTCACTTAAATTAAGAAAAGAAGTAGCTTTTCTGGACAAAATGAGACTTATATTCAAGATCAAGAAGAGGAATATGAAGATTACTAAAATAAATTCAAGATAAAGGAGAGGAATATGAAGATTACTAAAATAACAGCTTCTATGTGCTCAAAATCTATGGACATCCATCTGTTCAATAGTTGAATAATTGTGTTAAAAATACTTGAGTTCACCTACCTTAGACCCTGAACTTGTCTGTATATAATCAATTGCGAAATGTTTCCTTTTTTTTTGCTGTCAGTCTTGTGAAACATTTCTGCATCCCACAATTTCTCCATTAACCCCAGGGCAGAGGGCTGTGCTTGTTCTGCAGGCTGTTATCCCATTTCCAAGGTGCATTTTTGGGCACATCCTGATGTTTGTTCACTGCTCTGGACTGCACCAAGGCTGCTCTGCCCTCTGGCCCTGTGCAAAGCAGCCTCTGCCACCTGACATCTCTGCAGGCTCAGTCATTTAGATGAGGCTGAACAGGTTGACAACCAGGAAAAAAAAATCCTTTGCAAGCATAACTTTTGTGTCAAAATAAATACAGGGAGGAAAATGTTGGCAAATTCCATGAATTGGAGGAAGTTCTGCATTAAGAGCTGCGAGTTAATACAGCACAAGCACAATGGCAGCTTTTCTTCCCGCTCAATGTATAATTTTAGTCAAGGGGAGGAATTTTTATGGTTATAAGGTGAACAAATTTTTTCTTTTTTGTTCCAGCCATTTTAGAAGCTATTAATTGAATGCCTGTGGCTTGGAACTCTCTTTGCTCCCTCCATGAGTTAAAATTTAGAATTCATAGATGATTTTTATAATTATATAAGAGAAGCAATTTTTTTCCTAGAAAGGTGATAATAATTATGGAGGAACATAATAAAGTAATGAGTAATACAGAGAGGAATGCCTTCAGAAATTTACAGCTTTTCAGGGAGGCAACTCCCAGTCATGTCTTTTCTAGTGGGTTTTTTTTTTTTTTAATTTGGGAAATGCTAAAATTAAAGAATGTTTCAGTAAAATTGCTGATTCCAGGCAGAATACAATGGTGTTATTAAATGTCAGGGTTTTTTAGAAAATATGCTTTAAAATACTCTTTAGATAGTCAAATATATTTGATCATAGGGCTATATTGTAGGGCACATGGGGGTCAGATGAAAAATGAGATTCTTATCACATTTGTAAATTCAAATATAAATATATTTATTTTATATATAATACAAGTATATGTAATCCTAAAAATAAATACACACAAATAAACACACACACACACACATATATAAATATAAATATATATATATAACAAAGGTTGGACTCTGTGATCTTGGAAATATCTCTAAGCTTAATGATTCTATGATTTTATGAAATAGCAGTTTGAATTTTGCCCTAGCATAACTATTTAAGATTTTCTGTTTTAAAAAATAATTAAAAATCTGAATTAGTCATTGTCTCAGGATAAAAAGCCTATTGATGTCAGGAAGTGAGGTTGTAATGAAGCTGTTTAGTGAAATGGTGCAGTTTAAGGTGTTTATTAGGTGCAGAGACATCAAACAAGAAAGAAAGAAGTTGGAACTGAAGATGAAATAATTACTGTGATTACATTTGAGTCCACTCTGTGTGAGTGCAGAGTGCTGCACGATGGGGAGAGGAATGATTTTCATGACTTGAACTTGTGTTATAAGATTCTGGGGGAGGCAATCTCCCACCAGCATCTCTGGGTGGCTGCCTTGGGTACCAGGTTGCCATGGTGACAGATGGAGGCTTGCCTAGTTAAGCATCCTCTAAACACGGTGGTATTTTCAGTCTGGGGCTTCAAATAATCATCTTTGCTTCTTTGTTGTTTGCATTAATTACCTGCCTGTTGGTTCTTTGAGCAGAACTGCAGGTGAGGCTGCTTAACTGTTTGATTTCTGCTGTATCTCTCTCTATATTTATATATGGCTCTCTGTGGGGAGAAAGCTGACCTGTGCTGGGACCTGCACCCAATTTCTGTCTTCTGTGAAGTGGTGGCAAAAGTGGCTGAGCCCTTATATTGCAATTCAGATCTGATTGTGCTGAAATGCTCCTGGGGAGCAGGGAGATCTGCCTCTGGGTGACAGAATACTGTACATAGGAGCAATAATAGCATCTGTCACAGTTTTGGATGGTTTTTGCATTTGAATGCAGCTTTTTGCCTTGCTTGTAAGAATGGGGACAATATCAAATATCTGCCTTTTGTTAGTGATGTGTTAGAGTGGCGGGTAAGCCAGAGGCAGAGCTGGAATGTGAAACATGTGAAGGGTTAAACTTCCCAAGAAGAGACCTCATATCATGTGTGACTGATTTTTCCAGGCTTTGCTTCACAGGTATTGTGTGTGCTCTGTTTGCAGCAGTTGAGGCACAGAGAGACCACTCTGCCTCTTGCCCAGAAAAGAGGCTGTGGTTTGTGGGGTTTTCTGCAGCAAACCTCAACCTCACACCCTAGTATTCCCATTTTAGTGTTAATTTCCCTTTTAATATGCTTCTGTTGCTGTTCCTGGTGCCTTCCCTGGCCTTGTTCCACTTTGGCTCAGAGCTCTCCCTCCCAAACATCCACTCCCCCCACTGTTATTATAGTGACAGTCCAAGAGCCCATTTGGGGCCTTGGGTCCAGCTCCAGGAACAGGTATGGAGTGATGTGGCAGTACTGTGATTCCCAATGTGTGAGGTACCAAAACCAGCAACATTCCCACCTGACTCTTGCACTGTGATGTGGCATCTGTCACCAGCAGCCTTGAGTTTTCCTGTTTTGTGTGTGCTAAGAAACCTATTCTGTTCCTTTGCTGTGCCCTCTGACCCTCCTGGGCCTCTGCTTTGCTTCTTCCATCTTTTCCTGTTATGTGTTTGTGATGATTTCTGCTGCAAACTTGGGCCCAGAACAGAGCTGTGAAGTGGCTGAGAGGCAGGGGGGGCACCAGCCCTTGAACTGGTCAGGGGATGCTTAGTTTGAGAACCCTGCAGGCTGCATCTTCCAAGCCCCAAGGACACATCCCTCCCCCTGCAGAGATCAGATCTGCTGGAGCAAGGACATGGACAGGGCAGTGAGGTATTAATGAGCCTGATCCTTCCCTCAACACTGTTCTGGATTTTGTTTTTGCTTCAGGAAAGTGGAAACTCCTGTCCATCTTCAACAGGCCCGTGTGTGAATGTGCCAGAGGGTGGGGGAAAGGTGGCCCAAAATGGGGAGTAAATACTGGGTAGGTGCAATCAGGTGGATGAAAGGTGCAGGAGGAAATGAGGAGGTGGTACCTGGGCTGCCAATCAGCTGCAGTTCAGTGGAATCTGGAGAGTTATCCTTTTACAAACTTCTCTGTTGGTTCAGCTCTTGGGAATAAACTGCCTTTGTTCCCAGCTGCACTGCAATGTTTTTTAATTAGATTTTAATAAAGAAAGTCAAATCTCATATCCCTTAATCAGTGTTGGTAACTGAATGCTATTAATTGATTACTCAATACCTGTTAACATGAAAAGCCAGCAGAGACCTTCAGTGACAGCAGCCTTCAGTTTATGCATTCATCTATAAATTATTAATAACTACTATTGATCCACTCCCAGCTGATGAAATATTTGTCTTTTTTGAGAAGTAACTTCTTTTTTTTTCTTTGACAGATAAGCCAGATTTATTTAGGAGATTTGTTGCTTATTTTTTCTCCAGGAGCCAGTCTCTCTTTGCAAGTTTTTTGAAGGGGTTGTCCATGCTTACATACCATGGCTGTTTCTTCCTTGGTCTCTTCAAATATTTTTGAGTGTAGTCAAGGCCACTGATCCAGCCAGATGTTTTTGCAATATAATTTCCTCAGTAGGAAGCATGGAAAGACCTTTATCAGTTTCATTACTGGTTTTCTCACAAAACACTTATGTGAAAACCCAAGATAAATAAGCCCATGAAACTAGGGAAAAAAAAAGGCAGGAGGGTATGATGTTTTAATGGAAACATCTGCAGCTGTTCTTCAGAAAATGTCAAATTCTTCAGATAGGTCTACACTATTGTAACTTTTTTTCCTTTATTTTTTATTATTTTTTTCAGATGGAGAAAGAAAGAGCTTAACTGCAGCACATTGCAGCAGTTTCACTACAGGGCTAGGAACAGGACTGGGTTCTCCTACTCCCAGTCCACGAGTTGGTGACCAGAATGTTCTGTAGCCTCTCCCCAGGACTGCTATATTTTCTTCATTTTCATTTCATTCAGTCCTGCCATGTTAGCTTGGGCCATCTGTTTTTGCTGTCAGTTCTTTTTGCCATTTCTTCCACTGCTGCTTTCTGCTTGGAACAATCTGTTTGGATGACAACTCAAAAACTGCATGTACTAGGACACACAGAGGGAGCTGATTGCATTCTCATGGTAACAAGGCAGGGAGCCAAAAGGAGAGATAAATTATGATGTATGAGTGTGGCTTCCAGCCTGGCCTCTTGTTGAACTTTATTCAGCACATCCTGTTGGTTCAAAAGGATGATACAACCTGCTAGAATATAACTCTTGTCCTACTAGAAAATCACTTGTAGCCAAAGTAAGCACCTTGGTTTATTTAAATCTCAGTTTGTGTGCTGAAGTAAAAGGCAGAGATGTTCTTAGGAAGTTGAGAGGTTGTGGGCTGGGTTCCCTTTCCAGTTCTCTTCATTCCCCCAGCAGCTTGACACACTTGCTGCAGGGCTTGACTCTGACATTTTCCACTGCAATTGTGAGGATTTATGATATCTGAACTAAAAAGAGATATTGCCTCCTCTGTTTTTACTGTTCCTTCACTTGGGTGTCCCAGCTTCAAGAGTCGCAAGATGGAAATAAAATGTATTAAAAAATGGATGGGGAAAAAGCATTTTTTTGTGGTAGACTTACCCATACTTTTAATTCTTGTTGCCATACACAGCTGCACATTCTATCTCATGGTCAGACCATGTGTTCTTCTGGAGATGAAACCTCTGACCTGACTGTGTGTGGGAACTTTGCTACTGTGGTCCAAAATATTCAGAACTGGAAAGCAGAGACATGGAACAAGTGTCAGGAAAACTTCACAAATTTAGGACAATCCTAATAATACTACTATTTTTTTTGTTGTCGTGGTTATAAAAAATGAAGTGCTGGGGAGGACAGATTTCTGTTTACAAACAGTAAAGTTTATAAGTTCCCTGCCTGGCTGGGTGACCATTGTACCAAGTGCTGGCTGATGCATCAGAATTTCTGAGCATGTGGTGCAAAACTTGCTCAGCACATGTAAAATTGGACAACAAACTGTTTAATTAGGTGGCTTCAGTTCCTTTTAATGATTATTGGGTTTTGAGGGTTTTAATTCTACCACTTCACCACTCTGGCATTGTGTTTGAATGAAAAATTCAGGATTTGGATGGACAGCTATGAGAGTATTTACATATGAAGTCACAAGAGCTGTGCAGTGCATACACAGAAGTATTCTTAAATTGCTTTTCTTTTTGTCTTTTAGGTCTCTCAGCAGCCAAGCTACTGACTGAGTCAGGCTTGAATGTGGTGTTGCTGGAAGCCAATGACAGAGTTGGTGGAAGAACTTTCACCGTAAGGGTAATTATCCCCAGAGCCATATTATGTAGAATATGCTACATATTCATACTTTCAGAGTGTGCCACGTGGGGGAAAAATTCTAGAGTACCAGCAGGTGGGAAATTTCCTGATTTTGTACCAATAACAGAAGGGAAAGACTGGTATGATGGTGGGGACAGAATATTTCTGTGATCTTCGGGCTCTGGATTCATCCACCTGGGATGGAGAACACAATGAGCTAAGTTCCAGATTCATTTCCTGGGGAAAGACACTGCAGAAATCTCTGTGGAAGAAACACACATGAGGCCAGTCATGCTGTGAAGAGTCTTGAGCTGAGCTATGGCAAGGCCCATACAGAGTGGTGTAGGGCAGAGGAGTGTCAGGGCTGGTTGGGAACTAGAGCAACTCCTTTCAGTCTTTTCTTCTGCTCTGTCTTGATGTGGGACACCCCCTCTCATTCTGCCCAGTAGAAAATCTTACCTGTGCTGCTTCCTAGGATAGTGTGTTTTGAACTGGTCATTGGTGAGATGCCTGACTGAGCAAGAGCTGCACAGATGGCTCTGACTCTCCTCTCTCTGCCTGCCAGGCTCTTGCCTCTTTTTAAGGCTGTAATGTAACAATGGGTCACCTGCTTTGGTTATGAACTCCAAATTATAGTTAACATGCTGGGTATGAACTCAGTATTCGCCACACCAGAACTCTACCAAAGAATTTGTTTTCAATGGGGAGAAGAATCTTAGCCAAAATGCCCTGGGAGTATTTAATTTAATTTCATTCATCTGAATTGCTCTTTTAACTTGTATGGTATTTACAAAGGACTTATCTCTTTTGGTTTTCTTTTTTTTTTTTTCTTCCCTTTTGTGTGTGTTGTCTGTGATAAACCAGAATAAGCAAGTTAAATATGTGGACCTTGGAGGGGCTTACGTGGGGCCAACACAGAATCGTCTGCTGAGGCTCTCTAAAGAGCTGGGAATAGAGACATACAAAGTGAATGAAGTTGAGCACCTGATTCACCATGTCAAGGTAAGAGATGCTCCCAAGTTGCTGCTGTAGACATGAGCATTGTAGTGATGTCCTTGCTCCTTGTTTTCCACTCTTGCTGCAGTGGAGAATACCTGTTTGAGTCTGCAGTGTCTGAGATTGTTGGTTAAATAAATAAGTGTGTTGATAATGAAATCGCAAACAAATTTCTATTCTAGTACAACTTATGACACACACACATATTTATTTGTGTACCCTGTGCATGCCTCCTGTTAGCTCATGCTGTGGTTCAGGTCATATGAAAGCTCTCAAAAAACTTCCTTGTTTTGACTCTGGGTTTCATTATGTGCTTAGGAAAAGCCATTCTGCAATGACTGGCAAAATATTTGTAGGTGATGTCTGATCAAAGGTTAAAGACATTGACAGTTTTTAAACTGTGACTCTTCTCTACAGGCCCGCTCGGATATGCAAAAAGTGCCTGAAAATCCCTTTCAGAAGTCCTGGAGGTACCTCCAGGGGACTGAAATTCTCTCAGAATGGGCTTCCTAAACCAGTGACATTCGTTAATGCTGATGAAAGAAACGTGAAAGGCTGTGTCTGGTTGTGCTGATGGGGAGACTTAGCATGCAAAATAGTAACTGCAAAAGGCTCTGGGAATCAGACAGCCTTGTGGAGGCAGATCTGAGCCTCCACATGGTCTGAAATAGAACAGCTATGGCAAAGCTGTTAAAAAGCCCACGTATTCTCAATAGTCATTCTCCAAAAGAGCATCCTTTCTCCTTTCCTGATATAGACCAGTGCTGCACTTGCACAGAAAGGAAACTTTCCTTGTTAGACCCAAGGAGGTTAACTCTGGGTTTCATTGCATGTTTAGGAAAAGCCCTTGTGCAATGACTGGCAAAATATTTGTAGTTGATGTTTGATCAAAGGTTAAAGACATTGACAGTTTTTAAAACAGCAACAGAGAAAAAATATCCTGTCATGTTTCCCATTATTTTTTCCACTCAATTGTTATAAAAGAAGAGTGTTCTCAAAGTGATTTGCTATGGTGACTGTGTGTAATTACCATTTCTGTGGTAGAACTAATGGATACTTCCACAGTGCTCTGTTTTGTGTGCCTCTGGCATTGTCTTCAAAGCCAAATTTTCTGTTTGTTCACAGTTTTTAGCCTTCAAATCTCCCTAACAGTGATAGAAGGTCATGCCACGAGGGGAAACACTTGACATGGCCAGTCAGGATGCCCAGCTTTTCAGGGCAACCTGCTGTCCTGAAAAGCATGCTGGCATTCCAAATACTACCAGAAATCACTGTTTATTGGGGTTGTTCCCAGTCAAGTGTTGAAAGTCTCCAAGGAGAGAGATCCCAGCTGGTGGCTGGGCACTCCCAAATCATGCTAAGACCCTAAAGGTTATAAGGAAACAGTTTGTAGGCTCAATTGTCTGTAGGAGTTCCTGAAGAGAGGAGGGAGAGAACTGTGTGCCTGAACTCCCTGCTAGCCAAGCAAGAGGTAAAGAGAAGAGATAATTCCACAGTCAGCAGCACATCCTTTGTATTTTGTGATTTCATTCATTTAAAATCCTTTATTTCCATTTTCCTCTTGTGTTTATACAATTGTGGGGAATCATTAACGTAGTTGAAGAATTCCTCACAGTTAAATAATTGGCATGTGAGCAGTATATAATAAACATTTGCACTGTCTTGTGGCCAAAGCTTTAACATTTCATGTATCTTCAACACATTCCTTGCAGGTTTCTGAACATGAGGCTTGTCCATGGTTTCCCTGAAAATGAACAGTGCTCGTGGGTTCCTTGAAATCTGGGCAGTGCTCCCAAGCTGTAGATTCAAAGCACACAAAGGGCTGTGTCCCCTGTGTGAATTTGAATTTGCATGCTGACCCAAGCTTTGTGGCTGTGGTCAAATGTAATTAAATTCCAGACCACAAAATTATCCGAGCCCAGAGAGGCGATGAAACCTAAAGGTTTTGATTCTTCTTTTTGCTGCACAAAAATCAGGCATCACAGTGTAAAATCAGCCACTGTTTTTACTTATACCCAAAGGCAAAATAAAGCCTTTCATAGTTAATTAAATTCATTTTAGAGACTTTTTAATACAAGTAATATATGCAGCTTCTTTGTACTACAAAATGAAAAGAATGCATTTTGTTGATCTCTGGGTGGGTCTCTGCTAATTAGGCTTTACCAGCTTGATTGGGTTGCATGGTTCTTTTCTCCTTTAATCTTTTTTAATGCCAGGTTCTATTGTGAGATTATTTTTGGTCTTGCTTATATGACGTGTGATATTTCCAGAGAAACTCAAAATTATGTTTCTTGCCCTACATTTTTTTTTCTTTTCCCTCCACTTGTTAAGCAGCCTTTTCCATGGTCTTTGAAAAGAGATTAGTATGTTCTTTTCATTTTTGTAAATACTGGTTCATCAGCCTTAGTGAGAAAATTAGTATAGCTCTGTAAGTAGTATTTGGTAGGCAAATTGCTGCCTGAACACCATTGATTTTTCAATAGCCCAACTGAAATTAGGTTCATAAATCCAGATTTAAGAAGCAAAAGCAGAACTGTCTGAGAAGTCATCATCTCCTAACAGTTCTCCCAGTGGACTGGTAGGCAGATGTAAAATCTGTAAAAATGGTTCTTAAAATGGGATCAATTCTTAGCTGGCCAGGAGAGGATTCAGGTCCCTACCTTAGATATGCACATTTGCTACTTTTGACTAGTGATGTTTTATTTTCCTCACCAAAATGACAGCTTTTGCCTTTTAAAAAGCAAAGCTAAGAGCATATACTCCCAGTAATTTTTTACCATGTAACAGTCTCTGGAAAGAATGAAGTATGAAAATATGCCAATTATTGTGGGGGTTTAATTAACAAATTTTCCTTCTTAATTCAAGCTGTACTTCACTTCTGTGCAGTCTCATTAGCCATGCCAACTTTCTGCATTTTAAAACACAAATTTACCATATTTTCAGTTGTAACACAGGTTCATTCTCCAAGGTAACTGTGGAACTGGTTTGCTCTGCAATCCAAAATCTGTGAGGAAAGATTTATTTGTATGAATGGCTTGCCCAATGAATGTTTTTACATTATTCCTTCACGTGCTGTGAGGATGATCCACTCTTTGTCCAGCTGTGGTGCCAACTGAACATCCTCTGATCCTATTTTCTACCAGATCTCTTTATGGGATAATGTCATTTATGCTTCCTGGGAATTCCTTATTATAAAAAATGGTAGAAACACTTGTTCCTTCTAATCTCTGTGCTGTCTCAGGGCAGGCTGTGGATAGTGCTAACAGCTGGCTGAGGTAGCTGGCTATTTTCACAGCCTGTTGCACCTGTAACATTCCTCTTGTGGTTATAATTGAGTTGTTTCTTTAGCACCAAAAAGGCCCCAGGACCCATTCTGGGGGTCTTTCAGGTTAAGATGCTGGGGGAAATATGAAGCATCCCCTCTCCAGTCACTGGAAAAGTTCTTGACAGCAACTTGCCACCCCATCATTCCCTCAGTTAAGTTCCCTGTAGGAGGATGGAATTTCCTCATGCTCATCCCTGTGCCAGCAGCACTGGCTGGAGGTGTCTGAATGCATGTCATGCCCACTTGAAGTTTGGCACCATTTTCATACAAAGATTAATAATTTATAGCTCTGGGGAGGGTGATAATGGGAACCCTGCCTGCAGCACCTCATGAGGGTGAATATTTAATCCTATGCACACAGTACTTTTAACCAGGACTCCAAATCTGCACTGATTTTGCCAGGTTGCCTACTGATCTACAGTAGACTTGCAGAACCAAATTTTACAGCCCTCCTGGGTGTCATTCATTTTCATCACTCTTGTGCTTATTAAAATGCAGTTTGCAGTGGTCTTGTTCATGAATTAGAAATATGATGGTCGTGTTGTATTGGGATTTAATTAGCAGCTGGATAAGTGACTGCTGTGTCTAAAGCTGCAGAATTTAGTGGTGTTTCTTCTGTGATATCTGTGATATATGCACTGAAGCTAAGCCATATGATTTATTTAAGCTTTTCACCTGCCTTGTCTGCAAGTCTAAGGGCAGTATCTTCTGGCATAGTCTGTACTACAGAACATAACTGCTTAAATGCATTTTTGAATGACTTGTATAAGTGCTTTCATGTTCTTTGTATATGTCAATTAGAGTGCAGTCAGAATGGAAAGACTGTGAGATTCAGGGTCTATCAGTTTAAGTGAGGTGAAATAGCCTCTTGTCTTTTGTTTTCTTTCCTTTTTGGTGACAATTTGTGAACAAGAATTTGGGGAACTGGGAAGAAAACATCTGAATTTTGAAGAAGCTGGGCATCTGCTCTCTTGAAAGGGAAGCCAAGTAAATTCAAAGACACTTAAATTGCTGCAGGGCCTTGGTAGTGTCAGGTGTCATTACTGGAACACAGATCTATGTTATTTTAACTCTTTACTGGAGATGAGGATGCAGACATTCCTGCCACAAGGTGCTGTGTCATTATCACACCCACTTGTAGCTTCAAAGGTGAGTCTGAGTTTGGCCAGGCTCACGTTGGTGAAAGCATCTTCCAGACCCCCAGAAGGGATATCCTTCAGTCAGAGAATGAAGAGCAGCTTTTGGCAGGAGTAGAGGAAAAGCTGGACATGTTTGGTGTCACTGGACCTGCCCTGTAAATAAAAGGGCAGTCACAGACATCTTTTCTGAAAAATCGTTTCCTTTCCTTTTCCTCCTGAAAAGCTGAGAGGCCTCAGGAACAAAATGTAAACAATGATTATCTGCTGCTGTGGAATGCAACAGGTGCATCTGTGATTGGTCTCATGTGGCTGATTCTAATTAAAGGCCAATCACAGCTGACTCGGACTCTCTGTCCGAGCCACAAGCCTTTGTTATTATTCCCTCTTTTTCTATTCTTAGCTGACCTTCTGATGATATCCTTTCTTCTATTCTTTTAGTATGGTTTTAATATAATATATATAATAAAATAATAAATCAAGCCTTCTGAAACGAGGAGTCAGATCCTCGTCTCTTCCCTCATCCTCAGACCCCTGTGAACACGGTCACAAGGGGCACCTTCCCTTTTCTCCATGCCAGCCAGCTAGCAGTACTTGCAAGAAGAAATTTCCTAATTAGGACTTTTTAAATAAAAATATAGATATTTGTATTAAAGCAGGTCAAAAGAAGCAATTACGGACAAGAAATCTGCAAAGTGATCTCTGTCAAGGGGGGCTGTAAAGCAGGGTCTTGCAAAGGGTGTTTATTGATCAGGAAGATTGAATGAAGGCTGGAAGCTGTGATCTAATGGTAGCATGAGGATGAAAGCAGTGAGAAAAATGAACTGTGAATAAAGTATGCATTTCTTAATTAGATTTGAGGGGGAAAAAAATCTTCCTGAGTCTTAGCTTTCCCAGACTCCACGGTCTGTTGGTGAGGAGACAAGGAAAAGGACTTGTGCTCCCACCTAGATTATTTAATTGAGGCTGCTGAGAGAAAAAGCTTCATTGCACCTGATTGTAGAACTGATATTTTTTTCCCTTGAGAAGCTGATTAATGTCTACAGGAAAACAGAATTAGAGAAATGTATATTTAATATGGAACAACTGGCTGAGCATACTGGGTTTTACATGTCTGTAAAATTTTATGTAAGTTTTCATATTTTTAGTGACTCCAAAGTCACGTTCTTCCTAAACCCAGTGTTCTAGTTGTGGGACAGTGTGTCTACTCAGTGATGCTGTGGGCAGATGCTCTTTTGGAGGCTTTCTTTCAAATGAATCCCCACTTTAATTTTGTTTTCATTTATTTATGCCCCATTTATCTGTTTTTTAAAAGGGAGGAAAAATTTTTCTTAAGACTAATTCTAGAAATACTGAATAGTTTTCAAATTATTTTATCCATTTTGTTGACTGGTTTAATTCAGGTGTTGAAAGCCATATACAAGCCCAGTATAAAAGAATATTTAGAAACAAAGACTCTATAAATCTGTGCTTCATTAGATACCCAATGTATTTCCTAAAGGTGTTTTTCAGTGTCTGAAAACAAAAGAAAAATCTCATTCTAGTAGGAAGGAGAGTTGGTTAATTATTTTCAGAGCTGATTGGAACAAATAGTTATGTGTATATATATAGTTATGTATAGTCTTTAAATTCAGAGCAGATCCTCAAGATCCTCAATTTCACTTTCCATATCACTTCAGTAGTGTTTCTCTAATTCTGCTTTTTTTCAAGTATGGCAAGTATTTAACAGATTGCTTGACCAGTGCAGCAGAGTGAAGATGGACTTTATTTCCATAATAAACAGAAACAAGTTGTTCCCAATTAGCTCCTTTCCTTTTCAGAATGCATATTTCAAGCCACTGTGTCTGGCTCAACACTTAAAATGGAATTAGTTTTCTTAATGAAATTCCCAAGATGTGTTGGCATCCACAGCTGATGAACTCCAATTAAATATTGAAAGATATTTGGATGAAATTTTGCCATGTTTTAATGTTCTAGCTTTGCACCATCAGTTATAAGGATTTTTTCTGCTGCAATTAAATTTTCTAACCTATAGATCTTCTTACCTTTAGAATAATATAGTCAGTATAGTAACCAGCTGAGCGTTTGAGATCCTGAACAGTTTTGCAATGAAGAGAGTTCTATTGAAGCTCAGCTCTGTTACAGTTTCTAAGTTGGTTGTAAAATCCCTCTCATTTTGGTCCAGCTACTTGCCATTTTTTAATTGAGAATTATGATTATACAAGAGGCTTAGTCTCAAAAATGTCTTGCTAGAATTAAAAACAAAAAAACACCGACCACCCATAAAACCCCCCAAAACCAAAAAACACATACACACCCAAAAAACAACAAACCCACACACCCACCCCCAAAAAGCCCCCCCAAAAAACCTAACCAAAATTGTACTTTTCCATAAGGCAGCAGATGAGAAACAGCATCTGAAAAAGGTACAGAGTTACAGCCTGAAGTGATGCTTTTCTGTTTCTGATTTTCCTTGTCACACCTTGAGGTCTTACAGTTCCTGAGCTTTGTATGAATGACATTACTGGGATTTTAATCTGAGAAATCTGGGTGTGAGTGCTGTACCAGTGCTGTGAATCAGCAGAGGGCACTACATGCCAATAAACCTGTGTGGCTGTGAATTAACATGCAGAGTGACAGTCTTGCTGAAGTGAGCCTCAGTTAGTCCAAGGTTTAGATGGTTTAGCTGAGGGAATATCTGTGCTCAGTGAGAGCTGACTTTATTTATAAGGTGTTTATACTGTGCTATGAAAAATGCATGGATCGTTGTCACCAGGGGCTTCAGCTGACAGTGCTGCATCTCACTCTGGCACTGCCTGGGTGCATAATGTTTAGGGGAGCCTGAAGTTGTCCTGGGCCTGCAAAAGCAGATTTTCTCCTGAGGATCCCACTCTGCATTAAGACACTGATATTTACTGGCAGTCCTTTCTCATTTGCTCACTGTCACCTTCACAGGAGAAGGCACGCGAGATCTGGTCCCTGTGCCCCCCTAAGTGCTGGGGCTGATATTCAAGGGGCTGCTGGTATTCAGTTGTCGTGTTATGGGGTTTTTCCCCTGTAATAACCCATTTCTTAAGTCAGCTATTTGAGCTGAAACAGACCTGGTGTATAAAAAAATCTTGTTTCTGCACCACTTACACGGGTCCATCGTAACTCAGGCAAATGTCGGTTGACGTGAAGCAGATGGCTGAGGAAAATCTATTGGGAATTGTAAAGTTTGTGACAAACACTGGGTTTCTCATTTCCCTACTGGTTTTTCCCTGGGACAGCTGTGTTGCAAGAGTTTCCTCCCTTTATTTTCATCTTCTTCAGTGAGGTTTAGCCCCCACTGCAGCAAGAGCCTTTGTGAGCAGCAAGTGATCCATGCAATGGCAGTGCTGATGCTGCTGTTGTGGGTTTTTTGGGGCATTGCAAGTGGCATCATGAAATAATTTCTAAAATTTTATATGCAAATTAAAAAAGGGCAAGAAATAATTCTGAGCATCACAGAACTGGCGTTGAAATACCATGTCAGATGATTGGGAGGGATGGTTATTGTTGACAGTTTTATACAGCTCTGATTTAGGTATAAAAATATTTGAAAAGGAAATGTTTTGTGCATCTTGGGGCATGCGAGTGCCTTGTTATTCTTTAGAGATTACACGCCACCAGGAGGCACAGAGAATGCTATTCCCAGCAAATAAGCGAATTTTGCCTAAATATCAAAATGGTTTTTGTGTTTGCAAAAATGCAAATTCCACACGAATGAAGCTGAAATGTTTTGGTTTGTTGGTAACTACTCAGAGCCATCTGTAGTCCTTCTTTGCTGCTGCTAATTTTGCTTCTGTGTAGAGCCTAGTCTGGCAGTCTCTTCTCAAACAAAATTCTGATTGACAGCTCCTGAAGTTTTGTTTGTGCAAGAAATAAGGATCAGGCCTTAGCAGATGACTTAGGAGCTCTTGAAAATAACTTTCACAGGAAACTCGCTAACTTTGATGGCTGTTTTTATTTTTTTCCAGGTAGGAATTCATGTTCTTTGTGAGACTTCCACCCCAGGTTCCTATACAAGAGACATAGCCAGGGTTTTGCTTTTGGCAGTTCAAATGCAGTGAAATAGAAGAACAGTAATACAGAAATATGGTTTGTGTGTCTCTTAGCCTGCGCTCATCAGGAAGCACTGCAGGGAATTCATAAGACTTGAGTTCACTCAGAGGGGATAACTGGGTTAGGGTTGCCTCTGGCAGATCAGGAAGCTCAGAACAAAATCAATAATTAGAATAACCCATTCTGATGCTGTCCTGGTTTTCTTGAGCGCAGCAGTATGCTTGTTTCATAACCTAAATTTGGGAAATAGCAGGTACTTGAAACCAAACTGGTAAGCTCTGGCTTTGGAATACTTGTAGGATGCTGACACTGGTGAAGGCTCCAGAGTGCAGAAGAAGCCACAGTAAAACTGATTTTTTGAGGTCATAGGGTCAGTTATGGAATTCTAATGTACCTCAAATATCTAAAAGATAATTTCCAGCATGGTTGAGATGTTATCATGTGGGACAGGAAGGCACTTGGTCTGAGAGGTTTTGCTCTTCTCTCACAGCCCTTTGGCACCCAAGTATGAATTGGTGTGTGCCCCAGTGTAAATTGATTCCATGTGAAGAGATTTCTTAGTAATACCCAGATGTTCATGCTGGCACCAAATGCCTCTGATGAAGCGAATATTTTCTGTTCATCTCCATCTGCAGAGGTATATTTTCCTGATTCCAGATTTTGTTTTCCTGATTCCAATATTTTCATACAGTTGAGTACAAAAATGTAAAAATGCACTTTGATTTCATGCTGAATGAAAAAAAATAAGGACAACCCTCCGTTTTCTGGGTGAACATGCGCCACAATGTGCATCCTTAAACTGGAAGTGCTGGGTTTAGTGGATGGTTTTCAACCTTGGTGCCTCTGCCACATGAACTGACTGGATGTCTTCTCTGGCTATGACAAAACTTCTGATTGAAAACTTCTAAAAATTTGATTTTGGCATTGTAAAGACAATAATTTATCCTCCAAAGCACTGCAGAATTAAATTGTTTCCTTGTAGCTACTTCTTGTCTGTTTACCAAAGAATTAAATCTTTTCCTCTACATTTTGCTTTCTTCCTAACTTTCAATGCCTTGGTGTTTTTGACAAGGATTCCATTAGGGTCTTCTGTCCATAAAGACTCTGGGAAAAAACAGTTTCTTCTTCACTTTCTCTGACATCTTTGGGAGTTTTGTAAACTAATTTTCTCTTATTCATAGGTTCAATTTTTTTCTTACTGATTTTTGAGTATTGTTCTCTTTGAATTGAAAGTCCTCAAAGTTATTAGCCAGCATTTTTTAAAGTTACATGTCGTTTTGTTATTTCTAGACCAAGTTTTGAGTGTTTCAGGATCCCTTTGTGCCCTTTTACTGTATCTTCTGGTGCTTGCAGACACCTGCAGATTTGAATAATGTGCTCTCTGTCCCTTCTTTCACAGTATTAATAAAGAGCCTAAATCAAATCAGGCCTGTCAATTCTTTGAGTAAGTGGTCTTTGGATACTTCTCTTCAAAAAGACACTGTTGTTGTTGTTGTTACCTGGTTATAAATATTAAATCTTGGTGCAGTATGATTTTGTTAAGCCAGTGTAAATACTTTTTAATGATTGATTGGTGTGGCACTGCATCAATTATCTATTAAAAGTTAATACTTCTACTGTTTGACGTTCATGCTCATGCAGTCCACACTTAAATACATAATTTAATATAAATTTTGAAAAATCAGCTGTGGCATGCAATATGGTCCTTATTATTTATCTGTCTTATGGACTTCATAATGCATTGTGAAAATAGAAGTGTCCAGATAATGCTAATGAGCCTTTCTTTGTGAATTTTTAAATTAGGCTGCTATTAGGCTGCCATCCATATAGTCAGACAGGGAAATCCCATGTAAATAAAACAGCTCTACAAATTACCCATTGTCTTCCACTCTTAATTAAGTTAGACTTTCTGAACATCTAGTAATGGAGATTTAGATACAAAAAAAATCTGACTATTAAATATGTAATGATGTAATTAGGACATTGGGATTGGTCACACTGTCCCACTCTGTAATTTTCAACTAGGGGTCTTGGGCTAGAAAAATGAGTCTGCTCAGTAAATGCTACATTTTCTGCAGTGCTGGTAAATTTTAGGTTAGCTGAGACTTTTTTTCCCCCAGGAAGGTCTCTGAGCTATGATTTAGTGTATAATAGAGGTTACCACAACAACTTTAATCTGATTTTGAAAAAAAAAAAAAAAGACCCAAACTGCTAAATGCAATTAACAATCATGTGTTTTCATGAACAATTAGAAGGGAAAAATAAGTAAAATAAATAAATAAATAAATAGATATCTCATTTTCAGTAGTGAATAACCAATTTTTCAACTCAGTCAAACAATGCTGTTTAATCTCATTTTTTTGGTCTGATAATAGTGACTTCAATGCAGGGTGTTAGTTCAGTTGCCCAGAGGTGCTGAATGTGAAATTTTGAAGGTAAAGTATCACTTCTGCACTGGCTTGCTGAAGTCTGACTTGCTAACTCAGCTGTGTATCACACTAAATTGCACGTGCAGAGGAACAGGAGTAACAGAATAATCCCTTAGAGCTGGTTTCCAGGATCATGTTCAGGTAACCTTTGAGTATCTCCAGGGATGGAAGACACCACAGCTTCTCTGGGCAATCAGTGCCAGTGTCAGGCAGCCTCATGGTGGACAAGCATTTCCTGATGTTCAGAAGGAGCATCCTGTGTTTTGTCCTGTGTCCTGCACACACTTACAGTGACCCATCAGAAGCTGTCACATGGATTGATTAAATTTGTGCTTTTTGTGAACACTTTACCTTTTGTTGCCACTTCCCACACATGGAGCCTATGATTATGGTTGTCTTTTGGGGTTTTTTATGATGTTTTTGTTTGGTTTTTGTCTTTTAGGGTAAATCTTACACCTTTAAAGGCCCATTCCCTCCTATGTGGAATCCCTTGGCCTACCTGGACTACAACAACCTATGGAGGACCATGGATGAAATGGGAAAGGAGGTATGGCATGAGCATTGCAGCTGAATCAGCCCAGCTTGTCCTCATGAGGGGCAGAGGGAAGGGATTGGGGTGCAGACAGGCAGAGCTGCTCTGCCTTAAGCAAACCCAGTGCTGCCAAGAGCAGCCACACATTTTGATGGGCAGAGCACATCTCAGAGTGGCCTCCTGGCAAGTTCTTCTGAACCCTGTGCTGCTCAGGCTGTCTGCACACATCCCTTTGTTCTTCTGGTTATGGGAATGTCACAGTTTATGCCTGTGATTGATTTTTACCGCTTTTCCTGATGATTTGGTAAGCAATATTTTAAGAGGCTTGCAGAACTCAAACATTTGCCCTTTTCTACCTTGAAATTCAACATGTGTAGAATTCATTCTTGTCTTGTTCTAGTTTTGTACCAGTTTTCCATTGACTGAGCTACAAAATTTGAGAAGAGGTTGCTCTTACTTGTCTAGATAAATGTGAGAGATATGGAATGACTTAGAGACATTTCTTAACTCTAAAACTGTTCTCTATTTTTCAATCTAAAAAAAAAAAAAAGTTAAAATAAGCAAACAAACAAACCCCCTCCCCCAAAAGTATAGCATTTTCTGTTAAGTTCAGTGTTACCTGCCAGAAATTTGCAGGCTGAATGACCATTTTAAGACAAGATTATTTGTATTTCCTTGGCACTCATTCACTTGCTGATAAATGCTTTTCTTTATGTCTCCTTAGATTCCCAATGAAGCTCCATGGAAGGCTCCACGTGCAGAAGAATGGGACAAAATGACTATGCAAGATTTCATAGATAAAGTATGCTGGACAAAGTAAGAAACTTTTTAATGTGAACTATAATGGCTTATATTTATATACTTTACAGCTAAATAAGCATTACTTGTTTTCAAACAGGTATAGCTATGACTAAAATTTAGCCTGTTTAAAGAAAAGGGGTGAGAAAGTTCTGTAATAATGGATCACGACACCTGTCTGCACACTCAGTAGATTCTGTTACATTTCCCTAACTTTTTAGACAAAAATAAAAAGAAAATATATTTGGGAAGGTTTATTTCTGAAGTGATGGATGGTATCCTAATCTGTTATATGCACTTTCCTGCTCTTTACTGTGTGTTCAGCCTTTCAGAGAAAAGTGTTATGGTTACAGCAGGTTTTTGAATCAAGCTCTTGATGGAGCAACACACATTTATTCTGTGCTGGACCAGCTGATTTTACCAAAGTGCTATAAAGATAACATTTGTCTTTCAGTAGCACTAAATCATTTTAGAACTCATCATTCTATTGTTTAGCTGTTGCACTATAGAGAAACAGAAAATGCTTCCTGGTTTTATGTATACATCAAAGCAATTTTTCTTTACTTGCCATTCAACAGCAGTTTGATTGTTTTTCTTCTCACTGAAGGGGAAAAAAAAAGGCCATTAATCCTGGTTGCTGAACAGCAGATTGATTTCTACAGCAACCTCTTCAGAATTGTTGAATATCCAAGACATGCCTGCTGTGAGCTGGAGCTTGGTGAAGAAACCTGTTAGTGCCCACTAGGGCTGGTGCTGCCACTGACATTTTTATGGGACATTTTTATGGCTTCAGGCAGCCTCTAGAGAGAAACATGGCCTTTGTTGTTCATTTTGGGCCTGTTGGAATGAGTCCAAATGAGGCCACAAAGATGATCTGAGGGCCGGAGCACTGCTGTGAAGATGGGCTGAGAGGATTGTTCAGCCCAGAGAAGATAAGGCTCAAGAGAGACTTTAGAGAACCTTCCAGTGCCTAAAGGGGCTACAGGAGAGCTGGAGTGGGACTGTGAACAAGGGCATTAGTAATAGGACAAGGGGTTCTGGCTTTACACTGACAGAGGGCAGGGTTAAATTTGATATTTGGAAGAATTTTTGTACCATGAGGGTGATCAAGCACTGGCACATGTTGGCCAGAGAAGCTGGGGCTGCCCCATCCGTGGAAGTGCCCAAGGGCAGGCTGGAAGCCACCTGCTCTAGTGGAAGGTGTCTCTGCCCATGACAGGGAGGCTGGAGCTGGAAGTGATAAAGGACACTTAAAGTTCTTTCACCATTCCCTAGTTCTGTGATTGTTAATGGACAACAGGCTGTTGTCCAAAAACTTGCAATCTTCTGGTTCATGGTTTTGCTTTCACAAGAGTGACAATCGCACAGAGGCCTATAGAAACCCTTTCTCATTTGTGCCATGGTCCATATTGAGTAAAACCAAAATGGAAATGTGTGCTGACAGCTGTGCTGGCCCTCTGAGCCTTGGACAGGGTGAGAAACTGTGCCAGTGAGCAAAACACCACTCACTGGTGCTCACTCAACATCCAATAGCTCATGTGACTACAGTCATGCTTTTTCCAGCTCTGATGGAATAAGAGTTGACATTTTACCTGAATATTGGCATAAGCTGAAGATGCTTTTCAGATTTTATATGTGCATCTTGGCTTGATTTGCTCTGTTCAAGACTGAGGTAGCATGCTGCAGAAATGTCCCATCCTGGAAGGTAATGAGCCAGAAGGGCAATCTTTTACTCTTTCCTCTTATCTAACAGACTGTTCAGGTTTGCTTTTGGCTAAAGCTGCATGCTGGAAATATCCTGAGTGCTCTTGGTTGAAATCGTACTGCCATTTCTAGATAAAACATCAGGAATTGAAAAGCAATGGGAGAAGGTGGCAGAATCTGTTAGAGTATAAGCACCATGTAATAGTATCTGCTTATAAAATATTAATAAATACATATACATTAGTCAAAATATCTTATAGAGTTAATAGTATTTTACAGTATGTGTTTAGACAATGTCCTGGGTTGGCTGTATGATGCTTTTATCCCCAATCGTCTTGTTCTGTTCATGCTGAACTGAACCTGGACAGACAGATGAAAAACTTATAAAAAATTTCTGTATTATTTTTGGCTCTCTGGAATGAATTCACAATGCACCCATATTTCAGAAAATGGTCCAGTTCTGTACTTGAGTGGGACTTTGCATTTTTAGAAAAGAAAGAAGATTCCTTTTTCTGTATAGATCTAGAGTTCTTTGAAACAGTATGTTAGAGTTACCTTTTTTTTTTTAAAGTTTGAAGACTAAAAAAGAAAAAGACGCAACCAGAAGTGGATTCTGCACTGGCTTTGATGCCTTGCATACGGAGTATCTATAGAATCTCCATCCCAATTAGTTACAATGCAGTCAAACTGAGAATCTCCTGGTCCTTTCCATGTCTCTTTAAACTCCTCCAGAGGAGGAAGTTAAGGCGGAGGGAAGTATTTACTTATAGCAGGAGGAATATTTCCCTGAGTCTTAATTAGCTCTGTCTTAGTGCATCCCAAAATCTTCTACGAGCTTACACAGTAATTTACAATAGAGTTGCTATGAAAGAACAGGTTACAGGACATAAAGCAGTGATCTCTTTTCAGACACAGATCAATTTTCTGTTTCTGTGTTCATTGCCACTGGATACTGGGACACTTTAAAATACTGACTTGAGCTACCAAATATCCTTTCCTGTTTCTTTGCAGACTCTGACATGAATGCTGTCACTTCTGCCATGGCTTCCTACTTACATTTCTTTCCTTGTGTTCCAGCTGCAAAATTCTCCCTGAGCAGAGGATTGGGCAGTGAATGGATACTGACTAATCCACAGATCTTAGATAATTAGCCTAGAAAATACCTCTAATTTTTTTTTATGGTGGGTTTTGAATAATCGCTGTGCTGTGTTCTTGAGGGGACAGGCATCCAGCAGGGGCAGAGAGAGATGCAGATCTGGTTTGTAACTGAGGAAGTGGGGACAGGGTGGTTTTGGAGTCCAGTGAAGACAGGAGGGCTTGCTGTGCTTAGTCCTGAACTAGGATGACAGGCTAACTATGCATTAGTAGCACAAAGTGATATCATCTTGGGCTTTGTCTCTCAGTGTCCTAATTTTTCTGGAATACAAGAATGTTTCATTAATATTTTTTGCAGGATTACTTGAAAAATGTTGCGTAAAAGGAGTTGATAACTCCTTACTTCAGCTGATATTAAGGAATCCTTTGCCCCCACAGTGAAAGGCTCCTGCCTACTCAAGAACATTGTTGTCAGCATTATTCTGTTTTTAAATTAACTAGCTTTCTTGTCTTGGTTGCAGAGCTGCCAAGAGTTTTGCAACTCTGTTTGTGAACGTGGATGTCACTTCTGAGCCCCACGAGGTCTCTGCCCTTTGGTTTTTGTGGTACGTGAAGCAGTGTGGGGGCACAGCACGGATTTTCTCCACGACCAACGGGGGCCAGGTTGGTACTGTCAGCCATCACCTCCTGCAGCTCTTGGCAGAACCTGGTTTAATTTCATTTTTGCTGGTTTATTTTAGTCCAGAGGCATCCATGACTTTTGAGCAAGAAGCACACTGATAACTAGTTTTGTTCATTTACTCTTGAATCTGGATCTTGCAAAACTAGAGTTGAAGATTGCTCCCTACTGATGGCATTGCCCCCAGGGATCAGGAGATTTGTATCTGGCTTTTTTTTTTGGATAAAGATTAAAGCATTTGCTTTGTTTATCCTCATTGAGAAGAGAAAATTTTACTTATGCTTATTTCAGTCACGAGGCTGGAGCCATCCTAAGCACTGCAGAAGCACTTAATGGAGATGGCAATGTCAGCTGCAAGTTAATACTAAAAATCTGGCCCAGAGCTGGGTTCCTAAGATGCAAATTTCTAAGCATTAACACCATTAAGATTTTAAGATCAGTCTAAAGAAAATTAACACCCCTGCTTAAATATGGTATTGCTTTGAAATGTTTGCAATCTGGTACATTAGAGCTGCTTCTGCATTTGAAGAAAGTAAAGATTCTGTTAATGGTCTTGTACTTGAGAAGTGCAAATTTCACTAATTGTATTAGAAATGGATATATTTTTAGAAATGCTAATTATTTAATAAATAAAAATGCAAATACATTAATCGTATTAAATACATAAATATGCATAGATAAGCAATTACTGTAGGTAATTTAAGTTAAATATGTTTAATTAAATATTATTTGAATTCTGTACTATGTTAGAAATTATTTAAGTTGCATTGAATTACATAGTGCAGCACATATTTTTGATGTGAGCTATGTGACTTCTTACATCTTGTTACTTATTATGAAGATCAGGTTTCCTGCTTCTGATACACAGAGCTCTGCAGGGATGAGTGAGCTCAGAGAAAGGTTTGAAGGTTTAAGCACTTTTCAGAAGTCTTGCTGATTCACACAGGCCTGTAGCATCTTTTTGGAGACCACATTTGGAGAAGGGATTTTCTTCCAAAGTTGCTATTACTTTTAGTTTTGACTAGAGTTCAAATGGTGGTCAAATACAGGAAAGATTTGAGAAGCTGGAAAGAGAAAGGAAAATGGGTGCACTTCCAGAGACTGTAAAAATTCCCAAAAATGTTTCAATAGCAATGGAAGAAAGGGATTTGTTTTGAATGCTGAGAGAAATACTTGCCATGATCCACGCTCCACAAGCACTGCTCTGCTGAGCTGTTGTGTCTGTGTTTCAGGAGAGGAAAAACTGCAAAAATTCCCTAAAATGTTTCAATAACAGTGGAAGAAGAGGGGTTGTTTTGAGCGCTGACAGAAATGCTTGCCATGATCCACGCTCCACAAGCACTGCTCTGCTGAGCTGTCTGTCTGTCTGTCTGTGTTTCAGGAGAGGAAGTTTGTTGGGGGCTCTGGGCAGATCAGTGAGAAGATGATGGAGCGCCTGGGCGGGCGGGTGAGGCTGCGCAAGCCCGTGGTGCGCATCGACCAGTCCGGGGACGGCGTCATCGTGGAGACCCTGGACCATGAGCTGTATGAGGTGATGCCATGTTGTCACCATCTGTCCTCATGAAGGGGTTTTGTGATGGTTTGTGAATTGATCTCAGAGTGCAAAAAACCAACACGGCACAGGGGGTTTGCAGTATTAATCAAAAAACAATGTACCTTTATTGAACGACCACAGGAAAATGCGTTGGGGAGGAATTGGGGAAAAGGGAAGAATAAGGAAAAGAGGGAGGAAGAGAAAGGAAGGTATAGAGCTACCAAACTTAGAAATGGTGAAATCCTTCTATGTCCAGCCGATGGAGTTCACCAGGTCACATCCGGGGAGATCTCAAGGTTCCAGTCCATTCGAGCTCTTATTATATTTCTTTTTGATGGGGAAAGGGGATGAATCTTGAAATCGAATCAAAGGTAGTCTATTGTATTTTCTGGGGGAAAATGGTATTTAGAGAAGGGTACACACAGTCCATGTTCTCAGCAGTGGGTGAGAGCCATTGTCTGCTTGGTCCCCTGCTCACACCTGCAGCATCCATCTTGCTTTGATCAGCTTGCCTCTCCCACACACCTCCCCCGGGTTGGGAGTTTCAGTCCCAGTCCTTGGGAAGAGTGGGGGGGCCCTTTTCACATGGGGGTTTCATGTCTCAGTCCTTGATGGAGAGGCTTCTTTCATCTCAGTCTGTCTG
Organism: Setophaga petechia; assembly: GCA_024362935.1. Lineage (NCBI taxonomy): Eukaryota > Metazoa > Chordata > Aves > Passeriformes > Parulidae > Setophaga > Setophaga petechia. Next base: position 2,868,289 of record JANCRA010000020.1, read on the forward strand.
TCACGGCGGTTGTAAAACAGGTGAGGGGTCTTCTGTGGGGACCACCCAAAACCTCAGGAGAAGTCCAGCCAAGCCGAGAGGTGGGAAAAATTCCAGGACTATTGTTGCAAAAGGGCAAAGTGCCCCTTCCCTCCTTTCAGTGTAGCATACAGTAGCTAAAAATGTCAGAAGCTGTGCTCAGGCCTCAGGGTCCTTGGCAAGCAGGGCCAGAATTCCAGACAAGGGTCCTTTTTCTTCATTGGTCCCCAATCTGTCCCTTTCATGACAATTGTGAGGGAGATGAGGGAAACTTCGGACAGAGACTTGCACATGTCCAGTAAGAAGTCATTAGTGGTGGCTACAAAACCTTTAGCTTTTCCTTTCCTGACTTCTCCAAAGTACAAAAGTACAGCAGAGATTTAAGTGGCTATGACAGAAAGTCACAAGTTCTCATTGTCCTGAAGCAACAGCTGTGTAGGAGCTTTAAAGTGCTGCCTGAAAGCAAAGTGTGGGTTCAGACTTTTCCTTTCCTGGCATCTCTTTGTGTTCAGTTACCTTCTGAATTAGAGGGTAATTGTAAGGTGCAAAATGTAATTTAGCAACAAACTCCTAGTGAAAAACACTGCAAGCTTTGCTTCCAAGTTGTAACAGAGGAGTCCAGATGGATGGGAGACTGGTGGACTCCTAGAGCACAGTGCTTTCTTTTAAACACCAGGGGAAGGGCAGCTGCCCATCATTTGAACAGATGGCTGTTTATGTAATGCTTGCTTCTTATTTAATCAGCAGCATTTTGTGAGGGTTTAGTTTTGCAATTCTTATGCTAAATGCCAAAATTGCTCCACAAGGTACACCCTGCAGCCTCCCCAGATGTCCCCCAAGACCATTAGGGCAGTACACTTGGGCTGAACTAGGGGAGTATTGTATGTGCTGGGAATGGCCTGACCAAGCAAGGAATGATGCATCTGACTCCATGTTCTCAGAAGGCTAATGCATTACTTTATCATAAATATGTATATTTAATATATTTATATATATAATATATTTATATCTTTAATATATATATTTTATATATTTATATATATTATTCTTTAATAGATATTATTATATATTAAAGAATAATATATATTAAAGAAAATATAATATTATAATATATATTAAAGAATATTATACTATACTAAAGAATACAGACAGGATACTTACTAAATGCTAAAATGATAACTCATGACTTTTCCAGAATCTTGACACAGCCTGGCCCTGATTGGCCAAAGAGTCAAAACAATTCACACCAGAACCCAATGAAACTATCATCTGTTGGTAAACAATCTCCAAACACATTCCACATGAGCACAACACAGGAGCAGCCAATGAAATAAGAATTATTTTCCTTTTCTCTGAGGCTTCTCAGCTTCCCATGAGAAAAATCCTGGGCAAAGGAATTATTTCAGGGAATGTGAATGCCACAGGGGAAAATGTATTTGGCTTATGGATAATTTCTTTTCCAGGGCAAATATGTGATCATTGCCATACCCCCAGCTCTCTGTTTGAAGATTCATTTCAACCCACCTTTGCCCCCCATGAGGAACCAGCTCATCAACAGAATCCCCATGGGCTCAGTCATCAAGTGCATCGTGTACTACAAGGAAACTTTCTGGAGGAAGAAGGGTATTGCATTTTAATGGAAAGGAATAGTAGTGACAGACAGAGGGAAGAGAGTACCTGGCACAGGACAGACTCTGTTCAGAGCATGCTAAACCTTAGGAGACATCATATTCTTCTATGCGTTTTTTGCCTTCCCCTGTGAGAGAAATGTGAGAGATTGGATGAGAGGAGAGGATGGGTGAGGGAATGAGAAAAGGAGATAGTCATGAAGGGAAAATTCATTCCTGTTGCTTACTGCCTTGGTTGTTCTGTGGTTCTTTCCTCGAGTGGCACCTGGGTATGGGATGAGCCTCTCATCTGTGCAGGGTTGTGAAGGTACAACTGATGTGTGATGGAAGGGTCTGCAAAAATGCTGCTTTCTGCTTGGGCTGGTCAGCATTAACTGAAGGTGGCTTCCCACAGACATCCCCAGCTGGGCTAATCATCCTGGGCTCCTCTGACATGCTGAATGCTTCCATCATGACTCCTCTTTTGGAATTCACTGAATCCAAGGAAAACTGCAATGCAGTAACACCCACTTCTCGTTATTGGCTGGAATGAGCCCACATCTGTTTGCCTACAAATATCACCCACCCCCTACCTTTGTTAATTAAATTGAGGGTTCTGGATTCTGTCATGTTCTGGCTATTAGTTTGGGATGGATCAGCAGTAGGTGACTGAGTATTTTACAGCTTCTTGGAAGTTCCTGTATTTTGATTCATGGCTGCTTTTCCACCTTGTTCTTACCAGGTTATTGTGGTACCATGATCATTGAGGATGAGGAAGCTGCAATTGGTCTAACACTTGATGACACTAAGCCTGATGGCAGCTTTCCTGCCATAATAGGGTAAGGAACAAAGAAAGTGTCTTCTCTAGTTAATGCTTTTTATTTTGTCTCAGAGGCAACAATTGAAATGGAAAACATGATACTTTTCAAAGGAAATACTTAAAAATAATTAAAAGTTGAGTTTCTCAGTGCATGGTGATATTCTATGATTGTTTTACTTCAATTTTTTTTCTATGATTTCATTGCTAATTAAAAAATTTAATTCTACTTAACTTTCTACTTTTTATCACTGTAATCTTTTGCCTTTGTGTGTGGCAAATTACAAACTTGGAGAAAGGAAAGGAAAGAGAAGAAAAAGAGGATGATTGCAAAAATGTACTTCTAAGTACATCAGTTCTTTAAATGAAAATTTGTTTTCTAGAATTAAATTTTATTTTGTTCTGGTTATTTTAGCAACCAGAGAATATGATCAGTCTTAAAAGTTTTATTAAAAAACTATTTCCAGCTCAATCCCAGGTGTTGTGTCATTGCTATATGCCTGCACCCAAGGCTGTATGAAATTAAAGTAATTGGGAAACAGCTCATGCAAATATTCTAACATGAATTTCAGAGTGGTTCCTTCCTAAATGAGTCCTGCAAGCAGCAGGTAGAGCATTATGCAGAAAGGTGAAATAGATGTTTTTATTAGAGACCCTGAAGCTATTACTGTGAATCACAGCACCTCATCCTAAGTTATTGGCATTTTAAATAATGCAGGAGATGTAGCAGCATAATGGAGTAAATTGTTTGTGGTCTTCCAGCTTCATTCTTGCTCGGAAGTGCAGAAGACTGACAGGTCTCACCAAAGAAGAAAGGTAAGTACAAACCCTGGAGATCTGGGTGGAATTCGAGTCAAAATTTTGTTATTAGTGACCAGAGCAGGAAAAAAATGTCCTGATTTGAAGGAAGTTGTCTGTAAGCTTGTGCCAGTAGGCAGACATTAAGGAAGAAGATGCCTTACTTGGTTTTGGATGAAGGACCCATGAAATTCCCACAGAGCTCTTGCCCTTTGGAAACACTTTGGTCCTGGTTCTTATCTTCCCACAAGGCTTTTCTAAGGAACAGCTCTAAGGTGCTCAATATGAAAGTAGTGTAGATATTCTGCTGGAAAGTGTCCAGGACCAGCCTCCTCCTCCCACTGCTGCCTCCCTGGCTTCCTGCAAGTGCCTTGAGCTCTTGGAAAGCTTGTCAGAAGGGAAAGGTTTGGCCTCTGTGTTTGATTTTATCTTTATTTTCTGTTTACCCTGGAGGGTCCTTTCAGTATCTGTAACTTAGTGCAACTTGAACCTGTGGCTACCATGAGCAAGCTTCAGCATCAGTGAGGGGTCAGAAAGCTGCTTCCATTCCTGGACCCTCAGTATGGGGAAAAATTCCCTTCAGGCACAGATGAAGGTCATATTACTGTCTTCTTGAAACAAATCTCTGCATAGAGTAGTGCTCTTTGGTATATTACTAAAATGGAATTTATAAAGTAATGATTTTTTATTTTCCATCACACTGATTCATTATATCTGATCAAATCAAAACTAAAATAGAAACTGTGGATTATGAGGAGAGCCTTGGTTTGACAGGGAGAAAATACATTTGATTTTAAAATGTGATAAAGGAGCCGTGTGCCCAAGTAAACATTTTTACAGTAATAGCTGGTCTAACTAGAGAAGATGCAGTCATCTCAGATGGTCTGGAAGTCTGGGGATAATGGGTCTAAATGGAGCTGTTTATGTCCCAGCCTTTTCAAATGACAGCCTGGTACACAGAGCCCTTTTAATTTTGGCAGGAATGGACAAGCACTGAGGCTCGAGATAGAGGCCCAGGAGGTGCCAGATGATGAAAGTCATGTAGGTGTTCTGAAACCCAGTGTGCCCAAAATTTTGAGCCATCCTGAACACCAAAGGGTGTCTTACACTGCGTGTCAGTGCCCTCAATACAACTGAGCATTTGCAGTCCTTGAGAACAGCTTTTCTTTCTGTGAAATGGGGGTCTGTTCTGGCTGTTGGCAAGGCTCCATCCTTTTCCCTGGCCATTAGAAGCACTGGCACAATTGTCTGACTCTGCTGCTGCCAGCAGCCAGGTTTTATACAGGACTTTTGAACTCTTTTGTGGAATAAACCTTGGGCTAGGAGGGCCTTTGCTTTGGTAAAGAATGGTTCAGGAATGTGCTGGCTGTACCCTGGAGCGGGGCTGCCTCTGGCTCCAGCCATCTTGGCCACAGCCAGAAAGGCAGGAACAGCTCCTGTCCTCCCCAAGAGCATAACTCTCCTTCCAGTGCAATTTGGGGTGCAGGAGAAGGCAGAACATGAGCCCAGACCTTCTCCCTGTGTACACTCGGGGTGCAACCAGTTTGTATAATTTAGGTGAAGGCTGTGGTGCTGCAAGGAGGGATCTGTTCTGAGCACTGGCTTCTTGTGACACCCTGCAGAGGGTGAGCCTTGCTGAGATGCTGTGCTCACCTACCAACACAAGCTGGGCTCTCCCTTCATGGTGCTGATTTTGGTAATCCTTGGCAGTGCAGAGTAGGGTGTAGAGTCTGTGGCAGCTGTCCTAAATCATGACTTGAATGATTGTCAACTTGAATGACTGTGGGAGAGGATGGAAATCTTTTTACAGCTAAGCCAGACTGAAGGGAGTAAATTTCAGTGCTGCCTCCCAGCTGGTCTTCCCAGGTCAGGTGGCAGTGGTGAGGTTGTGCCCAGCCTTTCAGGGCTGAGCAGTGAAGGCCATGGCATCACATGCTAATGAGGAGCAGGAGACCAGGAAAGGAGCTGAGTGTCTGCACTTCCTCCACGCTGGGCACAGTGTGACTCTCAACAGGAGCCTGCCTTGCTAGCTCTGGGCACAACATTCCTCTTGTTTAGTGCTTATAGCAATTCCACAGCTGAGCCCAAAGCCAAGAAATGGGGATTTTACTCACTGCATATTATTGCATGTAGTGCTATTATGTTCTATGCTAGCACTGACTAAAAGTCCATTAATAAGAATTTCTTTAAACTTCTCTAGGACAAAAAATGCAGATTTGCAGAGACACCAGCAAGATGCAAGGATCGCGTTTATTAGGGATAATGTCCTCAGTGATTGATTTATGTTGATACAATTCAACCCTTTAGAAACTGTTGATTTTTGCTTTGTTTGCTCTTTTTTTTTTCTTGTCAAATAATACCCTATTACTGATGACTAATTCCTTCCAATGTCTACACTTAAGAGTCTGAAGATGCCCTTGGCCTGAAGGTTTATATTTTCCTGTGCACAGCTATCTTAAACTAACTAAACTGTGTTTGCAGTGTACTCAGCACACAGCTCTGAACTTGCACCTTTGTGGAGCCCTGCAGCTGGCCACAAGTGACAATACCTACCTGTCACTGGTATGCCATTTCCAGGCTCCCTAGAGGGTCTTTGTTGCATTTTCTGGGACCCCCATGGCAGGAAGGAATGATGAATCTGACCCCATGTTCTCAGAAGCCTAATTTATTATTTTATACTATATTATATTAAAGAATGCTATACTAAACTATACTAAAGAGTGCAGAAAGGATACTTACAGAGGGCTAAAAAGATAATAATGAAAACTTGTGACTCTTTCCAGAGCCCTGACACAGCTTGACCCTGATTGGCCAATGAGTCAAAACAATTCACAGAAACCCAATGAAACAACCACTTCTGGGTAAACAATCTCCAAACACATTTCACATGTGAGCACAACACAGGAGAAGCAGATGAGATAAGAATTTGTTTTCCTTTTTCTCTGAGGCTTCTCAGCTTCCCAGGAGAAAAGTCCTGGGCGAAGGGATTGTTTTAGAGAATGTGAATGTGACAGGTCTGCAAGTAATTGTGGAAAAAGGACAGGGCACAGGCAGGTCTAGAGGGGTCTTTCTCATCCCTGCCATGGTGCTGGGAGGAGCAGATGGGTCCCAAGGTGATAACTCACTTTCCTGTGGAGCCCTGTGGTGTTTCTGACCTGCCCTGAAAGGAGGAATTGGTGGCATTTGTGAGACATCAGCAGAGGCTTGGCTGGACCCTGCTGTTAAAATGTTTTTTTTCTGTTCAGGCACTGGGTAGGTGCTGGTGGTCTGCAGGGCACAGTGCTCACCTCACTTATGGAGAAATTGGGAAATCACCCTTTTCCTTGTGGCTGTTGCTGGATTTGTGTCACCCCTGACTGCAGGGCAATGTTCACACTCAGGTCCTGGAGCTCTCTGAGCCTTCCTGGCCTGTCAGTGCTTCTGGAGCAGGCTGACCCTGCTCCTGTGCCCCAGGGCAGAAGGAAGGGGCTGTTTCCTTCCCCCTGCTGCTGCTGCTGGGCTTGACACCAGCCAGCAGCAAAACCATCCCAGGGCCACAGCTCCTCCTGAGCTGTAGCAGCCTTCAATTTCTTGCTCAAGCTCCAGCCTGCATGTGAGGGCACCTTCAAGGCCCTTCAAGTCATCCTGTTTCTCTTCATCCTCTTTCCATGGCATTCTTTGATTTCTTTATCATGGGTATAGCTGGGCTCATGTAGAGCTGGGTTGCTTCTTGCTGCAATTGTGTGTGGTTTCCTCACATGCTTTTATAGCTGAAAGAGGAGCCCTCACAGTTTCAGAGCTGGGACTCCTGCGTTTCTGTTCCCAGCATGGCTTTTTGTGGAGCACTGGATTTTCTTCCAGAAGTAAATGTCTTTCCAGAGCTGTTCTTGCTTTCCATTATTGTTATTTCATCCTGATCTTCTTGCTTTTGGGAATTGGTGCAGCATGGCTAAGAGTGAGACCCAAGAATGAAGTGCATTCAATGATTTATAGACTCATAAACTTAAAACAGGAGGGAATTTTATATAAACAGAAGTGAAGTACTGATTCCCTGAGAGCTGCAGTATATTGAGACCTGCATCTTTGTAGGAACAAACTGTAAGTTAGACTATATGCCAAGACAAAAAAGTGCAATGCCTTACTACTTTTTTTTCCTGACAGGCTGGAGAGCATTTGGGTAATTTGAGGGTTTGGGCTGCTGGAGTTATCTCTAGAGAACAGTTTGCAAAACTGCTGGAAAACCAGCACCTATGCAGCACAGGAGCTCAGGTTATTTCTGGTGATCCAGAGGGTGATGAATTGGGATACATCCTAAAAAGCTGGAACCTTAAATCCAAGCAGATACAATACTTGTCCTCTTAGAAGCAGGGTATGTTAGAAGTGATTTGTTTTCTCTTTCCTCACATTGAAGTCTTCTGTTGCTTTTCTCTCTCAGGAAGACGAGGCTGTGTGAGCTCTATGCAAAGGTTCTGGGATCAGAGGAAGCTTTACATGTAAGCACAAAATCTCTGCAAAGGCACCTTTGGGAAAGGCACCAGCTGTGGGAGCACTTGCTGCCCTTACCAGGGGAGCGGAGAGAAGATTATGGCAAGCCTTGGGTTGGGTTTGACAGTGAGGATAAGAAAAAGCTTTATGAACATAAATGAAACATTAAAAGGTGGTTTTGTTGTTATATTCTTGTCCAGCTCCATGGCTGGGCGTCTCAATGCTTGCCACCATAAACCTCAGCTGCTGTCACAAGTGACAGGATGGCTTTCCCTCTCTGTCCATGTTGTGTCTTCTCTCTTACTAGTTGTTAAGATCCACTGCTGCACGTGTTGGATTGTTTTTCTTTTGCCTTTCCCTTACCTTCTCTTCTCTGTAAAGGTGAACTGTTAGAATTTGTGTGATCTCACACTTAGATTATGTGATTAATGCCACTTATACTTTTAAAAACAATTTTACAGAGTTAAAAGCTGTAGACACCAATCTGGAGAGACATGATTTCCAACACAATGATATTGTACACAGAACCATGCAAGTGCCACACTTTGCATTTTTAACAGTGTATATTTGTACCCAATGTGCACATTACAAGTATTACAACTGTATACACCAGAGGTTTATACAGTTTTGCTTAATTTTGCTTTACATGGCTCAAAGTATGTGCACAAAGCATAAATTAACATTGACAGATTAAGAAGATTATGCTCTACAATGGCCAGATTAACTAGTTTTTTAGACAGTGTATTCTTATTTTTAAAAATAAAGGGCTTATTGTGTTGAGTTCATGCTGCATTAAGAGATTTGTTAAATGTGCTCAACTTGTCAATGTTGACATGCAACAAATAATAAACTGTTCTTCTCTGCTCTCTCCTCAGTTCTGTTATTAACTTCCTCGAGACTTTGTCCTTTCCCTGAGTGAATTAATCTCTGTTTTACAGCCTGTGCATTATGAAGAGAAGAACTGGTGTGAAGAGCAGTATTCTGGGGGCTGCTACACAGCCTACTTCCCACCAGGCATAATGACTCAGTATGGAAGGTACAGTATCTATTTATAGTGGGCTTTGGAGGGCTAAGATAAGACCAAGTTAATAAATATCCTCAGAAAGGGTCATAAATCCTCTGTCACTGTTCACTTCATACCTTTAAGATCACTGGGGGATGTTTGAAATGGGATAACCTTCCACTTGTCTCTGTTGGGCTTTGTGATGGATGAGTTCAGTACCATGAGGGGCTTTCATTCACTCCTGTTGTTTGGTGAGTTCAGCTGAGGAGGTTTGGGAAGGGAGTTGGGAAGCTCCCATAGTCTGATTACAAAAATGGCTTTGGATGTTTGAGATCAGTGTAACCATTTCAAGCACACCTTTAGCTGATTAAAAAAACTGACAGAGACTTAATTCTTGCTGACATTGGTGGTAATGAGTGATTCCTTTGGACCATTCCTTTTTTTTTAGCAGTGAAAGCTTAATATAGTGATCAGTGTGCCATTGTATACAGTCCTCTCCCACTTAAGTTTTTGCATGAAAATAAGATTTACCAAGAAGAAAAAGACTTACTTCAGATTGGTGATTTGATTTAGGTACACAGGTTTTAATGGGGTAGAAGAGCTGTACTTTTGAAGTTTAAATTCTTATAATTTAAAAGTAACTTAGAGCAATAAAGCAGTTATAACAAAGAGCTTATGGAGGCCTTAGTATTTGAGGTAATTAAAATGATAACTATTGCAGATTCTGGCAAAAATAGAGTTAAAACAATGCTTTTTGTTTATTTACTTATTGCTTCAAATATTATGGGGATATATTTCAGAATGCTGCACTGTGCCAGTAAGGCCTGGCATTGGTACCCATGCCACAGGCTGGAACTGTGAGACAGTGTAAGTCTCATCTCAAAATAGTTGTCCTTTTCACCTGTAGCTGTCATTTTCACCTATGAACAGTGTAAACATTTAAAAATGTTCACTGTAAGAAATTAAATGCAACCCAGACTCCCCCTCCAGCTCCACTCACCCAGTGCTATTATCTTCAAGTGCTTGCTGTCATTTAAAATATTTTTATTCCAGCATTAACCCAGCTTTTTCAGTTCTCTCCTGACACAGCTGATGTGACTTTTTGCTTGTCCCCCTCCAGGATCATTCGGCAGCCCGTTGGCAGGATTTATTTTGCTGGCACAGAGACAGCCACTGAGTGGAGTGGGTACATGGAGGGGGCTGTCCAGGCTGGAGAAAGAGCAGCCAGAGAGGTACAGATGCTCAGGGAACACTGTCAAATGTCCTGTGGAAAATTAAAGGTCTTGTGGTTGGAGGGGAAATGAGAACTGAGTGCTTTGGGTGTTCTGAATCTCGATGCAAATCCCTGCAAAGGGGATTGACTTCAAAAAGGATGAAGGTTTTGCACTTCGATTTGGAATGTTAGGAAGGGCTCTGGCTATTTCGTCAAGCTCTCCCCTTGTTTCTACGATTAAATTCTTTCTTCTTTTACAGAAGTCCCAAACTGTCCCCCAGACATTTTTCTCCCAAATCTGTTAATCATTGTACTGAGAGATCCTGGCTCTTAGAGCAGGGAACAGCTCAGTCCTGCAGCTCTGCACACCAAGCCAGGCCCTTCCTCAGTGTTTCCAACACAGTGATGTTCCACTGAGACAACCTTAACACAGAGTCCCTAAACAAGGACTTAGATATTTTTTTCTTCTGAGAAAATGCCAATTTCCTGAGTGTTTTCCAGAACATTACAGTTTATGGAGCAGCAAACGAAATTTAATCTTTGTTTTATGAGGTGAAGGGAACCTTGTGGCTAAAAATCAGTCAAGGACCACAAATTGTCCTGGAAGGAACGTGGAGAGTTCATTTAGCCCATGCCTCTGCCCCAAGAGATAGAGATCAATTCTTCATAAATTGTCCCATTTGAGAAAATTATACCAAAGCTGCTCCTGAAAAGATCCTGAGATCTCATGACCTCTCTGGTGTAAGGACATTGCAGCAGAGCCTCTTCAGCAGAGCACTAGATAAGTGCACTTGACTGGTAAAAATTTTGATGTTTTTCTTTCCTTACTTACTTATGAAAGGAAAACATGTTGAAAATTCAGTGTTTCTCACTCTCCTGCACTGAAGAGTTTACACTGCCAAGAGTCTTGTCTACACTAAAAGCGCTTTCTAAAAGATGTTAAATCTTAAATCTACAAATTCCTGGAATAGAGAAAACATTATAATCACCATCTCCTTTATTTCACTGTAGAAGAAACTAATCTTGCTATCTTCTCTGAATATAATTTCAAACAGTCTTTGCTATCCTACTCATCTCTGCTATCTTTGGTTCTTTGAATGGGAACTTTCCCATTGCAAAGGTTTTAGTTTTAATTTTGCCTTTTTCTGGCTGAAAGTAGTGGTCTTTCATCACTCCCAGGATGCTGTTCCTCTTCCTACATCAGGATAAAATTTGCAAAACAAGCTGTTCCTTCTAGCTGGTGTCTTCTTGTCTCACTTTGCCATGAGTGTCTGCTTAACTCTTAGTCATAATCACATTATCCTGTTCCCTGGGACTGGCCAAATTCCAGTATATTGCAAGGACTAACTAAGCATAAAGAGATTTTTCTGTCTCTCTGTTCCACTAGGAGGGGTGTCTTATTAAATATCAGCCCTTTCCAGAAATAAGTTGTAAAAGGTTGAGTTTTCTTTTAAAATTTGAATACACTGTGATTTATGTGCTCAGTCGTGCCATTTTTAAACAATGATTGAAGCCAGGTTGCTTTTTTTTTCCTGTCTTGAGGAATCAGTGGTACTTATTGAGAATGTTGTTTGTTTTCAGATACTGTTTGCTATGAGGAAAATCCCAGACAGTGAAATTTGGAAGCCAGAACCTGAATCAGTTGTAAGTATTTCTGCAGATAAAATGGATTGGGGTTTTTTTCTGCAGTTTTGCTGATGAGACAAATATTTTTGTCTGTTTTTATATAAGTTCACTGAATCAAAGCCACAAAAAACTTCCCCTTTTTCACCAAAACTTCCCTTCCTTAAAAAAGGAAGAGGATACAAACCCATGTGACAAGTCTGTAAGGCAGGATTGGAAAGAGCTGCAGTTCTTAACTGGGCTGTGAATCCTTTCCATGTGTGTGTTCTTCCCTTTAACTGAGCAGAAAATCTGGATATACTGCTTCTTGGTAAGATATTACTGCTTCAACCCAGTTCTGTTCCTGCTGCAAGAATCTCTTTGATTTATATCCCTCCTCACAGTGGAGATGTATGTGGATGATGGATGCTCTCCCCACAGGATGTGCCAGCTTTGCCCATCACTACAACCTTCTGGGAGAGGAACTTGCCATCTGTGCCAGGACTGCTAAAGCTGATTGGATTTTCCACTTTCTTCACCTCTGTGGCTGCAGCTGGGTTGTTTGCCTACAAAAAGGGACTTCTGGTTCGAAACTGAAAAAAGGTGCCAGTTCAAGGCCTCACAATTGAGTGATTTTCTCTTTTATTTTCAGAGATTTTTTCTCTTTTTTTTCAGAGAGTTTATATATTTTTTTTCTCTTTTCCCCCCTTTTTTCTTTTTTTTTTCTGTTTTTTTCATTTTTTTCCTTTCTCTTTTCTCTTTGTTTTCTCTTTTTCTTCCTTTTCCCCCCTTTTTTCCTCTTTTTCCCTCTTTTTTTCTCTTTTCTTTCACTTTTCTCTTTGTTTTATCTTTTTTCTCTTCTATTTTTTCTCTTTTTTCTATTTTTTCTCTTTTTTTCTTTTTTTTTCTCTTTTTTTCTCTTTTTCTCTTTTTTCTCTTTTTTTCTCTTTTTTTCTCTCTTTTTCCCCTGTTTTTCTCTTTTTTTCTCTTTTTCTCTTTTTTTCCTCTTTTTTCTCTTTTTTCCCTTTTTTCCCTTTTTTTCTCTTTTTTTCTCTTTTTTCTCTTTTTTTCTCTTTTTTCTCTTTTTTCTCTTTTTTCCTTTTTTTTCTCTTTTTTCTCTTTTTTCTCTTTTTTCCTCTTTTTTTCCATCTTTTTTTTTCTTTTTGTTTCTCTTTTTGTTTCTCTTTTTTTTTCCTCTTTGTTTTTCTCTTTGTTTTTCTCTTTGTTTTCTCTTTTTTTTCCCAATTTTTTTGTCATGTAATTTTCCATCTCCAGAGTCTGAGGAAGAGGTGAAAATAGTAGAGAAAATAGGCAAGAGGGAAGGGATATAGTAAAGGGATCCAGATTGAAAAAGAACCCCTGTGATCCAGCCCTACTCCTAGCAGTAACTTCTTGATTGCTGAGTTTCTGGGGTACCAAGTGTTACCACCTTGAGATTTTGATCCAGATTTCAGAACAGAAGTGACAAAATACCTCTCTGAAGCCTTTTCTGGTGAGGTTTCTGGTTGGTTTTACTCCTCTGTTGAATCAGACTCTGAACCCCAAGTCTCTACATGCCCTATTTGTGCTGTACTGTAAAACAAAATCTCTAATTGTAAACAAAGGATTTCTGCCTTCCTGTGGGGTAGACTGAGAAAAGAAACCCACAGCTTACAGAATAATCAGATAGTTAATGCAAGTCTAGTAAGAAACTATTAGTATTTTTATTTCTTACCCAGGTAGCGCCTAAGGGACAATCCAGGATAAATTTATCCATCTGAACTATGCAAGTGCAACCACAGGATGTTGGCGTTTCCAGTGGCATATATGTCCTACAGTGAGCTCAAGGGCAATAGTTCTGCTGTGTTTGGCAATGTGGTTGAATTTCAGGCTCCCCAGATGTGTCCACAGCTGCCTGGCACAGCAGAGCTCCTGTCCAGTGCAGCCTGTCTGTCCCTGTGAGAACCTTGAGGCTGTCTCTTGCCTGCTAGGGCACAATAGGATTGAAAATGTAGTGTTGGCATTAAACAAACAAAAGAAAAGAAAAACAAACAAAAGAAAAAAACAAACAAAACAGAAAAATCCCCAACTGATTTGCCCCCAAACTCTTCCTTCATGCTGAACACAGTTTTGCTGATTTAGAGTTTTGGTCTTTCCTAACAACCATATTGATGGGATTAGCAGTTCCACTTCTGCCTGCTGTGGTGTGTTACACTGACTATGCACTTTTGGTAACTAATAAGGGATCTGAATGATAGTGAGATCAAAGAGAACCGTGGATTGCAGAGTCGAGTGCAAGTGCTTCTGCTCTCTACAGCTTGGTACTGTGCAAAACAAAAAGAAAAAGAGAGAAGATAGAAAGAAGGCAGTATGCAGAAGTAGGGGGAGAAGTAAGAAAAATAAAAATCCACCCACCAAAACCTCAGTGTCTCCTTGTCAGTGTGTTGGTACTTTGTTTGAGATATTTCTGCTGTGTTACCTGTGCACAAGATGGAACAGGGAGACACAGGAGTGGCTGAGAACAAGATCTGGTGCACATGAAGCTGGAGATGTCTGGAATTTTTCAGAGCCTGTTTGGTGCACTTCTCCCTTCAAGGAGTAGCAATTTATATGTAAAAAATATTGGATTGCAGTAAAGAGCTGTGGAGAGAAGTATAATAATAACTTCAGCAGCTGGTGTGAGCAGACGGTGAGGAGCTGTATCACCAGTCCCAGGCAGACTTTTTGGGCTAGCATCTGATCTTACTTGTGTAGAGCACTACTTTGTTCTCCAAATAGTCCCACAGAAAGGCACTGAACTGCTTGGAAAGCTGTAATATTTGTGAGCAAGCAGCACCTCACTTTCTGGCCCTTAGGTTTTGTTCTTTTTAACTTGATGTGGTGGTTAAACATCATCCTGGAGCAGCAGCTTGGGTTTTATCACAAATGAATGGCCTCATAACAGCCTTTTAAAATGCATGGGGGAACTTTTCAGGCATAAAGATCTTTAAGGCAGAGGAGGAGTGCAGCAGTGTGCATATGGCCTCTCTGGTTGTATCACATGGAGCTCTAATTTGCTGGGACATTTGCCTGCTGTAGGGAGCTTCTATGTGACTTTCTCTCCCTGGGATTTATTTACTACGTGAATTAAGAACTGAAAGCGGAATGGGAAGTTCAGAGCTTTGGAAACTCACACAATTGTCAGGCCAGAAATAAACACAGGAACCTAAATTTGGGAAGACATATTTGAAGTCCTGGCCCCAATATTTGTAAGTGCTAGACAGTGAATACATAGATTAAATACAAACAGCTGCTGCATTTGCAGATGATTTTTCTGCCAAAACTGTTTGGAATTCAGGTCCTGCTTCTGCCCTAGAATACACATTCTCTAAAGGGGAGCAAATTCATGAAACTAATGAGGATAAATTGGTTTTATTCACATCCAAAATGTATTTCTCTCTTCTTTGCTCCTGAACCTGGCAGAAGTTTTTCCCAGTTTAGCAAGATTGGGGGACACAAGGGGAGAAATTCCAATCAAAACCAGAAATTAGGTAGTTAAAACTGAACTGAATCATAACTTAAGCTTTTCATGAGATTGGCCAATTAAAAAAAAATATTGAAAAGTTTCTATACTTATAAGCCTTTTTTATTCTTAGTTTCAAAGTGAAAGAAAAATGGGGAAAAAATATAAAGCAATCCCACAAAGCATTTCTCATCTTATTCTGCCATAACAAAAGTAGGTGAGAGGGATTCATTCAAAATAATATATTCAAAATAAATTTGGTTTCTCTGAGATTGCTAATCAAATCTGTCTGGAACTGGGAGGTCTGAACTGTGACATCTGTATTAACACTCTAAAATCTCTGTCTTCTTCCTTGCAGACTGCCAAAGCTTTTGGAAAGCTCTCTCTGTCTTTACAGCCGTGTCTTGCTATGATTGTGCTGTGGACCTTCCCACCACTATGGGATTAAAAAAGGATTTGCCACTGTTTTCTCAATATTTCCACACAAAAGGAGCTGTGGCACCTTGTGTACATGGATGCCAGCCTGATGAGGGAATTGACAAATGGAGGTAGAGAATCAAGCTGCTTCCCTGTGGGTAGAGGGAACTGTTAGCACTGGCTTACATTTCTGAAATTAAATTCATGCCAACCCTTTGAAGAGAGGAATGAAGTCTGTTTTAATGGATAACCAGTCATGCTGTATTCTTAATTTACTGACACATTTGATGAGACTACTGCTATCATGAAAGTTCCAAGAGTTTACCAGCTTTGTAAAATGTACTATAGGAACAACCATGGAAGTAATTGTATTTGTCTCTTACAAACTGAACTGTGTTACCATGCATATTTTGTAATGCTCATAAGAGTTTACAAAAAAAAAAAAAAAAAAAGAAATTTCTTCTACGCTGTTCTGATAGCCACTGTACATTGCAAGGAATGATGGGTCATGGTATAAAAATCTGCATTAACCAAAGTACTTGAAATCTAATTGTATAGACTACTCAACAATAACAAGGATGTGAAAAATCTGAGGAAGCCCCCTTGTCTTCCCTTTAATTTGTGCATTTTTTTCCCCAGTGCAGATCTTGATTCCAAATAGCACATCTGCTCTCAATACAAAGATATGAATCATGTAATTAAGTTCCTCTCTGAGCATTGTCCATCACTGGAACCTATGGCCTGGACAAGAAACTATAGGGCTTAAAGAAACTTTTTGTGTCCACAGTGGGGCTGTTGTTTCACTGAAGTAGGCTTTACAGATGTGCAGAAATTTTAAGATTTTTTCCCCTTTTTTTGAGACATGATAAAGTAATATTTTTGAGGAAGAAGGAATTGTATGGCCTCCAGAAATACTAGGGAGCCAAGATTAAATAATAGACCTGCCACTGCTCTTGGGCAAGAAGCAAACCCCCTCAAATCACAGGTGACAAACATTCACAAACAAACCTGACCTATGTTCAAACGAACTAACATTCCCTCTCCTGTCTCCACCAACTTAAGATCACCCTGATCTTCCTTCTGTTGAAGAGCAGAGTGTAAAAATGAGACAGCCAAAGCAGCCTGGCTTTCCAAGTGTCTCTGCAGTGAATTCCTTTAGTCTTAGACTGCTGCTTGTGGCGTGTCTGCTGTGCTCCTGTGCAGCTCCGTGCTCAGTGGTGCCTGCCTCTGTGTGTTGGAAAATAAATTTTAAAAGAGTGACTTCACTTTGCAGGAATATATATGCTCTGTGTGTGTGTGATGAATTTGTGCCTTTTATAACTGTAGCATTTTCTAAAGTGCCTCTGTGGTGACTGTCTCCCTTGGTTTCCTTCTTCAGCTCTCTTTTAAATAGGCTCTTGCAGATATTTTTATCTGACAGCTGTGAAAATTTTTTAACCTTAATTAGAATCAATAAATATTGTCATGTCACATGTGTTGTTTGAGGCTTTTCTTTTGTGGAAGCCCCTTTTGACTTGGATGTAGTGGTACTTACTGACACAGCATTTTGCATTTCAAATGTGTAACTTAAGCTTTTCTTAGTAAAGAAAACTCTGTAAAGAAAATGAGAGTATAAAATAAGAAAATACAAGCCCACCCAAGCAACCCCCCAAAACAGTGCAAAAAAACCTCCCACTCAAGCCCTTAAATACACAATTGGAAAAAAAATCAAACCACATTTGGTAGTAGTATAGATGACCAACTCTCTTACACTTAAGAATTACTTTTTACTATTATAGGGCAGGTGACTCAAACTGAACATAAGAAACAGACCTTGTACCAAATACTGTGTGATGTAAACATAAAAACCCTAGAAGAAAAGGGAGACCAAAATCACCTAATTTCACCCACCAGCTCAGTGTCATTGCTAGAGAGATAATGGAACTGAAAAACAAATTTGCTCCTGGGAAGGGACCTGTGTTGCACAAAACTGTTGGCCATGAATACTGGAGAAATTGTAACCATCCATGTGAAAAACATCTGAAGTGTGCAGTGCTCTTTGTATAGGCTTAACTTTCAGCATTACAAGTTATAAAGGAGCACAAATACAATGAAAGCAAATACCCTCAACTAATCCTTCACACACTTTCTAAAGCATCTCTCCCCTAAGAAACGTGTCAGAACCAGCAATGCATTTCACAGCCCTCAAAGCAGCCAGCAAGAGGTTGTGCCTCTAAAACATCACTGCTATATTGGGTTTGCATGGCCTGGGTTTGGAAGCTGGGGGACTACAGGGGTGGTTTCTGTGAGAAGATTCTGGAAACTTCCCCCATGTCCAGGAGATCCAATCCCTGACAGCTCCAGGATGGACCTACTGCTGGCCAGGGCTGGGCCAGTTAGAAAAGGTGGAAACACCTCTGGGACAACAAATTTAGGAAGGAAAAAAAGTTATAGTGCAGATGTAATTGCAGCCAGAGAAGAGCAGGGTGAGAATGTGTGAGAGGAAGAGCCCTGCAGACAGCAAGGGCAGGGCACAGGGAGGGGCAGGAGCTGCTCCAGAGGCTGGAGCTGGGATTCCCTGCAGCCCTGGTGAGACCCTGGTGGGGCAGCTGTGCCCCTGCAGCCCAGGAGGGCTCAGGGATGCAGAGATCACCTCAGCCCAGGAGGGCTCAGGGATGCAGAGATCACCTCAGCCCAGGAGGGCTCAGGGATGCAGAGATCACCTCAGCCCAGGGAGGAGACCCAGAATGGGGCACAGGGATGCTGAGAGGAGGCTGTGAACCCATGGGAGGCCCATGAAGAGAGGAGCCCACCCTGGAGCAGGATTCCTGGCAGGGTTTGTGACCCTGTGGGGGACCCACATTGGAGCAGGCTGTGCCTGAGGGGCTGACCCTGTGAAAGAATAACCCACAGTGAAGCAATTTATGGAGAGCTGTTGCCTGTGGGATGGACTCACATTGCAGAAGTTCATGGAGAGCTGTCTCCCATGGGAGGGATCCTGCACTGGAGCAGGGGAAGGGCTCCTCTCCCTGAGCAGTGGCAGGAGCAATGTCTGATGAACTGACCATAACCCCATCCCCATCTCCCTGTGCCACTGGGGGGAGAGGAGGGAGAGCTGGGAGGAAGTTGTTTTTGCAATTTATTTTTACTTCTCATTATCCTGCTCTGATTTTGTTGCTAATAAATTCAATTAATGTCCCCAAACTCAGCCTGTTTTGCCCATGATGGAATTTGATGACTGATCTCTCCCTGTCCTATCTTGACTCATGAGCCATTTGTTATATTTTCTCTCTCCTGTCCTACTGAGGAGGGGAGTGACAGAGTGGCTTTGGTGAGTGTCTGGCATCCAGCCAGGGTCAAGCCACCCCAGTGTTTTTGGTGCTGAAACCCAGGATTATAAAGATTTTGAGATAAGGATGGTAATTGGGAAAGTTTGGGCAACGCATGGACTGAACATTGTTAGACAGTAGAATGTTCATGGTGAACTTGGCTGTAATTGTGGTGGAGGCACAAGGGGTGGATTTTGTGTGAATTGAAAATTTTTGTTCTGTGTTGTGATAATGTTATTTTGATTTTTGTGTGGGAAACTTTTGTCTTTGGTTGGTTTGGTTGATGAGTGCAGGCTGTGTGATGGATGTGGATTTTAATGATAATTCTTAAATAGTTAAATATGTGATTCACAGAGGTGAGGGGTGGAAAGTGGAGTCAGGTTTGACCTACCTTTTTAACCCTTTGTTCAGGCATATCTTGGAACATTACAGAGGACATAATTGAAATGGAATTATTATTAATTTAGTTATTTACAAAGCTTCAGTGTGCATTTCAAAGAGACTGTGTTAGCCAAGGGGTGCTTCATTATTTCCATCAGTCCAGTGCACAGAAAATTAACGTGGACAGATTAATACAGAAGAAATCAATTTTGTTTAACATCTGTAAAAGATACAAATATGATTTCCCAAGAAAACAATTAGAAATCCCACTCATTGTTTGGAAGAGGATGGGATGCGTGTACAAATTATTTGGCTAAATCATGCAAAACTCAGTGCTACTATAAGAGCTGAGGATAATTTTTTTCTTCTTGTTTTGTGTAATCCTAACAATTGCTCATCTGGAGCAAATCCCAAAATGTTGGAGGGACTGATGAGTTTTGCCTTCTGGCTCAAGACAGGATAAATTCTGCTTGAGCCTGTGGAATTGTCTCAGAAAAAACCAAAAATCCAAGAATGATAGGCCTCAGATGGTAGAACCAAAGTACAGTTTGGTATCTGCTGGAAAAAAAGACATTTTTTCTCAGGATGGTCCTGCTCTTTGGTGTGGGCGTGGAAGGAGGCTCCTCACCCTCATCTGCTGTTAGAAGCCATGCAGGTACTGTAGGACCCCTACAGACATATCCTTCTCTCTCTGTGTCCTTGTAGGAGGGATGGAAGGGATTGTGAAATTCAGTTTTTCGATGGAATTTACTTGCATCTCACTTTTCCTGCAAAGAGCACATATTTACCCACCCAGAGGGCAGCTCATGAGCTAAAACTCAGTTGCCTTGTGCCTCTCAGACACTCGAGGGCACCTTGTCCAGCCTCCAGCTGCTGCCCTAAAGGAGGCAAGATGCCTAAAAGAAACTGTTGTCATATATTGCAAAGGTTCTATTGTCATATTGCAAAGGTTCCATATTGCTAGAGCTTCATACCCCCTTGATGTTTCTTGTAGGCAGCTCCTCTAGGCACTGACTCTTTCTTTTCCTCACAGCAGCCAACTGACTCCAGTTCCCCTCAACCAACCAATCCACTCTTTTATAACACTGTTCTTATTGGCTACAGGTGTGGCCTGTTAACATCAGGCCTGCTCCTAATCTTTAGTAACTGGTTCAGCTGCAACTCTTTAGGGGATAAGAGTACATTCTACACCACCTTCATTTACCCATACCCCCTACGATTCCCCCTTTTTCTTTCAATTACAGAGTTGCAGCATTTCTAGAAGTACATATTCAAATAAATTAACATTATGACATATCCATATATTTCATTCAGAACCAATAGTTATACAGATATTCAGACAACATATTACAAATATATAGTACAAATATATATATTTCTGAGTGTTGGTTCAGTTTTGCAGCTTTTCTCAGTTTACAAAGTACTTCTCTTCAAAATCTTTTATACTCATATTTAACAAACACTAATAGCTACAATTGATATATTTTACCAATAATTTAGCATTCAAGTCCTTTTCCCCAAATCCACAGGATCATATAGTCAAGTCCTGTTTCCCCAAATCCACAGGGTCATATAGTCAAATCCTGTTTCCCCAAATCCACAGGGTCATATAGTTTAGTATTCAAGTCATTTTTCCCAAATCACAGGGTCATATAGTTTAGTATTCAAATCCTTTTTCTGAATCACATCGGGGTGATTTCTTATCACATATTGCAGAGGTTCTATTGTCATTACATTGTAAGGGTTCCACATTGATAGAGTTTTGTACCTCCTTGATGTTTCTTGAAGGCAGCTCCTCTAGGCACTGACTCCTCCTTATCCTCACAACAGCCAACAAACTCCAGTCCACCTCAACCAACCAATCCACTCTTTTATAACACTCTTCTTATTGGCTACAGCTGTGGCCTGTTAACATCAGGCCTGCTCCTAATCTTTAGTAATTGGTTCAGCTGCAACTCTTTAGGGGATAAGGTTACATTCTACACCACCTTCATTTACCCATCCTGTATCCCTCTACAAGAAAGCTCCTAAACCAGCCCTGCCCTGCAGCACAGATGATCTTTAGCTACCAAACTGGGCAGATTCCACCTCCCACCAGCTGCTGAAGGCAATTAGGTATTTCTGGGGCATTTAGCTTTGAAGAAATGCACCAGGGATGATGTGGGCCCTGTGAATCTAACATGGCCCATGTTAATAGGTAGCTGGAAATATAATGTGTTAATTCACAGCTGTCCTTTACCCAGGCAGGCTGTAGATGAATTTGCTTGTCATTGGAAACAGAGCCATGATATTCTAGTCATATTATTAGCAGAGTTTGCTAGAAAAGTCTTCAGTTAGCAGCTGAGTGCCAAGATAAGCTGTAAAAAATATACCTGAGTAAGAAGCTTTTAAAGCTGATTTTAGTGTGCATGGTTTATACAGACAGTAGCAATAAGCTATCCTGAAGCTAGGCTAGAAAAAGTTCAAAAAAATAATATAAAAAAATAATCATAGAATAGTTTGGGTTGGAAGGGATGAAAGGGGATGTTTCTAGGTCATTTAGTCCAAACCCCTTGCCATGGGCAGGGACATTTTTAACTAGAACAGGGTGCTCAGAGCCCCATCCAGCCTGGCTTTGAACAATCCCAGGAATGGTCATCTACAACTTCTCTGGGCAGCCAGTTCCCTTGTCTCACCCTATATCTAATCTAAATCTATCTCCTTTTAGTATTAACCCCTTTGTTCTATCACAACAAGCCCTGTTAAAAAATCCCTTTCCAGCCCTTTTAGGTACTGGAAGGTTCTCTGAGGTCTCCCCAGAGCCTTCTCTTCCCCAGGCTGAACAACCCCAATTCTCTCAGCCTGTTCTTGTAACGGAGGTGCCCCAGTCCTGTCATCAGCTCAGTCACCCTCCCCTGGGCCCACTCCAGCAGCTCCATGTCAAAATACCTGTGAAGCACCCACTGAAACACACACTGCTTCATCCTCTGGGACTGACCCAGTGCCAGGCTGGCTCATCCCAGATCTCCATTCCTCCCAGCACTGCTGAAAGAGGCAAACCAAGTTGAGTCCAAGCTGGTCTCACCCTGTGTTTTTGACAGAAGGTGAGATGCTGTTTCTAATTTAGAAGCAAA
This sequence comes from Setophaga petechia, assembly GCA_024362935.1. Classification (NCBI taxonomy): domain Eukaryota; kingdom Metazoa; phylum Chordata; class Aves; order Passeriformes; family Parulidae; genus Setophaga; species Setophaga petechia. Next base: position 2,890,511 of record JANCRA010000020.1, read on the forward strand.
AGGTATTAGCTTTCTTCCAGGGCTGGTTTTTTGCTGTGTTCACAATGAGTTTTCTGATAGTAATATTTCTAATCTTTTCTTAGCAGAACAGCCCCAACAAAATAATCCATTTCCATCCAGCTCCATTTACTCTGACATCTACAGGCTCTGTAGACGCCTTCCCACCATCCCTGCAGGTTTGTGGGGGAGAAAATGCCTCATCCAAATCCAGGTGATCCATTCATCCGACCTCTCAGGTTTCTGTGGTTGAAATGGCTCCCGAGGTATTAAACAGTCTTTTTTCCCAGCCCCACAACCAAAGAAGAAGTCGAGATTCCTCGCCTCTGGTCCTCAAGGTTGTTTATTTTCTCTTATCTGTCACATTCTTTCTCTGACCTGCTGAGGTCTGTCCAGGGTTGAGGCACCCTAGCCACCCTTAGGGTGGTGCTAGCTTTTTATACTAAGGACTATGTGTGTTTTATTTACAATAATTTCCCAATACCTATCACCTATGTTAGACAGTCTGTCCCTACCCTAAGCCAACCCAAAAGTGCCACCATCACAGCAGAAGATGGAGGACAAGAAGAAGAAGGACAGGACACACCCAGATTCCTCCATCTTGTCTCTTGAAGCCCCATTCTAAAAACCCAAAAATTCCACTTTTTCACTCTGTGCCAAATTAACTATCATTCTACTTAAACTCTTGTGGCTTGTAAATCTTCACACAAAGTTGGTAATTGTTTCCATGGGTTAAAATCAAAGGCACAGGCGTCCTTGATTCTGTGCCAAGGTCTCTGAGCTCCCTGCCAGGGCAGCCAGAGGAATGTCCTGGGTTCTGACACTGACCTACAGCAGAAAGGGGCTGAGCAAACACAGACCAGCCTCATCTGCCCAAGGGCATAATGTCATGGAACTTTAGCAATTTCTTTGAGATGGGGAGTGTCTCTGAGTCCCTGCAGCAGCAGAGACTCCAAGAAGCACTTGAGGAAGTGGTACCCAGCAGAAGCACCAGCCTTTGGATGATTTGGTTTGTCAAGTGGCTCTGGTTGCCCCACTGCCTACTGGGATTTAACACTGCCCTCGAATATACTCTGGTGCTTGGCTGGCAGGGAGCAGGGAAATGGAAACGTATCAATAATGCACTGAGGCATCCTTGTCAGCCCTCAGGCTGTGCCTAATTTGCAAATTCTCCAAGCTGTACGAAAACACTTTGCACAGCAGTGTTGCATTTAGCAGAAATTACATTATAATTTCAGATGTAGAAACTTCTACTCCGGGTCTGAGGAAGGGAGGTGTCCCATTGGGCTGTGCAGTCATTATCTTCAACAATTGAAATGCATGCTTGTACTTCATCAAAATCAAGGGAAGACATTACTCCAGCCTCCTCTTGCCAATTCAGTCCAAAGTGGAACAAGACTATTTAACTAAATTAGAAACTATATTATTTCCCAATAATTCTTTATGAGATGGAGTGTGGCCAGAGCAATTTTTCAGAGTGCCAGCACCTCTATCCATCCCTGCAAAGCAAATTGCCCCTACAGAAACTCCCTTCTCTGAGAAGGGGAATGCCCAGGAGCATTTAGGATCTGTGCTCACACATTTCTTCCAGCTCCTTTATGCTGCCCAGCAGGAGACAGGACTCGAGTTTCCCTTTGGAGGAAGTTTTGCAAAGCTGGCAGGGGCTTGGTGCCTCAGCCATTTCACTGCCCTGATTTCTGCCAGGGGCTTTGTGCCTCAGCCATTTCACTTCCCTGATTTCTGCCAGGGGCTTTGTGCCTCAGCCATTTCACTGCCCTGATTTCTACCAGGGACTGGCCAAGGCCAGAGGCTGCAGGGATGGAGTCTGCCTTCCTCTGCTTCCTCCAGTGTGGCACGTCAGAGCTTGGAGATGGGTGAGAATTTATTTTTAAAGCTGGGGACTTGCATAATTTCCCTTTAGTGTGCTTCTCTTCCAGAGTTCAACAGGAAGGGTGAACACCAGGGCAGAAATGCCCACAGAAACCTTTCTAAAACCAAAGTGTGAAGCTCCTGACATATATTTTTTTTGTGAGGTGATAAAATGCTCCTATGAGGTAGCCCAGCAGATGACAGGCTTTGTTTCAGCCTGTGCCATGCTGCTGAGCTGGCCATGCTGTCTGCAGCTGGTGTCTGCTGACAGAAATCCTCCTCAAATGCCAGCCTCTCCCTTTTGAAACTCAGCCAGATGTCCTGCATTTAACCAAGGTTTTGATGAAAATGATGGGGATCAGGCTATAATCCAAGGAGTTTTCAAGTGAGTGATCTGGTCATGGAAGTCCAAATGCCAACACAAGCAATAATTTTGTCCTTTCCTTCATTTTCAACCTAATCTCAAGTGGCAGCTGCCCTCCTGTACTGTGAGTGGCAGGCGTATTTCATAAAGAAGAACTGTGGGAAGATACAGATGGCAAAGGGCATCTGTCTTATATTTTCTTGTGCTTGGTAATGTTAGAGGCAGTGCAAATTCATGCCCCCGTCTGATCTGTTCATTATAGACCAGGGAGCACCACATCCCTGGGACTCCAGAGGAACAGATGTGTGGCTTGAAGGCGCTGCTGACCTCCTCTGGCGCCCAGCAAGGTGCCAGCACCACTGCCAGAGCTTCCCTCTCCTCTCACGTGTAATGGGATCTCACTTGGGAAACTTTTTTCCCTGCTTCTTCTATGTGTCCTGGGTTATTCTGTCTCTGTTATATTAGATGTGTCAGCCTGTTTTTTTAAGTTTTTCTAAGCCTTCTGATGTTTACATTCTTGTAACAAACTTTCTCACACACTTTATGTAAATAACTTGTAGTTTTGCATTCTTTTATGGAGAATGAGAAATCTAATGTAATGTTAGTTTGTCCAGTGTCATTGGAGAGGTGGCACTGTCACCCTCCAATCCACTGTCACTTTTGGAAAACTATAAATGTTGGAATCAGAATTAAACTTCGCTCTTTTTTGCCTTGGAAAATCCAGTGTCTGTGTCTTTCTGTTTCGTGTCCTAGAATGACAAAGATGAGTCAAAAAACCCCAAAACAAAGAGAGCAAGGAACAAGGAACAGAACCTGGAAATCCAAGCACTGCAAAAAAGAGCAGAATAGGAACTGCAGCTGGAGCCCAAAGCATTTGTTGCCAAGTGCAGGAGCTGAGTGGGAAAAGAAAAAGTTACAGTTCACTCACAAAGAGCACATTTGATTTCCCCTCCTGGATTTTCACCAAGATGAAATTTCCTTTCTCTGTGTGTGTATGTGAAAAGCAAATGTTGCAGTGGAGAAACAGCCCACAAGGAAGAGAGCTGACTATAGCCACCTTTCACAGTAGAGGACTTCTTTGTTGTTTGTTTTCTGTTTGTTTTTTTGGAGCTGGGAGCTGAACTCTGTGCAGAGAGCATAAAACCAGTGCCCAGCTTGACCCCAGAATGGTTCATGGCTGAGGAAAGCCTTTGCTGTCAGGCATCAGAACCTGGTCAGTGGGACATGGGAGCCAGCTGGTGGGAAACTGCAGGTTGAGATGTGTCAGACAGCATTGGCACATCACCCAGGCTGGTATTTTTGTTCAAATACGTAATGCTAATTTTGCCAGTAGTTGGGGGGTGTCTTTAATCCTTGGAAAAGAGATCAAGTAGAAACCTGGGGGCGGGTTTTTGTCAATTGATCCTATCTCCTTTCCAGCGTGTTTGTAAGCCTTTCTTTTGGGGTTCGCAAGATTCTGTTTCCCTTCCCGGAAGGAAATTTCATTTCCTTTCTTGAAGGGAAAAGGAATCTTGCGGTTTCAATGGGGATCAACAGAGGAATCTTTGGTGCAGGTCCCTGCCCTTGATGGCTTGCCACAGCTTTTGATGGGTTTGACTTTGGGAAAGAATTCTGGTGTTTTTTTAGGTATCCATGCCTTGTCCCTCATCTCTTCCCCTCCAAGATTTTTCTTCCTCCTTGACTTTTTCCCCTGCATTTGCAGCATCTGAGAAGTCAGTATTGGCAAGTTTTGGTCCTTTGCAATGCACCTGATTTTATCCTGGCCATTTTTTTGTCATCACAAAATTTCCTCAATTTTTTTTTTCTCCTCCAATTGCAATTCCTTTGATGGTATCTCCATTCCAGCGTGTTTGGAAGTTCTTCTTTTCTGTTTTGGCTTTCAGCGGGGATCAATTTTAGCAAGCTTTGCTGCATGTGCCTGCACTTGATGGCCTATGGCCTGCCTTTTGATGGCTTTGATTTTGGGAAAGATTTTTTTTTCTTTTTTTTTTTTTTCCAACTCTCCATGCCATGTCCCTCGTCTCTTCCTCTCCAAGTTGTGTCTTCCTCCCTGACTTTTTCCCCTGCTTTTGCAGCATCTGTGAGCTCAGTTTTGGCATGTTTTGGTCCTTTGCAATGCACCTGATTTTATCCTGGCCGTTTCTTTGTCATCACAAAATTTCCTCAATTTTTTTTTTCTCCTCCAATTGCATTTTTTTCTCCTGCCATTTGATGGTATCTCTATTCCAGCGTGTTTGGAAGTCCTTCTTTTCTGTTTTGGCTTTCAGCGGGTGTCAGTTTTGGCAAGCTTTGCTGCATGTGCCTGCATTTGATGGCATATGGCCTGCCTTTTTATGGCTTTGATTTTAGGAAAGATTTTTTTCTTTTTTTTTTTTTTTCAACTGTCCCTGTGATGTCGAATCAAATGTGAATCTAAAAGTATTGTTGGTGAAGGACTAGCAAAGAGGCCAATTGAAGGCAGCAACGTCTTGCTTCCCCAGAATCGATTTTCACATAGTAATAGGATGTTTTTGGTTGGGAGGGATCTTAAAGATCATCCCATTACAATTCCCTTTGATCAAAACATGCTGCTTAGGGCTGCATCCAGGGAAACCTTGAAAACTTCCAGGAATGGGGCATGCCCCAGTTCTCTGAGTATCCCATCCCTCACCATTTTGTGGCTGGGTGTACCTTTTTTTAGCAACCTGAGTGTGTCTGGTCAGTCCTGCCCTGTGTCCCACACAAGGAGCATGATTGGAAGGCCACTGTGTCCCTGGGGGACATCCACGTCCACTGCTCCAAAACATGGAGCCCCTGCAACCTGGCACTGCTTCCTTGGGATGGAGGCCCCGTCCTAGACCTGTCACACAGTGCTTTCCAACCAGAGGGGTTTGGGTTGTCAGTTCCCATGCCAGGAGGTTTTGGGCTGCAGGTAATGAGGGGAGGAAAGCCTTGCTAGGCTGATGGTGCTAAAAAACAAACAGTGGCTCTTCTCCTGCACCTCCTGCACATCCAGCCCCTGCTGACCCAGCAGACCATCCTGTTTCAGGGTCCTGTCCCCATGGGCTGGTTGATGGCAGCCAGGGGGGAGCAACCCTGTCACCCTTTGCAGGCAGGAGCTGCAGCCAAGGGGAATGGGCCAGGAGGAGGGAGAGTCTCACAGGAGCAGTTTTCCATCCCCAGGGTTTGGGCAAAGCTGCTATGCTATCTGTAAGCAAACCCAGCAGCTTGATTAAAAAGAGGCAGATCTCACATATATCATCCCCACTTGCTGATTTTGGCTGCCTGATCTGTGTGCTCAGTGGTGTTTCTTATTTCACTGCTACTATGGAGCATTAAGGTTGTTTTTTTTTCTCCCTCTGCTGTTTCTTCTGCCAGTGCTTGCTCTGGTCTTTGTTTTACTTCCAGCAGTCCTTTCACCTAAGGTTTTCCCATTTCCCAGGGGTGTCAATGTAATTTAGTTCCCACACTGGTGCTGAAGGACTTGGTGTGGACCCCAGCCTCTCTCACCTCACCCTGTATTCAAAGACGACAGAACATTTCCCACTTCTGCTAAAGGAGAGCAAAGCTCTTCCTCCAAAAATGGGACTGCCCAGCCTGGGTGAGGGCTCTGCTTGGCCCTCAAAAGAAAGAGGTGTTCCCCTGGTGCTTCATCCTCCCAGCTTTAATACCAGCAGCAGCTCACTTGGGGAGTTGTCAGTGGTGATAAACTCAGTCCCATTCTGCTTCAAAATTGGTTTAAGAAAGATGCCTGGCTGTTTAATATTTAAGCTAAATGTTTAATGTTTAAACAGGGAAATTGGTCTGATTGTCAGAAAGGGCACTAAAGCAGGATGGGAACTGGTCTATAATCTCTGACAAATGCTGCCCTTTCTCTGCAGCAGCCTGGTGCCTGGGAGCTGCAGGAGTTTCAGAAATGCCAATTTTAATCAATCTCACTCATTCCACTTGCTGCCTGCCAATCCCACAGCAGTGAGATGTGCCTTTCCCTGGGAAGGGGCAATGTTGTACCTGGCCCTGTTTAACAGTCTGAGATTAATTCAGCTGAATTGCATTGGTATTTCAAACCCCAAACTAATTTCTATAGAAATGTGTGTGGATAAGGTGAAAAGTGAAGCTGGACAGTGTTGGCTCATGGGTTTATTGCAGATGATTGGGGGTCCCTTTTACATGTGCACACAGAAGTTCTGATGTCAAGCCTGAAAATGAATGGCTCTAATTGCTACAAATACACCTATGGATAAATTATTTTTGAACGGTACAGGCAGTGTTTGTCAGGTGGTGGAAATGTCCCCCTGGGGTATGTGTGTGGCAGTGTGGAACTGTTTCACTCCACAAAAGGCTCATCAGCAGCCTGTGCTGCCTCCCTGCCTGGGCTGCATGCCCAGGGCACTCCTTGTGCACAGGAATCCCTGCTCAGCAATGGCTGGAGCTGGGGAGAGCACATTCAGCAGGGAGCCCTCAGCAATTCAGGTAACTCACAAAAAAGCAAGCAAGACAGAATCTGAAGAAAAGTTTATAAGAAGATCAAGGTTTCAGGACTATTGAAAGGCACATTTCACCCAAGTTGAACAACAGCTGAGTTCATGGACACGTACAACGCTCAAAAGTCATGGCCAAAAGATCACATAATGATGGCACATTGTGAAACATACATTCCAGACTTCAGTCAAACACTAAAGTGATTATTTTAAGTGTATCATGTACATAATAAGAGCAGAACAGGCAGATGCATCCAATTACTATAATTTACAAGGCAGTAATTTGAGCCTCAAATACAGTTCTCCTTATTAGAAGAAGGGGCTATGGATTAGCAGCAAAACGAGGGGCAGTAAATGGACAGGGAATCAGGAAGCTGCTGCCATTTGGAAAATAACAGCCAGCACCTGCTGCAAGTGGGAGGAATTTAACTTGGCTAATTCATTTCACTGTGCTGTGGCAGCACAGGGCTGGGCTGGATGGATGCTCTGAGGGCAGGCACCCTGCAGAGCAGATGTGCCCAGATGTTTCCTTGGCAGTGGGCAGGATGAAGTCCAGCCATGCCTCCTCTCTCCCTGTTCAGGGCTGTGCCTTGTGCTAATTACCTCCTTTCATCCAGCTCGGGGTTAAGCTTCACGTTGCGATGATTAATAATTAATCAAATGCATTTGAAAATTAATTTGGCAACTCTAGGACTGATTGGCATGTTAATCTCTTCTGTGCAGTGGGGATGGTATGGGAACAACCTCGGATGTTCTGAGGTGAATGCATGAGGGCATTTACTATCTTGTGTGGTGAAAAATAAAACACTGAGTGGAAACAAAAGCATTCTCCGAGACCTCTTTGCCACTCAGAAAAGGTGTGATCTGCATTTTGCCTTCCTGTATTAGGAATATATCATTGATATTATCATGTCCAACCAAAACCAAATGGACAAGTTTGAAAAACGCCCCCACAGTTGATTTATTTCTGTTTAACTGCAGTAGATTCGATGCATTAATTATGGGACTAAAAAGAAAAAATCATAATGAGAATAACTTTTTGCTCTTTCCAGCTGTCCATGCCACTTCTCTCCAAAATAACACTCATCTGGTGAAAGGGGAGGAGAGGGGGTGTGCAGCTCCCCCTGGTCCCCGCTAGTTCCGGCAAGCAAGTCCCTTTCTGACCAAGAGCGCTGCAGCAGCCACAGAGGAGACACACAGGGTGCAGCTCAGCAGGCACAGCAGCCCCGGGGCCGAGGGCAGGTTCCTCTCCCAGAAGCTCCTGAGGAATGGTCGGGCTGGGACATCCTGGGGGAGAGAGGAGATGGTGACTCCACAGGGTGTCCCCTCACCCTGAGATGGCAAACGCCCCCTGTGAGGCTGGGGAGGTGACAGGTATTCCCAGGTGGTGCAGGGAGAAGAGTCATGGCTGTGAGATTTGTGTTCTGTCAACCTGGACACTCACAGGACAGTGAAGATGGAGTTACTTGTGGCTGGAATAAGGCTTTATTTGGATTCAAAGCATGGCCTGGGACTGGGCAGAGCTAGGCTGCATTTTCCAGTCCCCCAGGCTCTGAGATCAGTGTGCTTGGCTCTTGGCCATCCACTCTTCAGACAGGGGTAACAATATTCCTTGGACAAGTCACAAAAATTAATGCCATCAGCATGTGAGGCGACTAAAGGCTTGCCTGGGAGCAGGGTGCACAGGAATCACTGAAATAGGGACACAGCTGACTGAAGGGTGCATGCCTGACTGGGTGACAGTGATACTCTGGCTCACCTTTGACTCGGGCTCTGGCATCCAAATTTCACTCTTGGAGATCTTCCCCATACTGTGCAGCACCTAGAAGAAAAAATCATTTGTACCATGTGAAAAAATTATAACCCACAATACTTCCAGTGTTGGAGAAACAGAGGAAGTCAGAGCAAGTGACATTGATAAAAGGTGTTACTATGACTAGCTGAAAGCCTCTTGAACCTGAAAGATGTACAGTGATTTCTACAGATTTCTGGAGCTTCTCTAAATATTTTTGTGGGTGGTTTTTATGTTCAAGGGGTTTTTTTTGTTTGTTTGTTTTGTTGGGGTTTTTTTGTTTGTTTGTTTTTTTCCTGAATAGAATTTAAAAAGCTTTTTCTCGAGGCAGTTTGAGAAATACCAAGGTGAGGTTACAGTCATGCACTTGGGACACAAAACCTGTTAGGAGTGATGCTTCCGGGATATGGAAACAGGAAAGATGCAACCCTGAGGCTCTCACAGCATAGAATTTTGGAGCCCTCCCTCCCTATTCAGGCAGTACAAAGCTTATCAAGGATTTTTCTTGAGAATAAACTGATTGTAACAACCATGGGGATTTTGGGGGGAAATGAATGCCTCCAGAAGACAGCTCACTGTGTTTGTAACTACTGCTCACAGGCACGGAGAAAAGACAAACTGGGTGACTTGAAATGAAGCAAATAATAGGGATTATAAGGAAAATATGACATTCTGTCAAACGGAAGTGAAAGACTGATTTTCCTTTAAATAACAACTCTGTGGCTTTGCCATGCAGTTGTAACTTCAGTGTGCACCCTTTAATGCTTTTTTCCCCTCCCTCCAGATTGTTGTAAAGGGATTTCACTGTGACTGGGAACCCAGCCCAACGTGTGTCATTCTGAGGAGATTTAGACATTATCAGAGCTGCACATTACAATTTCATAAGGCTCAGCTAACAGGACTGTCTTGTAAAAGGAGAAGCAGAAAGGATAGATCAAAAATTAAAACAATGTTCAGATTTTCAGATTTCTGCACAGGAGATAGCTGTGAGCATTTGAAATGACTTAGGTAAGTTTTAAAACATGCAGTGATTAATTTGTTAGAAATTGAGGTAGTCTATCTACAAGCAGCATAAGGTTGGGGTTTTTTTTCCTCTAGACATGCAGTACATAAGCTTTATTATATGTCTCCAGTTCAGTAATATTATGATTTGGCTGAGATTCTTGGCTTCACTTTATTCAATAACCAATTAAGTAAGTTTAAAAAATAAAAATACTTTGGTCACGTTGTTTTCTAGTATCCCTCCCTGCCAATTCTAGGAGCCTTTGCACTAAACCAGACTCTCCCAGCAGTACTTAATCCTTTGCAGCCTTTTGATGGAGATGTTGGGGGCAGAGCAGGGTGTGTACCTCTCTGGCTGCTCTCTCTCCTGCCTGCACAGCTCCCTCCATGTATCCGCTCCACTGCGTCGCTGTCTCCGTGCCAGCAAAGTAGATCCTGTCAACAGGCTGGCGAATGATCCTTCAAAACAAGTGCAGAATGTCAGGGGACAAGTGACAGGAGGGTGATGATCCTTCTAAAAGCAATTTATGGCTTTGATGGAGTGTCTGGCTCCAGCTGTCCAGAATCCCTGCAGACCTGGGCTGAGGTGTGATAAGCTGTCCCTGCAGGACCACCCGCTTGCTTCTGCACTCAAAATTCAGGATTCTGAGCGACAGAAAAACCTGAGGCATAAATCAGTGTTCCCAGCTTCCACACAAAGTTATACAGGCCTGAGTTTAGTGCTGGAGTAAGGGATAATCCTAACAGCAATGCAGTGCAGATGATAGACTGATGTTTTCTGCATGGCAGCTTTGCTGTTATCCTGCTGTTAACAGTGGCATGTGGATGATGTTCCTGCAGTGCTAGATCACCGATATCAGCTTCTATTTGGAGTTGCCTGGCTGCTTGGCACTCAGGGAGCTGCATTCCCCCCATAGGGTCACAAAGGCAGTCCCTCAGCCCTGCAGTGCTGCACAGCATTCCAGCCAGCCCAGCTGTGGGTAATTCTCCCACTGGGAATGTGCCTGGTGAAAGGTTTTCCCTCTCTGGTTGACAGCAGCTTCCCCAGGCCAGACACCTCACCCATCACTGCCTGAGTGTTTGGATAAATGACAAGAGATAAATGACTGTACAAGGGACAACTCCTCCCCACATGATCTTGGCTCAGGCAGGGTCTAACCCCATGCTGGACATGTTGAGGGGCTCCTGGGCTTCTCCTGAACCTGATGTTCCACCTATACAGTCGGTGGAGACTTCATCTGTCCAAGATGTGTGTCCTCAAGGGCTTGGGGGTCTCTTGAGGGATCCACTGCAAATACTGCATAGCACAAACTACTGTAAATAATCCAGAGGGGAGAAGCTTTGTGGCTTTAGCAGGTCCCTTTGTGACTCTGTTTCATTTCCTTAAAAGCCACAAGAGAAACTCTGCTCTTAGTAAAGCAAACAGCAATATCCTCATTAGCTGTGAGTGGAGGAGTGGAGAGGGTTGAAGTTCCCCGATATTGTAAATACGCCATGGGTGTTCTGCACAAAGTATAGCATTGTACATGAGCTAAGAAATGTGAATTAGAAAGCAAAGCACTCTCTGTTTTACCTTCCATAGGAATGCATGATGCCTGGTGGGAAGTAGGCTGTGTAGCAGCCCCCTGAATATTGCTCCATGGTCCAGTCCTTCTCCTCATAATGCACAGGCTGTGAGTTTCAACAGAGAAAACAGTGAAACACTGACAGAGAAACTGGAAATAAAGAACATATTTCTTTTGAAGAGGAGGAAAACAGGCTAAGAATACCTGCCAAAGGAGTGCCATGTCATCTGGCTAATGCTATCCATCTGCACAAAACAAATTTTTGTGCTTTTGCAGAAACACCCGTCTCCCACTGGCACATGACAGGACAAATTAAAACATGCACTGCCTTCTCTTTTCTTGTGCAGGGTGAGACTGGCAGTTCTTTTCTTCTTGTACTTAGTCCTGTCCTCCCCTTGCTGAATGGCCCAACACGCAATTTTAGGTACACATTTTAGGTGCCAGGAACCTTGCCCTCAACATCCAGAATAAAGGAGCAACAATATTGTACAACAGAGGCAAAACCAGGCATTAATTCCTTACTTGTAAAGCCTCTCTCATCCCCAGTGCCTTGGCATATGCCTCACTGATCTTCCTTTTCCTGTATGAAAATAAAATCAGAGTCAGAAAAAAAAAAGGGAGGGGGGACCCCTCCCCACTCTCATCCTTCTTATAAAAAACCCCAAATTTACTGCAACACATGGGAAAGAAAGTTGGGTTAGGCTTTGTTTTTAAGTCAGATTTCAAGTTCTTATCTTAACATACATATTTTAAATGCTGATGCCTAAAAGTTACGTCAAAAATGGACCCAGGGAATGGGAAATGAAGGTTGATTTTGGCAATGAGCTCTAAAAAAATAAATCTTTGTACAGCTATTTTAGGATGCAGAGCCAATTCATCCTCATGTTCACTGGTGTAAGACCAGAAGAAAAGCAATATAAATCAATTAAATCCCTACAGATTTACTATAGCTGGGAATAAAATACTGGCTGAAGAATGCTGCTCACATTCCTGAGCAGAGCTCCTCTTTCACTTCCACTGTACCAAAATTCACATTTAGAAAGTACTGTTTGTTCATTTCACTGACTAATGGGGAAACCATACTTTTATAAACATAGAAATTTAAAAATTTTATCACCCAGTCTGAATCTGAAGGAGACCCAAAAGGAGAAATGTCAGCACTGCTGTATCCCTGGGTTAAAGCATCTTTCAGTGGAGATGCAGCCTGGGAACATGGTTGGAAAAATCTTCTCTGTTCACACAGATACTCAGAATTGGTAAATCATAACATAGAAGAGTGGGCAGAACTTGGAAATTTAGAAATATCCATAACTGGATGAATATTACCTTTAGCGTCTCAGCCTGCTTATGCTAAAATCTCAATTTCTGCCCCAATTTCCAGCGTTGGTAGTTGCACTGAGCATGTATAAATGTGCACATTCACACAGATATTCACACACATTCCTGTGGGGAAGCATCCCAGAGAAACTATTTGTTTCTGAACATCTACAGCTTCTGAACTCTTACCTCTCTTCCTTGCTGAGATGGGCCAGTTTGACAGCCTTTCTGCTAAGGATGAAACTGAAAACAAAAATAAGGAATATGAACATCACCCCAGCTGATTTGCAGGCTCGAAATGACTCTAAAAAGGGATTGGTAAAGGTCTTTACTGGTATGTAATGAGCTGCATGTTTGCTATCATACCTCAACATCAAATAATTACAGGTCACACAGGGGAAAAAGCCCGTGCAGGGTAACCTGCAGAGTTAATTGAAAGGGAGGGTGTGCATTCCCTGTCTAGGTCTGATCCAGAAGGACTGAAATTCTGAGCTTTATTAAGCTTTTGAAGTCCAGCAGGCAGCTGCCTGTGTCACTTGGTGAGAGTAAGTGATGGCAGCCTGCTGCTCTGACAGGCACTGCACAGTGTCATGGATCACTCCTGCAAGAACCAGGATTGATATTTATCCTTCTTGAAGGAAACAGATTTGAAAATCAGTTCATCTGACCCCAGTGGAGATATCCAGGGGATGAAGTATGTTCCTACACTCTTTTAGAAAGTCACATAAATCCATGAGGAGAAAGAAAGCTGGAAACTGTTTGCCATGTGGGGTTTGGAGGAGGTCTGCTGCTCTCAGGTCATGGAAGTTTTCAAACTCTGAACATGCCCATAAACATGTACAGTTCAGTAGAAGGGGTGAGCTTTTCCTGCCAGCCACTTAAGGAGCAGTTGCCTGCCATTTATATTGGCCTTTTTTGGTAGTGTCACCTCAGATTATGGTAGAAACACTTGTAAAGATTATTTTTTCATTTGGTTTCAGCTGTGTTAAAAGCTGTCACGTATTTTCCCACCTGTTTGTCCAAACTGTAACATCTTTACTTGTCAGTTTCTACAGAATCTTGATTTTTTTTTTCACTGTACAGCTGCCTCTCTGCTCCAGCAGCTGATCTTCCTTGTCCTACCTCAGCTCAGTGGGGAGAGGAGACAAATGAGGATTTCTTGGACAATTGTGTTGTCATTTTGAACCAGGCACTACACATAAAAGCCCAACATAAGCCAAATACAGGCTCAAACAGACAGGTAAGGCAGGGATTTATTTCTAAATCTACTCTACAGCAAAAAACCCAAATGTGAACTGAATGCTTAAAAATGACTACAGCTTAATTCAGCAACTCTTTCCCAACCACATCCTTGTATTAGGCTGTTTGTAGCAAAACCTTCACCAAAAATTTGTACGGACTAGAGAGGCACAGGAGGCTTTGCAGAAGTGCTCTCCTCCATCTGTGCAAACTGTGGAAGTGGGAAACACTCATGTAACCTGGTCATTTCCCCTCTCCCTCCTGCTCCCACTAACTATTATAAGAGGAAATACACATCTGTGAGTGTGGCCCAGCAGCTTTTACCCCATAATGGCAGGGAAAGTTCCATCAGGTTTTGTGTCATCTATGGTTATTCCAATTGGAGACTCTTCATCCTCAATGACAAAGGAACCACAATAACCTAAGGGGAAAGAAACCCCAAGATGATTGTTAGAAAATCTTGCTGATGATCACTGTTTCTGCTAGGAATGAGCAGGGAAAATTATCCATAAAAGGAATTGTACAGTAATTCTGTTATTACCAATAAGACCTATGTGTCTGAAGTGTCTCTGTAATGGTTTCTCTCTTTTCTCTGACTCTGGGAAATTGTGTACACAGACTTGTAAAAATCTTTAAAATTCTATTGTTAGCCAACAAGGAATTTCTGTGGATTGCTGCAAGTCCCTTTGGCTTTCTATTTTGGGGAGAATAAACATTAAAAAATAAATGGATCTAGTCAGAATTATGGTGATTCATTCCATGAGTAACTTTGACCAAAATAAAACCCAGTGTAATCACATCTCGTCACTGCAGGCTCAAATCTCCACTGTTTTGATTTTGCTGGTGATAAGATCGTTAGGAATGGTTTTCCATAACAGCAATGCAGCAGAAGCATGGGCTGTCTAATCTAGGATCACATCAGGACATGTTTCAGATGAACATGCAAAAAATCCCATATAGATGACAATGCATACACCTGACTCTACTCCTGCCTAATCTCAATGGCCAGGTTATGCCCTGAAACATGCAAAAATTGTATTACTTTGATTAAGAAATATTTTTACCATTCTCAATGTTGTTAGGAAGAAAGTGGAACTAATCTGTTCATACAAGTAGTTCTGAAAACAGTATCAGTTAAAGCTGAGGAGAAAAAAGATATTACAACATGGAAAAAATATCTAGAGCTAAACAAAAAGCTAACCTACTTTTCCCAGTCCTCTGAGAAATCAAGTCTGCAGAACAGAAGACTAAAATCAGGCAAAGGTCTTGCTTACACCTTAAGCTCTGCTTGTCATCTGCTGTAAATTCTCTTTGGCTGACCTAACTGTCCCTGGCAGGAGAAGAAGGGAGCTGATGCTGCAGGGAAGATGATGATTCTGTGCTCTGCAGGTTTCAGCAAGGTTTCCCAGGGAAACACTGCTTGTTCTCTTGGTCATCCCACCTCAGCCAACTGCTATGAGATTTGGGATCCTGTTTGGGATCATCTTCGGGACAAGGCATGCACTCAAGCTCAGAGAAAGACTCCTGCTTTCTAAGGAGCTTTACTTTTCACTTTTCTGTATGTTTGATTTTGGGGTTTTGAACATTTACCCTTCCCTTGGATTTATTCCCTGATTGTTAGACAGCAGAGCTTCAAAATTTGCACAGAGTTCCCAAGTCCTTCCCCACCTACCCTTCTTCCTCCAGAAGGCTTCCCTGTAGTACATCATGGTTTTTATGACACTCCCCATAGGCAAACGCTGAATTAACTGGTTTCTGTTTGATGGCAGCTCTGGTTTGTAGTGAATCTTTGTTGTCAGGATTGGAGGGATGGCACTGATCACGTACTTGCTCTGAAATGTAGAACAAAGTCAGCACAAGGCACTGCCTCCCCACGAACTCATCCCACAGGACAGGCTTGGAAGTCACTCTTAATAGCTGCTAACAGCTTTCCCACCCCTGACCCTGCTAAGTGGCTTTCCCACACACAGATTTCCAGGTGACAAAAGTAATTCTGCCATTTCAGAAACACAGAGCTGGAAAAAACAGACCTGAGTTGAAACTTGGCTGGAGACAGGTGGGGAAATGGGACAAGAGACACCACATGGGTAAAACTGCCTTTATCATCTCCAGGAAAATATGACCCACATTTGTCCCAATTGTAAGATACTAAAAAAAATCACATTTGTGCACATTCATAGGATTTTACTTCAGGACAAGGAATACTAATGGTGATTCCAGCTTTCCTGAATGAGCTCCATCCCTCTCACAGGCCCTGGGTCTGACTGGAGCAGTTCAGGACTCTGTAGGGTGACACTTTATCCCAACACTGCTGCTCTCAGGCCGGTGGGGCTGCTGCTGCCCCATGAGTGTCCTGTGGGTCATCATGTGCTGATGGTGCATTTCAAAGCACCACAGTACAGAGGCAAAATCTTACTAAAGGTGTTTCAAATGTCTTTTTTTGTTTGTTTCTTTGTTGTTTTTTTTCAGTGCTGTGAACAACAAACTTAGACACAAACAGGAAGATTATTTTATCTTCCCTTGAAGTGGTCTCAATGCAGAACTAAAATATAAAAATATATCTAAAGATATATAAAAATTAAGGCAGAGAAGTCTGAGTAATGACAGAAACCAAGTAGCAGAACACCAAGAAGAGAGCCAGCCATAAATAAATCTGTAAAGCAGGTTCCATGGAGTGTCAGCATAGCCCAAGAAGCAGGCACACACGAATGGGTATTTCCTGATTACAGCTGGCTAAGAGATACAGCAGATATATTCTCCTACTAAATGCATACTCTACTTTTATTCTGATTGAATTACCTCATATATCTCATGGTTTAGAGTCTCCACAATTACATTATCACCTGTCTGATCAATACTGATCACAGGTCTCTCCAGTTTAACTCTGCCTTTCAGGCGTTCCATTATTTTCTCCGATATCTGACCGGAACCCCCTTTAAACTTCCTCTCCTAAAACAACAAAGAGGAAACAAACACAGACAAAAAAAAAATCAACAGCATTAATCACAATGACATTGAATATGACTTCTGCTCACCATCACAAAATTTCAGGCCAAATCTTCAAGTCCTAAGGGTGCATAGAGACACCCAGACTTCCAGAAGAACGACGGCATAAACCTGAGCTTCAGTGGGGATTACTGACTGAACCACTTTTGTAATGGCTTCCTTAATGACCTGGCTTAAAGACTCTTTAAGCCTAGAGAACATGCACATATAATGCAGACTTTCCAGCAAAAATAAACATATCACTTCATTCAAAATGGGCTCTGAGTATTTTAACCACCACAGCGCTACCAAAACCCTCAAGTGTGACAAAGAAATCAACTCTAAAGTGAAATATTGTGCCAGCCCAGAAGCAAGACAGATCTTTAACTGAGTCTGGTCTCAAGGCAATGAGCTTTCTCCCTCTGTTTTCTCTGGGAAGACACAAAGACAGTGCTGCCAGGAAAGAAAGCACAATCTGTGCCACACATTTCCCTGTAATGTCCATGCAGAGGGCCAAGGGAAGCACTAAAACCTCTTTTATCTACCAGCCACCAGCAGGAGGTAAAGCAGCTGCCTTTTACATGTAAGATGCTGGCAGAGAGGAAAGGATCCATAAAGTTTTGTGCTGAAAGACTGAAATGGCTGCCCAAGCAGGTTTTATAAGGCTTGGAAGGGCCACTAAGCCAGAAACACTTAGTGCTTTTGCTCAGCTAAAATTGATTGGGGTGAGGGAAGAAGGAAGCATGATAGGAACAAAGACAGCTTTTCCCATCCAGCTAAAAAAAGAAATGCTCTCCCCAGGTAGTTTTCCCTTCTCCACATGTTTCATTTATGAGTATCTCGGGATTAATTTTATTTTTAACTCTTGCTGTAGCATCTAGCAGCTGCTGCTGTGGGACAGCAAACTTGACTGAGGGGCTCCTGAGGAGGAAGGCTCTTAGCCAGGTCTGCCTCCTACCACAGGACAGCATCAGCACTGCTTACATCCTTCCTGACACGTGGTTGCCCATTCTTACCACAACGGACAGATGTTGATGGAAACACTTGCCATGTGAGCTGACCCAAGAAGGAAGGACCTTTTGCCATTTACTTCCAGCTCTTGTCATTAGAGGCTCCAACACCAAAGAACCATCCACATTTCACTATGAAGTTCGCTTGTTGTGAACTCTTGTAAACATTCAAATGTGTTAAATAACCCATAGAAAAAAAATTGGCAAAAAAGCAATACAACTGTGCTGTGCTGAGGTGAATGCAGAAAGCCCCTAATTGTTTAAATAGTCCCAATTTATTCCACATCTTAGCTAATAAAATCCTTCATTAAACAGGGCTGTATCACCCCATGAGAACAAGCTTCTCTCTGGTGCCACATGCTCTCATCTTTTCATTGATTGCAGGGTTTTGATGGGTACAGCACTGCACTTGCTCGTTACAGTTTCAAGAGAGGAGGAAGGAAATGAGATATTTTGTACCTGGCCCCCATTGGTGACAGAGAAAATCCTGAATGTGCCCCCACACTGCCTCACATACCACAGGAACCAGAGGGCAGAGACCTCGTGGGGCTCAGACGTGACGTTGACGTTCACAAAGACCGTGGCGAAGTCTCTGACAGCTCTGTGTGAGACACAGCACCAGGAAAAGTCTGTGAGAAAATATGATTTCCTGACTGCTTTCAGGATTTTATTTGTCATACTAAACAAGGGCTGCTTTCCCAAAGTCAGAAAAGTCAAGTTGGTTAATATTTGTTTAATTTTTCAGTCTTTAGTGAGTCTGTTTAAATGGGTTTCTACCAGAACCTCCTCCCCTCTCAAAGTATTTACTTATTTAGTTTGAAATCCCACTGATTTAATCTCCATTAAACAATTTCCCAACTGCTATTCATTTCCTCAGAATAAATATTCGTCTCAGCAGAAGAACATTTTTTGTAATCTGTTAGTGAAACTTTTCTGCATTTCTCTTGGGGAGCTCATTGGGCACACCAGCTCCAGGGTCTGATGGCTCCTGAGGGACTGAGCAGTCACACAGCCTGGACATTCCCCACCTGGCATGTAACACTGCTGCACTGACCTTTTGTGAAATCAAGAATCAGACTTGGTAAATAACCCAGACAGAGAAAAGTAAATTGGCAATCATTGCCATAAAAATAAAGAAAGGGTCACCTGTCTACCACAGTTCATCCTCTGAAATAAACAGAGAAACAGCAGCAGCAACAGAGGATCTGGCTATTCACATTTCTTGCATTTGTTGCCACAGATTTGTAAGGAAATTGAGATAATTTTGCAAAGAAGTAAAAGGACTTTGACTTCAATGAAGCTTTATGAAACAACATGAATTTATAATCATCTGATAAAGGAAGGAACTTTGCAAGTTATCTGGGCTAAAATATGTAACTTATAAACTTTTATAACCTCATTTCCAAAGTATGAAGTCCGTTCACTCCTATTTCACTAGCCAGGATGTGAAAACAGCCTGCACACAATAACCCTCTGTGACAATTCTGAGAGGCACCAAGACACTAAACAGCTGCAGCAGGTTCAGGCCTAAGAGATGTGAAAAAAGTCTCCAG
Source organism: Setophaga petechia (assembly GCA_024362935.1). Classification (NCBI taxonomy): domain Eukaryota; kingdom Metazoa; phylum Chordata; class Aves; order Passeriformes; family Parulidae; genus Setophaga; species Setophaga petechia. The sequence continues at coordinate 2,909,664 of JANCRA010000020.1, forward strand.
GATCAGTAGATGCTGATCTGTGACACAGGGCAAACAAATCTTCTTTTGTAATCTTGGCCCTGAGTCACACAGAAAATGCTGGGGAAGAGTTTTTCTGTTTAAGCACTGTTTTTTAACTTTGTGTAGAAAAATGTGGCTTGGCATAAAGATCTGAAATGGGTTTTTACTGAGCTTTTGAATGCATTTCAGCTGAGCACATCCATTAAAACTGGATGTTTTACTGACAACATTGGCAGTAGAAGCTGCCCAGCAGAGAAGCCTGTTAAAGGAGGGATCACTACAAACCCAGTCCTGCTTATGCTCCACCAGCTCCATGGCTAAAAGCAGCAGTAAAAACTGAAGAGGAAGAGTCAGTGCACTTGCAGTTCAAAGTAACCAAGTCTGCAGGCAAAAGGCTCATAAAACTAATTGCAAAGAAAACTCCAATGCCACAGGGAGCCTGAGCAAGTCCAAATGGCTGTGCAGCATATCCCATGGAGCTGGAGCAAGACCTAAGCCATAAAATTGAATTTCAGATGAAGAGTTTTGGTCAGGAAGCTGCAGGCACAGCACTAAACTGCAGCCAGAATGAAAGGGCAAACAGAGCACAAGCACACCAATAAAAGACACTGAATAGGAGGGAGGAGATGTTAGAGAACAGCACAGGGGCTGGCACAGCAAGCGGGGACACAAGTACTCATAAGAGCACACTTCTCTTTGCCTTATAAAGAGAAATGATTGAAAAGAGAAAGGAAAGTAAGAGAATTTCCAGTTGTCATCAACTCAATGTATTGCATATTTTTCCTTTTTTTATTTGGACAGTGCAGTCCCTCACAGAAAACACACTGGTCTATGGGGATCCCAGTTGTGGGTTTCTCTGGGTCTGGATTGAAGGCACTTGAGACAGTAATTCATGTTCAGACTCAGGTGTTTATTATTTCTTATCAGTAAAACAGTCTCACTACTGTGAGTTCTGCAGCTTTTCATTAGAAGGCACAAAATGGCCAACAATCTCTTGGTACAAGGTCTTTTAAGACTAAACTATCCAATGAAGAACTGACACCTGGATTATTTTTCCTTTTAACCCAATAACTGATCCCAAAGAGCTGCAATGGGGACTTTTCAGCCCAATTACAAAATGCCACCCAAACCCATGGAGAAGAAAGAAGAAGAAGCATGAAGAAGAAACTCAGGACAACCCCCTGTGCCCTGCATCTTGTTTCCATCCACAACATACTAAAAACCCCAAAACCTAAATTTCTCACCAAGTGATACACCTACACTGCTCTCTATGATCTATTTCACACTTTTGTGGATTCCAGTCCATCTTGAAGTCTGGGAAACTTTCTCCATGAATGAGGGTCAAAGTCAGTGCTGCCCTGGGGGTCAGGGCACCCCAGAGCAGACAGAGAAATATTCCCAGTGCCCTGGGTTTCCACATTGGTCATTTCACAGATGATACAAGACCTTGAGCCCTCTTCCTACCAACTGTTGTGGATGTTCTGTTGGATCTGTTACAAACAAGGAGGACCTGTGGGATGATGCAAAGGTGAAGGGCAGCCTTGGCTGCAGTGGCCATGAGATTGTGGAGTATAAGACCCTGAGAGGAATACAGCACACAGCAGAATTGGAGCCCTGGAATTTGGAAGGGCAGATTCCATCCTCCCTGAGGCCCTGAATGTCAGTGTCTCATGGGAAACTCCACTGTAAGGCAGAGAGCCACAGGAGAGCAGGCTGGAGTTCAGTGATCCAATGGTTGGAAGTGGAAGGATGGTAGGAAGAGCCCACACCACCACTGCTGTGTGCAGGGACCTGCTGAAACAAACCCCAGGCTCCCCCAGCATCTCTGATGCCACCTGCCAGCCAACCAAAGCCCATCTCAAACACCTCCTGATCTGTCCTCAGCTGTACCACAGACCCTGCCCAAAAAGCCACCATCATTCCACAGCTGGAATTTCAAAGCAGGTAAGGATTTACATACTTGGTCCAGCAAATCTTATTTATCAGCTCTTTCATGGTCATTTTGTCCCATTCTTCAGCATGTGGAGCATCCCATGGTGCATCAACAGGAATCTGGAGACAGAGGTGAAATATCCAAGGAATGATTCAGTACTTCACCATTGCCTGGTGTGCTAGATAGTAGCACAGACTTTACTGATTTGTTGGCCAGGAGTTACTTTTTTCCCCTGCATATGGATACAAATTTGGAACAAATTCACTAAATTGAATCATTTCTATTCACACCTTTGGGCATGAATTGTACCATGACCACCAAATCTCTTTGGCTGACCCATGAACCATATCCTTGTGTTGGGACTCATCTGGCTTTTAGCTGTCCAGAAGCAATTACAATTTAGTTGCTTTTGTGTCTTCTGAAAATTGAGGAGAAAGTTCTTTTTCCAGTCAGTTCCAAGATAAATACTCAAAGGCCCTTATGTCTCTCTGCTAATTGCAGAGTAAGAAAATATGTCTAGATATTTTTGAAATATTTTAGGCAGTTAAATTCTTAATAATAATTCTTTGCATGCAAGTAATGTGATGTGGAGGATACCACCATATCCCTAAATCTTTAAAAAATGTACTACTGACAAAAAAAATGTGTAATGTAATACATAAATTTGATTCTGCAAAACCACATAAAACCAGTGGAATTTGCAGGAGAACAGTGAGTTATGCTTGAAGATTTTGATAAGGTAAAGCCCTTGGTTTGTTGCTAGATTATATGGGAACTGATGAATATTTGAAAGAGAGTATAATGCTCCAGGGGCTGGAGCTGTGCTGCTTATATTTTGAACTTTAAATATAAAGTTACAGTGAAGTCAAACTGGAGCCCAGCTTAGGCAGCTACAAAAACAAAAAAAGTCATCTTTACTCAAAATGCTGTCACGAGGGAAGGGGAAAAAACCCTTCTAATCTCCCAGCTCATGGAATATTTTTTTCCTGTCATGAGAAAACACTTACACTGAATTCAACCTCATTTTTTCAGATATCTTAGGCACCTCCAGATCTTTTTGTCTCCTCTCATAGAATAATAGAATAGTTTGGGTTGGAAGGGGCCTTTACAAGTCCACCCCACTCTCAGTGAGGAAAACCTATTATTTCCAACAGTTCCTGGGCAATACAGAAATCTTTCTGATGGATACTTCCTTTCTGTTTTGTTCTGTTGTTTGGTTTGGTATTTTTTTAATATATTAAAGAAGCAATAAAACCCTGACAGAAACAAAATAAAACCAAACTCAATTTATTCACGGAGGATTGTAGGAAACACAGAATTTTGATGACCTACCTCTTTTCCCATCTTGTCCATGGTTCTCCAGAAGTTATTGTAATCCAGAAAAACCAAGGGATTCCATGTTGAAGGGCAAATGTCCCTGAAATTTCGTGACTTTCCCTGAAATGCACATAAAACCACAAGCAACTGAAATACAACAGAGCAAATCCTCATTACTCAAGAACACAAAATTCTCAGAGTCATCACATCTGGCCTTTTGCCCCAGAAGACTTGGCTGGGTTTTTGGGTTTTTCTTTTTTTTTTCCCCTTCATATGAATGCAAGCAATGGAATGCATGTTGCTAAACAGGAGGGATAAAAACAGCTGGACTGGCATTAAAAAGGAAAATATACCTTTTTACTGTTCTGAAGGGGTGGGGAGGGTTGTCTGAGCAGGTTGTCAAATTCTGGGCTAAGGATACACAAACCAGGCCAAAGAGGTAACATTCCTTGTTCCTAAGCATCCTTCATTATTACATTTAAATGAATCTTCTATTTGCCTGCTGCTGAAATGTGCATCCTGAAATTTGTGTCTAAAATTGAACGCATTTCAAACTGTTTAAGCACCTTTCTGGTACACCTCACTTTAAAAGCAAACATGCCTCTTTATTATTCCATGGAAGAAACCTAGCCTATAAAAAAAAAGGCTGAACAGGAAGTTTTTGGCTGCAGGAAGAAAAATATTGTACACTTGCAAAAATGGCGTCAGCACTTAGAATGTGTGTAAGCACTGGCTGAAAGTGTTATTATCTGAAACTGTTTCAGACAATCCTGTGATATAATGATAAGAGAAACACTGTAGCAGCAGCTGATTCTTTGTGATAACTTTAATCTGAAACAGGACTGGATGAGCAGGTAACAGTTCATTAATTTGCTTTCAACCTTTCCCCAGGTAAGTCAGTGGTGAATTTCTCATCAGACCTCTGTTCTCTGCCCTTCCAGCTGTGCCAGCTGTTTGTGTGAGGATGCAGGGAACACTCTGACCCTGACAGGCAGGGGCTGTGGTGCTGAAGCAATTTGCAACCTGCTTTTCAGTGCCATGGAGCCTGTGCCAACCCATCACACCTGGCAGGTGGGAATCACAGACCAAGAGAGAGGCTGTAGTGATTCAAATGCAAAAAATGGGGACCCAGGGACAGAGGACACAAAGCAGGAGACAAACACACCCTCCTCATACTTGCTGAGAGAGAATGGGTTGATCTTCCCCACTGATAATCGTGTATTTGTGTGTAAAAACATTTGAGTTTCTGATATTCTGCACAACATCTTTCTCTGCAAAGATCATTACAAAGATAAAGGGTGCAAAGCAAAACTCAGAGATCATAGTGAGCTTTCAGACTTGGCAAAAGCAGTAAAATACTGAAATTCCTGCACTTTGGTGAACTTTTGTCAGCCCCAGGACAGGAACAGTAAGGGAGGCAAATGTTTGTGGGTGAGGGAGCACAGCAAGCCCTGGCTGACACTGCCTGGTGCTGTCTCCTCAGAGCAGGGCTCCAGCAGTGCCCCAGGTCACTCTGTGCTCTTCCTCCTCACCATCTTCAGGGAGGGCAGCAGCAAAGCCACTCTCAGCATCCAGACTCAGCAATTTCTGCTCTGGAGCAAGCAAAGCACCAGATGGTGATCTTAGCAATTAGTTCAGCCTGAGATTCACAAGTTCAATGTTTTAGGTTGTCTTTTTTTTTCTAATTTCCAACAAATGTTGTGCTTTCAAGTCACCTGGAAGTGGTTGGTTACCTCTGCATTTCTGAGTATGTAATCTCAGTCTTGTGTACCCCTATTATATTTGCAGGGATCTCCATGGCAGGGAGGAATGATGCATCTGACTCCATGTTCTCAGAAGGCTAATTTATTACTGTATAATACTATATTATATTAAAGAATACTATACTATACTAAAGAATACAGCAAGGATACTTACAGAATGCTAAAAATATAATAATGAAAACTCATGACTCTCTCCAGAGTCTCAACACAGCTTGGCCCTGATTGGCCAGAGAGTGAAAACAACTCACAGGAAAAGCCAATGGAACAATCACCTGTGGGTAAACAATCTCCAAACACATTCCACATGTGAGCACAACACGGAGAAGCAAATGAGATAAGAATTGTTTTCCTTTTCCTGAGGCTTCTCAGCTTCCCAGGAGAAAAATCCTGGGCAAAGGGATTTTTTCAGAGAATGCAAATGCCACATACCACATACATTTTTATCTCTTTTATGCCTATTTTGTTCCTTTTCAGACTTACACTGAAGGAAGGTGGCAGGGGGGATGCTGCTCCAGCCTTTTCCAGGTGCACACCTGCATGCCAAGCATTTCTGCCATGGCAAGAGTGGAGTCAATGCTCCTGTGAGCTCCCAGCAGGGAATCCTCCAAATGACACTGGCTCCTCCTTCCCCTTGAGGACAATTTCTCAGTGCCAGGCTGCAGCACTGTGTTCAGCCACAGAAAAGAGGCCCAAACAATGCATGCAAATGGATATACTGCATCCTACAGCTTTTACTTTAATAAACTAATGCTGTATCAAACTAGGAAATACTGATACCAAGCAGCAACATAGTACTAATAATTCTTTTCTTATTGCACAACATTTTGCTTTTCTAAAAGATCAGCAAACACTGCTTCTCAAAATTCATTTATTGCTAATCTTTTTCTTCTGGTTGGGAACACAGATGCCATCCACTTTCCTTCCTTGACATGCTTTAACCCCAAAAATTCTGCCCTTCAGCAGAGATGAGGTGCAGCAATGCTGTCAGGCCACCCAAATCAGGGTGAGGAGAAATTATTCCTGCCCTTCTGTCCCCTTGATACTGCAGGGGGCAAAGGGAAAAGATAAACTTGTGTCCAATCAGGAGTAGCAGCAAAAAGTTCCCAGTTTTACACTGTTCATGAAAATCTTTTTCCAAAAGTCTTTCTGATGAGTGACTGTGCTTGTACAGAGTGATGTAACTTGCAAACAGCTCTCCTATCCTTAGCTTACTTAGCATAAAACACCTTTGGTCAATGCACAGCCCAGGGAGATCAATGGGAATATGTGTTTTATTCTCTGAGAACTATGAAATGCCAACTTTTAATTTAAAAAGTCTGAAGTTCTCTTACTTGTGCTCTCTTCTGCATGCAAAAACCCCACAACTTCAGTAAGACTGGAGCCCAATGGCAAGAAAAGCTGGAAAAATACAACAGTGCTAATAGGCCTGGAAGAGGCTAAGACTGAATTCAGAGAGGCTGAAATAGTTTCCAGACACAGTGACCCTTGTGTGGTGGGGCTGTACCTATCAGAGATGGAATCAGAGGAAAGCCAACTCTAGCAAATTCCAGGCAAGAAACTCCCATTTCCCAACAGCCTCAGACACATCAGGTCTCCAACTGTCTCTCTGGCACAAGTATCTCCACAGCAGGAAGTAAATCCAGCCCCACTGAGCTGGGCTGGTTATTAATTTGATTTTAATATTGTCTCCCTGCTAGGCAGAAGAGCTCTGGCTGCAAGTTTCACAGAGGAGCTCACTGCAAACAGGGGAGGTCTTGCAATATTCCATTTTTAAACAAGTTTATAGTGTTCTGGATGTATTATTTTCAGCATTACTGTTTTCTTAACTGAAAAGCAAATAACCTACTGGCTTAGCTCCCGTGCCAACACGTGGCTGCCTAACTGACCCACAGAGTTTATCTAACTCTTTTTTTCTCATTTCCTGCCATGTCAAGTGGTTTCCTGCAGGCCTCAGATCTGAGTCCTGCTGCCTGCTTGGATTAGTTACCCCACACCAATCCAAAGGAAACAAGATCCTCAAGCACCATCTCTCAGTGGTAGAAAGAAGGCAGTGAGAGATGAGCTCTGCAAGGTCCCTTCCCTGCCCAGGGCTATGGTGAGGCTTGCAGCCAAAACTACAGGAATTAACCCCAAGTTGTGACACCTCCCCAAGTCCCAAATTGTGCCAGAGGAGCAGACAGTTTTGCCAGACAAAGAGAAAGGCAAGTCTGTCTCCTGCCTGCTATGCCAGGGCAGGGCACACATCAGGAAGCACAGGTGGAGTAGGGGCTGTGATTGCCTGGGGCTGTGCCCAGCACAGAGCAGCAGCTCCCCAGGGTGTGATCCCTCAGGTGAGAATCCTTCCCTGCAGCAGGTCTAGCCCTGGGAGCAGTGCTGGGGCTGTCTGATCCCTGTCTGAACAGCAAGTTTGGGGTGAGCAGAGTCTCAGTCACAGAGCCACCTGCTGCACCCTGAGCTCTTCATCTAAAGGCAGGGTGAAGGAAAGAGAGACTACAGGGCTAATCTGAAGTACTGTATAGAAATCCTCATATTTTATCAAGTTACCCCCTCTGAAAATCATAATTTTTTATTAGGTAATATTGTATATCCTGGGGTGTGTGCTGCTGCCAGATATTGGAGGAGTGCAGGTATAGAGAAGGTTAATACCACATGTAGGTTAATACCACCAATGCCTTTACTTTCTAGGGTCTTCTACTAAAAAAGGTGAAAACAGAATTTCAAGGACCTTTTTGTAAACCAAAAAGCTGTCTACCAGCTCAGGGAAGGGAGAATCCAGCACATCTGCCCTTTCTCAGTCCAAAAGCATTCTTGCTGAACTATGGGACAGTAGCCACAGAGAAATTTAGCTGAACAGAGGGCTCAAAAGAAACACTTATGTTTTCAAGTCACAGATTTACAAGGACAGGATACCAAAAAAAATTCCTGACTGACATTAAATGAGTCCATGTTAACATGCTAACTGATGGGAAAGAAAGCACAAATAAATAAAAAAAAAAAAGATAAACAATAGTTACATATTTGGATTTTCAAAGAAACTGTAACTACAAAGGAAACCTGCACCAGTGAAGCAACTTGGCTATTAAAGCTTGCAGTATGTGGAATTTTTCCACAGAGATATGGGAAAAATTCCTGTCAGAGCAAAGAAGCTCATTAAATCCCTCTGGGGATTTTCACTTTCTCTTGGCTGCTTCCGCTGCTCAAATAAATAATTTTCCCACTTTCTCCCAGCTCAATCCAAGCAGTATCCTGGAAATCTCCAGAAAAAGCCAAGCTGAACTGGTTGTTAAGGTAAAGAGAAGACCAAAAATCTCTCAATCCAAGGGTGCTGGAGATTACATACAGATGTCACAAACACAGCTAAAGCTGTGCTTAGTCATTGCTCAAAACTTCCTCTCCCCTCTGACAAAACCACACAACACTGCAGGCTCTGGAGAAAGCTCTTGGGAGGAGACCTTCCTGTCTGGCCCTGGCTCCACACTCCTGGACAGCCACCAGACAAACACCAGAGACCTGAGACACGAGGGGAGAAGATTTAATCAGACCTTCCAAGGTCTGCAGGTGGCCCACGGCTGATGGTGCCTCAGCCCATGAAGCTGAAAACATCCATATCTCAGATTAATATTTAATTTCTGTTTGATATGATCCTTTAATATCAAATAATCTCTTTGCTAACGCTTTCTGCCATCTAGGAAATACCACTTGGGACTGTGTGGTATTGTGTGATTTGTGTTTCTGTTCCTGGAGCATATCTTTAATGAATGTGAGGGGTGCATCTGCAGCTGGGAGACCACAAACCCCTACCTGCACCTCAGCATCCAGCCTGGCAACAGTGTGCAGCAGGCAGGTAAAAGAGAGGCAGGTGAAAGAGCCCTGGGCAGCCCAGCCAACAGCCAGGACTGCACAGATGGAGCTTAAAAAGCTTCTTCTAGAAGTGGGATATGAGAGAGGGTTCAACAACACGTCCCTAAATCAAAGGGCATGGTGACTGCACAATGTCTCAAGGAGAAAGAAAAGAGAAAAAGCTGAGCAAAATCTTAGGAAAAGAAAATTAAAGGGCTACATGGGAAGAGGATGTGGGAGAAAGGAGGAAGGCATCATTATTATTCATCCAGTGCTTAAATCTGGGATACCTTAAAGCCCCTTTGCTGTCACCCTGGTCCAACAATTACAGCTCCCTCGGGACCCTGATTAGCTCAGCAGGACCACGGTGACAAATCCAGCATTGATCCACAGCCTGTGATCCAGCTGAATAGCTCATAATGCTGCCTCTTGCTTAGAAATATGCTTTCACTTCAAAGAAAACATACAAAATTACATGGTCATTAGCAGAGACGTGCATAATGCAATGTGGGACAATAAAAAGCTGCTGCTTTGGTGTCAAAATGGATTAAGGGCTCGAAGTAATGTGACCCATTAGAGCCTTTTATTTAACATAAAGAAGATAAGTGCCTTTTAGGATGCTGAGCTATTCATGCCTAAGCTTAAATTAGAGTGGGACAAACATTCTGCTGGTACAAACCATCCCATCCCTCTTGCTGTAGAATTACATCAATTTTGCATGAGGGGGTGACAAGTAAGTTTTTTAGCATTATGGAGTGGCTGAGCAATTATTTAAGACGTGCCTTTTTTATGAGCTTGGCATTAATCTGCCCAATAAGGAGTGCTTGCAGAACCAGATGGTAAAACTTTGCAGTGTGAACACATTGCTCTAATTCTTAGGGAAAAAATGGGAAGGTAATAGAAATGAAACCAATTAAGGATCCATCACATAGGATGGCTTTCTGTATCAAGTATGTCAGCTGTGACTCATGCAGGCTTCAAGTCTGGTTCTGCCAGAGTCTGTTAAGTGCCAAAACTAAAGAATATTCTTAAAGAAATTAAAATAATACTTTGAGTTATGGATACAGACAGTCACATCTCACACCTATGAATCTTAGGCTTTTCTTTGTCCTCCTCCCTGCTGCTCTCGCCCTGCACTGGTTTTGGCAGCAGGTCCTGGGTAGGACCTGTGCAAAAAAAATCAGTGGGCTAAAGATCTGGCACGAGGGCTGGAAATCTGCTCTGAGTTTCATTGCTGCTCACTTTAGCCACACCAGGACTCGCTCAAGAGTGGCCACCTGGACTCCTGCTACCCCGCATATCAGAGGTGACATTTTGGTGTCACCAAGATGACTCTTGGAAAGGGCTTTGTGGCACCATTAGCCAGAGAGGGAAGTTCAGAGTCTCAGATTGGATGATTAACTTCTAAACACCCATTTGTGAGATGAATCCCACTCTATGGAGCTGGGAGAGATCTCATGTGAATCCAGTCATGTGGGCAAAATATACTATCCTACTCCCAGGCTGGTTCCATAATACAGTTGTCCAGTATCCTCATTGAACACTATCCATCAATACTATTCTTTTTTTAAAATTTATATTTGGCTTTTATTTCCAAACAAGTATTTCCTGAATTTCCAGCAAAACTTCTTTGGAAGGAATCTTCAAAGACAATGTGCCAAATGCATCCCAGGTTTTTTAGCTGCTGTCAGCTGCATTTTTTGAACACTTTTAAAAAGAAAATAAGAACCATTTGTCACACTTCCAACAAATTCAAACAGAATAACAAATTGGATTACTAAGGGTAAGTTTTAAATGAAACCCTTTTGATGACTGTCAGTAATTTCCAAGTTTCAGAGCCACATTTGGGCACCTCAGCATGGAAATGCAATATACTTACAACATCTACAAATGCAATACTTACCCCTTTGTGATGGAACATGTGGCCCTCAATATACACTTTATAGTTCTCCACCCCCAGCTCTTTCGCCAGTCGTAGAATCCGGTTTTGGGTTGGTCCCACATAAGATCCACCAACATCTACATAATTCACTTTATCATTCTGGGAAGAAAAGAATACAGGAATCAGAAGCTGTGCAGGAAGCTCCTCAATACAAACATCTAGAAGCAGAAAGAATTTTTCCATGCTGAATGTGTATGGAATGTATGGGTATGATATGGGAGGGATTTGTATGGGAGGGATTTGTTCATGGGAAAGGCTGTCGAGCATGGAAATGGGCTGCACGGGGAGAGACTGGAGTTACCACCTCTGGAGATATTCAAGAAATTACTTTTCTTGTCATTGCAAAACATTTCTGCAGCTGAAACCACCTCCAGCATCAAGGCTTGTTTTCTCTCTCTAGATACCTGCTTAGACTTAGTGCTGCAGGTGCTGAGCACTGCACTGCAGTTTTCCAGGAGATTAAATCTCCTTTCCAAGGGACTGCATCCCTTGGCTCCAGCCTGCTGCTGTCTGGGAAGGGATCCCCAGCCATTCCTGCCATGAAAGGTGCTCCATGCACCCCCCAGATCAGCACCCCACTCCCTTGGGAAGTGGGAAGAAGGCAGAAGGTTTCAGGGATGCACACAGTCACAGCAGGCTGATCTCCCAAGACAGTAACCCTCGAACACTGTTTATAGTGAGCATTTTCAGCCTGGCACTCTCAGTGTCACAGAAGGATGGTGTTTATGCTCCATGTTCCACACACAATGATTTCTGCTGGAACACCACTGTTTATCTCTGGTTCCCCAGCAATGGCATGATTTACACCTCCTTCAGTTCCAGGGTGGGAAGCAGAGGTAATGTCTGTATTACATTATCCTGTGCCACAAGTGACTCTTCATTTCTTTCCTTTTTTTTTTTTCCTAATGGAAATAGAGATGAAATTCATTTTTAGAAGCAGGAGTGTTATTTCAGATAATTTTAAGACATTTTAAAACATATGTCTGAGCCATAATGATGCCTGGTTCTGCTCAGGCTGCTTCTTATAGGGCTCTAAGTTATCATGCCTGTTACAGTATGCAAAGGGAGATGGGAAAAAGGGGAAATGCTCTGACACTCCTGGTCCCAGATGATGGTTTTCAACACATTATTGAAGACTAGGTAGACAATATTCAATTTTCCCTCATCTACTAAGCCAGTCCTTGCACCTTAGAAGGCTGTCAGGTTGGCCAGGCAGGATTCTTCTTGGTGAACACATGCTGACTGGTGGCTTTTGGATTAGTTGCTCTGTCACCTTCTGAGGGATTGAGCTGAAGCTGTAGTGCCCTGGATCAAAATAATTGCAGTTCCCTGGGTCAAAATAACAGGAGTGACATCTGTCCCATTGTAGACCAGCACAAGAGGGAGTGCACACCTCATGAAACACTTACCCTGATAGTGAAGGTCCTTCCTCCCACTCTGTCCCGGGCCTCAAGGACCACCACGCTGACCCCAGCCTCTGACAGCAATTTGGCAGCTGACAAACCTAGCAAAAAAAAAAAAAAAAAAGAGAAAGTGCATTAAAGACAGTGGCACCAATCAGCCACATTTATGGTCAAAAACTGAACTAAAGCTTCAAGGTCAGATGTTTCAATGGACTGTTCTCAAAAATCCCTGAGAGAAGTTAGGAGCTTTGCATGGTATCTTACCACAGAAATCATGTGGCTGCTGCTTAGTTGTATTTTATAACCACTCAAAGATTGAAGTTTCCTCCTTGGATTGGCATTTTGGCCTTTTAAAGGCAGTAAAACTTCAATTATTAAGAGACAGACACACATCCTACTCTCCATTTGTGCAGCCTATGGAAAGGCAGCACCCAGCTTGGGGGCCTTGCAGTGCTGCAGTGACATCAAAAATGCTCCTGCCCCACATCCACTCTGCTCCTCTGCTGTCCCTTGGCTTCATTCACATGCAGAAGGAAAATCTGCTTCACTGTCAGGATTCATTTTCAGCAGTGGAGTTTGACCATGACAATCAAACAGGCTGCATGTAGATACTTTATAAGTGGAATTATGGTCGCAGCAAAAATCATCTAATTATGGGACTTTGTGATGGAGCCACTAGAGACAACTGAAAATTCAATAGGACAGGAGACCTCTCTGCTCCTGACAGATGGGAGCTGAAATTGCAAAAAGCAATCATGAGTTGGTGAAATCAGATTATGCCACTGCCCTGCAGGCCAATTTGGCACTGAAGCATTGTTTCTTGGGAGTTGTTTCCCCTCCTTAAGTACACGAAAGGCAGCCCTATTGATCAGCACTTCCAAGATATCCTGCAGGCAGGAGTAACAATATTACCCTCATGTTTATTACACTACCTTGAAATGTGGTTAGAATCAACTTTTTGTGAGCCCTACAAAGAAGGCATGTCTGGAAAGACCAGGGGGGAGGAATCGTTCTGGGAAGAGTTAAATGTACTCCTTTATTCTAAGGGCAATGCAGAATTGACCACAAACTGCTAATCATAGAATATTTAATGGGAAAGTGGAACACCATTCACTGGAAACCAGAACTGAGGAAGTTCAAATGTCTTACATAGGCAGAAATTATATATATAATTATCATACTCATCTAAAAGTAACTTTACACCCTTGCACCATAGTCTTCAGATTGCTGCTGGAGCAGAAGTATAATTAATTCTTCCATCTATTTAATATTCTAATTTTTTTAACTGGAAGCCATTTTTCTGTGGAGTGGATATATTTCAAATTGATCTAATTTATTTCAGTGATAATTTTTTTCCTCCATGAAACCCTAGAAATAATTTTTTCTAGCTAATTCTTTGACCATTGAGTGATGGTTTCTCTTCTTCCCCAACATAAACAAACAAATCTATGATGTTGACACCACAAACTGCAATATTTTCTTACAAATACATAATTTTTTATATGCAGAAAAATTAGATTTCAAGAGATACAGCAGGTTGTGTCATACCATAGTGGATATCCTACATGTACAAAATAAAAGGCTGAATTCTCTAGTCTGTATAAATACTACTGGACACTCAGACATAAGTGGGCAGTTTTTTTGTAAGAAAGTTTATTGTAGATAAACATGCCTTGAAAAAATTGAACATGAAGCCAAAAGAAGTCTAGTCTATGTATGAAAAAAAAAAATGCAATCTTTAGTGCCTAAGACCATAATTTCATACTGAACACAACAGCTCTATTCCTGCCACAGTTGTTTAGGAAGAATAATGGTCACACTGGAATGAGCTGGAAATTAAGCTCACTACTGGATTACAGCTTAATTATGGGATGTATCCAAATAAAGAAGGGCTGCTAAGGGATGAAGAATGTGCTGTAATGTGACTGAGGTTCTCTAACCTGTTTGCCTGTTAAACTGCACCTATTCTCCAGACTTACAGGTGGTTAAGTTTCATTACTGTTAACCCAATGATCATCTGAGAAACTGGTCCCAAAAAAAAGAAAAAGGCTTTGACGTTTCATAAACTGGGAAACAGCAAGAAATAAATTAAGACAGAAATGCCTTACTGGGAACTGGGAGAGAGCATGACTCACAAGGATAAACAATACAAAATATGTTTATTTAAGATTGCTACTACACATTTACTTGCTCAAAGCATGGAAACTACTTTCTTTCAAAACAGAAGGCTAGGAGCAACACCCACACACAGCATCTCCATGTCTGTCTCCATCTCTGTCTCTTGGACCCACCTCTTTAGCTCCATCCTGGTCAGACAGAAGTGCACCGGGTCCAGGTGCTTCCACAGGTTCATCTGAAGCACCCCACAGGTCATGAAGCCTCTGTGCTTTTTATGCATAACTTCTAAATTGAGTGCACATTTACCCTTCATCTTCTCCATAACTTGAGCCTTCAAGACTTTTGTTGCTGTTCCATTATCCTGGACAGGACTGGACACCAGAGAGTGATTGATTGGTGGGATAAGAATGAGAGAGAAAGGAATGAGACCTTCTCCCTTCCTGTTCCTTGCCTCATCCCTGCCTGCTCAGCTGCCCTCAGGCTGCATGGAGCTATCCTCCCTCTTCCTCTACATCATCTCCACCTCAGAGGACATCATGAACTTCAGCAACTCCCAAGCAGCAGGGAAGAAGCTGTGGATGCCCCATCCCTAGAAGTGCTCCAGGCCAGGCTGGAAGGGGCTTTGAGCAACCTGTTCTAGTGGGAGGTGTCCCTGTCCATGGTAGGGGGTGGAATGAGATGGGCTTTAAGGTGCCTTCCAATCCAAACCATTCCTCACAGGCACATTATTCCAGGCCAAACTGGGCTCAGTGCTCAGACCAGGTAGTGACAACACTGCAGTGTCTGCTGCTGTGACTCTGAGCAGACACCCCTGTCACAGCTCAGCCTGTGGCTGTGTCACCTCCACCTGCTCTGAGTGCAGCCCTGAGATAAAACTGGAAATCACCCCAAATCACTGAGCAAACTCCTTCCAGATATCCCCTAATTCCAAGAATTAGAAATACATCACTTGCCTCAGTAAGGCAGGAGGAGCCTGCCAAAACCACAGCTCATTCTGCTCTGGAAATTCACTTATTGTAAAATGAGAACAAACAAGGCCAGACATCCTCCACAAGGGTTTCTATGGAAATCTCACAAGCAGCTCCCCTCCTCTGAAGATGCCAGGCAGGAAAGCTCTGTTCCTATTGATTCTGCAGTGCTATTAAGGACTCAGAATTGCTGCTGCTGCTACAGATCATACTGTGGCTGCTTTCATGCCAGAAAATTGCCATAATGCTACCACGAGCAAAGCCCTTTGAAGTGCATCAAAACACTGGATATACAGTTAAAAAAAATAAATAAAAGAAACTAAGATGAATTGATGCCAACCTGCAGACTGCAAGACACACCCCATGACTGAAACATAAAGACGGAACAATACCGAATTTTGTAATACAACAAAGTCCATCTCTACTTCACAGGAAAGAAAAGTTCAACTCCATAGGTAGTAAACAACACTGGGACTGAAGACACTTGAACTTGATCCCAGAGGAGTCCTGTAATGTGGAAAATGGTTCCCTGTTTTGTAGGGAAGTGTTTTTAAGTGTAGATTTATGAGAGTAATTCCAAGTTGCCTCAATACTGGGGTTGACATGGAGCATATGAGCAGAGATTATTCCCTACAGCACAAACAGTGAGAGTTTTTTAAAAGTTACTTTATTGGGAATATCCTAGTGATTGCATACTAACAGTACAGAGTTATAGTTTTCAAAATCTAAGCTCTGTAAATACAAAACGTTCCTTCATAAAATCCTCATTAATCCACCCTACTGTACATGGCATGGGAAAGCCACATTGTGAGAAAGATGATTAACTCCTTACTGTAGCGTTCCAGCAAGATTTAATTGAGCAAAAGGAGGAAAATCTTCTTGTAAAATCCCTGCATTTTTCTGATCTTGAATGGGGAAATAATTTTAAGACTTTTTTGCTCATTTTTTCTAATACACATCAGTAAAATAAGAGAATTGGCAATATATCATTATTAAAGTTCTGGTGTAATGACATTCTAATGCTGTGATTATTTTTACTGTTTCATTGATGGAAACCCTAATTTTTCTAAACACAACTGAGTAATTAAACCTGGAAATGACCACCTTAAAATCAGATCTCATTTTTCGAGCTAGAAATCCCTTTGGCAAGTAAAAATGAACCTGTCAGTGAGAGATGCAAAACATGTCTGCCATTACCATAGGCTAAAATCCCCCTTCCTCACCTCTTTATTCTTCTCCTGCAACTTTGATTATCCTTTGATTGGAATTTTTGTGTACAGCATTTATTGAAGTTTTAAAATACAATTAAAATGTGCTCAGTTACATCAGATTGACCAGAGAAGCCACTAATGGGCAACAACACACAGGACGCTGAGAATGAAAAAACTTTCCTTTCACTGACTAAAGATTTGAAGATTTTAAATTGCCACTGAAAATATAAAAAGACCCCAAGCCAACAATGCTATTAATTCAGTAACAGCATCTTAAATCCTCACAAAAGAACAAGAATGCAGAGTGTGGATCACAAGTCTACGTTTATTTCTACTTCAGTGTTGCCTAATACCATAACATCATTAATTTTCTGCTTGTCAGAAACCATGTTTTATCCTCCCATACTTTCTTTCATGTCCCTTCTTGTAGAATCCTTGGGACTGGAGAGAGATTGAGTTAATGTATTTTGTCCTTTTCAGATAAATGTATTTAATCTCTTTTTCATCAGTATTTTTTCCTTTCTAGGAAAAAAAGCCAAAACACTTGATTCAGCAAAGATCTTAAGCAAAAGAGAATAAATATTTTCTACTACAGAGTACATTGTCCAAAGGAGACAAACCACTTACTGGTCTCAATGGCATCACTGTCTAAATGCTTCCTACAGATGCAAGCCTTGTTCTGAAAGGCACAAAGACACTTTCTCATGGACAATGTTAGCAGAAATGCATGGGCAGGAAGGGGGAATTCTATTCCAAGGATGAAATCACTCCACACACACCCACTGGGATTTTTTCATGTCCACAGCTTCTTGCATGCAGTAAACTTTCCTTCCCCAAAGTAATGCCCTCCCCCAAAACAAAGGTAGAAAAAAGTTAATGAATATAAGCACAGGGTTGGAAATGAGGCATCTTTCCTTCAATTACGTATTAAAATGAGCAGTTAAAATGATGACAGTTTGATCCCACCTAGTAATGGAAACAACCAAAGTAATTACACACATTATTGACAATTGTTTTAGTAAATGCTGTCCAGAACAAATTCCTGTTACCTAAAAGGTGACTTTCAACTAAAAAAGAATGTCAAAAAATGTTGCTGTTAATTTATGATCAATGTCCTCACCACAAATACCAATATCATCAGTTCTGGTATTCCTATAAAAGACATAATGCCTGTCCCATGCCTGGTTTTGTTACGTCAGGGTGATTCTTAGGGATCTGTCCTAACTACTTGGCTATTTCTTTTGCTTGTTGAGGCAAATTACACACATAAGATTTCAGTAGCAAACCAGCAGAACACATTATGAAGAAGGAGGCAAATGGAAATTGGTACTTGAGCTTATTTGCAATTATTATAAAAAGCATCCATTACACTTTGTATGGGATTCTGGGAGTTTTGTTCCTGCTGTAAATTTTTGTCATAATGACAGTCAGCTTGCTAGAAGTACATTGGGAACTCAGAGCTCTGTGAAACATTGTTATTTTTTTCCACATCTCCAAAAATGGTCTTTAGGAATCTCTGCTACGAAATGACAACATTATCAGCTTTCTGGTTGGCTCCAGAAAGAATGAAGGAAGGAACCAGGTAGCTGGAACCCAGCACAGGGCAAATGCACAGCAATAAACAGAGAATACATTTCATGAATCAAATATGACATTCTTATAGGTCAAATCCCAGGTAAATACAGAAGTAACAGCAGGGGGAAAAATTATTGAAAACTACTCCAGATTTACACAGGTCAGACTGATTCTATCTCACACCAACAACTGTGTGTGTTTGACAGTTTATCTGACACCACCACCCACCAGCAGCTTGGCGTGCTGTCAAAACAAACAGGGCAGTGTACAACAGAAGTTGTGCTGCCAGGATGGCAAGGAGGAAAATCTGCATTTGCTCATTATTCAGTCTCTCACTCAGAGCCCAAAGCCAAGGCGTAGGTAGCTCGAGGGGTGAGGCTGTCAGTCACACACTGTGGAGCTGGAGATGCCAACACAGAGTGCTTTCCCACAGAGAGGAAAACAAAAATGTCTTAATAATATATCATATGTTTTATTTCTATATAAAGGCTAATCATTGCTATTTTTACATCCCAGCTTTTCCTACGATTTCTGGCCCTTGGAATCCTCGATAAGCGCAGCAGAAGCAGTGCTGTTTCCTGCACATGGCTGGGAAATCTCAGCTTTGATTTTGTAGAACCAGGCAATCTCCTCTTTTCTAGATAAAAACATATTTTTCTGTGGAAACAAAAACTATCCATGCCAGCGAATTATAGTCTCAAGTGTAAGATTCAATTATGACTGGTTTTCTCTTGTGTTTTGTATTTGTAACACAATGTGCTAAAATTTCTTCCAAACCATGTTTGCATGCAAGATTTTTTGGACTTCTCTGCTTCTGGACATAATTCTCCATATCTGCTGCCTCTCTGGTTTGCATTATGCAGACAAACATTATTAACTCTCCATGCAATCTTCTGATAAACTTGGCTTCCACATGAGGTGAGGCTGGTGCATGAATATAATCCCACGAAAAAAAGTTAACATATTTTGCTTACATTCTTTTTTTTTTTTTTTCCCCAAATATGGAACTATTTAAGCTTGAATTTTCAGGGTGTGGCTTTCAGGTTGTGGTTTTTTGTGATTCTTTTCTGCTGGAAAATCTATTTCTAACTGCCTAGGGAAAACATATTCTTTGATTTTGAAAAATCAGGCCTTTTTCAAATTCCTATTTTGGAAGTTGCAGCAGCAATTTGAAATTTGGCAGGGAGGTAACCTTGGAGTCAATATGGCACATTTTGTTATCCATATGAAAATATGCCCCAATAAGGTCAGTTAGAAAGTTTTGAGAAATTACAGGTCACAAAAGTCATTCTCAGATCTGACAAGCTGAATATCTGAGTTTTCTGTCAAAATTCTCTGAGCACTTAATGCTGTCCAGCTGTTAATGAGCAGTGCCTGAGGAGTCACTGAGCACCCACGTCCTCCTTACAACATTTTGTGCCATCAGCTTGCTGGGTTTCAACAAACACACAACCAAGTAAAATCAATCATATCGAAATCAATCTAAAACAGCACTCTTCAGTTCAGCAGAAAACCCTATAAATAGAAAATGGGAGCAATATTTGAGCCACATAAATAAAAACTCCCTGTGGGTATGGGGAAAGTCTTTAACTTCAGGCACCAGTTTATTTAATATGCTTGGGTATAAAATGCTGTAATCAATATTAACTGTATTACAGGGGACATTATCTATTAAGAGTGACACAAACATGTGCCTGGGGCTTTTACTGGCCACCATCCACATTTTTAACATGCAAGCCCAAGTGGAAAAAGGAATCTATCCCATCCTCTGCAGCTCCCTCTCTGCAGGGTGCAAAGGCACTTTGCTGATGCAGCCTGGACCATTTGAGTGAGATTCCATGGGGAACAGCAGGAAAATCCCAGAGGTACAAGGCACCTAAGCAGAGATTTCTTCCAAAAAGAAGAAATCCAGTTTTTCTCCCCGAATCACTCTCTGCAGAAGCTCCCTCCACCCCTAGACTGCAGCTCCCGACAGGCAGAGGGGATTCTGTGTCCCTGGAATGGCCACACTGTGGTGTGCATGCAGAGGCCAGGAGCAGGGATGAGCAGAACATGCTCAGAAATTCACTGTTCAGAAATTGTCTCTCAGGACCATGCTTTGCTTTGAGGAATAGACAACTCCAGAGTTGCCTGTCAGGATTTGAGCTTCATTTCAGAAATACTGGACAAATAGTTTTAAAAGCCACAGCATCACTGCTGGGAAGTTCACACTTAATAGAACAAGCACTTTGCTTATAGTTCATACAGATTTCATGTATTTGTAGTAAAGAACTATTTTATCTCAGAGTTTCCAACCCCTTCCTGCAAGCACCAGGTAGTGAGCATTTAAAATACAACAGAAGGAGAGGAGACAGAAATCTCACCAGATGAGTCAACTGCAAATTCAATTTCAGCAAGTCAACACTGGAATCAGAGAGACTGAGGGGAAATCCTGTCCATACTGGAGCATGATTTACTATGTATTTCACCAGAAGCAGAATTCTAGATACAGATTACTATTTTTTTTTTTTTTAAGACCAGAAAGCAGCACTGTCTAACCTCTTGCAGAACTGAGGTGTAGGCATGTTGGTGCAGGAATGGTAGTAACAGAGAAGCTGTGAGAAAAGCAAAACACACCAGAGGCTCATCAGAGTTTAATCCCCCAGCTATGAATGGCAGTGCACAGTAAAAATGGAATAATTATTAAATAAGACATTTATTGTCTATTTTTCAATGGCTGTTTTCTTAAAATGATGCCTGTTCTCATTCCTAACAGGCAGACATCAATGTCTGTGCCACTGGCATGGGGTTTCCATTGGCATGAAAAGTGTTCCTGTACCCCAGGAGTGCTGTGACATGCTTATTTGTCTTCCTCACGCCACTTACAAATTTTCAGGGACTGTGAGCACCGTGAAATTTTCTGCCTGGCTCCATTTCATTCCCCACACCAGGCTTTGGTCCAAGGCACAGGTGTTACAAAGTAACTGTGAGTTATCACCTGTGAGTGAGGCAAGACATCCCTTAGAAATGCTCGAAGCATTTTCTGAAACACTGCAACAGGTTGGGGACCTGGAGGAACGAGGCCCCCTGAAGGGAACAAGAGCTTGTCAGAGCTCTAAAAACCACATTAAGAGGATGTCACCATCAGCTGCACACAGAATGGGTGGTAATTCCCTAAGGACACTCTGTGCATTTTACAGGAACCCTAAGGATGAAGACCAAATGTCTCATTCTAGCAGGAAAATTACCAGACATCTGGTAAAACTAAAAAGCACGGAAATCTAGATCCACACTCTTCCTGTCTGTTTAGTGATGCTATAGATTTGCTTATTTACATATTCACAAATAATTATTTAAACAATTACTGTTATTTTAGTAGATGAAATAACAAAATTATGAAAACAATTTGCTGTTTTATGCATGAATTCACTGCAGATTACACCAAAGGAAAGCCTCCTTCTCAATACCAATAAAACCTAACTTTACCCACACCAATAATGGCTGTAATATCGCTGAAGTCACACAGGCACAAAACTCACTTTTTCTGAATCCTTAGTGTAGCAAGGATTGCCTGAAAACTGAGACCTGGCCAAAGCTGACAACACAAAATTGATCTGAGGGACCTAAACCTAAACATTAATTTTCTCCAACACAGCAACATTCTCATTGTAGGTAACATAAAAATAATTAATTAACGGGGATTTTAAGCATAAGGGGGTGCCGTGATGCAGTTGCTGATGTGAAAGTAGATCTGAAGAGTATTTTGGGAAGTTGTTGCCTGGTGAAGTGCAAGGACTCCATGGCACTTGGGGAATCGGGCTGCCTCTAGAACAGCTCTTCTCACAGCAGCAGAACCTAACCCAGAGATACTCCCAGATGTTGATTCTGTAACATTTTCCCCTACAAAACATCTGCCACCGCTACACGGGCAACCTGAATAAACCACGCCAAAACACCACCTTTGTCGGGATGCAGCAATCCCAGCCTGGATGCACCAATCCCAGCCCGCATCCCCGCATCCCTGCCTGGTCCCCACCTGCGGGCACTGCCAAGTCACTTTTTCTCCAGCCTCCCTCCCCACCCGCACCAAAAGCGAACCAAGGCGAGGAACAGCGCTTTGTGAGATCACGACACGGATCATTTCCCATCTCCATCCCCGAAGCACCTGAATCCCCCGGTTCCCAGCCCTGCGCTTCCATCGCCCCCCGCGCACCGCCCGGCGCCGCTCCGGTGCGCTCCCGGCGGGATGCCCGAGGCAGGCGGGCGGGGACCGCGCCGTTCCCCCCGACCTACCTGAGATGCCGGCCCCGATCACGACCACGTCGTATGTCTGGGCCATGGCGCTGTCCGCGCTGTCCCCGCTGTCCCCCCTGCGCCGGCTCCGGTCACGACCGCGGCTCCGTCCCGGCCCCGCGCTCCGGCAGCGCCGTCCCGCCCGCCCCGGCCCCGCCCCTGGGCGTGACCTCCCCGGCCTTCCACCAATGGGCGCGGCCAGGGGGAGGGGCATAATCCGGCCACGCCCCCGGAGCTCCGTGTGCGGCCCGACGAGGCGGGGGATGCTCGGGAGTCCCGGAGCACCGGGAGCACCGGGGACATCGGGGAAACGGGAATACCGGGGGCACTGGGGACACCGGGAACACCAGGGACACTGGGGACACCGGGGGCACCGGGAATACCGGGAAAGCCGCATCCCGGGGCGCGCATCGTGCCAGCTCCATGCCCCACCACGCCAGGGGGATGAGGCAGGCGGGCGGCGACGTGTCCGGGGCGGGATGCAGCGTCCCCCGGTGCGAAATGCAGAATGCCCCGGTGTGGGATGTGGGATGCCGCCTATGAACCAGCCAGTGCTCCCTTAACCCCGCGCTAGTGACCTGCAGTGACTGCGGGGGAGGAGGAGACCCATGGAGCCACCGATTATGGCAGCCTGCAAGCCTCACCTCTTACTAGAATCAAGTTGTACTTGATCCATGAGCCAGGGAACAAGGGGTTAACCTTTCCATGGATGTATCTTGCCAAAGATAATGCCTGAAATAATAATTGGTTGTCAAAATTAGCTACTATTACTGCCCTGGAATGATGGTTGTGGTATTCCTTGCCATGCGTTCCACAGCTCGTACAGGTTTTATTGCCAAAGTGTAAATGTCATCTCTGTGGAGTGGAAAAAATAAAGAGCCTGTCCATCCCCTTCCAAATTAGCACAGGAGACCTATACAGTCCACACAATTATAGGAAATCCCAACACCGTTTCATGTTAAATATTGGTATAAGTTCTGAGAGTTGCCCAATTCTGCAATCATATTCCAAGCCTGGGTATGACCAGTGAATGCAATAATACTGTGATACTTTTTGGATGGCGTTCTTCAAAATGAGTCAGTTTTCTCTTCTATAAGGGAAATACAGGACTTTTGTTTTTTGTTAATTGTCCAAATGAGTGAGATGTAGACCTGTTGGTGTGAACCAGAGGAAGGCTACAAAAACGTTTGGAGCACCTCTCCTATGAGGAACATCTGAAAGAGCTGTGATGGTTCAGTCTGGACAGGAGAAGCCTCTGGAGAGACCTTATTGAGGGCTTTCAGTAATTGAAAGGGGACTACGAGAAAGATGAGGACAGACTTTATAGCAAAGCATGCTATGGTAGGACAAGGAATAACAGGTTTAGACTAAAAGAGAGCTGATTTAGGTTTGATATAAAGAAGAATGTTTTTTACATGAGGGTGGTGAAACCCTGTAACAGTTGCTCAGAGATGTAACGGATGACACATCCCTGGAAACACTCAAGGTCAGGTTGCTCCCAGCAACATGGTCCAGTTGAAAATGTCCCTGGTCCTTGCAGGGTGAGTGGACTGAACTTTAAAGGACCCTTCCAACCCAAACCATTCTGTAGTTCTATGACAGCAGAGACTGAATGCAGAAACATCAATAAATCACTAAGCAACAGTGCAGGAGACAGAATAATGGATCTTCCTCACCAATAAGAACAGATATTTACAAAGTGTAGGTGCAGAGCTAGGTAAGTGTGTTGCAATATCTGCAGACCCTGTAGCAAGGCAGAGCAGCAGATCCCTGCTGCTCTGGGGGATAATCTGCTGACACAGAAGCTCATTATCACTGTGATAGCTGCTGCTCCATGCAAGGGTAAAGGGAGCACAACGGGAAGAGTTGTGAGAGTGGAATGGATTCTGAAGGAGAAAACCTAATGTACCAACACCCACTTTGTGCTCAACAGAGAAAAAAGTCTTTTTCTCAAGGGAGATAAGGACACCCACTCCCACCGCTCGGCTGGCTCCAGTGGGCAGGTCACAGGGAATCTGACAAATAAACAGCTTCTCTCAGGGGCACCTCCCTCATAATTCAGAAGCCAAGTTTGGAGGAAAGCAACAAAAACATCCTTTGTGATAACAGCAGGAAACTTGTGTGCATCTAGATAACTTGCTGATGGATAAGCTTGCCAACAAATCTCCAGTGCTAAAAGGAACCGTAAGAGTCTTGTTAAAGGGCAGTGGAGACTGAAATGGTTCTACCTAGACCAGCTCTAATGATGAGAGATAATATCCAAGTGTGAATTATACAAATTGTTGGCTCAACCACTGCAGTAAAGAGTGAAAAAATTCCTGAGGGGTTACCAAGGGTTACCTCAGGTTTTGACAGATTCCAGAGGCAGCGATGCCAGTCAGAGCCATGTGACTGCTTAGTCCTTGGCATCAAAAAGAGCACTCAGAATAATTCTCTCTCAGCTCAGACCTGCAGGCATCTGGGATTTGGGAAAAAAAATAAACCCTGAAGCTTTGCTTGAGAACAACAGGATAAACCCAATAGACTTGCTGAAAAAGCAAGAAGCAGGGGAGGAAGAAGGTGATGTGTCATATTGAGAGTGATCCTCTTCTTTTAAATTCAATGACCATATTAAAAAAAAAAAAGATTTGAAATGTGTCAGAAATCCACAGAAAATAAAGGGATGCCAAACCTTACACTAAAGGAAATTCCAAGCAGATAAAATTTTATTTGGAAGTAAATCAGCTGTCACTTGGAAAGGAGAGTTGATTAAGAAGGAAATTCTCACCAATGGGCCCTCTTTGTTATGCAGTATAAAAAACAAGGGAACAGCACTGAAGGATGCATATAGGAAGCTTCTGTTGCTGAAGCCATTTCCTAGCAATCTCTCTGGTTGATTTATGTCTGCCTCAGTGATTGATCTGTAGCAATAATTTGCTGAGCCTGCAGAATGTGCATGATCATAAATGTGAAGGTGTAGAAAGTCTCAGACATAGAATTTCAAATTTGCCAGGAAAAAAACACTGAAAGCTGCTGAGAAATACAGCGGAATATCAAGAACAAAGCTTTCACTTGAGATCATGTCTGTGCCAGCAATGACAAAAATTGTTGGCTAGCCCCAAGAATAGGCAAAAATGGATTAATTTTTTATCAAAGAACATGAAGAAAATATCCAAAAGTAAGTGGTATTACCAAGTCCTTTATTGTACTACCAGTGTTTTGCTTTCAGTTTTTCCCACTACTGAAGTGAGGAAGTCAAACTTCTCACATCATACCATCAAGTTATTTTGTATCTGCTCAATACCCCAAATGATGAGTAAAATCAGTCATAATTGTTGTGAAAAACACAGATATTTTGCATTCCTTCCTGATTTCAATGTTACTTATTTTGCCAATTCATCCAAAAATCAGAACACAAACATAGGAAAATCTCTAGCATAAAATTAATTGTTTTTGTAAAAAAATAAAGTATATTATCTGTAATTGTATATTGTAAATATACAATTGTATATTGTAAATATTGTAAATATCTGTAAATGTATATTGTACAGTTTTTTTAGTTATTTACTTGTTTTATGAGTGTATTATGAAAGATAAATAGTGCCTAAATGTTGTAAATGAAGAATGCATTATCCCTGGAAGACTGATTGCCACTACCAAGGTCATAATTACCACCACTTAACCACCTCTAAAGTAATGTAATTCTTGTACCTTAATGATACCAACAGAGCTCCTCTAAAGTACCCTAGAACCTGTCATCTTCAGTGTTACTGTCAGCTGAAATTTTTGCCATTAACTCATCATCTGTGTTGATTAGCACTCTACTCTTCACACACAAAGATGAGCTTTCCAGGGAGCACCAGAGACTTTTGCAAAGCCTACATCACAGAAATTTGCATTTGCACACATTTTAATTCTGATAATTATAGGGTTAGCAGTGTGGGTTGCATCAAGCTAAAATGTAAAAAAAATGTGAAAAAATGTGAAAAAGAAACTCTCCCAGAAATCAGACTCAGTAGTTCTGTTGGCAGCCCTTTTGTGGGGCAACAGGGCACATGGTGTGGAGTAACTTCAGAACTCAGCTTTAGGTGATGCTGTATTTTCTAATAACAGTTTTCTATTTTGGAACAGTATCTTAGACTAACTTAAGCTGAATTTAGGGTCAATAGGTAATTTATGTGGTTAATGATGCCTATAGATGGTGGTTCTCTTCCCCTTCTCCTCTCCCTGCCCAAGGCCTTTATCAGAGTAGGAGATCATAAAATACCATAGAACATGGTATTTAGACAATGTTGCACACCATAAGTAGGGGGAAAAGAAGTTCCATAAAATGTTCCAGGCTTTCAGAGTATTTTCCTCTGAAACAAACTCCAAACAAACAGCAGCAGATCGTTGTCTCCAAGGGTTTTGTGCAAGAGGAAGGAGAGAAAATGTGTATTCACTAAGAGCAAGGAAGGGGAAACCCAGCCTTCTACCCAAAGCAGATCCAGGGCTTGTGTAATTTGAGTGCACTGAAGGATGGAAAAACCATGACATGAACTCTGCGGGCTTCAGGGTCTGGCCACCCTCAGAGTGAATCCTTTTTTCCTTAAATTGAGTTGCCACTGCTTGTGCCTCCAGGCTGTGCTTGCTGCCCCTGTTCCATCACAGGGTGCTTGGGACACTTTTGTGTTTTGGAACTTCTCCTGTTGGAGGCATTTCAAGAACCAATAAAACCACGGCACTGCCAAGTAGGTCTTGAAAGTGAAGCATCATGATACCATGTCCTCAGTGAGTCCCTTTGGGAATATTCCTACAATCCCTTCACCTCTCTCTGCTCCCCTAAATACAGAGTTATCTGGATCCACTGGAATGGTCCCAGCTGAGGATTCACAGATTGTTCAACATGTTGACAAAAATTGGTTAGAATCAAATTGGTAAACTGTGGACGGCATGGTTGAGTATTAATCTTTGTTTTTATAGACTAGCATGCATATTCTTAGTTTTGCAAGACCATTTTTTTCTTTAGATGTGTATTCAAAACCATCTGAAAACCATCACCAGTCTGATGTTGCAGAACAATCTTCACTGGTATGAAAAATGGGTTTGTACACAAAGATGGCTGTGGTATATTTATTCATCTGCGTTCATTTTTATTGGCATGTTTTCAATGGTGCCAGTGATCTCATCCTTCCTGACCAGCTCTTTTTCAGGCACTGTGCTGAACTCTAATCAATGAATAAGCACCTTGAAGCAAATTATCATCAGTCATGGCTATCAGCATTTGCTTAGTCCATTTTGCCTTATAATCACAACAAGAAATCTTCTGATGCATAAACACAGACAACAAAAATTCACTGCCTACCCTCTCCTTGACCTGTGTTTCCCTCTGGATCATTTACAGAGCATCCCACAAACCCCCTGGTGCAGTGCCTGTCCTGAGTGCAAGACAGTGGGACATGGAAGGGGATGAGGGGAGTGGGATGCTCTGAGTCAGCCCCCAGCGCTGGCAGAGCTCCTGCTCTTCAGCACCTGATTGATGCAGGACCTCCTTATCCCTTCTCCATCCCCAAAGCTCTCAGTTCTTCCACAGCTCTGGATGCAGAAGGGATCATTAGATCACTGCACTGCATTTGAGGGCCTGGGAACTTTAAGTAGGGGTATAAATATTGAAAAGGGAGCGCCATGAAGACAGATTCAGGCTCTTCTTGGTGGTGCCAAGGACAGGAGGCAATGAAGAAACTGAAAGAATTTCACCTGAACATGAGGAAGAATTTCTTTTCTGTGTAACGAACAAGCATTGGGACTGATTGTCGAGAGAAGGGTTGGAGTCTCCCTCACTGGGGATATTCCAGAACCCTCTTGACACAATCCTGTGCCATGTGGTGTGGGATGACCCTGCTTGAACAGGGAGGTGGGACCAGGTGACCCACGGTGGTCCCTTCCAGCCTGACCCATCCTGTGATTCTGCAGGGGAGAAAACAGGCAGCTGCATGTCAGGAGTTTTCTTAAAGCCATGAAGAAAAGGTCAGCTACTATGGCTTCAATGCCTCTAGGTAAATCTACTAGAATATGTTTAAAACATTAATTCAAATTTCAAAGTGCTTCTCTACACCTGGGAAGAGAAAAAACAAAACACAAGTTTAAGACTTGCTCCCTCAAGAGCAGTACCCTCAGCTACATGCAGTGAAACTTTCTGTTCCCCCAGAGAAGCCTGTTATGTACTCACTGCATGAAGTTTTGCTACCTCAGGATGGCAAAAGATATTTTGGCTCTACAGAAATGTGGAATAAAATTTTAAGTATAATTCTTTTTTAGCCAAAGAATTAAGTATGTGTTTTCTTTCTTTACTAGGATAACATCAATTTAATTTTGCAAAATATTTCCTACTCTTTATTTAATTGTATAATACCACAGAATTAGCCATGTGGGGTACAAAAATTCAGAAGATAGTTTGAGAAGGAGACAGAATTACCTCATGCAAACTTTTAAAGTAACTTCTCTGCATGGTTGTGCAGTCTGACTAAAACAATTATTGATCTTTTAGCAGCATCAGACACTCCTGTTTGTACATCTCAGAATTGTCAAATACTTTTAAATGAAGAAAATGTCTCAATTTTCCTCGAAATTTGAGCATCCTACTGATGAGCATTAGGCAGGCTTCATCAGTGGCTGAAATACAGCCCAAGTTTCCAGGTACCAGAAGCCAGGTGTGCCCAGGCAGGTCTCACACAGAGAAGCTGTTTGCTTCAGAGTGAGGAGAGCTTTGCTCCTGGTGTTAGAAGACACGAACACAATGCTCCAGGAAGTAGCAGGTGAAGTGCAGCAAGCCCATTTTCTCTCCAGACTCAGCCTTCCCCCACACACAGCCTCTCTGAAAGAAAACTATGATTTTTAGGTGTCTGTACAATTTCATAGTTGCATTACAGTGGCAACAACAGATTTCAGACCACCTCTTGACAAACATCTTCTGAAGGCAAAATGATCACAAAATACAATTGTTGCCTTTGAAAATGTACAGTCCCTCTGTGTGGGAGTGGGTGTTTTTTTCAGAAGATGTGAAAGAAACATAGCTGCAGATACATCTCCTGCTAACAAAATAAATAGAGGTAATTCAAGTTAAAGTTAGCATGTGTGACAAAAAAAGATAATGCTGGTAACTCATTTTTAATCTCTTTATCTCTCTACTTTTTTGTCTTTAATTATGTGCATTAGTTCAAATGCCAGTGTCAATACAGATGAAGTCTTTCCCTTTCTTTCTAATTTATTTTCATGGCTCATTTGCCTTCAAAAGGAGTTTATTGTAATAACTATGGGATAAAATATAGTCACTGACTGGAGTAATAAGAATTTAAAAAATATGTATATGTCTGTATTTGTTTTCAAGTTAAAGAAGCCCTGAGATGTTTTCAACAAGGTAAATTAAATAAATCTTTCAGGAACTTTTGTTTCACTGATACTTTCAGCTCCAATATGAAGTCAGTAGGGGAGACCCTGCAAGGGAGGTCCAGAAGAAGGGCCCCAGGCACTCCTCAAACCTCTGGAACTCCTTCATCCCATCTTGATGGGGGAGGAAGACCTTGCTGGACAGGACACATGGTGCTCTCATGCTGCCCAAATAGCTGCCAGTAGATGTCTGCAAGATTTTTGTCCAAAAGTCACATAAAGACCCCAGGAAGGGGAGCAGGTGACAGCAGGGAGCAGCCATGGCAGAGCTGCCTGAGCTCTGGGAATTGGGAGGAATTTCTGTGTCACCTCTGCTGGACCCAGCCCCTCAGCAGGGCATGGGTTTAACACTTTGGGTTTAACACTCAGCCTGCACATTTCAGGTCTCTGACTGTCCCTGTGCACCAGAACTACCTCTGCTCTTTCTTTGGACGTGTTGAATTGACTTAGTTCCATTCATAGTTTAGCAGGCCCTGTTGATTTGTCCAGACTCCCTTTTCAGGTTTTGGACCCCTGTGACCTTTGTGGGGAAGGGTTGGTGTTGCACAATGTGTGACCCAGCCAGTGAATGGGACTTTGTGTGAAGGGCTGGACTTTGCTCATGTTGTTTAAAGCACTTGAAGCAGATTTCTACTCTGCAGTGTCATTGCTGATATCAAGTTTTCTCTGTGCCCTTCACCACCACTATAAAAGAATTTTTATGCATCAGGTTTTAAAATGAACTTTCAGAGGTATAAACTAAATGTCCCCTTAATTGCCAGCTCCATAAAAGAGTGGCTTGGATATAGCTCATGGATTGCTGGTATCATTTGAGGTTAGATCAAAGCTTGTGTAAGAGATAACAACAATCTGAACATAATACTACCTTTGGAGAACAAGGACTTGTTATAGATCACAAAGCCTGCTTGGACAGGATTTTAGAAGCAGAACTGCCATTATAGGCATATGGGGAGATGAGTGGGGATCATTAGTGTGGACATCAAAATAGCAAAGAAGATTTGGTCTGGGAGAGCAAAAAGCATGGTAGAAACACTAGCAAGAATAAATAATCCACTCACAGACATCAAACTCCAACCAATAACAAAAAAAAAAAGCAAAACCAAAACAAAACATCAAAAATATTTGCTATAACTAGATGAGAGAAATTTGTCATGCCCTCTCACTGTCTATCAGGTAAAACAGCACTGAGAATCTACAGAAGCATCCAAAAAGAAATAAAAGTTGTTCTCCACTGCAAATCCTGTACAGGACACAGTGGAATGAAGCCATGAGCACAATTTCATCTCTCTCCTGGATAATTGGCTGCTTCACTGAACACCTAAAACCCTCAGCACTCCTCCTGAGAAGCAAATTTAGTGCAGGGGTTTGGGAGCTGAACAGCCCTTTCTGCCAGTCCTCCTCTCCCTGCAGCAACCCCAGCCCTGAGTTCCACCAGGTAGAAATCAGTCACACAGATACAATTCTTACCTCTGCCAGGTAGAAGAGCTGAGAAGAACAGAAAAGTAATTTCTAAGGTGCCATTCCTTCTTTTCTTTAAAGTCCTTCACTGAATGTTACCCTGTAGGTGCAGGACATTTTCTAGTGTGACCCAAGGAATCGCATTCTTGTAATAAGTAAATAATGTTAATTATCTATTTTTCTTTTTGCAAACCCAAACAGAGGATCTCAGATCCCAACATTGTGCTTATTCCTAAACTGATTTAGAGGTGTGTGCATCCTTTTTCCTCACACAATCACTCAATTTTGGATAATCAATTATTAGAAATTGGTCAAAGCAATGAATTAGCAGATTTTGTAATTAGGAACTGTAAATAAATTGGTTACAGTTAAATTCATGAGAATTGTTAGTAAGTGCGTTGAGCTCTGGTGTAACTATACAGTCTCAGCACTATTTATGATAGTGACTATTGTTATCTGGTGATATCAAACATTCTCTAAAATAATATTGATTACTTCTACTTCATGCAACTTAGTAACACATTAAACTTTTTGATTGCAGAGAAAAAAAGTCTTAATCTCCATCTCCATTTAAAAAACCCCTGAGACCAAAAATAATCTCTGATCAAATTCGTCAATGTGTTTGCTGCAAAAGAAAAAGAACTGAGTGTACCCTGTGATGAAATCCATCAGCACCACCTTATGCAGTTTCTCAGAGCTCTGTGTAGCAGCAGTCACTACCAGCTACAACAAAAACAAACAAACAAAGCAAAACAAAACAAAAAACCAACCAAACAAACCAAGAAAAACAAAAAAGCCAAACTACTCCCAGCAGAAGGGAAATGGAAATCCCTGTGTGAAAAATGCGTATTTTATGATTGGATTTTTGCAAATATTAAAATGACTATTTTATGTGTTATGTTAGAAAGTTATGCTGTAATAATTTTCTAAAGTAGTGTGTTAAATATAGTTTTAGGTTATAACATAAGGTTAAAATAGAAACTATGCTATGTAAGATACTTTTTTAAAGAAAGGACTCACACCAAGATAGCAGCCACAGGATACCTAGATCTTTCAGCGAAAGAGAATTTATTGCTCCATCATCATCAGAAATTAACTTCATCCTGCCTTGCTCAGGTCTGAAGACACCATCAGGATTAAGAGGAAGAAGCTGACACTGATCAGACAGAATCCTGTGTTTGAATGGAATTTATATATCAGGTATGAGGTGTATGATTATGCAACAGGCTATTGCTTTTAAGGGTTAATCCTCTGTTATCATGTGTCCTTTTTGGGGTTTATGCTGCCCAGAAAGCGGTACCAGCGACTGTCCATAACTCTTTGTTTCTGTTGTCTCATATTGTCCTAATCCAAATTGTCCCAATTATTATTACTCGAATTATATTACTATTTTTATAACCATTTTATTACTATTAAAGTTTTAAAATCTAAAAAACAAGTGATTGGCATTTGTCACACCTGCCTACATATAATTTCTTGAATAATAAAAGTGGATGCAGCATTCACCTGCAGAGAGCAGGCAGGGTGAGTCTGCAGGGGCTCAAAAGGTTATCCCAAATATGAGCAGAGCAAAGCAATCAGAGTTGAATTTGTAGTGCCAGGGCAGCAGGAGGGGGGCAGGAGAGCTGCTCTCAGCCTGAGCTGCTGCTCCTTGCCTCAGTGATTCATCTCCAGCCAAAACTCCCAGCACACATGGAAGGGAGATTTGCAGCAGAGGGAGGCAGCTGTGTTTGTGCTCTGCCTTTGCCACACATTCCAGGACAGGGCTGCCCTTCTGCTGCCAGCACAGGTGCCCAAACAGGGTGGCAAAGTCCTTGCTGTCACCAGCTCATGAAGCTGTTTGTTCCTCCGCAGAGCTGGGAGTGTGGGAAGCAGCAGCAGGCAGGTTTGCAGGTTCCTTGTGCTCCTCAGTCATTAGAAAAATACATTAGAAAAATACATTAGAAAAAGACATTGCCTCTCTCCTCCTAATGAGTCATTTAGGGGACAGAGTGATCAGTGCAATGTTCCCAATATTTTTGAGATATTTCTGAAGGAACTGTAAAGGTGGTTCTCAATCTTGTGAGCAGGGCTATGAGCCACTGGTGTCATTATGAGTTCAAACCTCACCCTTCACCTGTGAGAAGAGGACTGGGGGAGAAAACACTCATGGGAGTGTACATTTGCTTTGTGTTGACAGGACTGAAGCCACCTGACACCAGTCTGGACAGGCATGGCTCCATCAGCAGTGTCCACCAGGGCTGCTCTCCCTCTGGCCACCAGTCTGTACAGCCAATGCCACGGGGGCAGCAGGGACAGGGGACAGCAGCCAGCTCAGGGTGACACGATTTCTACCCCAGGGTTTGGGAGTGGAGGCATCTGGCTGAGAGGAGGGATTCACAGCACCTTTTCCTGTGTGTCTGCCATGCACTCAGCAGGGGCTGGAGGAAATCAGTGTCTCCAAGAGCTGCTTTCTGCCTCTCCTGGGGAAGCTTGAGACTCCTCCACGTGCTGCAGAGTCTGGGGGATGCAGCACAGGCTGAACTGCTCAGCCAAGACATGAGGCGAAAGCGCCATCAGCAAGAACTCTGACTGTGGATCTCATTTCATATTTTTCTGTACTCTGATTTCCCTTTCTGGACTTTTCTACATGACAGAGCCACCTGAGACAAGTTCCTGCAGCCTCTAACAATTGGGGGCACTTGCAATGCCTCAGTGTAAAGATTATTTCTGTGTATCAACTGTAGAGTGCTTAAGTAATCAAATATCTTATTTGGTGCTCTTTGGATTTTGACTTCTGGCAGGTTTGAATTTTACTATCTTGAACATCATAGAGCTATCAGAAGGAACCTACAGCAATAAACAATTCATTGTGAGTGCTCTCCAGTGTGAAAGTACACTTTCTGAACTGTGGGAACCTCCTATGTGTGAGATTTCATATCTGCCTGAACCTTTTACCTGCTGAAGGTTTTGTGTTTGCAGGTGTTGGCGTTTACACAGTGATGAATCATGGAGTCCTTTGAAAGGAGGATTTTACCTCTTCTACAATTTGAGTGGCTTTCAAATACATTTTTAAAGAAAAAACATCTAGATAATTTTTTTTTTCCTAAGAAAACATTTATGTGGTGAGGGAATGACTACCAACAGGAGATTTCTGAAAAGAGAATGAATAAACAAAGTACAATAAAGTATTAGGTATACAATTCCTATGTATTTGCAGGCTAGGACATGGGTATTAGTGTGAATCACTCCCAGAACATTTTGTTGTGTGTTTTCTATGTTTTTTCTATGCCTATTTAAACCACCAGCTTGTGACACATGCTTGTAATTTTAATAGCTCCTCTTTCCTATGCTTGCCATTCCCTCAAAGTCCTTGTATGTCTGAAGTGTGCTGATCACATCCAGATCTCTTAGTGCCAAATCTGATGGGAAATAATCCTATTTATTAAATATTCTTCTATCAAGACTCTGCTACATCTTTTTATCTTATTTTCCACAGAAGAAAAATATCTGTTCATGTGTTGCACCACGTAATTTAGATACTTGTGGAGTAAAACATATTGATTATCTGTCTGTATGTTTGTTTGTTTGTTTGTTTGTTTTCATGGAGTTTTCCTTCTGCTGGGAAAAAAAAAGCCACAGTGTAGTAGCCAAGGGCAACCAAAGCATGTTGCAGGCAAATGTGACAGAGTTGATCCTTTTTAATAGAGCAGTTGTTGACCCATAGGATGTTCTGGTTTGCAGGGCCTTCCTCTCCAAGCCTGGAGAAAAATTTGGATCCTCTGCTTGCATGGCTGTATGCAACCCTCCTGTACATGAAAATACATGACTAATTTATTTCTAGGACACCCATAACCAAAAGCATCCCTTATTGTCAGGCCAAGTATCAGGGAGTGGCTCTGAGTACAAAGCAGCTCTCCTGATTCATCTAATAAGAAGACATTTAAGTTATTATATTCAGGGAGTAGGGTGCATTTCAGAATTCTGAATTTCATTAAGCAGAATTCATTCTGCTTAAATTGCATTTCGAGGTAAATGTGTGGCAGTGTAGGCAATGTAAGCACACAAAAAATACAGAAAAAAACCCCCCAAATTTGTTTTAGAGAAAACTGTAACTGGGAAGGAAATGACATGGACCAGATGAGTTCCTGCACAGCACACAGGGCTGCTGTCCCCAGGTTCACTGCAGAATGCAAAGAGATGAGATGCATGAGCACAAGAGACAGGATCAGGGCTCCTACTTACGTTTTTATGCACTTCAGTGCTTCTTCGGCGTAGCTGAGTATTGCAAAGGGAATTGTTGAGATCCCAAGAGAAAAATTTCCCATTCTATCACCCTCAAGACAGATGTGCTGACTGTATTTGTTCCCTCTGGGAAATTTCCTCCTGAGCCCATCACTAAGTTTGTCTAAATGAAAAAAGATCATCTGGATTTTAGTTTGAGACATGTGGACAGCTCAGGAGACAATCCACTCTCATCTTGCTATTCTGACCTGCATTTTGATTGTTGCCATCAATCTGCCAAAATTGCAGCACAAAATCTCTTAGACAGGAGTGGGTGCAGTGAGCTCTTGACAGTGATTACAGCAGCCAAAATTTTGTTATCATTCCCAGATTCTTTAACAATGGAATTGTGTCCATGTAATTTACTTTTTAAATTCGTGCACATGTGTATACACATGAGCACCCAGAATTCTTATGGCTCAAGTACACCTCAGCCTCTCTTCATCAGGAATTTAGAATAAACACAGTTCAGGTGCTGAGGCTACTTCCACAATCCTTTACACCAGAAGCTGGCAAAGCCTTTAAAATGAAAATGCTAATTCGGAAAAGGAAAAATCTATTAAAAATAAACGAATGCATTAAAACCCATAATGTTTAGGTAGTTAATAAATGTGTTTTCTGACTATCTAGCAGCATTTCATTCCAGAAGGCAGCAGGTATCTTTAAGCACCTGTGAAAGAGATAGGAAAAAAAAGGATGTTTTCAGTTGAATAGGATTGTAGCTATGGTGGCATAAATATAGAAAACCTCAAAATCCTGGAATACCTGTTCATCATTAACTGATAACTTAATTTTCTTAAAGTAATTTCTGAATTTCATGAATTTTTATCAGCTGATGTACTTTTTTTAGTACAGTTAATGTAGCAGTTAGCTGAACTTTTTTTTTCTCTCCATGAATAGCAGGTAGGTGCCTGCAACACCTAAAGCAGGCAAGCAGGGAAAAAATAGTCTTCTCAAACATTTCTTGTTTCTGAAGATTGCATAGAATGGACAGGGCTAAAATCTAGTTATGGAGTGGGTTATTCAAAACTGCAAGCCAAATGATGCAGAGCCATAGGCCAGCATGGTTTCCTGTGCAGTTTGGCAAACACAGTTTGCCATGGCACAGTGTCTTGGTTTGAAAAGACAGGTGTCTGCTAAGGAAGACAGGAGCCTCCCTTGAAATGGAAAATGTAAACCCCCTCCCTGTGAATTGTTATAATTTTGAAATTAAAAGGCTCTCAGGCAAAGATATGGGAATAGGAATAACAGTTCTTTACTAGGAAAATTAAAAATACAAACACAATAGTACACAAAAAAACCAAAAAACCCCCTCAGAATAGGCCCTGACCCCCTGTGTGTCAGGGTGGTGGCACAGTCCCATCCCATGGGGGCTCAGCCCTCCTGCAGTGCCAGCTGTGGTTCTGCTGGAGCAGGGATCCTGCACAAGGGAGGAGTTTTCCTCTGCAGCTCCAGGGCTGCTGGAGATGGGCCTGGGCTCCCTCTGGCCATGCAGGGCAGCAGAAAGCTGCTCCTCTGGCAATGCAGGGGGCAAAGGCTGCTGTGCTGTGCCAGGCTCAGATTGTGTCCAGGTAGGAATGCTTGGCTCCTGCCCTGGGCGCAGCATCTCCCCATGGGATGATGGTATTGGATCAGCCCTGCAGGGACACTCGCTGGCCATGGACAGAAGATATTTCTTTCTTTCAAAGTTCTTTCAAAGAGCTCCATGATTCATCACTGTAAAACTTCAACACCTGCAAACACAAAACCTCCAGCAGGTAAAAGGAGGGAGGGTGGGTGTGGAAGAGATAAAGAAAACCGCTCAATTAACAGAAGATAACTGCCCCACCTCTAACAGATGGCAATAGAATACACACCCCATTTCCAACCTAAAACACATGGGTTTGATCCTCTAGGAAGGGCAGGAATGATCTGGGGACAGCCCATGGCCAATGCTGTGCCCTGGCAGCAGCTGCTGCAGAAGCAGCTCTGATGGGAGTGAAACTGCTCTGATGTGCAGCTCTGATGGGAGTGAAACGCTTCTGGTGAATCCATCAAACTGACACAAAGCCAAGCTTTATTACAGTTTCAACATTTGACATCAATAAAGGCCATAGTTGTCCCTTGTTACTTTGCATTTTCATGCATCTCTGGCCACAGTCCATCAGATTAGGATGGGATATAAAGCTGAGATGCTACAAGGATGGTTCCCCTCACTGTAACCAGCAACCACTTTTTCCCCCAAGAGGTGTGGCAGCTCCAAGCACTGAGTTTGGTGAGGAGGAAGAGGATGGGGGTGATCATCAGAGACACCTGATGCCTCAGAGGGACTCTGCATCCTCTTGGCTCCTTCTCATCATGCTCTGAGAGTGATGTCAGGAGCATTTTGGAAGCCCAGTGTGTGTGACATTCTCCTTACCCAAACACTCCAGTCCATCTGACATTTTGAAACCCCTGGGCAGTGACCTCTCCATGGCTCAACAGCCCCTCTCCAGCTGCCCAGGAGGGCAAGGCTGAAGCCATCTGCTGATGTTTATGCCTGGTGGCCAGAGGTGCAGGCAGGTGACAGAAGGGAACAACGTGGGCAGTGGTTACCCCCCAATCAGGGGGTATACATGATCTTATTCTCTCCAGGACTGGGGGTGGCAGATAGCCAAGCACCATCAGACAGGCCCTGTTAAAAAGAAAAATTGGCTTAAAAATGTTTGAAACAAAGGAGAACCAAAGAAAGGAGAAAGGGCATTTGTGCTATTTCTTTTGTTGTGTTAGAGAAGTTACAGGTGCAGTTTCTTCTCTGTAGTTCTGTACAGCAGAAGCTCACTCCTTTAAAGCAAGCACAATCCATGATTTCCACAAATCTTAAGGACCTGCAATACAAAGTTTTTAAGACAAAGTGTCATAACTGTGGGATTTTTGGTAGAGGCAGAAGAATTGGCAGTTTTGCATCTCGGTTGTATTGAAAATCCAACAGTTGTGGTAACTTTGAGAAAAGCACAGAAATTTTGAGCATGACTCTTGAAAAGAAATCCTGGGCTTTCAGTGGTTGTTTTCTTTATTCTTGTTTCTCTACAGTCAGGCCTGAGACAGTTGGCACAAACCTACAGCGTTTCCAGTGGTGTATTGATGATTTCTGTCCAAGTATAATGATTTATGTAGAAACGTATGGCACTCTTAGGAACGAGCTTCTGGAGACAAAATGTTTTATAACAATTAGAAATACAGATCTCCTTCCACACCTACATACTGCCTGTATCAATACTCTCCTGTAATAAATGCTTTCCCTCTCTTTCTTTCCACACCAAAACACAGGTTGGGTGACATATGAAGTATTTGTACAACGTTTGCAAATAAGTTGTGCAAAATCCAGTTAATGCACAGTGTTGGCAGTGTAAAATGTGGTGTAAATCAGGTGCTGCTCTCCTGACAGACAGAAGGTTGTGTCCCAGCAAGATGAGGCTGCTAGGCCCCCTGGATGCTGAATTTGTCACTGTGTTCCTTTATCTCCTTGTTCCTAACCTACTCCTTGCTCAGTGCTGGGGGACAAGAGCCTGCCAGTTCCCTGTTGGAAACCAGGACATTTCTCTGAATGCTCTGGATGCCTCAAGACTCTGGCAAGAGGCTCAGAGATCTCGGCACAGAGTCAAAGACACCTGTGCCTTTGATTTTAACCCATGGAAACAATTACCCACTTTGTGTGAAGATTTACAGACCACAAAAGTTTGAGTAGAATGACAGTAAATTTGTCACAGGGTGAAAAAGTAGAATTTTGGGGTTTTTAGAATGGGGGTTCAAGAGGCAAGATGGAGGAATCTGGATGTGTCCTGTCCTTCTTCTCCTTCTTGTCCTCCATCTTCTGCTGTGATGGTGGCACTTTTGGGTTGGTTTAGGGTAGAGACAGACTGTCTAACATAGGCGATAGGTACTGGAAAATTACTGTAAATATAGTACACATAGTTTTTAGTATAAAAAGATAACACCACCCCAAGGGCTGCCAGTGTGCCACAACCCAAGCTGCTGGACAGACCTCAGTAGGTCAGAGAAAGAATGTATTAGATAAGAGAAAATAAATAACCTTGAAAAGCAGAGCCAAAGAATCTCGACTTCTTCAGTTGCGGGGCTAGGACAAAAACCTCTTTAATACCCCGGGAGCCATTTCAGCAACACAAAACCTGAGACCACCCTGCCACTCCTCTGCCCTGGCACCACAATGGAGACCAGGTCAGGACACAAATGGACTGGGATGAAGGACAAGTCCACCTACACTGATATTACCTCATGATGTGCTACTGTCATGAGTTTGGCCCCACTCTGGTGTGGGATTCCTTTTCCCAAACCTCCTGAGCTCTTCACAGACCAGAGCAGGAAAGTCCCACAGCCATCAGCACCTTCTCTGGATGTTCCAGCATCCAGGACAGAGGTGGTGGCCCAGGCACAGGAGAAGAGATGCTGGGGAAGGTGAACCAGAGGTGGAGTTCCAGGTCTGTTTCTGTTTGAATTCATCAAACTCTGTGAGCCATAGAAGTGGAATTTTGAGGCTGCTGATCTCACTGGCAGCACAGCATTGCTGGTCCTTTGCATGAGTTGTTAATTGAAATAATGACATTCAGCTCCTTCACTTCAGTGACATTTAACAGAGACATGTTGAAAACATGGCAATGAGCAGGAATGTGACAGACTTCATATTCTTAACCATGCCAGAAAGGGCTCTATCTACAAAGGTTTAGCCCAGATCATGATGTTTCCTGAGGGAGTTTACAATCTCAGTTTTATCTGGACAGAGAAAAGGAAGAGGATGTGCACCCCTGTGACAGCCACCATTGCAGCTCAGACAGCAGTGGCTTACATGTAGATATTCAGAGATAAAAGTGTAAGCTGGCTAAGCTTAACATAAAGAATTAATATCAGGGGCTGTGAGTGCTCCTTGTAACAGACCTCAAATAGTGGATTACAGATATTTCACAGGTTAAGAAAAATAACATTCCTGTGGTCCCACACAGCTGGCTTGAATTCATTCTCCTGCTTCCAAACACAAATAAAATACTTGGTGGTAATCCCCAGCTGCCAATTAAACGTAAAGAAGATCTCTAGGCCTAAACTGTGACAACAAAGAGTCCCACAGTAACAGGCTGTCACTCCACTGCCTCCTGCTCTCCAGCTTCTGGTACTTGACTGCCACATGTGGAGACAGATTTTTCAGCAGGGTCTGTTGTGATAGGATGAGAGGAAATTGTTCTAAACTAAAAGAGGGTGGATTAAGGTTAGCTATAGGAAAGAAATTTCTTATGATGAGGGTGGTGAAACACTGGAACCAGTTGCCCAGACAGTCAAGGTCAGGTTGGACAGGGAACTGAGTAACCTGATCTAATTAAAGATGTCTCTTCTCACTGCAGGGGGTTGGACTAGGTGGCCTGGAAAGATCTCTTCCAACCCAAACAATTCTGTGATCAGGCTGGACTGTGTGATTCTCCAGTTTGGTGGGTACTCAGTCCCATCCTGGGATTGCCCTGCTTGCCCAGGGATACACATGAAAAGTAGATGCCAGCTCTGTTAACACTGAATACCCTGGAGAAGTAGAAGATGCCACCTATTTTTTCAAGTCAGGTGCTTCTTTTTCAAAAGCAGTAAAATGAAAAAAAAAAGCACTCTTTTTTTTTAGTAAAGTATCAAATTTTTTTGTTGAGCATTTAACTCTCTGAGGTACAAAATGGAAAAACAGTATTTTAGATGTTTTCCCCAGCCTCAGAGCTTGTCTGACATTCCCTCTTAGTTTCCCAGAGCTATTTTCTAGTTTATGTAGCCTGTCTGTGATTTGCAGTGGACTTACACCTCTCCAGCAGGGGTAAGTGCTGCCCCTGCTCCTCTGCAGCCTCCCCTTCCCACCCTGACAGCTGCTCCTCCCCAAGACTCACTGACTCCTCTAGCACCAGAACCTTTGGAATCTCCCCTTTCCTCATCCTCTCTGCTCCTCTTACAACTTTCATCAGGCTGATTTGGTGGGGGCTGTTTCCTGATTAATTTCTAAACCATCAGGAATAGATTAGACCATCTCTGCCCCTCCCTCCTTAGCAGACTCCTTAGGGATGCAATTTCATGAGGGGTGAGCAAGGAGGGCACTGCCCCTCACAGGAGGGCAGCCTGTGGGATGCCCAAAACCACATGGGGAAGCCTCTCCAAGGAAGACAGCTGAGCTGGGTCTGGGGTGACCTCCCCTCCTGCTGAGCTGGGTCTGGGGTGACCTCCCCTCCTGCTGGGCAGGCTGTCCCCCAGCCCCATGCCACCTCTGACAGCCTGGAAAAGCCAGGGCATTTGCTTTCCTGATGGGTCACTTCTCAGCTGTGACAGATGGCCTCCAGCCCAGGACCAGACAGTTCTTGGATAAGAATAAGGGATGGGGCTTTATGATGAGGGTTTAAAATACAATAAAAGCACCAGCATCTTCCTTGCTGCTTCGTTGGCACCAGAAAAGCAAAACTGGATCTTTAACAACTCTCCTGGGCTTCAAGCTCAAATGAATATTTTAGACATTAACAGACATGATGTTTATCTCTTTGTTTCCTTTTTTTACCCCTGCTCTCCAGTTAGACTAACATATTCAAACTCCCCAACTCAGTTCTTGCTCAAAGCCAAATCACATAAAAAAATATTGAAACCCAAAATTGCACCATTACTTTTAAAAGATATCCCAGCTTCTAATGCCACAAGAAATTCAGCAATATTTGTGTGTCTTGAAAGATCTGATGGTTTTTTATCTCTTAGGCAGTCTCTAGGAGCTTGTGCTTTCAAATCTTCTACTGGACAACAATCTATAAACACAGAAAAGGTCTGGGGGCATTTCTTATTCCTGAGTCCCACCCATCCACGACCTGCAGCACCCTGAAGCAAAAGTATTCTCTCACAGGCTGGGTCTGACCAGCCTCCAATATAATTGATTTAACCCCTCTCTAAATTAATTAATTAATTCTTGTAGATTTTTTTAAAAGTATTGTTTCTGTGTTGGACATTATTTTACAACTTTGATGAAGATAAACCCCCTGCAGAATGTTTAGTATTGACAGAGATTGTCTGGAGGTAATTTAGGCTGATGCTGTGAGACTTGCACACTCCCACTAATGAATACTCCAGTACAATGGATGCTGCAGACAAGAATTGATTAACTGAGTTTGGCTGGAGCTGGGCTCTGTCCCTGAACCTCAGCACTCCCCTTGGCCAGGAGAAATGTGTGGATCTGGCCTCGGACACCTGGCATGGCCAAGTTCCAGCTGCTGTAGGGTGTGAGAAGTGAATGGGGAGGGACAAGAGGAAGGAGAAGGGTCTGGAGAAGGAGTTGTGGGCAGGCACAGGAAACTGGCTGGCCATTTCTGCTTGGTTATCTTTCTTTCTCTAATTTCAGAGAGAAATTAGTGGTTCCTCTGCAGAGAGAGCAAATAACTACTTTTCACACCCAGATTTCTGTATTTCATGTGTGGTCAATTAAATTGCTCTAATCTCCTGTTTTGAGGTTCTTGATAATGTTTGCTGTGTGGGAAGAGCTCTGTTTGGGATAACCTGGTGTAAACATTACAAATAGGCATTTTTCAGGCTGTGCTGAACCAAGCCATTAGCTAACTGAGAAGAAACATTCTGTGAAACAAAATTCAGGTATTCATTTCCAATAGGGCAAGCTGTTCATGCAAGAGGACAGCAAGATTCATAGAGGCTGGTTAAAGGCCAGGAAAGGGCTGGGAAAGAGCTTGGAAAAAGCACTGAAACATTACTCGGTGCGTGCATCTCAAATGCTTCAGCGCTGTTGAAACATTTTGGGAAATAGTTGCTCTCATACCTGTAGAACTAAAGAAGAATCCTCTCATTTTCTCAGCTTTGGCACTGGCATGGAAATGATGCTATGCTGAGCTGTGGGTGTGGGGGGCTGTCCTAGGGTGATGTTATGATGCTTGTATCCCCAGGCATGTGTTCTGTTTATCCTGGATATTATGTCCTGTGCCTTCAAAACTGGCTCTGAAGAGCGGAGTTTTGTTTTGTTTTGTTTTGTTATCATCCTGCTCCCCCAGGGCTGGTGGGACACAGAGATGGGGCAGTACATAGTGCATCCTTGGCTTTTTGTTTGGCTTTTCTCTTGCTTCTGCTTTGCTCCTGCTTTGCTCTTGCTTTTTGCTTCTGCTCATTAGCTAGTTTCACTAAGCAGTCTGAATTCTTCCCTGGACTGTTTCTCCTTTCCCTTTTTTTGGACCTACTCGAGCCTGCTCTGGACTGAGGCCTGGGAACACCGAGAGTTTGCACCCTGTGGCCCAGCGGGGCCTACTCTGGGCAGCAGCTGCCCCAGCGCCGGAGGGACTGAGAACAGAGCAACCACCCCCAGAGAGACTTTCTGAATTTGCCATCTTTTCCAGAGCGGTGAAAGAGTGATGCCATCTGGTATTGTTCATTTTGTGTGCTGGGGGGCGCTGTGCCTGTTAAATAAACAGGTTATTTCCACTTCTCTCCAAGGAGTCCTTCCCAAACCGGTTGGGAGGAGGAGCTGTGTAGGTTTGCTTTCTGGAGGGGCCCCCTTTTGGAGTTTTTCTCCCAAATTTGCCCTAAACCAGGACAGGGGGACACATTTGCTGAAGATCAAAGCACAGCCAGACATCTGCACTGAGACCCCACACAGGAAGCCTTAGGATGTCTGTGGGGTTCCTTCCTCACTCAGTTGAGCCAAGGTAAAGAACAGAGCAAGGAAAGACAAGTCCAGGATGCCCTGGGTTAGATGCAGACTCATCACTGAGTACAGTTGTGCAGCTCTCATTAATGCAGGATCAGGCTCTTGCAGGTGCCCTCTCCTCCTCAGCTCCTTGGTCTGGGCCAGGAGCAGTCCCCGCCTGTGCTGGCAGAGCTGCTCCCTGGGACCAGGTGTTTGGCATCACAGGAGTTATCTGATTGCTGCAGCAGAGAACACCTGGGCTTCCACATGCTCTGTGCTAATTGCTGCTAATGAATTGCTGAACTAAAAAGGCTTGAACTCCATGATTTGGGTCAATGTCCACTATTCATTCATCAGTGGACACCACCAATAATTTCAAGCTTCATTAGGCATGCAATTATGATGAAACCCCTATTTCTCATGCATGATTTGGACTACCAAGAAAGGGGAGTAATGTAGAAAAAAACCCAAAGCCTTTGACTTTGCACAAAGCCTTTGACTTTGCCCAAAGCAAAAATGTCTATGCGGCCAAAGAATTCAGAGGTCAATAAAATATTCCACAGCTGTAGCCAAGCTGGGGCTTAAGATGCCAGCAAAAACACTAATGATGGAGATGCCTTGTTTGATTGAGCAATGAAATGACTCAAAACCACAAAAAAAACTACATCACCATCAATAAGTGTCAATAAGTGTAGAGGTGCTTTTTGTTGGCCAGCTGGTTTA
This sequence comes from Setophaga petechia, assembly GCA_024362935.1. Classification (NCBI taxonomy): domain Eukaryota; kingdom Metazoa; phylum Chordata; class Aves; order Passeriformes; family Parulidae; genus Setophaga; species Setophaga petechia. The sequence continues at coordinate 2,954,510 of JANCRA010000020.1, forward strand.
TTGCAGGTGATCTCCTCCTGTGAGGACCTGGACTGAAGGTTGGTCAGTCTACTTTAGTGACTGGCCTCTGTTGGAAGGAGTTTGAGGGGAGAAATGAGGACAGGTCAGAGTTAAAGGGCAGCAGGAGCTCTAGAGACTCATGGCCAGCTCAGGCAGAACTGGTTTGGCATTATTTCTGAATTTTTCTGCTAGAATTAATAAGCTGGACTGTGATAGAATGGCTTCCTTAAACCAGCATCAGACCACATCTAGTGGACACAGGGGTGGAAATAAAGTAAAAATGAGACAGGTTGAGAGAAAGCATGGTCTGACTCAGTTGCTAGTGGAGTCCTTTACTGAAATAAGAAGAAACAGGATGAGATTTTTCTGTCTGTGTTGGGAGAAAATATGTTGGGCAGTTAAAACAAGAGCAGAATCCAGTCTCTCCAGTGCTGGCAAAGAGACCTGGAACAATCTGTCAAGCAAACAGCCTTGGAGAGGATCATCAGGAAGGCACAATGTGATCAGGCTGAGAAGATGAACCAAGACTTTATTTTGGCTTTTACCAATGACTTGACAAATTATTGCTTTGGTGTTTTAATTGCCACTACCTCTGCAGAGGCCTGGCCTCACCTGCTAAGGTAAATTATTTAGGAAATTTAAAAAATAACAGCTGAAGATCACTTTTACTCTTGAAATTCCCATCACTACATCCAAGGCTTAGCACACAAACGTGTCTTTAACATGAGACAAGCTCACTTATTTTCCTCAACACTGGCTTTGAAGGTCTTCAGGGCTTTTGTGACTTATGACTCCTGGCATTGGAGGAGCTGGAACAATAGGCACAGATCAGAGGGCTGGACAGTCTGAAAAACCCATTTCTAAACTAGGAAGACAAATTGAGTCTATTTTTTGGGCCATATGGTGCCCACAGAAATAGAATAATAAATGAGATGTCTTTTAAATGACAGATTTCATTATTATGGATGGATACTTGGCAATTGATGTTTAATGTGAATAATATGAAAAAACAAACCACCTGTGTAGTATGCACACATACACCTAAACAGAGTCAAAATTATCAGATTTAAATATTAAATAATAATAAAAAAGGAATTTAGATTTGCCAAGTCTTTCATCCCTTTGTCCTATTATCTTTCTCATGGTGATCTCCCAAGCCTGTTTTTCTCTGTTCTATATTTTCAGCTAAAGTGCAGATCCTGGCACTGAGTGTGGGGAAAAGTAGCTTTACCCTTTGTACATACACATTGTGGCAAAGGACAATTTTTAAGGTGAGGACATGATTACAAAGCTACACTAAAAACTATTAAAGGATTTGGAGCAAAATTAGGAAGGATTGAGTCAGCAAATAGCCACTAATGTAAATGCCCTTAACTTTGCTTTTCCTTCCCTGAAATCGAGAGAAGTGTGTGTGAACTGAAGGCATTTTGCTGCACTGAGCCTATTAAAGGAACCACAGAATGTCCAGGTCTCCTTCACTGTATCAAGCAGGAGAGAGGGAAAGCAATAATGAACACCAAAGAGACTGAGACAGAGCAAACAGAATGGAAAGGTTCACACAGAGGTGATCAGTAGCTCACTGATCCCTCTGCTTATCCAGAAAATATGAACTCTGTGGATAATCACCACATGCACTTGCTGACTTTTGTTTCCCAAGCACACCAAACTGTGCTAAAATGAGAATATATAGTAATAATTACCTCCACAGTGGGTTGGAAGCAGGAACTTTTTAACCTTGCACCACAGAAAAGCTGCAGGGGAGATTTTAGATGGGAGGCAGGATGGGGCAGGGCCCAGAAAAGTGTAGTGAGTCCTCCTAAATTTGTAAGGGGAGTAATTGATTATTTCATGCCCACAAATGTCCAGGATATCTCTTCTATTTTTTTGTCCAAAACCCTTCCTCTTCTGTACAGTTTGAATTCCTTTCTCTAAAATGGATCAGCCCAAATGCACACAGATGTTCTCTGGGCCAGGTAAAAGAAAATGTTGGTGCTTTTCTGCCAGAAGGAAAACTGACATTCCTGATGAACTGAAGAATTGGGAGCTTGAGAAGCAATACTCAGAAGCCCCCAAAAGGCTCTTAGAGAAACCACATTATGCAATGGGAAACCTGGCTGCACAAGACTAAGTTTATTTATTTATGCAAATACACGATTTATAGCCACACTGGTGATTTGTTGTTCAGCTGTACAATGATTAGGCAAAGCAATAGATTTTTAACCAGAGTGTCAGCTTGGGTCTTTCCTACCTCTGTTTGGCTATTATATCTAACAGTAAAGACACTGAAATAAATTGTTATTGCCCCTGATATGCAATAAAATCCTGGGGAAGAGCCTCTGCACTTGGGGAGGGTTTCCTACACTGACAAGTGAGTATTTGTACTGGACCTGTTTCTGTGGTACCTTCTTACCCCTTACATATGGGGAAAAGTAACTCAGTGTAAAATGCTCACAGGTCCCTCTAGTGCCATGGTAAAATCCTCCAGACTTTTGTACCAATACTCATTAATTTTTGGGTGTCATCCTTCCAAGACCAGCAGCTCTGCAATCCTGTTTCCTGATGCCCAAAATGCTGTCCAGGTCCAAGGAACAGCTGCGCAGATGTGCTGGGAGATGGAGTGCTGGGTCCTCCTGATCCAAGGGGATTGTGAATAGCAGCAAATAAATAGGATTTACTCTTGAGATGGAATCTTAGGAGCTCCTGCACTCCTTTTCCATGGAGAGAATAATTTCGTGGAGAAAACAGTTGTCCACTGCCCTAACCTCTCCAGGCCACTTTGTGCCCTGCAGTCTGGGGCCAGGTGAGGTGCAAACATCCCTGTTGCTGCTGGGCCCAGTTCAGCATCCCAGAGTTGTCCAGCCACTCAGGTGAAGTCCCAACAACAGGAACCTTGCCTAAGGCAACAGGAAAAAAACTTTCTCAGGGCAGAGACACACTCAGCTTTTCCAGCTTTGGCCAGATGAAATCACAAGATTTAAACCAGTGTCTGAAATCCCATCCTGACTCCAGATTCCCTCCCTTGGGCCTTGCTACCGAAGGGAGAATTTCTTTCTCCTAGGAGCTGCTTAACACCACGTGCAGTTTGGGTCTGCAGGACAGCTTTGGTTGGGCTTTTTGGTGTCTGAAAGTAGAGATGAAGCACTTTCTTCAGCAGAGCTGCCTGGGAAACCCAGTGCCTTGGGTAGGAAAGCATCACCAAAGGGGTATTGGGGACAGCCAAAGGTGATACAGAGACTCCATCATCACAGGCATGAAAAGACAGTTTATTATTAGAAATCTACAGTTCTTATAGAAACAATGGTGGACCTAAGACCTGATTGGCCTTTAGGAATCTTCTCTCACACTGTTGGTGAATTATGAACAGCGCACTCTGGAGAACCATATCTATAAGCAATAATAACAGAAACAGAGATAATCATTGTTTGAATCTTTTCCTCTAAATTTCTCACAGCTTCTACACAGCTTCCCAGAATTTTCCTGGGAGAACCACATCTCTCTCTGTTCAGAGGATATGTGATTCACTCTTTTCAGCTTCCTGAAGGCTGTGGTAAGCTGGGTGCTGGTCTCTTTCTCCGGGCAACAACAGACAGAACAAGAGGACACAGTCTCAAGCTGCAACAAGGGAGATACAGGCTAGAATTAAAGAGGAAGTTTTTAACAGAAGGAGTGGTCAAATACTGGAATCATCTACCCAGGGAGGTAGTCGAGTCTCCATCCCTCGTTGTGTTTAAAAAAAGACTGGATGTGGCACTTGGTGCCATGATCTAGTTGAGGTGTTAGAACTTGGGTTGGACTCGATGATCATAAAGGTCTCTTCCAACCTAGAAATTCTGTGATTCTGTGATTCCACAGGAAAGAAGAGCTCTCTGGCTTCATCAGAATCCTAATGAATCAGGAGAGCAGACCCATGGTTGGTTTTCTTTTGCTGATTGCTCCGGGAAGGAGCTTTCTGCCTGTGCGAGCAGCTGACCTGGCACCCACGTCTCCTGCTTTGGGGAGTGCATACAAACGTGTGGAAAGACATCAGCGAGTGTAAAATGGAGAAAAGAAAGCAAAAACTGAGGAGCACTGCTTCTGCCAGTTCTACACCCTGCCTTTGGAAAGGTCGGGCTTTGCCTCGGAGAGCAGCGGGCAGCCCGGATTTATTTTATGTTTTTTTCATTTCCTACAGGAGCAAGGGAGCCTGGAGCTCCCCAGCGCCCGGAGCCCGCGAGAGGGCGGCATCGGCTCGGGAAAGCCGCCGGGAGCAGCGGCGGGGGAGCGGGAACGGGAACGGGCGCGGGGCCGGGAACGGGGCCGGGAACGGAGCGGGGCAGGGAGCAGGGCCGGGAATAGAGGCGGGAGCGGGGCCGGGAACGTGGCCGGGAGCTGGGCCGGGGCCGCCCGCGGCAGCTCCGCGCATCCCTCCCGCATCCCTCCCGCATCTTCCCGCATCCCTCCCTAGCACCGACAGCCGGCTCTTTGCAGAGCCCTTCACACACTCAGATGATAAAGAGGACACTGCATCCTCCCTGGTTCACCCCCCCAGAAAAATTAATCCGGCTGGGCAGAAAGGAACTGCAGGGTTGAACCGTAGTTCCTCCTCCCAACAAGCGTGGAGAGCTCCCAGAGCCGCGTCAGCCGCATTTGCGGGTCCGCGGGGCTGTCAGGGCAGAGCGCTGCGAGCAGATGAGATGCTGATGAAAGGGAAAGCATCTGAGCTTCCATGGCAACCGCCGGGAGGATGCTCCGCTCCTCTCCGCTCCTCTCCTCTCCGCACCTCCCCGCTCCCCTCCGCTCCTTTCTGCTCCCCTCCGCCGCGGAGGGACCCGCACCCTCTGCTTTGCGCATCCCTTGGATTCCCTGGGTTACCGCAGGATTTCTTTAGAGCCGAACTCCTCTTGCAGGTGTGTTATGTTTAGGTGTTTAGTTTCAGCCAGCTGCACCGTGAGCTAATTGCGAATCTAAACCTGAGAATTTGCTGTAAAATGTAAGAAAGTAGCTCTGTAGCTTTTTCACTTAGGAATCCGAACAGATAGATTTTTTTTTCTTTTTTTCTTTTTTTTTTTTTTCCCACCCTTCTCCTGTGGCAAGGACATAGAAAAGGAATTATCCCCGTTTTATTATTCCTTCAGGAAAGACAATGGGAACCATTTGCTTTCCCAGAGACTCTGCCCCTTGATGATTGTCTTTACAAGGAAAGAGCTCCACTCTCAGCCAATTCCTTTGAAAAACCCATGAAATAAAAGGCAAGTCATTTTTTTCCTCCTGATTTAGAAGGGCAAAGTAAAGACAAAATCCCACAGACCTTTCATCACTTGTGATTGTTCAGTGCATTAGGACAATAGCTCGGTCTGCCTGACTCAAGACTGAGACTCCACTGCCTCAAGGTTTGGCTCTCTCTAATGACAATAGAATCCTTCCCTCACTCTTGCAAAGTGATTACCTGAATCTGTGGGCTGTGTTGCTGACACAGGGACACATTTCTTTTTCTTTTCCTGGTGTAGCTTTGCCAGCTCTTCTATTTCCATAAGCTTAGAGCATTTCCAGTGCACCCATAGAAAGTGCAGCCCTTCTGCATCATTTCAGAGGCATGTAATTTTATTTTAGTTGCCTGACTTTCTATATTTATATAATTTATATATTCTGAAGCTCATATATTTCTCCTTTTCTGTTTTTTCTGGCCCCATCCCTGCCCAATCAGGCATAAATAAAGTCTGACCTTCTAGTTTGGTGAACTGTGTGATCCTGCTGCAGAGTTCCTTGGCAATCTGTAGTGCCCCTCTGTGTACACACCCATGCACAGAGCTCAGCTCATTTTTTCATGCTCTTCTTTGCAGTTTTGTGATGCAAATGGTGCACTGGCCTAAGAACTCGGTTTTACAGTCTTTTGTATCTATGGAAAATCAGCAATATATTAAGCAAATATCTAGATAGATTAATGCCAGGGAAAACTCAGAATTGGAAACTATGTCCAAAGGGTAGAAAAATATCCACAGATGTTTAGAACACTTTTCATTTTTGCTGTAAACCACATGAGTCTTTTTGATGGGTCATCTGATATTCTCACAAGATCCCTGTGTCCAGCATTGACACACCCAGACAGAGACAGTTTTCTCTGGTTTAGACAACATTACACTTAGATAAATGGCTACAAGGTTTTGTTTGCAGCACCCAGCTGCATTACACTAGAGGACTAAATGAGTCTCCTTTGAGGACAAAAGAAGGTCATATGTCCCTTTAATTGAAATTGCTCTTTTGAATTGGAACAAACAACTAGAAAATGAACAGAGAATTGTTCAATTTCTGTTGCCTAGAATAGAAAAATGCACTCCTTTTCTAAAATGTTGTAAATAATACTTACACAAGCTTTGCTTTCTTTCCCAGTTTCCATCAGTGTACTAGCAAAGCAGCTCTGTGGTTTAAAGTCAATAATTTTTTGATAAAAATTTATGATTTTGATAATTTTTAATTTATATTAATATCTGATCTCTCAGAAGAAATTTCACTTTTCTTATGGACTTAGAGTAGGTAATTTCTGCTGCTCCATGCAATATGGAGCAGGAAACAGGGAATACAATACAACCAGCTATCTCTGGCTGGTTGAGATAGCAGTAAAATCAGCCTCCTCTGAATCTTCTCTTAATGGAGATGGCAAAATCCAAAGCTAGGGACTTCAGGACCCAGTGATGTAAGGTGTGTAAATCCTGTGCATTCAGAGCCTGGGCTCTTGAGCTCCCTGAAGTACATTCAGGCAGAGCCACATTGCAAAATGCACAGAGGAAGATTTTTCCCCACCAAAAACCTGCTGGAAAACCATGGTTGTTTTGGGTGTTGTCTAGACAGTCCTACTGTCTGCTAGAGACCTACAAAACAGGGAAGCCTTTTGCTATGCTGGCAAAGCACATGGGAAATAACACACAACCTGACAGTCCCAGGGATTCCAATCAAATTTAGCCACGTGCTTACAAGCTCTGCTGAACTGGATCCAAACTGCAATAGCTGGCTTTGACCTCTGCACAGATCACAGACACCAAGCTGCAAACACCTGCCTCAGAGAGCAAGAAGAACAAGTAAAACCCTGACTGGTGCCTGCTGAGGTGGTTTGGGCTGATACCAAGCTCAGAGAGTGGCTCTGGGTTCCAGCAGACCAAAGGGTTATTTCTGGTGTGATGTGTCCCCTGTGCTGTGATTTGGGAAAATTAAAAACTAATTGGTCAAGAGGTCTTGGCCAGCCTCTGTTGACTTTGAGAGGGATGTTCCTGTGCATGGAAAAAGGGATCTTCTCCATGTAGAAAGGGATGGGCACAGAAGGATCTGTCAGCAGCAGCATCCTCTGAGAGATGAGGGGGGACAAATGTGGGCTGGCGTGGAGCCTGAAGTCAGTGGAGTGGCCCCTGCTTCTGATGTGGGTGAATTCAGTCCTGTGGTGTCATCTGGGCTTGGGTTACACCAATAAGGAGCATTACCAGCACTGCTGAGCCACCTTCCCACATGGCATCACCTGCCACTGCAGCTCCTCAGAGGGACAGTGTGGGCTTCACCAGGATTTCAGTGCTTAATCCCATTCTTTTTATTGCACTATGATTTTTTTTTTTTACTCCAAAATGCTAATCATGATGTGCTGAAACTCTGTTCCTTTAACACCATGGCAGAGGTTGCATGAAACACATTGGTTTAGTCCCATAAGGGTGCCAAACTGAAAATGGTGTGAGGTCCATGGGTGGTACACTTTTATGTGAGTAAAATTAAACCTACTCAGCACTGGAAAGCTGTCAGGGACTGCTGATGGCATCCATTGTGGAAGCCATCACAGCTGTATCTGGGACTTCACTTTCTGGCAATTTGCAGTTATCCATGGACCATGTTGAAATAGTCAGGCTCAGTTTTTCATGCTTAAAGCCTTCAGGTGTGTAAGGAACTGACTCCTCTTCAGCCCATTTTCAATGTGCCACATCCCAATATAGTTTTTTTTGTTTGGTTTCACTTATTTTGAGAAACCCTTAATCATGTCCTGCCTTCATGAGGAGACTGAACATTTGCTGTGGGAAACCTCAGGATGTGAAGTGGATGTCTCATAGGCAGCTGGTTCAAGCCAAAGCTCTCCATATAAAAAATTAATATCTCTGACTATTTATGTTTTCTCATTGCAACATGGTCAGTCTCAATACAAGCCAATAACATTTATTTTTCAATACTTGTAAGAGCAACCAATGATAAGCAAGTCTCCTTTTTATGTGCTGCAGGAACCCTTGAAATGCAATTTAGTGCCAAACAGAAGTCTGTGTTTTTCATAATTGTCACAAACATTGGCAGCAGTAAAAAGGTGCCTGTTCAGCTCACCCATAACTCTCTAATAGATACAGCACCAGAAAGCAGAAATTATTATAACATAATGTAACATTATATGATAATATGATACAAACCTGAGTGATAGAAAGAAATAAAAGAATCATCTCTGAAGACAATGCAGTATCTTGGCTCATTTTGCACAGTCCAGTGAATGGTTTCTCAGTCCATCTCCCCAGAAACTGGCAGAACAGAAACAGATGACAAAAGGCAAAAGCACATCTGAAACTATAGGAAACATCCTATTTTACAGTCACTATCCAAATTACATTACAAGACAAATATTTTCTCTTTTAAACTCGCATATCATATCAAAGTGTTGTCTGAAAACTACAATCTAACCAGGAAAATATAGAAACTCCCAGTATTGCTGCTTTTCCCTGGGCAGGGGAGGGAGGGCGGGATGAGACTGGCCAGACTTTTTGTATTTCCACAGTTTTCAAGGACCCCTTCACCAGTTTGCCTTACCTCCCATATTCCAAAATTGTCCTGTGTGTTACCAGCATGGTCAACAAAATAAAATAAAATAAAATAAAATAAAATAAAATAAAATAAAATAAAATAAAATAAAATAAAATAAAATGTAGTTATAAAGATTCGTTTTGCTTGCTACTTTTTACTATGGTTGCCTGCTACTTGCAAGATGCTCTTCCAACCCTTCAGTGTTACACAGTTAATATATATCTAAATCTATTAAAGCACTGGATCATTGAATTTCTGTTAGCATATCAGAAGAATAAAATACAATACCAAAAGTACTTTAGACTTTGTTTCATATGAGCACTTTCAAGGAGAAAATCATCAGATGACCTGACAAAACTGCAATAAAATTTAAATCAACTTTCCTGGTGCAGAATCAGGCCCAGAGAAAATCTTGAATGATTTGCTCTGCAGACTTCAGCCTATGAACATCTCACAAGACTCATCTCACAGATAATGCAGATGAAGTGTTATTTCTTCAGAATGTGGAAGTGAGCATTGAAGGAAAGCCAATACACAGCTCAGAATGAGAATGCTCCATCCAAAATCTTTTGGCGTTTTCATTCCTTTTTTTTTTGTCATTGGGAGTGGCTGCCACTTTGGGGACCCTTCTTGTGAAACAGTGGCTTTGCTGCCTCATTGGTGCACAGCTGGTGTGAACTGTCAGCTATTCTCCCTTACATCATTAGGAGACCTCAGTGCCCTGACAGAAGTCCATGGAACCAGTTCAGATTTGGCTAGAGTCCTGGAGAGCAGGATTTAACAGAAAGCAAAACTATTTCAGTAAACCCAAAAAAGTGTCAAAGTTTTCTCAATGAAATGACACTGATTCATGCTCTGCTCATGGCAGTAACATTCCTGGGATAAACTACTGACATATTTGATAATTTGAAATAGCTTTGATACCTCCAATTTTTATCTGCTGTAGGATTACACCTTGCAACTCCTTGATTAAAAAAAAAACCTCCTAATTTCCACCCTTGTGGATGTATTTGACTAAAATCACACAGCCATTGGGCCTCATACAATTATGCTTTTCAGAAGTTCTGAATTTTGAAGTCCAATACCACCCCAGTCATCCAGAATATCCTACCATTAAAAACCTAATGCATTTTTGTAAAAGGAAAAAAAAAACCCCAAACATATCCAAACCATTTTTGTCTATCACAGGGAGATTTAAAATGAAATAATGTTTGGTTTTCTTTCTGCTCCAGGTCATACTCCAAAAAAAGGTGAGCTATAGAAATGATGAGATAAAAAAGCAGTATACACCACTTAATTGATTTTTTCCCCATTGTTTTTAAAATTAAATATGACAGAAGATTTCTAGTGGGACAACCTACATGGCCCACTTAGATGCAGGTGAATCCACCTATTTTTCCAGCCTGTGCAACCATCCTGAAACTGTGCTAGCAGAACTTGGTTTTCCTTTCTGACTTCCAGCAGGAGAAAACTTTCCAGAATTTCATTTCTGTGATGTCTGTCAGAGAGCATGAGTCTGTCCCCTGCACTGAGATCCTACTTGATCTCTTTTGAGTGCTTAAGTTTTACTTTGAGCTCCTGGGGTCATCCAGATAGGAAAAGTTCTCCATTGAATCTGCCAGAGCTTGGACTGAACCTACACCTCCCTTATCTTCAGGTGGAACCTAGACATTACCCAAGCTTTTTGGTGAGGTGGTTTTTTTTTGGTTTGGTTTGGTTTTTTTTTTTTTTTTTGGTGTTTTTTTTTTTTGTTTTTTTTGGTGGGTTGGTTGTTTGCTGGTTTTTTTGGGGTTTTTTTTTTGTGGAATTCAATTACAGGATGCTTCATCCTTCTGCCTTTGTGGGACACCCACACACATGTAGTGCCCATTTCAGCAGGAATGTTGATCCATTTAGCCACTGCTTTTTAGAAAATAACATACCTCTGCAGGCAAATATTTATGGGAAAGCTGTCAGAAGAAGTTTCTCTGACTGGCTTCAGATCTGAGTTACACTGAGGAGTAGAAAAATCTTGCGGTGCAAATTGGAGACAGCCCACATTATTAGTATATAGACACAAGCAGATGTATCCCACACGATTCTTTTATTCTTAAGCCAAACACTCCAGTGGTTTAAGCATCTTGGTGATTATTTGCAAATTATTGACTCAGCCTCCAAATTCAGCTCATGCTAGGGAGCCTTCCTTATAGCAGATTTTAGCAAATTTTCCTGTAAAGCTGCAAAAGAAGGCAACTTGTTCCTTTTCTTGCTTTTCACTTGCTCATGAGGGAAATTACACTGGCTGCTCAGAGTTCCCTTTGTTTTGCAGCCCATGGCTGGATGGATCTGAATGCAACACTCACAGCCATGGCTCTCTTCTCTCCTGGACAAGACAGGTTCAATTCCAGCCTTCTCCCATTGAACTCTAGCAAAATTTAATTATCTGTAACAGTCAAAGTAAAAACCTGCTTCCTTTTCAGTCCTGAAAGCTGTACCCTCCCTAACAAGCACCCAGCCTGCTTAAATTGAGAGAAATCCCTCATGGCTGGCCATGGTCACGCCTGGAACTGGCCCAGTTCTCCCTTAAACTTGAGTAAGCGCTGGGAAAAGGCACTGCCTTGCAGAGGTAAGGCCCCAAATCATTTTGTTGAGACAGATCCATGCAAACATCCTTGTGCAGCTGCCAAGGAGTCTCCAGACATGCCCGGGGAGCAGGGCTTTGGAGGCAAACATGCCCTGCCAGGCTGCTCTTGGTGTGTCCACCATAACCCTGCCACCATGCACAGGGTGGGACCTGGGGTGCAGAACTGAGATCATTTTACACAGGACAGACCAACAGGGCTCATTTTACTTAAATGCAGCTGGTGTTGAGGGCTATGTGCACTTGAATCTCCAGGTCCTCCACCTTCTGCTTCAAAGCCAGAGCCTTGCTCCCTTTACCCCAGCAATGCATTTATATACCTGCTCAGACAGGGCTTTTTTGCAGTGTAGAAAGGAAAATAACAGTGGCTGCTCACTTAGAGCAATTACCTTCCTCCCCAAATAGTCCCACTCCTTTCAGCAAGGGGTCACTCAGTGTGAATGAAGAGGAAGAGGTTGCCCATTCATTATCTTGCACAGCTGAGCTTGCTCTTTATGATTTAAGCTTCTTTTCTAATCTGAAGGTGCACAACCATGGGCTCTGTGGCAGCCAAGGCTGAAGCTGGCAGAGGAGAACTCGCTGGCTGGAGCCAGTTTGTTGATCCTGCCTGCTCAGTGACATTTTTTTCCAAGTCTCTTCCATCTTTGGAAAGTCACCCTGCTCAGATTGGAAACTATGAGGAATCTTCTTTCCTCCTTTCTTGCAAACTGGCTTCTCAGCACTCCAGAAATCACTGCCTCCCTAATGTAAAAACAGAATATGGATGGAAAGTTCAAATGTGTACCATTAACAGTGGATGGTAATGAAGTCTATATTTATGAATTATATCAAATTCTGATTTAATTACTTTGAACTCGCTACCTTAATGAGAAAATGTATGTACCTCTGGGTTTCAGAAATCTGAACATCTATAAAACAGTGGAACAGTAGAGGTAACATTGTTTTCCAAGCCTTTTTCCAAGCCTTAGAAGTCTTTCACATCTTTAAGTCCACCAAAGAAATACATTAAAAACACATCTTTTTATACAGCTCTCTTCCTTAGGAAAGAAAGAAGTTTAGATACACAACTGTTTAAGATTCAACTTTTCTTAACTATCAACAGATAGTGAAACAGATGCTGGCAGGCAGCTCTTCCACACCTGAAGATCCAGAATTACAAACTTAAAAGGAATAAGAAATGCTCCCAGCATGCAGACATGGCTGGTGATCAAGAGGTCCCACAGTTGTGCATACATTACTCTGCAAGCAAATGAGCACAGAGTCTTGGCATATTGAGGCAAGAGCTGCATCAGCCTTTACCAAGGGGTGATATCTGTGCAAATCACAACACACACAGAGAAAACAAAAGAAGAATTGATCTGTGAGCTTCAGAGCAGCCTCTGAACCAACATTGCTTCTAGCAAATACACAGAATTCTTGACCTGCTCCAACTTTGGTCACTCCCTGAAAACCTTCCAGTGGAATCTGCTGAGTGCTGTTGCCACTGTTTAAGACTGGATACACAGTAAAATTATATATATATATTATACATAGACATATATATATATATATATATATATATATATATATATATACACATATATATATATACTATTATGATAAAATATAACATTATTATTATAATAAAGTATAATATATAATAATATATATTCTGTCATATGGTAATTGAATAATGCAATATTGAATTATATTAATTTTAAAATATTATTAGTAATAATAAAATTAATTATTAATGTAATAAATATTATATTATATTATATTATATTATATTATATTATATTATATTATACATAATATAATGTAATATAATGTAATGCAATGCCATATCATATCATATCGCATAACATAACATAATATAACATCATATAGCATAACATAACATAATAGAATAATATACACACATACAGAAATAAGCATGGATGCGATCAAATAAACAGGAGAAAATACTGGAAAATTTCATGGTGCAAAGCCTACAGTGTTGGAATGAACAATTCAGGTTCTCATTCTCATAGATATTTGTGCAGGGAGGCAGAGGCACTGAATTAAGAAATAAGGCACCCTTTCATTGTGTTCATTGCTCTTTCACAGTGTTCTGGTACTGCCAGAGCCAAGGCACCTCCAGAGGAGGAATTGTCCCACTCTTGAGAAAAGTGCCTGAGAGAAACAGCATTTATGACCTTCTGAAGGGATCTCTCCCCATCAGGACTACATGTTAAACAGGCTTTTAGCAGATGCTTGGCTTCCACAAGGCTGAAGTTAAGGGAGATGAATTCCTTCCCTGCATTAGTCTGTCTGCTTGGAAAGTTGGAGATAATGCCTCTTCACTCTCTCAGAGTGCTCATCTGAAGATCACTAGTGTAGGTATTGCAGTAAAAATACTCTGAAGAGGCACAAAGGTTTCTGGAAGAAAGGAGTTTGAAATAAATAAGCCCATAGCTTCACACGTTTAAGGAAATATATTTCCATAGGAGGAGAAAAGGCAGGAATTATGAAAAAAACTTGGCTTTGAACATCACTGAGGCGCAAGGAAATTCATACCTCTTACCAAACATCCTAATGTTCAGCTCTGTGGCAAAAAAAAACCCTTGGCTGTTGATGCATCCAGAAGCACATCAGTCCTGCCAAAATATCCAGTGTAATAAAAATATATCAAGTATTCCAGGATAATGGAAAACACAGACTGTCATTGGTTTGTAAGAGAAGTTACCACAGTGGAGCCTTGCAGGAATTCTCATCAGGCTGAAAAGAGTGGGCATTGTACCAACATAAATGTTTATTATTCATAGCAGTTATGGGAATATACATTTAAAACCCTTCATCATTAGCCTCATTCACAAAAGCTGTTCATCTGCTCCTCTGTGGATTCTACAGCCCAGACTTTCTCCCCAGCCTATGTGCAGTCCAACTTTCTTTTTCTTCCTAGCCAAAAAGGCACAGTCTGCTCCACATGAGGGCTCAGTTTCAGCAGCCATTTATCTATTTATCACATTTATTTCACAAATCAAATTATATAGGAAAAAAGGCTTTGAATCTCAAGGATCATTTTCAACCTGTGGTATTGTTGAGGTATCTCTAGTTAGTAACTAGAAGGTATTAGTAATTTTGCACTAAATAGGAGTATTGTCCTTGGACAACGATTATAGAACATTTCCTGTCCTGCAACAATTTAACTTTTGATTTCATGTTGATTTTTTTAAAAAAGACATGCCTTTCTATAGGGATATTACAGACAGAATCATGCAGATAACTGCTGCATCTTTCCAGTAGAAATATCCTTTCTCACAAATGATACTTTAATATGATAATCTAAACTAAACCTTGGAAAAAGAAAATGAAATCTCTGAAGCTGTCCACCAATTCATCAAATCTTCTTTCATCCTGAAGAGAGTGAGCCCCACATGGAGAAGGGACAGGGCTGGCTCCACACCAGGGGGCTGTGCTGGACTCAGAGTGTGAAATAAGGAGAATTTTCCTGGCCAAATGCAGGCACGTGGCTGCACTCCCTGAGCCAGCTCCCTTCAGCTCAGCCCCTCTGCAGACCCCTGTGCATGTCCTTATCTCCTCCCTGCTGTGAAACACCATCCCTCAGCTTAAACCTCACTAAGCAGAACTAAAGCCAAGGCACATGGCCTTAATTTGGGCACATGAGGAGCAAGTTCCAGTTATTGAGAGCAAACTGGGTCAAACACCCCATGTTTACCAGCTTTAAAAAAATATGAGCTACTTAAAAAAAGCTTATGAGCTGTGGGATTTTTTTTCTTAAGTAACTTTTGCAAGGATATGAAATGAAAGGCTGAGTCTGAGGGACATTTGGCTGTCCTTGCACTCTGAAAGCAAAGGCACTCCAGGGTACATGCATCCTCTGGGAATAGGAATATTTGTAATGTCATCCAATAATGTCTTATTTTCCATTTGTCTAAGTGTGTGGTCCACTGCCTTCTCACAGCCCAAGACCTAAAGCTCTTTTATCACCTCTTAGCTGGTTCCACTAACAAATTGGCTTCAAGTTTCTCTGTAATTTGTGCCAAATCATATCAAGCCCACTAGAGAGGCAAGATGGACTGCATCTTTTACATTTGCATAGGGGCTCTCAAATGGGAAGGTTGTTAGGTTGATTGAGAACTATTTGTGGTCAACTTTTTTGTGAAAAATGATCTGTCAAACACTTCAGCCTAATTACAGGGGCTCAGTTTCTGCCAAGATATAATTATCAGTCTCACAGTGATATTAAGTGCTGTGAGAGTTCATTTTGAGATGAAACTTGGCCTGAAAGACCCATGTCCAGGACTTTTATTTTTGCAAATATGCTTTAGAAGAGGATAATTATAATAACTATGAACTAATCTTTTAAACACATTTAAAATTATTTGCCTATTTCTAGCAGAGCTATACATTTCAAAGCATTGGTTTCTATAACTTCCAGTACTGTAATTTGGGGTGGCTACTGTTGTTTAGTCCCTCATGCAAGGATCAAGGGACAGGATCAAATGACAAATTATAACTACAGAAAATTAAGCTAAATGCCAGGTTGGATGTAAACAGGAATAGGATCCCTCCTCTTCACTGGCCCTCAACTCAGTCAGCTGTAAGCAGTTATTTGAGAGCAAATCTTTAAAGCCATGAGACAGCATGAGCTCCCCACCCCTGCATTGCTGCCTCACCAAGGGCCAGGGAGCTCTGGGGGCACAAAAATGTCATTTTGAAGGCAGGACAGGTCATTTTGGGGTGAAGTGCTGACATTGGAGGGAAAGTGCCCTGTGTAAGTCTGTGTGTGCCTGTGAAGTGTCTGGCTCAGCAGTTCAGATCCTGTCTGCTGCCCCTGTGATAAGCAGCAGAGTCACTGTATGGTGACAGTGTTCTGGTTTTTGGAGTCCTTCCATGGCAAGATGGCACAAAACCCCACTCTGCCACCACTACTGTAGTACCCAGTGAGCTGAGTGTCCTCCCAAACAGCTGCTTAGAAACAGACCAACCCAAAATGTTATATTTTTGACGCATGATACATTGTTTCCCTTCCACATTTTTAAGTCAAAAAAACAGGGAAAACCATTTCAAGTTCTCACTTTCAGCCTCCAAGTAACTGCAAGCTAAGAGCAGTTTCAGCCCTGCTTAAGAGAGCTAAGGATTTCCCTTGCTGGGCACAAAGCTCTCTGTAAGTTAGAATTAAACTCTATCAGAGCAATTTACAGAAAGATAAACTCAGGCATTTAATTCCCTATCTGGAGAGCTGGATACGGTAAAGAAGCTCAGATTAATCTGCATTTATCATCTCCTGGTATTAGGGCTGGCAAGGTAACCTGCTCTTATGTAATTGGACTAATAGCTGTGGTTTATTAACATCATTAAATCAGTGCTGCCTAGTAAACTTTCCTTTTAGCTGCTTTATCTGCCCTGGAGAAAAGGACTGGAAGCACATTCTTCCACATTGTGTGTGAATCAGGCATGGACACAGATGAGTCAGGGGGCAGCCCTGGTTGTTTTAATGAGGAGCAGGCAGGGATTGCTGGGTTTGATGAGCAGGGTACCAGAGAGCTGCTGCACTTGGGCTGGGCTGGCTGCAAGCAATCACTGACAGCACACAAACCCCAGATCCACAGTAATTCTTGTTAATCTCACTGAGAGAAAACATAATTGTAGCTGTGAAAAATGCCAACAATTTGTTTTTAGAATTTAAAAAGTTTAATAGTAATAATATAATTAATATACTATTAATGATAATTATATTATTATTATAATATATAATACAATAATTACATTATTATAATATATTATAATTAATATAATATAATTAGAGTAATAATAATTTGAACAATTTGGATTAGGACAATACAAGACAATAAAAAAAAGAGTTATGGACATCTGGGTACCTCTTTCTGGGCAAAATAAGCCCCAAAAAGGACACAAGTTAACAGAGGATTAAGCCTTAAAAGCAACAGCCTGTTGTATGTATACTCATACACCTCATACATGATGCATAAATTCCATTCAAACAAAGGATTCTGTCTGGTCATTGTCAGCTTCTTCCTCTGAATCCTGACAGTGTCTTCATGACTGAGCAAGGCAGGAAGAAGTTCATTTCTTCTGATAATGGAACAATAAATTCTTTTTCTCTGAAAGATTCAGGTGTCCTGTGGCTGCTATCTTGGTGGGAGTACCTCATTCCTCTTTTTTTAAAAAAAGTATCTTACATAGCATAGTTTCTTTTTTAACCTTATGTTATAACTTAAAACTATATTTAACACACTATTTAAGAAAATTAATACAGCATAACTTTCTAACATAACACACATAATATTCATTTTAATATTTGTGAAAAGCCAATCATAAAATATGCATTTTTCACATAGCAAAGGAAGAAGGCAGCTTGATCTGCTTTGCCATAGGGTGTCTCAAAACAAATGAAGATTTTGTATTTATTGGCTTCTTTGAGGGTAAAGGATTACACAGAGAAAGCACCTCCTTGTGTTGTGCCTCTGCCATCCTGATGAGGCTGCAGTTTGTCAGGCTGCAGTTTGCACAGATTTCATTATCAAAGGAGATGCTACACAAGGAAAGAGGGCTGGATATGCTTGGAGGCACAGGATGATGAGTAAGATGCAAGTAAATAAGTAGAAAGGGGAAAACAAAACACAGGCCTGAGGAGTGCTTGCCTCACTTGGTTTGTTATTTAAAATCTGGTGGATTTTTTTCCTTTCTAACCATTTGCCCTTATAACTGGAGCAGTAATGGATGAAGAGAAATCCTCAGTTCCTGCTGGTGCTGCCTCTGTTTTCCCAGTGTCTCTCCTGCCAAGGTAAAGTCTTCTAAATTCCCCACACCTGAGCTTTGTTTCTGTGAGTCCTGAATACTTCCTCAACAAGGGATGCCATATAAAAGAAACATCAATATGGGTAAGGTAGAGACGTGAAATTATGTAGAAATTTAGGAAAATGAAAATCAATAAAATAGCTATGCAAGCCCTAAGTGGAAAGCACAAGAAGGGTGGAGAAAAACCTTCCAGACTCATAAGGTTTGGAGTGTGTGTTTTGAGGAGATGGGCCCACAAAGACCCAAAACACTGGAGAAGAGGTCAGGAGAGGGGATGGTCACCAGCAGTAACTGTTCACCAGTTTATTTGCTGTGATTTATTCACTGAAAAGGTTGTCAAGCACTGGAACAGGCTGCCCAAGGAAGTGGTTCAAGGTTGTAGTGGTGGATTTGGCAGTGCTGGGATAATGGTTGGACTCTATCACCTTAGAGGTCTTTTCCAACCTACACATTCCTATGATTCTGAGTTTTTCCTCTATCTTAACAGTGAACTCCAGGCACCAGACAAGATCTTGTTAATATTGATGTAAATTAGATACAAACAGCACAGTTGCATCAGTGATGTGGCCACAAAGCCTTTTTTCTGTTGACCACAATAATGACAAAAAACCTAATTATGGTCATGCCAAACAAAGTGCCACTTACAACAGCCTTGTCAAAGTTTTTTATGTCACTCACTCTGATTAAAGGTTTGTCTGTGGAATTGCTGCCAGAACTTTCATTCTCTGAAACAGTCAATATTGATATAACATAAAAATGCCTCTGTCTGTATGTTAATGCCTTCTCTCCAGGAAAAAAAAAAAAAGTGGATCATCCTGTTCTTCATCTGTTTTTCTATGAAGTTAATTTAAAAGCCTGAAATAAGAGCAGCCCACTGAGATGAGCTTGTCTGATTGTCATCCTGGAGAGTGATGAGGGTTTCAGAATATGAATGTGATGTCCTTCAGGACCTGGCTGAACTAGTGCCCAGCTGACATTTAAGCAGCTTGGCACTGCCAGGACTCACACTGCAAACCAGAAGGCCAGAGGAAGAGATGGTCCAGGGTGGAAAAAGAAAGTCCCAGTGATTCTCAGTGCCCTTTGCCTGATACCTGGAGCAGCTCATCCTCTCTCTTTGTCCACTGGCCTGTGCTGCCCTGTGGGCCTGACGCTGTGGTGCTGTGATGGTATCACTGTACAGAACTATTTCTTTACAGAGTTCATAGCCTGCATGTTCAGAAAATGTTAATTTCATATAACATGAATTCCAGTCCCCAAAACTAATCAAGTATGCTCTTGTATCCCATTGGTGTAATAATAAATTAATACATAATCAAACTCATGTATTTTTTGTTGCAAGCCATGACAAATGCCTAAATGCTATGGATGCCACATTAGAGGAGGCTTAACTCCTTTTGCAGGTATTTGCTTTCCAGTGTAGAAGACCTTTTCTTTCCATTAACTCCTTTCATTAGCTATCATGATTTTATAGATCAGTTTTACCCAGAAGTGATATTTCTGTTTTAAACTAGTATAAAAAAATCCTTCCCTTCCCTTCCCTTCCCTTCCCTTCCCTTCCCTTCCCTTCCCTTCCCTTCCCTTCCCTTCCCTTCCCTTCCCTTCCCTTCCCTTCCCTTCCCTTCCCTTCCCTTCCCTTCCCTTCCCTTCCCTTCCCTTCCCTTCCCTTCCCTTCCCTTCCCTTCCCTTCCCTTCCCTTCCCTTCCCTCCCTTTCCCTCCCCTTCCCTCATCACTGATAACAAATGTGTTTCTTTCAAGTCACCTTAGAGCTGCTACCCAGCTGTGAGAAGCAAAGGTTGGGTCGGAAATTCTCTTTATTATGGGCGGCCCCTGGGGGCTCTGTGCGTTTGTGTTTCTCCACTCGGTGCTCTCCATGTGCCACCTGCAGGCTGAAGCCATGTCCACATGGGACTGCTCCCAAAGTGCTCTATGAATTTAATTCCTGAATATAAGCAAGGCCCAAAATCTTCATCTGCCCTACAATTCAGGTTCAAACCCAACCTCCTTTTACTTTTGTCATTGTCTATGTCGATAAGATGCAGATTCTTCCTTTACTAGTAAGCAAGGTTTGAATTAATCCATTTTTCCTCAGATCACATCCCAGAGCAAGGATTCCAGTTTCAAGGCTGTGCACATTTGCATGGCTTTGTCTTTTGTCGGAAGGGAAGGGAAGGGAAGGGAAGGGAAGGGAAGGGAAGGGAAGGGAAGGGAAGGGAAGGGAAGGGAAGGGAAGGGAAGGGAAGGGAAGGGAAGGGAAGGGAAGGGAAGGGAAGGGAAGGGAAGGGAAGGCTGCTACTCCTATCACAAGCTACAGTGCAACTCACCCATGTGATAATTTCCACAGAGCAGCTCTGTGTGGAAAAAGCTGGCTGCCAGCAAATACTCAGGTGGTTCATTAAGGAAAATTCTGGTGGAGAAACCTTGTGTCTAGATGTGATGAAAAGTTAATGAAACACACACAACATCCCTGTGATCTGCAGCTCATTTTGAGCAGAAGCTGATCTCACACAGGTGCACCTGAGGATTTTGGTGAATGTTTCATGGGTATTTGTGCATGACCCAGACCTGGAAGACAGCAGGGAAGGGAGCAGCTTAACTGCGAGGTGCACTGAGGGTGATGGGGGCAAAAGGGGTCCCTCAATGTTTCTGAATGAGAAACAGACAATAAGTGAACACAAGGATTTTAAATCTGTAGTACCCTGGCTACCAGCTCTAAGCAAATGAGTAGCTAATTAGTTGAAAGAAAGTCGAACCAAGAAGGTAATATACACTAAAGAATAGGATCCTGTTTACAGTGCTGCTACAAGACTAGAATAAAATGTTGCTCAACACACCTTTTGCAGCCCATTGTTTGTTTGAGAAGCTTGCTGTGGTATCTGTTTTAGATCTGGTCTGCAAACAAGTCAGAAAAGTGTAGAAAACAAACTGGTAATGTGTATCACATGGCTCAATCCTACTTTTCATAGCAAATACATTAGGAAGTCAGACAGATGCTATCTAGGAAGCAGGGGGAATCTCCAAAAAATGATACAAAATACTCAGATTCTGTGAACTTGCAGATAAATTTGTTCCAAAGTTCATACCACCATATAACATAACCAAAACCAAGCTGAAATGCTGAATGCTTATGAGCTTACAATTGCTTTTCCAGCTATGTGTAAATTATGAATGCATTTTGCTGTTCTGGATTGTGTAGTTAATAAGACTCAGCTTGCTTGGAAATTGCCTTGTCTGTTTAGAAAGGCAGGGTATGTGTGAAAGAGGAATGGATAACCAACAGGCTCATAGCTCTGGAAATAACACCTCCTGACAGAGCCTGAGTAGAGCAGCCCTTCACCCAGGGAGAGGCACTCAGCCTTGCTTATGCAACATTACATGCCCTGACTGCCCTAGCAAGTGAGGCCCTTTTCCCTGCTTCACCAAGCCCAGTGAAACAGCCTTCCATGGGGAAAACACTTCCCAGCAGGCTCATTCCTCCCCTTGTCTTACAGATTTTCCGTATCTCAGGTGCATCAGGTGCAGGTTTCCTCAAATACTCAGTCAATGACAGGCATGAGATAACCTGGAAATAGCATGGAATGCTGAGATGGTGGAAAGCAAAAGTGCAAACTACAAAACCTGAAGAAAAGTTAATTTCCTATTTCTATGGCACACTATCCTTACAGGATGAAAGCTCACCTGGAGTTCACACAGGTCTTTTCTATGCACATCATAGATACTTCTGAAAGAAGATGGCCACTGACATGAAAGAGAGAATTCAAGATGTAAAATAAAGTCCTGATGGCTGTGCATTTCTTACTTTATTTAAGTGCATAGCAGGATCTGGTGTATTTGCAAGGCTCCCTTGCAAATCACTGATGATTTGGCTTCAATAGAAACAGTGCATAAAATGGGTGTTTTAATCTGTGTACTTAAGGATTAAAGAGTAGATCACAAAAGTAATCAAAAAGCAGGAGGAAGTAAGAGGTGGAGATAGAGTGACCAGTTCACAAGTGAGAATGGACAGGCTCAGCAGCTCCCAGCAACACCTACAAGAGCTTTGCTCTAGAGGTCTTCCCTTGAAATTCTCTTCCCCTGAGCACCACAGGCTGCAAGATTCTCAACTGTCCCCTGGGCAGAGCAGCTAGGTACGTGATTTTCTCTCCTGATGTTTTTCCTTTTCTTGAAATTCTCTTTTGCCTGCTGGCAATTATTTGCTGCTCCCAGACATGCTTTGTAAAGCCATGAAACCACTGGGGAGTCATTGGTGAAACAGCCTCAGAAGTGCTGCTGACCTGATTGCAAAGTATCACATTAACAAAACCAGGACTTTTCCCCCTGCTCAGCCTACCAGCAGGGTTTCTGCTTGATCACTCCCTGTGTGGGAGAGGAATCCAGACACTGCTGCATTACTCACTGGCCTGAACAGGGAAAGCCTCTCCATATGTTTCTCCTAATGTGTGTGTACACATTACAAACTGAACTCTTGAATCAGTTGCTCTGATTTTGTGGTGGTGATAAAGGGATCAGAGTAGGCTGACTCTGTCACAGGGGGAAAAAAAGGGCTTTTAACATACTGATGTCTGATTTATCCCTTGGTGTTCATGCCAACCTTTGTGATGGGCACTCCAGCCTAGATGTGCAAAATTATTACAGCCAAGTTAGCCCAAATCACAAATCTACTCTGGAAAGCATTACTGTGGTATCTCTTTCCATCTTTCATTTCAAGTATATATTATTGTAATGTGTGTTCATGGATTGTTTTATTCAACTGTGGTATCAGATACTTGAGATTCAAATACCATTAACCCATTCTTAAATAGTTATCCTAAACACAAAGCAATATTGTATTTAGGATACACTGTGCACACTAAAGGAATGTGTTTAATTACTTTCAGCAGATTTGAATAAAGCAGAAAGAAGGAGGTAATTGCTCAGGTAAGAAAGGAGCTGAGTTTTACAGGGAAAATATCTTTTTAATGGGAAAATGAACATTGGAGAAAGCCAAGAGTGCATTTGTTTGATTTGAAAAGCAAAGAGAAGATGGATATAATGATGCTGGATGACAAAGACCATTGCTCAGGAAGGAAGCCTATTTTTTCAGTGTATGGAAGACCAAAACTTATGGTCTGGTGCAGATGTTGACAATGAAATGGCTTTCAAGTAATACATTTTCCCTGTGCAGGGTTTAAAGGCAATACCATATGAAAAAAGAGACATTAAAACAACGTGAGAGGCAGTAGGTGTTGAGAGGGGAGAAAATGGGCAGTGGGATTCTAAAGGCTGTGACTCAGCTTTGTGAGCAGCTGCTGATGCTGGGCAGGCTGAGAACACCTGACAGAGGCTGGTGAGGTGTCCTGACTGCCATCCCCAGCACTGCACCCAGCATGGACCAGGCTCTGCTCCCCGGGGCCCAGCAATGGGACAGGAGGAACAGGCAGAAAGTGATGCTGAGGAAGTTCCACCTGAACATGAGGAAGAATTTCTCTCCTGTACAGGGACTGAGCACTGAACAGATTGTCCAACAGAGAGGGTGTGGAGTCTCCCTCACTGGAGATATTCCAGAACCTGTGCCATGATCTCTGGGATGACCCTGCCTGAGCAGGGAGGTGGGAATAGATGACCTATGGTGGTCCCTTCCAGACCCATTCTGTGATTCCGTAAAAACCTTGTGAACCCCCAGCTTAGCAATCAACCTCCAAATGGGCACTTGGGGGCAGTGGTTGCTCGGCTGTAAAGGAAGGCAGGAACAATTCCCCAGCTGCTGGGCAGGAGCTGTGTGAGCACTTCCTTAGCCAAATACCTGGGATGTGAATGCAGCATGGGCCGAACCACGAGCTCTTCAGGTCCTGGAGGGCTCCAGTTTTCAGAAACACCTTAATGAGCTGTCACAGACCTTAATTATGTGGTGATTCTTTGGTTTTAATTTGTCTGCATTTCTCAGGGCAGCATGTAACCAGGGAAGGGCTCAGTAAAAGAGGTGGGTGCTGTCCCTCAGAGTTTGTCCCTTCCTATTTATCTATTGGTTATGCATGATTTTTTTACAGAAGAAGAGGAGAAGCCTGACTCAGAGAAGGCTACAGGTGACATTTGTACCAGGACCAGCTCCAGAGCTCCAGTGGATGTTGGGATGGACATTCTGGCTTTCAGGCATCTCAATGAAAACATTATTTAATACCAAATCCTTAAACACCCTTGAACTCCTTTGTCTGCTTCAGACTGGCAAACACCAAGAAGAGGAGAACATAACCCTTTCAAATGTCCTGACACTCCTCAAAAAAGCAGACCTACTAACAAGGTAGGATGGTAGAGGCGTTTAAAAACTGCATGTTTTCAGGGTTCCTTCTGACCCAAACCATTCTACGACAAAGGGCACAGATCCAAAACTTGCTGATGGTCTTCAGGAAATTCTCTGAAAAATGCATAACTCCAAAGCTATGAAGGTTTTTCAGCATGACTTTTCTACAGGGAAAAAAGATGTACTTGGCATGGTTTCTGTGAATAACAAAAAGAAGGGTGCACAAAGAGAATCTGTGCACAGATGGATGTGACTGCTCCTAACCCTACCTCAGCTGATTTTTGATTTTCAGAGCCCTCTGCCTGGGCAAACATCACTCACTGCCCAGGTAACAACACCTTTTCTTTCAGCAGGATGGAAGTAGGAAGTCATCAACACTACAATAAAGAGGGATGATGCATAAGAAATTAGGGCTTCTTTAAAATTTCTTGATGAAACACAGTAAAGGTGTTAGGATTTGGTCAAAAAGGGTTTTATGAATTATAATTTCAAGGTTCAAAAGGACAACTAAGACAAATGTCAAGGCCCCACTCTTCAGAATTATTCCAAGGAGGGAAAAGCAATCCAAAGAAAATAATGATGATGATTTCCATGCTCCATCCCCATCACAAATTTGGGAATAATTTTAAGACACCTAAGTTTAGTGGTGCAAACAAATGGCAGAGAGAAGATTTATGGTGTTTTATAATGTAGTTTTGTTTCTTTTATTCTATGCCAAATTGCCCAGACTCTGTGATGCATTAGGACATAAAAAAGCACAACTGTCAAAATCAAAGGGCAATGTGGAGGAAAAAACTCTTTAAAATAATGAGATCTCTTTCTCCACCTCTTCTGAGATCTCACTTTCATAATTACATAAGGAAGACTGAATTAAGTCTTTAAGCATAAAACAAAACTCCCTTTTAAAGATATATTAAATTTGTCATGTTATATGCTCAAATCATGGCTGCTAATTTTATGCATTATTCATTTTTTAATAAACTAGGTTTTGGCCCTCAGCTTGTCAACCAAGGGAGGCAGTGCAGTGTTTCACAGGAAATGAACTCTCTATAAGAAAGGCTGGAGAAGCTTTTAGGGGTTTTCCTGTCATGAGTCCTCATGGACCCTGAGCTTTCTGCTCCCAACATTTATTTAACAGGAGAGCAGCTGGAAATGCCCTGTCTCACTTCAGGGGGTGCAAAAGGCAGGAGTGAGATGTGCCCCAAGCAGAAGGGCTGCAGGACCAGCCTGGCTTTAATATTGTTTTTCTTCAGAAGCAAACCCAAGTTGAGAGACTGAAAAAGCTGAGATAACTCAGCATCTAATTTAAAGACCATTATTTTCTGCAGGCTTGGCAGCTAATAGAAGTAGGCGTCCTGTTTGTTTGCTCCAGGTAGTTCCAGGAGCTGTCCTTCTTGCAGGGTTAATTTTATTTTATATTTTATAATTTCGGAATGACATTAAAAATGAGAACTTCCTTTGGTCAATCAGTTCAGCACATTCCTCAGCAGAGAATTGCATAGGAAAATTCATGGCCTAATCTTGGTAAATTTAATAGAGGCTGCCATCAATGGGATGATGATGATTGACTGCCATCAGTGTTAAATCTACACACATGTTGCCAGAGGCAGGTCCAGAAAATGGGTAGAAAAGCGTGGAAAGTTTGTGGATATTCAACTATCATCCATCACCACTTGGTAACAAAGCAGAAAGAACGAAAAGAAAATTATTCTGACATAAAACTCTTTTGTTGGCTGAAGAAAAACAGAGGCATAATTTTTAATATATAATGCAGAATTACCAGTCCTTTAACACTTTCTCCTAAAAATGCTAACAAAGATCTGGGTTTCATCAGTTTTACATTGTCCCAAGCAGGCCATTTACCTGTGTGTGTTGAAAAATTAACTTTTCTCAATTAATGCTAATGTCAGTTCTTTTTGTTCTAATCAGACTGTTCCAAAGAAGCAATAAGCAATGTGGGATTAGCATTACGGAGGAAAGAAAAAAAAAGAAAAAAACCCCAAGCATATTATGCCTGGTGGATTTTTGCTGTTACAATTGCACTTCCACCTCCACTATTAATAAGGCTCTGGGTGAAATTGGTTTCTTTGATGATAGAAAAAACAGTGACGTACTTCTAAAGAATTTTTTTCCTTGCAGAAGCTGATATAAGCAGGGCAATTGTGTGGATGCAAAGGAAGACAAATTTCTGAAACAGAGTGTGAATCCTTCCCTCACAAATCATTTAACAATGGCAGTGCCCATGTAAGTAGTCATCCAAAACCTGGCTACCACAGTAACCTGAAATCCTTTGCTTTGTAGCACATCAGCTGTGTGGAGATGTAGGTGACAGGGCCTGGAGGAGCACAAAGATGAAGCTCAAGGGCCACCTCACATCTAACACACCCACAGAACACAGCACCTTCCTCTCAGAAGCTAAAGAAGCTGTTCTGAGTGTGTTGTGGCTGATTTCCAGCCATGGCTTTGGCTGTCACAAAAAGTGTGAATTTAATCCCTTACGGGCGGCAGGGGTTTGTTGACTGGAGCCTGCTTTGAGGAACAGAGTGCTTGAGTGTTTTGTATGTTGATGTTTCATGCCTGGGTAGAGAAGAGATGATAAAGCCACCACAAGTTTGGGGTTTTACAGGCTGGATGAAAAGCACTGGAGAGGTTTTATTATTGCTGCTCTTCAAAAGCTCTCAGAAGTGCAGCCTCACTGAATGTGGTGCATTCAAGCCATCAGGAAAGAAGAATTGTGATATTTCACTCTTAGGGTAAGGAAATGAGTAAATGAGATACCACTGAGACCCCTCTCTGTACCTGAGGGGCTCTAAATTGTCCTCACTGAACTGCTGCAAGGAGAGAAAGTGAAGGAAAACTTACTCAGAGGAAAGGGGGAATGATAAGTATTGTATTTGTGGAGTGCCCTGTGGCAGGAAGGAAGGAATGATGAATCTGACTCCATGTTCTCAGAAGGTTAATTTATTATTTTATGATACTATATTATATTAAAGAATATTATACTAAACTATACTAAAGAATACAAAAAGGATACTTACAGAAGGCTAAAAAGATAACAATCTTTTATTAATAATAATGTTAATAAATAATAATAAATAATAAATAATTAATAATAATAACAATAAAGATAAGAATAATAGTAAGAATATATTTTATTAATAATAATAAATAAAACTCATGACTTCCTCCAGAGTCCCGACACAGCATGGCACTGATTGGTCACGAAGTCAAAATAATTAACATGAAACCAATTAAACAATCACCTGTTGGTAAACAATCTCCAAACACATTCCAAAGGAGCAGAGCACAGGAGAAGCAAATCAGAAAATTATTGTTTTCCTTTTTCTCTGAGGCTTTTCAGCTTCCCAGGAGAAAAATCCTGGGTGAAGGGATTTTTCCAGAAAATATGAATGCCACAGATAAGGACAGAGCCCTGCCTACCAGAGAGCATTCAGGTACTCTGGCAGGGCATCATCCCTCTTTGCTGTGCCCTGCAGTGTGCCCTGGGCCTTTCCAGGCCAGGTGGCCCCTTGTTAAAATGATCAAAGGGAGGCCAGATTGCTGCTGTGTCTGACACCAATCCTCTACTGCGTCCTGCCTCCTTCTCTCTCAAAACAAAATAAAGAAAATAGGAAAGAAAGAAAAAGAAAAGTTGTTTTAGAAAGCTAAGACCATCCTGAACTGTTTCCAAGGACCAAACAGTGCTTGCAGAGCACAGCAAAAGCCTGCTGAGGGATTGCGAGTGATGCTGTTTTTTGACCCCTTGTTTTTTGCCAGTGGCAATACCTTCAGTGCACTGCTGGGTCCCTCAGGACACGTTGCTCAGGTGCCTTGGGAATGCAGAGGACACCTGAGGTGTTGCGGTGCGCTCCCGCGGTTTTTCCCCCTCCCCCCCCTATTATGTTCCCTTTAATTTATTGTATTGTACCCCCCGGTTATGTTCCTTAATTTATTGTATTGTATTGATTTCAATTGTATAAGATAGCGCCTGCCAGGTTTCCCCTCCCCCTGTTTTTCCCTCTGTAGAGCTGTCCGTCATTTGGTTGCTTAGTTACTCCCGCCTTTTTGTATCGAGTTGTTCCCCACCCCTGTATTATAAGTTGTCGGCCTGCCTGCCTGTCACCCTCTGTCCCTGCCTGCTTCTCCAGAACCTTCTCCCCAGGGCAGAGGGTGATTGGGCAAGGTAGAGCTGGCCCTCCCCTAATGTTGTTTCATTTGTTACTTCCCCCCATCAGTTATGTTAGGTGTTAAGTTCATTGGCCAGGGGAAGGGGTTCACCTCCCCCTGGTCCCCCTATATATGTTATGTTCACCCTGCCCCTCGGCGCAGTCCTCTACAGCCTCCCTACCCATCTCCACCCTCCCGATCCTCGAATAAACCTTTTCCCCTGCTGTGGAAGACTGCCGCCTCACGTCTATTCCTTCTACCTCCATCGTGTCGTCGCCGTCTCTGCCTCTTGGCCTGCTGGAGCTGCCTCCTCCACCACGGACGTGGAGGGAGCTCCAGAGAAGGCACTGAATTCCCAGCTTGCTCCTGCTGGAGGTCCTGGGACTCGCAGCTGCCAGTGCCCCAAACCAGGCTGTAGGCTGTGCAAACTCTGTGGAGCCAGCCGGGCTCGGAAGCGGCACCGCCACAGCAGCTGGCGCCCAACGTGGGGCCGCCTTGCACCGTATTCCAGTTGGACTACGTCGGACCCACGTGTCGGAGAATCTTCCTTGGGCGCGGCAGCACCTCCGTGAGCGGACCCCTGGACTCTAGGAGTAGCGCTCCGGAGGATTGGATCGTGAGACCTCCGGCACCCCGGATCGATCCAGGAGGTAGAAGTTCCCCAACGCTCCAACCCTTTCGTTTTCCCTGGGGGTGGTGGTTTCGTTCACTCCCTCTGTCTTTTTAACCGGCCCCCCCGGCCGTTTCGTCCGCCGGGTTGGGCCACTTTTTTCTGTCTTTGTCAGAGGGCCCCAGGGAAACGGTTTTTTTTATCAGACCTCCCTCCCGGCCGTTTCGTCTGCCGGGAGGAAGTCGCTCTTCGCTCCTCTTTAGTTGTTTATCTTCCATTTTACGTTTCCCTGCGTGACTGTTTTTTCATTATAAGGAAGACACCCTACTTTAGTTGTTTGCTCCCCATTTTACGTTTCCCTGAAATTTTTTATTGTAAAGGAGTCGCCCCTCTTTAGTTGTTTATTCCCTGTTTTACGTTTCCCTGAGAGAATGATTTTTTCATTGTAAAGAAAGCGCCCCTTTTTAGTTGTTTATTTCCCAATGTTGCGTTTTAGAGCATTAGGTGAGAGCTGCTCGGCCAATTTAACATCGATAGCCATGGGTGATAAGCTATCGGCCGAGCAGTGTGAGGCAGTTTTTGTTAATGTTAAAATTTTAGTTAGTGGGGACGCTCGGATCAAGAAATTTGAGATCCGGCGCTTGATCCGTCAGGTCTCCTCCTGGTCTCACAAATTCTCCTTCGACCAGTGTAGGAGCCTCCGATTTGGAGAGGAGGTCTCCGAGAAATTGTCTGATTTGGCCCGGTCGAAAGAGACAGCAAGCACAAAGAAATTAAAATTGGCTAAGCCCCTGTGTTGGGGGACTCAGCACCTTCGGGTGCTGAGGAAAAAAAAAAAAAAGGCTAAGAAACCGGGAGAACACCTCAAGTCCCCAAGTTTTCGTTCGGTCCCTAGTTCTATCCCTGCAACTGTTCCTACCCCTCAACCCCAACCTGCTTCCCCCGCAAAACCTGGGATCCTGAGGAGAGCACCACCCGACCACAGCGGGCAGGAGCCCCTCCATCGCCCTGGCTCTCCTCAGGATTGCCACTCCCCCCGCAGTCGGAGTCCTGGCCAAACTCCGGCTGGCTCTCCCTTTCCCCCATCTTCCCCAGTCCCTACATCCCGAGTTGTTAAGTCCCCCAAGTTAAATATTAAAGTACGCTTCGTGGTCCCGCCACAAGATAGCTCCTGTGGAGCTCAAGATGGCGGAGACCACGAAGCGACCCAGCAGGAGAAGTCCCTCCCATCTCCATACCTTTTCCCCAACTCGCCCTGTTTCCCGCCCTACAACCCTTTTCCCTCTACCCCAACTTTCCCCCTAGCGAGCCCTGCATTCCTTAATGTGATTCTTTTGGTGCGTTTTATTTAATGTGTTTTGTTCGGAGTTTTTATAATTTTAGCAGTCGTCCTTGGATGCTCAGTTGTGTGGGCTGTGGTCCGCCGGCCGGTCTCAGGAGTAGTCCTCCACAGTGTCATCAGTGAGTCCGCTTTCCTGCCAGCGAAGTGGACCCGGAGGACCCCGAGGCCGGCCCATGTCATCGAGAAGCCACCTCACCACCAGAGAGACCTGAGGACGGCTGCACAGTAGAAGTCTGATATTTTCAGAGACTTTTATTTATGGACATTTATTCATGTGTCTTGTTTTCTCAAGTGTTGTAGTTTACTTTTGTCATAGATAAGAAGCCATTTCTGCTGCTGCTATGCCCAGATCCCACCCTGCTTCCTAATAAATAATCAATTAGCCCTTCTCCCCAACTCCCCCTCTTACTGCCCGGCTAGCAGCTCCTCCCAAGTGTCCAACCTGGCTGAATTTGGAGGTTTTGTTTTCTCCCTAACCCCATTGCTAATAGTCCTTTCAAGTTTTGAATGTAATACTCTGTTACGTTTCTCCCCACGGTCCTGTATTTCGTTTTCTTTTTTTGTGTAAAGAAGAGTGATATGTTGCGGTGCGCTCCCGCGGTTTTTCCCCCTCCCCCCCCTATTATGTTCCCTTTAATTTATTGTATTGTACCCCCCGGTTATGTTCCTTAATTTATTGTATTGTATTGATTTCAATTGTATAAGATAGCGCCTGCCAGGTTTCCCCTCCCCCTGTTTTTCCCTCTGTAGAGCTGTCCGTCATTTGGTTGCTTAGTTACTCCCGCCTTTTTGTATCGAGTTGTTCCCCACCCCTGTATTATAAGTTGTCGGCCTGCCTGCCTGTCACCCTCTGTCCCTGCCTGCTTCTCCAGAACCTTCTCCCCAGGGCAGAGGGTGATTGGGCAAGGTAGAGCTGGCCCTCCCCTAATGTTGTTTCATTTGTTACTTCCCCCCATCAGTTATGTTAGGTGTTAAGTTCATTGGCCAGGGGAAGGGGTTCACCTCCCCCTGGTCCCCCTATATATGTTATGTTCACCCCGCCCCTCGGCGCAGTCCTCTACAGCCTCCCTACCCATCTCCACCCTCCCGATCCTCGAATAAACCTTTTCCCCTGCTGTGGAAGACTGCCGCCTCACGACTATTCCTTCTACCTCCATCGTGTCGTCGCCGTCTCTGCCTCTTGGCCTGCTGGAGCTGCCTCCTCCACCACGGACGTGGAGGGAGCTCCAGAGAAGGCACTGAATTCCCAGCTTGCTCCTGCTGGAGGTCCTGGGACTCGCAGCTGCCAGTGCCCCAAACCAGGCTGTAGGCTGTGCAAACTCTGTGGAGCCAGCCGGGCTCGGAAGCGGCACCGCCACAGCACTGAGGCAGGGCCCTGGAGTGAGAAATGCATGGACTGAGTGTGAGAGGACCTTCAGGATGAAGCAGAAATGTGTCAGATCCCTGTGAGCAGCCTCTGCCTTCAAGAGACTTTGAGGCACCCCAGTTCTTCCCCAGCCCTTGCTGTGCCAGCTGAGCTCCCAGAGCGCTGCAGCCCACATGGGAGTGGATCTGCTCCTGTGAAGAGCTGCAGTCTGCCCTTACCTAGAACAAAATCAGCTCTTCAGGAGAGTTGTTGCAAACAATATGATCCTTGGATGGGAGCTCTGTAAACGAGGTGCTGTAACATGAGAACAAGTGAAGCATATAAACAATTTATTCTCATCTGTCACAGGAGCTGTCCTACATAAAAACCAGATCACCTTTGGTTGGTGCCAGAAGTATTTGTAGAAAAAGTAATATGGACAGTCCTAGGATCACTGTGCCTCTTTTTGAAAGTACATGTGTTTATTTTTGTTCCCAGGTTTAGAACAGAGAAGTGGTTTGGAAACACTCACAGGACATCGTGGCACAAATGTAAGACCATGTTTAGGCAAATCAGAGCACAGTTAAATGTAATTTTGGAGGATTGTTTGTTTGATTAATCAGTCTGGTGGCATTCTCCTGGGGAAAAAGCTCCATGCTTGGACAGTGTTATGATTTACTACCCAAATACCACAAGTGCCTGCAGTCCAGAGCACAATGGTTCACTTCCAGTGAAACAAAATCCAACACACATCTTGGGACTCTAGCTGGTAGCTCCAGAGATATTTCCTGACAAGAGTCTGCCTCAAATGCTTCATACAAGATGTATGTGACAGGGAAGAAAGGTTTTCCTCAGGTCTGTCGAAATTCTGGACCTGAATTCTGCAGAGAGATACATTGCTTGGTGCCAGTACTAAAACAAGTGTGACATTTGTATGTCCCCACCCCTCTCTCTCATATTGCCAAAGGATATGGGAAAGGTACTACAGGGAGTAGCATTTTCCATACAATTTTTCCACATGCATCATCTTTAACACTCCAGCATGAATCCTTTTTGCTCTGCTGAGGCTGCACCATCAGGTACACCCTGTCTTCTCTCTCTTAGCCCTGTGTTTATATGCCTGGCCTACCAACAGCCTTGCTGTTCCCTGACCATGCTAGATGCTGCAGATTGACATGAAAATTAAGCAGAACAGTGCTCCAAGTGGTTCCCAGCACAGAACCATTCCAAGGATACCAAGCAGGTCTCCAGGAGCAGGGCTCTGTTTTCTCCCAGAGGCTGTGACCCCATTAGGGGCTGCTCACACTGATGTGTTGCTTCCATGATGCTCACCAAGGGCACAGCAGGTTTTGGCTCTGGCTGTAGCCACAGAAATAGCCCTTCTGTAAGGAGAACCTTCTCTGTGGCCTGGGTGATGCAGCAGGGGGAAGGCAGCAGAAGAAATCTCTTGGCCTTGGGTAGCATGACAGCAGGAGGGTTGTTCACTGCTCGTGCAGCTGGGCAGTGTAAGGATGTGATGTGATGTGATGTGATGGTGTCATGGCACAACAGCACTGCAGGGCTTCAGCTGTGCAAGGTGTGGGTGCTGCCAGGGGAGAAGGCAGGTGTGCCAAAGGATGTGCCCAAAGGCATTGCAAGGATGGGCACTGTGTCACAGGATCCACCTCCAGGGGCTGGCTGGTGCTGGGATGGAGGGAAAAGAGACAAGAGTTCAACCTTGTTTTTTTCTAGAGTTCAACCTTGTTTATTTCCACATGGTTTGTTTCAGGAATTTCTGCCATGTAATCCCTAATGCATCTCTCAGATACCTTTTGCTATTAAATGATGTGAGTCACACATGATCCAAGATCATCTAATTTCTTGTCAATATCAAGCTGTTACCGCTAAAATTACATAAAGGAGTTGACACTTCAGGAATCAGATGATGAAATCAATGTAATAGGTGAACACTGTTTGCATTCAGGCTGCGTCTCTGAAGGTGTAATTTAAAATCTCATTGATTTTAAATTCTGCAGCCTGTGCCTCCTGCTTGGGCCTGGTAGGATGAGATGCTGAGGCTGCTGAAAACCCCCTCTGGAGATACAAACAGCAGCACCAGTGTCTGGGAAGAGAAGGGAGGCAGAGGACACCCTCCTCCTGGAGGAGGGTGGGAGAGGTTTGGCACAGGAATAGAAGACCCTGTTCTCAACAAATTACATCAAAGTGCAGAGCAGAAGTGTCTTTCCTTCACCAAAACACCCTTTAAATGCCCTTTGTGAGCACAGGCAGAAGCTTTTTGTAGAGCACACTTTCTTGAATCACAGAAACCCTTCTAAACACAAATTTTACTCAGGAAAGTTTTCCATAACACCTTTGATAATGGGAAGATAGTGCTTACCTGAATGCTGTCAAGCATCCATTCTCTCCAGAACTTTGCAAATGGTAATAAGGTGGAGTTTGGGGAGAGGTTGTGGGGGATTTTTTCCCTTCTTTTCATTGTTTCCCTCAAGGAGAAACTAGTTATGCAGCAACCAAGGTAGTCGCCAGTGTTCAGTCTGCTACACTTCCTGAGGCCAGCCATTAATAGGACATTTCACTGCACAACAGATGATTTGAATGCTCTTATTTGAAGGGCAAATAGTCACGATTATCTTTTTGTAGACACAGAGAATATTTTAAAGGAGAATTTTAGTCTGTGTTCTGTGTATTGCAGAATAAAGGATATACAAAATGTAAGATCCCTGTAGGTACAAAATTGTTCTTTTATGTTTTAACACTATTATACTTAGAATTCACCTTGTTTTTCCTTTTCTAATTTTTTCTGTTTTTGTTCTCTCAGCTAGTATCAGGAGAGGATATATTGCTGCAAGTAAAATAAAAGCTTTTATCTAGGACTTCTCCATGCTCTAAAATTACAGTTCTGTAAGCCCAAGTGACAGTTGGGTAACGGACTCAAACAACCAGTTAATGAGCAGTTCTTCATTACTCTCACTGCAGGAGGAGCATAAAGTTCATTTGGTTTTCCTGTCCTTCACAGATGAGGCCTTGAAATTCTCTTTTGAATAAGTTTTCATTTTCTCTTAGTCTAAGTTTCTGTGGTTGCGTTTTTAAACTCTTGGTATCACAATTGACATAGAAAAATGAACATGATTTCATGGTTGCATTTTATAGTTCACACAATTTGTAAGTGACAAAAAGAAGTGGACAATGGAACAAAATCAAACATCAGTCCTGTTTCACGTCTTCATTCATGGTCTGGATAATGAGGCAGTTTGTCCTCAGCAAGGAGCCCAGTGACAGCAGACTGGGAGGAGAGGCTGATATTCCAGAGCCATGTTGCCAGGGCTGAACATGAGCCAGCAAAGTGTCCTTGTGTCAAGAAGGACTGACAGCCCTGACAGGATTTGTGGGGGTCCCAGTTGTTGGTTTCTCTGGGTTTGGATTGAAGGCACTTGAGATGGTAGTTTGGCGGTGGTCACAGGGGTTTTCAGAGGATGGAAGAGACAAGGATCTTGATTCCATTATCAGAAGGCTTGATTTATTATCTTATGATATATATATAACATTATAACTATACTACATAGGAATAGAAAGGAAAGGAGCTTCCTCAGAAGCTGGCTAAACTAAGAATAGAAAGGAAAGAATAATAACAAAGATCTTTCTCTTGGCAGAGGGCAAGAGCAGCCCTGCCGTGAGTGGTCAGTAGATCCAAACATCCACAGGGGACCAATCACAGATCCACCTGTTGCATTCCATAGCAGCAGATAACCATTGTTTACATTTGTTGCTGAAACCTCTCAGCTCCAGCAGGAAAAATCCTTTCTTAGGATTTTTCACAAAAGGTGTCTGCGACAATGGTAGTTCATGTTTGGACTCAGGTGTTTATTATTTCTTCTCAGTGAAACAGTCTCACTGCTGTGAGTTCTGCAGCTTTTCATTAGAAGGCACAAAATGGCCAACAATCTCTTGTTACAAGGTCTTTTAAGACTAAACTATCCAATGAAGAACTGACACCTGGATTATTTTCCCTTTTAACCCAATAACTGATCCCAAAGAGCTGCAATGGGGACTTTTCGGCCCAATTACAAAATGCCACCCAAACCCATGGAGAAGAAGGAAGAAGAAGCATGAAGAAGAAACTCAGGACAACCCCCTGTGCCCTGCATCTTGCTTCCATCCACAACATACTAAAAATCCCAAAACCTCAATTTCTCACCAAGTGATACACCTATACTGCTCTCTATAATCTATTTCACACTTTTGTGGATTCTGGTCTATCTTGAAGTCTGGGAAACTTTCTCCATGAATGAGGGTCAAAGTCAGTGTTCCCCTGGGGGTCAGGGCACCCCAGAGCAGACAGAGAAATATTCCCTGTGCCCTGGGTTTCCACAAGGACTCAGGGCTGCACCCAGAGGGTGATGCCAGCAGGTCAAGGGAGGAGGTCCCTCCCCCTTGCTCAAGCACTGGTGAGGCCACACTTGAAGCACTTGGTCCAGCTCTCCCAAGTGCTAAAGAGACACAGATTTACTGGAAGGAGCCCAAATGACATCCAGAGGTTTCTTCCAACCTCAGTCATCCTGGGATTCCATTATTAAGCTGCATGTTATGAACAGTAATGGAGATTTTTGAGATACACACTGCCAATATGCTTCCAAAGTATACAAAAAATGAAATCATTGTGCTGTAATCATCCACTGTTCTGGCACTATGGTATGAAAGTTTTTTAAGAAATAATAGCAGAGAGGTCTCTTGAAGTCTTCATAGTCATAGAATCATAGCAACATAGAGTGTCCTGAGTTGGAAGGGACCCACCAGGATCTCTTGAAGAAGTCCAGCTCCTGGGCCTGCAAAGACAGCCCTGAGAGTCACACCATGTACCCAAGAGTATTGTCCAGATGCTTCTTGAACTCTGGCAGGCTTGGGGCTGTGACAACATCCCTGGGAGCCTGTCCTTTTACTGCTGAAGCTACCTGCCACAGGGAAGGCCCTGGCTCAAAATCACCTTGTGATCAGCTCTACAAAGAGCAGAATTCTCACTAATGGATCTGTGCCTTTAAACTCCAGCCCAGCTGCATCCCCTGTGACCATTGCAGTGGAGTGGGAAGCTGTGGATTGTCTTTGCATGCCTTGTCCTTCTGATAGCAGTGGTCCCACACTGCTCTTTAGCATCTGGAGGCAGAACTGAGCACAGCTCAGCCTTTGGGGCTGTAGCACCATTGTTACACCATGTGTGAAACTGCTGTGATGCTCCTTTCCAGGAAAGTGGAAAGCACAGAGGGAGTGGATCCGCTCCATGAGTCACTTGGCAGGTTCCTGCAGGCCAAGCAAAACACGGGGCTTTAGCTAAGAGCTGCTTTTATGGGAAATATGGAATGTGACAGTTGTTTGGGCTGGAAGCATCTCCAGTGACTCGGGGCCTTGCTCACCCAGGAGCGTGTGCGAGCTGCTAAACACTCCCTAGGAAGTGAGGCTGGAATGTTTCATGCCTTTTTGGTCAGGTGTTTGTCTGCCACAGAGCTTGCTAAATCTGCCTTTGGTGCCATGGGCATCCACTTGTTCCTCTCTCTTCCTCCTGCCCCTTCTTATTAACATTTTCATAAGGTTTCATTTTTTTCCCCTAAGAGAGTTTTCAAGAAATGAATAAACACTTATGTTGCCATTTTCCATCTATTTATTTTGGCTGTTTGTTTTTTGCTCTGCTTTGGAGAGACTGTGGTGCATAAATAAGCTATGACCTGTCATTCCAGAGGGAGGGAATGGTAGACTGTGCATGGAAAATCTTCTCTGGTTTTCCACTTGTAATATCAGTCATGACATCATAGCAAATGATCAGACTTTTTCCTGGAAGAAAGTTTGGTACACTTCCTTTATCATGCAAGGTGTGCATGCTCAGACTTTCACAGTAAACCTGAAACCAATTTGGAACATGTATCTTTAAGTCCTTCAAAGTCTATATCATACTCTGTTGAAGCAACTAATTAAGGTTTAATTTCAGTGTAGTTCTCAGATACGAGGCAATCACTGTCTCCTGCCCTGCTGATAAGGGCTGCAGCAACAAAGACTAACACTCCAAGTGCTAATTTAAAGACAGAAAAAGGAGTTGAAAATAAAAGATCTCCCCATTTGAAATTAAACAATTATAAAGCTACAGTGCCTTTCCTGCTGTGACAACTAATGGTAAAAATAATAAATGAGAGATATTCTTAATCTGTAGGCTTCACTGTCATTTAGGGGTGAAATATTTTTTGTGGACTTTATATGGGGGTTTTTGTTACAGGGGTTTTATTTGTTTCCTGGTTTTTTGTGTGTGTTTTGAGGTGGGGTTTTTTTTCCTTGCTTAGGCTGAGGGAGGGTAACTAGTAGTAGAGGCAACAGATACAAAAGCAGAAATTTCCCCCACGCTGCCCAGCTGGTTACTTTAGCACTCACCTGAGAGCACCCTTCACTGCAGAAGGGATGCCTCTGAGAAGCCACATATAAATGTTTCCTCAAGCAGCTCTGCAGCAGAGGCTCAGCTATCAGGTTTCCAGAACCTGCAGTTAAGCAGGATGTCTGGTGTGAGATGATTCCATGACATAGATCACTATCAGTGAGAAGCTCAGCTGAAAATCACTTATTTCATTTCACACAAGGCAGGGAATGGAGGCAGGGCTAGAAATGAAGTAAAGCACTGTAGCTAAATTCAGCAAATTCAAATGGGAGTAACTTGCTGACTTGATATGAGATAAATCCCACCCATGGTGTCCATCAAATGCTCACTGAACCAGAGAAATGTGCTTTGCATCCTCTTATTCCATTAATTTCTAGCAGATTGTAGGTGTTGTTTGTGACAGTAGAGTATAAAACATCTTTAGACACATATGCGTCCTAAATTGTCAATGTGCTTTTAATGTTTGTTTTGGAAGAGGCTTATTCACAGTCTGCTGTGCTCCACACAGTGGATGAAAGGTAGGAGCTGAAAACCCTACTATTATTTACAGTATGGCAAAATATTCTCACTCTGCTCTAAGTTAAAAACATTATGGAAAGAAAAAGGATCATGGTGGGGGGCATGAGAGGATGGGGTGGGAGAGTGGGTGGAAAATAACAAGAAGAATGAAAGGATCCCATAGACAAATTGTATTTATGGAGATGGAACTCTGTCATTTCAGTCCTTTTGGCCCCAACACTCCCAGCAATGCAGTTCAGGGTCCTTGCTGGTTTTGGAGATCTCATTCTGGAGGAGGGTGGCTGTGACCAAGCACTGGTGGGGACCCGCCAGGACCTCCAGCCTTGTGCAGAAGCAGATGCCTGGCTGTTCCCAGTGGCCACACTGCTGGGCAGGCTGGGAAGGCCAGTGGAAATCAAGCACCAGGTCCTCAATATGTTAAATCTGTGCTCTGACTTTTCCCTTTCAGTGTGAGGTCAGTGCAGGCTCAGAGACATTCTTGCTTCATGCAACACATGAGGTTTTATACCAGAGCCTGGCCTCAGCTGAGGTTGTTTGTGAACCCTTGAAGAAACAGTCCTGGCAAGGTTATCCTGTGGCAGAAGAGATCCCCGCTTGTCCTGGTGAACAATCCCTCCTTGGGATGCATCAAATTGTGCATTCTTCAGGAAGACATGATTTCTTCTTCTCTTGGAAGTTAATGTACTATTTCCATCCCCCAAATTTACACATTTTTTGATTTTACTTGGTAGGAGGAAGGACTGCAGCTCAGACTGTGGCCAGACAGAATCACAGAATCACAGATTGGCTTGGGTTGGAAGAGACCTTAAAGATCACCTAGTTTTGACACCTCTGCCATGGACAAAGGGACACATTTTACTAGACCAGATTACTCAGAACTGCATCCAGTCTGGTCTTGAACACTTCCAGAGATGGGGCATCCAGATTCTCTGGCCAACCTCTTCCAGTACCTCACACTCTCACAGTAAAGAATTTCTTCCTAATATTTAATCCAAACCTACCCTCCTTAAGTTTAAAGCCATTCCCCCTTGTTTTGTCACTGCACACCCTTGTGAAGTCCCTCTCCACTTTTCTTGCAATTCCTCTAGAGTTCAAAAAAACCCCACTGTTTCACACTAAAGCAGAAATGAAATGTAGACAGGATATTTAGCAATTTTATTCATACCTCAGCCAGGAATTTTCACCTGTTAGTTTTACATAAAAGGTTTATAGGAACTTGCACCTGGGAGCTGGGGAGGAGAGGAGCTTGGGGAGTTTTATCTAAGATTGGAGCAGAATCTTTCCAGGAGGATGCCCAGATTTGGGCTGCCAGGAGACGATGGATTTTGTCAGTCTGGCTGCCTCCTGTTCTCCCACAAAAAGGGCACTGGGACCCCCCCAGAGCCCACCCAGCTGCCAGCACAGCCCTGCCAGTGCCCCACATGGCACACCAAGGGACACACTGCACACATGGCACACACTGCAAACATTGTGGTGGGAAACCAAAGGGATCCCTGCTGAAAGCTTTCCACATCTGGAGGTTGGTGGTGGTCACTAAAATGAGATGGTTTCAAGGAAAAATGATATCTTATCAACAGCTTGTTTGTCACACTCATGATCGTACAAAAGGCATCAGTCTTAGCCAAAAATATACTCTTCTGAACAGGGAAAAAGCTTATATTTCCTAGGAAGAAAAAAGTGAGGTGTCAGGGAAATCAATTCACACAAATCAGAGCTTTTAATTTCAATTCCAACCAGGGCAATCAATTCACACAAATCAGAGCTTTCAATTTCCATTCCAACCATACCTTTGTACATGTGTGTGCATTCTAGTTAGCCTGAACTGCAATACAAAGACACTTTAAAGCTCAGAAAATAGAGTTCTGGTTACATAATTACAAGAAAACTGCATTTTCACAGTTTCAAAAATTCTCTATCGCCCTTCTGAGCAAATATTTGTATTGAAACCCATAATTTGGATTTAAATGAATAGGAATTTGCTGACAGGAAATACTAAATTTGCAGTTAGATATAATGCAAAGCTTAGCTGTAACTCATTGTTCTGGTATTCATATATTAGAGACCAGTATTTGACCTTCCTTTGAATTTTGGCAAATCACACCTTTAGTCAGGCGTTAAAGGAGGGGAGTAAGATTGGCAAAGCACACTCCATGCCTTCCTCTCCAATTTAAAAGTAAGCTTGCATTTTAGAATAATAAATTTAAACTAGAAGCTAAAGTGTGTATCAAGCCCTAACTGCCTATTAAGATTCATTTAAACCAAACAGATAATTTTTAAAAGTCTAATTTCTCCATTACAAAAAAAAATCCATGCAACCACTCCATAAATAAATACAAATTTGCCCTGGCATCATCTGAAAGAGCCCCTCCCTCAGGCTGGCTTCTTGTCACAGCCAAATGCTTAATAGGTTGTGGCTGGAAAATCCCAGGGAAAGCTGGAGATTTTTATGAGATGAGCACTGATTGTGCAGGAGCCTGCAGCTATTGCTGACCTGCCTCTTTCACAGAAAGAGGATTATTACACAAAAGAGTGCTAGAGATACTGTATGAAAAATACATTTTAATTTCCTTCTCAGCAAGAGAAGATGGAGAGAAGGGAAATGGGAACAGGCAGAGGAGCTACTTCTGCAAGTGCTCTAGTGGGGGATTCCTCTAATATTATTATTATGTGTGTTACTTGGAAAGTTCTTTAGAGGGTTTTTTATGGATGCATGTAAACAGATCCCTGGTCCCACAGTCTTTTTTTACTTTCTCCAAACATCTAGAGCTGATCTTTTGCATATATAAACCAACGCATACTCCCACAAGTATATTTCTTTTTCTGGCTTTTCCCCATTGTTTCCCTTCTGCTACTCCCTCCTTACCTATTAGAGAGATTGAACTATAGAAATACACTACTTGTCTTGCTAATTGCAGTGCACATGGAGGGGCCTCTGCCTGGGCTTTTCTCTTAATTGCTGGCTGCCATGGGGGGACTGTTCTGGTGTTTGATGTCGGGGGGCTGCCTGCCCACCTCTCACTGTGGTGGGAGTGCAGTGACCTGGCCTCAGCAGCTTTGGGAAGGGCTCTGTCCTTTGGCTCTGCTGCCCGTCTGCCAGCCCCACTCACCTGGCCATGCAGCTGCTTCTGCTCTCGCTGCCAGGCTCAGGTTCCTCCCTGGTCCCCCTCCATCCTCCCATCCCCGGCATCCTCCCATCCCCTGATGCTGCACTTCAGGCGGCTTCTTCACCTGTATCCATGACAACCGGGGTGACATCAGCACCCGGGCTCACCATCCCCGCCAGGACTCCAGAGCAATTAAATGCTGACAGCGCCTTTTTAATTGCAGTTGAAATGTTTCTGGTAACGAGAAAAAAAAAAAAAAAGGGGGGGGGGGGGTGGAGTAAGGGTGGATTGGCGAGGAGATGCAGAAGGTGGAGGAAGACC
This sequence comes from Setophaga petechia, assembly GCA_024362935.1. Lineage (NCBI taxonomy): Eukaryota > Metazoa > Chordata > Aves > Passeriformes > Parulidae > Setophaga > Setophaga petechia. Next base: position 2,996,819 of record JANCRA010000020.1, read on the forward strand.
CTGGCTCCTTGCCGGCTCTCTTTGCAGTGACAACACCGCGCTGTCCCCAGGCACCACAGCAGCCTCGGCTGCTGTCAGAAATGTCCTTTCCTGTCCCTGGAGCAGTTGCCGGCATCCTCAGCACCACTGAGGGCAGCTGCAGGTGTTTGGGGGGGTCTCTGGTGCCTGATGAGCTGTTGAGAGGAGCGGAGGGTGACACCCCTGCTGTCTCCATTTGCATTCAATGAGGCGGGGTACTGGAATAATTACCAATATTGCCGGATGGGACGTGCCTGAACCCTTGCTGCTGAACCAAATAGCAGCACTGGGGTGTTTTCACCCCACAGATGTACGGGGATACAATATAAGTAATAAGGTGGTATAGAATGTAATCTTATCCCCTAAAGAGTTGCAGCTGAGCCAATTACTAGAGATTAGGAGCAGGCCTGATGTTAACAGGCCACAGCTGTAGCCAATAAGAAGAATGTTATAAAAGAGTGGATTTGTTGGTTGAGGAGAACTGGAGTCAGTTGGCTGCTGTGAAGACAAGGAGGAGTTAGTGCCTAGAGGAACTGCCTACAAGAAATATAAAGGAGGTACAAAACTCTAGCAATATGGAACCCTTATAATGTAATAATAATAGAACTGTTGCATTATATATGACAACACACAGACACCTTTTGGCTAGCTGGATGCTGCAGCTGGGCACTTGGGGACAAGTCCAGACATGCAGGAGCTCAGATTTCCCTCTGCTGGAGAAGCTTTCAGGTGATGGTGAAGGAAAGGAGTCAGTTCTGATGGGGGGTTTCCATCCAGAGCTTTATTCTGGCCCACAGGCCTCTGAATCCAGCACCAGCTCCAACAGAACTCCCTGAACTGGGTGGTTGCTGGCTTTTAACCCCAGGGAGAGGAGGAGGGAAGGGGTAGGAAACCACCAACCAGGTACAGGAGGGGAGGTCTCAAGGGAAAAAGGACACCTGGATGGCCCAGTGCCCAGGGAGGTGGAGGGTGTCTTGTGAATATGCCAATCACTCTATGCCCTTCTGGAATGCCAGGATTAACAGACAGTGCTCAGCATGGGTCAGAGAGGGAAAGGAAAGGTGATTGACACACATGGGGAGGGAATCTTCAGGGAAAAACCCGGGGTATCTGAGGCAAGCCATGACATCACACAGCAACAGCAGGGAAGGACACAGCTCTCCTCAGGCCCAACTCTGCCCTCACTCCTCACAAAGGGGCTGAGCAGGACCCAGGGCATGGAGCACACCCTGCCCCTGCCATAGTGAGGCTGTAGCAGGTAGAAAAGGCAAGTGAGTGTGCTGCTGGGATGTCACCTCTGTCCCCTCACAGGAGGCTCCATATGTGGGAATCTACAAAATCAGAGGGTTTGGGAAAGCTGCAAAAGGCAGGCCTCAGAGACAGCAGAACTGTGGTTAGAGCTAAGCAGCAGCCATAAGATAGGTCAGCAGAAAAATTATTTAAACTGTAGAAAAGCAGGGACAAATAGAACAATGGTCTGTGTATTAACGCTTGTCTAGAATAACTCTCTAAGCTACAGAAAAGTTTATCTAGTAAGATATTAGGAAAGTTGAAGCTTAATAATGGAGCTCTGTGCCCTGTGTTTTAAGGCTTACAAGCAGGTATTGCATTTGAAATAAGCAGACATTGTTTTAACCAAAGGTACATGTGCTTACAGTGGTTGGATAGAACTACTGTCAATATGCTTTTGCTTGGTGTGATTGGTCAAAAAACTTACTTTATAAGTTGTAATATTAAATTCTTGGTCTGCTGCCTGGGATGTGAGCTGCTGGCATCTTCCCATTGTCATAATCATGTAATGAGACTGATGCTGAAAAATAAACAGTTTGAGGCACGTTCCACAGCAGTCCCATCTCGTTCATGATTTGTAAATCCGGCGTCACCATAGACACACAGGACAACCTGAGGACAACCTGAGTTATACTTACCTGGCTTATCTTCTCTCTTTAGCTCAGGGGGAGCTGCCCAGAGCAGGACAGCCCCCACAGGCACTCTGCAGTGTGGGGCTGGTGACCTGTGTCAGATTTTTGGGGCTGCAGTGCTGACAGAGCTGAGCTGTGCTGCTATTTGAGCACACAAGAGAAGACCCAACACCTCATCCTCCCCTACATGGGCAACTTCTCCAAACAGAGACATTTCCTAGGCACACAGTGAGGAGGAAAAATAACTTCCAGCTAATCAGATTTGTGTGGGAGCAGCCCTCCTGACTGGCCTGCTGGCAATTGGTATTAGCAATGTGGGTCAGGTCAGCCTGGCAGCCAGAGGCAGCAGCCTCCCAGCAGTGGGGGAGCAATCGCATCCCTCAACCCTCATCCCCTCTTCAAAGCCATCTCCTCAAGCTTCCCCTCTCACACCAAGCCAGAGAGCTTGAGGGTCTCTCTGCACCTTTGGGACTGCCTGGGGCCAGGGGAGCAGATACATCCCTTATCCACTGCTCACTTCTCCACAGCCCTTGGGAAGTGACTCTTTTGCACCAAGTAGGCTTTTTTTTGCAAAGGGAAGGGCACATAATCTCATCACCTGGCAGCTCTGAGAGCTTTGGACTACACAGAACCCATTTTTCACTCTTTCATCACACCAGACAAGTTTTAGCTTTAGTTTTTTGTCAGCAATTCAGGCAACAAACTCACTCCTCACAAAAAACAGTTTCTCATGCCCTGTGATGTTACTCTGTATCAGGTAAACTTCAGATTATCCCGGTTCCTAATTTTCTCAAGGAGCAGGTCTTCAATATCCTACAGAACCCTCTTCTCCTAGGAAGAGGGCCTGTGGAGCTGCTGGATCCAAGGATGAGGTGAGACTGAATGCAGGGAGTAAACCTGTCTTGGCAGCTGGGGAGGAAGGTCTGGACTCGTTACCAAAAATCTCAGAAGACATAAATCCTACAATCCTAATCTGGGAGGTGAAACCTGCTTGTTGGACAGGGTTGCCCTTGTGCTTCAACAACAAACATCCCACGGGAAAGAAAAGGTAGAGAACCAAACAATAAAAAAGGAAGGAGAAAAGGCAGAAGTTTGGGTGAGAAATTGGAGGACAGACCAAAGAAGAGAAGGAAAAATTATAGTAGAAAAATTGTGTCTTACACTTGGGAAGAAGGCAAGCAGGAGAGAACAGTAAATTTTCAAGCTGGTCTTCAGGGTTTCCCTCCTGCAAAGGGAAATTCTGTGTGAGGACTTGGTATCTCAGGTATCACACCTCAGATTATATGGGAGGACTAAGTAATTAAATCAGTTGAGTAAGATCAACTGCCTTACTCATCTTTTGAGAAATTTAATGGTTACAGCCACTGCTGCAATGTAATTTCATGCTTTGATGTAGTTACTGCCATTTATCTCTATAAAGAGCCTGGTCATCTGTCACTGGTATGTGGCACTGTGACTTGGAGTTGACAAAGATGTTGAATCATTTATTTTTATAATAATGGACAAATTTTAGCATAAAGAAAAGCAGCTAATTCATATTATGATCTTGGATGTTAATCCATGTGGATTTATATTAGTTTTTTGCTTCCTTATTTGTGTGAACTCCTTTCCCCTATTAGGAGTGTAACTGCACTGCCTGGCTGACAGTGGCCTTTTAGCTGAACCATGAACTGATTTAAATTGAGTATTGGACTAGTTCCCCTTTGTGCTCCATAGTCCTATAAATTGGGGAAGGTGTTAGGGGAAGACTACTATGGACAAAATAAATGTTTAAATTCTTAGCTAGTTTGACACTTTCTCTGTAAATGTTATTCCAACACCTTATTTGTGAATTTACAAAACTATGTAAAATGCAGTAGAACCACCCACGGCTACAGATGTTGTTGGCAGTTTTTGAAGTGTACTGAGGGTGGATCATCAGCTAGACTGGGCAAAATATACATACCCAGTGAAAAGTCAGCAGAAAATACACAAAAGGAGATTTTCTTTTTTAATGGCTTCATATTCTAGGAAAACCCAGCATAGCATCCCCAACCCATGATCCACCACGGGTGCTAGGTGAATGATTGAGGATGGAATGACTGCATGGAATTTTATTTGGAAAATACCTAGACTTGCTTTTAGCTGGAGAAAGGGAAGGGTGCCATTCTCTTAGTCCTGGAGGCAGGAGAAGAGGGCCAGTGTGGGTTCAGGCTTCTGTGAGATAAATGGAGACTTATTTTGAAGGAGAGCTGCTTTATCTGTGATGAAGGAGGTGACTTGAGGAGAGCTGAGGCCTCCAAGCTTTTCCTTAGGCTGAGGTGGAAGGGAGGACAGCCAGCTCCCCTGCAGAAAAGCTCCTCTGGGAGCTGCTTGCTCAGTATTTTCCCTTCTGTCACCTGAGGAAACTTTCACCTCAGATCCACCCAGGAGAGGCCCTGAGCAGGGTTTCAGCTGCTCAAGGTTGAACCTGCCATGCAGCTTCCCCCTCAGATCCTGACCCCAAATTTTGTGATTTTTTTTTTTTTTCCAGCTGACTGGCCTTCAGCACAATCTGAAGGAGCAGCTCTGCCCCTGGGTAACTTCACTGCCTGACACAGCACCCTTCTTGCAGTGCCAGCTTCCCTAATGCCCCCGTGTCCTAGGGTGACATTACGATGCTTGCATCCCCATTGGTGTGTTCTGTTTATGCTGGATATCATGTTCCATGCCTTCAAGACTGGCTCTGAAGAGTGAAAGTTTTGTTTTGGTTTCTTATCAGCTGCTCCCCCACAGCTGGTGGGACACAGAGATGGGGCAGTACATGGTGCTGCTTTTGCTTTTTGCTTGGCTCTCCCTCTTTTTTCTGCTTTTCTTCTGCTTGCTCTTGCTTCTGCTCATTAGCTAGTTTAGCTAAACAGTCCAAATTTCTTCCTGGACTGTTTCTCCTTTCCTTTTTTTTTTTTTTTTTGGACCTAGTCAAACCTGCTGTGGATTGGGACCTGGGAACACCGAGAGTTTTCACCTTGTGGCTGCAGCAGCTGCCCCAGTGCCGGAGGGACTGAGGACAGAGTGACCACCACCCCCCCACCCCACCCCGAGAGAGATTTTCTGAATTTGCCATCTTTTTCAGAGCAGTGTCATTCTGTATTGTTCATTTTGTGTGCTGGGGGGTGCTGTGCCTGTTAAATAAACAGATTATTTCCACCTCTCTCTGAGGAATCCTTCCTGAACCGGTTGGGGGTAGGGGCTGTGTGGGTTTTCTTTCTGGAAAGGCCCCCCCTTTGGAGATTCTCTCCCAAATTTGCCCTAAACCAGGACACCCTGTTTTCCATCAGCTGTTCAGGGTAAAACTGTGATTGACTCCCTCAGGGAACAGGAGCAGCCCCTACCAGCACTCCCTGCCAGTGCTGGGTGTCACCTAATCTCCTCCCTGTGGGCATCCACTGTGCCATCCTGCAGGACACATCCACTGCATTCTGAGCAGCTGGATGCTGTGTGCTCAGGCTGCTCTCTGCCAGGCTTTCTCATGGCATCCCTTCTGCATTTCAGCCTTTGAAACTCTGCAAATTTCCATCAGCAGAAGAGCTGGCTGAAACTTATGATTTGTTCCAGGCAGGAAACGGCTGGAAGTGTGAGCTCAGAAATCCACCAGAGCCTTCATGTGAATCCTGCAGAGCTATGCCAGGAGTCGATAAAAAATGAATGTCTAAAATTAATTCCCAAATGCAAAAGTGAGCATCTAAATTAACAGACTGACTTTGGGAATCGTTGCCTTCTCAGACCATATGGAACCAAGACAATTTGTTTATGTGGTTCAAGATGGGTCCAGAAATCAAATTGCTGGTACCCAAATCCAAAAATCTTATTTTAAAACCTATTTAGGTGTCTTTGTACACTTAGCAATCTATTCAAGAGGATGCTACCTTGAGCTGTTGCAGAGCAGTACTGGGAGTGCTATCAAAGCAGCAGATGTCTTTGCTGCATTTCCACCACAGCACACCAGTCCTTCCTGGTCCAGCAGCAGAAGAAAGCTGGTAGATATTTATATTCTCATATAAAAAGAATGGCAACTGGTGATGTTGAGCTCCCATATGTGTCACCTGCCCCCCATGCCATACTCCAGGCCCAGCCTCACCCCTGGAAATCCCAGATGGCCTCAAGCAGCTGATTTAAATCCCACCTTGGATGCTGTTTATGCTGGCCTGGCTGTTTGACTGACCATGGAGATGGGAGAGGACTTTGTGCTTTCAAAGCTGCATTTGGTTTAGGACCATTTTTGCAGAGGACTCACAGCATGGATGGATGCCCCTGGTGTCTCCTCACAGCACATTTCAGGCCCATCCCCACTCAGCCCCAAGCTGGGGCATCCTGTGGGGCCACAGAGACTCCGTGGTACCAGTCACAGAGGTTGGGCATGCAGGCAACAAAAATGCTCTGGTTTTTGTTTGTGCATTGTTTCCTTCAGATGGAGACAGGGATTGAGAGATTAACTAGCCCCAGTAATGGCCATGCCTGTCACATTGGACTGCTGGGAATTAGCTTGTCATTCTGTGCCTGGTTTACAAATGGAGGGAAAATGGTCTGGCCTCCATTCAGCTGTGCCACTTCTCACCCCGGAATTGCATTTGCAGCTCATGTTTGAGCTGCAAGCATATATTTTCCTCTTTCCTCATTACACTTCCAGCTCTCTCAAATATTAAATAGCAGTTGCTTAGAATAAAACATATTATTCTGACAAACATTTTCATCATGAGCTAAATTGGCACATACTAACTGCTTTAAAACACTTAGTGAGTAATTGAATACAGCAGTACAGGTTACTATGCAGATGTCTGTCTCTAATAGTTTACGATTACACACATTTCCCTCCTAAAGGGAGAGACGTTTCCACAAGTAGCAAAAAAAAAAGAGGAAAAAGAACACAGAGCCCTCATGCAACCCCCATAGGATATTCTTGAAAAAACAGATGGTTGTATTTTGCAGAAGCTTTTGAAGAAAACTTTAAAGAACTATGCAAATTTTTGCCATTGCTTTTTTTGGTTTGCATATTTCTCCTCAGTTTCCTTCTGTATCACAAATGATTGCAAATCTGTTTCAGCCTATAAATAGCTTTCTTCTTGCAAGCAAAGAGCTTTGTAACAGCAAGATACATGTTCCAGAGATGGGGGGAAGGAGGAAATTATTATCATTACTCTTTATCTTTTAGGAAATTCTAGACTGTCACTCTCAGTTCTTTACATTTGGTTAACATGTCAGATCAAAACCATAATCCCTGCCCCAAGGAATTTACAGGCTCAAAGGGACACCTTCAAGCTGTAAATTACATTCCTGTCTGAAATGGCTTTACCCACTGTTTTGACAGGTAACACTTTTTACCAGGGGGGAAAAAGCAGAGGGAAAGCAAAAGTTTCTCCATTTTTGTCCCCTGGACTGCAGCACCCTGCGCACAGTCTTTGCTGCTGGCCCGTTGCCCTTCCTCTGTTGTGTGCTAAGCACAAAGGTGTCACACCTCCACCCTCCTCAGCTATGCCCATGGGCTTGTCCTGCCTTGTCAGGGCACCTGAGGCTCTGTCCCAGAGTGCATCCCTGGCAGAGGTATCCCTGGCTCAGGTTCAGCAGTCCCTGGGGACAAGAAACAGAGACACACACCGGGGATGCTGTTCCTGCAAGTCCCTGCACAGCACAAAACCTGCTTCCAAGCAGCCTTTCCTAAAGGCAACACTTCCCATCCCCTTCTCTCCCAGTTAAACTTAGTGGTGATTTATATAAATGGGTTGAATTCATGGTTCCAGATCCCTTCCATAGGTGTGCTGAGTAGAATGTGCTCTGAGTATCAGCAGCCCCTGAGTGCCCTGTGCTGCCACATTGAAGGGCTGGTCTGTGCTGGCTGTGTTACTCCAGCAGTGTCACAGGGTGGCCTGGATCTCTCATCATCCTTAATGATTGCCTCAAAGAGTGTGCTGCTTTGCCCTCTAGTCCATCTACTTTCCCAAAGTAGAAAAGGTGAAATTCTTGGGAAAAGGTGACCAGTGCACATGCCCAAGCCTTTCCCTCTGGGGGGGGGTGTGGAAACACCCCAGGCCCATGCACAGAGACAAGAGCTTGGAGACCCTGCTGGGATTCAACAGCATTTGCCAATAAACAAAGATAAAGCAGAGCTTTAATAGGTCTGATTTGCTTTATCTAACAGGATATAACACCACCCCACCCCCCCCCCCCCCCCCCCCGAAGGAAAGGCTTGGGCATGTGCACTGGTCACCTTTTCCCAAGAATTTCACCTTTTCTACTTTGGGAAAGTAGATGGACTAGAGGGCAAAGCAGCACACTCTTTGAGGCAATCATTAAGGATGATGAGAGGTCCAGGCCACCCTGTGACACTGCTGGAATAACACAGCCAGCACAGACCAGCCCTCCAACGTGGCAGCACAGGGCACCCAGGGGCTGCTGAAACTCAGAGCACATTCTACTCAGCACACCTATGGAAGGGGTCTGCACACTGAGTGTACCAGCACCATCACCCTCTAACAGAGGTGAGATGGACTCTTCTAGATGAGCATCAGACCTGGACCCAGTGATCCTTGTGGGCTCCTTCCATCTTAGAACATTCTGTGATTCTGCCATTCTGATCTGTGTCCTGGGGACCAGCCACCTCTGCTTGCAGCAAGCTTGGCCACCTAGCACTGGGGTTGGAAGAGCAGCCCCAAACCCTCTGCTTCTCTCCCTTCTGGGTACCAGAACTGCTCTGCTTCACCTTTGGGATAGCTGCCCTTTACCATGAATCTACGTCCTCCAGGACCACTGCAGTTTGTGATCATGCTTTTCTGAAACAAAAACAACCAGCACCATTTCTATGGAATCATGCTGGCAATAAATATCTCTGCTCTTCCCAGGCTTTTGTTTTATCTGTTGAATACCTGTTAGATAAAGCAAATCAGACCTATTAAAGCTCTGCTTTATCTTTGTTTATTGGCAAATGCTGTTGAATCCCACATTAGTTTCTAACTGTGCAAACAGTTTTGGTTTTGGTTTCCTGTTTAACAAAATAATCAGCCAGTAACAGCACGTACTGGAGTGGTGCTGTTTTGTAATTTAGCAGTGCTAAATAGGATTCAGAAGCTGATGGTGCAGCCTTTTGCAATAGGTGATTTAGTATTTTAATGCTTTTTCTGCTACTTCTTTTTGTAAAGAATAACAGGAAGTGGCAGTGACATATCAGAAACTGCATTTCACTGCAAGCTGCTTAAGGGCCGCTGGAGTGTGACTAATTGCCAGATATTACTATGCCATGTCTGTCATGTCAAGATAGAATAAATTAGATGTCCATCATCACAGGATGAGCTATAGACTCATTAGAAAGTACTGTCTCAGTGCAGTGGACACAACAGTGTAGGACACGTTTAGCTTGGCTTGTTTGCTCCTCCCATGGGTAAACAACCTGTGCCTGTTCTCCTCCAGAAAGGATAGTTATTCTTAGATGAGAAACATGGGCTCTTTGCTAGCCTGGGACAGTATTTGTGGCACAAGTAATTGACATTAACAAATCCTTTATTTGTCAATACTTTAACCTTATTAAGGAGCCTTCAATATTGATGATGGGTCACACTGCTCTATCCCATGCCTTCACTTGTCTTTCAATCTATATAAATCCTGATGCTGTATATTGAGAATGATCCAATCAGACCCAAAATGCTGGCAGTGTTTGAGATCTAAGCTATCAGCAGCCTCTAAGCTGAGCCTCTGCACAATGCTGTTTAAACTTCTTCAATCTGCTCCCTACAAGGCTCCTGAGAAGGACCCATCTCCTTCTCACTTCAGAGCTCTCCACTGTGTCAAAAAGCAGCAAGTGAGAGCAGTGTTTGCGGTCCACAAAACAGCCTGTTGGGAAGGTGTTTGGCTTATTGGTTGTTTGACAGTCCTTTAGATCAAGTGGCCTCTTGTGATGACTTCTTATAGCTATGTGGGCCACACTTTTCTGTAGGTATTTACCAGACTACTAAGTCTAACTCTAGATATGGAATTGGCCTGATATTTGCAGAGCACCCATGAAGATAAGAAAAAAAGAGAAATGAAAAGAGATTGGCAGTCATGAAAACTGGGTACCAGGCTCAGGTGTCTATAGCTGGCGAATAGTATTTGGCAAAACAGAGAGACTGTTCTGGCAAAAAACACTCATGTGAGATTGCATGCAAAATTCACATCCAGGAGAGGAAAATTCAGGCTGTGCCTTGGACTGAATTTTGGCAAAGCATGTAGTTTTCAGAGAAACTTCTCCTTACATGAGGATTAAAGAAATCATCATAATCAGAGTACAACTCTTTATGACCTGGCTCATGCTGAGAAAAATGTACAGGGGGAACTAATTGCCATTCCCAGGGGTGTAAATTGGCACAGCTCCTGTGAATCCATGATTTTTCACTTGTTGAAGGAAACCCTGTGACAGCTCTCAGTGATGGCAAGCACCCATCCAATGCAGCATAACCAGTAATGCCCACAGGAATGAATGTTACCCATGAAAATCTGTGATTTGCCAGTAGATGCTCCCAAAAACCCAGGGCATAAAAAGATAGCCTTCCTTTTTTTTAATGTATAAAGGTGGGAATAAAACAGTCAGCCTCATGGCTAAGTTGTTCCAAAATAGCCTGTTACAACTCATTTGAGATTAAACAGTGAGGTATGGAGCTGGCCCTGCCTTGACAGAACAGGCCTGTAGGACAGTAGGGTTTCCTGACGTCTTTCAGAATAGGCCATAAGGAATAACTCCATCTTCATGTACAGGCTTTTATACTTTCTCTAATGCCAACAGAGTCCATCAGTTGGTTTCTGCCCATTGACATCAAGCTAGTCCTAGGAGTGATGTGTTAAATCTGTCTGAGAAAAGGACAATAGAAATGGCAGTTAACATTACTGAGGGGAAATTCAATTTGGCTTGGAGCAGAAGAAGCATCCTGACCAGGCCAGACGAACTATTAGAAGTGCAGTTAAAGATATATTGCTGGAGTTACAGCTGTATCAGAAAAGGAAGGAATTTTCTTGTGTCAGGAATTAGAAGGTCTTTCAGAGGGCAAACAGCTTGCCTTAAGCCACTCAAGAAGAAATGCTGGACTCAGAACTGAACTCACAAATATTTCCTCCAAGCTGGTCGTTAAGGTCTTACAGTCTGTCTTACCCGTGGATAAGTCAATAATTAATATTTCTGTTACTGTATATTTAAAGACTAATGCATCAGAGGATTAACTAGCATTGTGAAAGGAAACATGAACAAGCTAATTCTTACCTTCATAGCCTGATACAAACTTGAAATGAGTCTGTACTTTGATTTACATTTCTACCACTTCCCTCCAGAGCTGATTTACCCCACCATCCTCTGCTGACTCTCTGTGTTGTCCCAGCCACCCTCTGAATAAAACTGCAAAAGCTTGACTGGGAAACACCAGGATCTAGTGCTACATCAAGTGTCTGAAATCATCCATTTAGCTTTCACTACTGCTGTGGAAGTCACACATCTGGATGCTCTCTGTCATAACTGCTGGACCTTCACAGATGTTTTGGACACAGCTGTTCAGGATACAGCTGTTTTGGTGGCAGAACTGAGTCCCCATGGTAGTGGAATTGCCAAGTCCTTTCCTCTGCTCCAGCTGACAAATTCTTGTGTCTGTCTCAGCCACTTTTCTGTGCCTGGAAGTCTTCTGGGTCCAGTCCCTTGTCAACCTGTGCAACTTCTTACTGCCTAATTATCTGTTTCAGTATAATCATGAAACCTTTTAACATTTTTTATTCTCTCCAGGGGAAATAGATCTCAATCACTAGAAAATGACCTTCAGCTTCTACTGTGAACAATGAAACAAAAATTTTTCTGAGTAATATCAATTTCATCTGTACTTTTCCATTGTCATGCCTTGAAGTCTCATTAGTTGCTGGAAATGTCTTGGGGTTTTAAAGAATTTCTTTGTGTTTATCCTGATTTTCTTGGCAATGTCTGTACTGTTTATAAATTTAATTTAATTGCCTTTATCAACTCCATCCTTGCCTCCCCCCTCTGCTGCATTCAGAATAATCCCAGCAATTGTTGTCATAAATAATTTGAAAATCCTTTATTCATTTATTTCAGTCTCCTGAGGTATCCAGTGGTACAGGCAAACTCAGTGCATTCCATTCTTTGGAAGGATTGTTTCATTTTCCTTCCCTTGAGGAGGAATGAAGGGGCTCCTTCCATGCTGGTAGAGGAAAGCCTTACAAGGTGAAACTGGGAGCAGTGTTCCCTGCCTGTCACATGGAGAGCAGGGACAGAGGTTGTCAGAGTGCAGGGGAAGCCACACAGCAAGAAATGCCAGCAGGGAGGGATGGCCTTACTGTGTCCTTTGCCTGACTGCTCCCAGGTGCAGCTTTCTGAGCAGCTCATCACTTGGGTTTTTCTCTTTTAGTACTAAATGGAGGAGAAATGTGCTCAAAATGATGTAAGGCAAGAGCACAGTGCTGCAGTTGGGGGCATTATTTTATATTCCTCTGCTGTAGCTTCTTTGCTATCAGTTTGAACATTTTTCTTTCAGTGCCTCACCCCAGTGATTTCCAGGGAAATTTGCTGTTTCTTTAACTAGTCTGGGTAAAACTGCAGGCTCCTCTGGATTTAAAGACCTGTGTGTCCTGCTTGCATGAGGACAAAGAGCCCTGAGGTGTTTGCAAGATTGGGTGTTCCTTGGGATTGCAGACCATATCATCACTTGAGCCAAATCCATCTCAGCTATTCTCATAGAAGTGACCCTTAAAATTCAATTGTTTTGACTTTCCTCTTAGGTTTTAACTTTTATTTACCTCCTAGGCCTAATAAAACTATAATCATCACTTCCTAGCATTATTCCTTTTTATTCTGTATATCCTCTCCTTTAATAATTTCCTAATTCTCTGCAGTTAAAAAGTCTTCCACATTTATGTTCTTGCTCTTTATGTCTAATTTCTAGCTTTTACCACCACTATATTACACTGAAATGTTGGGTTAATGGCTGTTTCCCTTGGTAAGTAGGAAAATAAATAATTAAGGATTTAGGTCATGTATTGGAAAAGGGTTATGATTCTAGACAGATCCTGAACTGAAACAAAAAACCTTAAATGGACTAAAACCTTTCCATTTGTTAAGGTTTTAGTCTGTCCTTCCTTTGAAACACTCAAATAGTGTTTTTAAGCTACATCCCTGGAAAGCTCCTCTGTCCTAGACAGGAACATTTCCAAGAAAGCAGCTGAGGAAATTCCTGTGCATTTTTTGAGTTGGACTTGCAAAGAGGGAGATGTGCTGCAAGGACACCTGATTTAACTACACTGGCAAACCCTGAGCTATCAGTGCCAGGTAATCTCAAAGTGGCTTAATGGTAAAACTGTCTGAAGAAAAGAAGAAAAGCATCTTTTCCTTGATGATGTTATGGCACTGTGGTCTGTCATATCTGAAGAGAATTTAGAATGTTGTTTCTCACAATAGTCAGGTGTGAGTCTGTGTGTGTGGATTTTCCTCTGGAATCCAATTCCAGTTAGACAGAACCATCTCCCAGATGCACCCACCTTGCTAGGCAAGGTTTACTGGTTCCTTCTGTAGACATTGAAAATACACCCACAGAGTTTCCCACTGACTGACTGATAGACCCAGTGCTGCAGCTCTTTATTCCTACTCTGAAAAATTAGATGGCAGGAAAGACTTCATCAGACATCTTGGATGTGAATAAATTCACTCAATACCCCAGACACTCTGATCTTGAGGTTCTATATACATGACATTCTAAACTTGCTGCTTCATCTGATTTATTTCTTCTTCTGAATTTCTTCACAGGTAATTCCCAGTAAATACTGTACTATATACATCTTAGGATTTAAAACACAGCCTGGAAAGCCTGGGGAACTCCACTTTCTCCTGTGGAGGCAGGAGTCTGTGCCAAAGGAAAGAAACACTTGAGATTAAAAATAAAGATTCCAGTTTCACAAAATAATTTGACTGCAGAACATCCACATTTCTGTCAAGTCTGCAGTGCTACTTGTTCTTCTTCTTCCTCTTTGCTTTTTAAATCAAGCTTGTTGAAGGGAGCAAAGGGAGGATATAGTATCTCAAAAATCCTATTTTCTTGAAACAGTTCAAAGTAATTGTGCATTGATTCCTTGGAGAAAAAAAAATGCTATTTATCAATTGATTTTAAAAGCTAGAAAGCAGTGGTTTCAGATTAGTTGCTGGCTAAAGAAGATGGGGGTTTAAAATACCAGAATAATAAACAGCCATGGGTTGATGTGAGGTATACAGTCAATGTCCCCCAGCAGTGCAGATTATCTGCTGGTGCAGCTTTAACTGGGAATAAAACTGCCTCAGCATCAAACCAGGTCTGTGCCTTTGGAGGGATGCTACAAACCCTCTAAAAGAGGTTAGGACAGAAAAGCCATTTCAGGTCATTTTCAAAGAGCAGCTTAAAATTCACATTGCTTTTCATGTTTCTTATGTCCCAGACTTTATTTGAGAAACTGCTTGGATGCCCACACCAGCTGCAATAATGCACACAAGCTCACTGGGATCGTGCCTGCTAAATTAACTATACCATGAAACTTGGGGAAAACACCAAGCAGAAAACTCACCTCGAGCTAAAATCAACCTGAAATGGATATTTTAGATTAATTTAGTCTATCTGTAACACTCCATTGTCCTTTTCATCAGCAGACCCCATGGAGAACCTGTGGGATGTTACCATCATCTGCATGATCCCAACATTTGTTTCCACTACAGGAAAGCCTCCTGAGCACCCTGCTGCTCCTGGATGGTGAAAGGAAACTCCAGAATGCAAAGGCTGCCTCTTTTTCTCTTTGCTCTGGATTGTGACCCCTGGTCATGGTGGAGGAGCATTTCCTGGGAATGTGCACATCCAGGGGATCAGCCCCTGCCCCAGACAGGGGACACCAAGGGAGAGAGGAGCTTCTCCTGGAGTATTTAGCCAAGGGCCTATGTGATTTATTTTTTTATTTTTCACTTGGTTAACTTGAGTATGAGCAGAGGTATCCTCTGATCCCAAAAACAGTTCCCAAACACCTGAGAACAGCTCATCTGGCACTGAGTTACTCAGAGCTCACCAGTCCCACCAAGCTGGGCAAGTTGGTGTTTCTCTAGGGGGTAATTGCTACACCCAGTGCTGCCATCAAGAAGATAACACCTTCTTCACCCTCACCTTTTCCCCTAAGAGCAATATTGGTGCTGCTCTTCTTGCTCTGGGCAAACATTTATGAAAACCTTGTTTTGTGACTGATTTGCAAGTGTAGCTCAGTGTAAGGTGATGCTGAGCTCCTGTTTCATCTCCCTGCATCAGTAAATCCTCTCTAAGGTGGTCACAGACAGGTCTGTCAAATGCTTAGCATCACATAAAGATTGTTAAGCAGCACCATTTTCATAGTGTCACCGTGAGATTTTCATATGAAAAGGAAAATAACTCCCTTGTGGCTACAATATTTTGTTACAAATTCTTGGGGGATTGGATGAAAGAGCTATAAAGTTGATAGGAAATAACATCCAAGGGACCTGTGAAGCTGCACAGTAATAATAATCAGACAATAGTGTTTTCCCCATGCCTTCAAATTGTCCAGTCTTGCTTTGGTCTGTTTATTTTATGTGTGCTTTTTCTCTTGCTTCAGTTTAGAAGTGACTGAAAGAAACATCACTGTGCATGAGATTATTATTTTGTACTCAGAGTGACAGTTTATACTTCAAGAGAAATAATTCCTACTTACCAAATAATTGCTGGGTACTAAACATTTTATCATGTAAAATTTGTAATACCATCTCATGTAAAAACTCAGAATGTATTTTCCCTGTATCGATGCTGAATTTCAATAAACTATTCAGACTATCATCTTTTAAACGCTGCAGAATTGCTCAGTTCATTATCTGGAAATATCTCTTCTTGGAACAGCACACACAAGAACTAGTTTAAATGTAATTTTACTAAACATTATTGCAACTCTGAAAAGCACACACACTCTTTGTCTTGTGGAATATCTCAAATTTTGGTCACTGCTATATAAGGAAGATATTGAACTGTTAGAGAGTGGCCAAAGGAGGAGAACAATGATGGGGAAGGGCCTTGAGGGGAGGCCATGTGAGGAGAGGCTGAGGTCCCTTGGTGTGTTCAGCCTGGAGGAGACTGAGGGGAGACCTCAGTGCAGTCACAGCTTCCTTGTGAGGGGAACAGGAGGGGCAGGCACTGATCTCTGCTCTGTGGGGACAGTGACAGGACACAAGGGAATGGCCTGAGGTTGTGTCAGGGCAGGTTTAGGTTGGATGTTAGGAAAAGGTTCTTCCCCAGAGGGTGGCTGGGCATGGGACAGGATCCCCAGGGCAGGGGTCACAGCACCAGCCTGACAGAGCTCAAGAGACATTTGGTGAATATTCTTGGGCACATGGTGGGATGCTTGTTGCTGTGCAGGGCCAGAAGTTGGACTCAATGATCCTTGTGGGTCCCTTCCAACTCAGAATGTTCTGTGATCCTGTGGTTCTATGAGCTTCTCACCAAAAATCTGAAAAAAATGAATGCTGCTGATATATGCAAATTTGTGGTTGTCACTAAGAACTGTTGCATTTACAATTAAAGTTGTACATTTTAAGGTAAGAAAAAAATATTTAAAGATTGAATAACATAATTACTCATTTTATCCACAGTCAGGAGATGACTTCCCATCAACTTCAATATCTCTAGTGCAGAGTATCTGAAAAAATCCTGGCCCTTGGCATGGGATGTATCAGGTGCTTTCCTTCCCTTAAAAGCTGCTGCAATTGCAAGTCCTGTCCTCAGCTGGAAACCATTCTTGGCAGAAAAGTCTTCCTTTCAGCTGCGTCTTAATAAATTTAACTAAAACTGACCTTCAACATATTTTTGGCAGAACAGCCAAAAGCTCAGTGTTAGCCTTGAACTGCTTGTTACTGCCTTGATGAAGAATGAGAGCAGAGGATTGCACAAAATCCTCATTTTATACTTCCATGTAATCCTTGGATTCTAGAAAAAAACCACACATAAAACATTATACATAGACCCTGCACCAGAGCAGCGGCCTTGGATTTATCCCTGGGGGTAGATTCCTCACTGGCATGTGTGTCTGTAAGCTGAGCACTAATCCCACACTTTCCCTACTAGGTCAGCTGGGTGGCCAAGAGAGGCACAGATGTGAAAAGGGAGCAGGGAAAATCAATAGTGTGATTTGGGCAGGAGAAATCAATGCAACAATGCAGCAAAAAGAACTGAATATAGTAGTGTGGATGGAGGTCATCAATAAAAATACATGTGCTTTTGTGATGCATGGTGAGCCAACAGGTCCAAATAGGACATAAGACCAACCTGAACATTTATTTGAATCCAATACAAACTGGTTATTTGGGAAGATCCAACTGAGCTAGTTTTAGATACTCTGGCACAATTTTTCCACCTTCATTTTTTGCTTTACCCTTATGACTCTCATCCCAGGTCCCACCTAGCTCTGTATGCACAAATGACAAGGTGTTCAACAGTCTGAAAAAAAAATGGATTTCTACCACAACCTGAGAGATTCAGCTGATAGATTGAATGTTCATAGATTGAATGTAAATAGATTGAATGTTGTTTATTCTGATAGATGCTGCTATTTGCTGCCTGTGAATCTTCAGATATGTTTTCTTTCTGTTCTCATAATGAAGTAAAAGTCTTCCCCAGCCCATTTTTCTGACCAGAACTGGATTTCCATCTCTGGAGGGATTTTTTGTTTGGCTGGGGCTTTTTTTTTTTTTTTTTTTTTGGTGGGTGTTTTTTTTTGTTTTATTTTTTTGTTGGGATTTTTTGTTGTTGTTTTTGGGGGGTTTTGTTTGTTTGTTTGTTGTTGTTGTTGGTTTTTGGATTTGTTATTGTTTTATTTTGTTTTGGTTACAAGTTTGCCTACAACTTGGTAAAAAGGCAGCTTCTGTGTTACCTTTGAAGGAGAACTGTGCCTTAACCAGGCCATGAGTCAAATCCTATTTGCTTGCCTGCTTTTGATGTTCTATATTTATTTTCTGGGAACATTCTTCCCAGCCTCACCTTCTGGTTTGGGCTCTCTGTAATGCCACAATTTCTTTGTTTATTTTTCCCTTAGGCACTGCTAAAGCAGGTATAACCTCAAAATTGATTTCTCCATGAAGGAACACTCTCTACTCTTTTATTTTTTTGGCCATATTGCAACATAATTTTTATCCCTTGCACAAAACTCCTAACTTTTTCTCACTTCAGTGGAAAATTTTTTTTTTTCTGTTTTGGTAGTGGGTGCAGGATATTTATATTCCAGCCCTCGTGTTTTAGGTTTCTGAAATTATAAGATACCATCCCAATAAACTACATATCTGATCCCAATTCTGCTGCATCCTTAAGTACATTTAGCCCACTGCTGCTGCATGGACTGCTGCAGTTTCCACTGCTGTACACTTTGTAGTGCCCAAGCAGCGTTAAAGTTTTACACAACTTCATTTACCCAACTATTGCAATGCTAACACTCAACAGTACAGGATCTGAACTTCTTGTTTTGAAAAGCCACTGGTACCACCCACCAGCAAGCACAGCTCCTCCCAAAGTGGTCCTTACAAAAGCAATCAGCATCCTCTGCAGCTGCTGGGGAGCTCTCAGCAGGCCTGAGGGCACTGAGTCCCTGCTGGGCTTTGGCTTTGTCCTGGTTGAGTTTTCCCAGCCCTCATCATCCTCAGGTGTGGTGGTGTTCACAGGGGTCCCAGGAAGAGGGAAGAGATGAGGATCTGACTCCATGTTTCAGAAGGTTGGTTTATTATTTTGTGATATATATGATATTAAAAGTAAATGCTATATTAAAGGAATAGAAGAAAGGATTTCATCAGAAGGCTTGCAAGAAAGAAGAAGAATGATAACAAAAGCTTGTGTCTGACCAAGAGTCTGAGACATCTGGACTGTGATTGGCATTAATTAAAAACAACCACATGAGACCAATCACAGATCCACCTGTTGCATTCCACAGCAGCAGATAATCATTGTTTACATTTTGTTCCTGAGGTCTCTCAGCTTCTCAGGAGAAAAATCCTAGCAAAGGGCTTTTTCAGAAAATATCATGGCTACACTCAGGCTCTTCTCCAGGAGAGATTGCAGAATTGTCTCCACCAGGCCATGAGAGCTGAGGTTCCCAGAGATGTCTGTAGCTCACAGGAGTCCTCTCAACAGGAGAAACCTGAGAGCCAGGGTGTGTCAGTCCCGGGGATGTTACACTCCTGCTACGATGGTTACTAAAATCTGACAGATCTGATGTCCAAGGGCATTTTCCCCACCGTGTCATGCTAGAGGTGCCAGAAGGGTTTAAATGTTGGTTTGCAGAGAAAACAGAAATGTGGTATTGCTTCTGCTAAAGCTGGCACTAATAATCACCTCTGGACAAGCTGGTTCAGCAGACCCTGCAAAAACTGGGGCAGGACTTGTGCCTGTACTCAGGGACAATCCCAGGACAGAAGGCTTCACAAGAGTTTTTTTTTTTGCAATGCTGCATATTCTCCCAATCCTAAAATTTATTTTCAAAGCCCTTAAAAGTATTAATAGCTTGTCTGATTCAGAAAGTGCTTTGCTGTGCTGATATTTGCATCCCCAGGAAAAGAGTTGCACTCTGCTACCACTTCCTAATTTAAACATGTGTTTTCTGCACTTTAGTGCATTTTCTGACCATGTTCATATATCCCTGAACCACATTTGATGACTTAGCAGGGGCTGGTGCAGGGTGAGGGGTAAGGAAGGGCAAAGGGGACAAGCAGAGAGAGCCATGTGTGGAACATGGCAATAGCAGACAGACCTGCCAAGGGAAATCTTGGCCCAATTTCAGGAGTCTGAACTTAGGTTTGGACCAATATTTTCTTTCCAGGGAAAAGTGGGGCTGAGAGAGCAAGGTACAACATTTCAGCATGCCTTGCCATGGGGCTGCAACACATTCCAACTTGAAAGTTTGGGGGATTGGGAGTGGAGCTGCATCCCTGGCATGGAGGTGCCCTCCTAAAGCAGAGCTGCCATAAACCCTAGCCCCATGGGATGCAGTCCAGGCAGAGGAGAAGGACCTTCTTCATTCACTCTTAGTCAGAGACCCCCAGAAGGACTGGGAAAAAGAAATTGCCTGGCTTTAAACTTTGCAGTCTAACAGATGCTTTTTGAAGCTCCCTAAAGGCCTGTTCACAGCTTCCTCCACTGAGCTCCCATTGTGGCAACATTATAAGTGGCACCACTTTTCTAGCAAGATAAATGCCTTCACTGGGACAACCAGGGGGAAAAAAATGTCAATTATAATTAAAAATAACCTCTTCATTTTCAAATGCATGTCACAGGTTAGGGAGGAAAACTCAGCAGTGTTTCTTGCTGATTTGCACTTCTAGATTTCCACACAGAGTCAAAAGCATTTGTGGGTGTTCACAGATTTTTGCTCCTCTGTGAAGATGTGCATAATAGGGACATAAGTATAAATGTGAAAAAGCTATGTTGGGATCCAAGGGAAAATGAGAGATCCAGCTCTCATCTTGTCCACAGCCAGTCCAGAAATTCCCTCCCAAAGTCACTGTGACGACTTCATTGAAATTAAAGATTTGCATTGCTGTAACTGAGGAGAGAATCATGCCCACAACTTTAAATCACAGCTTTGACATTAGTGCTGGAGGTCCAATTCCAGGGCTGTCAGAAGAGGATTTTAAGGCTCTATTTATTGACTAGGAAAGAAGGTTGCCCTTTCAGGGAACATCGGCCTGACTTTCAATTTTTTCGTCTTCCTTGGACGAAGTAAAGGCAACCTAGAAACAGGAAATCTTTAACTTATGGGGAGCTGCTCCAAAGTAATGATAAACTGCAGCTACTGGAAATGAGAGTGAGTGGGGAATGGAATGAAGGTTCCTGTTTCTTTATTTTCTTAAATTAGAAGACCTACTATTAAAAATTTTACTTCTTTCACATGTTTTACACCAAGGATCATTGTTGAGCAAATAATTGCAGCTAAATCAAGAAAGTTCCCAAAGTCCTTCAAATATGCACTTCTTACTGTGTATATTTTGTGAGTCACATTCAAGTAAAGTAAATGGAGCTGAGTAATACTGACTTTGACCCCACATATGAATGCACATTGTCGTGGTTTAATCTTCCCACTGGGTGTTTGTGAAAGTTGCCTGGGGGTTGCTTTATTTTAGCTGGGGTGCTGACAAGGAAGGGAAGTGTAATGAAAGCAAAGCAGCCAACATTCACAAATGTGATATATGTGCTGAAGTCAGGAGATCTTTTCTCACTCTGGGTTTTAAAGCACTGTATGTAATGTACATGTCACTCAGCCTAGATGAAATATCTCAAGGGGTCATGATTTTAAACTCAATTTAAATGGTTTTAAATTTGGACTGTCTGAGGGGCTTTCCTGCTGTTTTTCCTTTTACTAAATGATATTTGCATGGAAGTCTTTCTATTAAGCTTTGCTCAAGCAAAAAAAAAACATCAGACTCTGTTCAGAGGATATTTATGTTGAAGTAAATTGTGACCTTGATCGGGGTTTATTGCAGCTTTTGACCTTTGGCTGGGTTTGAAATATTTATTGTTTAGAACACTGCTCTGAATTAATGAATGTTTTTGGGCATTCTTCTTTTTCTTCTTTCCTCTCAGGTAAATTTTGACCTCAAGGCCTTTCTGGGAAGATTTGTATCAAGAAAGAACTGCTCTGTGTAACAGGGATGAATTCTGCAGCATTTAACTTGTTACTGTGGGCAACGGGAGGTCCCTGGTTTTGCATTTTAAGCACATTTCTGTTAAAGATGCATAGATGTGCCAGGGGACTCGTGGAAAAGGCTGAGCTCATGTGTTAGAATTCAGTGCCATGAAACACTCCTTAGTCAATATTATTTAGGAAATCACAACAGAAATCATAGGGCAAACTCTTCCTCCCTCTTTTAACTTCTCTGCCCCACATTCCACCACCCTGATTTCTGATCTTGCTCAGTTATTTCTGAGAGGAGGTGTGGAAAACACACAGCCTGGGTTCAGGGGAGTTGTCACCTCCCTTGTCCTTGGAATGTGCACAGCCAGGACTGACCACAGGCGCACAGCTCTGCCATCCAGGAGAAAGAGAAGAGGAGGATGGAGGAGAGAGTTCATGCACGTGGCTCTCCCTTCTGAAGGCCTGGCTTGCTTCAAACTTGAAGTAGACATTGCAAGTGAAACAAGTCTGAGTCACATCACACCAGCTTCAGTTGACACATCTCCATCAAAAGATGACACATAATTTATTCCCCCTGTCCAAGAAAAACTGTCAGTGATGGGTGAAAAGGAAAAAAAAAAAAAAAAAGAGAAGATAAAAAGTAGAAAGCTTTTGATAGACAGGTCAAAGGGAATTAAGGTGGAGGCTGTCTCTGTCCATACGGAAGACAAGAAGGTGATCAGGAGAGGTCAGCATGGATTCACTAAAGTAAATCATGTCTGACCACCCTGATTGCTTTCTATGATGTAACAACAACCTGGATGGATGAGGGGAGAGCAGGGGATGTTGTCTGCCTCGACTTCAGCGGGGCTCTGACACCATCTCTCACAGCCTCTGCACTCACAAACTCAAGAGGCAAGGACAGGGTGAGTGGACAGTGAGGTGGACTGAGAAGTGCCTGAATGGCAGATCCCAGAGGCTGCTACTCAGTGGCACAGGGTCCAGCTGGAGGCCTGGCACCAGTGGTGGCCCCCAAGGTTCAATACTTGGCCCAGGACTGTTTCACTCATTCATCAATGACCTGGCTGAGGGCAGAAGCCTCCTCAGGGAGTTCTCTGGTGACACAAGGCTGGGAGGAGAGATCAGTACCCCAGAGAGCCCTGCAGCCCTTGGGAAGGACCTCAAAAGGATGGAGAGATGGACAGAGAACCTCCTGAAACCCAGCAAGGGCAAATGCAGGGTCCTGCCCCGGGGAAGAACAACCCCAGGCACCAGGACAGGCTGGGACTGACCTGCTGGGAAGCAGCTCTGGGGAGAAGGACCTGGGGGTCCTGGTGGACAGTGAGCTGTCCCTGAGCCAGCACCGTGTCCCTGTGGCCAAGAGGACCAATGGGATCCTGGGGTGCATTAGGGAGAGCACTGCCAGCAGGTCAGGGAGGTGATGCTGCCACTCTGCTCAGCCCTGTGAGGATCACCTGGAGTGCTGTGTCCAATTTGGGGCTCGTAAGTACAGAGAGAGGTGGAGCTCCTGGAGCAGGTCCAGCAGAGAACAGCAAAGATGATGAAGGGACTGGAGCATCTCACTGAGGAAGGGCTGAGGGAGCTGGGGTTGTTCAGCCCTGAGAAGACACCTCATCCTGTTTGTCAGTGCCTGCAGGGAGGGATCAGAGGATGGACCAGGCTCTACTTGGTGGTCCCAGCAATGGGACAAGAGGCAGTGGGATGAGAGGCCATAGAAGGCCATACACCCTGAGATGTTGCACCAAACCACAATAAACCAACAGATGACAGCCAAAAGGAGTCCCTTACTGGTATTTGACTATATAATTTCCTAGAAGCACTCTGCAACACGGATGGGCTGGAGGGTGGGCTGACATTCTCCAGGCTCCTGGGGTGCCCAGCAGTGCTACTCAACTCCCTCTGTGGGCCACAAGACCTGCCAGCAGCACCCACTGCCCCTGGGGCCACCAGAGCCTTGCTGGCTGTGTGGGGCACGATGGAGGTAAGGGTTGATAGCCCTGAGCAGCATGTGGTGTAGTGCTGCCATCAGGGAGAAGAGACACTGGGTCTTTGAGAAATCTTCATGGTCAGCTGATTTCTGAGGAGGAGAGTGGAAAATGTACCTGGGAAAAGTCCCTCTCATGTTTGAACTGTCTCTGGGGAGTGCAGGGGTTGCTGAAGGGGCACTCTGTGTTCTGCTTCACCCATGGAGCACCACCTCGATCCACGTCTGAGTACACGAGAAAATGAGGTTTAACTAATCTACCACTTAAAGACATAACTGCTAAAATAATAGCATTTGGATGGAGCAAAGGTTATCAGTTCTGGAATGGCAGATATCCCTCAGTGACTCTGCTGATGAAAGGCACAGCCAGCCAGAGCTTTGAGAGGCTCAGGAGTGCTCACTTGCTCCCTCTTTCAAGCTGTCTGTCAGCTATTTATGGCATTTCCCTTATCTCCCAGCAAAATTAATTCTACCACATACATTACATAACATGCCTTTGCCTCAGACCAGTAAGCTTCCCATCCTCCCCAAAGAACACCTGGTATTTGAAGTGCTTGTCTGAATTGGAGGGAAATATTGTGGAGATTCTCTGCAGAGAAGCACTGGGGAGAATATCAGTGTGTGGCCCCATCACAGCTCTCTGAGATTTGCATGACTTATTTGTGCTGATTATAAATGAGGAGAGAATATTTTTTGTCAACCCTGTAAACTCAGCCTTTGATCTCAAAATCAAGAGGTGTTCTTTTGGTTCCTACCCCACCAAAGGTGTTTTAAAATCTCCTGCCAGAATTGTGCTGACAATTTTGCTTCAGACCATGGGAAGCTCAGCCCTATTCATACTTTATGAAATGAAAAACAGGTGGTAGCACAATATATGTGCTGGATTTCTTTTCTTTTTCCTGTAATACAGACAGTGGTTTCTTAAGGATGTTGTTTGGGAAGATGCAGGAATAAACCTTCATTCTTTGTGGTGCATCTCCTTTGTACTGATGTATCAAAGTACAGCTGCTGCAAAACCAGACTCCCAGATGATCCAGAGCTTCCCTTGCATAGGAAGAAGCTGCACATGGGCAGTGGGGATTTCTCATTGCCACTTATTCCTTACCCAGTGCATCAGGAATATGATGGGAACAAACTGCTTGATGGAGGATCTTGACTATCAGGACGGCAGGAGTAGAGCAGGAAACAAGTCAGATTAGCCTAACTTTACATAATTATGAGGTTTAATTAGATATCAGCATTTTGGGGCATGGGAGGGAGGGTTGGGTCCCTCAGACACTCCTCTCCTGTCTTCCCTCTGCATTGGACTGTGGATGATGACCTTGTTTCATTGAGACAGCTGCAGAGTAACCAAGCTGCTTGTACCTAAACCCAACACTCCTCAGAGCACCCAGCTTGTGCTGCTTCCATTGTGAGAGAGGAATCACTCTTCCTTTGCATTTCCCTCCTGTGCTGTAGGGCTAATGCACTCATATAAGTTATAGGTTACTATTTGTTATTGAGTGCCTCTGATGCCTTGTGTAGGCTGACATAGAGCAGAGGCTGGACAGAGTATACAAAGAATAAAGTAGGGATTTATTAGAAGGCCTCAATGGATCCACCTTGGACAGCATAAGAGGCATCCAAGATGAACCAAAATGGTCACAAAAATGCACAACCGGGCACAGGGTCTCTCACTTTTGTAAGTTCTGGTCCATTTGCATATTAGAGTTTATTGTCTAATTACAGCTTTAGGTTATGAAGTGACATCCTTCTTGTTTTTTCTCTCTTTAGTCTACTATTGTTTATGCTCTTGGGCCTGAAATTTGGATCATTTGTCCTTGGTCCCCAGCTGGAGAAGGAATTGTTTTGTCTCCCTACTCTGTGAACAGGCTCACCATCCCCTCATATGAAGCTCAGAACTACGCACTAAAGTAGCACAGAATTTGAAAAATATAAAAGCTAAAACCTGAGGCATGACCTCCACACACAGCACCAACACAGTGAGACTTGACCAGAATAAGGACATCCTACAGTGAGTTAGGGAAGTTGCTGATGTTGCACTTCATTCATGTTAAAATTCTACTCATGGCAGAATTTAAATTAATTTCAGACTCTGTTACTATCTTTAATTTTTTCACTGATCCATGATTTACCTGATGGAAGAGGATACCAGCGCTGTTAAATTCTACCATGTCGTGGAAAGGTTTCCTCAAAGAAAACCTGTGCAGCTCTTCCAGGAAAGTCAGATCCATCTTGTCTCCCAAGGAACCTTGTTCTAAGAATGGCTCCCAGGGCTGTCTCCTGCATTATTCCAGAGGAAAGAAAATGCCTGTTTCAGTCAGGAGCCAGTAATGACTTACCTGTTTTGGTCACACTTACCATGTTTGTTAATGTACAGATGAACAGAAATGTAAATTAGGTGGGCAGGTGTGGGTAGTGCTGAAAGGTGCACATTGAGTCATCAAAGCCTGTGAAGGGATGAATTTTACAAGGAATTGTTAAACTGTCACACGAGTCCTCTTATTACAAGGTGGCATGTGTGAGTTAAAAATAAATGAGCTGATTCTTTGTTCAGTTACTGGAGTGCCAGGACTACCCCCTGCTTGAGTCAGAGGTAAATACATTTCGAGGGGAAGGCATTAATTTGGAGAGGACATGGCAGGTTAACTCAGTCCAGGGGAACCTTCAGTGGTGTCCAGACCTCTGGAGACATTTCTTGTTTCTCTCTGCAACAGCCAAAAAGCTTTTCAAGCCATTAGGAATAACCAAAATTTTCCTATTGAAATTTTTCCTCCAGAAAATACCTTTTCTCAAAACCCAGAATTTACACACGAAATTTTCTAATTTCACCATAAAATTCAGATCCTTCACCAAGAATATCAGAAATAGGTACCCTTCTCAGGGACTCCTTATTTCACTATTTTGTTAGAAAAGAAAAAGGAACATTAATGAAGATACTCTAGGCATATGATGGAGATTGTATTGTTTTATTTCTTGGAAATAAAATTAGCAATAACAAAAGTTTTGTTGTAGCTCTCAGACTGGAATCTTCCTGGAGTCCCTTCTTATGAAATAATTTTTGGTTATTACTTTATGTCCAAAACGATATCCAAAGCATATATTCATTGTAAGCAGATGTTTGGTTTGTTTTTGCAAGACTGGATTTGTTTTTTTCCAAACCTTTCCACTGGCTGCTGCCTTCATTCACTTCTCTGGCTACTGCTAATGGCTTTTTCTTTTTGTCCTCAGTGCCTAATGCCTGGACCTACTTTCATAATTCTGTCATTAGTACTCTGCTCATTCTCTCTTAAAACACCCTTTGCAAAAACCTGATCTTCCCTCACAAAGAACTGAACCTAAAAACAGGAAGACCAGAGCTGCTTGCTGTGATAATACACTGAGTGTGACTTTCTGACTATATTACTGCAATCACTACCTTTCATTCTCATTAACCCTGCAACATGTGTTCCCTTGTCTTATTTTGTCTAGTTTTAGTCCAGCTCAAGTCTACAAATCTCCACTCAACTTTGTAGCTCTGATGCGAGTAATGCACTGAAGCCAAACATCACTAATTAAAAATCTATGTTTTATACCCCCAGACTGTTGTCTCCCTGGAGAGAGCATCAGGACTGTTCTCCAGGAAAGCTCTCCACTGATGGCACTGTATAAATACTGATTTTAAGAACTGATCTGAAGGTAACTATCACTTTATTTACTCTTACAGAGAAGAAGTACCTTTAACTATGTTGGCTGGCTCCAGACAAAAAGAGTTCTGAGCAACCAAGCTTGTTATGCATGCTCAGGATCCAGAGCTGCATTTTACAGGTGGCACCTACATTAGCAAGAAGCAAACTTCAAACCCTCCATAGTCACACTCTTGATGCTCAGGGTTTCTCAATCAAACACTTCTCTTCCAGCAAACACCCATTTGTTAGCACTGCTGCCTGGACAGCCACTTTGCTGTCCCTTTGTCTTAGAGACCAGCAAGCAAATAAATCCTCTGTACAGTTTTATTTCTGGAAAAAACAGATTAAGATTACTGCTGTGTTAATCTTAAATACTCCTGTCCCCCAGGGGGCTGACAGCATGGGGACAGGCACAGAAAGCTCTGCTGCAGCACTGCCAAGTGGGACAGACTGCGGCTCTGTCCTTGCTCACCCTGTCCCACAGGTGTCCCTGAGTCACAAGATCACCCACAATGAGTAGAACAGCGTCTCAGAGGGCTTGGATATAGGAATGTGCCCCTCTGTTGACAGAGTGACAAAACTATCCTTTGTCCCCTTAAAAAGGAAAAGAGCCCAGAAGTTCCTCTCCTCAATTAGGTGAAAAGACATCTCACAGGACTTGGGGGACTTCACCACAAACTTAAGGATAGCCAATTGGACAAGAGCCAAAAACCCTGCCTGAGCAATTTACTAGCAAAAGAAGAGAACAAAGAAATTAATTGCTTTTGTGAGGTGTTTTACCAGGGACAGGAGGGCCTCTTGCACCTGGCTCGGTTTTTCTCTGTAAAGAGTTTTGTTATTTTGCCTTTTATTAAAACCTTTTTGTTTCCAACACGACCACAGAAGCCATCCTGCTGATTTTATACCTTTTAAGGTAGCTGAGCTATCTTGGGTATGAAATAGATCTCCAAGAGCTTAAGAGACCTGGCTTGAGGAGACTCCTATTTCACTTGGGCACCACGAAATACAACCAGAGGCACTAAGGAGGAAGGTTGGTAGCACACTCAGCAGCCCAAGAAGAGCCAAGGAGGGACACAAGCACAATCACAGAGTCAAAACAAAGCCAAACCCTCCAGCCAAACTCAGCTCTCTGCACCCAGCTGTGTTTGAAGGCAGAAGATTCCTGGGAGAGGGAGAAGAGCAGACAAGGGAAGCTGGTGGGATGTGGAATGGAGTGGGACCAGAGGGACAGAATCAAGCCCCAGCTCCCAGTGATGGCTTGAATCAGTCCAGGGAAAATTTCTGGACATGACCATCTCACAGCCCTCTGGAGAAAGGGAGGAAAAATGCTGGAGTCTGCCTGAGGAGCAAAGAAGCACAGCAGCTCCTCTCCTGGCACAGAGAGCTGAGAATAAAACTGGGCTGTCAGGGGAGTCACACGAGGATAGAGACAGCACAGGAAGGGGCAGCAGCCAGCTCCAGGATGTGAATTTACTTCGTGCTCTGGCTGAGCAGCCCCAGTGATGCAAATTGCTGTAGCTCTGATTAATTAGGCTGCTAAACCAGATTTATAGATCCCATATATTGCTATAGGAGCAAAAGCAGCCAGAGACTTTCGACAACATTTCATCCTTATGGCCTGATGCACAGACAATGTTTGCTTGGTTTTAACCACTGTAGCTGAGCCAGGGAGGAAATGTTTCCTACCAACTGGCTCACACAAATAAATCCTGAGTGTGGTGTGGGCAT
Organism: Setophaga petechia; assembly: GCA_024362935.1. Lineage (NCBI taxonomy): Eukaryota > Metazoa > Chordata > Aves > Passeriformes > Parulidae > Setophaga > Setophaga petechia. The sequence goes on from JANCRA010000020.1 coordinate 3,025,789, forward strand.
GGCCATATCAGCATAACAGTTTGTCACAGCTATCTCCCCTATTCATTTCCCAGACTAGTATAAAACATTTACTGGTGCAGCTGCATTGAAATTAAAAAGGTCAAAGCACTTGAACTGTACTGATGTAAGACAGCATTTGTATACAATCATTGTGTTAAACCAATATAGCTTCTCATCCTTAGAAAAAGTTTGAGCCATGGAAATGCACCCGAGTTTTGTGCAGTTTAGTAAGACAAATAAAAAATAAGGCGTAAGAAGAAAAAGCAGAAAGAGGAAAAAATTAGCTCTGCATGAATCCATTTTCACTAGGTTAGAAAAATCTGTATTTTCCATTTGTGTGATTACTGACTTTCTCTTTGGCTGCAGATTTGAAAACACTTTTACCATCTTTATTCCCTACAAAAAAACATTGTCTTCAAACAAATATCTCCGAGGGTTTATAGAACTGATTACAGTCTGATTCTGTAAGGAAAGAAAGATAATTGTGCGTGAGCTGATAAATGTTGCAGGGACAACACTAAACAATCATGCATGAATTATATCTCCAACAAATGTAATTACCAAACAATTCAGAAAATGTGAAAAAGCTGCTGTATTTTTGTAGTTATATCCTTTCCTGGCCGGTGTTTTGGACAGCTTTCAAGCCTCCCTGATTAAATCTGGCCGGAAATCTTCTGGTGGAGCCAAGTCCCAGTGAGAAACGCCGATTCATCAAAATGAAACACTGCAGAGTGTGGGAACCTGTCCTCTTGGGTTCAGCACACAGGGGCTTCAAACCTGCCCTGCTGGGAGAAAACTACCAGATTTTCTCCTGTCCCACCTGCACCTCCCGTGGTACCACACTGGGTAGACTCCTCAGAGGGGCCCACAGACTTCAGACAAGGCTCTCTACAGGTCCTCCAAGCATAAAAACAATCAGGAAGTATTGTATTTGTGGGCTTCCCAGACAAAGGAAGGAATGATGAATCTGACTCCATGTTCTTAGAAGGCTAACTTATTATTTTGTGATACTATATTATGGTTGGGAAGAATCAAAGTTGGCCAAGAAAGTCTCTCAGATATGTATGCTTAGCAGAAAGATTTTTAAATGTAGAGTCTGATGAAGGAATAGAGATGGAAGCAAGTTTTGATATAGTAGAAAAGAATTGCTGAGTCAGTCTTACTGGATAACCAAGAAGGCAAAGGGTGTGTTAGTTAGAAGGGGTTTTTATGGCTTAGAGCAAAGGATAAACCCACCTCAAACAAGAAGATTCTTTTACCAAGCAGAAGGAGAGCACAGGCAAACAAGTCAGCAAAGTTTCAAGTAGGAAAAAGGTCTCGGATTTTTTACTGCAAGAAAACTGAAAAACATCTTCTAGCTTAATCTGTAATGTACTAACTTTTAGTGATTGGAGAATAGTAACATGAATATGGTAATTATAGTAGTTATAGATTGGTTCTACTGTATTAAGATGCTAAGCAAAGAAAAGTCTATAATGCATTCTAACCAAAACCAAAGGGTCTCCAGGCCTGCCTGCAGCTGGAGCTGACAACTGTAGGCACAGCTCTGTCACCCACCACCCTGGACTGCTGTAACCTCTTGCATGGAATGTTTATTATAATGCATTTTGGAGAGCTGCCTGGAGTCCCACATCTCTCATTTAGGGTCTTACATATTATATTAAAGAATACTATACTAAAGAATACAGAAAGGATACTTACAGAAAGGATACTTACAGAAGGCTAAAAGGATAATGATGAAAAGTCGTGTCTCTTTCCAGAGCCTTGACACAGCTTGGCCCTGATTGGTCATTAACTCAAAACAATTCACATGAAACCTATGAAAAAATCACCTATGGGTAAACAATCTCCAAACACATTCCAGAGCAGCAAAACACAGGAGAAGCAATGAGATAATATTGTTTTCCTTTTTCTCTGAGGCTTCTCAGCTTCCCAGGAGAAGAATCCTGGGCAAAGGGATTTTTCCAGAAAATATGACGGTGACAAGGAAGTAAAAGATAAGAGGCAAAAATCTTTATTCCTGAGGTAGTTGGAAGCAAAGTGGTCAGCTGACTTTCAGTTTCCTAATCTAAGCCCTGTATTCTTAAAGCAGATTGCAAAATCAGCATATGACTCTGAAAGTGCTTGCAAGTGACCCCAGGAAAGATTAACCTTTGCTTACATCAATATGTCAGGAAACGTGTTATAAGCTCTTTAATGCAGGGTATTTGATAGTGTTTTGGCCTATATTTCTGTTTGAGCATCCTGCCCTAATGCTGTGTTAATCACCAGTCTGTGCTGGTACTCCTCCACTCTGAATGGAGGGACAGCAGAGCTCTGTGTGCAGCCACAGCCATTCTCTGACACTTTTTCTGCCAGGATCTTTAGCTGCCCAGAGTGACCCTGAGAAAAGTTCCAAAGTCTCTTTTCCCAGCCCGGCGCTTGAAGGAGTCAGAGCTCTTCATTTCTCTGTCTCAAGGTTGTTTATTGTTTCTTATCTCTAAAAAATTTTCTCCTGCCGTGCCGAGGTCCATCCAGCAGGACAGTTCCAGGCACTCTGCCTGCCCCCAGGGTGGTGTTATGTCTTTATACTAAAAACTGCATGTACAATGTTTACAATTACTTTCCAATACCTATCACCTATGTTAGACTGTGAGCTTCTACTCTAAACCAATCCAAAAGTGCCAACATCACAGTAGAAGATGGAGGCCAAGAAGAAGAAGAAGGAGAAAGGAGAAAGAAGGAGAAAGGCTGGACACACTCAGTTTTCTCCATCTTGCCTCCTGAACCCCCATACCAAAAACCCTAAAATCTACTTTTCCACCCCATGATAACTTCACTATTATTCTACTTAAACCGTTGTGGCTTGCTGATCTTCATACAAGGTTGGTGATTTGCTCCCCGGGTCATAATCAAACTCACAGGTGTTTTGGGCTCTGTGCCAGGGTCTCTGGGCCCCCTGGCAGGGGTCTTGGCTGCTCAGGACAGCCAGAGGAATGTCCTGGTCCTGACATTTTTCCATGTGCACAGTGGCTGTCCTGGAGTGCTGCACATCCCAGACCTGCCTGGGACTCACCAAGAGCAATGTTCTGCTGACCTGCTGGACCTTGTCTCTGGGCTGTGTCTGTCCCATGCCATGCTGCCCTCAGTAGATGCTCCCTGAAGCTCCCAGCTCACCCTCCCAGGGTCAGCTCAGGACACTGCAGCACCTGCCAGGGATAAGTGACAGACAAGTGTCCCTTGGCACAGTACCTTGGGTTCCTGCAGGAGGAGACAGGCCTTAGGGTCCTGCCAACACAAGCACCAGCCAGGAGGTATTTCCTACCCACTGGCATGAAACAGGCACAGCAGAGGAAGGGAAAATCAGGTGAAGGGTGCCACTTAGCACTTTGCAGGGCTGCTGGTACTGCCAGGAATGCTTCTTCCTGCAGCAATTATTATTTCACTGTCTAAAGTGCTTTGTGTCCTGCTGAGGACCTCCCATGTGCATCCCTGCAGGCTGCCCTTCCCTCACAGCTGCTGGGGCAGCCTTGGCCTCTTCCCGTGCTGCTGTTCTTGTGTGGCTTTTCTCTTGCACCTAAAAACTCCAATAGCAAGAGAACTTCCCTTTTCCTGCCTCATATTTTGTAGCCTTTGACTTTTAAAGGAGAATAAAATGAATTTTAGCTGATTGCATGGAGCTGATAAGTATTACCCAGTAATACTACCTGCACAAGGCTTGGCTGCCCATCAGCCCACAACACTTGTACCTGATTAAAGCACTCTGCAATCAACAGTGAGAACACCAAAAGGGGGGAAAACAATAGAAACTCTGAGCTGTGAAAAAACACAGGGTATTACTACACTTTTCTGTCTGACTAGGAGGAAGACACAGTGGGGACAAAATCATCCTCATTGTTATGTTAATTTGCTGTAGTGGAGGGACCAATCTCAGGAAATGCTTGTCTGGACAGCCAGAAATAATTTCCTTCCCCATTTTATTAATTTTCTTTCTATACCTTGTCTTTACCAAAAGAAAACAGAGCTCTTTTTATGCCACCACCTGTGGACACCATGGGTAGAGCTCTGTGAACATAGTTCTGTCACAGATTCTCCATGTGGCAATGTTTGTAAGGACTCATCTGAGCTTGTGTGAGTCCAGCAATGAACATGCCAAATCTGCTGACTGCTCTGAACCTTCAGCTATGTTGGGAAACACAATCTATTTTAAATTCTTTTTCAAGACAGTGTGCTATTTTCTTGAGTCACAGGATGCATATCCAGGTGATCTGTCTTTGAGATAAGCAGGTTTAGACAGAAGCATTTTCAATTCAGTCTCAGCAAAGATGAGATCTACAGGATGAGCTCAGAAATCTCCAAAGGAGCACTGTGCATCCAAACCTAATTTAGCTTCCTTCTTAACCATGTAGGCTTGTACTTGTCCCCAGTCTGAGTCTGCAGCTCCCTGCTCCATCTTTGAAATCTGTAAATACTTCCACTTGTGGTCTTAAACCTTTGTACAGGTTGAAGCTCATTTGGGTGCTGGTCATGTACAGCTTCATCAAAAAGAGTTAATGGTTAATTCAATTGAAAGCAGGATACATTACTTATTTAGGATAGCAGAAACAGGGAAGGAATATTTTTTACTAATTTAGTTCATTTGTTAGGAAGCAGAAACACTGGAACTCTGAAAATACCATTAACCTCACAGTAACTAAAACATCTAACACTAGTTGGCAATCAAAATTTATGTGGCTTTAAAGAGATTCACTTTCTTCTGGGGGTTGGTTTCAGCTGCTGGTTTCAGATTCAGAACCATTGGAGTTTAGTGAAATTTTACTTCATTAGATCTTCAGGCTGGTTCTGAATTTTGTTAGTTTCTGGACTGAAAAACCTTCCATGTCATGAGTCCTCCCATTAATGAAGACAGAAGCACCAGTTAGGAGACTGATCATGTATTGTGCTCCTGCACAGACCATTTATACTGGGAAAAAACTTGACTTGGGGCTATGGATAGAAGACAAGTGAAACTAAGGGTTCCCCAAAAGAAGAAGAAGGGAGAGAAAAGTGGGACCTGGAATGAAAAAGATCTTTGCTAAAGAGCCTGGGATCAGGAGGAATTCTTGGAGACCAGAGCAGAGTGAAGACAAAAGCAGTGGGATACTCTGGGACCTTGTCTGGTCATTCACTGTGAGCAGCAGCAAAACATGAATGGACATGGTTTTGTCCAACCTTCCCAGACTGGGAGAGCCCAGCTGGAGAGGGAAATTGAGACATCATGAAGGTACAGCGGGGAGGGGAGTGACTGAGTGTGTTAAGTAATAAGATAAGCTCTTATCTTCCTGATTCTTCAGCAAATCCCAGTGTCCAAATCCACTAGGAGTTGCTTCTTGCTTTGTCTTGCTCATGAACAAGCAGAAAAGATAGGATTGACCCAATAAGATGCTCATTATAAATGATCCCTTAAGGCTGAAATTCACGCATATGTGGAGTTTATTGAGGCTGAAATTCACCCAAATACAGGGAACAGTACAAACTCTGTGTATTGCTTCAAAACCACTGAAGTCACGGAGCTGGGAACAGAACAAGCTCTGCTCCTGTCTGGTGTAATGGCCTTGTGTTGATCTGCTGTTTGTTTGTTTCATTTTGGGATTTTTTGGTTTGTTTTGAGTCTGTTTTTTTTCTTTGTTTGTTTCTGTTTTGTTTTGTTTAGTTTTGGTTTGGTTTTTTTGTTTCCCTCTAGTTATTTTGCTAAGCACCCTGAATATCCAAGTGGAGACGCATTCAAGAGGCAGAAATGTTTTGGTTTTGTTTGTTTTCCTCTCACTTGCTTGTCACATGGTTCTCCATACCACCATACATCTGCTTGCTAAAAGAGCGAGCTGTGCTCAGATCGTACCAGCAAAACAGCTTTAAACCAGCTCTCTGACCCTGCTGCTGACAATGCTTTCCCAGTACTGCTCTGAGATAACAGCTGCAATTCCAAAGATGCTGCAGTACAATCCCAGTCACACAAGCTGGGGCTTTCTCTTAAGAAGATTGTTTTAAATTACTTGCAATACAATCAGCTCCTTTTCATAAAAAATGACATGCTGAGAAGTTGGACTCTGTAGTCCATTGCTTAAGCTGTGGCTCTTCTATTTGCCAGAATTTTATGTGGTAATAAAGCCATCTCTGGACCCAGCAGGAATGGAATTTTAAAGTTTAGTGATTTCAGCTGTGAGTTATGGGCAGGGAAAATAAATTACTTACAAGTTTACCTACCACAGTGTTTGGAGAAACATTTCTCCACCTGCTTCTGTGCCACTTCATCTCTTTCTGCAAGCATCACCTGGAATGGTATCATGACATCTGATGGGAACTCAGGAGAAAATAGGTTAGTAATGCAATGTTTGCTGCAATCCTGGACGTGCTTAAGCCAGTGTTTGTCACCAATTTGTTTTATTTAAGGTGATATTTCAACCTCCTGCTTGGCTGGGCAGGCTGCAGTTCTGGAGAGTTTGGTGTAAGACCCTTTGCCATACTTCTAGCCCAAGCTGAGGTGGCCTGTGGAACCACTTGCATTGTGGCTGTTGAGACTGTGAGTGGTGTTAGGTGTTATCCAGTGTGAAAAAGGGAAGTTTAAGGTGTTTACAAAGCCAGAAAGAGGAATGTCAGTGGACGTGTTCCAAGCTATGGCTCTGAAGAAAGTCATCTTTAGATGATGCATCACTAGATTGTCCTGACTAGGGAGAGGAATAACCTCTGCTTAGCAAAATTGCCAATAACTCATCTGCAGACAGGCTAACAGCATCTGCTGTCAGCTCCTGTGCATTTCAGCTGGGATATTCACCCAATGGTCTCAGGAGCAGCAGGAGTCATCCTATGGGTATTTAAGAACAATTTGAAATACTGAGATATTCAAGATTGATTCAAGCTGAAGAACTATTCATAGACTTGAAGGAAAAGAGGACCCTTTACTTTAAATACCCCTAAAAATCTCTTGCTTTAAAATAATTCTGGTTTTGTGAAAATAAAGCAAAACTCCATCAAGAATATGTATACAGGATTTTTAAATTATTTTGGCTATTGAACCACTGTAGCTCAAGAATGTTTAGCCTGCAGGACTTTGTACACCACAAATAGTATATAGCATTAGCCTGTTAACACTAATAAACTCCAAATTGCAGAACATAAACCACTTGACAGCAGTCCTGGAATTATTTTGGCCTCTGTGAAGCAAAGTAACTCTCATAGGTATGAAGCTAAGAAATCCTGTGATGTAGAATTTATGACCTATTTACTTCCAATGCTACTTACAAACAAAGAGATCTTTGAAAAACCAGGTTGTAGGATTATGTTGTAGTTTTAAAGGGTTCTAGTATTTTTCTTTATGCTACTGAAGAAGGGAGATGAGGAGGGCAGAATGATATGGGACAATCTATTACTTAGTGCTAAGTGAATCAGTTTATCCTGCATTCAGTAAAACCAGCAGGTGAGACAGACACACTTAATTCATGATTTCTTTGCCATTACACCCAGCCTGTTAAGGTTCTGGCACCAACAAACATTCTGTGTCCCTTGGCCAAAAAAGAACAGCCATAAGGAGCAAATTCTCACTCCTGCCTAATAAAAGGAAAATAACAGCTGAGAGATTTGTAAATGTTTGCTGTAATTCTGCAACAGAATAAAATGTTAAATTCCACACACTGCTCGGGCACTCCCATCCTGATCATCATCAGTGAAAATATACCTTCAGTGCAGCAGCTGTAGCTGCTCTAATAAGATATCTACATAGAGAAAATAGGCAATCAAATTTCTGCAAAGTACGAAATTTTCCATTAAATTGTCTCTTCCTTTTATATAACACAGCTGCAACAGTTCTCACTAGTTTTTCTATCTATGCCTCAGCAAACATAACTCTCACTTGCAGGACATTCTCCAAATGAGTCATTTGAGATTCAGAAGATTTCCTCTTAAGGTGTCTAGACCATGACCCCTAAAATTTTATCTTGGAAAAAATAAATCGATCCTATCCTAAAAATTGATCCATCCATCTACAGACTGAAGTTGGGAAATAGAGAGCGTTGTAAAGGAAGAACACATTCTGATAAATCTAATATTAAAGAGAAGCAAAGAACATCTGTGTCATTTGCTTCTAAATGAATCTCTGGTAGTTTAGTCAATGTGTTAATCTTCAAAAGGCCTTTGATGTTGTGGTCTGTTTGGCTTTGTCTGCTGAACTTTATAGTTTTGCTTTAATAAGGCACGGGTTCTGTGTTTTTAATTTGAGTAACAAGTCATTACTGGTACACTGAATTGCTTGGAATTACTGCAAATTGCAGCGTTTGCCTGTTAATTGCTGCAGTGTCTGAAGTCCCGGATGGAAGGTGTTATTCTTCCCCAGTGTTAATGATCCATTGAGTCATGTCCTGCTGCTGGTTCTGGTGGTGAGGATGCTGATCCAAACTATGCCTGTAAGGCCCTTTTGGTTTTTATTCAGAATTAGTCCTTGGTGGTTTAAACAACAAACATACAGGTCTTAGAGAGATACAGTTGTTGGATTGTATTTTGATACAATCAAAATACCAACCCATGCTTCCATGGGGCAGTGACCATCATAGAAAATCTCTGCTGTGGAGTCTTTTGTTACCCCTCTTTGCCCTGTCAGCCTGAGGAAGCAAATCTTGAGTTAGCTGGGGCACATTAGTGCTATGGTTTAGTTGATAAGGGGTAGTCAGTCAAAGGCTGGACTGGATGATCTTGGAGGTCTTTTCCAACCCTAATGATTCTGTGAAATCTCAGCAGATCTTTAGATCTATGTGAAGGCCAGTAAAACACTTCTATTACCTTTGAGGTCTACCTAACCTATGCCACAGTGATTTGAAGGATGCACTGGCTGAGTAGGAATCACTCAAAATTAATACACATTCTTGAAGAGTTTTATTTCTTGGAAATTATTTAATTTTTAAGGGTCTTGGCATTTTTTGTCCAACCTGAAATGAAGTGTTTTGCTTTCTCCAGGAGTGGTGAAAACCCTTATGTCATTAGGTTAAGACAAGGAGAATGTAAACCAAAAAGAAATAAGGGAAAAATTCCATAAAAGGATACAAATACTCTTCTTCCAAACTTTGTCTGCCAAGACTGCTCCTCAGCCAAACCTTGTCTCTAATGTCCACAGGGCAGCTCCTCTTTTCAGAGAAAACACAGGGATTTTAAGAAGCTGGTCAAAAACTCCACACTTTTGAAGGTCTGGCAGTGAAACATCCTGGGCCCATCTCAGCATTCCCACTTCTCTCCTTATTGCCCCCTTATTCCAATACTTCCTTGTACCCAGAGCTGCTTATCCCTGTGCTATTGTACTGAGATGTGCTTCACTCTGCACGAATTTTTCCAGAAGAAGAAGCAGCAGCTGCTCTTGGCAGGTGTGAATACTGTTTATCACATCCCCTTCTCTCCCCCCTCGAAGCACACACACAAGCACAGAGTGATATTCTTGCACATTAAATTACTGCTATTGAAATCAGATTCTGTCTTACACGACGCTGACAGTGCTGTGTTTTATTGCTAAATGCTACAAGTAATTCCTCACACTCTCAATGATTTATCATGTAGCTCATCTACTCAGGGATTTCCTCCATCATGTAATATCACTAGAATTTTGCCTGAGGAACAACTGCCAGGGAGGACCTGCTGTTATACCTTGCTTCCTTCTTCTGGAACATATTAGCATAACATAAGTAAACGCCATGGAACAGTTTGACATATTGTGTAAGTACTGATTTTATGTTAAACTGATAATAGATGCTTGTTGGGAAGCTGTAAATTTTCAGAAACTGTCTTAGTCTGCTGATACATTTTAAAACAGAAAAATGTAAAAGCAGCTGGTGTGTCTGTATCCACTATAATCCATCCACATTTCTGTATCCTTGCCTCTCATTTAGCATACACAGAAGTTGTGACTGCAGGGAGCAAGTTTTCCATTTATACTGTTGTACTTTAAACATCTTTCCTTTGACAGTGAGTCTGTAGTGGCATAAATGACATCAAACACACACAGGACATAGTCACCCTTGCCTCCTCAGGGTCCATGTGTTAGAAATGCTCAGGAACAGCACACATGGCTTGCTGAATCAAGGACATATTCGTGCTCACTGGGACAGAAGTTGCTCCCAAAGGAGTGCACTAATTGCTTAGTTTGTTAACATAAGAATATAATAATGACCAGCCAGGCCCAACCAGCCCCAAGACCTGTTTCCCAAAGTACTCAGCCATAGACACACAGGGGAAGGTCATAACAAGCACAGGCTGATATTTAACCAAGCAGCTCTCTGGCAGTCAGGGCCTTGGAGAGTACCTGAGCTGAAGGACGTACAGAGACTGACCTGTCTAATGAGCACCCATGGACCTGCCCTAATTTAGCTAATTCCCTCCAGAATCCATTTGCATTTTGCCTCTGCAGCTTCTCTCAGCAACAAATGCCTTCTTCATTTATGGACTCTGTGAAAAAACACTTTCTCCAGTTTGTTTTGAAATTGCTGCTTGATGCCTCAGCATTGAAGTCCTGTTCATTTCTGTGTGATCAGCACCAGAGAATAGTCCTTCCTCATGCCCTTTCTCTAACCCTGTAATAACTTCATTCTTCAATAAAACATCCTTCATGCTTTAACATATGCCTTTTTCTTTTCCTCTTTTGGAAGCCTGTCATGCTCTGTTTGGTCTTTCCTCCTGTGCAGGCTGTTCTCAGATCAAACTTTCTCAGGCCTCTTTCAACTCTGCTTTTTATGAGATGAGGAAAGGAGTAGCCCTGTGTGCAGTCTCCAGAATATGTCTGCACCAGACACTTGTACAGATGGTTAAAAGTGTTTTCAGTCTGACTCTCAATTCTTCTCCCTAATAATTCCTAGCAGCCTGCTCACCCTTTCAACCTCTGCTGAGCCCTGAGCTTACAGAAGCAACTCCAAGATTTATTTCTTGACTGGTAACAGCTAATTCAGAGCCAAGAGCAGTATATGCATGGCTGAATTTCTTTTTTCCCTCAGATTCACTATACTGCATATATCAGTGCTGAGTTCTGCTCAGTGTATACCAAGACTTTCTGTAGTCATTCACAATCAGATCTATATTTGGTTATATTAAGTATTTTTTTTGCATTACCAACAATTTTTGCCATCTAACCCCCTTTTCAAGCTTCCTTCTGAGAAAATGGTGGCATCCCAGCATGGTTAGTATTTCCCTACTATGAAAAGCTCAATCATTATTCCTTCCTTATTACCAATCCTCTAACCAGTTATTAATCCATATGAGGCCAAATACAACTTCAAAATGACAACAGCTCCAAATAACAACTTAATTTCTCTAAGAAACTTTGCAGATGAAACTTGCTGAAAGATTTCTGGAAACCCTCATACACTCTATCAACTGAATCACCTTTATTCATATACTTCCTTATACCTTCACAGAGTACTCATAGATCTGTAAGTCATGACTGGCCTGACTCAATCTGTGTTTACTATCCCTCAATAAATCACATTTTTTCCCTATGTCTGGTAAATCTGCACTTTATATAAGTTGTGACTTCGCTTGGTAGGAAAAGTGTGAGTTTTCTCAATGCAAAAGCAGGCATAATGCCATTTACTTCTGACACATCTCTTGTAGTCCTAGCTTTAAAAAAAAAAGAATAATTTTTCTGATATCTATATCCTAAACGATGTTAATTCTCAGAATAAACAAAAGCCTTTAACCTCTTTACATTTCTTTGAAATTATTTATTTTTATTCATTGATTTGTTTCATATGCTAGTCCACTATTCTTTCCAGCTAAGATAGGTGTTTTCTGGATAGGAAACCCCTGAAGCCTCAGGTTTCTCCTTTACCTCTTTGTGGAGAATACAGGGACAAGGCAATCTTGTTCCACCTGTTGCAGGAGGAGCAAAGGATTTGCTTCCCTCCAGAGGCAGCTGCTGCTACTTTGTGCCCTCCTGTAGCAGAGGATGCGGTACCAGCTCTGCTGTACCTGTTTGCTTTGGGATTCACCTTCCCCAGCACTCCCTCAGCTTTCCTGCAATGACTTTATCTTCCCTGTGTGATGCTTTTATAAGCTTGTTCACCTCTGGATCTCCCCAGGTGTGGTAATGTCTTACTTCTGATGTCTTTGAAGTTTTTGTTGCTGTGAAGTTTCACACATTTATCAAATTACTTTTCACAACCTTCTCTATTATTTTTTTCTTGGACTGCCTTAACAGGGCAGCCATTTCACTTGCTAAAGTTTTCACTTCACTTGCTAAAGTTTTTGCTGCTAGTTATGGAATCTTTATTCTTTTCTCTTTCTGGCTCTGGTCTTGTTTAATTATTTATTATCTCACAGCACCAGTGCACCCCAAGGCTCGGGGACAGATTCTCCCCCTCACTCTGTGAGGATTCTGGCATCTGACCTGGCAGTGGATTCCTGCTCCTGAGAGCCCATCACCCAGAGTTAAAATTCTTCCAAACTTCTCCAGCTCCAGCCTTCAGGCTGTGTGTTTACATTATCCTTCTCACCAAGTGCTGACACATTACAATTAAAGCACATCAGCACTAGTTAAGCTAAATACACACTCCTATGATCATGACTAAGTTAAAAATTGGTCTTGTAATCTTCCTTTGTAGTGATTTGTAAGGAAATGTCCCTTTGGTGCTGACTCCAGCATTAGCATTGCAGAGTGAATGTAGTCAGACAAGTCAGGCTGTTGTTTGTCCCCTTCTCTAAAACAAATACTTTCTGAAGGATACTTGCTATGTCTATGTATTTGTTAGTGAAAATCCCCAATCCTCTGACAAATATTCAAAATTTGCTATTATCCTATTGCAGAGACTCTTACTGTTTTGGAACAGTGTGATTCAGTATGTGAAACACAGAGGAAATTGCTTTTTCATGGGGTTTTGATGCTCTGAAATGCAGCCTCACTGAAATTAAACCAACAGATTAACTAAGTTAACTCAATCAACTGAATGAGCCTCACTCTCCCACAGGACTCAAAAGGAACTCAAACTTTTCTCCAATAAATCTGGCATAGCCCAAGGGAACTTTTAACAAGAGATTTGATTGAATCTTAAAGCAAATGTATTGTTATCTGCAGTTTACCATCAAAGTTGCTTAAAGATACCATCATTGTGGTCTTCTCAGCAACAGCAGCTCAACAGGTCTCTGAATTTGCCAGTGTATGGTAATGAAGTAAAGAAATAATTGAATTTTAATTGACTGCAACTCAAAACTGATTTTTATAATATCTGGATTTATAGAGCACATTTGGGTCATCCTGCAGTGAAAGGAGCAGATCAGAGTTTCTTCTGATAGAGTGCTAAGGTGCCATCAAAGCCTGGCAATTGGAGGACTGGTAACAATAACTGATCCAGAGAGTCAGAATATCATCACTCTGAATATTTATGTGCTTTAAGTGGAAGGAAAAATGAATGAAATTCCATGAAAACAAAACAAATGAAGAAATGCTCAGCAAGGAGTTACTGTGATATTTTCAATAATGCTTTCCCTTAAGAGAGACTTCCTGGCTGCTTCTTTCCTAAGGTGACCTGGGGTGACAATGAGATGCCACAGAGGCTCTACAGCCACACAGAAAAGCAAATTCTTCCAGAGCAGAGTCCAGACCTGCTCCCTTTGCACCTCCTCCCCAGAATGAGGAGTTTCTTGGACCAGAGCAAGAGGAAGCAGCACCTACAGGGATCTCTCCCTCATTCCTGCCTTTCCCAGGGGCTCAGCCTTCCTGGATGGACTCCACATTTGGGACAGGGGGTATTTTGGCAAGTGCTTTTCAACAACTGGGTTCCTGGGTGAGTGGGGAGCAGATCTTTTCTTTAAGCATATTTGTTGGGCAGGATGTTTTCCTCTTTCATCTTGTGAATCTGATCTCTGTGGAGAAAGAGGCAAATCTTAATTTTCTCTTTAATTCCACATCTTCCTCAGGAGGTTCTAAGTCCCAGGGATGCACCTCCCTTCCCTCAAACCAGGCTCTCTCATCTGAGCCCTCAAAAGAGAGGAACCATCAGCAGTAACAGGCTGTGATTGTGCCTGTGATTCCTGTCCTCACAGTCACCAAAAATTAACCAACGCCTCCTGTTGAAGCTATGGTATGGTATGATAAGAAAAAAAAGTACTTTGGAGACCAGAATGTAAGCAAGGAACCAACAATCTAAGACTGTGGTCTCTGTATAAGACCACGAGGCCAGGCATGTGGGCTTTGGGGTTATATTTTAGGATGTTTTCTAGGTTTGATCACAGTAATGGGAACAGAAACGAGCTCATGGTCCTATTCTCTTCACTAATCAGGGCTCAAAATCAGTCTGGAAGGGGAGAGGGAGCAGGTGTCAGGACCTCCCTCTGGACTGGTACTCTTTATTTCTTGTAAGAATGGAAGTTGATTTTTGCCAGCAGGGAACAGGAAAACAGCATCTAAGAAATTGTTCAGTGTAAACACCAGCAAATTCATTATTCATAGTTGTTTAATGAAAGTTTTATGTTAACAAATCTTTTTTTCCCTGGATGGCTCATAAGCTATTTGCTGCCTTTTTCTCTTTTTTTGTTTCTTCAATACATGAGGTGACATTCATTGCAGGTGAAGATTTCAGGAAACAAAAAACAAAGATCAGGAGTGAGATAGTAAATATGACTCCTCTCTGTCTACAAGATGTCTTGTACTCCATCTGATTCAGCTCCATTATTCATTGCTTGAAATTTTTCAGGAGAAGTATGTTTAAAATGTCACTTACAACATGAAGATTTGTTTTAATACAATTTAGTCAGAGCATTTATGGTGCTCACAGTGTTCCCATCTGTGCTTATGAAAGTTTTCCTTCCATAAATAGGTGCATTCTGTTCTTTGTCTCCAGTGAGAGTCTCACGACTTTTATTACGTCTGTGTTCTCAGAGGTCATTATGAATAACATCTTGTTGGAGCTGCAGGCAGAGATAAGAGGTTTATGTACAGCATCCTGAGCTAAGGACCAGCCACGGTGATTTTTAACACTTTCAGGATTTTATTCTGTGTTTTAAGTGAGCTGACTCTTTGTCAGAATGACTTCTCCAGGCCTGACATTTCCTCTGCTTAGTGTTGCTAATAGAGCAGAGTACAGGCATCAACCAGGCTCAACAGCCCAGGCTTCATCAACTTCCAGCCCCTTCTTTTTCCTCACAACACTATTAACAGCCTCTGCATTTTAAAGTTGATTTTCAAGACTTTGTGGACATTGAGGGATCCACCTGCAGGTTTGAAATTAGCCCTGGGCAGAAGTGCTGGGGTCATTAGCGCTGCACTGGGCTGATTGGAGTTGTACACCCATGTGCCAATTAAGGCCTTCTTTCTTTTGAGCACAGTAATAAAATCATTAAGAACTCATGACATGAGTGAAGAAAATTAGCTGTTTTCTTCAAAAAAAAATGTAGTCTAACTGCTTTTCCTCCTTCCATTTAAAAAAAAAAAAAAAGAATCCACGTTCCTGTCCATGGCCTGTGTTGTATTTAATATACCTGTGAAGTCCAGCATAACAAACTGCTGAGATTAATAACCTTCAGCTGATAAAGGAACCCTGCTGCTGAAAGGAGGTGCTGTAATCACAGCTGGCCATGGCTCTGCAGCACTCTGCAGGCATCCAGGAGGTCTGGAGGAACAGATCCAGGCTGAATCCCAGCTGGCAGCTCTGCCACACCAAAGAGAAGACAAGGAGGGATGAGGGACCCAGCAGGGTCTCTCTTGCCTTCATCTGCTTCAATTTTCCCAGTGCTCCACTGCTTATGTCAGATTTGCATACTTTTTTATCTAGCCAACTAATTATTTTCATCATCAAAATTATATTCATAAACCCAGCACACAGAGAGGGGAAAAAGGAGAGTGACAGTGGGAGCACAAGGGGAGGAAGGGCTGAACCACCACAGAGCTCCTTCCAAAGCCTCAATTGCCTTCAGCTGCCTGCACAAAGAGCCAGGTTCAACCTCCACACACCTTCACTGACACTTCAGACAGAGCAGGATGGCCAAATGAGAAAGGGTCACCCCTTTCTAGGGGGGTCCCCTGCTCTGTTGGGTGCAGGGATGGTCAGGGTTGGGCTGCTGCCACTTTCCTGCTGCTGCCACTTTCCTGCTACTGCCAAGCTTGAGAGCTCCATCACCTGCCCCATTTCAGGCTGCTGGACTAGAAGCCTGTTTTTGCCTCTCTTCTGCCTAAGTCTGATCTACAGGTTTTAAATACAAGCAATAATTATTGTAGCAAACAGGGCAGACATGCTGCTGTTCCCCCATCCAGAAAATGTCTAAACAGTGAGGAACATATTTTTGTCCAAGTTTTTTGCAGGTCTTGTATTGGGTGCCTGCTCCCCTGTGGAACTTTCAGGCACAGTGAGGTCCCCTAAATAATGTGAAAATTATAGTAACTGTTGTGACTGTCTCCAAGAAATATTTGATTTGATTCTGCCCTCCTGCAGAACAGTTAGAAAATTAACTTTGTTAAATGAAAATTTAAAGGCATGAGCTGAGCCTGTCTGGTCACTCCCTGACCCTGTTGTCTCCTGTCTCTCTTGCAACACTCTGTCTGCTTGGGGATGCTGAGACTGGACATGCAAAGCCTGGAGGCAACCTCAGAGATGCATTTTAGGGTACTGAAGAAGAGTTTGTCACCTCAATGGTGACCTCGAAATGGGCACTGTGTCTGTGCCCCTGTGATGGTGCTCAGGCTCGACAAGTTCACTGAGGTGCCAGTACAAACCAGATTTTCAGCAGCTGCATGTAGATTTTTTTTTCACACCACTGATGAGAGCTGCAGTGTAACAGACTCCTTGAAGCTGGGTGATGAACTTCAGCAAGTGAGAGGAAACGCTGGAATTATTCAGGAATTGATTGGTGTCTGACAATTTCCACCACCACTGGCTGGGGTTTGATGGAATAACTGAGAAAACATGTTGGAAATGTGACAGCCAGTGAGTGTGTTTTTCTTGAGTGCTCAAATTGAGCAGAGCCTGCACAGGTGGGGCACAAACCCTGACTGGCACTGCCTGTGTTGTTTTGTTAGGAGGGTTTTGTTGTCCAAAATATGATTTTATAGTCATCAGGAGGCTCTTTGTGCTAAAGACCTGGATTTCTTCAGGGCTCTAAACCTGATTGTCTGCCTCATCAGCACAATGCTTGTGCATGCACTAAATCAACATCTCTTACCAATGGGAACGGGAGGAAATCAATGCTAACTCCCTGCAACTTTAGCTAGTTGGTGCAGGAAAAGGCTCTTCACAACTTTTGAAAATTAAAGAAACAAATGGGGTTTGGAAGGCAAGAGTGAATTCATGAATCACAGCCAGCTGCCTAAAGCCCAGGATTGAACTGGCTTCCTTCACAGGCATTACATTTTGTCTCTACCACATCAGTTTTTCTGCAGGGGAAGGACTGCCTTTCTGTGATGATGTTTAATGGTCTTTTGCTTGTGATAAAAGCAATACAAACTTTTTTTTCTCTTAATAAGTTGGACCATTCTCTTTTAGAGCAGTTAGGAATTAATAATGGGGTAATAAGTTAGTGGATCTATACAGCAATGTCATCAATTCTGGACATATAGGAGAGAGTTTTTGAAGAAATTATGGTAGAAAAGACTGCTATGGTCATTTAGTAATCCTCTTGCTGAATTTATAACTGGAAATGTTTAAATTCAAAAGTACAGTTGGGCTTGTGCAGGAACTGCAGTTCATCCCCTCTGATGAAGGGCTAGTGCTGTCTTGAGCCAGGGCCAGGTGTAGGTGCAGCCCTGGCCTGGCTGCAGCTGCATTCCCAGAATAAATGTAATGTGGGAGAGATCTCCCTGCCCTGACATGAGCTAAAAAAGGAGCATTCTACCCTCATCCTGATGAAGTCATCTCTGCTGGAGTGCATAATTACCACTGAATTTTTAAACAGCTGTAACACATAATATTAATGCCTGAAGAGAACAGCAAAAGAGCATTTCCAGGGAAACAAACCACCACATTTTCCTGCTCCCTGCCACAATGGGCTGAGATAAAACTAAAGCTGCTTGAGAGCTAACAGGGTTTAGAAACCAGTCAAAACTGAGAAAAACAGCATTTATGAATGGAGGGGATCATATGATGGAGTAAACCAGTAGAGAAAGTTTTATCCTCTGTTCCCATCTCATATTCCCAGCACATCCCCACCACTTCATCACTCAAAATCTGGCATGTTGAAGGAGGAAGCCAGAGCATAGTAGGCATGCAAGAATTGCCAGAGCTCTGGTTAAAAACCAAAATGTGTGGCAGAAACAACCCTGGGAGTCCAGTTTTGCATACAAACATCAGGGATGTTCAGGTTTAAACACTGAGTAGTGGTGCTCCCGCAGGGGCACCTCTACTTAGAATAGGAAGAATAGGGCACCAGAGAGCAGAGGCAGACCCAGCTCTGAATCAGAGCTTTATTTTTGAAGACATTTGGAGCCCTGATGCAGAACAGATCCCCTCCTGCCCCCTCTGGAGCAGCACAGGGTGATCCTGGGCAGAGGAAAGGGTTTGTGTCAAATGCTGGAGTGAGGGACTGGACCAGCTGAGGTGCTGCACTGCCCTGCAGATCCCAGCACCCAAAGTCTCCAAGCCAAGTTGACCCTGCTGGAAATGTTAGTTTTTAACCAGTCCATCCTGCTGAGCCAGAAACCACAAATTCATTCTTTCCTTTGTTCAAGTCTGGCTCAGGATCAATGAAGACCTCAAAACCCCACAGTTCAAGTTCAGTTCAGCTCAGTTGATGGAGGAATGCATCAGAGAGGAAGAATTTCAGACTGCTGTTTGGTTCAGGTTTGGTATAAGTTTTTGAACAATTTTCTGTGAAATTCATATTGCAATAGCTCTGATGAGAAAAAAAAAAAAAATAAAAAAGGGGAGGAGGGGGGAAACCCAAACAGAATCTGAATAGTGCAACATAATGGCACACATTGCAGCTGGATGCATCCTGATCCAAGTGTGAGTGATTATACCTGCAGTGGGGAACTTGGAGCAGGATAGTTTGATAAACTGCACAAGAGGACAGTGAATAAGGTGATGGAGCTGTTAGCAGCAAGAGATCATAAATCCTTTCTTTGAAATGGGAACTGACTGGCAACTCTCTCTAGTGTATTACAGGTTATTTCAGCTGCTTCTCCCTGCAGACATGACAGAACAAAGATCAAGTCAAATAAATGATTAAAAGTTAGCTGCTGCAAAGTGTGGCACTTCACTACCTGAGAGACAGGGCTGAATCCCACCCAGGCCATGGTGAGGGTGCTCCCTGCAGCACATGGGGACAGTCACACATGGATGGCATTTCATGGGGCTACAAAGCTTTGTGAAGCTCATTGCTCTGTTTTGAGCAGTGACTGTGAAAGGCTGGCTAAGGAAAAACACAAGCCAGGTGTTGCAGACATCTTTTCATTAAAAATCTTTCCTTAAGATTTTTAATTCCTGAGAAGTTGAGAGGCTTCAGGAACAAAAGGTAAACAATGGTTATCTGCTGCTGTGGAATGCAACATGTGCATCTGTGATTGGCCCATGTTGGATGTTTATAATTAATGGCCAGTCACAGCCCAGTTAGCTTGGACTCTCTGTCAGAGACACAAACCTTTATTATTCATTCCTTTCTATTCTTAGCTTAGCTGGCCTTCTGAGATGAAACTTTTCCTTCTATTATTTCTAGTATAGTTTTAATGTTATATATATATATCATAAAATAATAAATCAAGCCTTCTAAACATGGAGTCAACATTCTCATCTCTTCCCTCACCTGAAAACCTGTGACCACTGTCACAGCCAGGCACACAGAGCCCTTTGGCCTGGTGGTCTCCAGCATCAAAAGAGAAATATCCATTCTTCAGGAGCTCCAAACCACAGCCTTGGCATTGCTGGTGTGTAGTTGCAGCCTTCTGAGGGAAGTATCTCAGGACCTGCATGGGAAATCAGAGTCATTGCAAGGCAGGTCATAAGGCGTCAAGCACAGCTGTGTCCAAGTGACATCTTTACAAAAATCAGCTCAATCAGCAGAGGCTGCATGGACAGCTTGCTGCATCTCAAATGTGCCCCCAGACTTGTAATTTCAGTAATTTGATGTGGTCCTGGGAGCAGAGATAAAGCTTTCTCCTCTACAGGTACATGCCCAAGTCATGGTATAGATCCAGACTCCTGAATGGCATTTCATCTCCTGCACCCTCAGAGGTCTGTCAGCATCTCAGGAAGGGAGAATAAACACATCTCAGTTTACTCCACACCTGAGAGATGTGCAGCATCGATCCAGGGACAGCTAATGTGCAAGGAGGACCTGAAACACCTTCTTCCATTTCCTATATTGATCAGTCTAACCTGTAAAATATTGTATAAAGCAAAGGCTGGGAAGTAACAAGACTTTTCCCACTTTCCATTTTGAAAGGGAACAGCCATAGTGACCATCTTTTTGAAAAATTATGGAATGGTTTGAGTTGGAAATTACCTCAAAAATCATCTTGTTCCAATCCCCTGCCATGGGCAGGGGCATATTCCACTAGAACAGGTTGCTCAGGCTTTGTAGGAAGTCTGACAAGGACAGCAGGTGCTGCAAGTGCCCCCACAGGGCATCACTGCCAGCAGGGCTTGGACACTGCAGTGGCTGTTATCAGGCTTGGGCACAGAGAGGGTGTTCAAAGATTTGGTGCTGTCTGGGTCTGTTCTGGTTGCACAGGGCACCAAGTCCCTGGAACCTGAAGGTCCATGGGCAAACTGTTCCTAGCATTTTAACCCCCATTTAAGTAAGAGTTTTGGCATCTCAGTTCTGGACTCAGGAAGTTCTGTCTCACCTCAGCCTCTCTTCCGGCACTCTTAAGAGCCCTACCTGCACTGAACTTGTTCTGTAAAAATTGCAAACGAAGAGATAAATTGTTCACATTATGCATTTATGTAGCAGTTGTAAACAAGCTTCCATTTTGACCACAAAATATGTCCCTAATTAGACAGAAGACAGTTACTTTCCTTTTTTTTTTTTTTTTTTTGGTCTGAAAACAAATTCTGTACCTGCAGCAATTCAAAGCCAGCCACAGAAGGGTAGCCTTTGTTTGAACTGCTCCATGACTGACTTGCCAATTATCTTTTTTCTGTGCTTTCTTGGAAAACATACATTTATTTTCCATACCTCCCCTTTGCACAAAGCAGCTGTGTACTCGAGGTTACGAGTTCTCAGTAATGGCTTTATGAATCATAACTCACATTTTAAGGCTGTGCCCAGCCTGGAAGGCAGGAGATGGAGGGAATCAGCATGGCCTTGTTAACCTGTTGTGACTGAAAGAGATGGGAAGAGTTACTGAGCTCTTACCTTTGACCCAGGGCTGCTGGAGCAGAGCTGACTTGTGCAGGCAGAGCAGAGGAGCCCTGCCTGCTCCCAGGCTGGGGAGACACACTACAAAGCTGAGCTTTGAGAAGAAGGACTTAACAAAAATAGGAACTCGATGTAGTTGAATGAAATGGAACCTGAGTCTAATTGATGTCCAGAAAGGTCATTTCTGAAGGAGTCTCCTGGGGTTTCCAAGTGTGTCAGATGATTGTAGTCCCAAGTCTCTTTCAAAACTTTAAGAAACTTGGATTATCTGAAGCTGGGGGAGGGAGATTTGCTCAAGTGCCAAGATTCACAGGTTAACAACTCTGGCCTTTTGGGGAGGACGGCATTTCAAAAAAAAAAAAAAAAATTAAGAGAGTGCTAGTCCTTTTTTCCCTGCTATGCACGGGATGGGGAAGCAAGACATCCTCATGCTGCTCAAAGACCCCGACAGAAGCTTCACCTTTCCCTACAGGCAGTTTTAAATACTGGAGAAGAATCAAACTTGTTGCAAAGGTTTAGAGGAAGAGGAGAAACGTAGAAATCCATTCCTAAACATTTGCAGTGCTGGAGACATTAACAACTGAAACATGGTAGATAAATGTGAGCAAAATGCACCAAGCAACATGTGGAGTAGAAAGCATTTACTATTAGCTTTAAGTGCTTGCAGAATGTCTCTTTGTTGTTCTATTTACAAGGAGCACTTTGCATACAGAACATCAATCTCTCGCAGAGCCAGCACATTACTGTGATAGAAATAGTGAATTAACAACAATACAGATCTGGCAGGGGGGCTGTCAGCAAGGGGACTTTACCTTTATCACACCAAATGGAAGAGGAAAACCTATTTTATGCCATTATGTCTTTGTCAGCCCACATGACAAGCAGGCAGTTACCCCTGCTGCTCGATGCCTTTGCCAGAGCTGTACAAAGGCAGAGCAGAGGCAGCTACCAGGGGGATTTAATAGCCTGAATGCCTCATTTCAAAGGGGAGCTGCATTCATCTCCCCTGGCTGGCACCCCCACCCCAAACCCTCAGCGAGTGGAAGGGCTGGAGGGCAGGAAAGCTCCAGAGGTCACATTGACACCATTGTGGATCCAGGCAACAGAATCTCTTTGGAAACTTTCAAACCACTGGGGCATGCTGTACCTTGGATGCCTCTGAAGGAGGATGTTGGAACAGTAGAAAATAAAGAATGGTTTGATCATGGAATCATAGAATGCCCTGGGCTTGGAAAAGACCTTAAAGCTCATCCAGTTCCAACCCCCCAGTCATGGGCAGGGACATCTTCCACCAGACCAGGTTGCTCAGAGCCACATCCAACCTGGCCTTGGCAGACAGGCAAGTCAGATTTTTTTTCTCATTTTTCAAGGGACAAAAAGAAACTGTTCCAACTTTGACTGGAAATGTGGCAGGAGGTGAGAATAACTCAGCTAAAGCTCAAGTCAGAGAGGCCAGGACACACCTAGGTTTGCCAGTCTGTGCCTCCAGAACATCTCCATGCTTGCACTGCCATGGAAACTTGCCTCATCTCCAGGCTGCACACAAATATTGACATGTCAGCCTTGGGTGAGCTCCTGGACTTCCAGATCTGACCTCACACTGCTGTCCCACATGGGCTCATGACACATTGGTGCCAGCCAACCTGGATGCCAGATTTGCTTTATTTTTATATCACTTAGGTTATGTATGTAGGTATTTCTGGGGTAATAGATATTAATGACAAATTAATCTCATATTTGGTCTTTCTGAAATTGCCTCTAAGAGATAATTTTGGCCAATAATGAAGTTTTCCTCTCCTTGTGATGCAGCCTTCTTGTTTCACATAGCACAAGGGTTTTTTTCCTAATTATGTTTGAGTATTTTGGATACTCAGCTGAGATGTGGGAGGTCCTTTGCAGTTTCAATGTACTTCTGACAGGAGAAATTGTTACACAGCCCGTTAAATGTGATAGACTGTTAGTTTGCAGAAAACTGCAGACACAATACATTGCATCCAAGTTAACCAGATGTTACTAATTTTTCCATTTCTAAGGGTTCCGTTACTCCAGTTTCTTTTACCAGGCTAGACAGTTAAAGTCCCACACACAGGTTTGAAATCCTACAACAGTACAAGAATGGAACTAAATTTCTGCTGTCTCACCAACATTACAGTTCACAGGTCACAAAGGGTTGCTAAGGAAGCAGGGTTCAAGCTTTGTGAATAAGACAAAATGAGAATTTTCAGCTCTCACTCCTCAGTTGTCTTGCTAGCCTGGAAAGAATTGGAGTTGCTGCTGTAATGAGCCTTAAAAAATAATTAACTGTGCTTGGTTACTTTGAGTACAGAGACAGCAATTAACTGTGCTTATTCTTGGTTACTTGGAGTACAAAAAACAATGAGATGTGCTAATCCAGCTCCAGTGCTTCAGAAACAGAACTGGGATGTATTCCATCTGTGACCATAGCCAGGACTCAGTGCTCCACTGAGCAGCTTTGGCACTTACAGAGAGGATGTAAGTGGGTGTAAGTGGTGGTCTTGTGCATCTGCTGATAGATGATGGCAAATTCTCCCCTCAGCATGGAGTCCTCAGGCCATGAATATTCCCTGGCAGTGGCACCAAACCCAGGGACTGTGTGTGAACAGTACCCTAAACTTGGGATAAAATAATCAGATATTGGAAATTCCAGGGTGGGTATTATGCCTCTCAGTAATATTAAGACCATACCTGCCCCACAGGCTGAAATAAGCTCTACATTTGCTTTCTAAACTCATTAGTATCATTAAATGGTAAGGAATAAATACACACTTTGTCCACTTTGACTATTGAAGTTGGGACACTTTGGACATAGATTATTATATCTATGTATGATCTGTGTCCAAGTCCAGGGCATACCATTACCACTGCCTAGAGGGCACTCATAAAATTTGTGACTTTTTTGAAGAATGATGTGGGTTTTGAAAATAAAATTTTCCTGCTATATCTTCAAGGATATTCTCATCCATAAATTTAAATTTTGATGCTTAAGGCTCCCTGGTCATCTCTAATCAGAAAGAAATTAGAATGGAAAACCTAACCTTTACAGTGAGAAAATGCACAATTGGACATGTTTTTTTTTATCAAAGCATTCAGACGTTTTTTGTTTATCACAGCATCAAACAAAAAATGTGAAGCTTTAAAGTAACTTCAAAATTCAGCATTGACCTTTAGTATTTAGCTCCACATTTCCTTTTTTTCCCCTGCCTTTCTGTAGATACAAAAATCCTCATAACAGCAAAGATTATAATAGCAAACAAAAAAAATCTATAAAAGTCACTATTTTTTTCTCTTTCTGGAAAAAAGTATTCATTTTGAGGTCAGGACCTCTCCATGATTGAGATAGGGGAAAAAACTATTAGTGAGCATTAGGAAAACTGTCCTCATTGAAGCCATAAAGCTGTCTCACAGCTCACTTGGGAAAGCTTTAATCTGAAGATTTCTGACTCATTAACATGCAGATTATTGATATTATAGCCTTGTTATAGCTCATTGCAGGAGGATATCTGCTCCAGGATCCCTCTCTTGGCCAGACATTAAGTTCTCTTCTGTTCTGTCCAAGTTCTTCCAACAGACCCTTTGTGCCCGAGTGCCCTCCAGCCCCTCATTAACAACACATCCTGCACCTGCACAGTTTGTTCTCTGTCTTCTCCCAAGGAGGACATGTGGGTGCAGTGAAGTGTTCTGTGATGGTGAGACTCACTTGACATTTTTTAGAAAATACCTTATAACCTCAGGTATGGTAGAGGAAAAAAAAAAGCAGACATTGTATCACGATGCACCAAAAAAAAACCCCAGTCCATGTTCTTTTGAATTGCGTAGAAAATTTCCACAGCTATTATTATCTCATTTTTTCCCCCCTCATACTTAAAAGAAATAATCCCAAAGTGTCCGATCATTTTTTGTTTGGTTGGGATATTTTAATGCAGCTAAAACCTGTTGGGGAAGAAACTTGGACTTCTTACTCTTACTTGCTCACAGTGCCCAGAAGAAACATTTGGAAGAAAAAAAGCAGACTTTCTACCCAGAATAATACAGACCAGCGTGAAAAAGAAAGTTCATATAGCTAATTTTATATTAAAGATGGACAATCTTGGCTCTCTGTGTATAAAAGGCAATGTTTCCTTGGGATAATGATCTTTCCCTTGTTCCCGGAACCTGGGAACAAAGAGGAGCCTGGGTGTCATCCTGCTCCATTCCCAACTTTCCATGTCCTTCCTGAGAGGACCACCAAGTGTTGGGGGGAAAATGAACCCAGGACCATGGAGCAAGCCAAGGAGCAGCCTCTGAGGTCTGTTCATGTTTCCAGATTGTTCCAGAAATAAAACTTTTCAAGTTTTCTGCAAGTTTTCTCCTTTTTGTTTGGACTCTGCCCTGCAGCTAAGCCCAAATGGTTGTGCTTACAAGGCATGCCTGAGCCTGCTGCTCTGCTGCATTTTTGATTTTTAACTTTATCAATTGTTCTGATCCTTTCCCAACCACATTTTCTAGAGGCCTTACATTGACTCTTAAGAGAAGCTGTTTTGTTGACTTCCACAAAATGCATACACAAAGTCTGACAAAATGCCAGTTAAATACTTTTCTTCCACCTATTGGGAATAATACATTTTCAAAGAATTGTAAATAACAAGTATTTGAACAAGTTGCATTCATTTTTCAGACTATCAGACACTGTTGAGACACAAATGCTCCCCTACTTAGAGACATCATTCCCTCCTTAAATAAGACTGGGTGCCACAGAACATGGTGTGTCATTAGCTCCTTGTATGCTCTCCTGCCATGAAGTGGGAGTGAGAGTTTACTGAAAGAAGCAAGTATTTGTATTTTAAATTCCCAGGAGGCAAAATATTAAAGGGAAAGAATATGCAGTCAGTGAAAGCCAAAAGAAAAGATGAACAGAAGAAGATTAACCAAGAAGGAAAGTAGAAAGTCCTCAATCACATGGATTTGTTTTAGCACTCAGCACTAAATAGAGATACTGAAATCTTTATGAAACACCCTTAAAAGATGTTGAAAAGGACTCCTATTATCATTGAAACATGAAGCCAGATTAATTCCTTCTGCTCTTTCAAGATGATCCTTTCTTCCCTGTCTCCTCAGGTATCTCTCCTTCATGCTCTAGACAACACTGTATTTGAAAATATCACTGTTACCTGCAGCTGCTGAAAAATGGGATTAAACAGCTCCAACTCTTTCTCCAAAGTAAAACTGCTTGATTTACTTTCAAAGCAAAAGTAATTCAAACTCTGAAGAAATTCAATTCATCCTTATAAACACTCTGCGAAAAACTCACACCTCCTTTTTGGGTAAGAGTGAAATGAGTATAAAAATGAAGGAAACTGGCTCAAGGATGGCCACAGTCAGAGCAAACCAGGAGAAGTCCATGAAAGGCAGCCTGACAGCTGAAGTGGAGGAATGCAAGGGCTGGCCCAGCACTGCCCCAAGGGGGCTCCTGCTGGGGTGTTGCCATGGCTGTAGCTCACAGCCTTCATCAATTCCCTGCACTCATCTCCTTCCACGGCCTAATTAAATTAATTACACAGCCAGGCTGCCCCTACTTGAGTCTGTCTGCAGCAAGCTTGTGTCCTAGGCACATCTAATCTATGGCAAGAAGACATTTTTGTTTGCTTTTTAAGATATGGGAGGAATCATCTGGTCAAATGAAAGCATCCCCAAGGCATGTGCTGAGGTTTCAACCACCCTTTCTAGTCTTTCTTAGTGGTTTTGGTGGGGAGAAATGTCTCTGTCTCACATGAGAATTGTCTCAGACTAAATCAGATGTCAGAGGAATTGTTCCTTATAAAAATGCCTGTTTCCCTGCCTGGCTTACTGAGGCAGGTCAGGGTGCCTGACTTCAGCAGACACCTCCACTGCAAAGGCTGAAATTTAGTTTACACCACCATAAGTAACCAAAACCATAAAATACCCACAAAAGGACACAAAAGATGTGCAGAGGTTCAATAGAACACTAGGAGCACAATTATAATTTCAAGCACACTTAAGCAGCTGGATTTGGATTTAAAACCAAGGATTTCTGGTTCTTCCTGAAACTTGGTGAGAAGTTATCAGTACTGACAGAGAGAGCTTGGCCAGCCCATAATGAGTTGTTCCCCCTCCAAAAATCAGCCCTCAGTCATCCACCAATGGCAAGATGGCTCAGCAAGAAACGATGGAGCACCACTTAAAAGCTTCTATTTTCTCCAGTGAGCAAACTTGATAGGATGATCTTTGTCCTTCCCCTCACATCACCATGACAAATACCCATTTCTGTTGGTACAATTAAAAATTGATTGAAAATGCCTCATCACTTTCTTCCTTCTTTATAATAGAGTGGAATTATTTACCCAGACAGGTGTTTTGTGATAGAGGTCATATCTCCAATCACTGGCTTTCCATGGCATAAAAATAATTACCATTCATGACATGGTGTGTCACTAGGATCTCTCTGCTGTAGATTCCAAGGGATAAAACACTTTTGCAGCTTTACATTCTGATCATCTCTGTAATTCTAAGTTATTTTCACTGTGGGTTGTAGTTTTACTGTTAGAAAGAAGTAGCACTATGGGATAATAAGTTGTGATACTCATGCAGTGATTTTTCAGCTATTATCTCTCCAGTCCCCTTCGGTTTAAAGGGTTAATAAATTTGGTGCAAACATTGTGCCATAATAAAAGTGGTCATTAGACCCATAGAGTGAAATATCTGCATAAAAGAAATATGAAAAGAGGGAAGTAGCTGGTTTGGGGACTGTTTTCCTCCCTTATTTAAATCAAACCCCTAATTTGTGTTAAAAGATTAATGGTTTAATACTTTCTGAATAAAGTATTGCTTCAACTGCTTAGGCAAATCTCAGGATGTAAAGCAAAACTACACCTGCAAATATATTGATGTTCTAGCTGTAACTGACTAGTATGTATGTGTATATATATACATATATATATATATATATATATATATATATATATATACATACACACAGATATATATATAAATATATATACACACACATATACACACACACATATATATATATAGGTATATGTATACATATATATGCCTATCTATATAGATAGATATGCATATATATTTTATATATAATATATATAATAATATTATAATAGTGTTATAATAATTTATAATAACATTTAATTATTATAATCCATCAGGAACATAAAACTTCAAATTATTTATAATTTGCAAAATAATAATTTCTCAAAAATTCATGCCAAACTCTTTTAGTGGTTATAGAGGTTACATTCACCAGACCTTCCAAAGAGATCGTGGAGCCCAGAGGAGTCATTACCAAATTGCTGAATAACATTAAAGGTCGACTTCAGGTTCTCAGCACCTCAAATATCACAGCCTTTTGTACACTGAGCAAACCCACATTTGCAGCAACTTTTTCTATGGATCACTGGATTGGAGTAAAACTGCTGCAAAGTTCATGCCCAGCTGCCTTTTTCTGTATCCATTTTGTCCCACTCAGGATATGGTTTTAGCTTTCTGGACAGGTCATCTTTTTTCTGGTGGTGAACAGTACTTATGAAAGTGTTTTATTGTTTCTCTATATTGGTTAACTTGGATGCTAAACTTTATCTCTAAAGAAAAAAAAACTACCAAGGAGTAGGCTGAGAGACTTCAGGTTTTTGAAATCCTTGAAGTACTTCTCTTTCCCAGAGTCTGTTTGCCTATTTAAATGAGATTTGCATTAGCTGCAGATAAGAATAACCATTCCAGTCTGTAGGATATCAGCCCTCTGATAGCACAGCTGGGTGTCTGTGGCAATGTGATGGTTTACCCAATGTGATTGGGTAACTTGGTTGTAGATCACTCCAGGATTTCTGATTTTTCAGAGAAACCAGTTCTGCAAAACAGGAGGAAGCATTAAAATTCAATTTTTCTGTCTCACACTGTCTCCTATCCAACACACTTTCATTTGTTGCACAGTGCATGAGGCAGCATGCTACAACAAAAAAGGATAAGGATATTTATTTTCCTAAAAGAACAGAATAGAGTGCTCTTCACACCAAAAGCAAAAGGACATGGGTTCTGCTTCAGTGCCCTGTTGTATGCAGGACAGAGAAAGTTGTGTGATTTTTTGACTGAAGATTTTTTGACTCCCTGTGGTTTGTCACTATGACCAAGGATGATGCTCCAACAGGTGCCAGTCTTAGGGCCTTGTCCAAAGCCCTTTTGATTCTTTCAGAAGGTCCCAGTAGACACAGTGACAGCTCCCTGAGATCCAAATGCTGACTGAGTCACTCTCTCCCCTTGCATCTCCAAGCCATGGGAAGGACATTTCTGAGTTGGTCCTGTCTCCACAGAGGGAGGCTTCACTTAGTTCCCATGAAATAAAAGATGTAAGGTAGGAAAGACTTAAGCACAACACTGATACAGAGTGAAATCCCATCATTTGGGTGGGGTACCAGACACCTGGTTATTAGGGGCAGCTATTTCACTTTAGAATTGATTTAAGGGCTGTCATGAAGGGCAACTGCTTATCCAGAAAATTGAGGGAGTTGTTAAATCTTGGGAAATTCAGCAGCAGAAGGGGAACACACAGAGGTTTGTGACCAGAGGCTGCTCTGAGACACGCTGGTGCACTGTCATTTACATCAGTGCAGGAGCTGTGCAAGAATGGGAGCAGAAGGTGAGCCTGAAGAGCTCTGAAGAGCTGACTCTGCTCCTGAGATGGAGCTACCTGATCTCCAACGTCAGCACAGTGTGGGGAAGGAAAGTGAGCAGGGAAGGAGAAGAAAGAGCATGAAAGATCGAATGTGTAAGGAATGCAAATAGATAAAAATCACAGAATCACAGGATGATGGAGGTCAGCTCCCCTTACTCCTACCTCCATTTCCACATCCAAGTACAAGGTGTTAAAAGAGTGACTGTGTGGACTGAGGGAAACCTCAGGGCTTCACTGAAGCAGAGAATGTGTTTCTGAGGCTGAGCACAGAGCAAAGGTGCAGAGCCTTACTGTGCAGGTCATGCTGCAACGTGCAATCAGGGAGCAGAGCAGTCAGTTTCTGCTTTTCTGCTTTTTGTTATGTTTTGGAGAACAGCAATGACAATTGTATATTAAAAATCCTGCACTGCACCTCTCTCCTGAGCAAATTTTCTGTGGATTTTCCCAGAAAGGGGCTAATATCCCCTCTCAAGGACTGCTCCCACCAGAATCTTCCTAGCTCCATGCTGAAACATTGTATTAGTCCAAAACCAAGGGGGAATTGTTCACTGCTGAACCCACACCACCCCTCCCTGAATTATTCTGAATTCTCTAAAGAGGTTTCAGAGCCAAATATAAACTGGGCTCAGTTCAGCTTAGGCAGTAAATCCAGGGAGGTCACAGCATGGGGAAGGGTGACAGCTGGCTCCATGCTGAACCACACGTGCTGCTTGTCTCAGGGATGAATTATTGAGCATCTGCCATGGTGTGACATCCAGGGGAAGGCTCACATGGCTTTATCTGGGGGCCAGGCTCCTCCAAGGCCTGAGGAGGAACTCTGGCCTGCAAACCAAGCAGCAGCCCCTGTGCTGATTACAAACAAGGTTTTTATTTGCCACTTCTCTTGTTCTTAGCAACAAGAACAGAGCTGAAGGTTTCAGTGATTCCTGTTCAGGGCCTCATTGGAGGAGCTGGTGTAAGATGCCAGATGAATTCACTGGATTACTCCTATTCAACAACTTGAGGGGTTCCATAATAACTCACCAGGCTCGAGCTGTGATGCTCTTCTGGAGATGTGGGAGCAAAAAAGGAGCTTCAGTGGCTCTTCTGCTTGTTAGGCAGGCAGCACACTTAGGGAGCTTTCCACACCTTTCAACTTCAGGCTGAATTTTGTGGTGCTTTTGTCAGTATTTTCAAGGTGGAGTGAAAGGTTTCAGCTATTGCATTTAAAATTCAGATAGGCACATTCATGTAGCCTCGGGCCAGAGGCTGCAAAGAATCTGTAAAGCGGTGAATAGGAGATAGAATCTGTGCTCTCTGGTAAAACAGCTCTGTTTTCTTCTCTCACTCTTTGTTTTTTATTTAACAAGGCATGAACATTGCCTCACACTGCAACTGCACGCTAGAGAGCAGGGCTGCAGAGCTTTGAAATGTAAATGCTGTTTCTTCCTACCCTCCTTGGAGTTCTCTCATTGCTATTTATTTTCATTAGTAGAAATGAAAACAAATTAAGGCGTGCAACACTCAACAGAGTAGGACTGCAGCAAGCACAACTGCTGGCACCTGGAGCATTTTATAACCCCAGTGGTGTCCCCACATTTGAACAAAGCTCTCAGAAATGTCAGAGATTGGAAATCCCTTTTTTCTCGGGTCATACTGCTGTATAAAGTTCTTGATCTCATAGCTCAGTTCTTGTTTTACCCCCAAAGCCAATTCCCCTCCCAGCCCTCCCCAGAGATCTGTTTGCTTCAATGATCAGGGTTCAGCTTCTCAGCTGGTTCAGCTGGTTTGCTCCATTTGCTTTAATTCCTTTGGGTTTGGTTACACTCATTGCTAATACACCCAGCTGTATTTGAGTAGTAATTCATAGTATGAATTATGATAAGCACTTTGTTTCCCTCCTTTGTGTACTCTTCAAACTTACTGGTGCGACTGTGTGCACATTCCTTAGTCTTGTTTTCCTACCAAGTTCAATTAAT
This sequence comes from Setophaga petechia, assembly GCA_024362935.1. Classification (NCBI taxonomy): domain Eukaryota; kingdom Metazoa; phylum Chordata; class Aves; order Passeriformes; family Parulidae; genus Setophaga; species Setophaga petechia. The sequence goes on from JANCRA010000020.1 coordinate 3,057,712, forward strand.
TTTCCTGGCCAGCCCAGTTTCATTTTTTACCTATTTAAGAGGTTCTGCAAACACAGGGCATACTTTCTTTGGTTACACAAAAGGCCACAACTGTTCCACACCTCAGCCCAACTTTTACTGCTGTTTTCTTCCATTTTTTGCTACAATATGTTGCTTCTATTTTTGTGAGTCTTTCTAATTGCCTGGAGAAGAAATTTAAAGCCCAGCAACAGCAAAGTCAAGTGTTCTGGATTTCCATTTCCATCCTGAACCACGATGGCCACAGGAAAAATTAATACCTGAGTTAGGGAAAACAAAAATTTCACAGAAAGTCATTTCACAAAATGAAAGCAAGCATCAAAATATGGGCCTACAAAAATACTGAGGTTATTGGTAAATCATCTTTCTTATTCTTCCTGTCTAATAAGATGGCAAAATGTGCAGATGAATACCTGAGAAAAGGGAATGGAATGTAGGAGGTCAGGACAAAAAGAATCAATATTTTTTCCCTCAAATTGTTTTACTTCCCACCTCCAAAATAATACAGCCTATTTTCAAAATTAAAACAAAAAATGTTTTGAAAACTTCCAGCAATCTAAAAAGAAAATTTGGTTTTAAATCTGAGACTACAAATATCAATTATGTTGTGTTGAAGATGGCATGCAAGATGTTTTCCATTACCATCTGTATAGCAGATTACCTTTGTCAAGTGGGCAGTTTGCTTTATCTCTCTCTTTGAGTGACCACATTCACACCTCCCTCCAGAGGGGACATTGCTGATAACAGCTATTGAATGTCACTGCATGACTGATAAGAACTGTAACATCCCATTGTGAGATGTGAGCCCAGAGGGAGGAGCCAAGCATTGCTACCCAGATAGAATCCAGAGGTTTTGTGACACCAACACAGCTTTCTCCACGGGATTGCCCAGAGGAACAGCAGCTGCCTCTGCTTGCACTGGATCTTCAGAGGAAGAATCCATCCTTCTCTACAGGACCCACTTGCTCCAACAGAACCACCCCTGACACTGCAGGAGGGCTGCAGCCACAATTCCAATGGGACTGCCACCAACACCCCACAGGGTGTCAGGTTGGGTTCTGACTCTGTCAGTGTTGTTTTAGTGTACTGCATTCTTTATTTTATCCTTCTTTTTTTCCCTTTTCCCTATTAAAGAACTATTATTTCCTACTCCCATATTTTTGCCTGAGAGCCCCTTAATTTAAAATTTATAGCAATTCGGAGGGGTGGGGAGGGTTTACATTCTCCATTTTCAGGGGAGGCTCCTGCCTTCCTTAGCAGACTCCTGTCTTTCCAAACCAAGAGATGTTGTATCCTAACATTTCAAAGATTGAAAAACAAAAAGCTATCTTTTGCAAATGCCACTTATAATATTCAAAGTAATGCTCAAAATATTGTTCACTTTAAAAACAAAAAAAAAAGACTAAAGCAACTAATTTTTTATTACACTAAAAGGCTCCTCACCAAGACTTTGAGCTGGTATAACCTACAGCTTCTCTCAGCTGAAGTGCATTTTCTAGCAAGAAACTTAACCCCATTGTGAAGCATTTAACACAGCAGTTTGTTTCACTGGGGTAATACACCTGTGGCAGTTCTGCAGTGTTGCAGGATGAGATTACAACCCCACTATTACCCAGTGGTGGTAAATATTTTGAATATTTTGTTGTGTGCTGCTGGGTCCCAGCCCCACAGTAGCTCTGGCTGTGGCTGCCAGGTTGCTTAGGGAATTGAAGGGGTTTGGTTCCCTCTGCAGAGGGGTGCCTTGGCACAGAGAAGGTAATTTACCTACATTTTGCATCCTGCCAGCACAAGACCACACCTACAGCAGCACAGAAATGTTATCCTAGTGCCTGCACTCCCAGTGTAACTTCCACCTGCCAGCATTTACTGATGGACCAGGCACTTGTGAGAATCCCTCCTGCCCTGTGCCAAGCTCAGGCACAGATGCTTTTCTGAAAGTAGAGGGAAATCTAAGGCATCCTGTGTAGTTCTGCATCTCTCTCCTTGCCATGCTGCCAGTTTTCATCCCTGCTTTTATTCTCTGCAGAACTTCTTCCCAATGTGTTTTCTTGTTAATTGGGATGGCATCATGCCAAGTAAAAGGTTTTGGCTATTACTAGAGCTCCTGAGACAGCTTTTGTAGAAAGTTAATACAATTTCCTGCGCTCCCTGGGAATGCACAGCCCTAAAATTGGATTGACTCCTCATACTCCTAAATTGATGAGGTCAGCGTATTCTGTGATTCTTATTCCTGCTTGTAAAACACACCCGGGGTACCAGAGAGATTTACATGCAGTGAAGTTGTGATTATGTGCTGATCTGACTCCTTCTACTCCCAGGCAGAAAGAAATTCCCACTCCTTGACCCATCTCTGCAAAGCAGGGAGCAATTTTGGTGGTCTAATTTCAACAACTCATCCTTTACACTTCAGCTTAAATTTTACTATTTTACTGTTGCTTTCTTCTGGAATTAAAGATTGTGGCTCTGACAGGGCATTGTAGCTGTCTCCACGTTAGTAAGGGGACAGACAGATGAACATTCATGGATTCTACATGCAAATTTTGTAATAACAACACAGAATTTAGACAGCAAACTATTTCTGTTTCAGACTGGGACATTTACTTACAGAAAAGAGTTTGGAATATAACCAAGTCGTCTTGCATCTTCTCAGGTGTCTGTAAGCTTTATAGTTTGGTGGAGACCATTGCAGGTGAAGAACCATTTGCAAAAATCTGTTACAAACATGTAATCTGGAGCAACAGGAGAGATGGAATGTATATGGAATGTATATTGGTTGGGTTCCCCTCGACTCACGCAGAATTTTACCATTTCTTCTATTTTTGAATTCAATTATGCAGAAAGGAAAAGGAAAAAAAGTTACCACCTCAAGCAAAAAGCTTGAATTAATAATTCAGAGATATTTTGTTGATTTAAAACTTTTCAGTCTAACTAGCAGCATTCTATAGACTATTAAAAAAATATAATGAAGCAAGCTTATTTTGAAACAGAAAAGTTGGAACATTCCATATTGAAGAATTGAATCAAATTGCCTGATTTCTTCAAAGTTTTCTCATTACTGTTCCAACCAATTTTCTCTGAGCTGACAAATCTCCATGAAGTATGTTGGTTTTGACAAACCAGTAATTTTTGACAGAACCATTCAGCTGTGACATTTCCAGCCCTGTGAGTGTAATCTTGCCCTGAAATGCTGCTTCTGATAAGAAAAGCCAACACTGGTGATCAGCGGCTGGGCTCTCAGATGGCAGATGAGCAGTTTCCAGCAGCACTGCTGCAGCTCCTCCCTTCCCACCTGGTGCTGGGAGGTTCCACTTCCCCCAGGCTCAGCTCTGCCTTCTGCTCTTTGAAGCTGCCTCTGCTCTTCCCAGGATGCTCCAAACAAAGGGGAACACTCCAGGTGGGTTCCTTTGGTCTAACTCAACTCTTTTATTTTTACCTGGTCCTGTCTTTGCCAGGTTGGCTCTTCCCCCTCTCCCCATGATCCTGGACAATTGTTAATGGGTTGTAGCTGGTTTGTGTGTTCACTGCCCCATTCCAACCTTTTGTTTTTCTAGGCCAGTGCTCACAGAAACACACCCTGTCCAACTTCAGAGCTGACCTTCCAACCTCTCAACATTCCAAAGGTGCTCCAGGGATTCCTTAAGCCCCAGATTTGATAAAGCATCAGTACTTCAGCAAGTCTTCCTCAGATTGGTGGCCACTTTGAGGAGGAGGTCATTGTAGCTGTGTACAGGCTCACACCCACCCAAAGTATATATAGGTGGGTATAGGTACTTTATACCCAAAAGTATAAAAGTCTTTTTAGAGAAGGATATTATCCAAGAGTTAAAAGTGTATCTTCATCTTGATTATGAATGGATGGGAAAAATACTTATGACATCAGCCACAAAATAGACTTTTCAATGACCTCCCCAAATACACATTTTATCTTAAAAGGGAATTTCATTTGTGTTATGTAGGTGTAGCCCCACCTGCTAACACACCTCACAGCAGCATTTTTCAAGCTTCACAGCAGCATTTTCAAAATTTTTCAGCATTTTTCAAGCATTTTCACTTATGCAAGTGCCTGGGGGCAGACGCATGATCCCATGAAGGGATACAAAAGAAAATCCCAAAGTGATGGCTACACATTTGTTATTGTGTCAGTGTTTTGCATCTTAACAATGAAGGCAGTAGGGTAGAATCTCCTTTCAAACTCTGTGAGTAAATTCTTTCTTGTAATAACTAGATTTTCTACTCACAGATGGCAGCTACAAGCTGTCAATCACTGTGAAATCCAAGGGTAGATGAAGCAGAGAAATTGTATTGTTATTGCCTGCTGGGCTGGAAGCGTGTCCAGGCTGGAGCACAGCTCCTTTGTGTTGTGCTGAGTCCATGGATTTCACAAGTACAATACTTCTGCCAGGCACCCACTGGAAGAAAGAAAAGGCCACATCCAATTTCTTATGGACTTCATCAGAAACACAAACATCATCAGACCCAGACCCGTCCAGAGGAAGAAAAAGAGTCTGAGCCCACAACAGTGTTCCCTCCTGTGCAAACAGTTGTTTAAGCAGAAGGACCTTCAAAGCAAAACTTTGTAGAAGGGACAAAAAAGAAAATGAAAATTATTCTTGCTTTGGGAAACTTGTGCAATGTCCAGAACCACAGTTATTGTTTTCCAGAGCACACAATCCATCAGCCCTGACCACCTCTCTCCTCCCAAGGTGACAAATGCTGCTGTTGCCACTTGCCTGGACACATCACAGCAACCCTGAGGTGCTTCAGCTGTTCAGAGAAGCTGAACACACAAGGGCTGAGCCCCAGAAAAAACCTGTTTAATGTTTCTTCATCCCCAGATACCTTGAAGTTTCACTGATTCTTTTGCTTGTCCTGTGACAGGGTTATAAATGCCTGCTTTTCCAACCTCCATAACATGTCTGGCTTAGCATATATTATTCTGTTTCAGAATGTAGATGCAAATAACTATCTATTTGGACCTAATAATTTATCACTTCTAATCAACCTTTTTACACCTAAACAAGGGACTAGGTATATTTTTGTCCTTTCTGAAGCCTCCTGGAAAGTGTTGCTTTTCTCCCTGAAGCATTTGGGAGCATTAATTTTTGTAATTAAGTGAGAAAAATAGGAATACTCATCCTGAGAGAAGTATATCTGCAAGAGTGGAACTAGCAGGAGTTAGAAGCAGTGCAATTTAGGCTGAACTGGCTCCAGTTAACAACATCAGACCAGACATGCTGTCCTGCTCTGGAAGCATGGGGCAGGGGACAGTGGGAGAGCATTCAAAAATGACATGGAAACTGCATTGCATTTGGATCTTTATGGAAATGTTGACTTGTCTCAGCCAGGGTTGTGGTCCTGCTTTGGTAATTTTTTTTAACGATTCTTAATAGCTCTTTCTCCCTCTATATTTTCAGACCTGGTTAGCTTAAAAGAAAAAGATGGGCTCTGTTTTTTGAGTAAAACCAGAAGCACTAAAAGATAGTTCAAAAATCACGGGTTTATAGTCAATTTCATGAAGAAAAAGATTAAACTAAACTAAAAATTATTGACATGTTGAGTTAAAGACCTAAGAAAACAAGGAAAGCAGTCCTTATGGCTGACAGAGTTACTTCTGCTAAAGACCAGATAAGCAAAATTTATAAAAATAGAGGGAATTTTAATTAATAAAATATATAAATTACCTTTCTCTAACCATGTCTTTCACAACAGTGGAAGTGTGGCAGAAAAATTCTCTTAATTGTGCATTGCTTTAGAAAAGATGATTCCTGTTCTCTACAACTCCAGTGGATGGTGAAGTTGGTTAAGGCATTTTTCGTTGTGTACATTTTGTTAAAAATACTTCAGGCTTGGTAACAGGGAGGAAAAATTCCTAATTCTGGTGACTTTAACAGACTGGGAAGCAGCAGGACAGATGTTCAATGACTCTCAGAGAGCAAAACCCAGCACAGATCCTCAAGGTACATCAGAAGATTCCCTTCTTTTCTCAAATGACACATCTGTGCCATCTTCTTGGCTGGAGGCACATGTCCTGCCTTCTGCAGATAGCCTTTGTTACATATTTTTTTCTATCCTAGAAGATCTCAGATGAGGGTTTCATGGATTACATGACAGTTTTTAATACACAGCATTGCTGTATGAGTGCATAAAGCCCAGAACCAGGCTAAATGCTTGGAGACAAATGTGCCTGACTGTTCTGAATGTCACGAAAGTTTCTTGCAGTAGATGATGTGGTCAGCTGAGAGCATCAAAATGGAAATCATGCTCTACAGGAAACAAGTGAGGCACCTGCTTTGAGAATATTTCCTGTGAAACATTTTATTTCTTTCCAATTTCCTTCTCTACCAGGTCCCTGAGTCTGTCATTAATCTGATGGTGACTTTGAACTACAGCCTGCATAAAAACTTGTAGTAGGCTTTGAATACAAGAGATAAGAAATGTGTGGCATTTTCAGGGTCCCTTGTCGTGGGCAGGAAAGATGAATTTGACTTCATATTTTTAGAAGGCTAATTTATTATTATATTATATTATATTATATTATATTATATTATATTATATTATATTATATTATATTATATTATATTATACTGAACTGTACTATAGAATAGAGAAAGGATACTTACAGAAGTATCCTTTAGAAGGTTTAACAAGATAATAATGAAAAACTCATGAATCTCTCCAGAGCCTCAACACAGCTGGCTGTGATTGGTCATTAAGTTAAAACAATTTCACATGAAACTAATGAAACAATGACCAGTTGGTAAACAATGTCCAAACCACATTCCAAAGCAGCAAAACACAGGAGATGCTAATCCAATAATTATTGTTTTCCTTTTTGTCTGAGGTTTCTCAGCTTCCCAGGAGAAGAAATCCTGGCAAAGGGATTTTTCAGAAAATATGACAGTGACAACCATGTGTCTCAGTTTATCAAGCTACTTATTATTTTTTATTATTCCTTTCTCTACAACTTGTCTTTGTGAGACCAAATTCTCTGCTCTCTGGCAATTCAGCCCAAGAACCATCAGGCACTAAAAACAGCTTGCAACTGAAGGTTTTCCTCTCCCTTACTGAGACATGAGATGAAACAACAGGTACATTGATCACACTGATAAAGATTTCTTTTATCTTTATTTTCTTTAAACACCAATGGAAATTTAAGCTTAGCAATTAGAGCAGACCCATACATCACTGCTGGAGCCATTTTCAATGCCAGTAATGATACTTTAAAGATATTTCTGGTTTGGGCCAATCCAGTCCTTTGGCTACTAGAGTGACCCAAAAGGGTCACTTTCAGGCTTTGACAGCAAGAGGCTCTTGCAGCACTCACCACTAATAAGGACACTAATAGAAGATGACAAAAGTAAAGGGGCCCAAGTTTTTGCTTGATTGCTCCATTTCATTATAATTCTCACAGTTTCATACTGCTCAGTGCCTTTCAGAATTAAATACCCAGCCTGCACAGAGGAGCAAGCAGTGCCCTTCCTGCATGACCCGTTTTTGGAAAGGTTCTCTGAGCATATTGCAGTTCATGGGAAGAAAATAATGAGCAACAATGCAGACAAGGCACTGAATTCAAAGCAAACCATGGAAGTCCCCCTCTACTATTAGAGCTGTTTTCTCACTTGTTGGATCAGTTCATCTGCAGTTTCACCCTCACCCTCAAAATTCAGGTGCAGAGCTACAGGCAGGGCAAATGTGCTCTCCACCCTCTTGGGCAACAGCCTGACCACACAGAAATAAACACACAAAAAAAGGATTTGCTCCATCACAGGAAAATTATCTCAGGGCACAGCATTCTGACACATATCAGGGTTTATTGAAATTCAGATAAGGCAAAATCTTCCCTTCTTGTATTTGCTGCTCTATGTGGAGAATGAAATTATTCTCTCCAGTGTTACAGATTTTTTCCAGCCTCATTTGATCCTTATAAACCAAATGACCTTCCTGCAAGCACCAGCCAACCCCATGAATTTGCCTAGACTTCATTCATTTTGAACTCGTATACAGGCAACTGTTCTGTCACTTCTTTGTATTCTAAGCTCCAAGAAACTGCTTTTTTCTTTTTTTTTTTTTTTTTTTGTAGAGGGCTTTCTTCTTTTTTGAAATTACTGCATGTTTTTAGGTAGTTTCCTAGTGAAAAGATTCTCCATATCATGAGGACATTAGATATAATTCTGACTGCAGTGAAAAGGATGTAATTCAGAAATAAATGAAGTGAATACATAAAGTCAAACAGAAGAATTACCTGTATGAGATCGGAAACAGACCCATAGCTGCTGCTAATTAATGTGGCTTTTCATCACATTGTCTTCTCTTATAAGGGATGTAGTAGGCAAAGTGCCCAATTGTGCCTTGATTTTCCACAATTGTCTTCTAGGCTTTCCACCAGTTCCTGTGGAAAGCATTAATTAAACACAAGGAAGGCAGACGCTGCAAACAAAGGTCGGTTGTGTTGATGATGTTTTGCCACTTACATTTGAATTCAAGAATCTTTCCCATCAGTAATTCATATTATAAATCAATTTGGCGAGCTATCAGACTTTAAAATCAATTACACTGGATCAAAGGCCATGTTTGCAGATAATGCATGAAGGGACACTCTTACACAGCAATGACCTTTTAAGCTGGCACAAGCCAGTTCCCACTACTTGGCAAAGTATCCTCCCACAATGCTAAGTCAATTATATTAAACCTATTTCAGTCTGTTATTGAGCATATAACAGGAGAGGACTGCTGAGGGCAAATCTGCCTGTGCTTCCTCAGAAAGGGAAAATACAACTGGCCTGGCAAAGCTCTCATTTATCCCAAATATGTGCTGAACACTTCCTCTTGAAGGAAGAGCAGCAGAAAAGAATCTGGAAATGGTATTCCACTTTTATATGTAATTTATGTATATATATTTATTATGATATATTTTATAATAGATATTTTATAATATTATGTATTTTATATATTTTTTATTTCATTTATATTTATATATTTATATTTCACCAAGATTTCCTTCCAGTTCTAATATCATTAAATTCCAGCTCTGCAGGTAGAAACAATGTCCCACTTTGTGATCACCAGCTGTGAACAGGAGGGGCCATTAGAAGGTGATACTTGAGACAGCAAAACCTCAGCATTGCTAAAAACTATAATCTGTACAGCCATTTGAAGCACCATTAGCTTCATGAGAGATTATCTGATGACTCCTTGTTATTTGCATGGCACCCAGGGATTTACAGAGATTGAGCAGCACCTCTAAGGAGCAGGATCTCCGTGCTGAGTGTGCAGCACAGCAAGCTCTGAGGGGAGAGGGGCAGCCAGGATGTTCAAAACCACAAAATATACAAAATACACCAAGATTGCAAGTCATGGTCTTTGCTCTGCTACCTGCAGACAGCTCAGCAATTTTACGGGGAGATTTTCTGCTGCTCTTAGGAATTTGACATTCTCAGTGCTCAAGGAAAATGGCTGTGGATGGGGGTCAGGGTTATGTCACCACATCTGCAAGTGACCACCCTCACAGCTGGCTGCAAGCACTGAAGGAGATGCCAGGTTAGACCCTCCACATTTCTGAGTGCCCTGCACACATTTCTCTTGCTTGGCTCAGTGTAGCCTCTTGCACCAAGCACACAGAGAAAAACCAAGATTTCACGGGTCAGAGATGGAGCAATAGGACAGTAAAGAAAACTGATAAAGAGAGCAGGAGAGACTTACTGAAGATACACATGATCAATAAAGGGAATAAGAAAAGAAAGACTTCACAGCCCAGCCACTAAACCCTGCAGCTTTTTCTCTCAGCACTTTTCAACTTCTCAGTTTTTAGGCAGAAAACCATGTTTATTTGTGTGGCTGCAATACTCCAAGCAAGAAATATGCCTGTCTGGCAACAGAATCATTGTGCACTCTGAAGACAAGGCAGGTGAATTAATAACTCCACCTTTGTCTCAGGCCATACTTTCAGAGCAACTTTTTTGTGTTTCCACAGAGGGAGGTTAAGGAAATATTTTTTTGCTTGATGTCATGCACTGTTTCTTTGTAAACTGTAGGATAAAATCCTCATAGTGCTGCTAATGCTCACAGTGTTTTGGCTGTGAGAATTACTCTGTTTGGGAGGCGCTTCCAAAGGGAAAAACTGAGACAAGAGTCAATGTCTGGTAGTGTAGCAGGAAGCCTACAGTAAAAATAAACAAACAAAACCCCACCAAAAAAGCAACAAACAAGCCCCAAGGCAAAACTAAACCAACCAAACAAAAAAGCCCCCCAAAAAACCACCACAAACTCCACCCCCACCAAAAAACCTGCATCCAATAGCCTTCAGTGCCACCAGTAAAACAGATCTAATGCTCTGGTGCCTCGGAAGTCACCTTGATGGTGATGCCATTCTCAGGCTCAGTCTTTTGGTCACCTCTGGGTGTCAGGAGCTCTGTAAAGGTGAATTACTCAGTTGTTGCCTGGCTCATGAGTAAGCAGTAATGAACTTGAAGCATGAAATCTCATATCAGGGCTTTAAATCCATGCAGAACACAGTGTGCTCCTAGAAAGAGTGGGAGAAGAAAATAGACAAGAGGGGGCAGGAAGAAAAGAAGGGGGGAGGAGAAATTTTTGAAGCTTTGTAGACAGTATGCGGTGGAAATCAACAAAAGGGGTTCTAGGAAAACCTGTGAAATGGCAAAGAAAAGCAGCAAAACCCTTTTGATCAGTGACTCAACCAACCAATCTTCATAGGACACAACCAGACATGTGTGTGAGATATCCAAAGCTGCATCCAACAACGAACATAATGCTGGAGATGTTGCTTCCAATGGAAAAGATAGAGATATCTGTCATCTCCTCACCACAGCCAAGGCCTTTCCAGCATTAGGATGGATCTGGGTCACCCTGGGGTGGGGACTGTTGCATTTGTTTAGTCATCCAAGGCTTCCTTTGCTTCGTGGTTCCTGGAGCAGAGCTGAGGCATCACTGCAGTTCCCATCCCTGTCTCCCAGCCCTAAGTAGAGGAGACATTGTCAGAAGAAAGCAGACATGGCAGGGCATCCCTAGGACCAATTAATCTGAGCTTCTGACAACCTGAATTAGCACAGTTTAAGTGAGAATGGGACCAGCCTGGATTTGCAGAGCAGATCAAGCAGCAATTGTCCTGTGCAGTCAAAGTCAATGGAAGTGACAGATTAATAATTATTGCTCTATTCCATGCTTCAGCCATAAAGCAACCCACTAAATCTTGCTAAATTATCTGATTATACAGAATATTGTGTCACAGTTCACCATATGCTTTCTTTTGTATTTTAATGGTGGCGCTGTGCCTAGCAGTATTCCCAGGTCTGCTGATTTTGCCCTTTTCCCCTTATTGAAATCTCATTGTTCCTATTCCCGTTGTTTGATGCTTCCTTCCTTTTTTTATTGTCTCAAGAAAAACACTTAAGGCTCACAACTGAATAGCCCACTGCACAGCTCCATTAGGAGCAGCACCTGACAGAAGAACTAAATATAACACACTGCTTCACATGCTGCAGCCACTTAACTAAAAATTAAACAGGTTGGAAATTTCCTGTAAGAAAAAAGCCATTTTGTCCAAACATACACATTTTGTAAACTGTCAAACTATGATAAATACTGTGTATGGAAAGTAAACAACTAGCTTTCTTAAGTCTTCCAGTTCAAAAAATAATTTTGAGTTTGACTGTGAAAATAGGGGAGGAAGGTAAGATAAAATGGTTTTTATGCAAATGACAATGCTTTCAGGGGCCTGACTACTCATTACTTGGGGGTTTGGGTGTTTTCTTGGGGTGGGTTTTTTGGTTGGATTTTTGTTGTTTGGTTTTGGTTTGAGGGAAGGTTTGGGTGGTGTCTTGATTTGGGGAAAAATTGGGAGAAAACCTCCAAAGGGGCCCCTCCAGAAAGCAAACTCACACGGCCCCTACCCCCAACTGGTCTGGGAAGGATTCCTCGGAGAGAAGTGGAAAGAACCTGTTTATTAAACAGGCAAAGCACTCCCCAGCACACAAAATGAACAATACCAGATGACACCACTCTTTCACCACTCTGAAAAAATGACAAATTCAGAAAGTCTCTCTGGGGGTGGTCGCTCTGTTCTCAGTCCCTCCGGCTCTGGGGCAGCTGCTGCCCAGAGTAGGCCCCGCTGGGCCACAGGGTGCAAACTCTCAGTGTTCCCAGGCCCCAGTCCAGAGCAGGCTTGAGTAGGTCCAAAAAAAGGGAAAGGAAAAAGAGTCCAGGGAAAAATTTGGACTGCTTAGCTATTAGCTAATGAGCAGAAGAAAACAGTGAGAGCAAAGCAGGAGCAAAGCAGAAGCAAGAGTGAGAGCAAAGCAAAAAGCCAAGCGAAAAGCAAAAGCAGCACCATGTACTGCCCTGTCTGTGTGTCCTGCCAGCCATGGGGGAGCAGCTGATAACAAAAGCAAAACAAAACTTTCGCTCTTCAGAGCCAGTCTTGAAGGCACAGAACATAATATCCAGCATAAGCAGAACACACCAATGGGGATACAAGCATCAAAACATCACCCTAGGACAGGTGGGAAATGCTGGAAAGAAATAGAGTATCTGCCCAGCTCTTCCCTACATGACTTGTTCTGCTGGTGTGGTGCGTCACCTACACTTTGAGACATTTCTTCCTTAGGTAAGCACTAGAAAATCCTGACATTCTTGGGTCTTGATCTGGCTTTGTATTATTATAACTGCAGAGGCTTGCCCTTCCTTTTTTAACATCTTAATACATAGATGACAGAGAAAACCATAGATGATTAGTGACTTTGAGGCTAAAGAAAACACAAATGCATTCCCAGGGATCATGTTGCCCACAGCGTGCAATTCCAGGAAGATTCAGCAATATGAAGTCACATTTTTCACCCTTCTAACAGCAAAAGACCACCTGTAGCTACTTAATGTTAGGTTCACACACTCCAAAACATCCCATGGCTGATTCCTGTGGAAAGCCTTGCTGGGCTGCATTAATCAGATCAAAGCTGTTGTTAGGATGCTGAATGACTCCAGTAACAGCACACAAGGCATTAGAGAGGATCACTGTGTGCAGCTGCTAAGGTGGCAGGGAGCCACCCCCGTGGGACCCCTCCTGCAGGGAGATCTGCCAGCCCCCACCTGACCTTGGCAGGTGATCATTTAGGTCACACACAGCCTGCATTTTCCAGGCACAAACACCTGACCGTCTCCTTGCCTTCCCAGTTTAGCTTTCTCCTAAGAAAACGCTTTAAACAACACTCAGAGGTAAAGGGGAGGGCAGGTGAGGCAGGCCCTTCACTCAGGGAGTAAATGAAGCGCCACCACACCTAGTCAGGCTTGATCCAATGTTCTTTACACCTCAAAAAATTCAGCAGGCAAATTTACCACCAGAACCTCTGGCAGCAGATCAGACTGGAATTACATCAGCAGCAGAGAAAATTAAGTGTGTCTTCATTTTCAGCAAGATAAAAGCATCCATCTGTTTCTGTTCCTTATTAATTTAGCCTGCAAGTAGAATACAGAGCTATACATTAATTAAATGCATATGACTGGCTAATAAATTTGTTGCAAACCACTCTCATGATGCCTGTATCTTCATTTAGCAGAGATTGAGAATGTCTAAAAGGAGGACTTTTTACAATAGATTATGTACAGATGACAACTAAGCCACCTAGAGTTTTTCACAGCACTACAGAAAATGCCAGGTGCATGAGAAATTCTATCACTATTTCAGTTTTCTTTTATTTTTGCTATTGGCTGTCAGGATCTTTAGCTGGTCAGAATGACCCTGAGAAAAGTTGCAAAGTCTCTTTTCCCAGCCTGGTGCTTGAAGAAGGAGTCAGAGCTCTTAATTTCTCTGTCTCAAGGTTGTTTATTGTATCTTATCTAAAAAAATATTTTCTCCTGCCCTGCCGAGGTCCATCCAGCAGGACAGTTCCAGGCACTCTGCCTGCCCCCAGGGTGGTGTTATGTCTTTATACTAAAAACGATGAGTACAATGTTTACAATCACTTCCCAATACCCATCACCTATGTTAGACTGTGAGCTTCTACTCTAAACCAATCCAAAAGTGCCAACATCACAGCAGAAGATGGGGGCCAAGAAGAAGAAGGAGAAAGGCTGGACACACCCAGACCCCTGCATCTTGCCTCCTGAACCCCCATACCAAAAACCCCAAAATCTACTTTTTCACCCCATGAGAACTTCACTGTTATTCTACCTAAACTGTTGTGGCTGCTGATCTTCATATAAGGTTGGTAATTTGCTCCATGGGTCATAATCAAACCTACAGGTGTTTTGGGCTCTGTGCCAGGGTTTCTGAGCCCCCTGGCAGGGGTCTTGGCTGATCTGGAGAGCCAGAGGGATGTCCTGGGTTCCCACAATTGGCGACCATGAGGTCCCACAAGAGGACAAATGTCTTCCCTCCCCTTATCCTGCAAATGTAACCAGTAGCATTTTTCTCCCCCTTGTTCCTAAACATAGGGAGGTAATGCCAGTCAGGTTTGCTACTTATACCATCCCATGAATCACTAAGCAAAGTGCAGGGATCGTGTAATTACCAACACACTCCCAGGCTGCCCTGCCCCTTGGGTGTGCACACCTTGCCCATGGCCACATACCACTGAATCAGGACACAGAGCAAGGCAGGAAAGGGCTTGGAATAAGAGAGCAGGGATTTCCTGGGTCAGCCAAGCCAGCACAGCCCCTCCCAGTGCTGAGAAGACCAGGGATGGGGCAGAACTGCAGGTTGTGTAGTTTGTGCTGCTGCTCAGGTGCATTGATGTGCAACTAGGGTGAAAATAATCCTAAAAAGGTCAGCAGAGACTTGAAAAGGGAGGAAAAAACCCCACACTCCTACATTACAGGAGAATCTCTTATTTTACAGAATCTGAATAAGATGCAGTGCTTGCAGTAATTTTGTACGAACCTTTCTAACCAGGGTAGGGGGGAAAGTGTCTTTTATGAGCACTTCTTCAAGCCATTATTACCTGTCAGTACCCAGTATTAAATTTTAAGAAGCTTCTGCTGGCATTGCAGACCTTAGTGATAGCTTTGCTTTACTAATAAAATTATTGCAATAGTAACAATAATGAAGTGCCACAGACTACTCCAAGTGACAGCATTTGAGCACACACCACCTCACTGCTCACAGGCAAAAGCCAAGGTTAGTGCAGAGGGGAAAGAAGTGTATTTTGCAGAATCTTTGGAAATGGATAAAAAAAGGTAATATAGTGCAATTGATACAGCTAAATACATTTTTAATGGTATTAAATGAGTTTAAATCTTTAACAGTTTCCTAAACAGGAAGTCTGATGCTCATCTAGAACTGAAATTGGCCAAGGATGCTGAGTAAAGAAGCAAGAGATCTTCAGATCCATGGGCAGTAAGTGGAAGCATAGGGAAGACGCAGGTCCATTGCTGATGGGGCAGGGAAACATCATAATGCTGGCAAGGCAGAAGTCTCAATACATTTGTTGCCTTTGTCTTTACTAGAGGTAGGTCTTTTTCCTCTGGAGAAGTCTCAGAGGAACCCTGTCCCTGTATTTCATTATTGGAAGGGAGCTACAGAGAGAGCTGAAGTTCCCTCTTCAGAAAGAACCACATGGAAAGGACAAGGGGAAACAGCTGCAAGACAAGAGATTTTATCTCAGTGTAAGTGTCCTGGTTTAGGGCAAATTTGGTAGAGAATCTCTAAAGGGGGCCCTTCCAGAAAGCAAACCCACACGGCCCCTACCCCCAACTGGTTTGGGAAGGGTTCCTCGGAGAGAAGTGGAAAGAACCTGTTTATTTAACAGACACAGCACCCCCCAGCACACAAAATGAACAATACCAGGTGACACCACTCTTTCACCACTCTGAAAAAGATGACAAATTCAGAAAGTCTCTCTGGGGGTGGTCGCTCTGTTCTCAGTCCCTCCGGTGCTGGGGCAGCTGCTGCCCAGAGTAGGCCCCGCTGGGCCACAGGGTGCAAACTCTCGGTGTTCCCAGGCCCCAGTCCAGAGCAGGTTTGAGTAGGTCCAAAAAAGAAAAGGAGAAACAGTCCAGGGAAAAATTTGGACTGCTTAGCTAAACTAACTAATGAGCAGAAGAAAACAGTGAGAGCAAAGCAGGAGCAAAGCAGGAGCAAAGCAGAAGCAAGCACAAAGCCAAGCAAAAAACAAAAGCAGTGCCGTGTACTGCCCTATCTGTGTGTCCCGCCAGCCATGGGGGAGCAGACTGATAAGAAACCAAAACAAAACTTTCCCTCTTCAGAGCCAGTCTTGAAGGCACAGAACATAGTATCCAGCATAAACAGAACACACCAATGGGGATACAAGCATCATAACATCACCCGAGGACAAATTTTTTCAGCATTAGAAATCCAATCACTCACTGGAACAACCCTCCCAGAGATTTGGACAGGGTGTAAAAGAGCCTCATCTAAGCTCCCCTTCCCATGGAAAGCTGGACCAAGGCTCCCCTTCCCATGGAAAGCTGGACCAGATGATCTCTCAAAGTTCCTTCTTACCTGAGCTGTTCCACGGTCCCATTAGTCTAAAGTATGAGGAAAATGAAGTTTTCAGAGCTACCAACACCAGCAACATTCTGCATTTAATCAGCTTGAAAAAACCCAAATATTTTCACCACCACAGCAAAACACCCAACACTCACCTGCCTCAAATTTTCTGAATAATATTCAGAAAATAATATTCACCCTGCCCTTTTCTGAACCTCCTGAGAAACAGAGGACATTGATATTTTGGGGGTTTATCCTTTACGAAAAAGGTACCGATCATTTTCCCTGCAGTAAGTAAGCACTCACAAAGCTAAAACCACCTCCTTCTTCCTTAGGAAGTTCCTCTCAGGCTTTTAAGTCAGAAATGCCAAATGTTCTCACAAGTGGTAGCATGGCAGCAAAGGAGTTAAACAGATGAATGGAACTAATTAAGTAAATTACACATTTTCTTGAGAAAAAAACCAGCCTAACAGGGGTGCTCATCAGAGAGCTAATATTTAGCAAAAGTTACAACTACACTGAAGAGTAATGACTGCATGGTAAAGTAACAGCAAAATAATTAGTCGTATTCCAGCAATTACTTAGGAATTCCCCAAGAGGTAGCATTGATTAAAGTTATTTTACAAGTGTATTAGTTGGAAGTCTTAAAAAAAAAATCCTTGCCAGGTTTTTGTTGATGATTCGAAGAAGCCAGAAAACTGTGGAAATCACATTTCATGAAGAAATGAAGCAAGAGGCAAAACATACAAAAGAGGTGAGAGGCAGCAAACAAGAGCAAATGAAGTTACAGATTAAGGTAAATAAAATCCTAGATCACATAGGTAATACCAGAATATATAAATTTTTTTCTCCTGAAGGATGAATGAAAGTTTACATGGGAAGTGGCTTTCTTGGGACCCTGAAGCCACACAGCACAGCTGACAGAATGGGCTTTAGTAACACATTCTTCTCTGTCCTCACTTCTGCATCCCAGCCCTCTCTTGGAGGAGAAACTCTCCAGGCTCATTGCCCTGGTACTGCCTCCCCAGCTACACAGACCCCAGGGGCTCAGGCTCCAAGGACATGCATCTCCTTTTCCAGGGAAAGGATGGATGGATGGATGGATGGATGGATGCCCCAGACCATCTTTGAGCTTGCAGATGACAAAACATCAGAAACACATTATCCACTCCACAGGGGGCAAACAGGTGTGCCCTTAAGAGCTCTCACCTGAAAACTTTTGACTTCTTGCCTACCATTGATCCCAGGCTAATTTTGCTGAAGCTGATAAAGCTACTATAGGGCTGCATTTGGTTTTTCAGACATCTGATATCCATAGCAAACCTGCTGGAGTTTTCTCTGCCCTTTGAACAGGAAAATTACTGCACTTCTCCCTGATTCTAAAGCTCAGAGCAGCTGTTCAGCCTCTCTGGTTTGTATTTGGGATCACCCAGGTGACAGAGAAGTGCAGGACAGCACAAGGCGGGGTTTGCACCTCCTGGACACCAGAGCCTGCCCTGCCTGCAGACATCTGTGAGCTCTGCACATAGGGAGCAGCTCTGGTGCCCACCCAGAGGTGGCACAGTACCACCAGCCAGGGGCTGAGTGAGAGACCCAAGCAGGCAAAGAGAAGCCAGCAAAAAACCAGTCTGAGGCATCCAACTTCTGGGAGCTGAAGGTGAGGATGGGCAGGGTGGCTGGTCCGGTCTGCTCACATTGCTCTTCCTTCATCAGCACAGGAGCACAACTAAATCTGGATGAGTTCCTGCAGGTCCAACATGGGATTCCTTCATGGGAGAGCAGGCTCCTGGTCCAGCATCCTGCTCCCCTTCTACCTTGATAAGGTTTTGAAGAGTCCTTCCAGTGGGGGAACAGGGTCATACAATCACCTGCTCCGCTGCACTGCACATTGTGGGTGTGTGTTTGGGGTCTGAGAAAGCCTGAGGTGTCACTGAGGCTCAAGGAGCTCACTGTTGATTATACATACTCCAGACTCCCCCCGATTCCCCTCAGGACATTCTCACACTGCCCAGGTGCACCCCAAGGTGAGTCAGCACAGACATCCAAGCAACTTGGCCTGAAAAACACTGTCTGTAAGGGACAACACAAACACTACCCTGTGGGATCTGGGACAGCCCTTGCAGAGTCCCACCCACAGCCACCTCCTCCTTCCTTCTTCCTCCTCAAATCCTCACCCTCACCTCACTGAAATAGGAGGACAATTGCAGAATGAATGGCACCACTAAAGGCTCCTCTAATTGCACAATCCCTCCCTCCCTCCCTGACAGCCTCTGTGGAGGAGGTCTGTGCTAAATTTTGTCACAACTTTTTGCTTCCTTGAGATTTAGGATCAGATTTTCCCTTCATTTACATGCAAGTCTAAAGCCATTAACCTCTAGAAAGCAATTCCTTCATTTGCTGGTGCAAAGAAGAATAGAATTAGGTCATATAGACCCAGTCAGTCCTTTATTTTTACATCAATGAAGACTGGCAAGGATATTTTACCAAAAATTTAAGCAGCAGTTCTCTACACCCCTACTGCTCGTATTTAATCAAATCAATGCCATAGGGCCCGGCAGTGGAACCTGCAGCAATGTGTAAGTTTTGTGTGTCACACTCTTTCTGTTTAAATGTCCCTGCTAGGCAGTCTATTGTTTTTTGACTTGAATGATGAGTGCTCTTGACTTTCAAGGCTTATTTGTTGATTTTTCCCCTTCTTTTTTAAAACAACTTCAGTTCCAGAACAACATTAGCATCCACATACTGCAGTTTACAGCCATGAACTGTCCCTTGACATTCTGCCTGTGTTTATTGGTTGTCTGGATTCGGTTCTTGAGATGGTAATTACATTTTGAGAGCTCAAATGCTGAGTGCCATACTGCACATTTCTACACAAAGGCAATGGTAAGAGTCATGCACCCACTACCTCATTTCATTACCTTCTCCCTTGGCATATAATAAATTATCCAGCCTTAGTAAAATTTGTTTCACCTAAATGTCCAGTTCTGCTTATCTTTGAAGGAATAACACATATTTGTGTACCTCTGCTCAGAGCCCCTGCTCTTTACTTTCAGTGAAAACACACTGACAGGAAATCCATGTTACTTGGTGGTTTTGCTCCATGTTCCTTTGCTGCAGAGCACAAAATGCTTCACTTTCAGAGCTACCCTCTCTGAGCTCAGCCCTTAGCTGCCATTCCACATGATGTCTTTAGAGAGCAACAAATGCAGGCAAAATTTAAAACATCATGACTTGTTCATGAAAGACACAAAGATAGTACCTAAATCTTCACATCCCCTCATGCTTCAGTGAGTGAATAAGTTCCTCTTGCCTTGTATACCTTAGTTTCCCCACAGACAACAGTGAAAGTTCATAAGTGATGTGTGTATCCAGGAAAACTCTTCTCCCACTAATCCTTCCACCAGCCAAAGATCACCTGGCTCCAGTACATGGTTTATAATATTCCCATGTAGTCATTCTGCTACATAGAAAAGCAAGGAAATCCTTGACCATCCAGGTTTGTCATATTCACCTGTTTGGGTGATAAAACAATTTCTTCATCCAGCCATCAAATAACTTCATCTTTGGGCAAGAATTTGGGCACCAAACATGCAGATACCCAAAACAAGAGGTCAATGCACACCCAGCCCAGCACATCCAGGTGGCCTGGTAGGACTGCACCCCATGGAAAGGTTGTACCCATGTTGGACCAGTTTGAGGAGAACTGATGCCCATGGGATGGGACATTGCAGAAGTTCATGGAGAGCTGTCTCCTGTGGGAGGGATCCCACACTGGAGCAGGGGAAGGACTCCTCTCCCTGAGCAATGGCAAGAGCAACATGTGATGACCATAACCCCACTCCCCATCTCCCTGTACCACTGAGGGGGAGGAGGGGGAGCTGGGAAGGAGAGAGGGGTGAGGAGAAGGTGTTTTTAAGATATATTTGACTTCTCATTATCTTGTTCTGATTATTTTGGTAATAAACTCAGTTAATATCTACAAGTTCAATCTGTTTTGCCTGTGACAGTACTTATTACTCTCCTTATCCCAACTCATGAAGCTTTCATTATATTTTCTCTCCCCAGCCCAGCAGAGTGGCTTTGGTGGGTGCCTGCCACCCAGCCAGGGTCAACCCACCCCAGACTGCTCATGTAGGCAAGTCAGGACACACACCCTGCAAACAAGTAAAGAAAGGCCTGATAGACTCAGCTTGGTGAGTCCAGCTGGAAGGGCTCATTCCCATTTAACTGTAATTTATTCAGATACATCAGCAACTACACTAAGAACAAGACTTTGAAACTAAATGATTCTTTCACCCTTCACACTTCCCCTTTTTAAATTTTCTTTCTTTTTCCCCATCTCTTTTTAACACTTGGCTTTTTTCCTTGTCTGGTTGGAGCTAACGAGACCCACCTGACCCAGCAGCTCGTGTGAGTCAGCAGAATGACTTCCCACATCCCAACAAGGTTCAAGGGCCACAAATCTGCTATAAGGGTAGGAATACTTCATCTCCCAGGTGCTCTGGGGATTAATTAGCATTTTGAAATAATGTTTTGGGATCCTCATGTGCGAAGTGCTAGGGAAGTGGCTATTATTATTCTTGCAAACCATAATCCTGGATTAGTTAAAGCAACTAGTCAAGAAATCAACAGAATTTGTCAATGATGAGGTAAGGAGTTACAGCCAGTGACATTTCTAGGACAGAAAGAATGAATTTTCTAAACAATCAGTATGTGCTGCATAGAGTGAATAATTTGTAATGAATAATGTATGCAGTTAATTTAGCCTCTTTGCCAGCTTGCAGAAAGTCCATGCACAGAAAGATAATTTCCCGACCTTATTTCAGGAATTGAAAAAAGGAATAAAATGCAGTTTATTTTATGGATGTGTACTCAGCTCATCTCCATTTCTGCCTGAGATGTACTGACATAGTACAGAGATAGAGGCAGGTATAGGAAAGACCCCTCCTTCCTATCTGGGATGGAAGAGAGGAGGTGATTTGGCCATAGAATCTCCCATCCCTAATGCATGCTCAGCTTGTCACGCTCAAATCATGGCAAAATCTTTGCCCAGCAGGGTTTATGTGTTGTGTACACCCACGTACCCAGGCCATAACTCCTAAATGAATCCATGTGTGAAAAACAGAGTCACTGTCCTATGGGTATTTCAGAAAAAATATTTACATAATTTCTTGGCTGACCGTATGGCTGTCTGGTTATTTCACAAATTCTGTCCTGGTCATCACCCAGGATTGCAGAGGACAGCAACACACATCCTGTACATCCCTTCAGCTGCAGGGTGGGAATTGTGGTGGCTTCTTCTCCTGCTAATCCTGAATGTCAGACCTCACTTGCTCATGGTCAGAGCTGTAGTAAAGCTTGTGTTTCAAAGCTTATTAAAACGAGTGTCCTCATGTGGAAAAAAATAGAAGGGGAGATGCTAGATCCCCTTATTATAATTGATTTTTTTTTTTTCCTCTACGGATTTCAAACCATCAAACCTTGGAATTTCTCAGCTCTGGCTCACCAGTATCCAGGTGTGAATGCTCCAGAGCTCTCTCACAGAGCTCACACTGCACCCTGCATTACCTGAGGTTTCCAAACTTTGGGGGAATGTGGGACTGGACCAGCAGGCTCCCAGCCCCAGGTCAGGCACCACTTCCCACCTCTGCCTCCTCCCCAGGGATTGCTCCCCACTGCTGCTGCACCAGAGAGTGTCAGGGCACCTTGTGGCTGCAGCAAAGGCAGAACTGGTGAAAACAGATACTGGTTTCTCCTTTGTAGGTGGCATGGATTCATGTCCCTGCACTAAAACACACAGAATATGAATACTGAACAGTAAAGTAGCTGTTGTGTTGGCTCTCAGTGATGGTGCAGGCTCAGCTTTCATGGTCCAGGGTGTTTATGGGGATTTCTTTCAGCACAATGGAGACGTCTGCTCTTTTGTGCTGGACTCTGATTTCTTTCCAATACCCCTCCGTGCTGTTGTATTTGCAAAATATTTATTTAGAGGAAAACTGAAGAGAGTGCCTGAGTAAACACCACAAAGCCAGATTGTGATGATTTCACAGGAGAAAATGAAAGTCCTTGCTTTAGGATAAGAAATGAGCAAGGAGGTGGGGGAAAGAAGGAGGTTAAAAGTATTGTCCACAAAAAGGCAGATTTTGGAGGTGAGCAGGGAAAGAAGATCAGAAGAAAAATAAAGGTGTGTATTTGTGAACTAAAATGAATGTATGAATGTGTAAAAGTTGCCAGTCTGACATGGAGATAAATGTACATCTTTCTCTAAAGCTACAGCCAGCTCATCCCTTCATGCTACATTGAACACTGATGCACAAGAAATCCACAGTGTGTGTGGGCTCTCCCTGACAAGGACAAATGTAACTCTGTGAACAAGTCAGAACATGGGAAAGGAACTATTTAAGCCTAATTTTAAGCAGGGCCATCCCTGCTCCCTCCACACAGCTGGCACAGCTGCACAGAAGGATTTTAGCCAGCTCATCTGTGCCTTGTGGTGATCCTGAGACAGCATGGTGCAGACTAGAGGGAGAGCTGTGGTTTATGTGCAAAGGGAACAAGTTTCAGGGCAGAGGAGAATAATATTAATGCTCACACCTGCTGCAGTTTCCTAAGAGTGTGCATCCCTAAAACTCACATCTATCTACTTTCAACAAACTCCAGCTCTCTGACACTACAAATAGAAGCCAAATTAGCAGCCTGGGCTCCATGGAAATGTTTTTGAGAAGTTTTCAGGCGGGAGGCATTTTTATTGCTGTATAGTGTGATGTTGAGAGAATTTTCCTTTTCCTCCTTCTGTTTTTTTCCCCCTCTTTGTCTGGCACTCCAGTAATTTCATTACTTTCCTTCTTAGTAAATTCCTCCAGGTGGCAATGTATCAGACAAAAGGCAAAAAAAAATAGCTGTCATCCACAGAAGTACAGGGTCACAGTTTTTCCTCTTCTGAGTGACTCTGCAGTGTCACTGTGCAGACTTTTCCTGGGTGAGCATGTAGAAATGCATAATTAATTTGAGTTAATTCTGGAAATCGAGGACAGAGCTACAGGCACTGGAAATGCAGGATGCAGCTGCATTTGGAGTCTCCACTCTGAGGTCTCTGCTTGCAGTAACTGTACTGGGGTGGGAACCAGCAGGAGAGGGAAAGTTAATTCTTAAATTATTCTCTGTATCACCTTGATGGCATAAATTAGAAGAGCCTTAGGGTTGTTAAACTCACATTTCTGTGGAAAAGCCCATTGTTCACAGATGATGGTTCAAGAAAATGTATATAAAATGGCCATTACAACTTTAAACAGCAAATTACACCTGCAGTGGACAACATTTGTCAGCATTAAAAACTCCTCAGTCTCTCAGCTTCCTTTTCTTGGAAACTGCCATGGCTTTAGAGGGAAGGGCTGGGCTGGGGGTCAGCAGGACAGAGAAGTGCAGCTGGGTGCTGCTTTTTGGCAGGAATCCTACTGGGCATCTCCCAAGGCCACAAGCAGGCTGCACATGAGCATATTCCCTGTTTTTTTTGTGGCTGTTGCTCCCCTCCCGTGGGAAGGATTCCTTCCTGCAGTCACTGGAGCATAGTGTGATCCCCATGGGATCAGGGTGCATCACACACCCCCCCTCTTCCTGGGAGATGCTCGGGTACAATCACAGCTGTAACCTGATCCCCCAACATCTGGGCCATGTAGCTTTTCATACTCACTGCACCATGGTTGTTCTCAAAAAGAGAGGGGGATAAAAGAGAAAAGAGCCCCTCCGAGCATTTTTCAAGGTTAGTTGAAAGGAACAGCGTCCAACTCAGGTAACCCAGTTTCTGGAGAGGCTGCAGTCCTTATTTCTGCATATTTTCAGAAATACTTTGCAAATACCTTCCTGACTAATTGCAAGAAATCCTGCACTGTCCTCAAATGCCAGCTCTCATCTCCACTCAGGGACTGTCAAAGTGTCTTCGTTTTCTTTATTTCTGCACTTCAATTTTTCCAGGTGCACCTCACTGGATAATTAGGGAAGCATTTTTATTTCTTGTTAGCAGTCAGTGGCTCTAAGTGTGCTCAGGTTAAACCTTCCCTTAGTATATCTGCAAGTCCAGAAATTCTGTGCTGGTATCAAGCGTTTGCCTGAAACTTTTGTTTGTGAGGAAAATACCTGTAGCCAGAGGTTTTATTTAGAAATCAAAAATTCAGAGCTGTGCGCTGTCCAGTTGCACTGGTAATTAATTCCTCATTAATATCAGCACACATTTACTGATTAAAATCATTGCATAAGTCATTGATGTGAGGACCTTCAGG
Organism: Setophaga petechia; assembly: GCA_024362935.1. Taxonomy (NCBI): domain Eukaryota; kingdom Metazoa; phylum Chordata; class Aves; order Passeriformes; family Parulidae; genus Setophaga; species Setophaga petechia. The sequence goes on from JANCRA010000020.1 coordinate 3,082,462, forward strand.
GTCTCAGCTTGTCCCTGGTTCTGATGCCATTTGAGAGAGGTGATCAGCCAAGGTCCAGAGCACTGTCCAGGCTCCTTTGTAGGAGGAAATCCTACAAGCAACATAGGAGCTGCTGCCACAGATTATCACCATTTGTGCTATTTTCTTTTCAGAGTTGACAAAGGGAGTGTCATCTTATTCTTAGCCTTCCAGTCCACTTTCTTATAAGAAAAATTTGCCACTGTTTGTGCTGTGAGTGATGATTGTCCTTCTCATGGCTTCCCATGTAATGGTGAGCACTTTGTCATCTATAATAATAATGGCACTGAGAAGAAGAAAAGTCACAGATTATTCCCACGTGTGCTACATCTTCTAAACATGTCAGAATACATTTTCTCAGCCCTTATACATCTTCCACCATGGTCCAGCAAGCCCTGCAATACCTAAGACTCATCACCCATTTGTTTGCAACATCCACTGACCAAATACCATGGATCAGCTGGGCTGACTCAGAAGACCTTCAGAATAAAACCACAGAAATGTTGGATTCATAGTAAAGTCTCTGAAAATGCCTTATGTCACCCAAAAGTTTGGTTTCTTTGCCTCTGAGGTAATAGTGGCAGAGGAGAGTGCTGCACCCTCAGCTCTGCAACCTCAGAGGCATTTTCTGTGCCCAGAGCTTCTCTCGGGGTCTCTGGCTTCAGTCCACCATTATTCCTCAGATTTTCATGGCTTCATTTTATCCAAATTCTGTAACACCCTGGAAGATGTCAGGAGAGCTCTTCCGTTGTGCATTAATTAGTGGGGTGACAGTGCAGTATTAATTAGCAGAGGGTACTTACACATACAGCCTCTATACTCTGGAGGCCTAGTGTGAATTACAGAGACATCCCTGCAGCAGAGTTTATATTTTCCTGTTGAATGGAAGTGTCTTTTCCTCAGAAGCAGGCTGTTTCTCAGCTGAGCACAGAGGCACACTCTGTGAGTTACAAGCTGTTAGGAATTCAGAGAGGTACCGAGCCCTGCCTCACAGTTTTTCTTCACAGAGCATTTTTAACTGCTTCTTTTCAATCAAAACTGTCAAAATGATGTTGTAGAGCCCACAGCCCATGCAAAGTGAGTGTGTGGGGCTTCTTTACTACAGTGTCATTGAGCAGAAAGATCAATTTCTGTTTTGGCAGCCAGCTCAGCTCAGTGAAGCCAGGGGAAAAGTGTCATTGCTTTCAGCATGGATTGGATCAGGTGAGAGCTCTCTACATCTCATTATGCACTTCATTTCAGCAACAGGCCTAGACAGGCTTTTTATGGCTCTTTCACTTACTTTACACCACCAGCTGGAGGTCAGGACACCAAAAATCTCCATTTTGATTTTTTGATGAATTGTCTGGCTATTCCCAGAATACTGATCACAAAGTCAGGGCAATGTCTCTTCCAGAGCTGTGGGGGGCTTCACTGCAAGGAATCATCTATTCTGTGTTGTACCCTTTGCCACTGAGGTTTTCAGCTGGCTTGGGACAGAACCATGCTTTAATCTCAAATTAATGTCTGAAAATGTCCATGAGCCTGGATCCTTGTCCTAAATCAAAATGTTAAGAATTGTTTTCCCCATTATGTTTCTTCTCACTCTCCTCCCTATCTACAGAGAGCAGTGCAAATCACAGGGCTTGAGAGAGGCAGAAGGCACGAGACACAGAGGTGGCAGCTTTCAATAAGGTTAAGATGTGTAAAGACAAACTAAAAAGGTCAGAATTGCTCCTCTCTGAAAGAAAACAAGGAGAATATGCAACTGAGGTAAATAAAATCACATTGTACAGGTCAGAAAAGAGATTTGATTACTAAGAAGGGACCAAAAGCCAGCAGAGTGTTCTTTCCAAAGAATATATTATATAATGTATATTTAGCTTGTAGAACTCATTGCCACAACAGCACTCTCCAGATACAGTAGATAGACTTTAATAGCAAACAGGAGTTGTATCTTTACTCCTTTTTGGTTTGGAGGTGAAGGGAACAAGGAGATGAAGGGAAGGAAAACCCACTCTGTGTTGGTGACCTCATCCTCGGTCCTGAACTGAAAAGGAGGAGCTGACTGTTCTTCTGCCTTGAAGCTAAGATTTGGTACCCCAAAGTACAGGGATAAACAGATTCAGGGAATATTTCAAACCACAATTTTCAAGCCCGAAGATCTCCTTTTGGCAGTGCTCATGGAGGAAAGCATAAAGAGAGGCTCAGAGAAGGACAGTCTGACAGCACATAGCATGTATTAGCAAATACACACCCAGCAAGGCAAAATAACTGGCAGTAACTGCACTTGGGGGGAAAACTGAGCCCTTGCATGCACAGATGAAACAATTGTGAGTGCAGTTTCCCTGGATCAGTGCTCACAGCAACAGAGAGCTCCAGGCTGGCAGTGAGTGGTAACATCTTTGTGTTTGCAGCCTGTGGGGTTAATTTTCAGAGGAGATCTCCTGACCTTCAGATGGGCATGCCATTTGACCCAAGGAGTCTCCTAAAACCCACAGTGTTAACTTTTATTCAATATGTTCTCCACCCCAGCTTATGGCTGGGGATTTTGGATTCTTCAAAGGATTCCTGTAATCAGTGAGTGACAGGGGCACTGTTCCTTTGTGACCTTAGGTCCCCATTGACTGTGAAAGATAACTTTAACATCTCACTGTACCAAAATTATGTTCATCCTTAATTCTTTCCAAAGAGCAATTGTCAATTTCTATGGACTCTTGAGTAGCTCAAACACTTTTACCCCTGGCAATTAATTCAAAAGTATCAAGAGTTTTTTTAGGAGCTCTTAAGGACTATTATCTCTTTTTTCCACCAGGGAAAGGCCTCCAGAGAGAATTCAATGATACTTCCTACTTTGTGACAGTAATTGTGATTTCCACATTAAGAAAAATGAATTGTTGCCACTATCAGTAGCCCAAGATTGTAAATCAACACAAAAGCAGAGAAGAGGATGAGGTGATATGGACATTTCAGCCTGAAGGGTTTCTGAAGGACTGTCTTCAAAGTGAAAAATGAGGCATGGAGTTACAGATGGCTGAATTGCTGAGGATGGGCAGCAAAACCCACATCAGTGTCTGATGGTTTCTCAGTCCCACTCCACATCCAGCACCTTCCTCTCCATCCCTCCAGTCACACAAGGTGCCCAAGTTTGGGGTCAGGGAGTCCCTGGGCAGTGGGGAGGACACAGCCCAAGCTGCACTCTGGAATTTCCCTGTCAGACAGAGCAAATCCACACACTTGACTCAGAGGCTGATAATTACATGGATTTATATATTGGATTTATATATAAATAAAATTTACATATGTCAGCATGGATGGCAAAGCCAGAATGTTGTCAATGCTGGTTTTTCAGAGCTCACAGGTCACAGACACCCCTGTCCAACACCTCTGCCTCCTTGCACACACCTCCACAGGTGGCACAGAGCCCTCTGTAGTGACCCTGGTGGGACACTGTGCAGTGACAGGTATGCTCTCCTGTGATTGTCTTTCCCTCTCAGAATGGAGAGAGAAAGAGATTGCACCTCTGGATAATAATTGTCATCATTGTCACATTCCTTCTCACACAAAGCAAATTAATAATATTGCAGAATTCTGCCCTGAAACTTTATCAGTTCCTCCTTTGGATGTAATTGGCAGGGAAAAAAAAGGAGAGAAAGAGTTTACTGAAGGACAAGGGAAAGGCAGGTAATTGCAAATAAAATCCACTCTATGGTCTTGAAAATCCCAGAGGAGAAAGAAAATCAGGCTCTATATACCTTAGCTCATAAATTACCACGTCAGTCCCATTCGTATGACAACTAAGAGAAATTTTAAAAGACTAAAGTGTTTTAAAAGTCTTTAGCCGTGTCACCATCTTCCCAGTGATGTCTTCTCAAAGCACAGCTCAGAGGAACTGCAGCTCATCAGAAAAAACAAAACAAACCACAATTCCCAGTCTCTTACCACAGGTGACTGGGAAGGCACAATTCCTTAGCTTTTATTTGCATATGCATTTTAAAATCTTTCTTGAAATACTGGACCCATAAATAAACTTTTTAAATATTATTTGCAGCCAAACCTTTATGTTTGCATTACAGATCCTCTGATAAAGAACAATGCAAGTTTGTGTGCTCACTGTATTTTAAAAAGACACATAATATATATAAATCCAATCTATAAATCCATGTAATTATCAGCTGCCTCTTCAGCATTTGAAATAGAGAAATCAGTTTGAAGAATGCAGCACAACAAGAGTCATAAGAATTTACGCCAAGAATGATCTTTCTGTTTTTTCATATTAAAAAAACATTGTTTTACTTTTGGTCAAAACTAGATATATATCAAGTTTTTGTATTAATAAATTATAAAGGTGCACTACACCTACCATAAAATATCCATTAGCTTGAAGTAAACATGGGAACATCTAGAAAATTAGGCATTGAATCACCAGTAATTCAACTGGCCAAAGATTTTCAGTGAAATATTTCCTGACACAGAATGTCAAGAAATTAAATTATAAAACCTTTTGAGAAAAACTCTTGGCTTAAATGGTTCAGGTTTGATATGGAAAAAAAAATTACAGGTCATAGTGACTTTGACTTAAAATGTAATTGAAGTAGGTGGAAAAAAAATCAAATTGGTGAGACTTGGAACAAAATTGTCAGTTGGTCTTAACTTCTTACTGTTTCTTCTTTCAAATAGTAAGTTACAACCTGTTTTGACTTTTCCATTTTTTCCATTATGATTCAGCATAAGAATTCGCTGTGGTTCCAGAGGATAAACAAAAAACTAGGTACCTAGGCAGCCTATAAAATTTTGAGACTATTGGACATAAACAGGTTTTGAAGAGAAGTTGCAAAGCAGACTGAAGAAACTGATGAAGCACAGAAGGTTATTGATGAAGAGATAATGAAATCCTGGTCCCAAAAAATTGATTTTAAATGGGAATTTAATGGCACCGGATGGAGTACACCCAACAGCTAACTTTAGCCTAAGGAGATAGATTAGTCTTCCTGTATTTCCTCTTCATCTGGTTGGGAAAAGCAAAATCCTACATTCAATCATTCTCTGTGAGAGCTTAGCTGGAGCCTTCCTCTGTCCATTAACTCTATCACGCCTGGGGAGGCTGCCCTCCATCAGCACATCCCTGACCCCTGGCACCCCTCACCCATGGGCCACTTGCAAAGGAGCCTGTGCCTGCTGAGTGCAGGGCAGGCCTTCACTCACAGCTAGAAATAAAGATCCCTCATGAATTAAACCTGGGATTCCTGCAGATATCAGTCCTTTCACACCCAGCCTGCCAGCATGCTGTCCCTATCTTTTTGCTGGAGCAGAGAAAGATAACTGTCTCTGGGAAAATGTGTTGTGTTTTATATGTAAGTGCTCGTGGCCCCAGATATGCCTTCTGCACAGATGGACGACCTTGCACTATGAGCAGAGAGGACTGATGGCTGCAGCTGCTGTAGGAGTTCACTCTTAGTGACAGGAGCACAGCAGGAGCTTGGAGGAGTTGCTACTCTGGCTCCTCACATCTCTTTAATCATTTGATTAGGGCAGGTTTATTCAGATCTGCCTGCACGCCATGTGTCTCACTAACCCAAAAGAGGAGGGATGTTGATGCCTGGGGATAAAATCCTTTGTGTTCCACAGAAAACTTCTCCATGCTCCAATCTGAGCACGATTTCCTTCAACCTAAGTGGAGGAAAGTTATTAAGCTCTGGTGAGCTGCAGTTCCTCTGAGCTGTGCTTTGAGAAGACATGGCTGTGAGGATGGTGACATGGCTAAAGACTTCGTCTTTCAAAGTCTCTCTTAGTATCCACATGGATGGGACCGGCATGTGGTAATTTATGAGCTAAAGTATATAGAGCCTGGTTTTCTTTCTCCTCTGGGATTTTTCAAGACCATGCAGTGGATTTTATTTCCAATTGCCTGTCTTTCCCTTGTCCTTCAATAAACTCCTTCTCTCCTTTTTTTTGCTTTTGCCAATGGCATCTGAAGAAGGAACTGATAAAGTTTCACATCAGAATTTCTTAAGTAAGCTCCAGGCCAGCTCTAACACCACTGAGCACTCCCTGCACAGAAGAAGCTGCATGAGTATTAACATGACAACTCACATCTGGTGTCAAAAATTAAAAAATAACTTGTCTGTCAGGGAGTGCAGGCAGAAAGACAAGAGTTAAGTGTTTTTAAATCACATTATGTCAAGCACAGTTGCTGTCACAGTTCAGCTGCAAAGAGACACGGACTTATCTGCATTTGCACCCTCTCCTGCCCTCACTGAGCTCTAGGACATGATCACCTGTCCTAATGAGATGCCCTGCAACCTTCAAACCTTTATGGCATTTTTCAGGCCATTTCCATGCTCCTTGAGAAAGCCCAGTCCACCTGCAAAAGTATGGAATTAAAGCATGAGCATAATCCCAAAATTATGTATACAGAAATGTGTTGTATTGCTCCCTGGAATCCTCCATTTTCAAACCAAATTGAAGAAGACAGTCTTTCCTGAAGTGGGGTTTGTTGTAGGCATCTTTTTGTGAAATTTTTTTCTTGGGATTTTTTTCTCTTCTGAGAAGCTGAGGTCTCAGAAACAAAATGTAAACAATGGTTAGCTGCTGCTGTGGAATGCATCAGGTAGATTTTTTATTAGCCCATCTTAGATGTTTATAATTAATGGCCAATCAAGACTGAGCTATATCAGACAGAGTCCGAGAGAGCTGCCTTTTGTTATCATACTTTTCTATTCTATTCTTAGCTAGACTTCTGAAATAAACCTTTTTCTTCCATTTCTTTTTAGTCTAGTTATAATGTAATATATATATATATCATAAAATAATAAATCAAACCTTCTGAACATAGTCAACACTCTCGTCTCTTCCCTCATCCTGAAAACCCCTGTGACCACTGTCACATGGGTTTCCATCTGAAGAACAGGGTAACACAATTTTCCCCTCAGCAAATGTATAACCCAAGACAACAAAGCATCAGGAAGAAAGGCCTGTGGCTGATTCTGTGTGAAATTTCTCTGATAGTCCTGGATAAACAGGGAAAGGACACTGAGATTTCAGACCAAGTCCATGATGAGCCCCAGCAAAACCCATATGAAAGCCAATACAACTCAGCTTTTGGCCATACTCCTTCCAGCTGCTTTAAATTCATGAGCACAGTGTCACTTACACATTGAGAAAAGGCTAACTTTGGCCTTTTTTTTTTTTTAATTAAATTTAGTGAGGCAGAGCTGGTCCATGGTGCTGCAGGAAGGTGCAGAGGTGCAAGCTCAGTGTGTGAGTCAGTGGGCATCAGCCCTGACTTCAACAGACCTGGCCCACCTCAGATGGGAGGCAGCCACACCGGATGGAGGAGCACCTGGGGAGGCACTGCAAGGCTCAGAAAATTTCAGGGCTCAATCCCTGGTGTCCCCAGGCTCCCCAGCAGGGCTGGAGGACACAGGCAGTGAGCTGAGCCCCCAAGGGGACATTGGCCTTGTTCCCATGGGGGAGGTGGCCAAGCCGCTCTAGCAACACCAGAGGAAGATGTCTTAGAGACAAGTAGGAAATCACTGGCCAGCAATTTCCATTCCTACCCCTGAAAGGCAGTTCTTAATCTGTTCCTTGAAACTCAGATGTTAATATCTTAAAACACATGAATGCTAGCTATTCTAAGTCTGAGGAGTATCCTTACCATGCAGAAATCCTGAGTGCTCGACCCTCCCAGTGCCTTGCAGCAGAGACTTCCATGGTTTAATTATCTCCTGTGTGAAAGGAGTTTTATTTGATCAGTCTGGAAATTGCTACATTTCAATTTACTTGCATTTTCTCAGCCACTGCTGTTACACTAGATGACATTTATTATGTCTTTATCATGCTCTCCTTCATTGGTTTCCTTTCTAAGGTGAACAGATCCAGCATAACCTTTTTCATAAGAAACATTTTCTCAAATAGTGCCCAAAAAAATTTTCCTTCTTCCTCTATGAATGTCTTCTAGTTTTCCTTAAGATAGAGCAGCTATTACTGTAAGGACATTTGAGGTAAGGCTTTGTATTATTTTTCTTACTATTCTCTTTCTACTCCTCATCCATTATGTAACATTTTCTTTGTTTTACTGGGCTTCAATGGCATACTGAACAAGTGGGATACAAGCTCCCATATCTAACCAAATATCCTGATTTTAAAATTGTTTAAAACCTGTAAACTGTGTAGAAATTTGAAAACAAACAAAAAAAAAAAAGCCAAAAAAGCACGTCTGTGTTATCACAGTATTACAACGTTGCTCCCTTGTGATACCAACAATTATACCAAATCTTATAGCAATTCCCAAGTGAACTTTGCCATTCTGGGTAATTTGGTTCCATAGCCCATCCCTTTTGAGGTGTATAAAACCTTTCAAGTTGGGGAACAGGGTAGAGATATGGGAGAAAGGAAGGCTAATTATTGCAAGAGATGCCTTATAAAGAGGTGGTGGCTTCCCATCATAGCTAAGTTCAGACAATGTTGGTGTGGCCAGGCACATCTGCAGGTGCTCAGGTCAGTAAGCAGAGCTGGCCCATTGGACAGCCACAACACAAATTAAAATAAATTCCCACAAGACACATAAAAGGCTAAAAATTTACTGCATTTATTGTCTCTGTCCCATCAGTTGATCCCACGGTGCTGTGTTTGCCCCAGCTCTGTTTTAGTCCCTATAATGAGAGCCAAGGGACAAATTTCAGTGCAGAATTAAGATCTGCTCATGAAAGCCAGAAACTGAATTTAGTATCCTACCCATGTCCAGAGAAATTGAGTCTGGAGCCCACAGCTTTGTATGCTGGGCACTGTCCCCTCCCAGGTGGCACTGATGTACTTATATGAAGACATGAATGAAACAAAGGTGTGATCTGAACTAAAAGGAAAATTATAAGTTGGATATTTTTCTACAAGTCCAAACAGAATCCATCAGGGAGGGGTAGAGAGCCTTTCCTAGGAAAGCATCTCCTCTAGAATTGGTTTTACTCTCAGCTAGCTGATCTATGAGAACAAAGCTATTTATGGCTCAGTCAGAAGTGAGGTTGGAATCCACATCTGCTACCAACTTCTTGCATAAGCTGAGTACTAACAGTGTCATTGTGTTCCACAAGCTTTTGTGCTTTTTGTTAAATTCCCTACATCCCTGGGGCATCAATCATCAGCAATGGTGCTGTAAGTGACACATTCCTTCAAGCCAGGAGAAAGGCAGCAATGTAGGGAGAGTTGGGGTGAATATCACCCCTATGGGCAGCTCAGAGCAGGGACCCTGGCTCTGCAGCTGGGTGAGCCCCAGAGGGGTGGTGGCAGTGGGGAAAGGAGCAGGCACAGCTCCTGATGTCACTCCTGACATCGTCTCCTGCCTGGGCAGCTCAAGCCACAGCAGACAGGAAAGGGGATGTTGGTCTGTCAGATGTCTTGCTGGCAGGATTCCCTGTTTCCCATCAACCCTCTCATATTCTTTCCTCAGACAGCTTGTATCTGCAAATAGGAATCTCTTGGCAGCTGATAATGAGCTGGGCTGGAGCTTTGTGATGATGGCAAGATAGAGAGAGGTGAGACAGGAAGATCCACACATCTCAAGTGCTGTAAAAGTGTTCTCTGCACTCACTCAAAGCCATGTTCCACATCCCCAGACTCTGGACACTGACCAGAAAAGGAGACTCTGCTGGGGAGGGAGACTCAAAGCTCAGCAAGTCACTTGGGGAGTGACAGTAGATAGACAATTTCCACCAAAGAGATAAATTTGAACCTTATTTTCCATCCCTCTGCCAGCACTGAAGGGTGAAGATTCAATGATCCATTGTATCCTCCTTTGGATGCCCTCACAGAGGAAATGTAGTGGTCCAAACATCCCAGTTCTGAGCCATGTGCAATCCTTGCTGCCTGTGCAGGCTCTGAAGGGGAGCCAGTCCTGGAAAATTGATCTCTCCCTCCCTGCTGCTAATGCTAGGGTTCAGCCAGGAGCCTGAGGGAAGGAGTGTATGGGAGTTTTGAGGTATTTTTGCTCCTACACTTCTTTAGATATTTTTGCCATGTCCAGGTTGTGTCTCAGGGACAAAACTGGAACTGGCACCTGCCACCAGCAGGTATCAGTGTAGATGCACTGCCTTTGGAAGGCAGGCTGCAGGACACCAGAACCTGTGATCATTTTTGCCTTTCCCTTTGTTGTAGGTTACAATATTAAGATATGTTCTATTCCCATCCTCAAGGGCTACTGAAACCAGGAGGGGCATTGTTTTTTCGTTAGCTCCTGTTAATGGGCCCATCAATGCCTTGCCCATGACTCAGAGATAATTCCCTCTGGGAGCCATTTCTGTTTAATGGAACCTCCACATGATTCATGGAATGCTACCAGCCCATTGTGAGATGCTCCACCCAGGGGGGAGGAGCTAAGCATCCCCACCTGGATATCATCTGGGATTTGGGACAGAACAGGGAGTCTTTCCACTGCATTCCCAGAGGAATGGCTGTCTTTTCTACTGGATCTTTTTTCCCACTGGATCCTCAGAGGAAGACTACACTCTTTCTACAGGATCACTGCTCCAACTGAACCACGTCTGCCATTTGAGGAGGGCTGCAGCCACCAATCCAACTGAATTGCTACCAACACCCTGACCAACAGGCTGTCAGGTTGTATTCTGACTCTGTCAGTGGTTTTTCTTTTGTATTATTGCATGTGTTTTGGTTTTCTTTTCCCTTTTTCTAATAAATTGTATTTCTGATTTGGTGTCTCTCAATGGTTTTGCTTTCAAACCAGAAGAACCTTGCAGGCCCTGGCTGAGTTCAGACACCACAAGCCCCACCTGCTCTTGCAGCATGAGACACCATGAAATGTGTCCTCACTTTTTTAGTGCAGCCCCAGGGTTTAAGTCTGTGCCTCACTAAGGAACCCTCTGAGATGTTATTTTGTCCCAGAGCTTAGGAACAAAATCACAGAATACAAAACAGTGCAGTGCGTGTTGCACTGGGATGGTGGCATTTCCTACTCTTCCTCACTAAAGCTACAGCCTTTCTGAGGAACTTTCCTCTCGCTGTGCAGAGGGAAGAGATTGGGATGCAGGGATCACAGACTTGACATCTGAATATATGTGTTATGTAACGTGAAGAGGACTGTGTCACCTGTGGAATCTCCCCCACCCCCTTCTCCATCTCATCATTCCTCCTGAAGGGTCCTTTCAGGAGGGATGCCAGAGCACCTCATCTACCATGAATCAGTTCTGTGACATCTTCACAAAGGCATTTGAAAAGGGGTGCAAGACACCAGGTCACCATTTCTCCATGTCTGGTATGAAATTCTGGACTTACCTGTGCTGTGGAAAAAGTGCACCCTTGTGGGATCCCCTGAATGCAGCTCAGAATTATGTTCTCCATACTTGCACTGCTTCACTGCTCTGGTGTAGCAGCCAAAGCATCTCAACGGCAGCTGTGGGGTTCTGCCTGCAGGGAAACTCTGTGTGCAACCCTAAATCCACCCTGGAGGCCCCTTCTGCACAGCACTGTGGACCTGCCAGTGTTATGGGCCAGATGAATCTGACATCCAGGTATTCCCATTTCCAGGAGAATAAACTTACACTAAAAGCTGAAGAAAAATTTCAGAGCCTGAAACAGTAGTTTGATTTTCCACCCCATTCCTGCAGAATTCAGGACCCTCCCATAACCTGTTTGTACTTCCCCACTGTGCAAGGTTTTTACTTCACTTGCTGGAGCAGGGCTCACAATGTTGTTGCAGCCTGTTTGGGAGGGTATCCACAAAGCTGCATCCCTCTGGCTGCCAGATGCTCATCTGCACAACCCTCAGCCTCAAAATACTTCCTGCTGCCTTCTTTGGCTCACAAGTAGTTCTCTGTTATGATCCATAACTGAATCCCAGAATCATTTAGGTTGGAAAAGACCCTTAAGATTTGGATGCCACAAAGATGGGAACTGTTGCTTGTTTAAATAGTCTAAAATGGGGTTTGGTTTCTTCCTAGCCTTTGTCATTTACCTTAGCCCACTCCCACATTTTATTAGCCAAGTTGAACCACTTAGACTCAGCCATGAAGTGCCACCTATCTGATGGTTTTCAGTGCAGAATTGTCCCTGGGAGCACGTCCTGTTGGCCTTTCATGTTGTAAAACAATTGTGTGCAATGCTGTGAGGCCACAAAGAGCCATGATGGATAACTGGTTGTTAATCCGAGTTTTCCCAGCTAATTTAGTTCCTTCAGCAACATGAAGAAAAATGCTTTGAAGGGATGTACTCCAAACAACCACTGTCCCCTGTTGGCTTTCTTCAGTGTTGGAGAGACATTTATTACCCTTTCCTAGAACAAAATGTGGTGTTAAATAAAAAAGCTGTGGTTCAAATGGTCATAAAATGTATTGGGACACACTATGGATTTAATTGATTTTAAAGCTTAGATTTAGGAAAAAATTATAGTCAGGGACTTCATTTTTCCAAAAGCTTGGCTTAGTTATTTAATATTGATTTTAGGATTATGATAAAATACATTTCTATTGATTTCTGTGAGGAAAAATTCATCACTGCAAGAATGTCTGGTTCTATCTGCTGGGTGGATGAAGATGTGCACAGATCTTCCTGGCTCAGGTCTTTGCACACACACTGCAGTTGAGTTGGGAGGATGAAGCAGAATCACAGACTTCATGTCTCAAGACAAAGCAAAATAACCCATGAAAAAAAGAGCAGAGACCATTCTGGTGTGCTGTGAATCTTGTAAATAAAATGTGGTTGATTGGTCTCCCTTGTAGGAAAAGAGAGCTATAATATTTGCATATCTTTACTTCAGTCAATTTGCCAATCTGTTTGGCAATTCTACCTTAAAATATATTCTGTTACAAAGTTAAAAATAGTTTTATAAAAGATGTGTCACTTAATTACATTCCTCTGGGCTAGACTGTAACACTTTGAGTTGTTACTTAATATAAATTGGGACAGTGAGCTTCTTCATTTTCATTTTTAATAGTACATTTCTCAGAATGTCAATCTGATCTTGATTCATAGTAGGTAACACCCAATTATGGCAATAATTCTGATTTAATCAACAGACTGGCAAATGCCACTCAACATAAGTAAAAAGAAAAATTTCTGGACAATAATGCATGTAAAGTGAGTTAAACAGGGAATAAAATTCAGCAGTGGCAGGCCAAGCTAAGCTAGGAAGATATTCTGACTTTCAAAGCAAAATATATTGATGCAAAGTCAAGATGATTTTAAAAAGCTGAAATATTCAAAGGATGGAAATGCCCAGATTATGCATTCCAGCAGCTTCATCCCTTCTCTGGACTATATTAAATGGGCATGCAAGAAAAGATAAACTATTAGGTCTTGAGCATATTGTGGTAGTACACTCTACCTAGTAGGATGTTTTTCATTCATTCATTCATTCATTCCTTAAGGAAAACATTCTGCTAAAATTCACTATAAACCAAACCAGACTAGTTGATTTATGTGAGTCTAGAGCTGCTATTCTTCACCAGGGGACAAAATAAGTAGGAACACCCGTGTTTCTACCTTTAGATGTCTTTACAGAAGCCCTGAGTGGTCGCTGCTCACATTAAATTCACCTGTTGCCTTTGAGGACTGCAGCCACAGCATTATTTTCTACTGTATTTGTAAGCTGGGAAATAAAATCAAGGTATCACCTTGTGACATGCTGGCTTGGGTACATGTTTACCACAGCGCTTTTCTGCATGTCATATATTAGCCTTGCTCACATAAAACACCATTCCCTGTGGAGGGGTACTTAATGAAACTGTTTCATTAACTTCTGAAGTCTGAGTTGGAGTTTTGGGGATTTTTTTCCCCTGCCTCACAGGCCATATCTGGCTGTTTGACAGCAAGAGTGTTTGTGCAGTACCAGAGCCCTGATCATTAGCACTGGCAGGTCCTCCAAAGCTTTTTGTTTAAAATTACCTCCTGTGCAGTGCTTTGAAGCAAATATCACCGTTACTTGTATTGATTCCAAATGTCATAGAAATCTAGTCTATGACTCTTTCAGATCTGAAGGTTAAACTTTATGCCAATGGCTAGAAATCTTGATGGCAGCAGCAGGAGCGTGAGCAGAATGAGTTAAGGCCATCAGGGACTCCTGAGCAGATCATCCAGGAGGGGAGGCTCCAAGGACCCTCTGCACTTGGACAAGAAAAGGATTATAGAAGTAGTATTCTGCCACAGCCCTCTCTCACCTAAAAGGCTGATTGGTAATCAAAAAGGACTACCCACAGAATTGAGGAAACTGTAAAGCTCTCATGGTTTCTACCAGAGAAGCCTCATGCCAAGCCTGTTGCTGCTGCTGCTCAGGAAGGAGCCCCACCAACCTTCACAAGCTCTGGCTGACACCGCAGATGACTTAAGGACTCAACAACATTAACTGCTGGGAGAAAACATCACTCTGTTAAAGCCTGTCCTTGCAAACCCAGAAAATATCAACCAATTTACAAGTAGCTAATATCAGCATATCCTCCAAAATCCAATTAGTGGCTGTAACCTTGAGTTTTATCCTTGTCCAAAAATATATCTTGTTCCTTTTCACGGTGGGCTTGTGCTCTACCCCCTCCCCAACACACATGCTTCAGTGGCTGACTTTTCCCATCCATGCCAAATTGAAGGCTCTTTTCTGTGAGGTAATTTTGTCTGAATTGCCTGTGCACCCACCCATCTCATCCCAATTTTAGTCCATGGCATCTTGTTTTCAAATTAGTTGCTATCTTAAACAGCTTACTGCCTTCAATCTGTTCATTTCAGGATTTTGTTTACCTCCCTCACAATCTCCCATTTTACCTCATTTCTTCCTCAGGCTGCAGAGGCCAGCACAGGCTAATCCCTCCTCATAACCCAAAGCCCAAACCTCCAGAGTATTTAAGATTTTCCTCCATAACACCTTTTCAATTTCAAACCTCTAAGCAATTTTACTATTGCCCAGAATAGCACATAATATTTATATTTTTCAAGTTTCAGTACAGAAAAATAACCTTTACTTATTTATGGTATATAATATCCCTTTTCATGGAAGTTTGGGGTGCTTCCTCCACAGCTGTGGCTCTGTAAAAACATTCAGACTCCTGTAAAAACATTCACAGGTACCATTTTGTCACTTGTTTTTTTCAGTAGACCTTCTCCTTGCCATTGAATTGGGAAAAGAATCCAATTCTCTGACTACTCCTTCCCCCAGTTTCTTGTTCCTTGTGTTTTTCACTTTTTTATGTACAAATGTCTGCAGCTCCTTCCAGGATACCAATCCCTACTTTGTCCTTAACAAGCCCCAGAGACAATAAGTGCTGATTGCAAGTGAGATATCTACATGAAATCAGTCATGTGGTCTACCCTTTAGTCCTTTTCTCTTCTTAGGTGAAAAATCAAAGTCTTCTCACATATAATTCACAATGAATGAAATTCACTGCTGAGCAGGCCTACCCAAAGGCTGTGCAATGCAGAATTGCCTTTAAAGCACTGTTTTGAAGGTTTCTGAGAGCTTAGGGAAGCGAAATGTCACCGTGCCAGACCTTCTGCTCAGGGATGAAATTTCACTCTTTGTGAATTTCAAAGTTTGATTTTTATTCATGTGCTGATTGTTCAAAAGAGCTTGAAACATGGGTCATACCTATGCATTCCAAGGGGTTGTTGCCTTATCAGTAGCAAAAATATGCAGAGATATCATTATGCAGGGCTTGTTCCCTCAAAGAACTCAATTATTGATTTACTCATGGATGATTAGCAGAGATAGTGGTTGAAGTTGTAAATGCTGCACTTTTCTGCTGGAGCAGTAGACACAGGTCACTCTCTTATTCCCCCTTCCTGATGGGATGAATCCCAACTCTACTGAGACTTTTAAAGCTGAATCTTTCTAGAAAGACATGCATTGCAGAAAGGTAAAGACTCTTGACATTATTCTCATGCCTAAAGTTTTTCAAGCAATTCACTTCTTAGGAATTCTGAGAAATGACTTAAAAGGGGCATTGACTAAAACCCAGAGCTTTGACTCACATAAATGTGTGTGGATGGATTTTCACCAGCTTTTACCTCAACCACATATTTTACATGAATAAATAGAAGATCCTCTGCACAGATGTAGTTGCAGGGAGGTTAATGCTTTGCACATTGTTCTTGCCATCCACTCCATGAATGTTTTATTGTTAAGATTACAGCTGCACAAACCTTTCAGGAATCCTAGCCAAGCTCCCAGATTTCTCTTTCAGACAAATAAATTAATGTTTTAGGAGCAGGACTGAAAGAAAAAGATCCCAACAGTGTAAGGCAGGGTTGGGACTGAGCACAAAGGACAGCAGTGACAGCAGACAGCCCTGAAGCTCTCACAGGCCCCAGGGGGAAGGAGGGAGGTCAAGGGAGATGAGCAGCCCAAGGATTTCCTTATTCTCTCCATGTGAATGTGTGGAGAATAGGCATTGTTCCTCAGGATCACACAGCTGGATAAAATCTAAATGGGAACAACTTTAGGGTTTTCCTGCTCCCAACTCCCCTATCAGTG
Source organism: Setophaga petechia (assembly GCA_024362935.1). Lineage (NCBI taxonomy): Eukaryota > Metazoa > Chordata > Aves > Passeriformes > Parulidae > Setophaga > Setophaga petechia. The sequence continues at coordinate 3,098,921 of JANCRA010000020.1, forward strand.
TTTGCTAACACCTCACATCCATAAGGCTGAGCTGTAGGAGCACTGCACAGTTTACATCATTATTATCTGTTCAGACAGCTTTCATAAATCAAAATGGACTTTAAAATTGCCCACGTCTATTTAAAATTTTGCAAGGCCTTCCACAGAGAGCAGCAGAAAATATTTTTTCTCCAGCATAGCTAAAGAAGGATTTTTACATTGGGCTGTGTGTGTGGGGTTTTCCCTCAGCCTTTTTCCCTTTTCTTCAGGTCAAGATCTGCTCCCAGATGGCAATTTTTCAAGGAGCTCTCCTGTTTTGTGAGCCAGAGGTGGTTTATTGACTTGGAGCAGGTCTGCCCCTGCCTTGCCCTGTCCCTGCAGGCCTTGTGGCTGATCCCCCTGGCACATGCTGGGCTCTGGATTCCACCTCCCCTGAGGCTCTAAGGCAGAGTTCTCAACCCTGCTCATGCAGTGAAGGCTTGGCCACATTTTTTGGGCTGGACAAATGCTGGAGTCTGAGATAATCTTTGCTTTTGTTGCTCCACACTTCCCAGCCCTGATGTGAATGACTCACTCGTACAGGGATTCCTTCAAACAGATTTATTTGACTTTCTGGCACCAGCAAACATGTGTTTATGGACTGAGGTGCTCCTTTGGCTTTAGTACATGCTGTGAAGCAAAGGTGTCCATCCTCTGAGCCTTGTGACAGAGGAGGGATAACTCCTCCACCCACTGCTCCCCCAATCAGGTAGATGCTGTGTCCTGGAGTTAACTCAGTCTCTGGCAATTCACTTCAGTGCCTGCTCCCTTTGCCACTGGCTGTCTTAGACCTTGCTGCAGCGGGAGAGTACCAAGCACTATCCAATACAATGGAAATAGCTTATAATACTTTCCTATCATTTATAAACTAAAATATAAAATGTAAAATGCAAAATATAAAATATAAAATATAAAATAAATATAAAATATAAAATATAAATTATAAAATATAAAATATAAAACATAAAATGTAAAATAAAATATATTATATAGTCTATATTCTATATTCTATATATTATTTATTATGTAATGTATACTATATACTACATAATATGTAATATAATTATAGTTTATATATTATAAATTATAATCCCCTCATCCTTAGTATCAAACTCACTGTTTCCTCCAGGAAAAAATTGCAATATACCAGTATTGCAATGGAACGTTTGGTATGGCAACCAGAGTCCAGCAAATTTGAACCCTGCAACAATATGGATTATTAATGCCTGGGAAAATCAGTCTGGAAATTTGTTTCCAACCAAAACCTCACACTCCTTTGATCAAAGCTTGCTCTGCAGGTCCCATCAGGTATTGCCAGCCAGCAGATCCTGGGCCATACTGGGGTTCATTTCCTGGGATGCCTCAGGTCCTTGTCAGTAGCTGCAGGTAAAACTTTTGAGTAAATTCACTCATATAAAGCTAGAACTTGATCAAAACTTCTTGTAAAACCAACAAAGATTGATTTTACACCTCAGTTGGTGTTGGGTCAATTTATCACTATTCTTAGCGTTCTCTTTATAGCAATATTGTATTTTTAAAAGCAGCTGGTGTGTTTTTCCTAGGTTAAATGTGTATTGTTTTTGCAACATTGCAACATTTTGGAGGTTTTGAAACTTACTACTTTTAGACACTGTTAGGAATGGCCAGAAGAGTGCTCAAAATATTTGTTTGTTTGCTGTATTGATTTCAGCAATAAACAAGTCAGTAAAAGCTGATGAAGGAATTCATATATGTTATGTATGAGTTATAGACACTTCCAACATTTTTCTTTCTAACTCACACCTCAATAACATTACAGAAAATGTATTGTGTCAGTTTCATTAGTCTTTGCCTTCTCCTTCCAGAAATATGACGGAGGTATTGATTTTACCAAATTAAAATATAATCCAAATCTTCGGCTCTATGAATTTATCTATATTTTTTTTAGAGTGCACTGGTTTTCTAACTACCATCAATTTTGTCCCCTGACATGAACTTCAAACACAAGTATATAAAAATGATCTATTGGTTTCTCATCTAAGTGGCTGTTTAGAGCCATGTTATTGTCTCTGGAGTCTGTAGTTTGGCTAACTCTGATTAGGCAGGCTGGGCCTCAGCTCCATAAGTCTGATGACTGCTGCTAAAAGGGAGTTGTTCATTTTCTGGCAGTAAATATTGAAATGAAACAAATACAATCTGTAATAGAATCAAATGTGAGCACAATGAGTGCACAATTCAATTTGGATTTAATATAGCTGCTTAATCCTGTTAAGGGGTGCCCTCACGAGAAAGATGCTTTAGCAGCCCAGAGCAGGACTCAAAATGTGAGAGGAGGCTGTTAAAAATGAGCTTGTGGGGCAGAAGGGATGAGGGGGGTCAATAAGGGGTGACAGGGGTCAATCAGCTTTTGCACCACAGACCCAAGTCTGAGCTCATGGAGAACGTGGAAAATGTAGCAATCCCCAGTGTAGGAGAATGCTTTGTGTTTCCTCTCAATTCTGATGGTTGTCAGAGAGATCCAAGGTGCCAGGAGAGGTATTGCACCTATCTGGATACAATTCCCACTTTTTGTGCTGTTGCTGTGCTGAAAATGTCCCAAGAAGCCAGACTCATCATTACATGAAGCAAAGGGAGCTTCACCTGTGGTAGAAACAAGAAGAGAAAAACACTAGAAATGAATTGTCACTATACAGAAGTAGATGCAGTCATTAATTTTTGTGGAGCCATTGGTTCCATTTGGGAATTATTAAGTCTTGCAAGAGGCAGCAAGAGTCCTATGCAGTTATATAATAAATTCTATTTTTCAAGATACAGTCCTTAAACTTAAGTCACATTTTTCCCGCAGGAAATGCACTTTTTTTTTTTTTACAGACACAGAACATCTTCCACCGGAATTCACTGTGGGGAACAGGTGGTGTCTTATCACTCCAGGAAGACAAGGACACACTGTGCCCATAAAACAGACTATGGAGCTAGCTTGGAGGAAATTATCTGGGTTATTAGCATCAGGATGTGGAAAAACACAATTCTCTACTTCAGAGGCTGGCACTGCAGAAAAAACTAGGTCACTAAAATCAGCCTTTGCTGTATCATTCCTCAGTTATCCCACAAAGCCACTGTTCTTTCCTGTCTCTGTTCAGATTAACTCCTCATATAAGAGACATCAGCCAAGAAATATTTGCCACCAAGTTCTGGAAATGCAGGCTTCTTTGTGCTCCACAACACTTGATGTATTCCCCACTTCCCCTGTTTTGAAACGACCTCCCCTGAATCATCCAACTAGCCACATTCTTGAAAGTTTTACTAAACTTTATTTGCAGTAAAAGCACTGGCAGAACAGTCCTTGTCCAGTTTATTTGTATCCAATTTGCTGGGACACTGGTTTCCAGAACTTAATATTTCTTTTATTGAACTCTAAAACATTCTCCAGACATGTCCAGGCTCCTCCATAGTGTCCATAAATCCATCAACTATGTGCTGTATTTTACTTATTTTCTGTATTCTTCTCAAAAGAAGTCTTTATGTGTCCAGTTTCTATGGATCACACACTGAAAGCAACTGAACTCTACTGATTTCTAAACCTGGTTTCCTTGATGGGACAGTGCTCAAATGGTGTGGTTGTAAGGCGAAGTTGTGAGGTAAAAGTTCATTCCCTGCTCCTTAGTGTCCAAACTGGAGAAAGTTGTCTCCTCTCCATGTGAGTATTCATGAGCAGAGCATTGGTTAGAGTGTAGGTTTGGCCCAGGAGCAGACTGAGGGCCTCTGTACCTGTGCACACACCCTCTGAGCTGTCCCAGCTGGCTTGTGCTTGGTGTCCTAGGAGCTCCAAACACGATTCTTGAGCGTGGTGCAACAGCAGTCATGATAAAACTGCCCTTTTTGTTCAGTGGGCCTGTTTCAAGCAGATTTCCTGGCTGTGGATAGAGCTGGGTTCCTGCCTTGGACGCTGGCACTGGGCACTTCCAAAGGTCCTTGACTTCCCAGAAACTCAAATTGGATGCCTGTGGGAATACTCTTCCACTTCCACTGCATGTCAGGCAAACTCTCCACCTAAGGCCATCTCTGCATTTGCACCACCCTTAGTTTTCCCCCCAGAATAAAAAAACCTTTATTTTGATTTTAGTGGGTGATGGTGACATATATGTAGAGTGGAAGGTTACAAAACTGGTCCTGGAATCAGGGGTGAGTTACCAGCAAAGTAACACAATTACAACAATTTTTTCCTCAGTTTTGCATGGAGTAATCTGAAGGGGAAGCCGTTGAGGGAGCATTAACACCATATCTCAAACAGCCACTTCTGCAAAACCATTTTTCAGAGCAAATTCACTTGTCAGTGCCTCTTCATTTTAAACCCAGTGTTGGTGAGGAGGTGTAGATGGAAGGAACTGCACCCTTCAGCCTGGAGAGGTCATGGTAGAGCTGCATTTTGGGACCTTGTGGACTCGGTGGCCTGATCCTCAACCAAGTTAAGAGCTCAACAGAATTACAGCTTGACATTATCATGGCATTGAGGCATTCAGATGGCACCATAAATATACATACTGCTCCAGAGAATACAGATAGACATATCCTCTGCCCTAAAGACCTCAGAATCTGAATAATGAAGTAAAATTGCAACCAGCACTTAATCTATTGAATATCTCTCATTGCACAGCAGACCCTCAGCTGCTTTAATAACAAGGTTGTATCACCTAATCTCATGCACTGAATATTTAGTGTGGAATTAAAGAATTCTAGGTATTAAGTGGTTAATACCATTTCCTATCCATATCACATACATACTGAAATAATTTCTACATGGACTGCTGGATTAAGAAACATTTATTGTCATATATCCAAGTACAGCTTTCATGTTTATTATTGTGAATGAAGTACAAATGTTGGAAAATACACTCAAACCATTGTTGCTCTAACCAAAGGAAGATGTTTGGGGTTTTAATGATGCCAGAAAACAGGGAATAGCTTCTTCTAGAGTCTTCTGTCTTGCTGTCCAGGGGAAAAAAGTACATTTCATCTCTTCTAAGCAGCAGGTCAGAGATTCTGTCCCTGGTGTCATGTCCCCTACAGAGAACAGCAAACCCCTACAAAGAGTAGGGTGGGGTGCACAAGTCAGTTCTGACACCAGCTCAGATATTGCCTTTAGGAAAGAAAATAATGCTGTTTCTGAATTATTCCAGATTGCTGGAATTACAAATTGTGTTCCTGTGTGCATCCATTAAAAGTGCAATTATATCTTTCAAAGAAGGAAATAGAGTGGAAATGAAAGTGTTATACTTAGTCTACCTTAAAGACTATTAGACCTTAAGAGGGTGTCCTTAATTGTTGTCATTAATGTTACAATAAACAAAAGCTATTGTCCCAGCCTGGACTTCTCATAGAAGTGGTGGTGACGTTTCTTCTGCTGGTGACTTTTATCTGTTGAATGGAATGTCTTCATAGAACAAGATGTTGAGTAATGCCAGTTTCCTCAATAGTACTTGATAGTCTAGTGGGAAAATTTTCATATCCTAGTGTTCCCAAAAGATATCCTGAAGGACTGGTCTTTTTCACTGCTGTGAAACACTGTTTTCTGAAGATATGCTAATCAGTGATTGTGATAAAATCTGTGTGTGATAAATTTGCTGCTTCTCAGGGGCCCAAACAGTAGAAAAGCTTAATGGTAAATTAAAGAAAAAAAAATTAAGCTGAAACTGATGTCAAACTTCAAAATAGAAGGCTGGGGAAAAGAGGCAAACTGACAGGAGAAATGGACAAGAAATGTGATCCCAGTGGGTAAAAATTGGAAGTCCTGTTTGCTGATTGTATCTCTGCCTGGGGAACCTAGCTAGATTTCAGAGATCAAGGATGGTTGAAGTTTTGCAGGAATGCTCTTTCCCTTTTCTCTGAGGTTTTTTAGGATGCGTCTCTATGGCACTTTTCCAGCTGTTGTGGCACTAAAGAGTTATTCTTCCCTAGCCAGCCACGTGGTGTAAGAACTATGTTAATGCCCTTCTGCATGGTAGCCAGCTTTTTGTGGTACCCATATCTAAGATACTCATTTAAATAGACCTTGTTCATTCCAATACAGCCTATTAACTTTGATTGCAGCCCATTTGAAAGTGTTCCTTATTAAATATTGTACAATATTATATATTGTATATAGGTTATACTTGCTTTCTTTTGGGTTCATGGCTGCTGGCAAGCACAGGGTCTCTCTGGGGACCACATATGGCACAAATTAACAAACTGAGCACTTAGAGCTGCTTCTGGTGATCCATATCTCCACTGGGATGTGGGAGCAGGCAGGACACCAAGGCATCTGTTTCTTGCTCAAGCTCCCCAGTCACACCAGACCATCCTGCATTTGGCAGGCACTTGTCTATTTCTAATTTTAAAATGTCAGAACTTATTCTTCATTCAGGCAGAAGCAGAAATATAGGTGAAGACTTCCTTTTATTTCCCAAAAGAGAATTCTTCCTTTCTGAGCAGCCCTATTCCTGACTTAGGCTTGAATTCACCTCACTTCACTTGATGACATTTCTCTGAGAATACGGATTCATGCAGGGGGTCTGGGGACACACTGAGCTGAAGGGAGACACCTCTGTCAGATGCACGAAGTTCACAAGGAGAGGGGGAATCCAAGCTTCTCTATCTGGAGCTGCCCAGAACAAGCACTGAGCAATCCAGGTTCCTACACAGCCAGGATCCAGCTCCTCCTGGGGCCCTGGGGCAGAAGCACAGAACTATCAGTGATGGACCTGTTGCTTCCACCTCACCTCTGCAGCTTCTCCCATGGAACATACACAGATTCCTAAAATGGCCTTTATGATACCAGCTCTAGCTGGCATGACCAAAACAACCAGTCTGTCTAAGTGGAAGTGGAGGTAGAGGAGGAAGAGAGCAGAACAAATTCTTATCCTTGGGATTAAGACATTAGAGTGTGTGAGGGAGCATCTGTGGGCAGCTTCCCTGCTCCATCTCCCTTCAAATTGAAAGGTAGGGAAGCTTGGTACATGTGTCACAGAACTGGCCAAATATTTGCAATTCCACCCAGAAAAAAGCACAAGAGTACAGCTTTTTGCCAATGCTGGAAGATTGCCAAGCTCTGTGGTATTTAAGCAGTCATGACTTTGTCTTCATCTGCACAGATTAAATATGGATGTGTGTATTAATTATGTAAATGTGAAACTGCAGATCTCAATCAAGCAGAGCCAAGGATACACTATCCTTTGCAAGTGCTGATTGATGCCATACACACAAGCAAAACAGAGACCATTCAGCTCATTGCTATGTATATTCTGGAGAGGGGAGGGAAGGAAGAAGGGAAATTTGGAAGTAAACAGTGTTTTGTAATGAGTGGAACCATAAATGCAATAGCTTTCTGCAACACCTAATAGTCTCTACTCAGCAAAGCAGAATGCTTACTTAGCAGAAGACAGCTTTAGAAGATGGTGAAAACACATATTTAAAGTGAAATTAATGATATCAGCTTTAGTAAAGACATTCAAGGTTTTGAGTTAAGGTTTGAGGCTGGGCTTTGGTGTAACATGGTGGAAGCACCTGATTTTTCTGTAACTTCACATAAGTAATGAACAAGTATATGGGAATCAGTATTATGTCAGTGGAAGCTTTATGTTGTGGGACAGAGGATGGATAAACTCTCCAGGTTTGGCTTTGTGATAGGTACCATCACAGATTTTGATCTGTTTGTCTGTGTGCTTTTTTCTAAGCAGAAGTGTATGATGCAGGCTTTCAAGGAGGGTGAACTAGATTGTGCATGTGAAATTTCCATATTCCTGTCAATGCATAAAAAAATAGTGAGTTGTTAGAGAAACCTCACCCTGCAGCCAAAAACTTGTACCCATTTCCACTCAGAAGAGCTAAACAGCACTTCCATATTTCCTGGATGTTCTTCTCTCCCCTGACCTAATTGCAGCCTTCAGCACCTGAAGGGAATCTACCAGAAAGTTGGAGAAAGTCTGTTTACAAAGGCATGGAGTGATAGTGTCACATTCATATTTTCTGAAAAATCCCTTTGCCCAGGATTTTTCTCCTGGGAAGCTGAGAAGCCTCAGAGAAAAAGGAAAACAGATTCTTATCTCATTTGCTTCTCTTGTGTTGTACTCACATGTGGAATGTGGAGATTGTTTCATTTTATTTCTGTGAATTTTTTTGACTCATTGGCCAATCAGGGTCAAGCTATGTCGAGATTCTGGAAAGAGACACAAGTTTTCATTACTATCTTTTTAGCCTTCTGTAAGTATCCTTTTTTGTATTCTGTAGTATAGTTTAGTATAGCATTCTATAGTATCTTAAAATAATAAATTAACCTTCTGAGAACATGGAGTCAGATTCATCATTCCTTCCTGCCACAAGGATCCCTGCAAATACAATATGACAGGAAAGCAAGAATGGTTTTAAACTGAGAGAAGGTTTGAATTAAATATTAAGAAAAAGTTTTTCCTGTGAGAGTGGTGAGGCACTGGCACAGATTGCCCAGAGAAGTTGTGGATTCCCCAACCCTGGAAGAGTGCAAGGCCAGGTTGGATGGGGTTTTCTGGTGGTATGAATGCAAGGGGGATTTTTGGATGAGATAATTGTAATGCATATTCTGAATAGATGAGTTGGGCAGGAGAGTCACCTGTAGGTTTGGGATCAGCATCCTGCACTCTCTCTGCTACTCTTGTGCTGCTCCTTCCCATCCAATGGATGCAGGTCTGGAATTTGGGGCTGCTCTGCCCCCAGTGATGGCTGTGGAGCTGGCAGGGGATGCCCTGGCACCCTACATGTGGATGTACAACTGCAGTGAGAGGTGTCAGAAATCCCTGGAATATCTAACTAGACTGCTAGCACATAAATGCCTCTCTGATAATCACAGATCTTGGACATGCAGAAGGCTGCCTTTCTACACACATTCCCTTTTCATGCCCATCTTAGCTGGCTTTGAGCTGCCTCTTAACACCCCCTCCCTTTCCACTTCTATCTTAGCTGACTTTGCATCCCAGAGCTGAAAATCCATGGATAGACACAAGCCATTCCAGGAAACAGGGTTTCCTATTGAACTGGCTTGGGATTGAAAGCCAGCACACACATTTAAAAGTCTTCTCTCCTGAGAACCTGTGAGCTTTCTCAGTTTCAACTTTCAAAAACTTTTCCAGGCCATATGTGAGAGTAGGGCAGGAGGGAGACAGCACTGCCTAGAGAAAGAGACAAGGCAGAGGGCTGGCTCCATATTATTTTATTGTCCCTTCCAACCCAAACCATTCCCTGATTCTATGATCCTTAAGACTCCCTTTCAGTACATTGTCCACTTATCTGAAAAACTCTACACTGTGAAACTTGGTATTCTTGATCTTGAAAAGAACTTTCTGTTGATTTAAATCTATCCTATGTCTTACTTACTGAGGTCTCACTTTCTTAACTACCCAAACCTGCCCTCTACACCAGCAGTTCTAACATCCTGTGATTTGGTGTCACTGTCAGAGCCTGCACTGGCAGCTCCCAAACAAACATAGATTTGTTTCTAGAGGGAGAATTTGGGTGTTCAAGTCTTGAGCTGCATGTTTCAATTACCTTTGCCAGGTGTTATATTTCTGCCTTCATTCTGGTAGGTTCTGTATATGTGCACTCCCCAATTCATTCCCTTTCATGTCACCTATTCACTCACATTTTTATAAAATTAAATGGACTTAAATTAAATAAAATTGACTGGTCTTTTATTTGGCTGAAATGGAAATTAAATCCTGAGAAGCAGATAAAGCAAAGTGGCATAGAGACTACATCAATTACTATTTAACACCTAAAGTTTTAATGTGACCATTTAGAAGTGTTTCTAAATTCTTTTTAAATTAATCTAAACTTGACCATGAAGTTTAAATCATAGCCTTTATGGATTTGTTAGACAAAAACAACAAATTACATATAAATATATATCCACACACTTTTTAAATTCACCTCCTGCTCACATGGAGCACAAGCATTAGCCTAACTTTTACTCCTGAAGCCTGTAAAACTTTATTCAAAGGTCAATTTAAAAAATCATTAGGAAACCTGATCAAGTGACAACCTTGTAACAATTTGAACAGTATATCTCTTTGACCTCTGCCCACACTTCTTGCAAACCTTGAAACACCGTGTCAGGTTTGAGATGCAAATGTCAGAGGAGTGGAGTGACAGTGATGAAGTGTGTGACAGGACTCCTCACCTGTGCCTGCACTGCAGATGAGGGGCTCAGCACTCAGCTTTCCTCAGGAAGGGACAGGCTGCTTTAGTGAGTTAACCACAAGCACAGGTTTGAGTCTCAGGTCTTTTATAAGGTGCCATAACTGGCTCTCTAATCACAGTTCAGTGTGTGTCAATAAATTCAGTTCTCTGGACTAAGTGGCCACCTCTGCTATATATTTTACACAATTAAATTCTGTCCTCTCAATCCCTTTTTTTCCAATGTAGATGTGATATTGTCTGGAAAGGACAGGGAAAATATGGCAGCAAAAACAGTTGGATTGGATGTAACCTTTAATTATTTTCTGAAACCAGACTCCACCAAGAGGGTTTTGTTTGTTAAAATTTAAAATTTAATTTTCTGCTGTCAGTCTGCAGAATCCATGTTAGTATCCACCTACCCTGCCCCTGCACTTCATTTGCTCTCTGTTGGAATCTGTGACCTATTCCCAAATGGACAGAATCTCATTAACAAAAATCAAAGAAAAATCCCATCAATCTGTCAGATTAGAGAAATTGGGGAGTTTTTTCTCAGAGCTGACAAAGAAACCAGAACACAAGCAGAAAAAGTGAAACTCTTCTCTTCCTGTTTTTATTACTCCAGGTCAAACTGTCTCATGGGAAAAATGCTGGGGAGAAGTTGTGTATCCTGCTACCTCAGGTCTCCTTCTGAAGAGATGAAACATTTCAGTCCTCTGTGCTTTCAGTGCACAAACTAGCTGAAGATTTTTGTCCTTTCAAATCCTTGCAGAAGCTGGAATGAACTTGAGATCTTTTCTCTGTGTACTTATACATATTACATGTCTGTGTGTAATAAATACAGTTTGAAGCTGTTGTATTTAATATTATGGCATTAAGGAGTCAGGGTTGAGTTGGGAGAAAACTCACCCTGGCCCTCACATGCAGCTGAAATCCACACCACAAAAAGCTGAAAACATTTACCTGGGAATCCTGGAGCATAAATGAGACATTTGTGGTTTTGTCACCATGGAGATGCAATTGCTGCTAAAGCTCTTTACTTTCACTCAGCCATCTATATAATAAGTGTGGGAAAGGTCACAGAGACAGAGAAAAAGAGAGGGAAAAACCTACAAGGAGTGTGAGGAGTGCTAAATGGTCTGAGAAACAATAATGTGGATCAAAAATGTTTGCTTTTCCTAAAATAAACAATAAAAAGAGGTAAATGGAGAGCCCCACTCCTTTTGTCCCCAGATTTTATTTTTTTTCCTTAGAGAACTTTAAATAATTTAAAACTTTCTACTACCAGGCCATAGAAGAGAATGGCATAGAAAGTATAAATATAAAAAAGCTACAATATTTTTAATAGATAGATAAATAGGTGAACAAATTATAGACATAAAGGGCAAATCTTGACAAGTCCTGGCAAAGTCTCATAGGAAAGTGAGTGTTAAATCAAGGTTACCACTGCATGTGGTTACTCAGTTTGACCAGGTATGTCTACTAATTCCCACTTTCACTTGCATTCATATTTCTTACGTGCATCCTGTGAAGCTTAAAAGTTCCTCTCCACTGCATTTTTACAAATCTTCATAGAGAATTAAATTAAATTGTGTTGGGGAGAGTCAAAGAGTTAACCAAAGATAAAATCCAATGAAGATTTTGCTTGGAAAGTATATCAGGAATTGCCCAGTTACACTTGGAATTTTTTTTTTTTTTGTATCAGTAGCTTTTTATTGCCAAACATATTCCACAATACAGCCACACAACAAGTGTTCTTGAACAATGTGATTGCGTTTCTTCATTTGTAATAACAGAAATGAAAATAGTAAAATGGAAATAGCAGGAGCATCACCTCTAAGTAATAAAATATCTTTCCTCTATTGTGCTCAAAATCCCATTTATTTAATTTGCTTCAGGTCATATATTGGAAATGAAAAATTGGCAGAAATCTTTGCAAATTTGAAACTCAACCCAGAATCTGTTAAATACAATTGCTGCTGTTTACATTAACTTGTTGATTCTAGAAAATTTACTTTTCAGAACATGATAAAGTCTTGATCACCTGTCTGAGGCTCTTTTCTGCTATTTTCACATAGATGAAGTGCTTTTATCCCTACCAGGGACAAGGATTCCCCAACCTGACAAGCAAAAATTTCCAGTTTTTACAACAGATAATTATGTACTACAGCTCTCCACACAAAGTCAGCAGATTTTAACCTTATGCTCAAGGATTTGCCATGGTACAACTAGACGATTATTAGGTTTATTTTTTGGATTATCTTGAGGCTTATTGTTTGGATTGATAGTTTGAAGCCTTATTAATGCTCTTCAAAATTAACACAGCAAGTACAGGACAGGCAGATGTGTTTGTTTATACAGCAAGATGTGAACTTCAAGTGAAGTTGTTTCAGAAAAATCTGTCAGATGCTAACAAGTTTACCAAAACTGAGAACTTCAAGCCTTCATATCAGGGCTTTGCATTGTCTCCCCTTTTCTGACTTTAACAGGTTTTGTGTGGCTGGATTTTCCTGCTCTCCCATTTCCTAACTGTGTGGAAGTCTCAGTTTACAACCTGAAATCCTGTATGGGACAGCTTAGCTCAGTGGGGCTAAAAAATTCACATCTCTTGTCAGATGAAATGTGCTTGAAGTTCAGGCATATTATTAAAGGCAGAGCAACTTCAGCCACAATCTCCTTTCTGAGTGTGCAGACACAGAAGCTGCCTCAGACAGTTCTAATGTATATTGGGTGACTGAAACCTCCCCATCTGCCTGTGTGCATGCTGAGTAGATTAAATGGAGCATCTGCAACTGGTTTGTTAGAAAGCAGAGGTATTACCTGCCTTCTCTCTGTTATTTTTTAATATGGTGTGAGAGCAGTTTTGTTAGGAAGCTCCCCATAAACTGAGGGCTGTTATGATTGTGTCTCTTGACCTCTCCTCATACCCTCTTGGGCCCTAAATCTTTGTCCTTCACAATGAGGCTTTTCTGTCTGAAGTTAAGGTATGCTCTGTGCAAAGGTGAGAAAGGTCATCCCAATTAATATCAAATTTTAGTTTTTAATACCCTTATTGACTACTGTCTTGGACTCAGTTGTGTTTAAAATTTCCTGTCTCCTGAGCAGTGACAGATCTAAAACTTTTCAGCAGAGAAGCACCTGAAGAGAAAGGTTTGCAGTCACTGTGTGTGTGAATAAAGTCATGACAGCTTAAGATGGGAGTTTTACACTAAACAAGAACAATATAGGTGATTAGTGTTAACAATACTAAAATGGGAGCAATATTTGATTGGGAAAGTGTGGGGAAGAACTCCTTGATGTGTGTGTAGTTAATTCATCCATGCCAAAACTGTTGTCCTGCACTCACCAGGTGCAGATGTGGTCTGCATTCAATCTGTGTTTCTCCAGAGAGAATTGTCACTCTGGGGTTTCCCAGCTACATACGGGTTCACACAAGATCAATCTGGTTAAAAACAGTCATTTCTGGATGCTGCAACATTTTGAATTCTTCTGTGACACATAGAGACAGACAATTCAATCACTGGAAGAATATCAAACTGTGTATCAAACTACCTAAGATCTGAAATAAATAATTGTAAATCAATCCCTTTTTCTACTTTAGCTAGACAATATATCCATTAAAAAGCTGACAGCTCGTTCAATGTTGAGGGGAAATAATGTTAATGATGTTTGAATGCTGCCAAGTATTGATGTGGTAAAGGCTTGCTAAGCATATTCCATGATCATTTCTGAATTATTCAAATAACATTTCTTGTTTGCTTGTCTAGGAGATGTGATCTTGCTGCAGCCTGCTGTAGAGTGCCATGGCACAGTGTGCCTGACAGTCAGGCAATTTACACCACTCCTTTCTGCCACTGCTGCTGTTTTTTACACAGAGCAGGACAGTGCATGGCAGGAGGAAAAGCTCATTCCTGGGGCAGGATTCTTCCTGTGTGTGTTCATACTGCAACAAGCAGAATCCCTGGGGTAAAATTCACCACAAATTCTGTCACAGTGGAGAAGAAACCCTCCAAAAGCTGCAGGATGAGCTCTGCTCTTGCTCTTTGAGGAGCAGCCCTGCACAGAGAAGGGCCAGCTGTTCACAAGTTCCCAAGAGGCTGAGGTGCCAGATCCCAATCTAATGTTTCTGAAGAAGAAATTACATTTCTTTCTCCTAAATTTCTTCCTCCCAACACCCAGCAAGGAGTGTGGAGAACAGAATTAATGCCTCTCTCTCAGACACAACTTTGAGTCCATGCAGGATGAGGAGCCAGGGGCATTGGACCCAGAAACCAACCACCCTTACAAAACCAGAGAAGCACATCCCTTCGGCTTTTAATTGACTCCCCAATGTCTCAATGATGAGAAAATTGTGTGTCTTTTCTTTAAAAACTGAAGAGAAAGAAGGAAAGGGGAAAAAAATTAACCCCAAAGCTATACACCATCAGAGAAGAAAATGTACCCAGGGTATTGACATTAACAAGGAAAATCACCATATTTACACCATCCAGTTCCATTTCCTTGCAATATATACATTTTCATGATGAATATGATGATCATTGCTGTCATTATTATTCTTTCCCAGGAAACTCTTTCAGCTACTGATATTCTGTGCCAGATTGAATATGCTTTTCATTGTTTTAATGTGGGATATTTAGTAATTATAACATCTATATTCAGTGTTACCTACACCCTCTGGAATAAATTTCTTGTTCTTCTGTAGAGTCAGACCTTCCTCCAGTGTGTTTCTACCTTTCCACTAAATAAGAGCATCAGCCCTAGCATTGCCTCTTCAGCTTCATTTCCACAGAAATCCTGTGGGGTGTAGGAAACAGAATGTGCTCTTTCTCCCTCTGTAAAAGATAGTTTGTTCTTTCTCCTCCTTAGAGTCTGTTAAGGTTTTATTGACAAAATGGAATCTCATTATGCATTTTCACAACGGTTGCCTATTGACTGGAAGGTCTTAAATATTTTTCTATTTTTCATTCTTTCTTTCCTCTTCCTTTATTTCTCTCTTTCTCTCTCTCTCCCCTTTCATTTGTAATCTAATAGATAAAACTTCCTTACAAACAAAACAAAAAAATACGGAATTTCATTTAGAAATACAAGAAAGCTAGACTTTTGAGGGATATTTCAGTGTCAGCAACAAATTCTTTGCATCTAGGATGAAGATAATTCAGGGAATGGGAGGAAGGAAGAGAAAGGAAAATATATGGAATGGAGGGAAGACATTTACACAGCACAATTCAGTGACACGCTCTGGGATTTTGAAGGCTCTTGGGATCTACTTTTTAACAATGATGTATCTTTTTTGTTTTGGAGGGAGGTAACAACTGCAACTAAGAGTTTACCATGAGAACTGCTTTGCTTGCATGTTCAAGCATACAACTACATCCTAAAAATTTTGCCCAGTTCTAGTTTTGGTTTTGCTGCACAGAATTTGAGTCTTCTTTATGTACATCCCACTACAAAAGCTGAGAACAATATATTGTTATTTCCACATCATAAAATGTAAAATAACACGCTGATGTAATAATGCCAATCCAATTTACCGACATTTTTAAAGGACTTTGCATGGAATTTATTGATACAGAGTGATTCTAAAGGATTTGTAGATCCTCTACAGAAACCCACAGTTCCTGCCCACTTGGCTCAGTCATTTTTCTTGGGTCATCCAGTATGCAAGACTGTGAGCTTGATTTATTTATTATATTGAAATAATTTTTCCTATTTTCCTCTCCGCTGGACAGCTGAATTCCTAGGAAAGGCACAGCAGAAGCACATCAGTTATTTTCTCAGCTGCCAGATAAATACATCTTCACTTTAATGTGAAAATTCCAGAAGATGTATTATGTATACAAATATGTTACAAGCTGTGTCTTGACACACAGAAGAATAAGATCTGCCTGTTTGCCTGAGGTTCCCCCAGCCAAAGTTGTTTACTTCCTCCCAGCCCTGTCTGGCTCTTGCAGGGAGAGAATCTCTAATCTCCATCCAAAAGACTTGTTGTTCTGGATGTCCTCATTCCCTGGCAGAGGAGGTCTCTGCTCCCTGCTCTGAGCAGCACAAACAACAAAGCTCATGCTCCCTGTGGAACCCAGCTGTATGAATTTATGAGTCCTGTATGAGGCCACGTAGCAAGAAATGTTTATTTAGATGTATTGCACTTCATTTAATAGTTGGGCAAGAGTAACAAGAGAACAGCCTGTCACTGGAATAACTGAGGCACTTGCTGCTCAGCTCAAATCACCAGTACAGAAACTGCTGGAGAGCTTCTCTGACAGAGAGCAACTCAACTCCTGATGGCCTGAGCATCCCAGAGAGAGCCCAGGAAATTGATTGAATGAGGATGAAACACAGCAGTTAAATGTAAACCTAAAAAAAATGCTGCTACAATAAACCAGCCATCAGGACCAGTGTTTTCTTCATGCAAATGAATGTGACACTTCTACCTTGTCTATGTGAAACTTGAAAAATACCATCTTCCCAAGTTTAAGCATCTTGCAAGTCAAACAAACTGAGAAATGTACATTCAACCTAAAAACCATCAGTGAATACCAAAAATACTTTGTTAACAGTCAAGTCAATATCCTGCCAAGAAGCCACCATACCATAGACACAAAAATAAGGACTGGTTTGACCTAAAATCCATCCCAGCTACCTATTATATACCTTTCCTATCTCCCAGGATATAGAAAAACAACAATAATTCATTTCACTAATAAGTGAGAAATAAGAGAAAAAATGGAAGCAAATAGTCAAAAAATGTTTTGCAATTTTAAGAATGTAGAACTTGGATCATTTAGTCTGGAGTAAAGGAGCCTCAGGGGAGCCCTTATTGCTCCCCAGACTACCAGAAAGGAGATTGTAGCCAGGTGGGAGTCGGTCTCTTCCAAAGTAACAAGATCAGGACAAGAGGAAATGGCCTCAAGTTTAGGGAAGGTTTAATGTGGACATTGGGAAAAAATTTCTTCACCTAACTAGTTGTAAGGGATTGGGACAGGTTGCCCAGGGAAGTGGTGGGATCACCATCCCTGGAGATATTTCACTTAAATGTGGCACCTGGGGACATGGTTTCATGGTGAACATGGCAGTGCTGGGTTAATGGTTAGACTGGGTGTTCTTAAAAGTCTTTTGCTTTAATTCTATGAAATACAGTCATCATCTCTTCTAGAAAACAGGATTATAGTTTTGGTTGATAAAGATGACTGTGTTGATATGATAGGTTTGGGTTTCTTCAAGGCATTTGACTTAGCAGTAGATGATATTTTGGTTAAGTTCATATTCTATGGAATTAACAGAACACATATAAGATGGCTTAAGAATTAGTCATGTTACATTTCAAAATGTAGTTGTTAAGGCTGAGGTATCAGCAAGTGAGATTGTTTCCTGCACTGTCCTAGGAAAACAATTTTTTATCTAATGCTGCTTAATATTGTCATCAGCGACTTAGCTGATTTATTTTTATTTTTATTTTTTCAGAGCATGAACACAGCACTGCATCGCCCCACTCCCACAGCAAGCTAAAGCTGACTGGAATTAGGACTGATTTCCTCAGTTAATCTTCCTTTGTCCCCTGGGAAGGAGTCCACAGATTGACAGGTTTAAGACCTTTGGCTGGGACAACACTAAATCTTTCCTTGTAACATTTGTGAGCAGAGCCAGAATAGTGTAATATTTAATAATGAAAGCAGACTATTGGCACAGTCTGCTCCAATTTCTTTGGTTAAATACAGGAAGCACCAGAGAATATTGAATGTTAATGTATTCACATGCAAGGAACAGCAACTGAGAACCAGAAATGATTTCTTCAGAGAGAAGGCTGTCCTGGAAAGGATTCATAGGTTCATTAGCAGTGCTCTGTTGTAAGAACTGACCTGGTATTTGATTTCATAAAGGGGTTTAGAGAGCAGCAGAAGGAGCAGAAGGAGGAAGAATTCTTGTTTGACAAGACTAAATGAAGTTCTGAATGGAATGGCTGATACTCCTGAATGCAGAAAACACTGCAATGTGTCTGGCTGAGGCATTGTGCTATTGTGCTCAGGATCATTCTTACTATCACGTTTTAGAAGAACAAAAAGTTTGAGTTAAAACTGCTTTCTCATATTCTTTGTGGTTCATATTGTTAAATAAGCCAACATCTGCTCACTGTGCTGGCTCCCAGCCCCAGCTGTTCCTAGGATGATTTGCAAGTGGCAATCCCAGCTGTAGGATAACTTCTTTATAGCAAGTCTCAAAGACTGGGAAAATGGCAGCACCTTCTACAGAGGGAGTGATTTATGCAGAATTTGCTTCCTACCACAAAGAATTCATAAAGACCTCACTGAGGGAAAAAGGATGAGTAAGCCCAACACCAGGACTCAGGTTATGGCAGGAGTCTCCAGCAGAAACCCTAAAGCACAGTTACAGATTCTCCCATCGCCCAGGCTGCATTTCCAAGACCTTTTTGCTGCAGGTTTTCAGGTTGCCCTTGAAAGCTCCTCAGATGTCCCTTCTGGAGGCTGCTACAGTCCCTCCTCTCCCCTCATGCTTCCTAGACCAGTCCTGGGTCACCTGCTGCTCCCTCCCCAAACTGTGCAAGAAAGTGAAAGCTGGCACAGTGCAGTGAAGAACTGGCTCCCTTGTGAAAATCCCCTAAAACATAATCTAACATACAGCTCAGGCAAATATGGGCACCCTGATGTACATTGGGCTGTGGCTCCTTGAAAGAGCCAACAATGTCCTTCCTACCCTAAGGAACCCTTTCATCCATCTCAACCAAAGCATGATAGCCAAAATTCTTTGATCTGGTTACTCATATTTAAAGTACTTCCTTTGATCTCTGAGAATCTTTCTCAACCTCTGCTCACCCAAGTAATTTCTGGAGAAAATTTGTTCAGAAAATTTGTTCAGAAACCAGTATTATGCTCATGTCGTACAAAAGGCACAGACTACTTACCCAGGCTGCTGGGCTGCTCACTGCTCACTGATTTCCCCCACTGTGTGTATTTCTGTTTGGGAAATAGATCTTGTGCACTGTAATTCCCTTTTAACAATCCTTTGTATATTAATGAGGTGAGAGTTAATCTATCATTTGCAAATGGCCTGCTGCGAATCAATAAAGTTTTCATAGGAAATAACAATCCAGCTGGGATATTATTAGAGAAAAATTCAGAGGCATTTTCAGGCAGAATAGTATGATAAAACTGCTTCTATTGTTGCTGTCCTAGTGATAGGAAGCTGGGAGGAAATGTCCCAGCAATTGTGTCCCAAAAAGCAGGATTCCTGTAGGTTATCACTAAAGAGTTGTGTAGTCCTACAAGTCCACTTGGCTTTTATCTCAGGTATTAAAGAAGTTTTGAAAAAGTATTGATGCCTCAGGATTTAGCTTTTATATTTTTTTGGATTCTGTACTGCTTTGGTGTGTAGTTCTGAGCTTCATACTGGGGATGGTGAGCTCTCTTCACAGAGTAGGGAGACAAAACAATTCCTTCTCTAGCTGGGGACCAAGGAAAAATGATCCAAATCTCAGGCCCAGGAGCATAAACAACATGGGCTGGAGAGAGAAAAGCAAGAAGGATGGGGCTGCATGGGCTAAAGCTGTAATTGGACAATTAGCTCCAATATCCAAAAGGACCAGAACTTCTAAAAGTGAGAGACCCTGTGATTGGTTGTCCATTTTGTGACCATTTTGGGTCCATCTTGGGTGTAGCCTTGGCTGTGCTTTTTTTACTGCTCAAGGTGGATCCACTGAGGCCTTTTAATAAATCCCTACTTTATACTTTAACTCCATCTAGCCTCTGTTCTAGGTCAACGTTCACAGGGCATCAGTATTTATTTGGAAAATCAAAACACCATTTAATCTTCTGCCACTCTTTCATTTTCCTGGCCATTTTTTCCTCAAAACAGTCCCATTTTGATGGCAACATGGCCTCCAAAGGTAGGATCCCTCTCCAGTTTCACTCAGTGCTGCAGCTGATTGAAAGGTGCAATTCAACATTGGAGGGAGCACCACATGGACAAGCTGTAACTAGAACAGGCATCTCCAAACACTTGATCCACGTGAGAAATTCTGAGCTCACCACATTTGGCTTTAATTTCCTGTCATTTCCTCTCATGCCCCAGCTATTAATCCTGCATTGGAATTAGCTGGCTACCTCTTGTAGTGAATATTAGAGACAAAAGACTGGTCTGGAGGAGGCTGCTGGTCTTTTCTTTTGTTGCAAGGTAAGCCAGCACTAAAGCAAGGCTGGGAGGGTAAGAGAACCAGGCAGGGTTGGAACAACATCACAAAGACACGGAGGCCTGTGTTACAATTCAGCCAAATAAACAGTGGTTTCACCCAGGTTTGAAGGCGCTGTTGCGAGTTCATCCTGTGGAACTGAAACCATCTGTTCCCTTTAACAAGGGTACATTCAAGAACTGAGGAGCTGGAGTCAGAGAGTGACACGCATATTAAAAAGGAAAGTACTGCTTGAAAATCACCAGAATTGAAAATAGTCCTGCTCAAGACTATGTGCCAAACGAGGCACATGCAAATTATGTCTTCTCTACTGATGCTGATCTGAATTCTGAATTCAGACTTGCTTCTACATGCAGTAATTAAGGTTGAACCACTTGGAAGCCTCACAGTGTGTACAAATAGGCAGGTCTAGACTAACCTTTTCCCTATACTCTGACCAGCAGAGCAAAGTAAAAATCTAAAAGTTGGAAATGACAGGCTTCAGGATGCCTGTGAGAGCTTCCTCTATCCCTAGGAGAGTGTGCATTAGGATATACTCTCTAATTACAGGGACATTCCTTATTTTCCTCTAGCACCCATGCCTTATTCAGTAGCTGAGATCAACATTGATTATTTAACAAGCAGCAATTCAGTATTTTACTTTTTTGTCATTCTATGTCTATTGACAGACTATACAACATAAACACTTTCCAGCCCTGTCTGGAATTTAAAAACCTTAATTTTTTCATGAGGATTTGTATTGTGCTCCAGATTTCATCATAGTGCTCCAAAAACTTCCTCACATTATGCCTCATTTATAAACCAGGAACTGAGGCAAAAATGGTTGAGAGTAAAAACTCTGCCTTTGGCTGCCCTGTTAGCTGTGTCTAAAAGGTGGGGTGTGCATGTTCTACAATGAAGCCTGTCACAGGTCTTCATCCTGACTAGGAGGATGAGGCTCCCATCCCCCTGGAGATCAAAGAACATCCCACCAGATTTCTTCCCTGAGAAAACCTCTTGCCTGAGGAGATACATCAAAGTCCTGCTCTGAGAGAGACCTGGGGCACTGCCAGGATGCACAGCACACCTGGACCACAGTGTTAACCATGATGGTGTGGGGTTTTTACTTTTTGAATGACTGGATTTAAAACCAGCTCCAGATGTCCCTTGAAGGTTCCATCAGTTTGTGTTGGAGCTGTGAGTCCAAACCTGTCCTGCAAAACAGACAGCAGGACACCAGCTTGGCAGACAGCTGGGTAAACAGGAGCTTACTCTTGATATAATCTGTAAAAAATAAAAAATAAAAGAACAACTTCACAAAGGTATTTGGGCAACCAATCTGCAGTGAAACACTGAGTGTGACTTCCAAAATCCACTTGGAAATCACTCTAAGCAGCAATCTCCTCTTTGGGTCCCCTAAGTGCTCAGAAATCTGGTCCTGAGTGGTTTGCCAACATTATACACAAATTCTGAAGCAGAAGAAAAATCTTGTTCCTTGAAAAGGCCTTGACCTATCCTAGCAATAACAGACCCATACAAGATGAGATGTGACATGACTAATTCTTAAGCCAGCTAATATGTGTTCTGTTAATTCCATATAGTACAAACTTTTTAACCAAAATACCATGTGTTGTGAAGTCAAATGCCTTGAATAAATTTAAATGGCCTGAATGATCCTTGGTTCCTTCCCAATTCATTCCTTTGCCTTCAGGCTCTCCTGCCTCAGGGAAGGATCAACTATTCCTGAATTATCTCTGGTAGCTATTTTTGTGACTGTTTATTAACACAGAATGATTGCAAAGCTGAGTCATTACAAAGAACAATGAAGTTAAATAAAGTTTTAAGAGCAGAAGTGAGAAATATTTCAGGCCCAGTCCTTGAAACAACTTGACTGTGAAATGCCTGAAGTTTTTTCTTTCAATCTAATGAATACCTGGAGTGTAATCTATGCACTATTCTTTCCTTTGAATGTGGTTCAGTAGCCCATGCTGTTACACTGGACTTTGAGACTGATTCCCAGTGGCTGAAAATTATATAAAGTTTCATCCTCATCAGCCTCTCCATAGATGAGCCTTAAAGGTTGCACAGCATTTAAGAAACAGACTTCAAACACAGCGCAAGTCCCTTGACTGGAAATTACCTCTGCTTAGTTTAAAGTTGCTAGAGCATGAAGTTTATTTTCACAACTGAAACAACAAGCAAAGAACCTTTAAAGGAAAACCTGAATATCTGTAGAATAGGGACTGACTAGGTTGGGAGGAAAAGAGCCAGATGAGTCCCTCTTTTAGCAATGTCCAATGTAGTGTGTGATGAGGGTCAGATAATGGGATATTAGGAAGAGTGCTGAAGAGCATTTTTTTCCCCAGCACCCCATGCAAGGCACCTGCCTCTATCTGTGCTGCAGCCTCCCATCAGTTGGGCTTGGCTGGCTGAATTCAGAGATGCACACAGGGCACCTACTTACAGGGCAATTGCATAAAGCTGGGGATAATAAACTGCTAGGGCAGAAGTGCCAAAAAGTGCTAAATGTTAGGATGCAAAGACAAGCACTGAAGAGTTCAGTGATACAGTAAAGAAAGTCATCTATACCTATATCTACATATATGGATGGATACACATACACACACCTATAGGTATTGATTCTGTCTTACTGTCTGCAGAAGATAAATAGTGAACAATATTTCTTCCTGCATTTTCATTCTATAAAGTACCTTTTCTGTTTCTATAGCAACTTCTGCTGTTTGTAACTTGTGGTTCATGCTAAAAATAACCTTATTTAAAAGGGAGAAGATTCTAAAAAGTTAGAATAATTGGAAAAGATGGCAATTTTAAAATGAAATAAAGTCATAGACTATGCTTAATAAGTAGCCTCTTCACCATAAGAAGCACTGAATGTGACATCCATTATGTGACTTATAAAATAGAAATGGGGCTTTTATTAGTATGTCTCAGGTTCTTTGTTACAACCTGAGTTACTGCCTTTTGAATGACTATGTAATGTTCTCCATCAGAAATTCAGCCACTTGGTAATGACTAGCAGAGAGTTCCAGCCCTAGACATACTTGTCTTTCTGGCATGGCACCTACAGACTGCAGCACAATAAATGTCATTAACATGCTCCATTCTCACCTGCAGGGGCTGCAGGAAGTGTCCCACATCACACGAAACCACATTTTGAGTAGAGGAGCTTGAGCAATGAGCAGCAAGATAAATTCTGATGGATACTACTCATTTTATCTTCCTTTAAATGAAAAGAAAGTTTTTTTATGGGTCATCCTTCAGCTCCAGGTGATAAAGGTTTGAAGCAGCTCCTCCCCTTGCCATTAAAACTTTATGAATAAACATGGGTTTTGAAGGGTGATTAGCCTTCTTCTCCATGCTGTGTTGCTGTAGTTTGGGCAGTATATAATGTTTTATAATATTTTATATTCACAGAGAGTCCCACATTCAACACAAAAACCACAGCCATGAACTTTATGGCTGCAGGATTGCAGGAGGAATGTCCTTACACAGGGCTCATGGCCTTCACTGATTTCTCTGCTCTCTTCTCCACACCATGCCCCAACAGTGGCCCCACCTCTGTGAAACATTAGAAATGACCTAATGTGGGGGGACATGGACAGAGCAGCTCCATCTTCACCTTGGGTCTGTGCCTGAGGACTTCCCTGTGGAAAGGAAGAGGAGGAAGGAATTGCAAGAGAAATGGGCAAACAAGGAGGTCAAGTTTGTTAATAAGCAATTTCCTTCTTTTGTGCCATAGCCAATAAAAAACAGTGACTGCAAGAGTCAGGCACTGATCACTCTTTTTTTAAAGGAGGGAAGGAAATCTGAAAGACCTGAATTTTATTTTTTTTTTTCAAGCTAAACTGACTACTTGTGAGGACAGAGACTGCACTATATTTGTTCTGAACAGACTACATTGTCAGCAGCCAATAAATTAAACTGTAATAAATGGAGTCATTCTGCTGCCATGCAGCCCTGCACAGACTTTCCTGCTGGGACAGTTGCACACTGGTGTAAGCTTCTCCTTGAACCTACTTTGTTATCCACATCTTTCCCCAGGCTGATGATTTTCAATTATTTCCTTGTTGATATCTGTATTTTGCCAGGGGAGGTGCAGAAGACTTCTGTGCTCCCTTCCATTCCTCATTACAGTTTGCTGATCACTTTTCTTTGCCCTCCTCTCTGCTGCCCCTTTGCCTTTTTAAAGTTGGACCTTTCTAAGTTATTAATATCAGATTTCAGCATGAACAGATTTTTCTTGCAAGGACATGTAGTTTTGACAAGTGATGTGCCATAGTAGGAATAGTTATCAAAAAGTCACAATTTTAAGGCTTTTGGCACCCAGGAACAGTTTCCCTGCCTGTCCACTGGATTTTCCAAGTAAACTCAAGTCATGTGAGTTAACTGTGGCAAACTGCAGATTAACTGTCCCACTTGTCTTACCTTTCGCTTTCTACAGTTTTCAGATCTCTCCATCTTTGTTGCTGCTCTTTACACCACCACTCTTACAAGAGGCACTGGGAGATAAATGGTCTCATCAGAGCAAGCTCTCATCAGCTCTAGACAGAGCAGAGGAGGTACCACACTGCAAATTTACTTTCTGACTCCAAGCCATTCTGTTCTTTCTGCTTTTCATTTTTTTCCGTCTGCACTGCCAGAAGCAGCCGGCTCATATTAGTTTAAATTATCCCAAGAATTATTGTCCAATGAAATAAAATCCCAAGATGTACCCAAAAAATCAAGGTACAACATTTTTCTTTCACCAGCTTTTGACCAATCCTTGTGTCAGATGTTCTACAACTGATGTCAGCATGCCAGCATGTCACTTGTATCTTAAATTCCTGACTTTAGTCACTTGTATCTTAAATTCTTAACTGAGACTGGAGGGCTGACAGCATTTTGTTTGCTCACAGACACTCTGGTCTGGTCACACACAATGTAAATGGATACAGTTCCTAAAAAGCTGATGTGCCCTGCATAAAGTGATCAATTAGCCACCACATACAAGAGTCTCTGACTCCTTCTGATGAAGGAAGATTACTGAAAAATTCAAATTTTAATTGAGATGTGCTTACCAATGCCTTGGTGATGCATGGAGAAGAAAGCCAGATGATTTTTACTGTCTACTTGCTCACAAAGCCATCAGATCTTTCACAGTGACAAATATTTTTAATAAAATGTATTCATATTAAAGACACCTACTCTTTCAGGAAGGTGCTGCGCTGCCTTTAAGATGCTGATATTTTAATGTCTACTAAGGAAGCAAGTACTTAATTCAGAATATGACCAGCATTAATAGTAATGCAGCCATTTTTCTACTCAGGGGCATTTTTGGTGTGCTGTACAGAGCATGCTATACTTTTCTAGAGATGCCAATAATTATTCAGAAAGGTTCTTCTACCACAACAAATTCAGTGCAGCTGCTGAGGTCTGTGGCTTTGGCAGAAATGTGTGGTGATTTTTTGCTGCGTTTATCTCTACTGATTTCTGACCCACTTATATTCAAAGTTACCTTATAAAAAATGAGGAAGAGTGGTCTCTGATCCCTCACATCCTCTACCCTAGGAAAAGCAAAGGTTCTTGGGACTTTCTCCTTGACAGAAAGCAGGAGGAATTCTCCCTGAATCTACGGAAACACCTGAGTGTGTCCCAGTTTGATGCCCGGTCCAGCCTCTGGAGGAACCAAGGTTCTCCTCTCAAAGAACTCAAGCCTGGCTTACAGTGAACCCAGAACAAGCTGAGAAAGTGTTCAGGAGCTTAAGCACCATGGGAAGTCAGGCAGTGTTCAGATGGGATCTTGTTGTTATAGGACACGAAATAAACAATGTGGACTCTGGAATCTCCAAGGTATAAAGAAAGGCAGTTTAATTTCTGACTTCAACATTTATAGGTTTTTAAAAGTGACAGTGGATTGGAGGAAGACAGTGCCACTTTTCTAATGATACTGGACTAGCTAACATTCAATTAAATTTCTCCTTTCCTAGAAAAGAATGTAAAACAATAATTATTTAGAGAAAAGCATGTGAGAAAGTTTATTACAAGAATGTAAACATCAGAAGGCTTAGAAGAGCTTAGAAGAACAGGGTGACAGGATCTCAGGGAACAGCATCAATATTTTAACTTCTGAGAGTGCTCAGAGGACACAAGCCACAATCACCTGCAGGTGAGACCCCAGACAGGCTTGTTAGGACCCTTCACTGACTCCAAAAGGGTTCATCTTGGAGGCTTTCTCCATGGATAGGCAACTACAGCATCTAGAAATCCTTGCTTGGAAAGTCAAGAGTTAGTTTTGTCTCTCCAGGACAAATGCAACCTTCAAGAAAGCTTCAAGAGTGCTGTGTGACACCTCTGCCTGTTCCTGCCCCAGGTGCCATTCAGATTTCTGCACAAGGAAGCTGCACAAGCTCAGGTTTATTCAGCCATGATGGAAAAGCTCAAGGTTTTATTAGGGATGCTAGATGCACACAAGCCCGACCTCAGTGCAAACCTGAGCTGGTTATATGCTGTTATGCAGGTGCTTATGCCTTGGTGCTTCCAGGGAGCACTTGCTTGTAAAAAAGCAGCTGGTTCCAGGCAGAAAAAGGAAAAAATGAGTTTGTACTCGGCCACCTTCTGTGCTGCAACGTTCCCATCCATAGAAGTTCTACCAATACCAATATACCAATAAGAAATAAAGAAAATACTCATGATGGGAACAACTCTCTTTTCTTGATTGCCAGTAACATGCACATATTCATTAGTGGAGTATTTGTTGGGAAGATTCAACTCCCTCCTTTCCCTTTACTTCAGCAAATCTTCACTCTCATCAGTTTGTGGCAAGAACTGCTTTTAAAGAGCAGGTTGTAACCCACCTAAGTTTAGCCCTAATCAAGTCCACATCTGGAAGATTTTAGGATGCTCTGCAATTTTTGAAGTGTGGGTGTTAGGACTCACTTGTTGTTTTTAAAAGTGATGTGCATGTTGTGTTCTAGACCACTCTCAGTGCTTTGTACTTGCATGTGTATTTTAATTTGTGTTCCATTATGTTGCCTTCTCCTTTTGGGAATAGTTTTCTGCTGGCCTGTGATCTGTTCCATAATTCAAGTGGAAAGTTTCTGAAAATGTAAAAGGCTTTAATGCAAGACAAAAAGTGGTTGTAATTTTAAAAACAAAAAGTATCTGTACCTTTTACTGGAGCGCAGTGATTTATAAGCTTCTTAGGGGATGAGGAAGCCTGGATATTTTAAGAGGTGGGATAGGTCTTAGAAACTGCCCTTTGGTCTTCTAATACACTCATGAGCATGTATCTAGGGGATTTGAAGGTCCTAGGTCACATTTACTTGCAGGTAAAAAATATCTGAGGGCAACTTCTGACAGATCATTTTGCCAAGGAGTCCACATGCATCTGGCCCCTGGATTGCCTGCCCTGAAATGACTGCTTCCTGAGCCAGTGGGATCCACCAGCCCTCATTCCTCCCCCAAGTCCCCGTGCTCCTAAGGATTCAGGAGATACACAACCCAAATGAGACCCGATGTGTACTCTGGACAAATCCCTGACCTGGATAATTGAGGGGCCAAGAGTGTAGGGAGCTCACAAAGCTCACACATCTACTCCACAGCCTATAGGTGGTCTTGGGCCCTTTCAGCTTCACCGAAGGTTAGAACACATAATAGGAGCCTAAACAAACCTGATTTCCACCCTACTTTAGTTTAAAGGAAAATAATGCAGAGAGGGGAGCACAACTGAGAGTACAGAGGGCACCAGGGCAGGAACACACGGTGAGGTCAGTGTGAGCACTCAGAGGTTATCTCCAGGTGGACAGGAGTGTCCTCTTCTTTGAATCTGGGCCACGCAAATCCCTCACTACTGAATAGATTTATAAAGCAAAGTTACTTAAATCCAGAAGCTTGCCTGGCACCATTTCTAACCAGATCAGCTATTATCATTACCATGGCTGAAGGCTGTGAGTTGGAATCTTTGAAAAATCAGAAAACAGCTGGGAAAAGAGCTTCAGAAATCATGTCTTCCCAGGATGAGTGAGAGTGCTGTGTTTTTAAATTGTTGAATACAGGGTGAACTTAAAAGGAGAGACCATTTCCATTCTTCCTGAGGCAAGAATCACTGTTGGTTTCCTTTGAGCGCAGTCCCTTTGCACAGAGCGTGCAAAGCAGCTGAAAGTGTCTCTGCATGACCTCAGTCAGCCTCCAAACAGATTCAGCAGGATGTGAAAGAAGCAGCAGCCACTGGGTGTGTCTTGCATATGAGAAATTCATGAGGCTGGATTGGCTTTCAGCTGCCTTTGAGCCCACTGTAAGGAATTACCATGTCTTGTCTGGCAGGCCCCTCATGGGGAGGGAATTAACTCCCTTTCCAAAGCACACTGACAGAAAGCACAACCAAATTCTCTCTACATCCCATGGCAAAACTCCTGTTGAATGGTGGATGCTAACATCCTCCAGGCCAGGCTGAGAGGAAAGAGGGAGCCCTTTCCAGCTGGAACTGCAGCCTGGTAGAAATGAAAGTGCATATTGGTGAGATATTTTCATTATAAGAAACTCAACTATTTCCATATTTTCTTTTTTCTTTTAAGATGAGCAACTTACAGAACCTTCCTTTCCTTAAAGCCTCTCCTCTCAAACAAATCCCTTCATTATCCAACATGCACACAAGTGATGGAACACTCAGACCATGATAAGTTGGAAACTCGTCTCTACAATTTAAACATCAGCACTTCTAATCCTCTAAAATGCACGGAGTGTTGTGAATTCAGCTTGTTCTATTTCACATTTTGCATTTGTATCTGGTAGCTATTTTTTTTTTAATTCATGCTCTGCCTCTATTGACCGCAATTTCTCATTATTGATGCACTTTACACTTTTTTTTTTCTGTCCAGCTGCACAGCCTTGCTTACATGTAACACAGGGTCTGAGGCAGAAAGTAAAATAAAGGCTGTGTGTCCCCCTTGAAGGCAGGATGTCCTTAGTTCTGGCATGGGGACATGGTTAGTGAAGAGCTGAGCTTTGCTGCATGTCAATAGTCCATGCCAGTCAGCCAATTTTCTCTATTATCCTACAAGAATATAATTTCTTTCTGGATTGTTTTGAATACTTCCTCTCATATGGATGGTTTTAATGGATCATTTCTCCAGGAACAGTGCACAATACTGCAGGGCACTTGACATTTATATCAAGGCTGTAGAGCAAAATTCTATTGTACTTTATAAATAGCTGTGACTATGCTATTAGAAACTGAGGGCCAGATAGCATCAACTGCCAGAGCATTTTGTCCCATGGTGGGACAACAGGGCGTGATCCCTGGGAGTAAAAGGGGCATCTGTAGTGTTTCTAAAATCTGAGATGTGTTAATTTCCATCATAACACCATATCTGGTTTGTTGGGCTGTAAACAACGATTCAGAAGTATCAACCATGAAAATCCCTTCCCCTCAAAGTTCCAACAAAGATCAAAAGCCAATAGCTTTGGGGCCTAGACCATTCAATTTTCCTAAGATTTTTTCCAGCTTGCCCTTCCTGAGCTTAACAGTTTATAAATTGGATTTGGTATGATTGTCCTGGATACCAGATTCTCTTCTATTTAGGTTCTTATCTTGCCATCCTTGTCTCCTAGAAGAGCCTAAAGCAATACAATTAATAGTCTATTCCCGAAACCACTGATCTAAACATCCGATTATTTTAGAAAGACAAAGATAAAAATGTTTTTGAATGTGTAGTCCTGTCCTTGAAAGAGTGAAGAAACAATACTGGAATACAGAGGCATTCCATTTTCAAGAGGGTTTTACTATTCATGTGTTGTCTGAAATGTCTCCTCTTACAAACAGCACAAGAATGATATATTCAATATATGTGGAAAACACAATATGTGTACTCTTTAAAGTAAATCTTCACCAAATGCTCATAAAGTTAATCACAGTAAAGGCTAATCACAGTTAACAGTGAATAGTGTGGGGAAAACAAACTAGAAATAAACTGCCAGGCAGTAAACTCCTCACATAGCAGAGCCCTCTTGAAGAGCTGATGCAAACATCCCTAGACTCCTAATTTATCTGACTTCTCCTATTTTATTCACTTTCATGCTTCTTATAAATATCTGTCACATATCTGCTTAGCTGCATTAAACCACTGTGGAAGGAAGGCTTTGAAACAGAGAATTTAAAATGTTGAACAGGCCAGTGATCACAGGACTACGTAATTAGCCAAAACAAGTAACTCTCTTCTGTGGTATTATCTACAAAATAACTCCCCAATGGCATTAAAAAAAAACAACCCAGAACACCAGCAAATGAAAACAAGGCTTGAAAATATCCATAATCTGTCAGTTTTCATTTCTCTGTGCTCTCTTGTTCAGAGCAGGTATCAGAAATGAAATCTTGCCAGAGAGGTTTCCTTTGAGTGTAGGACTTGCAAACAATGACTGTAGAAATGTCTTTAAACATACAAGTATCTGGCTGCATATGAAAGTCTCCACATTTCTCAGTGTGGAACATCAGAGGTCACAGAAGATTTTGAGTCCTTAGATCATGCCTATTACCATTATTGTTGGACTTGACATCTTTAAAGGTCTTTTCCAAGCTAAATTATTCTGTGCCACCACTGCTTTGAACTCAGATGTGAAATGGAAACTCATATTATCTCAGGCAGTGTCTGTCCCCACACTCACATTAATTACTCTGTCCTTATTTCCAATTCCCATCAAATTTCAGGTGAATAGGGCTGTCTCACAGGCTCAGTGCAGGAATCTCTTGGTAGACCCGCTGGTTATTGTTGAGCACTGGTCATTTGCCACTGTTCTGTGGCATAAATCCTCTGATCTTCTGCACAGGCCCTGTTTCCTCATGCCCATGCTGCAGAGAGCCAGCCCAGATGGCTCAGCTGCTCTTTTCATTTTGTCTCTGAGGGCAGGGGGCTTTACTGATCTAGGCAGTGAACTATAATTTGGAAAAGGGACATAATTTCAAGATTTCTGATTTCTCTTCTGTTGTCTGAAAAGATATGTTAGGTTTAAGTGTCAGATGTTTAACAGTCCTTGCATGGGGGGCTTGAATGCTCCTAATCTACCTCTGTGAGAACAGATTTCAGCAAAGCCACAGTATTTATCATCTACCATCTCTGTATGCAACACAGAATCTTCATTTTTCCCTGGATCATCAACCAGGACAAGTGAACATTTGCCTTCCTGTCTGATGCTTGGAGCCTCTGCTCCCATCCTCAGCCTAGTCCCTTTTTTAGCTCAGGCAATCTCTCATCCTGACAACAAAATCACTGAGGAGCAAGGCTAGTTAAGCCACAGGGGTGGCTCAGTGAACATGTTGGTTAAGGTGGCACTGCAGAGTGACAGTTTCTCCGGGGTTGATGTCACAGGCCTTAAATAAAGATGGTAACTTTGAAGTTTTAATCTTCTTCCCATCTCAAAGCAGAGAACAGAGTCCCTCCCAGCCTAGATGGAGAGGAAAGCACAGATACCTCCTCCTATCTTGTTTTCTTGAAGAGGAATTTCTCATGGAGAGATTCAACCAAGGGGCTGAAGCTTCGGATGCAGCTTTCAAGTGAAAATTCAGCTGCAGCTTTAAAGTGAAAACATATGGGCTTTTCATTTATTTGAGAGAAGTTTCTTTTGTCCTCCCAAAGTCTTTAAAAATATTTTTTCAAGGAGCTTTTTAATCTAATATTGTCCTGTTTTAATGGCACTCTTGAAGCTGATATGATGCAGAGGAAGAAAAGGAGACCACTGACATTGCATATCAAAATATACCATGTCCCATCATTGTGCTGGAGTCCACATACCCACAGAAACAACAGGAAATGATGTTTGACAGATGTGGTGACCTCTGCCACATTTTTTACCTCAGCAATCCCTCCAGTTGGCCAGAGATGTTACTGTGTAGTGCTGGCACATTATTCAGTTCCATTGAGCAATGTGTCTTTAGGACCAATGCTATTACTGAATTCATAAATGTGAGTCTTCAAAGATCAGGAATTCTCTCACCCAAGCCAGAGATTTTGAAGTAACCAGAGCAGAGGGTTGAAGGCTATTCAGGCACACATTAAAATGTCGAGATAATGTCTCCTACCTTTCCCTTCCAAAGCATTTTACAAATCCCAGGCAATGAACCCCAACATATAGCTTTATAAAGAATAGTAAATTTTCATACAAAAAAAGGGAATTCATCCTGGCCACAGGGAAAAAGAAACAAAACGTCATTGTCGGAATTAGAGCCTACAAGCAACAGTTCTAGCTTCTGAACCTGAGAGCAGCCCATTAGATTTTGCCTAATTGCCAGGCTAAATTGGGCACTAATGACTTCCCCAACTCCCATTTGCTTACTGCAGCAGGATAAAAATCAGAATGTAAGAGGCAAGAAAATGCCTGTGCTGGGATTCAAAAAGTCTGAAAAAGAACTTATTTTCAAAAGCAGTTTTTCTTCTTAGATATGGTGGAGACAGCTGCCCTCAGAAAAAGACAGAGAGCTGGATAAGGAATACCTTTTTTTTAATGAGGAGAGCACAACATATATCTACATATATCAGGTCTTATGTCAGGCCTCCCACAGTAAGAGAGGAGAAAGAGAAGAGAAGAACATAATTAAGTAAATTTCCCCAAAATCTTCCTCTTGAGGAATGTGAATTGAGCTACAAAAGGGGTTTCTACACCTCTCTGCTCTGTTGCTGTCAGGGGGAGGTCCCAGCCACACCAGCCTCCTCTGAAGCATCCATCAGGGTATTCCTGGGGGCACAGTGAGATGGTGCCATGAGCCAGAGGCAGAACACTGCTCCAGCACTCCCTGCCCTGCCTGCAGCTGCAGAAGGCACACAGGGCAGTGACCCCTGGGAGGCTGGGGCTGGGAGCATCTACCTTCCCTCACAGGCAAAGGAGAATACAGTCAGATTTCTTCTGAACAGAGAAGAACCCCAGGCCTTCTGCTGACTCTCCTAAAGCCTAATTAGACTGGAAATGCTTGGCAGGCCTTTGCAGGAATTGTGCTGCTGGGACTGTTCACTCATCTCAGAGCTTCTAATAAGGGCACTTGACATACAGTACCTGCAGAATTCTTTATGGCATTTCCCTGGATCCCCTTCCTTCCTCCCTGCCTGCATGCCAGCACCACCATTGCATGCAGCATGTATTCTGGTTTGCATGCAGCATGTATTCTGGTTTTACATGCAGCACTTATTCTGGTTTTACATGCAGCACGTATTCTGGTTTGCATGCAGCACTTATTCTGGTTTTACATGCAGCACGTATTCTGGTTTGCATGCAGCATGTATTCTGGTTTGCTGCTGCACCTGAGCATGAAGGAGGCAGATCTGCTGCCCCACATTTGCTGTTTTGCAGCCCTGCCATGGGCAGGTTTAGCCTGTTAAGTTAAGGAGCAGGGCTCAGATCCTCTGTGCACACAGATGGGCCAGCAAACATAATGTGAGCTGAAACAAAATATATCAGCTCATTGTGCCAGGCAAGAGTTGCTGCAGCAGATTTTTAGGGTGACTGTTTGTATTCATGTGCAGGCTCCCAAAGCAGCGCTGAAGTGACAGCCTGTTTTCTTTAAGAACTGCTGCTACAAAATGTTCCAATACAGTGATACAAGGAAATTGCTGCAACTCCCTGCATGTTTGATTTCTTGAACTATCAGTAGAAATGCTCCATCTGTGTCTTCCCATCTGTACTGCACGTTTTGGCAAGACAACATGCCAAAACTTCTTTCCTCTATCTCCCTCCTCCCCCTTGGGCCCTATCCCTCCTCCCCCTCTAGCTCTCCTCTTTCTTCAGAAACAGAGTGGAGAAAATCAAATCCAATGCAGGTTCAGGTTTGCATCTTCTCTCTCTTGTTTTACTTCTGATTATCCCGGAGGCAGAGTATAAACCTCATCATCTTCCCGCTCTGCCCTGCAAGGGCTACAAGCATACAAAATCCAAAAGGGCCTGGCACTCAGTAAAACCTGGGATGGAGACTGGATGGCTTCCAAAGAGAAAGATTATGTTGTGTTTTAGCTGCAGGGATTCCCAGGGAAATAAGCCAAAGTCACTGCAGGAGGAGACATGGGGCGTGAGGCCAGAGGGAGAGGAGCAGGGATGGAGCTGAGCCCAGGGATCAGCCAGTGCCCTGCAGGGTCAGCTCCCACTGCCAGAGGACAGACAGACAGGGTCAGCCCTGCTGCCCTTTGCCTGCCCCAGCTCTGCTGCTCTCCCCAGGCACCCCCTGCTCTCCCAGCAGCAGCAGCAGCCTGAATTTGCATGTCTGTGCCACAGGCAGAGAAAACCCGTGGATGGCTGGATGCTCCCAAAATCTGCTGCTGGGGGCAGCTGTTTACTTTGTCTGAGTTGCTGGCTGTCCAAATGAATTGCCCTAATCTGAATATTCAAGGATTTCCCTTGTGTTTTATTCTCATATAGTCTTCTGTCTACTGCATTCTAGTAGGTGTATCTGCTTATCCTAAAGCTATCACTTATTTTATCACAAGAGGGATATTTTTGTCTGGATTATTTTGGCCTGACAGGAAGAAGAGAGAATTAGACTGAGTTTTCTAAAAATTTCTGAATGCTTTTGAAAAATACTCGAAACATGCTGTGTTTGTATTTTTCATTTTTTACACTACCCAGCCACCTGGCAGAGAGCACTAAAAAAAAAGGAAAAAAAAAAGAAAAAGTGTGTTTTCCTGCCACAGACATCAAACAAATAATGAACAATCAAAGCAAAGTGATTACAAGCAACTCAGAGGAAGAAAACAATTCAGTACAGCAGCTCAGATGAACTGTCACAAGCAAAGAGAACAGTCACAGACACATTAAACCCACAAAAATGGCCCAGTGGCACACACCAGGTAATCCTGAAGGGACTCTGACTTGCAAGAGCCTTTAGAGACCCTTCCTCTCCTAGACTGACATCTAAGAAATCCCTTCAGAATGTTGGTGTTTGTGAATGGAAGTAGCTGTAATGGAAACTCTGATGTGCCTGCAGTTAGTGTGTGCTATATGACTGCATCAGACTCACTATGGAAATGTGAGCAAGACTTGGTGCCTGACACAAGGTAGATGCAAACAGCAAAATGAGCAGGAGGCACAAATTCTCTTCCCTGGGATTCCTGAGGCATGTATTTCTCATTCCTACTTCTCCCTCTCTCTCTACCTCCCTCCCTCTTCCTCTGCCAGCATGAAAAATTCACACACAGAGAATCTCACAGTGTCCTGATCTGACCCCGCCACTAGAAGCAATATGGGACAGCATTTAGCTATGAAAAAGCCTATAAAGCAGTGTGAAAACAACTGCAGCAGGCTTTTTGTGAAGAATTGACAGAGTTTCCTCTCAGAAGGGCAAACAACTGTGTTCAACACAGCTCTGGCAGCAGCTCCTCTGGTGGTGCACCTTGGTCCATCTCCTCCCAGGGCACCTGGATCCCATTTCAGGGGTGGGAGCAGCCATCACCACCTCGTGCTGGATGGATATTGCTCCCACAAGGAGATTATAGGGTTTTTCTCCACCACTTGGTTGCCCCAGGGGTTATTCCTCAGCAGCAGCCTGTGGAGCATAAGGTGTCATTTGCATGCATGAGTAAGTAACAAGTCACTAGTCAGACTTGCTACACCAGTGCTTTACGGCCTGCTGCTGCTATAAATAAGTTCTCCTCTCCCAGTTGCTTCCTGGCATGTTCACACCCTGTTAAAGATACTGGTGTCCAACAGGATTGCTTGGCTCAGCTTAAGATCTCTGAACCCAGCAATTTTTTGAGGCTGGCACATCAGACTGTTCATCATCTTAAATCAGGAAAATATTATAAATGATGGTGTTTGCTTAGGGCTTGGCTGTGCTTGTCCTCAGTGTACTG
This sequence comes from Setophaga petechia, assembly GCA_024362935.1. NCBI lineage: Eukaryota > Metazoa > Chordata > Aves > Passeriformes > Parulidae > Setophaga > Setophaga petechia. The sequence goes on from JANCRA010000020.1 coordinate 3,135,098, forward strand.
TTTTGGACACGATCCTCTTGCAGATGCCTGGCACATATTCCTACCATTCCACAACTGCATTTTCATCACACAAACTCCCCCTTGCACGAAGCACTCACTGGGCTTTTAAGGCAGTGCCCTTTGCTTCTAATAGTTATTGATTCCCCGAATGCCAAGGAATATGGATTCAATTAGCTGGTCATAGCACTGTAGTTCAGGGCTACTCAGCAGTTCCAGTGTGTAAGCTTCTGTTTTCAAGCTTTATATAATATAATCATAAAAATTCAGTCTGCATTAAAGTTCTCATTCAAGGCCTTTTTGCAGGTGATTAGTTCATAACGTGCACTAATTACTTTTATTATTTTACAGCTACCACTTAATGCACACATACAGTGAGTTTCCAATGCAAGTTTCTTAAAGAATGGGTGCTTCCACTCCAGGCAGTGCTAAGCAGCCATACTTAGAAAGGTTTCTTTTTCTGATTGGATGAAAAATTGCTCACAAAGACTTCGGCAGGCACTGCAGACTGCCATGTCCAAGCACTAAACTTCTCCATTGCACAGAATAGAAATAATCTGATAGCCTCCAAAATCAATACTCCTTAATCAATGCCCCTTTAATATAGATCATGGCTTATCCCAATACTTTCTGATCAAGCTACTTACTGCTACATCTTTTCTCCAGTAACATCAACATCTTCAGTTTTCTTTATTTCCCAACAGCAGCTGGACTAGTGCCCTAGCAAAATCTTTAGGCTGTTCTTACCTATATCCTTAGCTTAGCTTCAAGGATAGGAACATCTCCCCATCTGAGGAGAGAACTCCTCTCTCCAAATCCCCAGGTGTGACTGCACTGCAGCCTGTGATCTCACTGATCCCTGCAGTGCCCTGCCAGCCCCAGGTGTGACTGCACTGCAGCCTGTGATCTCACTGATCCCTGCAGTGCCCCTGCCATCCCCAGGTGTGACTGCACTGCAGCCTGTGATCTCACTGATCCCTGCAGTGCCCTGCCAGCCCCAGGTGTGACTGCACTGCACCCTGTGATCTCACTGATCCCTGCAGTGCCCCTGCCACCAGTCCCCAGCTCTGTGTTCCTGCTCCCTTTGCACCAGCAGCACTTCCAGCCAGGTCTAGAGAGGAATCAGGCCACTCACGGCCACTGAACTGCACTGGCTAAAGCAGTGGTCTCCTCCATGGCAGTAAAATACACAGTCCAAAAATCCAGTTTGTCCAGCAGACTCACATCTGCAAAGCAGCTTGGAACCCAGTGGTATCTTTCCAGCAAAAGCAAGGACTTCTTAGATGGAAGTTCTTCCTGAATTAAGGCTCGACAGAAATAGCATGATTGGTGATGCTGGTGCTCATATCTTGTTTGGAATTCACTGGGATATGTGATTCAAAAACCTTTGGCTCAGAGAAGCAGAACAGTGCCAAGCAGTATTGCAGCAGTGTGAGAGCCAGTCAGCCCTTGCTTTCTTGCTCCAGCTAGCTGGGAACTCAGCAGAGCCACTGCTCCTGGTCATGGCAGGATAATCTCCTGCAGGAGATGCTGCTACACTGATCCTGCTGCTGTGGTCCCAGGTCAGAGCAGCCAGGATCCCCCCACATCCTGCTGTGGTGGGCATTTGTCCACGTGAGAGGCAGCTGCTCTTGGCTCCCAGCTCCTCTGGAGCTCAGTGGCACCTGGTGAGTGTGAAACTGCAATCCCTGCCTTTTCCTTTCTGTCTTTACAGGATTTAATATTCACTGTTATTGATTCAGACTTACTATCTTCTAGAAGTTGCCTAATCCTCTTAATTGGAGACGTTTCAGCTCTAAACCTTTCTCATCTTTCCCCACCTTGCCAAGACTACGCCGGAGCAATGCTTCCACCCATTTTCCTGTCTTTTAGAGGCATTCCTTCACCCTGTTCCTCCTCCTGTTCTGTGACAGACAGCTGCAGCACCCTCAGTGTTTCAGTGCTTGGTATTCTCAGTGCACACCATCGAGCTGCCTGGTGTGGAAGGTGCAAGTTTAACATTCAGGACAGTTCAGCCTGATATCATTTTCCATCCCTCAGCCAGTTCTTCCTGGGTGAATCCTCTCACTACACCCTGGCAGCAGACAGGCTGAGATGTGGGGGTGAGGTGTGGACATCATCTGTCCAAACTATGCCCTGGTTGGCTTCCACTGGAAGAAATCCCACTGAATGGGCAGGTAAATTCCAGCTCATCCTGTGAGCTTGGGGACAGGCAGATATTACTTCAGAGAATGAGCCTTTAAAGACAGCTGCAGGCTGAGTACCTGCTTTTAATATATTTAAATTTTTTTAACTTTTCCCTGTCTGTAATCTAATATTGCTTTTCTAGTTGCTGTATGTCTCTTACTACAATTATTCTAAAACAGCTAAAATAGCACAACTGCTTATAATATATTTGCTATAAGCATGGCCTATTAAAATGCATTTGCATCTCAAAAATTTTATCCTGAAGCAGACTTGATATTATCTAAATAATTTGTTTAGGCCGACGTAAAATAATCTCCTTCTCTTCCAGGGGAGATATAATATTTACAGAATCTTATCTTCACAAACAGAACTTGTATTTTAAGCTTGCAAATTGCAATTTGCATGTTAAGAGGAGTCAAGCTGAAAAGGAATTAGGAGCATGTGAACAGCAAAGGAAGGAAAAAAATTGCTGAAATGTATCACCATTAGTATGATAATATATGGCAATCTTATGACAGGTAAATGTATAGGGACTTATTTGCCAATGCAGAACACTCTCTATGGAACATTGATTTAAATATAGCTGTGTCTCCCTCTCTTCAGTGTGTCATAATGTAGTAGTAGTAGTAGTAGCATGTCCTCTGATGTCCTCTGCTTTCACAGCTGATACAGGGACCCAGCCAGAAAGATGAGAGAAAAAGGGTGGGAAGTAGAGTAGCAGGCTGCAGTCATTGCCTTGATGCATGCAGTGGTGTGGAACCAGTGCATTTCTGGAACCGGTGGGAATTGTTATTAACAGCAGGCTAGCAACGCACATCCCCCTGGTCACTCAGCTATGGATGAAGGTGACATCCATTGCAGCAGCACAAATTGACTGGTGTCATTAAGGCTGAGATACCATTTCTGTGCCATGAATGGTGGCCTTTCTGCTCCTCTTGTTGTGTGTCTGTACAGGCAGTAGCACAGTGACAACTCTGCATTCAGATTGTCACAGTGTGAGCAGCACTAATGGCTGCTAAGGACCCCTAATGCTGTGTCAATTAAACCATGTGCATTTTAGATGTGCTGAAGTCTGAAGCCACATAATAGGTGGCAATCACTCAGAAGAGATTTTAATACCATATTACTTAAATCAATCCAAGTCAGCTGTCCTCAGCCCACTGCAGGGTGAAGGTCTTTTTTGCTTTTTTGTCTTCCTGGCTGGATGTGCACTGTGCTTGGTTACTGCAGCTTGGCAAGAACAGGATGACTTCCTTCTCCAGGGCTTCCCCAAGTGCTCTTTCCCAATTAAAATGGAGCCTTGCTCCCTCCTAACTACACTGTGACCTTCACTGGTAGTTATTACTGTCAACAATTTTTAAAAGGTGTCCAGGTAAATATAAAGCGGTTTTTAATGCTGCCATAGCTGCAATAAATTTCCTGTAGGTTGTATAGCTTTCTAATATATCGGAAGTTGTGTCCTTTTAAGTAATCTCCCACTGGTTCACCTCATCTGCTCACCCCAGCCCTGTGGGATCAGGTCAGAGTTTCCATCCTAAAAGCTTGTCCTTCCCTCCACATGGCAGGACAGATGGGCTGCACTCTTCTGTCCAAGATCTCTGAGCGAGAACAGGTTCCTGGAAGTAGCTTAAGGCTTTTGTCTACAGTGACACCTAAAGATTTGTCTGAGGTTTTGCCTGTGAATGCCACAGAAAACATTTGTGCTGTCACTGCGGCCGGACCCAGAATGGCAGTGCCACAGTCAGGAGGCTTCCTTGGCCTCGCTGTCCTGGTTTAGGGCAAATTTGGGAGAAAATCTCCAAAGGGGCCCCTCCAGAAAGCAAACTCACATGGCCTCTCCCCCGATTGGTTTGGGAAGGATTCCTCAGAGAGAAATGGAAAGAACCTGTTTATTTAACAGGCACAGCACCCCCCAGCACACAAAACGAACAGTACAGGATGACACCACTCTTTCACCGCTCTGGAAAAGATGACAAATTCAGAACGTCTCTCTGGGGGTGGCCGCTCTGTTCTCAGTCCCTCTGGCGCTGGGCAGCCACTGCCCAGAGTAGGCCCCGCTGGGCCACAGGGTGCAAACTCTCGGTGTTCCCAAGTCCCAGTCTGGAGCAGGCTCGAGTGGTTCCAAAAAAAGGAAAGGAGAAACAGTCCAGGAATAAATTTGGACTGTTTAGCTAAACTAGCTAATGAGCAGAAGCAAGAGCAAGCAGAAGCAAAGCAGAAGCAAGAGTGAGAGCAAAGCAAAAAGCAAAAGCAAAAAAGCAAAAGCAGCACCATGTACTGCCCTGTCTCCGTGTCCTGCCAGCTGTAGGGGAGCGACTGATAACAAAACAAAACAAAACTTTCACTCTTCAGAGCCAATCTTGAAGGCACAGAACATAATATCCAGCATAAACAGAACACACCAATGGGGACACCAGCACCATAATGTCACCCTAGGACACTCACCTGGGCCCATCCCTACCAGAGGGACTCTGGTGCTGGTCTCAGGCTCCACCACCCTTCTCTCAGGGGATTTTGTTGAAGTTGTGTGAAGCAGGCCTGTGAAACCACTGATGTTTCACCTCCTTCAGAGAGGGGCCATGTGCACCGCTCCAGCATCCTCCAGGCCTCAAGGGCACACAGCTCAGGGCAGAAGCTTCTCTGGTAGCAAAAGAGGTTCTGAGGGCCTTTTTGGTTCATTTTTTTCCTGCAGCATTTTATTGAGATGATAACAGTGAGGCATCAGACTTTTCTGAATGCTCAGAAAGAGCTCCTTTCTGGAATTTCTGTCTAGCCAGCCTGTCCCTCCAGGGCTCTGTGTTACAGAGAGGGTGAGAAGAGGCAGCAGCAGCTGTCACATGGAGCTGATGGTGTTTTATGGGGTCAGTGGTTTCCAGCTCCTGCAAAAGAACCTAAAGCAACTGAATTTGGGCTCCTCCTCAGGCAGGACAAAGGCAGCAGCTTCATAAGTGCCTTTGCCATGCCATGCTCACTGCTCTTCTCACAACTCCCAAAGAGCACGTCTGTCTCATACTGCAAATATTGATCAGCCCGCAGCAGGGAGAGAACTGAGTTTTGGAGCATAAGGAGGCAGACCAAGCTTGATTTTTCCTTCATGAGTTAACTTGCTGTGGTGTTTTTTCTCTCCATGTCAGGCAGTATGTGCTGTACAGTTAACTTGAGAAACTCCAGGGGAGCTTTGGTGTTGACATTGGTCAGGATGTGAGCCCAGGCTGAACCCACAAAACTCTGGAAAGGGGCTGAAGGTAAAGTCATAAAAAGACACAACTTCCATTTTTAATCAAGTGCTTGTGCTGCAGTGCATTGCATCCAAAACACTGAGGGCTGGAAAATATGTGGGAATCTAAAGTGCAGTGCAACCTCTGGGCTGTTCAATATTTTCAGCATGTTGTAAAATTGCTTCAGGGTGAAGAGTAACTGCTAGAGCCATAAAAATGCACATTTGGTCGAGTCAAAAATGGATAGTGCACGTTTTGGATTTGTTAGATTTGAAAGTATGGGTCCAGTTTTCATTGCCCCTGGCATTGCATCTCTCCAAGACTGGGAATCCTAAACATTGTTCCTGATTTTGGGGATTAAAGAGAATAAGGAAGAGTACCAGATGAAGGTGAGTCATTGATCACTGCCATTCCTTTCATCTAACTCATGGGAATATTTTGGAAACTTTTTTTTCCTACCTTTTTTTTTCCTACCTTTATTTTTGTTTTCTACTTCTCTGATTTATTTCCATGCTATGTTTTGCTCCATTTTCAGCTGTTTACTACCTTCCACGTTCCCTTTCAAAAGATTTCCCAGCATTCTTTAAATTTTCTGTTGTGAAGTTTCATCTGGCAAATCCCACCTTCCATTTTGCTTCCCCAGAGACACATTTAAATGCTAGATGGGCTCAGTTCTTCTGCAGAAAATGAGAGCTGAGGCACAGAGGGATGTGAAAGCCATCAGCACATGGCTCAGCTCCCCAGTGTGAGCACAGAGTCATCTCAGGAGTGGGATGGTGAAGGGAGAGGCGCTGCTGTGTGGTGTCCTCACCTTCCTCTGGTCCAGCAGCATCTGGGGGAAGACAACCCACTCAGCTGATGTACTCAGCCTCCTGCTGGCACCCCAAGCAAGGGCTGGCATTGAGAGAAGCAGGATTTTCCTTCCATAAGATGCCACCTAGATACTGTAGCATGGCAACAGAGTGCCTGGTAGCTGTGCTCGAGATGAAGCACAAACCATTTCTCTGTGTTGCTGTCTCCAAGGAGTAGTTCAATATAAGTCAGTCCTGTAACATCAGTTTGACACTAGCCTATGTCTTTGCCACATTAATTCAATTTATTACCCAGTTTGATCCACACTTTGCATTCTATTTAGGATGCCAGGGGACCTGTTCATCCCTAATGATTGAAGAAGCATTTGTGTTTTATAAGCTATTTGGGACACACCATAAGGAACTAAAAGTGTCTGATTTATTTTCATTGTTAAATTTACCATGTACCCAATTCAGATGCTGTTGAAATTGACGGCAAATTTGCCAGAGACCACTCCAGCTGAAATGCTTTCTGGAATTTAGGGACCCCTGTTAAAAACATTACAGATGTTCTCCCCCAGAAAAGGCCTACTGGTCATAAATAATACATTACTAATGTTGTCAGGTGTGGGGAGGAAATTACAAAATGATATTTTGTTTTGCTGTCTTTTATCTCTAGCTAAACTTTGATCTCTATAAAGTGTTTCTACCATCATTTGTAAGACTTTCCTTAGTCTTTACTTGGTAGCACATTAAAATTCAGCTGACTAATTTCACTGGTTTTCTTTGATCTTTTTCCTTCAATGTGAATTACTTTAGCTGAAGAGTTTGCATTTGCCTGAACAAAATTCATCTTCCTTTTTCTGCACATTCAGACAAGCAGGAGTTTCCCCGTGCTGTATTTTCCCTACCTATCCTTGCTTATTCCAGTGTATTGCTCCTTTTCTTTGCCTACGCTCTTCTTTCCAAGTGGTCCTTTGCTGTCTCAAATATTCCACTTCTGCAAGTGATGAGTCTCTGGAGCACTTCTCAATCCCTCACCCCAGCTGCCCCTCTGGATTACAGAGCCATACATTGTTGTGGTGCTCTGATGGTCCCCAGGACAAGGTGAGAGATAAGAATTTGACTCCAAGTTCTCAAAAGGCTGATTGATTATATTGTGATATTATATTAAAAGAAATTATATACTAAAACTATACTAAAGAAGGAGAAAGGAGGCATCAGAGAGCTAGAAAGGAATGAATAATAAAACCCTGTGACTGACCAGAAAGTTGGACACAGCTGGACTGGGATTGGTCATTAAGTAAAAACAATTCACATGCTGGGTAAACAATTCTCCAAATCACATTCCAGAGGAGCAAAACATGGAGAAACTGAGGCTTCTCATCTTGCCAGGAGAAGAAATCCTGGCGAAGGGATTTTTCATAAAATATCAGGGTGACAATACAGGACAGTTTCCCCATTGAGTTAGCCATCAGTACACTGCCCACCTGTGCTGCTGAGGCCCATACTCGTTTTTAAAATGATGCAGTTGTTTGGGAATGAGTACCATGGAGTTTGGAGTGTGGGGTAGGGGATCAGTAGTGTCTGTAAGGGCCCAATGGTAAAAGAAGTTTAGTTAAAAAAACAAGAACAATTACATCAGGTCATTGGCTTCATAATTCTTAGTCTGTGTTGTTGCAGTGCTTGTGATCATGGCGGTGCCTGGACCATACACTTTTCCAGCCCCACCCCAGCAGAAATGGAGCAGCCGTGGCTGGAGGCGCAGCAGGGGCAGTGTGGCAGCGCAGCCCAGCACACCCAGGCTGGACACCAAGGCAGCAGCAGAGCTCCCAAGTGAAATAAACACGGGCAGTGGACCTTTCTCCTTTTTAAGGCCTTTATTAAAAGCAATCAGCTTGGGTGGGGAGAACTGGCGGGACTGTGCTCACACCACCTCTGCTCCCAGGAGTGACTTGGAGGAGGAGGAAGAGAGCAGCTTTCTCCACTGGTCCGTGAGCAGAGCTGGGGGTTCTGTCCTCACCAGAGCATCGGGATGGGAAATACTTTAGTTCATGGGTGAACATTCGATGTCCTCTGTCCAGCTAACATCTTAGGTTAGGGTGAGGGGTAAAACGGGTCTTGGTGGCTACTAGATTCTGTTCTTTACGTCTAGACATTGCTTTGATTTGTCAATTTTGTGTTGGCTCTTTGTTTTTAGGGGGTTTTGTCTAGGTCTGCTGAGGGGTCTCTCCCATTGCATGCTGGTTCTGAGGTCATTTGCATGCCAACTCGATGTCCCTTCACCTTCTGAGTGCCACCCTCCAGGAAGCAGCAGGGCGCCACTCGACAAAAGGGGGAATTCTTAACCATCAAGGACAGGTAGTTAACAAAAAAGGACAGAGGATTACAATAACAAACAGAACTCCACCCTGGCAGCAACTGGCCCAACCTGTGAACTCTGCAACCTTTTAAAAAAATGGGCAGCTTTTCTACTCATAACACCAGCCCCTCCAGAGCCACCAGCATGGGGCTGAGCAGAGACAGACGCGCTCCCCGTGCCGCCCTCCCACTCACTGCTCACTCGCTCCTCAAGGGAGCAAAGAAAACATATTTTCCTTGTCCCTTATAAATAGAGCCCACTGCTGTCAAAGCCCCAACCCATGAGCACCATGTGCATATGCTTGTGTACACACACTCAGGCTCCACCTGCTTCTCTCTGCACGAGATCCGTGTTAACCCTCTGCAGAATGAAAAGGCATTTTAAGAACTGTTCAGAGACGTAAAAAGGATTGGTTAGAATGCTGTTTACTTGTTCCACAGTTGTGAAATCAAACTTCATGTTATGGCTCAGACTTCTTTTCACATTTGAGAGTACTCCCTGTCCTCAGGGCAGTGCAGAACTTGGACACAGAGATTTATCGAGGTGGGTCCTCACCATATGGTAGTTTCACCTGCCACACATGCCAGATGATGCTTGATGCTTAGCTAGAATTATTTTTAAGAGCTGGCCATTATACTTTTACAGACAAACAGTTGTTCACATTACATTCTAGTAATGGGGTGATGTGACATAAATCAGTGCAAATTAAAAGAGGAATGAATCTGCAGGGCTCTGTGCTGGCAAGGTGATGTGCTGGAGAAGAAAAAATAGCAGACTTTCCCTGTGAGAAAACCTTGACACCTTGGGACAAACCTATTAAGTGATATTCTGCCACCCAAATTATTTTCATTTAATCCAGTTTGTCCGATTTTCATCAAACCCTTGATAACATATGGAGCTTGAACTATAGAAAGGTCACCCAGTTAACCCAACTGGTTTTTTGTGACACATATGTCCAAGGTGTTTGGGCAGACAAGAAGGGTCTCTCCTGTAACTGTGTCCACCTAGCCTTGGGCTAAAGAAGAGCCTTTTGGGGTGCAAAGGGAATTGTGTATTGCTCTTTTCATGTGCCAGTTTACCACCTCTGAGCCAGGCAGCTGCCCATGGCACCAGTCAGGGCTACCTGATACTGAACCTGAAAGGTGTGATGCTTCTGCCTTGCAATGCTGTGGGCTGGCTTCACCTACCACGACAGTTTCTCTGTTTAACTCTACACATTATGACCTCCTTTGATCCTCTTTCTTTCCTTTTCCAGCCCCAGGCATCTCTGACGATACTGGATTCCAATCCAAGTGAGAAGGGTTTTTTCTCTCAAAATATTGTCCACAGAGACAACTTTCAGACAAATGCTGTGTGTGAGAGCACAGCAGCTCTCACCCACAGGGTTATTCTGAGCTCAGCAGATCAATGCTCTCTCTGCTGAGAAGCAGGAAGAAAGTCTCCACTGGCAGAGGAGGGGTGAAGCACTCACTAACTTGTCAGATCACATCATCTCATGAATGCATCATGCAAGGCAGCCCCTCTCAAAGAACAGTTTAACTCTCTCTGCTTCACCATCATGCTGATGATCAGTTGATAATTCTACATTTCAGTACCTACATCCTTTCCCTATCCAAGCTGTGGGTCCTTCAGGTCAGATGTACCTGACTGTTGGCTGGTGTCATTGCATGATTTACCACATAGCTGACAGCCATTTAACTCTTCTGCTTTGTACTGTGTCCTTTCTCTTGGTACAATTTGCAATGAATCTGCAGCTCTATTGTTTTTTCCACTAGCAGGCAGACACAACAATCCAGGTCACAGACTGCTCTAGGACAAATGTGGGGAGAAATGATAATTATTTTTGCCTTAACTCTCTGCATGCATGGTGGAAACCACAAGTAGAAAACATCACCCCTCTGCTTCAAATTTGCCTTCTCATTTCCATATATCTCCTCCTGGTTCTCACATGCATCCTCCTTCCATCTTTGCTTCTGGATAAGAGAGTTTTGAAGATTAGTATTTTTTCACAGTTCTATAAATATTGACAGCTGGTTTCTCCTATTGAATGCCAAGGATGTGTGCATCCAAAATCTTATATTTACCCTGAAGCTTCCCGTTCACTTTCATAACACTGGCCACATAAATTCACTGAGAACAACCAGAAAAGTAGAAGCTTGCTGGCCTCAAATTTCCTGAGTTCCTCCCAGGGCATAGAAAGCATTCTCCTTGATATTTACAGGATGTCATTAATATCTAGGGATGAAATACAAAAATAAACCAAAAATAAGCCCAAGGGGTTGCAGCCTTCTTTGGGTGCATCCTCCTGCTCTGGCATGGACTCGTCCACAGGCTGCAGGCAGATCTCTGCTCCACCATTGTCACCACATTTCTCTTCACAGAGAAAAGCAATGTTCAATTCTTCCCAAGAATATTTCTGGGTTTCACATTCTCTGAACCTCAGAGAAAGAAAACACAATTCTTATCTCATTTACTGTGCCTGTGTTTGTGCCAAAGTAGAATGAAATATGGAGATTGTTCACCCAGAGTGATGGTGTGTTGTTTCCTTGGCCTATCAGGGCCAAGTGTGCGTGTGTTGGGACTGTCGGGTGACAGCCACGAGATTCTGTGCAGCTGAGTGCTTGGCAGATTCAGTTTAGATGTAATGTAATATAGTGTAATATAATATAGAATAATATAGTATAATAAAGTAATTAAATAGCCTTCTAATAAGATGGAGTCAGATGTATCATTCTCTCTCCCCTTCATTGGGGTGAAAATATCCAGTACACACCATGAGCTTCCATGGTCTGCAGGGGAGTCTCAGGTTTGGCACCTCTTCCCCACTCCTGCTTCACTGACCTTGGTGCCTGCAGGGCTGCTGCTCTCCCATCTCCTCACTCCTCTCTCTGGCTTCCATTGCACTGCAGATTTTCCTCTTCTGAAACACATTATCCCAGAGGTGCTCCCACCACCACTGATGGATTCAGCATTGGCCAGCAGTGGATCTGTTTTGCATCCTGCTGGAATTGGCTCTGTGGGACATGAGGGAACCTTCTGGCAGCCTCTCACAGAAGACAGCTCTCCAGCCCCCCTCACTACCTAAACTTTGCCATGAAACCCCAATACCCCAATACAGCTATTTACATAAATGTGTCATGATTTGTGAAGGAATTAGAAGAACTGAGGACCAGGATCTTACCAACACTCCCAGATAAAGAAAGGAGAGAAAAATTTTTGGGCTGCTGCCACATAAAATCATTCACAAATCAGAAGACATCAGCATTTCCAGTGAGTAATTTACTTCATCTATAACCAGAATAACCTTTTGGGCATACTTTTTCTTTCCATTGGTTTTAAAGGACTGTTAAACCTTATGTAGGTGCCAAATGGTAGATGGGATACAGATATATAACAAATTGATAAGAAGGGTAAAAATAAGATTAATGCAGGAGACATGAACAAGGGTATTCATGTGTAAGACAAAGGCAACATCCTCAGTAATTCCTTCTTGTAAAAAAAGTCACTCCGTAAGCAGCAGATACAACTGAGCCTCCTTTCAGGTACATCATTCTACTCCATTGCCCCCAGCTCCACTCAGATTTTTTATATTATTTCCTATTGTGGTACCCTCTCAGCAGGCCATGTCACATTTTTCACCTAAGTTTGCCAAGGGCCAGAGGCAGCCAGCCTTGGCACACACAGTCACAGTGCTGCATCCATCAGCAAATGCTGCCTGGCTGAGCATTCCACTCTCACTGCTGGGCACAGCCCACTGCCAGATCAGCCCTGGAATCACCCAGTTTCCTTCCTGGGCAGTGCTTTCGCAGGAAATCAGACCTGGGTCCAAAGAAGGTATCATGAAGGATGATGGAAGATGGATGGAAGATGCATGACAGTAAGTGCATTTTTTCCTGTGTTTGCCAATTTTAATTTTGTCCAAATTAGGTTCTGTTTTGCTTTTTTTTTTTCTTTTCTTGAGAAGCAGAAGAAGATTGCTTCATGCAAGGCAGTATCAAAGCTGCTCCCTTGATACTGCTCCCTTTGAAGGGCTTTCTATTAGAAAAGTAGTTAGAAACTCTTCCTCCACCTGCTTCATGTAGTGTTATGAATTTTGGCAGGATGGAAAACAGGTTGCTTTGCAAAAGATACAAATAAAGAGACCCTGTATGCTCCATTAACTCAAGAGGCAATACCAAGTAAGACCTGTGGAGCATCTGACTCAAAAAATTTCAGGGTTAATCACCAGAGTCACAAGTTAATTCCTACCTTAACACGTGTCTCAGGCATTAATCCTGTGTTAGAGAGGCATCTAAGTGCCATCCTGATAATACTGTGTAAGCAGTTCAGAGTGTAACTTTATTGTTTCCCACATAGACGAGGCTTTGAACATCTTGATTCTTCCAATCTGTTTGAATTCATGGCAAAAATGGCCTCTAGCCAGGCCAGTGTCTCTTAAAGGTCAGCAGGTGAGGTGCAAGGGGAGCAGAGGGGTGCAGGAGTAAGGGAAGACACTCAGACAGGTAAAAACGGGGTTATTGGATGTTTACTACATGGTCTGACTGCTTGGGATCCCACAACTCAGCAGCCCAGCTCTGTTCTTGAGGAAAGGCTGTTCTCATGAAAAATACAAAACTTTAATAAGCACAGCCTTCAGCTCCTGAGGATATCAAGACTGTTTTAAAATCATGGAGCTGACTTGCCACGAAGGATTTAGTACTGGTGGAGGCTCCAGAACTGTGCAGAAAGCAAGAGTTTCCTCCTCTGCTGTGCCATGAATCCTGCCTTTCTAGAGAATGTGTGTCATTTTTCCCCACAAAGGCATCTGCAATTGATTTGCAAGTGATCACTTAGCAGAATGGAGGCCTGGTCTACAACACAAGTAAAGGACTATGAATGGCAGGCTTCCAAACTCTTCCAAACCATGCACTTATAATCCAATCTTCTAAAAATTTTTACCAGATTTTCAACTGGAACCCTCCACACTGTCTCTAACCAGTCCTTTAAATGTACATTTAAGAAGAAAAGAAAGATAATCCTGTGATTAATCCCAAGAAATGGGTTCAAGGGGGATCTCAGGCCAGTGGCAGAGCTGGAGATTGGCTTACTGAGCCAGTTAATATGGCTTAACTTGTCAGTATCTCCATTCTCCAAAAGGGGAAACAATAATTCACATCTCTTTGGTACTGCCTAAAGTTTCCAGGTTTTTGAAGGGCTTTATGACTGCCAGATAGAGATTGTGTACTACACATTATGGTGGTTTGCTCAAAGTTTAAATAGTTTCTTTGGTGAACACACACCTGGAGAAGTGCCACCTGTCAAAGACAGAGAACAATGGTTATTCCAGGAATGTGAGAACACAGAGCAAATGTTCCTCAAAGTAAAATATTAGACCTATACAGAATCAAAGCTTTTATTTTCTGAGGATTAATACCCAGCAGTTTTGTGCTCTTTTGAAAATAGCAAACTTCTGTTTTTCTAATGATTTAGCTTGAATTTTTTTTTCACTGTTACTAGACAGAGACAGTGGAGCGTACATTTTCAAAAGTCTTCAAGGAAAATGGCTTTGGGCAACTCCCAGTAACATCAGGGAGAATTGCAAAGCTAAAACCTGAACACTGGAAAGTCCTGAAAATCTAGCTTAGTTATAGGCCATAAAAATAAGGACTCTAATGAGAATCTTTTGAAATGCAGTAGCACAAACATAGAACTAAAAATATGAGCTCTAGAGAAACTACAGAGAGACAGTGTCTATCATTTTGTAGGAAAACTGTTTTCATAGTTAAACCTGTTTGTGCATGCTGGATGATAAATGCCTCCTGCTTTCAAGGAGTCCTTAAAAAGGAAAAAAAGACTTTTGAAGAGATGCCTACCAACTCTGTTGCCATGGCAGCTGCAAGCATCAGTGGTAACCCAGAATTTCTAGGTTATAATGTGCATGAGAGCCCATTAACAAGTTCCATATTAGTGATAGGTAAGGTCATCTGGTGGCTCAGTGTCACAGCTTGGAACTTAATCAGAGAAGATCTAGACCCAAGCAAGGTCTATTTCTGATACACCCTGTTCCCACACATTAATGATACATGGTGTGGAAGATGATTATATCTTCCAGACAAAAATTTTACCTGAAGTTTGGAGGCTGCCTGTGCTGCTGCAGTCTTCACTTGAAAGGTGGGAAATGGAAGCATGGAGAAATCAGAAAGCTGGGCACAGAGAACTTGAGATCACATGCAAGGAATCAAGAATAAATACTGTTCTGTTGCTGTTTCTCAGCCGGGTGAACGTTGTTTTCATTACTCAAGCATCAGCTTTTCTAAAAAAAGTCACTGCCAGATTCTTGTTTCCTTTCACTTCAAATCTGGGACATGCCCATCTTTTTAAGGCCTCTTTGGAATCAGAGGAGACAAGGACAAAACACAGAAGGGCAAAACTTGGGATTTTTCCTACTCTTAGTCTTTTCCTACTGCTTTCCTACTGCAGATTCAGCACTGTGAGGGAATTTCCTCCCAGCCATCGGTGTCTCGTGCCCTGTGTCATTGCAGGAAAAGGTACAGTGGCTCTCTGCTAGCTAATGCTTGCCTCTTTCCAAAGCCCTGAGGAGCACCTGCAGCATCTCCAGGGGCAGCAGTGCCTCTGGAGAAGAGCCACCATCCTGCCCCAGGACACTCAGAGCACTCCAGTCCCCCGTTGCCTTGTCTCTGCATCACCCTTTCCTGTTTGGAAAATCGAGATGGTGTTTCCTTTTCCCCCTTGCTGTCCTTGCTCCATCAGCTGCCTCAAGCAGGAGCTGCCTGCAGTGGTAGTGATGGATCTGCCATATAAATAATTGCAGGAAGCTGCTTCATCCCAGTTCCAGGAGTTTGGACCTTCTCCCTTGCCCACCTGAATAACAGAGAGAAGGAAATTAACTCCAGATCTGACTCTGGAGTATGTGCAACTTCCTATTCTGTTTAGATGGTTTTGCTTTTCTATTTTCTCCAGGTCCGTTGCTTCCATACATTTTTTCAGACAGACCCAAAGAAGTAATTTATTGTTATGTCACATCATGCTTAAAGTAAATGAAAGGATTAATATGCCTCATTTATTTGAAGCATCTGGAAATAAATGTTCAGTTTGTTTGAGTGAGGAAAGAGAATTCCTGCTTATTGACAACTTTACATAAATCTCAATCATCTTGAAATGTATACCACTGAAATATTTTGAAACTTTCAGTGTATCTAAATACAATTTTCTCCTCTTATGATGGAGATTTCAATAAATGGAGTGATCACCATATTGAATAGACTAGAGAAAGATGTTTATGACACATATTTCATATTCCATTATTTTATTTCAGAATTTTGTGGGGGAAAATCAGTTTCTATTGCAAAAATATTAATTTAATTCAGATTTTATCCAATCTTTCTATAAGGGATACTAAATAATTGCCATTTGTCTTTATTCAAGAATTCTCTAATTGATATTAAGTACTGATTCATTACAATAATTATAAGGCAACACTCATGTATTTTCTGAAGCCATGGTGGCAAAATCCCACTACCATTAATACTGGATCTTTGCACTTCTGAATTTTTCAGGATTAAAAATTGGATCCAGATCAGACTTGAATATACAGTTAAATCTCTGCCACATTAACTATAGTACAAAGAGCTGATGCATGTATGCTTCTTTTGTACTAGCTGTGAGAACATAGATTTTATCTAGCTTGTTATAAAAACTGACACTGGAATATTAACCCATAAAAGCCATGAGGAAATGTGAACCAGGAGAGAGAGTTTTATCTGGACAAATGTTTGGTACTGTATGCCTGCATCACTTTTTATTTTGCATCAGAAGCCCTAGAGCTGGAGTTATTGAATTGTCCAACCTCAGCCCAAATAACTTCTTAAATTTACTCACAGGCTTGATAGTATATCTCTTTCCCACCATAATCTTGCTTAGGATAGCAAGCAGACCTATTATAAAAACACCTCATATATGCAGAAATGTGAAGGCATGCCAGCACTTCTTGGAAATGGATCCAAGATTCCATTTTGTTTAAGATGAGAGGGAAAAATGTCAATCATCTGGTATTGCCTTAAGGCAGCATTTAAGAATAAAAAAAAAAGAGAAAAGATGCTGTGTGATTGCTGAAATGCATGGGCGGGCAATGGTGATTTCAGTTCCTCAAATAGCTGCACTGTAGAACAGAGCAGGATAAAGATAGAGTGCTCTGAGATCCTCTGGTAAAAGGCATTATCAGTGGGATGAGTATTTTAATTGCTTTCATACTGTTGATTTCAAACTTGAAACCACCAAGGATGCATCACTCTTGGTATGACAGAGAGTTCCTGTAAAGGAGAAGAAAACAGAAAAAAATACTTTTCACATTGGCTGTCATTTTTAATTCTTCTCTTTTACCACTTTTCATTCCTGCTGCCATTCTCTTCCTTGCCCTTATTTCCACTGCATAAACTAAAAAAACCCTTAATTTAAAACTTTGTAGAGAATGAATGGAACAGGTTCAAGGCAAAATAAATACCCAGCTGGGCTTGTTTTCTTCCTACCACTAAATAATACAGCATGCAAACCATTCAAACAGTTCAAAAAACTTCTTTGCCTAATTATTATTTTTATGTTAAGTTCACTGAGGTGAAGAATAAAAAATTTCAACAGTCTGCAATACCCTTCTGGAGAACAATAACTGGTAAATTTTATGCAGGAGACAGACTTGAAGTGCTCTTTCCAAAGAGAAAGGATAGATAATTGCTGGAAGAGTTTTTGAATGTTTTCATTGGGTAGCTTTTCTATTTTACCAGTGAAGGCTGGGAACACCTGGACCTAGAGAATCCAGGGATGTTTAGCAAACTGAACACCTTTTCCTCCCCCATCCCTCACCCAGATTAGGTAAACTAAGCAAATTTTAATTCTGTGCCAGAGAATGCATTAAACACAAACACACCCCCTCAGATGCTGCTTGCTAAAAATCACTTATACCAGGATTAAATATCTCCTGTGAAGACCCTGCTTAATCATCCAGCTGTACTGTGTCCAGCTGTGCCTGGATTTCCTTCCCTTTAGAGCACTCCTTTTGTTACTTAACCTGCATTTTCCAGGAGCAGTTTAAACCCATTGTGTCACGCTCTGCCTTTGATACCTAATGAGAATAATGGGTTCCCAGTATGCAAGGAAGACAAGACTGGTGTTGAGCTAAGCCTAAGGGCTGCCCCTGAGAGCAGAGACACAGATATTATCTTTCCTGTGAAGACATTACTGTTCCATAGCTCCAGGAAACATGCAGTAAAATGTTCAATTAAAGTGGATTACATGTTCTTAGCTGGTCAGCTATAATACCTAAGCTTGAAAATGTATTAGGGTATCCAGGAAAGAACAGTGCCTCTTTGCTAACCTCAGAATTCTGCCCTTTATGTTGCAGATGCATTTTGCTTTCATGTTCCTTTGCAAATTTTCCTGGAAGCAATCCAGTTATACAGAATGGCTGCTTTTACTACAAACATTACTTCCTGCACAAAATCTGGTCTGAATACCTTTGCATTGCAACAACTTAAGCTGAGAAGGGGAGTCATTTTCTTCTATAGTCTTCTACATTATTTTGTTGCAATTAATAATTTTTTCTTATGTACATCCAGTTCTTTCACTGCTCTCCAGTACAGCCCCTGCAAATATCCAGGCCTGAAAGCCCTTCAAGAATGAGTTATCCAGGTACCTCACTTTCCTCTGTTCTGATCCAAGATTGGCTCAGCTCTGACATGACATGAGAGATGTCAGGTAACTGAGCACTCCTGTGGCACATGCCTTTATTTCCTGCTGTAGCTACATGTAAGGGCTGCAGAAGTTATATGGTAGGGATTGCTTTCCACTGGCTCCTGTAGCAGCTATTACTGGAGGGAAAGAACATGATGAATGTGAGAGTGGAAGAAATAAAGCTCTGTTGGAGCAAGTCCCTGAGAGCCCCTCTATTTATTCAAGTTCAGTGTTTTAGGAAGTCATTACAATGAGCCATCCCAAAAACCAGCTCAGCAGAAAAATGTATTTAACTGAAAGCCATTGTGTTCAGCTCTCAGGGCAGACACAGCACACTGTGTTAATTCAAGAATTAGAGTTCTTTGTTTAATCCCCTTATTTCCTCCTTTCAGCCTGGTATTGTTCCTTCCCTCACTCCCAGACACACAGGGAGAGGCAGGACCATTGCATTCACCCCAAGGCCAGCAGAAACCTGCCAACACATCCCAGATTTATCCTTCCACTTCTTCAAGCTTTCTAAATGCAACAAGTGACTGACTGAAGCCCTTGTCTCTAGAGGAACTGCCTGGGAAAACAACTCCTTGCTTTACTTTATCACCATCTGGGAAGACCTCCCTGATTCACAAGCTGACATGGAAGTTCAATTGAATTTTTAGCCACTCTCCCTCTTAATCATTTTTAGCCAAAACCCCCTGAGGAATGAGTGTCCTCACACTTAAAGTAAATCTATCAGCCAGGGTTGCTGTGTCTCACTGTGGAGTGATATACAGAGCTGTCTCCACTTCCTCCTCCTCCTTCTGACTGGAATCTCAGCTGGATACAGGAAGGCTTGAGACCCTTTAAAATCCCCTCAGCCTCAGAGGTGCACCCTTTATATGGAACCGGCAGCTGCTCCTGTAGGAAAAATTAAACACTTTAAGGTATCTTTTAAGTGGTATAAAAGGTGGAAAAAGCACCACAGATGATAAGTAACCCAAGGCTTCTCAACACAAACACAACCTGTTGCAATGTCCATTTTTTCCAAATAGATGTATCAGTGGAATTTCACCCTATTGGCAGGAGGAATGATGAGGAGGACTCCATTATATCAGAAGGCTAATTGATTACTTTATTATACAATATTATTCTATACTATATTACACTATATTACGCTACATCTAAACTGAAATTGAACAAGAACTCAGCTGCACAAAATCTCCTGACTGTCTCCTTACTGACAGTCAGGACACAGCTTGCAGAGATTGGTCAAGAAAACAAAACACTCACACCAGAATCCAATCATCAAATTCCTTTAGATAAATAATCTTCCAACATATTCCATTTGTTCACAAAAAAACAGGAGCAGCAAATGAGATAAGAATTGTTTTCCCTCTGTGCTTTTCCAGGAAAAAGCCTGAGAGTGAGAATTGTCTCTCTCTGTTCAGAGAATGTGAATCCCACATAGATGCAACCACTTTCCATTACAAACCTGCAGCTTAAGTTGGAGAATGCAGCTTAATAGACCAGGAAACAATATGTAACTGATTATGGCTTCACTTAATGTAACTGTGGTTACACAGAGCTCTTAGCTTTTTAAGTCAGTGCCAGAGACACAAGTTTACCAAATAAACTTGTGTTAATATGTCTGTGTGTATGTGTGTTCAAGTATATGAAGGAAGGCAAAGGGATTCATCTCATGGCAGACAAATGGTAGGTGTCATGCTCTTTTTTAAGTATTTTTTTCCTATGGGCAACATTTCTCATGTGTTTTAGAATTATTTTAACAAAACTTAATTTAGAATAATTCGAGAAAATATCTTGCATTTACAGTATTTCTTACACTCCAGTACATTTCACTCCTACTCTGCCAGACTTTCTGCATATGCAAAAGTAGCAAATAACTGAACTATGTAACAGTCAATAGTTGATATTTTCTATTCCAAATGGCAGGAGAATATATTGGTTCCCAGGAATGATGGGCTAGCTCCTTAAAATGTGTGAATTGTAAAGATGAATGGCATGATCCATAAAATCAGAAAATGTTATTGCACTTGGGAAAGAAACAGTAACTGTTGCAAAGGATTTCTGCTTTTTTTCTTCTGTAACTGGGAGCTTGTCAGAGCTGTAAGTGTTCGCAGTGATGTAACTATGGGGGTGAAGTCACACAGCCAGCAAAACTGTGGTAAAGGTAAGGCTGAGCACTGTTTTCAATGCTGGGACTCATAATGAGTTTGTGAAAGGCAAGTATCCCCCTCAGATTTGTGGAAGTGGGAAGGAATTATACCTTCATCACATTGCTAATAAAATATGTCTGAGAGATCCTACAGAGTTCTAGAAAGATTTATCAGGCTCATGATTTCCAAAGTTACTATTTTGCTAGAGAACAATGCAGTGTTGTCATTCCTGACCTTAATACAACAGGAGAATTGCACAACCACAAGCCACAGTGCCAGGGTCAGTTCCCATGGGAGACGAGCCAGATTTTCCAAGGGAAAGGGCAGCTGAAGCTCAGGGTGCACATATCCAGAGCAGACTTCATTTGCATAAACTGTGCTGGCATTTAGCTCAGGAAGGAGCTCTTTATAACACTACAGTGAGATGTTATTGTAGCTTTAGTTAAATGCTGCATTTTCTCTTAGCATGAGTTATCACAACATCAAGCCATTACCATTAGTTAATGGAAACCAAGCACTATGGCACTACAAGCTATTGTAACATTTCCTGGAAAACACACATGATGTTTCCAGAAGGCATCCTAAACTACTTTTTTTAACTGCTTTGCATTCCACGAAAGAAACACCACAGGCAATAAACCCTTATAAACATTCTTTTTAATAGCTAACATTTCAGAATTAGGAGGAGAAAAAAATAAAGAAAATAAGTAGTCTCAGTAGTTTTCTCTTAAGCTGAGATTTGCTGAAGTGCAAAGTGTCTCAGAGTTCTCTAAGAATATTTAGAACTTTTCTCTTTTCAAGAAATGTAGCTGAAAGGGGGAAGACAGGGAGGTGGGGAAGTGGCTTTCACTGGGCAGTTTGCAGTTCCTGCATCTTTGTGAATTGCTTACTTACAAAAGAGCCATTTTAGTTGTATAAACCCAGAGTAATTGGTAGCTTTACCCAGCATGGGATATTTGCCATGTTCTCTCTTAAGACCCACAGCCAGGAAGGAGGCTGAGTAACAGGTGAACAGGTGACACAGCAGATCTCTCAGAGTTTCACTGGAGAGGTTTTCTAGACCTCAGATCACCTTCCTGGCCTGCTCCAACAGATCCCTGTCTCTCTTGTAGCAGTCAATAGTTGGTATTTTCTACTCCAAATGGAAGGAGAATATGTTAGTTCCCAGGAATTATGGGCTAGCTCCTTAAAATGTGTGAATTGTAAAGATGGATGGCCTGGGGAGCCCAGAGCTGGATGCAGCGCTGCAGGTGGGGTCTGATGAGGGCAGAGCTGAGGGACAGAATCCCTTCCCTTGCCCTGATGCCTACAGGGCTGTTTGGACATATTTGGATTCTGGGCTGTGAATGCACATTGCTGCCTCGTGTGTCCAACTTCTTATCCACAAGAACCCCCAAATCCTTCTCCTCAGGGCTGCTCTCAATGGCTTCTTCTCCCAGTCTGTGCTCATGTCTGGGAGGCCTTGAGGGACTCCAGTGAGCTTAAGGCAGCCTCAGGTTACATGCACTATTAAAGTGCTGCTTACTGAAAGCATCAACATTATTATTGTGAGCCATCTGGCTCAGACTTCCTGGATAGGTTGCTGAGAAAAGGAGACTTAGCCCTGAGAAATATTTCTGGATACCAGGGACTCCTGAGGAAAGGATCAAGAGAAATCAGCAGCAGTTGATTTCCCTGCTGTAGTTATTGCTTTTTGAAGCTATGGAGGAATAGATGTGTCTCCTCTGAGAATGGTAAATCCTAACAGTCATGAGGACTGGTCAGAAAATGAGAATAAGAGAGAAAATAATTCAGGGGGTTGTGAGCTAACTGGCAAACCAGCAACCTGCACTCATAAAATATTAGCTTTCCAAAAGGATGGTTGCTGCACAGTCACTGTGACACATGAGGGTAATACAGCCTTATCTGGAGTGGCAGGAAGAATTCCAATTCCTGTTAATGACCAGCAAGTACAGGTGGCATTGAAACAACCAAAGATATCCCTGGAATGTTGGCAGGCTGACCTGAAGCAGCTGGGACCTCCGGGTTCAAAAAGAACCCTCTGCAGTCCTCAGCACTGGGTTTGAAAGAGATGGTGTCACACGAGTGGCACAGAGGGCCAACACAGCCACATCCCAAAGAGGCAATATAATATGATGGCAGTCTTTGGTCCTCACCAGCCAGAAAAGATTGCGAAAAGAGCCAGCACCAATAGAAATTATTAAAGACAGGATGCAGCAACCTGAGTCAACCTTTGAGATGGTTTGCAAAACCAGTGTTCAGAGAAGATACTGGGAAAGGAGTCTATGTGGTCACAGAAATTCAATTAAGACTCTGCTTCCTCTCAAAATGGAGTGATTTCATCACTCTGTGAGCTGGTTTTCTGGAGCTCTCTGCCAAATCTCTGATGCAACCCTGATCAAGCTCCTTTCCTTCCACAGGGATCTCTTTCTCCTACCACATTTTGTCCATCTTCCCTACACAGCTTGCAAAGTCTTTGGGCCAGGATTGTCTGTTGCTACATGACCAGTGATGTCCTTGTCAAAACTGTTTTCCAGGCACCAGCCTCCCACAGATAATGGAGCACAGAACTGCACAGTGACAAAGCTGCTCTCTGTGCAAAGAGCTTATGCTAAGCTCTGTAATTAAGACATATGGGGCCTTATCCACAGCTTAGAGAAGTCAGTGGAAACACTGTCTCGTAGGCTGGATGACAAGATGGTGATGAAGCAGATTTTATTTTAAGGAATCTTTTTTTTTTTTCTATTTGAGGATATTCTGAGGCTTTAAGAAGAACTGTGCTACTAAAATGCATAAAAACGAAGAGTTAAAATTAATAAAGTTTAAAAAATATATCAAGTTATAAATGGGCTTAAACTGAGATACAGAAAAATATTCACCAACAGAACAAATGAGATTTATGTTAGTGGGTCACTTCTTTGGGGTTTTTTATGGCTTTTTAAAGGGTAAGTTTTACTCAAAATATAAATAAATTCTTTTCTTTACATATGGACATTAATTATCTTATGGAATATAAGGTACCAATGGAAGTAAGAAAAAGGGAACCTGACCCCAGATGATTTAATTTTAATGGAATTATTAGACATTATTAAAATATTGAATAGGCCATAAGCATTTTTCAACAGTAAAGAAAAATGCCAGTATGCCTGTGAAGAGAGTACCTGGTTGGACCACTACATGCTGATATTTAGTAATTTCCTTATGTGACAGTTTGCCTGTAAAGAGGAAAATATTGATTCCTCTTTGGCTTTGCAAATCAGTGCCCTTAAGTGCTCTGGCCAGAAACTCATAACACAGCAATACAAAATTAAGTTCGAGGAATGAGTCTGGCCCTCAATGTTCACGAGACAGAGGGAAGCATTTTTCTTGCTCACAAAAAGACATTTAGGCTCCCAGTTTCCTGTCTTGCAAGGTATATTGTAGAGTCTCTGAAAATAAAACATACAGTAAGCATGGTCTGCTGTAACCCAAACAATTACAGTCATCACAACAATAAATTTTTAAACAGTTAGGTAATATATAATAAATAAAAGATGAACAGGAAAGCACTCACAGCTACTCCCCTAATGCATCTGGAAAGTAATTAACTTTTTTTCCTCCGTTAAGAATGTAATGTATTATACCCTGGCAAAGGAGGAGCCTGGCCATGCATCCCTGATGAGGATTTATCTGAGGTTGGACTCCAAGGCAGCAGAACTGCCATCCATCCTGCCAGAGGATCTCACAGCATCTCCCTGTCCCTGCTCCAGCACTGCCCTTCCCCTCCCGGCAGGGGTGGCAGAGCTGCAGGGGGACACTGGGATGGGTCCCAGGATGTCCCTGCCCAGTCAGGGACACACCAGGCCCCTGCTTTGAGAATGTGGCTCAAGGCAATGCTCACAATCACCTGCCAAGGACTAATGAGAAAATAATCACGGCCAAAAAGGAATTACAGACACCCTTCGAGGCCAGCAAGCCTTCCTGGGGTTCCTGGTGTGTGGTAAAGCATAAATCTTCTTATTGCAGGGTCTGGCAGGGCTGCCCAGGCACTGGAACACAGGACTGGCATCACCTCAGGGCCTTCCTTGGCTCTGTGAGGTGGCTTCACCCCACCAAGCCCCAGGCAGCCTCACCCACTCAGTCCCTCACCAGCAGGACCAGGGAGGGAATCAGAAAAGTGAAAGAGAACCCATGGACTGGGATAAAGACAGTTTAATTGGGAAAGAAAAAGCCATGCACACAAACAAAGCAAAACAAGGAATTCATTCACTGCTTCCCATGGCTGGGCAGGTGTTCAGCCATCTCCAGGAGAGATCCCCATCCCACTTATCAGTGACTTGGGGAGAAAAACAACATCACTCCAAATGTTCCTCCCCTTCTCCCCCAACTTTATACTCTGATCCATGATGTCCCAGAGTCTGGAATATCCCTTTGGTCAGTTTGGGTCACCTGTCCTGGCTGTGTCTCCTCCCAGCCTCCCGTGCACACCAGGCTCCTCACCAGTGTGGCAGCAGGACAAGCAGAAAAGGCCTTGGATCTGTGTAAACCCTGCTCTGCTCAACAATAACAAAAATATCTCTGTATTATCATCACTGTGTTCAACATAAATCCAAAACACTGTTCCATAACAGCCACAGTGAAGAAAATTATCTGCAGCCCAGCCAAAACCAGCACACTCTGACATTTCCAACCATCCTGAGGGTGCAGCCAGGCTGGCAGCTTCCTGGGAATGGGAGTATTGTATTTGCAGGGACCCCCCATGGCAGGGAGAAATGATGCATCTGACTCCATGTTCTCAGAAGACTAATTTATTACTTTATGATACTATGTTATATTAAAGAATACTATATTATATTAAAGAATATAGACAGTTACTAAATGCTAAAAAGATAATAATGAAAACTCATGATTCCTCCCAGAGTCTCAACACAGCTTGGCCCTGACTGGCCAAAGAGTGAAAACAACTCACACCAGAATCCAATGAAACAATCACCTGTGGGTAAACAATCTCCAAACACATTCCACGTGAGCACAACACAGGAGAAGCAAATGAGATAAGAATTGTTTTCCTTTTCTCCGAGGCTTCTCAGCTTCCCAGGAGAAAAATCCTGGGCGAAGGGATTTTTTCAGAGAACGTGAATGCCGCAAGGGAGCACTGGGATCTTGGGATCTTTTCGGTCACTGCGACCCCAAGAATGTTAAAAGTCTCTTTTCCCAGCCCAAGCGCTTGAAGAATGAGTCGGAGCTCTTCATTTCTTGGTCTCAAGGTTGTTTATTGTTTCTTATCTATAAAAAATTTTCTCCTGCCCTGCTGAGGTCCATCCAGCAGGACAGTTCCAGGCACTCTGCCTGCCCCCGGGGCAGTGTTATGTCTTTATACTAAAAACTACGTGTACAATGTTTACAATCACTTTCCAATACCTATCACCTATGTTAGACAGTGAGCTTCTACTCTAAACCAATCCAAAAGTGCCAACATCACAGCAGAAGATGGAGGCCAAGAAGAAGAAGGAGAAAGGCTGGACATGCCCAGTTCCCTCCATCTTGCCTCCTGAACCCCCATTCCAAAAACCCCAAAATCTACTTTTCCACCCCATGATAACTTCACTATTATTCTACCTAAACTGTTGTGACTTGCTGATCTTCATATAAGGTTGGTAATTTGCTCCATGGGTCATAATCAAACCCACAGGTGTTTTGGGCTCTGTGCCAGGGCTTCTGACCCCTCTGGCCGGGGTCTTGGCCGTCCTGGACAGCCAGAGGGGTGTTCTGGGTTCCCACACTGAGGGACCCCTATGACAGGGACAGCAGATCTATGCCCCACTCAGCCAGGAGAAGCCAGGGACTTTGGGCACCTCCTGGGTGAGGGCAGGATCAAGTTTAGGCTGGGATGTGAGCTCCTGGGTGGGCAGGGCTCAGCTGGGCAGAGCTTGGGGAGCTGGAGGCCAGCTCTGCTGCAGCATCAGTAGGTGCTGACCTGAGCTCCAGGGCCATGGGCAGGTGCAGAAGCCCTGGGGAGCTACCAAAGGACAGTCAGGGCTGCCATAAACTTTGTCCAGGTCATCAGAGCTGGGGCTGCCTCAGCTGTTGGCCCCACTGAGCAATGGAGTGTGAGCCTGGCTGAGGTCTTGTGAGGAGAAGCAGTTGTGAGGCACTGAGCCACTGTTATGTTTTCCCTGGTGGGAATGGCAAGAACTCCTCAAGTGTGTTGCCAGAACCAAGTTCCATGGAAACTCCCACAGCTGGTTTAAAAGGAGAGAGGTTGCCAATGTGGGTAATGCATCAATTTTGGCATTTAAAACAAATAGCACGAAATTGATGTGCTCTGAGGTGTATTGCAAAATCAATTACTGCTGGAAACTTTTAGAGAATGGAGATGTTGCTGAGGGGGAACTTTTAGAACAGTCAGAAACCTAAACTCATTTGTATTTTTCTTAGATGATCTCATTGACTGCTCCTTTTTAAAGATTAATGATGCTTTTAATCCATTGTCAAAGATACTGGTGGTAAAGGTGGGTGATTGGAATTAATTTAGATAAAAAATGCACCACACTAAATGCAAATTAAAGCACAGGCTGAGAAAGACTCTAGGTAATGTTTTTAGTAGATAGTTTTTCAAAGGTAGGTACAAAGGAACAGATGATCTGATGAGTGGTTTTCCGTGTGTGATTTGTGTGGTGAGGACACAGGGAATTGCTCCATGGCTCCCCACTTCCTGGTCTAACCCAGCTATCCTCGCATGCCATTTAATTTATACTCAGAGAAGTCAAGTCGCAACCAAACACTTGAGGGCTGATTAATTCCTGGAACATCTGTTGGAGGCAGGCTATTATTAGACATGAACTTTTGACACAATCTGCAGACATAATCATACACAGAGATTAACCTCTCCTCAATAAGCACAGTCCTGCGCCACATCCGGAGCAAGACACCGTGACCCAGATTCCCAGCTGTGGCTGAGCAGCAGCACAGCCCAGCCCCAAAAGGCAAAAAAAGGCCTGACCTCAGCTCTCTGTGTGCTGGTCCAGTCCCAGGGCAAAAGCTGGAGCAACCTGTGCCAGCTGCCAATAGAGACTGAGGTCTCCAGGGGACAAAAATGCCACAGCTGTGACCCCTCCATTCAGTCATGCAATAAAAGGAGTCAGCAGGAAAAAAATGAGTTTGAGAGGGCTAAATCAGCTCTGAGCTCCTGGGATATGTCCCCTTTACTGGCTACAGTAACACCACACTGTCACCACATCTGCCTTACATAGGGGAAGCTACAGATTCTCTGTTAATAATGCAGATGGACCAAAGACGTTTTGCTGCATACACGTGACCTTAGCTAAATATGATGTCTAAGAATTCCTGCACCTATATATGAACTACACCTGACTCTGATGTTTTCCTTTCTAATTCTAATGTCCTCTAAGATCCCCAGCATCACACACAGCCTATGACCCCCTGAACACACCTTTTCCAGCCCCTGTGTTCCTGGTGCTGTTTGTCGGCTGCATGGCTCTGAACCCATCCCTAACCATAAAGAACCCTAATGAACCCTCACAGGAACTTGAGGCAGAGGCTGAGATCCTCATCACTGCTGGGAAGGTCCATGGCTTGTTTTGCTACCAAACCTCATCCACACAAGTTGACTGCCTTACCTTCAAACTCTGTGTGATTCGCCTTGAATGCTCCACGTGCACAATCTATACACAATTTCATCTGTGTATAACTCAGTGACAACTGTCTGAGGCTTGCTCTGCATATCCATCCTACACATAAACAACTAATTAAAAAAAACTCTGATAACATCACAAAATTCACCCTGAAAAGGTAAACAATCCTCAGATATATCTTCCCATTTCTCTGTACACATGTTTTAAGGAATGGTTGTGCTCAGCCAGCTGCCTAATTCAGCTCAATGGGGAATAGCCTAATTCAGCCCCACAAAGCCAGGGTTGTCCTGGGACTCCTTTGCTTGTGGATGTGCCTCTGTCCCAGACTCCTTTGCCTGAGTGTTTCAGGCATATCACACTCAGCATGACTGACAGGGGAAAGCCTAACTGGGCCACTTAATATAAGGGTTGAGGCACAAGGACGTTTCCAATGTCTGATTTCTCAAATTACTCAGTACCCATTTATGCTGCTTACTATTGCATTTAAAAATCAATCCCCAGTCATGCCTAAGCGACACAGAGGAAGTCTGTGGTCATGGAGTCTCCAGTATCTTTCCCACAAATCCTGCCTTCTGCTTCCTCCCTCCCCTTCTGCCTCTCAGACCCTCCATTGTGTGAAACTGTTGTTCTGCCTCTGATTTTCCTCCTTCTGAGCAGGGCAGTTGCAGTGCTCTAGGAAATGAAAAGCAGACGAAGTTCATAGCATGTTGCATCGAGATGTTTGGCCCTTTAACAGAATAACCCCTCTACAAGTATCTTTTGTTTGACTATATTTTTTTCATTTAAAATTCTTTGCTGGTTTACACTGTATCCACCATATTGGTTGTAACTGGATATTAAATAATTAGCATGCAGTGGCTATCTTCTCTTCCCTATTGTCACAATATCCCCCTGGCATTAGTGAGAGCACCAGCAATGAGGCTTGACATTCTAAAAGCCTTTTTATTTCCCAATGAAAAATGGTATTTAGGCTATAATTAAATTTAAACATACCCTCAGTGGACTCCAGAGTCCACATGCACTTTCCTCTACATAGGTCCACTCCCATTGACTAAAATCTGCATTGGATCACAGATTCATTGATTTGCAGCCTTGGTCTGGGCCTCCTGAGCCTTTTATTTCCTTTATTAGGAGGTAGCATATTTTCAATAAGATTCTTTACTCCAGCTCTTGCAGATACTTTCCCATTTGAAGCCACTCAAAGCAATAATGGTATGATCATTTTCTGAAGAAATGTCAATTATTATCTCTGTCTTCAAAGCTCTTGAAACATTCAACTCCATTCTAGTTCTTAGGCAACCTGGTATAAAGAAAATTGTTTCCTGATTTCCAAGAACATTTTCCTAACTGCATATTTTCCAATCAATTCTCTAGAGGATTAGGAGGGATTTAAATTTTTCAGTGGCCTCGGAGCACTATTAGCAGTTCCCTTCCCCATTGCACCAGATGATTTCCTCCTGAGATGTCTACCAAAATTCAGACGTGATGCACAAGGCTGTGGTAAATTCTGTTTGATCTGTTTGTACTCATACATATTTCTCAAAGGCCAGGCTCCCATCCAAATACTCTCAGACTGTCCTGGAGGTATTTAACTGCAGCGTACAAACCTGTGAAGAATGAGAACAGGTCTTTCAGAATAGTGAAATACAGAAATAAAAAAAAAGAAAAAGAAACTGAATGTCAGTGGGTTAAGAAAATAAGACTTTTGGATTCTAATTTCACTTCTCATAGCCATATCAAAAGTGACCTTGATTATCTCACCTCCTGTTTTTCTGAGTTGCAATTAAGACCATAAGGGAGGTTCTCAGGCCAAACCAGAAGTCCATCCATCCCTGAATCCCATGTCTGGTGTCAAGGTGGAACAGCAGCTTGAGAACAAAATACCAGAGCAGAGCAAATGTGAAACAGGGACTTTTTAGGCCTGAAGTGGATTAGCATCTTGGTGTTTAGCAACCAGGGATGGAGTTTTCATCTGTGAGCTTGTCTAATTGCTTTGTTAATTTATACTCTTGGCTTGCTCAACACCCTGTGGCAGTAAGCTCTGCTGTTTAATTATGCACTGGGTGGAAAACCTCTGCCTCTTCTTTCTTTTCAAACCTTAGTTTGATGGTTTAATTTGAAAGCCATTCCTTTTGGGGTACAAGAAATAATTTCTGTTTTCAGCATCACCTATATTTTTTGAAATCACTATGCATCTCATTTTTTTTCTTTATGGACAATAACTAGTGTATTTAGTTTCTCATTTTACAGAAACTGTTCCATAACAGCAGTACTGTTACTTTTTAGTACCAAAGAAGACAAGACTAGAACTGTAAAATTTAGATGCATCACTGCTTTACTTGCTGACTTACAGATATGCTTTGCTTTTCTTTCATGTTTGGGATTTTTTCCTGTTTTTTCCTTCTTTTCTTTTTCTTTATTAAAAATTTGTGGCACCCTGTAGAACTGCCCTGGAAGAGTGAGCCATATTCACAGAGCACCTTACACTGATCTGAATATTTAATCCTTGAATAACAGTATCTCCATGTGGGACTTGTCACTCTTTATGTATAGGTGGGGTTATTTTTCTCCATGTGTATCAGGTTTTCAGCTGATCGAAAGATAATTTCACCTGCTGGTTTATTGCCCATCACTCAGCCATCCTCCTGCAAGTCTTCACAGTCAATTTTAGTTTTTATTACTTCCTCAGCAAAAGGCTTCTCTTTTCCTCTTTGTTCCTCTTTCCAGATCATTTACTAATACACTGGGGAGCAAAAGCTCCAGCACAGATCTCAGTGGTCACCTCTTGCAGCATTTTCTCTGCTGTGATAACAGAGCTTTTATACTCAGATTTATTTCCTGTCTTTTAATCAGATCTCAGTCCAAAAGATGAACTTGACCCTTCTACCTCACTACTTAATATCTGCGCGTATTTTTGGGGAGGGAACTTTCAAGTGTGCTTTATCAAAGGGTTCATCACAGAGGCATTGACATTATTTCTTTTAACACTTGCCTGCATCACAATGAGTTTATCATAAGGAAACTGCTTAAGACACAAGAAACCTAAAATTTGTCAGTGTTCACACAGATGTTTGATATCTCCAGAAGTGTTGACTTATACAGAACGTGGTGCCTCTGAGATGTGTTGTCCATGTTTCATGCTGCATATGTTTGGATGTGAATGCCTATAGGAATGTGTGTCTGGCACTCAGATTGTTTCCTATGCCAAACTATTTTTTGTTTTTAAATATCGGATGATTTCAACCAAATTTAACATAGATATAAAAGTCTGGGGGAAAAAAAATAAATAAACAAAAAGAAAAAAAAAACCACCCCAAACTCCTGTGAAGAAAGAAGAAGAAGGGCTGGTAAAGAGTCAAATTCTCATAGGGCTGCCATGGGAGTATGTTTGAAACCAGCACATGTTGGAGCACATTGTTACACATCAGAGAGTGAGAGAAATGGAGGGAGAAGAATCGAAGGAGCAGATGGTATGAAACCTTCAGCTGTAGGGATAAACTTCAGTCAGATCTTATGACAAATTATATACCAGGGGACACAACCATTAGTCACAAGAGGCTTTGAAAAACAAGGTTTTGGTCACTCACAGACCATCTTATCTGATGGTGTCCTTGGTGTAGACAGCTCAGCTCCATATCCTACCAGCAGAGAAAGATGGCAGTCTGTATTCCTGATTTAGCAATTTAGATGACATCTATCAATTAAAAAAAGAAAAGTGAGAATGGGAGAAGAAATGCCAGGGAAAATGTGTCAGGTTTTTTTCATTTTGCGGTGTGAAAGAGACTGATGTATGAAAATAACACTGCCTGCAAAACCAAGCCAGCATGATAGGAAGGTGAATAATATGAATAAGAGAACCAAGAAAAACTGAACAGTTCAGTGCTTCAGCAGATCAACAGTTGTTTTATTTGAGGAAAGCTGAACCACATAAACTGAATTACTTCAATAAGTTATTGATGCAATTATGATGATGTCTGTAAACAAACTAGCCATAATTAAAATCTGTAGTGTCTTCACTCTGCTGTATTCCCTTACCTGGTGCACCTATGGAGCTCTTGCAGCTTAAAGAAGAAGCTACAGTGCACTACTGGTCTTTTATAACTCATGTTTAGAAACCACTACAAAACCATAAACTGATATTATATTGCAAATTCCATATTTATGTACACAAATAATTAGGCTTGCTTTAATAAACATCTATCAGTCACATCCAATGGAAGCTGAAAGGAACTTGGCAAAGCTAATACTTGAAATTTCATTTCCATGAAAAAAATGCAGATTCTGGGATACTGAAATGTTTGTTCATTCATCTCAATTTCAGTAAAATATTGCACTCCATAACATGGTCCATTTTAGTATTTTAAAACAAAACATTTTACTTTTCATGTTATAAGCAACTTCTTATTTGGAAAGAAATGCAAATTTTATTGGCATTTTGTAACAGGTTTTGACTGCAAAATTGCTGGTTTCATTTTCACCCCAAAAAAATTGTATTTGCTAAAAATATCATCAGCTGGAGATGATGTTTTACACTTGCCAAGGAATTGGAAAAAAGTAATTTGCATACATCTAGAATTCAGAACTCTTCAAAACCATGTCATTTTTGAAGTTCTCTGTTTGAATTCAGAAATTTTCCCCCAGACTTCTCTAACTAAAATAAGATGTAGTGTCATTAAAATGCTCAGAATTTCCCACACACCTGTGCAACCCAGAGGGATCCTCCTGAGAGAATTTTTAACTTCTGACTAGAAATAGAAGCAGCGCATGGCGAGGGCGTTTTCCTTATCAGCGAACGCTCCATTCATGTGGCAGCACAAAGGACTGAACGTGCTCCTGAGCACAGAAAAACAGCAACACTGCTCTTGTCTGTTTGTTGCATTCTGCCTTCATAGCTTCCCAAAACATTTTCTGCACAGGCTGAGAAGGAGCTCATCCCACAGCAGAACAGTTCTTGGAAGGAATTGTTTTTTGTCAGATTTTTGCTGTCCGGTTTTGCCCTCGTGTGACACCTCCTGCTGCAGATACAACTCCCAGGCTCCCTGCCATTCATGTTCCCAGCTTTGTGCACTAGCACATGGTGCCAACAGACTGGTTTGTGTTCTCTTACTTCTGCTTTGTGTGGAGGATGTTCCTGTTTTCTCTATTTATCATCCTGCTCATTCTTTTTCTGCTGAATTTTCAGTTCTCCTGCCTCAATTCCTCTTGGGCTGGTATTTTTGCTGTGGAGAAATGAGGAGTGCACATATATTTTTTAATTGCTGGCTCTCAACAGCTCTAGAGAAGGCTCAGGCAAGCTGCCACCTTCTCCTTCTGGCACTCATTGTCCCCACAGCCAGTGACTTACACATGGGCATCTGGCTTTTCACACTGTGAACACGATCTCCTCACCAGAGTGGGAAGGAAGATCCTCAGTGTGCCCTCACCGTGTGCTCTGCCCTTTTCAGGGTCTTTGGATGACCACAAATGGAATTTTGAAAAGGTCTGGATGAATAATGCATTTTTGGTTCAGTTCCCAATTTGAGACACTGTGGGTGGGGAATGAGAAGGAAAATTTTAGATAAATGTGGAAATATTTTATTTGATGAGTAAGGAAGTGTTGAGTCGTGATTAGTGTTTAGAGCACCTTTAAATAATCAGGACAATTCTTTAAGAAAAAAAAATTCATCCTGAATTGAAAGAATATCAAAATACTGTGTTTTAAAGGCCAGATAAACCATATTTCTGTCTTTAATAGCATCCTCCTCTTTTTTCTTACAGAAACCATTCATCATATTTATCTAAGCATTCACAGACAGCTTGTCCACCCAAAAAAGGGCTTTCATTTTTGATTAATTTCCTTTTTACCTGCTTAAAAACAGATATCTCACTGTGAGTCAACATCGGCATATTTAAATCATAAGGCACTTTAAAAATCTCACTCTTCACCAGCAGAATTCACAAGGCTCCAACCACATTTGCCTGTGGTACAGCAGCAAACACTCTGAGGGTTTGCAATCAGCAAAGAGAGCTGTGCTGATGACATTGATTGTGTCTGGGCAATTGCAGCCATGATTTTCAGTGTACCCAATACACAAAACCCAATTAGGAATTCATGCCCCTTTTTCTTGTTTAATTTATCACTCCCTAGGTCATGGGGTTCCTAAAATGTTCACCTAATATTTTATTCAGAAAAAGTTGATTAAGGAAGTTGGTAGTTGAACATGACCAGCAGAGTCCCTCCTCTTTTCCATCCTCTGCCTGCTGCAGATACTGAATATCTTTATAAAGCTCCAGACACTCTGTCCTCCTCAGTGTTATTTCTCTGTATTTTGCAAGTGAAAAGAAAGGATTTTCAAGCATCCCTGTGCCTCTAAAAATGGCAGAAGAAGAAGCTGGTTACAAGGAATTAAACAAATTGCCACATATCTAAACCAAACTGGGAGGACAAGCTTTGTGTGGTGGTCACTTATGGATTGCTGGCAAGAGAGAGCTCCTAAGAGCCCTCCTGCCAATGCTCAGTGTGAATAAAACATCAGGTTTATGCTGACTCTGAAAAGAAAAGACCAAAGTCTCTCTCCTGTTACATCTTAAATACATTTAGCAGCCTCATGCATAAAGTGACTGAACTCTTCTGGTTCACAGCACACTTTTCTATCTCCCACTTTTACAGACTGGTAGGATTCAGCCTTGACACCCTGCCAGGCGCAATATGAAGAACTCTATAATTATCAATCTAGTGATGGCATTTAAAAGCAAATGCATTATCATGCACAGAAATCATCTCATGTCCCCTACAGCGTGTTCCACAACAAGGGCTGTTGCTTTGACTATAACTCTGGCTTTATTACATTTAAAGCTCTTCCATCAACAGACTTCCCCAGAAAAAATAAAAATTCTTTTATTCAGAAAATAGCATGTAGTCTGGAGTGGCTGTCAATGTACCTAAAGGTCATATAATGTCAGTGTCATTATCTTCAAATCATCCACACTCATGAGCCATACTTTGCAAGGCCAGCTATCTAAACAATAATAAACACAGTGTGCGTGGTGCAGCATGAAAATTTGTGTTGTTATCATTTAAGAAATATGGAATAGAAGCAGAAAGATTCCTCCCAACTCCTCCTCTCATCATTGTGCAACCACTGTGTCCACCAGACCATTACATTAAACGTAATTAATAGCCTGAGTCCCTCTTAACCAACACCTTTTTCTCCCTGGCCCTTTGGTAATCCAAGGCCATGCATTTACAAGCCAGATTATCCATTGCAGAGCTGCCAGCTCTGACACACCCTGATATTTCACTCTGTCATGGATCAAAAGATTAAAAGCAACTTAAAAAAGCACAAGTTATGATACTAAATCCAGTAACTGTAGCCTGTCTGCTTCAGCTCAGATTTGGAAACTAAGTAAAGATTAATGTTTTGAATGGTATCTGAATTAATGTTCTGTCAACCAGCTGCAGAGACAAGGGTTGCTGTTTTTCCATTTGTTTTGTTGGGTTTAGTTTCCTTAATCCAGATAGTTTTCAATCACTGTGTGCAGCCTCAGGAAGTCTGTGCTCCATCTGCAGTCCTGGGCATTGTTAGAAATGTTATTTCCAGGCACACTCCAGGTGGGAGCCACAGGTCATTGGTTCAACAGGTTAACGTGGCTGACACAGATCTCACTAACTCTCAGAATGATTACATTTATTTGCTGACCTGGTTCTCCTACAGATTAAGACATACTCCTACCTTCACCTTTCCTACCCTCCCATTTCCTCTACCTTAAAAAAATAATTGGTTAACAGATGTAGGCAACTGGAAGGTTTCACATTTCACTTCTTTGCCTTTTCTCGGTGACAAAGCAGTGAGGGAGGAAAGGGGCTGAGATGAAAACAATAACCATTCTCTGTTTACCTCAGCCTGCTGTAGCATCCACTACCCCACTCTGGGTCAATGCCTGGCACTAGATTTCATACAGCCTATATAACACCAGACAAGGCTGAAACAGAAGACAGGCAGAATTTAAATGTGTGTATCCAGAGCTAACCATGTTTATCCAGGCTGAGCTGCATGCATTGCCCTACATGAGCTGCAGTCAACAGAAAGCAATCTCTCCTCATATTACTGTGAATTATTTACTACAACATTTTGAACTGACATCCAGATTTTCACCCCTCTCTTCAGTTTTATTGCAATGAGAAGAAGTGAAGTAAATAAATAACAGGAGAGGGGAAATAAATTCCACAGAAATGCACTGGCTGATAAAATAAGTGTCTTTGAAACAGTGCTGTATGTAGGAATAATTGTATCATTTGTTACAGTGCCATGCTGATGTACTTAGGACCATTTCTGGCCATGGCAGAGATGCTGGAAACAAAGCTCCAGCTTAAGAGCATCCACAGAGCTGTGGGATTTTGTCTTCAGGATGTCAGTGAAGATACAGCCAAGTGGCTATCCCTGAAGATAGGGAGTTTGAGAGTTCCCAACAAACTGTGGAGGGGTTTAGAGAAAAGATATTGGGGACACAGACACAGACCAGAGGGGAAAGTCTTCCTCATTTACCAAGTGGCTGAGGACATCCTGTCTTTGGCAGAGAGAACAGAGCAAACACTCTGCATCTTGTTTTCTGCCCGAAACACAGAAGCAGGCAGGGCTCAAAACAGTGTATCTCTTCCACCAAAGCATTAGCAGAGAGAGTGAGCTTAGTCCTGCAAAAAAAAGGCAACCATAACTGGCTGCCTCAGCATCAGAGGTAACTCAGGAAGAAATACATGTAAACCTTCCTGTTCAGGAAAAAGCTCTGTTCCACAGGTTTTGTCTGGCTCCAGTTCTGGATTGCAAATGTGAATCTTCCTCCTTGAGTCCACATCTTGGGAGTTTCCAGACTTGTCACTGAATTATCTGTTATTTTAAGCAGTGCCAAATGAAATTCAGAGGCTGAGGACTATCCTGGAGGTGTGATGTTTGGACCAACTAATCCTTTCTCTTCCAAAACTTGCATTTGCTTCCAATCCAAAATCCAATATTTTCCACAATGAAAGATTGAGTTGGTTGTAAAGACCTTTTCCACAGCCTCTGATTCTTGCCATTAATGCCACTGCTGAATCTAACATGAGTGATGGTTGAGTTTCACCTTCATTTCTAGGGAAGGCAGGATTTAGACCCACTGCTGTCACTCAGAGGTTTCACTGTGCAGCAAAAGTAGTTAAGGAAAACAGCTGTTCTGAATGATATTGCATAAGATCCTGCCTCAGCAAATTATCAAATTAACAGAGTATCCATGCATTTTTGACAGGGTAAAAACCTATTTGGACAAGCCAGCAGGAAGCTTGGCTGAGTGATTACCACAGGCAACCCCGTGAGACAGGGGAGCAGCCAGAGACACAGAGCTGAAGAGGAATGAGCTGACAGTCAGGAATGAGAGGCCAGGGAGAGGCTGAATTGCTGAGCTCTGTGCCCATGCAGCCAGAGATGGGCACTTGACAAGCTGGTAGTGCCACTGATGGAGGCAGGGAGCAAGGTCTGGGACCCCCCTTTCCTCAGCTGTTTTGCTTGCCCACACACCCTGAGATACAGGCACCCAAAAATCAGCCAGTGACTGAAGGCATCAGTGCCACCAAGTTTTCCCATTGATAGCCAGGCTACTCCCAAAGAGGATATTGATGGCCAGGATGGAAGCAAAACATGATGGGACAGCCCCTCACATCTGCAGCTCTCCTTCCTTTGAAAACAGCAGAAGCAAAAGCCTGATCCTCTGTGGCTCTCCCCTGAACTCTGTTCCTTTTCTCAGAGGGAGCAACTTCACCTCTAAGTGACAAAACTCTACACCCACTGTGGGCCAGGCACTTATTCCAAGGTAGAATCAGGAAATCTGAGTTGGAGCCCTCCTGTTTCATATCGGCTCTGACTGGCTACAGTGATCCTACTACTGGAAAAATAAACACACACACACACTTGTCTTCTAGGCAAACACTTCTTCTCTTGAGAAAAATTCTTTAATGAAGCATTTTCTCAATGGAAATGTGACAAGGCAAGAGAAGCCACTCAGGGAATAAAAGACTTGTGTGAGACATGGATATAGATGGTGCAACCAAGGGATTTGGGGGCAGGGGTGGGTAAGTGGGGAGAGAAGCAGGAAACTGTATTTTTCTCTGTGTATGAAGGGACAAATCCAGCCTTCTAGCTAAATGGGTTTCATCCTTCAGGATAAGAAAAGGCTGAGGCTCTGCTGCACTGCTCTCTGTGCTGCTCACTGCACCTCTGCAGTTCAGCCCCATGCACTGGTGTAGTGAAGAGGCAGTGGTGGGGCAGGAGCAGCATGCCAGGGTGAGATAAAGGGCAGTCATAGCCCAAAAATCCATTCTGGGGACTGAGCTGCCCCTGGCATTTTTGACCCCAATCATCCACATGCAAAGACTGAAAGTGGGGCCCTCTCAGCTACCCCTGCTCTCCAGTGCCAGACTCGTTTCTGGATGCTCCAGTATCCACTGGATTTACCCTTGAGTGTGGAGCAATGAAGAGAACTACTGGAGAGTCTGGATCCTACAGATGCAGGCAAGCCCAATCTGTCTCTTTGCTCTGGCTGCCAAACAGCAGAGGAAGGAATGAGCTTCTGTCAGCTCACAGAGGCCATGAAAACCCTGAACCATTCATTCACTGCACTCCTGTGAGCAGACATGTGAGCTGCCTCTGGCAACTCTGATAAGTTGAAAATGCAGTGAAAATGAAAGAGAGAACTGTCAAGCTTATAATTAATGTGCAGTTAAAAATCATGCCTTGTTGATTCTCTCCTGGTTAGAGGGCTGGGAAGAGGCTCTGGACCAGTTTGTTCTCTCACTCTGTGAATTTCCATGTTTGTTGTGGTGGACATTGTGCCAGTGGTCTTTTAGCCAGTTTTAACTGAGACAGAATAGTGCTTTTTTTTTGTTTTGGTTTTTTTTTTCATCCTGAGACTGCAGACTCTCTTACTTTGTTAGGTGTCTTCTACCTGAATGAAAGCAACCTCTTTCTTTCCTTACAGAGAGAGACACAGGATGAAAAAGGCACTCACTATCATTTGTCTGCTGGTTTTAGCAGCTTTGCTGGCATTCTTTTGTCCAGGACTTTCTTATGTTTTCCTGAGAGAAAAAAAAGATTATCTGATACTCTCACCTCATTCAATGTGAGGTGCAGAAGGTCTCAAGGAGGAAACTCAAAGAGTAACTCCAGGACTTAGACAAGCCAAACACATAAATCTGGACTGGCATCAGAAGGCAACAGCTCTCCTTCCCCACCCTTTTCAGCAAATTGTTCCTGTTCTCAAAAATCCAGAAGGAAAGTTCACAGAACTGCCTTCACAGGCAATAAACCAAAGTTAATGACCTGATGGAAAGCCACTGGAGTAAGAATATTTTCATATGGTTGGAAGACAGAGGCAGAGCAGGCAGAAATACAGCCTTGTGGGTGCCATAAGACTTCCTATGTTACACAGTATCTGAATCCTTCTTCCAGCCTTTAAAAGCAATACAGCTTAAATGTATAGGCTGTAGAACAAAGAAGTTTAATGGAT
The DNA here is from genome assembly GCA_024362935.1 of Setophaga petechia. Classification (NCBI taxonomy): domain Eukaryota; kingdom Metazoa; phylum Chordata; class Aves; order Passeriformes; family Parulidae; genus Setophaga; species Setophaga petechia. Next base: position 3,174,674 of record JANCRA010000020.1, read on the forward strand.
TAATGCAGAGGTGCTCTGGGGCAGAACCACCCCAATGAGCAACGGAAACAGCCTCGCTATGCCATTGAAACTAAAAGCACACAACAAATTGACCTGTGGTCAGCAGGGTGTGTGCTCTCCTCCTGGGGCTCTGCACATGCACTGGAAGGAGCCCACACTCCTTTTTTTGTCAGGGAGCACTGGGAGCCAGTTCCCTCCTGAAAGAAACGTGGCTGCACAGCTCCAGAGACGTTCCTGGTACATCAAAAAGGATTAACATTCTGCCTCCACTTCCACAAAGAGAGGGGTCCTGCTTGGTGCCAAGTGGCCATGTGCACTGATACAGAAATAATGTCTTGGCAGTCAGCAGGAGGGAAGGGAAGCCAAATTACATCATTCACTCTCCTTTCAGTGGGGATGAAAGACTCTATTTACTACTTTGGCAGCAGCCAGCACCACAGCTGCCGCTGGTCACATGTAAGGGCAGCAGAGGGAAGGCAACAAAAAATAATAATTGAATCCTCAGAGCCTGTGGATCCTCTCCATAAAATACCCCACACTTGGTGCAACAGGGGCTATCCTAGGGCTCAGGAAACCTCTGTTCTGGTCCCACTGCTCTCACAGACTGCCTGACCTTGACCTGTCACTTCACCTCTCTTCTTTCCTGCAGCTCTTGGTCCTGCTTGTTTGGCTCCCAAGCTTTTGAGGGCAGGGATTGACATATTATGTAAACCTTGTGCTTAGCTCAGCACTCTGCCAGCCTTGCCTGGGTCCTATAGGCACTCCTGCTCACAATGAAAACAGCAGCTCTAATTCTAATACAAATACATTGAGAGGGCCAGAGAGGGACAGATTTTCACACTGATACATCTGTGACGTGGATGTGATCAGATGGGAAGTTCTGCCACTCCAGAACACCTCCAGCTCTGCAAATGCCTGATGGAATATGTGTGCAGTGGTAAGAAGTAAATGGTGTGGCCAGAACGAGCAGCAGAAGCAGTTAAGTAGTTTAAATATTTTTTAAGCTGAAACTCAGGAAGAGGAGCTGAACTCATATGAAAAAGCAAGAATAAATGTCTCTGTGAATGATTGTCAGATTTGTCTTTATAGGAAGAGCCATGCTGCATAAAAAATACACCTACAGGGCATAAACAAAAAAGAACAAGTGTTAAATTGCATGGCCTAATAAGTTTTAAGATTTGTGCAATTTTCATCACCAGAAATCTCAAACCTACCTGTCTGAACACATCTTCTTGTATGCTTCAAACAACTGAGGATTATAAAACACAGAAGAGGATGACCCCATCTTAATTTAAAATGCATGCTCAAGCGACACAACTCAATTCTGACTGCTCAAGCAAACCCCTGCAGAATAGTAATGTGATAAATGAAGACTAAAAAAATCCCCTGAAAAACTAAAGCCCTTCTCTCAGGACAGAATGTAGGGCCAGTTTGTGACTGCATTAAAAAAATTAATATAGTTCAACAAAACCTGCTAAAGAACTGAAGGAGTTGGTGCCTCAGAGAATTTCTGTACTTTTAAAACAAACCATAATTGTCCTACAGAGAGAAGCTGAGGAGACCCTCATCTGCAGAGCAGATCCACATCTTCATTAAGAGAATCAGTGTATTTTGTAACTAAATGAGATTCTGTCTCGCTGGCAGGCATATTCTGCTCACAGAACAAAGAAACCACACACACAAATATTCCAAAGGGAGATGTTCTTTAAAAAAGTCATTGTAGCACCATCATACTGCAGAGTATGCCAGAAACTATGACTTTGTAGAAGAAAAAAAACCAGACTGACGAGAATTAGGAAGCAAGCTAAATGTGTGACAAAAATGTCTTGAGCATTTTATTTCTCAATTAATTCCTGTGAGTTTCTGCTTGTTATCAAGCAATTTCTCTGTTGTTTTCTGTTCCAGATTGCAAGGCAAGATGTTTTCCATTACCATCTGTATGGAAGATTATCTTTTGTCAAGTGGGCAGTTTGCTTTATCTCTCTCTTTGAGTGACCACATTCACACCTCCCTCAGGAGGGGACATCTGCTGATAACAGCTATTGAATGTCACTGCATGACTGATAAGAACTGTAACATCCCATTGTGAGATGCTCCACCCAGAGGGAGGAGCCAAGCATTGCTACCCAGATAGAATCCAGAGGTTTTTGAGACACCAGCACAGCTTTCTCCATGGGATTGCCCAGAGGAACAGCAGCTGCCTCTTCTTCCACTGGATCTTCAGAGAAAGAATCCATCCTTCTCTACAGGACCCCCTTGGTCCAGCAGAACCACCCCTGACACTGCAGGAGGGCTGCAGCCACAATTCCAATGGGACTGCCACCAACACCCCACAGGGTGTCAGGTTGGGTTCTGACTCTGTCAGTGTTGTTCTAGTGTACTGCATTCTTTATTTTATCCTTTTATTTTTTCTTCCCTATTAAAGAACTGTTATTACCTGCTCCCATATTTTGCCTGAGAGCCCCTTAATTTAAAATTTATAGCAATTGGGAGGGGTGGGGAGGGTTTACATTCTCCATTTCAGGGGAGGCTCCTGCCTTCCTTAGCAGACTCCTGTCTTTCCAAACCAAGACATTTTCTTTCCCCAAGCATTCAACAATCACACTGCTGCCCACCAGCCTCAGAGAGCTGGGTGGAAGAGCAGGGCAGCACCCTCAGCCTTGTTGGTGTTGGTTTTTTAGAGCATCTCCCCAGCACTCAGAGCCCTGCAGGACAAAGCCTGGAAGGTTTTCTCTCACGGGCAAGAGGTTCCCTGCTCATCTCCTGTCCTGTCCTCAGCTCCATGCCTGCCTGGGCACATTAGGCCTGAGATGAGGAAATGCCCAAAAGACAAATGGGAAAAATCACAGCACTAAACTGCTGGGAAATCCAAACTTCTCCATGCATGGGAGCCAGCAAGGCTGTTGAGCTGTGAGGAAATATTCAGACACTGATCCGTGCTCTGTGTTCCTGCTCGGAGTCTGGCTGGGAGAGGAAAGGGATAATAAGATCCCAGGTCTGGTGAGTAATGATAACAGGAGGCAAGAGAAGGGAAAAGGGAAAAAAACACCAGTGAACTAAGGGTGCAGATGGTGGTCTGAGATCTGGAGTAGTTCTGTCTGTCATGTTTTACTTCTCTCCTTTAAGATACACAAAACACAGGACAAAAAGAGGACCTGGAGGTAAAACCCAAAATTCAAATTTTATGAGGGATTTCATATTTTTCCCTTCTACATGGCAAATTGTTAATTATTGTATTTCAGTTATCAATAGAAGAGCAGGAAATTCATAGGTGCCAACATTTCCAATAATAAACACTTCCAATATATAAATTTAAAGATAGTCCAAATCTATGCAAGATGTCAAGTGTGAGCTAGGTGTTGTCATTCCAGGAATTTTTTCCCAACTACCATAGACAGAGGTTCACTCCAAAGAAACCAGTCTGGGTGAAATGTTGTACTTGGATCCATCTGCAGTTAAAGGAGATTAATCTCTCATGGGGTCACTGCCAGCCTATAGAGTCACATCTTGGGCTGACATCATTATTTTATCACAGCTTACAAACAACAGCCCCAACCCAACCTTGCTCCAGATTCTTCTGAAATTTCTCAATTCTGAAAAAGGGCATTTGCAGCATTTGTGGAGAGATTAGCTCTGATATTCATGGCAGCAGGAAAAACAGTCCAGAATAAGAGACATTTCTTAGAAAATCCCTTATTGATGTCTGTTTTTTACATGTTTTTTACAAAAGAGCCATGTCATGCTGCTAATCTCAATTGTGTTTGATAGAAAAAGATCAACTGCCTCCAGGCAACATAGACCCAAATCAGTTAGGGATTTAACTCTAATTCTGAGACAACGAGTTGCTTCCAGTTTGTTTTGGCTGGCTCTAGAGTGGCTCTTTGCACATGAAATCATTATTAAACTCTGCTCAGAAGTCAGCTGCTAACTTGTGCAGTCTGTAGCACTCTGGTATTATGCAATGCCAGCGCAGAACTACAGTAGTAAATGGAATAAATCATTCTGAACAAGTTTCCTGGAGTATAGAGTCACATGGAAAATATTAGTGGTCCAATCTACAAATGATGGATAAGTATATCACCCAAACAAAACCTGCTTATCTTATCAAGCCCAAAACATTCTTTTACACTTACACTTCTGTTTCATGAACCAAGTTAAAAATCTTGTCTAGACTCCAGCTAGCATCAAGCCCCACCAATACCACTTCCTTCAGAGTCTCAATTTGTTTTCTGGATGTGTACACACATTTTTTGTTAAACCATATAGTCCTTGTGCACAATGAATGCACAATGTCCTGAATAGTGTATATTTACCATGATGCAGGTTCCTTCAGAAGATACTTGAATATTTTCTGCATGCTGAAAGTGCTGAGCAAAAGGAGTTAAAAGAGAAGATTTATTTTCTTTATTTCTACAATCATTTATTTCAGGGCTTTAATATTTTTTTTTCCAAAATTTTGCTGCATGACATTCATAGAAGGCCAGAATGACAATTCAGATGTGGAAACATCTTTCAACAACCTGAAGTTAAGATAACTAATTGTGTTGACACTATCAGATTACTGTGGTAAATTAATGACATTTTTAAAGCAATCTCTAGGTTTTATATAACAGGGAAATAAATTTATCTGCACTTTCTGGTCCTATTTTTCCTGCTCACCCTCCTCCACCCCATTCCTTCACACATGAAAGTTCACCAGGAATTGGGAAGGATCAACCCTGACAACTTTTCCAGATATTTCCTCAGATGCCTCCACAGACCAGGAAGGTCTGTCCCTATACAATGATGTTTTTCTAATAACAATCCTCCTCTTCTCTGCAGATGCCCTACCCAAATTAAAACCATGCTGGAACCCATGGAGGCTAGAAAATTCATTAATGGATTTGAGTGAAATTGCTGTTTTATGGAATGTAATTTCACATATGGGTAGCCACACTATCTGTGGAGTTCATGGTTGAAACAATTTAAAGCACTTCTCACCCTCACACAAAAGATAAGCTCGTTTTATGAGTTTCTCAGCTTCCTCTAGCCCATAATAAGCACAAATATATAATGTGAACAACAATCTTGTAAGTCAGATCGTGAAGAGGAGCTGAATGCTGATTTATTGCTGTAAAAACACAACCCTGTTCAGGGTGATATGCAGTGCCCTGCTGTTTCAGAAATACAATCTGAGGCATCAACAAGCCTGAAGTTGACTTGCCAGATAACTTCTGCTAAAGGGTGCCTATTTTTGAATATTTAATACACACACTTTTACTTTAGGGAGATGTTTTCCATCTCCAATTTTTTTGGAGCATGACTGACAAGTAAGAAGTTGTCTTCTCTCCAGAGAAAATAATGTAAATATGTTCCACTGCAAACCCCACAATGATTACAGGAATAATTTGCAGACCTCAAATTTGAGGCACATTTTAGAGTCATATTAAAAAGAATTTATTTTTATCTTGCTTTGGTTTATCAAAAGTCTTAGGTTCCCCACTTCAAATCAGCGTCTGGTAACTAATACCTGGGGTTTAATCTTCCATTCAAACCAGCTCTTCTGCAAAAAATATTTCTTACCTGATTCACTTTATCCCTTTTACATTGCATTTAGAAGATCCTATCACAAGCCATGTGCATGTTTAATATTATTGAAATGGCACTGCTAATATCCATATCAATTATATTTTGAGATTTATGTTTAGTGTAGATGTTAATGCAGTCTGGCTTTTCCATTTTTACTTCTGCAAGTATAATTTATTGAGACATAAATAGTAATATTAAAGCTATCAAGTATAAACATCGATACTTCACAGCACTGTGTAATTTAAGAGTTACATGCATCCAAATTCAGTTACAGTCCTTTCTGAATGCTCAGATCTTAACTGCAGACTGCAGCTCACCAGGAATTCTGAGTTTGGAAGCAGCAGGCTGTCAAGTAATGCAGCACTAACATCTTGATACAAGCTTTTCAGGAGGACTGGGGAGCTGGCACATGACTGGGACATGAAAAAATACATGGTTTCCTTTTGTCTTTTTTTTCTGTTTCCACTAAAAACTCACTGTTTACACATTGTAACCCTCTTCCCCATCTCGCAGTCATTTCAGATTATTTATGGTTTTGGTGTTTTGGTGATTCCAGAGGTGTATAGGAAAGGGGCTGGAAGGAGCTGCAGTAAGTCAGCCCCCAGGTTCTGTCTGACACCCACCAGTGATGGGAAAGCCACCCTCCACAGGTGACATTTCTTTGCTTTGTTCAGTGTGTCAGAAGTATTTTATTGCACGAAAACAGGAGTAACTGGTGAGCACTTGTCTGATCCAGCTGTTGTCTCTGCTCGGACAAGCGCGGAATGGTTCGGGGCAGCCCGCGGTTCAAAGGACGAGTCCGGACTCTTCGATATTTCAGTCTTCAGATTGTTTATTATTTCTTATCTTACAGAGTTTTCCTCTCTGCCAGCCTGGATCTGACCAGCAAGGCAGCCAAGGGCATTCTGACCACCCACGGGACGGTCGTGGCTTTTTATAATAAAAACTATGTACATCATATTTACTTTTTATCCCCAATACCTTTCACTCTTGTTGACAAGTGCACCTTCACCACAAACCAATCCCCAAGTGCCAGCATCACCACAGAAGATGGACGACAAGAAGAAGAAGCATGAGACACGCCCCGATTCCTCCATCTTGTCTCCATAACCCCCCTGTACCAAAATCCCAAAATACAGATTTCACCCTGTAAATGCGTGATCCCTCCACCACTCAAAATCCAGTGACTTCCATGTCCTCACACACATTCCTAGAAGGGTCAAAGTCCAGCCACCAAGAATGTCTGGCAACATTCCAGGACCTCCAAGCCCCCCAAGGGTTCTCCCAGTGACTCTGGACATTCGGAGCGATGTGCTGAGCTCCCACAAGCACTGGTATGTGGTTTGGCAAAGAGGCAACATATATGACAAGGTCTGGCCAAAAATCCTTTTGTTACTTCAAAAAGATTTTTTTTTTTTTTGGTGAGCCCAAAATAAAAACACCTTCCTCAAGGTAAAAACTTGCAAAGCAGGGGTGCCTGTTGGCCAGTTAAAATAAAACTGGCAGTGAAGGCGGGATTGTCTAATGGTTGAGTCACTAATAAAAGCCTTTATACTTTTAGTTTACTGTGTACACAGGCAATGTGAACTGGAAGGGCTTCTCCTAGAAGTGTATTTCTCTCTCCTTTGGCTATGGAGGGCACATCAGTGACTTGCCCTAAATGCTGAAGTCACATCAAGCAGCATGGGATGAGGTCCAGTCTCATCTTTGCAAAGGAACTGATGATATCACTGATTTGTCATTACACTGAGCCCACATTTAGGTTTTTGAACACCCACAGGTGCACAGTGCTGCCTTCAATTTTAGCCTCAAAATAAAAATTCCTGATTATTTTCACAGCTGTTTCGAGCAAACAAGGGGTACCACTGAAATACCACTGGCATATTTTGGACTGAAGGCAGCAGGGAGAAAGTGCCTTAAGATGAAGCAAACTGAGGGAGAAGCCATGAAAGTCATGTTGAAGGCAAAAGTTTTGTGCTGCCTTGGATCAGTGAATTTCCTGATAGAGACAGATGCTTGTACTTACCAAGAGGAGCTACCTCTAGACAAAAAGCTAAAGACCACATTTGGCACTGTCAAACACTCATCATCCTTTTAGTGCCTCAAAGTGTAAATCTGATCATGCTCTGTAACAGTCTCAATGAACTTTGGAGCTTACAGCCCTTTTATCTTGTATAACATTTTTTCCTGTTTCTGTTTGGCAATCTGATTTTATTAGGATTTGTCAGTGTAGTCAAGGGTGCATCTGAATAGCCTGAGAAATTTAACAGTGCAAGTAATGGAGAATCATGTCCTGTTGCATTTGGAGGCATCTGCCCTTAAATAGAGAGTTTTTTCTGCCACGTGCAATAACTTCTCTCTTTCTAACAGAACACTGATATTTCCACCTTTGTATGGAAAAGAGTGACTAAACACAGCATTTCTCTGAGTCTACACAGAACTATTGCTACAAAACAACATTTGTGTTACTTGTCTATTTAAACATCTCATGACAGAGTGAGAAGGAAACATTTTCCACAAATTAAAATGAGATCAGCTCTCCCAGGGCTGTAGAAGCACCAGCACATAGTCAAGAATTTTCCACATCAGTCAAACTGGAGCTGAAGATGCTTTGAACAAACCACATGGACCCCAGCCTGACATCCTTGTGCCCCAGGTGAAATCCCAGCTAACCCTTTCAGTGCCAGCCTGTTGGTGCTTCTCAGTTTTAGAAAGCCTGCAGGGGATGGAAGTATGGCCAAAGAGCAGAGATACCTAAAAGATCCCTATTAAAATAGGTACTGTTGACAACACAGATGAAGGAATGTATCTGTGGGTGAGCAGTGGTTCCATAAATTTAGCTTTGGAAATATTTGTGGCATCAGCAGCATTTTTTCACCTCATATATGATTAATGTTCCCTAGTTGGTGGGGAATGCACCAATATTTTAGGACTTTCTTTTAAGATTTTAAAATGCAGCTGACAACACACTAATCTGGCTAACTTTGACCTCCTTTGAATTTTAGATTTCAGTAGCAGTCATCTAATTTTAGCCAGTCTGACCAAGTTAAAATAAATGTGGCACAGACCATGAAGGCAGCTATTCATTTATGAGCAAGAGGCAGCTACTTTCAGTATAGATGCTTATTGTGGAAAAGGCAATGATCAAAAGAAAATGTTGGGAAAAAGGATGCAGAGAGTTGCAGTCCCTGCTGTCAGGAAATTTATTAATTTCAAAGCATCATTGGTGGTACATGGAGAGGTGAATTATTAAAAAGTAAATAAAGATTCTCTTTAGGTTGTATTCTCTGTATAAAACACTTGGGGTTTTGCCTGCAGCTGTGCAGGTAACACAGCCATTATTCTCTCAGCCCTTGTTCTCACCCCCTCACACACCTGATGGCTGGAAAGGCAGATTCTGCTTTCCTTTGAAGCAGCTGGAAATGAGAATAACAACACCTTTATGCTGCTTAGCCCTCCTTGCTGGCAGGTCTCAACCTTTTTTGCAGAAGCCATCAGCATAATTACCTGGATTTTACCAGTGTGTAGAGCAGGGCCAGGGAGCAGCAAGTTGTGTCTAAAGATGCACAGTGAGCTGGTAGGAAAAGCAGGAGGAGCTCCAAGTCATCCCCTGCAGGTGGTGAGGACATTGTGCATCCTCCCAGAAAGGATTTATATCTTTTCCAGGGTGCTCCAAGCCTCCAAAATCTCCCCTGCCCATCAGCTTGGGGCCTTCTCCAGAGATTCAGGCTTCATTTCTCCCACATGTTGGATACCTTGTTTGTTCTCCAGCTTTACTCCCTGGCCACAGTTCCTTCCTGCCTGTTTAGCATTCACCCCACTGAGGTGTCTATCAGCAGAAACCATGCTTCCTGTCACCCCCATTCCAGTAAATTAATCAAACCAGGCTCTTCTAGTACCCCTTCATATATTATACTCTTCATTTTTCTGACCATCTTAATAGCCCTTGTCAATCATGCATTCCACTTTAAAGCAATCACTTCTGATCCCTGGTGACCAAATTATGCTGCACCTGCCAGCGTGGATGTGTACACCCCTCACTCTGCAGGAAATAACTCACCTAATCCATCCTGGGTTTCCAGGGTCTTTGAGTTTTCCTGTCATGTTGACAGCCTCTGTGCAAGGTTACGTGTCTTTATCTTGTCTTTGCTCTGCCATTCCAGCAGAAGGGCCTTTAATAGCAAGCATCTAATGGCTGCAGGTATTCCTATAACTCTTATGTCCATATATGATTTTGCACTCTGTACTGTAAAACTAATCCAGTTTAAAATGCCTCCCATTTAAATGGCTCTCAAATTCTGTCTGTGAAATATTTGAGTGCCCTGTCTGTACCTGGGATGTGCCATCAGCAAGTCAGATGACTACACGCCCACTTGTGCAAAATAAACCATGTCTCTTCCAAGGTAGTCCTTGAAGAAATCAATTTCTTCCAGCTCAACACATGTCCCTATTTCTTTGCTCTCAGAGGGAAAACAGTGATTTTATTCACCCTTAAAGAGTCAGGGTGGTGTGCACGGTCTGTGTATGTGAGAGAGGGGGGAAATGAGGCACAATCAGGAATATCTGTTTTCACACTGAAATCAACTCTGAAATAATGGATAAACACTCACAATAGAAAACAGACAACAGAAAAATCTGATGATAACTGTCAGGGCAAGTCAGGGCAAGGTAGAAAATTGATGCAGCTTCCAGGAAGGCTAAAGGCAGCAGTGCATGGCAGGGCTGTCATTACCAGAGGACATTAGTGCTCCATACACAAAGCAAGAGATGGAATGACAAGTGGGAAGGTAGGGAACAAACAATCAATTTAGAAAAGGGCCTTTTTTTTATTTTCCCCAGAGAATTGCATCACAAGGAGAAAAACATCTTTAAAGGAAGAAAAATATGGTCAAACACTTGAGGTCTCAGAAAAGGGAGGATATTTTATGTACATGCTTATCATCAACTTTACTCACATGAAGGCCCTGGAAGAGCAAAGGAGACTGTGTTTCAAATTAAAGCATCCTGAAATAAGGTTTTAGAGAAACAGGATGAAGTGGTAGCAAAAATTTTTGGAAGAGTTATCATGGGTACTAGTGACCAATAATTCGATTTCTGGGCTGTGAACATTAGAAACTATAGTAATTAAGGGAAAAAAATATGTGTAAGAAGTGCCCAAAAGACAGCATGGCTTTTGCAAAGGGCAGTCATATGTCACACAGCCTCACATATCACACAGTTCTCAGAAGAGGTGAGGAGCAAAAAGACATTAGAGCTAATAGAGTCTTTTTGTATTGCCCAAAAAATGGCAATGAGTCATTGCCATTACCATGAGTCAACAGCCCTTACAAAAACTAAATATTCACAGCATAAATGACAATGATCAATTAGTAGATGCTTAAAAGTAGAAAAATTTAAAAGGAAAAGAAAGACAAGAATAATTAGATTCTTTACAGTATAATACTGTCGTTTATGGTGCTACTAATGGATTGGACCTAGGCCCAGGGCTCCTCAGCATATTCATAAACATTGCAGGAAGCAGAGAAGAAGGGCACTGATAACATTGGCTCCTACAAAATTATTTGTAAGAGGCTAATCTAAAGCTGACTGTGAAGTGTTTCAGAGGATCATGAGTGTTGGTATTCAATTCCATATTGGTAACTGCAGTGTGGTGAGGGGTGATGCAGAAACAGGCAGTGCTGACACACATCTGCATGTACATGTGTGCAGAGATGTACAGCCATTACATACAGCCTTTACTTAGGTGGTAATTTACCTCTTGTCATTTAAGAAGAGTACATGGAGTCCTTCAGGATTCACTGAACACTTTGAATACCTGACACATCAATGCTCAGGAGCTCGGAAACAAAGAATATTAAGAATGATTAGGAAAGGCAAAGAGAAGAAAAATCAAATAACATTATGCTACTGTATCTTATTGCTCTACATTACGTACTTATTATTCATTTCACCCCATCTCAAAAGGATGTACTGGAGCTAAGACAGAGATGGGAAGACCAAATTTACTCCTCAGTTTTGTTACATGGAGAGTGGATAGACAAGGTGATAGATAATACATAATAATAGACTAGATAATAGAGGACAGAGATGGAATATGGCTGAGGTAGATATGAAGAATGGGAAGTGATTTATTCACTGTTTCTCACAATACAACAGCAGGTAGACTGATAATGAAATTATCAACTATCAGCTCCAGAGCAGAGAGAAAAAAAAATCTTTTCACACAAGGCCAGGGAATTAATTCTCACAGGATCCTGTGATAGCTACAGAATAAATTTGCTGCCAAGAGTCAGTGGGAGTCACTGAATGCAGGGCTACTCACACCTCTGGCCTAGAAACACCCAATCCATGTCCAAAAGGTCCTCAATGAGCAGTTCCCAAAGTTCCCAGTTTATGCTGTAAGAAAAATCCCTGTATATCTGTTCCTCCTCTGAAATTCTCTTTCTAACCAGCATTAATGCCAGGTTCTAGAGGCCACCAGAAACCTCCCTGGGACATGCATGTATTTGCAGTTTTAGTGCACTTTAATGAAATTAGTTCATACAAAATCTTGAAATGTCTCCAGTGTGTTTCCATAACTCACATTTTTCTATTATAGATATAAAGAAAGAGAAAAGAAGAAGCATATATCCCTGTTTCTGTCCTTGGGTTGAGCTCTTTTCCTTACAAAGCAGCAGTTGCTGACAATCCTAATTTTGCCACAGGTACCCCCCAGTTTATTTGCAGAAGTAATCACTTCATTCTGCCTGCAAATGCAGGAGTGTGCCCTTTTTCCTCCATTTATTGAAACAAATAAATGAACAAACCACACAATTAAATAAGGTCAGAACTATTCTGTAAAAAATCACATCCTCAGATGAAATAAATTACTGTAACTTTATTGGCTTCAGTGGAGCTGTGGCAATTTACAGCAGCTGAATATTGCTTCAGCACTATGATTCAAGTTATCAAGAATGTGAAATGCTGCAATATTGATTCAGAAAAGTCTATTTGAATTTATTTTTCTAAATTAATTTGCTCCCAGATTCATTAAACATTGCAGGGAAATAGTTCTAGAATGCCCATTAAGTGCAAAAATGTAGACTGGAGTCCAAACTCACCAATGCATTTTGGCAATCCTGGGCATTTTTAGCCTCCTTTATGAGACCCTCATGGCAGAGGATGGTATCAATTGCCTATTTGATACATATCATCCATATGGCTTTTTTTAATGAAGGCCCAAATATTGCTGCTGTTATTTTTCTGTAATGGTAATACTCCAGTAGCAGTCACAGAGAGCGTTCTCCATGACCTGTGGACATTCCCTGCCTTGAGATCCCCCAATTTACAGACAATACAGGGAGGGTCCATGGAAATTCTCCCTTCAGACTAAGCTTGGCCAGTGACCCTTTGCCATTTCTATTATTTAATGGCTAATTTCCTTCAGGTACCCCAGTAAAAATGGTTCCTGAGAAGGCTCATGAAGGAGGAAATGACCTTGTGATTCAGTTTTTCTCAGGCAACCCACCCATAAAGTCAAGGTTGAAGACAGCATAAAGGGCTGCCTTGAGATTGCCATAAATGTGTCATTTACTCATTGTAGCCCCTTTTCTCCAGTAATTGTGAAGTCTGGAAGCAATGCAGGCACCAGGATTTGCTCATTTCTCTCTTAAATCTCTTCACATCAGCAGCAGCAGCAGCTGATTTATGTGCACCACAGACAGCCTGGCATAAAGGAGGCACTCAGAAAGTCACATCCAGCAAGACAGAAGGGGCAGGACACAATCTGGTGACACTGGGGTTTATAAGACAATCTAAAGAGTGTTAATGATAAAGGAGGTAACTTTATGCTACCAACAGTGTCTGGGGCTCCAGTGGGCAGGGAGGAGCAGAAGGATAACTTGGAGCAAGGAGAGGCACAGCCAAGGAGGTCTGTGTTCCTCAAAGACTGAGAAAAGGAAGGCTTGGATGAGAGTTTGGGGTGGAATTCAAAGGTGGGATGCCTAAAATGCCATAAAAGAAATTACATTGAGAGGAAATGGGAAATCTTTCATGTGGCTGTGGTGCCAAGAAGGCATGGCCCAGGATGAGGGAGGAGGATCTCATCATTTTGGATGTGACACAATTTCTCTCTCCCAGTGCTCCATTTATGAAGTGCTAGTCATATTTCATTTCTAATGCTTGTCTTGGTTTTAAGTACCCAGCTGTAAATTTGCTGGGTGATAGCCTTTAGACATGTGCATATGCATGTGTGGATGCAGGTTTTTATAAGATAGTCCAATTTTCAGCTGAGCCTCTAGAAAATACTGTAAACCAAGCTTCAGTTTATCAATGAAGCATGATTGTAAAATTGTAGGCCTGAAAGACATGAAAATTATAAGACTGTCAACAGCAAAAAAGAAAAATAGATTACAAAAATAGAAAATAGAGAATGTCTTTGAGATAAATACAATGATTACAGTGTCGACTTCTCTTTACCTATACGTACTTTTGACTCTGAGGGTCCTGAAGGATGTTTATATTTAAAATTTTTGAGAATCTGGGTCTTGCCCATAAAGAGTCTGCGTGTTTTATTATTATGTGTATCCTTGCTAGCCTTTTCTTTTTACTTATGGTATTTGCAAGTGGCACCATAAGCAAGCGAGAGAGGGGGACAGTTTTTCTCCACTCTCCATCTATTTATCTTGTGTGTTTGGCAACATTTGGAACCAGACCAAAAGGAATTTAAGTCAATACTCAGTTTTGTTTGTTCCCTTTATAGCCCATTTCTCCTCTTGGTTTGCGTGGGTATTTCCAACAGCAACAGAGAAGGGAAAATATTTCAAAGCAGAGCAAAATGTGGTTATATAACAGCAAACAAAGGCAGGAGGCTTCAAGGGGAAAATGTGAGTCCTGAAAATAATTTTAAGAACTTATCTTTACACAGACTGCTACACACAGTAATATAATTACAGAAGTACAAACCCCCACACACATACCAATGCACAGAGTAAATGGAGTTATATCAGTGCTTATGTGGGCATAGCTTGCTTTATTACAGACAGAGGAAAAAGATGTGATGGTACTAAACCTGTGCACCATACACCCATGATATTATTGTTATTGTTGTTGTTGTTGTTGTTGATGATGATGATGATAGTAATAATAATGATATAGCAATAGAAATTATAACAATTAATCTCAGACATTTACACCCCTCATACACACATTCAAACTGGTACAAACAGCACATGTAGAGCAAGGCCATCTTCCCTCCACCCCTCAACTCCCTTTTTTTAAGGTTCTTTCTCCTCTGAGCTCTTAAATTGTCATAAGGCTGCAGGGTGGTCAGGCCAGCCACAGGAGAGAGATTTGGTTCTGCTGATAAGCTGTTTATTAGTGGTTTAACTCCAAAGTGTGTGCTTGGCTTCTTTGTGGCAGCTGCTGGAGGTGAGCCCTGCAGAGCTCCAGCAGCTGTCAACACAACCCACACAGCAGTGTAATAGTTAGGGGGAAATTGCTGAAATTAAATAGAATATGTTGAGTTAAAAGCACTTTTCTAATTCAGCTTTTGGAGGTGTGTATCTTCCTAATGGCTTGTTGTAGCTATGGGAACAAGGGCTTTCTCCTCTCCCCCAGGTTTTGCCTTTGCCTCTGTTCAGTGCAGGGCTGCTCCTCGTTGTTCTTTGAGCTGGTGGAGACAGCAGCATAAATACTTTTATTGCAACACATGTGTAGCCACCTACAGAGAGTGAAAAGGCTGATTTTCCTCTTTGTGGCAGGCACCATGTTAGATAACACAGTTAACTGATTGTAATTGATAATTTGCTCCACTCAGGTTTATTGCCTTATTTGCTCTTTCTTTCTCTCCTTTTTTTTAAGTATGGAGGATCTTAAACCTATCAGAGGTTTTGATGTCTCTTGAAAAAAACCAGCAAGACTGGAAAGCATTTGGCAGTGCAATTAATAATGTTAAATCAGTAAGAATTCAAATAATTTAGCTTGTTCCTTTAGCAGCTGATACCAGGAATACAAATTAGAAGGTGAAACTGAAATTGAGCTGTTGAAACTGGAACTCATCAACACAAAAGATAGTGAGTTCCACACTGAGGAGAACAGAGACTGCTTTTAATATTGCAAGAAATAAAAAAGAGGGGGCCAGAACATGGGTTTAATGAGCACATTTTCCTTCCTTTGGAGGACTGGCAGCTCTGCAGAGTGTGGCTAAGGATGGTTGCAGGAGCACCATGGGTACTCTCACCCTTCTTGGTTTGGCCATGATCAGCACCCAGAGAGAAAGAGCACAGGAGCTGCTGTGTCATGGAGCACTCTCCTCCACACCCACCTCCCACTGGAGAGGGGGAAATTCACACCAAATATCACTGGGTGCTGCTGAGGAGGGGTTGTGCTGCCATTTATGGGGAGGTTGTAGCTGAAAGGAGACACTGCAGCCTTTATCTCCACCCCAGGCACATCTCCTCCTACATCTGAGAGAGGAAGGATGCCACAAGAGTGGATCTTTTTCTTCCTCTTATTTCTATGATTTAAACAATGTCATAGCTGAAGGAGAGCAAAACAGCTGATTCCTCTGGGTGCTGCAATCATGCACAGCTGCATTTTATGTGCAGCATCTCCCAGCCAGAGTCACTGTGCTCAAAGCTTTAGGGCTCTGTTTCCCTGCTCTGTCTCCTGGCAGAGATGCACACAACCAGATTTCCCTGTTCACACTCTGTACCTTCCAATTTGAAAAACAATTCTTTCCTACTAGCATGTTTTTTCTCAATTTTTCCTTCTATCTTCCATCTAATTTTACTTTGAATACTTTTTCACTGGGAAGCTGAATCAGATCAAATGAGCTTTGCATTTTGTTTTGAAGTTGATGAGTTCATTGTCATCCTGAGGCCTTCCTAGGACTGCTAAACTTGGGACATGAGCAGAAAAACTTCTTGCTTCACGTCCCTGTAGCTTCATCATGAGCCTTGCACTTCTTGCCAGCTTGTCAGTGACTGAGCTGTTGAAAGCAGCCTGTGGAGGAGCAGTGGGGGAGGCAGTGGAGATGGGGGTTTAGTGGCCAGAGACAGAGCCAGTGCCATGAGAACCAGTGGGATGCTGTGTCCTGGAGAAATCCAATTCACAGACTGTGCTGGGTTAATGCAGAGTCTCACTAACAGATCTTATGTGTCATTGGCAGTTTAGCTTCTATTTAATAATTCATTAAGTAATGGTGGGAGGACAAAGAAATAACTAAGAGTGGAGTGTTTATTGCCCTCCATGTGAGCTGCCAGGTGAGCAGTAGCAAGACATATAAGCAAAGGAAATTTTAAGGCTTAATTTACTAAACTGTCTTATGAATAAACTGCCAGAGCATCTCTTTTGACTTCCCTGGTTGTCAGTTTTCCTGAAAGCCTTAAGAAGCTCTTATGGATGAACTTGTTCTGAATCATAGAATAATTTAGCAGTTAGTCCTCTTTGTACAGGCCAATTTCCTCCATGCATCCCACCTGTTCTTCCATGAGGCCACACGACTAACATCACTCACACCAGGAGGCTCAGGGCCTTTCTTCAAACACCATAAAGCCACAGAGCATTTATGAGCAGCCTAAGTCCTGGTTCCAGCCCACAGGAAAAGGATTTAAGATGCATCTCCACTTTCAAAGTGTTCCCTGTCCTGGGAAGCTCGGAAGCAGGGGAGGTGTAACCTAGGAGATTCTGCAGAACTGGAGACCATATGAATCCCTCAGTGCCCAAAAATCTCTCACCCAAGACAGCAGGGAAGAGCTCAGGAGAGGTTTGCACCCCACGCTTTTCCCTGCAGATTACACAGTTTCCATAAATACCTCAGCATAGGAAGGCTGTGCTTCAGTCTCTCACACATCAGAGGGAATTTCAGAACCAGGCTAAGCAGGTGTGAAGCTACTGATAACTTCCACCTGCGCCCTAATCTCCACTTGTCTCTGCTGTAACCATATCACAGCAAAGTACTCTTGGGGACGTGTCATGATGCTGCTCCAAAGGTGCTCTGTGAAGGAGAAAATGTCTGTTTCATTGTCTGCCTGTGCATGACAGTCCGTGGAGGAGCTTCTCTATATAATGTTTTAAAAGAGGAAATCAGTGGAGGGGCCCCCTTTCTCAGTTTAATTTGGTTTTTAATTCTTCACAAAGTTCCTGGTAAGGAATACTAAATACCACGATGGAGAGGAAATCACTCCAGTGTGTCACACAAAGTCAAACCTTTTTGTCTGACCTGAGAGATAATTCCTCTAAACAATATCACTATAGTCAAAAGGAATTATAATTAATTCATACAGAGAGAATATAATTAGCATTCTTAGAAAAGAACTGGCTGCTGATGTACTTACTGTCTTATGAAAAGATTTTTCTTTGGAGTGATAGAAATAAACTAAGAGGCCTGAAAATCCCTTTTTATTAGTCTCAAGTGCAGGACGACCACACTTTCCAAAAAACAGCCTTTCAGAAGTTTAATATATGAAAAAGCTGTCAAAATAAAATCAAATAAATCAAATAAAAATACAGAGTTGACTACTACAGAAGTTGTGTCCTTCTGTGTTAATAGCTGAAGAGCAAGCAAGCCTCTCCATCTTCATGCCCTTCTATGCAGTCAAACTCAAATTGATTCTTAGACTGAAATATAGACATGATATCAAAAATCTGGGAGGCTCTGCAGGGACACTCTTATTTGTATCAACTGTATCAAATGTCATCAGCTGGGCCTGTGTTGTTTTTTCTCCAGCAATCTCACTGCTTGCTTAGCAGAGGGGCCACTGCCCATAGTCCTGGTGGACACTTATTTCTGCCTTGAAATGTTTAAGGAATTGTTTGGGGGAAGATGAGATGGCAAAGAACAAACTGGGAATACGTCTAGTAGGGAAGGGCAGTAATTCACAAACCACCTCACTCTAATTTTGGAGGTCAACAGCAATAATAAATGACAAAACTTAAAGAATATGAAACAAGGAAATTTTCTTACCACGCATTTCCATCAACCCATGAAGACAGCAGAGTGGTACAACTTTCTTGACCCAAAATACACATATGTGAGTTGTCAAATTTCTCCAAAGTCTTTGGCCAAAATCATTGAGTTTGATTTTTTTTTCATGAAAAATATTGAAATACTTGTTTAATATTGATCCAGCATTTTGCAATGACATTTCATTTTGAAATTTACCCTCAAATAACACTCAAAAGGGTGAAAAAATGTAGGGCAAAGAAATGAAACCAATTTTTCTGATTCAAAAGCAAATATCTAGTTGGATTTGGAATATAATAAACATTTTTTTGCTGAAGCACAAAAACTGTAAATTAGAACTCTACTTCCTTCCCCAGTTAAGTTCATAAAAAGTCAATTACTTTTACAGATTTATTTGTGACATAATATATTAATCAGGCCTCAAAAATTCAAATGACCTATTTGTTCCATAATTTCTACACTGTAAAACCTGCTTGCTAGCACTGGTTTTGATGAGCAAATGATGCAGTTCTGTAGGAATGTAGCTGGGATTCTGCTGTCAACATGTTGTGAATAAAGTCTTAATCCTCTCGTATTACTTCTCTATACAAACTGGCTGGGAAGGAGTAAAAAAGTTGCCTGTGTCTATTTGATGAGATGGAAAAAAATCCAAAAAACAAAAAAATGCTATTGGCATGCTTACAATGTTATTTTAACTTTAATTTATATTTTCTTGTACCAAACAGGAGGGATGAGTAGAAGGGATATGAAGAGGTATAAAACATGATAAAGAGCATCCCTGAAGTGTCCAAGGTCAGGCTGGAAGGGGCTCTGAGCAACCTGGTCTAGTGGGAGATGTCCCTGGCAGGGAGATGGAACCAGATGATCTTTGAGATCCCTTCCCACCCAAACCATTCCATGATTCTATGGAAATCCTTCCTCATCTAGGACATCAAAGAACTGGCTTAGCCATAAATATATAATATAGATTTTTTTTTTCCTTTTTAACTGTAATTCTCCTAGTTCAATGTATTTAATGATTTCTGGTTTTGGCAAGCTGCACCCCAGCAGGGTTGGGTTCTCTACTCTGCCCTGCTGCTCAGGGGAGCAGTAATTTTGGTGTAATATATATCTAAGCAAGTTTAATATTTGGGCTTTGGAGTGTGTCTCCCTTTTCATTCTTCATCCTAGAGACAGCTCAAAGGTTTTAGGCCCTAAATGTGCAGCACATAAAACCAAAATAAAACATGAGTATAGAGTGCAAGAAGTTCCCTCTGCAGGCCAGGTCAGGTGGGATGGAAAGTTTCTCTAAGCAGACATTTCTAGCTTTTTGCACAGACTTTCAGATTTCCAGATTTTCCACTATCATTTAATATCATCATTAATTTAATCTTCCCCATGCTTTTCTTTCGAGGGGGTCTTTTACTCATAACTTAATCCCAGGAATTCCATCCCTAACCATTTGCCCAAAAGTGATGAGAAAGTACAGCTGCACATTTTATTTGAAAAAATTGACACCCAAAGAGATGAAAGGAGGTTAAAATTCTTCATCAAATCAACTATTTTGTGAATAGTAAAAAACTGTGCACATACCAAACAGCAGAAAATGGGGTTTGTAACAGAGTAACAGTTTGTAATTGGCTTTGCTGGGAAAAAGCAGCTGAATCAATAAGCACTAAGGTTGCACACTGGTTTTGCTGATTGATCTCACAGGCTCAGCAACTTCTATACAACACAGTTACTACTGCTGGCCATTGAAAAAGTCACACGTGTTCTGAAGAGCTACTAAATAACTAAAACAATACTATTCTTTTTACAGGTCTCCTAACTCTGCCGTTTCATATCAAATTTAGTCATTTGAGGTTGTTGCCTTTGAGAGGAAACATTGAGGATGTGATAATGCAGCTCAGCTCGGTGCTCTTCTATCTGGGAAGATGTTTTAGAAGTCTCTGGACTCAGACAGACTCCCACACAAGGTTTTACATATTTAATACCATGTCCTGTCTCCACCAGGACTTAACAAGAAGCTGCATTTCTAATTCTCTCCTGTGGGTCTGTGTTTTCATTATGTGTGTTATAAAGGTGCATAAATTGCCATGTAAATCTAAAATATTATCTATTTGCAAGGAGAACTTCATTCATAATGGATAGGGAGTATCTTTATGCTACAGTCAGGTATCAGATCTTTCACCAGGTGTTGCTTTCACCTTGGTAAAGGTGACCTTGGACTGTTTAATGTCTGACCAGGTAGCAACATGTATCACTGTGCCTGAGGGGTGCGAGCATTTCCAGAGCATCTGTAGAAATCAGTGATCATTTGTGGCAAGCATTAAAACCTGAGATCTTCATTAAGTATCAAGTGAATGAATTGCAACAAATCCTCAAGGGGGCATTTGAGTCTGGAGGAAGCTGAGGGAGAAGAGTATGGGAGAAGAGACTTTCTCCAACTCAGAATCCTTTTAGGGAAAAGCCATTCTTTAGACAGATCTTGCCAGAGAATCAGTTCCCATCTGACAGATGTGGAAACTGCCAGAGAGCTTTTCAGTTGCAGGTCATTGATAGAGGCCATCTCAAGCAAGGAAAAACAGTCCAGATATGTATCAAAAATAAGTTTTCTCATTTAACATTTCCTCTACAGCAGCCCCTCATACACCTTGTGTAGTCTCTTAAGCTGGCTATGCTGAATTATTTGCTCTTTATCATAATGTCTAAGTAGCATCATGGATAATGAGGAGAGAGAGGAGAGGAGAGGGAGAGGGAGAGGGAGAGGGAGAGGGAGAGGGAGAGGGAGAGGGAGAGGGAGAGGGAGAGGGCCAACTAAGCTGTTGCTGCCCAAAACCTCAATTCAAAACTGGTGCTAACACACACAGGAGCACTCAGCTGAAGCAGCTGGAAGCCTTTATGGGACCTCCCCAGGCCTTTCTTCTCTTTTACAGATTCTGACAATGTGAGCCCCAGTCTGACTGGTGATCACCAAGCCCCCTCATCTACCTCATTTTGGGAGCTCACTGAGCATTTGGCATCTCCCTTCAGCTGCCAAGCCCAGCACTGGCCAGGTGAGCTGAGCTGCAGTTCCTCTGCACTGCTGGAGCTCTGATAAAGAGAGCTGACTGTCTGAGCCCTGAGTGTCCTTTGGACATTGACAGCACCCAGCTGTGACTGCCACAACACAGCAGTGGGGCAGGAAAGTGAGCAGGCAGGTTCCTGAGCTCACTGTTAGCTGTAGACAAAGACACCTCTGAGCAGGAGAAATGGAGGTGCAATCCAGTGCATGTATGCAGTTGGCAAACTGAAGAGACACCCACCAGTATTGAATTCTGAGTGGATTATCCAGACATTTCCTTGGATAGTAACACAGGTTTGGAAACCAAGCATGGTTAGCCATATGGATTAACAAAGAGAGTGCATATTTCACTTCAGAGTCTTTCTGTAAATGCTTTAACATGGCCTAAATAATCATAAAGTTAAATAATCTCCCTGAAACTTCAGACAAGGTAGGATTAAGTCCTTGTGAGGTGAAGAAAAGAATAGAAAAAACAGTCCCAGTGCTGCTCACTGATTGCACTTTAGGACATATTTGTCTCCATGGCATTTTTTGGGAGGTTTTATTGCCATTTGAGACTCTTGCACACAAGAGGAGTTCTTGTTCCACAGGATTCAAGAACCATCCTCTGAGAGCAGCTTTCCACGAGAGGCACGTAGCACTCACAATTGTCAGGCAGATGGGGCTCAGCTCAAAGGCTTCCAGAGGCTCCCAAACCTGCTGGGCCCCTCGAGGCTAAAAGGAGGCATTTGAGAGACACAAGGAGGCATTTCCATATTTTCTGCTGTTCTGTATTCTGTCCTCCACTGTGCAGCCATTTAGACAAGTTGCTTCCATTAAAGAGTCCTTCCATTCCTCCTGCTGATGGCACATTTAAAGCCATGATCTCTCTGCAATAGGAAGTAAGGGATACAAGGGTGGGTGAAGGTAATTAGATCTTCAGAGTGTTCTTTCTAAAGCTGATCAAAATCAGAATTTCTCCTTCATTGTTTTCAGCTATTTTTAAATCAACATAGAGCTCACTGAAAACATTTCTGATTAGGAGAAAATAAAAATCTGAGGTATATAAACACTCCAGAAAAATTATTAAGAGTTTCATTTTTAGAATGGGGGTGGTGGCATTCATGTTCAAATAACTAACAGAACAAAATGCATTTTATCATATTAGTTTCTAAAGAGAAAAATTATCACATTTCTCCATAGTGTTGATTAATATTTAGTTCTTTAGAGTGCTCTTAATTCAAGCAACCAATTAAAATGAGTTTTTCTTTTGCCTGGTCATACTTGAATTTAATCTGATTTTAGCAGTACTGATAGAAGAAATTTCTTTTGATAATTCCTGGTGTTTCAAACTTGTTCAAAACCACAGAAGTATAGAATGGCTTGGGTTGGAAGAGGCCTTCAGGATCATGTAGTTCCAACCCCCTGCCCTGGGCAGGGACAATTTCCACTAGACCAGGTTGCTCAGAGCCACATCCAACCTGGCCTTGAACACTTCCAGGGATGCTCTTTACCAGGAGAAACTCCACAGGAGTGACAGAGGTCAGATGCAAACAGATGGGCCAGGAAGAAATAGCAATGAAACTCTAATAAACAGTGCAGCCCCGATGCTGTTCTGTCTTACAGGCACCCACAGCCAAGGAGAATTTCAACCACCTCTGAAATTGCTGGGAACTTCTCCCAGGGGAAGTGGGCAATGCAGAAACAAGCTGTCAGGAGGACAACAAAACCCGGCATAGCAGTGTAGCTGGCATGTAAATTTGACTTTATGACTCCAAATTGGAGGCAGGGCTGTAAAAGTCACAACAACTGCACTAAGCTTAACACAATAACATGAATCCAGCATGAGTTAGAGAAAAGGACAAGCCATGGTCAGTGTGACCAGAAATAGCAGTGGGTGAAGGCCTCTCTCTGCAAAGAGATTTATTCATGCTTTGAAAAGAGATTCAAACCCCAAGCAGAAGGCAGCTGAGCGCGGGTAAAGGGTCAGAAGGGTGCTCCAGTTCTCCACTGAAGTTATGTAAGCTGAGCATGAAGGAAGATCACAAGGGGAAGGGCCAGAGCCAGATTTACATTTTGGCAAGAGGGCTAAATTGGAGGAGACAGATCAAAGGACAGGGATAGAGACCATCAGTATGGCAGGAGAGAAGAGGAGCCACTGGTTTTTAAAAAAAGAATGAAGAGGAGAGCATCAGGCCACAACACTTAGTACCAAGGTGAGGAATGGGAAGGAAGATAAAGAGTTCTGCAGAGGAAACTTCAGGCACAGGGATAGGAGTTCCTAAGGAGGAAAAGTCAAGCAAATCACTCAGACATTTAGGTTGGGTCTACAATTTTCAGATGTGACATGGACTGCAGCCACAGCTCTCTTCACAGAGAGCAGCAGGCACAACTTCCCCAGGATTTTTCCTGGGAAAGGCAGTGAGAAAACTCAGAGAAAAAGAAAAACAATTTGTATCTATGCTTGCTGCACCTGTTTTTAGGCTCATGTGGAATGTGTTATGGAGATTGCTTACCCAAAGGGATTTGTTAATTGGACTCTGGTGATGGTATTTTGGATTGATTGACCAATTAAGTCAAAGCTGTGTCATGACTGCCTGTAAAGGGTCATGGGTTTTTGTTTAGTATTAGTATAGTATAGTATGTAGGATAATATAGGATAGCTTAATAAAGCATTTGTTCAGCCTTCTGAAATCACAGAGTCACTGCACATTATTCCCCAGCTGGAGGTTGCCTTGCAGCAATAATGGACAGCAAAGAACAGGCAAGAAGCAGCAAGGGGGCAAGAGCAGTGTCAGTCAGAGGATGCAGTGACAGGCAGTAGAGGAAGAGGAGACATCAGAGGATGGATTGGAAGGAGGCCAAAGGTGGGAGAAATGGGCAAAGCCAGGCACACACTAAAAAGGCATGGATGTGAACCATGGGTTATCTGGTGGAAAAAGGGAAGAGATTAGAAGGTTAAAGGAACAGAGAGATCTCATGAGAAACTCTCCAGGTGTTTGAATTGTAAGGACATGAAGGGGATGCAAATGGAGGCACTGGAGGGACACAAGGGAGAGGAAGGAGGAGGAAAAGGGATTCCATGAAACAAAGCAGGGAGCAGTGAAAGCTGGGGTTAGAAAACATTGCAAACACACAAAGCTGAAGATCCCCAGTGCCTACAAATGACATCTTCTCTTTGTTTCAGGGGAGGTGAAGGGGATAACACTGTTTTGACTTAGATCTCCCTTGTTTTGCCTGCAGCTGCTGTTTTCCTGCAGTACTTATTCCAGAGAGGGGAAAATACCCTTAAGAATGGAGAAGGCCACTGTCTACATTACACAGATGGTTCTGCTCCTCCACCAGGCAGTTTGTAAACAACAGCTTCCTGGCTAAAGTGAAACTATTATTTTTTTTCTTGGCCAAAGTATTAAGACCAAATGCCTTTTCCTATTTTTCATTCAAGGCAATGGGAGAAAGAAAACTTCAGAAGTATTCGTATGAATATTTAAAAGTAGGGAAAATACACAGTCTAGATATGCTGCAATTCCATCTCATTCCCACTGGCAAAATGATGTCAATACATCTCTCCAAAGAGCTGTTATACTGGCATTTATTGGTCCTCATCAGCTGCTGATTGGAGGGGGAAGGAGGTAATGTTCAAGAAACCAACATATTGGAGGGATCCCATTTCGTGCTTTGGGATTTGGGTTTGCTCTCAGCATTACCCAGCTCCACCGACTCATTTCTCCTTGCTCACGGAGGTTCAGGGCTGAATCAGATCCGTCTGTGCCTTCCCCTCCCCGTTCTCCCATTACTGGAGGTGAGAAATGTGAGCAGAGAGTGATTAGAGGGGTTCCAATTCCCTGCATCAGCGGTTCCTCGGGAGGCCCGGGACTTTATTTGCTCTTATCTGTGAGCCATTTACACCACATTTAACCACTTTCTGACAGGAACAATACCATTGCTTTATTCTTACCGGCAAGTGAAAGTGTACTTGGGAATGTGAAGACAATATTCAGGTTTTAAAATTATCCATACTATTTTAAAGTATCCATACATACCAGTGTTTTATTTTGGGCTGAGCAATTGTTGGTTTTGGGGGGGTTTGTTTTGCTTTAGGTTTTGTTTTGTTTGTTTGTGGGTTTTTTTGGGTGTTGGTTTTTTTTTTGTTTTTTTGGTCTTTTTGGTTGGTTGGAGGGTTTTTTTGTTGATTTTTTTGTTTTGTTTTTGGTTTGGGTTTTTTTGTGGGTTTTTAGGGGTTTTTTTTGTTGGTGGTGGGGTTTTTTGGATTGTTTTGGGGGTTTTTTGTTGTTTTTTGTTTTGGTTTGGTTTTTTTTTTTTGTTTTGGGGTTTGTTTGTTTGTTTGTTTTTTATTTCTGGAAGGCCGAAAGTCACTGCTCAGCTCTGCCCACTGCTATCTTCTTTCTTGTGTCTTCCTGCTCTAACAGCTGACAAATGATCCCTCCTGTACAGTCTCACTGGAACCCCTCCTATCTCTTTCCTGTATCCTGTAGCATATCAGATGGGATAAAGATAAGGAAAGCTTTCCGGTTTCAGTACAGAAAATGAGCGGTTGGCCAGGTACTACAGACACAGCTCACGTCACCTGTGTTAGGAAAATTAATCCAGAAACACCAGAGGTTTATGTCCAAAAAGGAGACAGAGGAGTCCTTGTACTTTATTGGAATAAAAGGAGTGGTCATGGGGCATTCCCCTGGGATTCCTCAAATTTTTGGAGGACGCAGCCTCCTTTTTATCCCAATTTCCCGGCCGCTTTCCCCTTCTCTCTTTCCCCATTGTCTGAGGTACTTGAGTGGTACAGACTGCCCAAAATGCCTGATACCAGAGATTTCCCTCTAATGTATAACTTTCCCTTTTAATTTGTAATTCTTATGGAATTTAGGGGTTTTTCTTCCCCATTGTTTCTTTCATCCTTCAATGTCTAATTTCGTTTGTCAGCAAACCTAAAGTTTATTTGTAAAAGCAGACATCTTTTTCCATTCATCAATCAGTGGAATCCTTTCCATTGTTTCTTTTATCTCCCAGTACTAGTTTTATCTACCAGCAGACCCACAGCTTGTTTGAAAAGACAAATCCACTATTCCTCTCACCTGCAATAACACACAGTAGCCTGAACCTGTGAATTATAGTTTGTCCTCTGAGTGGACAACAAGCTGCAGAGCTCAGCTATGGAAAACCTGAGAAGAGCTGGATGCAGGGAAGAGCTGGATTATTCTCTGGATGCCAGAGAGCTGGAACAGCCCAGCCCCGAGGCATCTGTGATGCAAGCCCGGGGAGCACCGGGGCTGGCAGGGAGAGCTTTGGCGAGGAGTGGAGCTCATCCCTCCCGAAAGGAATTCCTCCGGGAGAGGTGGTGGTGCTGCAAAACCTGCCCGGCTTCCCGTGAAAAGCCTTCCCCAGGCTGCCCTGGGGAATGGCTCTGCTGCAGAACAGGACCTGTCCCCACCGCCTCGCCAGTGGGTGTAGAACAATCCCGCGTTTTGAAAGGCAAAGAGCAACCTCGCCACTGAGGTGACTAAAGAGACACCAATAACAGATAAGGAGCTTTGCAAGTAAAAACAAATTTAACTGGTGTGGTGGTTGTGAGGTCCCCAGGGTGAGATGAGAGAAGCGAATTTAACTCCATGTTCTCAGAAGGCTGATTATTATATCATATCATATCATATCATATATCATATCATATTATACTATGCTATACTATGCTATACTATGCTGTATTGTATTGTGCTATACTATGCTGTATTGTATTATATTGTATTGTATTTATTGTATTGTGTTTATTATATTATATATTATGCTATACTAAAACTATACTAAAGAAAGAGAAGGATACAGACAGAAAGTTTAACAAGAATGAGAATAAAAACTCGTGACTGACTCTCAGAGTCTGACACTGCTGATGGTGATTGGTCATTAAGTTAAAACAATTCACATGAAGCCAATCAAAAATTCACCTATTGGATAAATAACCTCCAGACCACATTTCAAAGCAGCAAAACACGGGAGAAGTGAATCAGATAATTATTATTTACATTTTTCTTTGAGGCTTCTCAACTTCCCAGGAGAAGAAATCATGGCAAAGGGATTTTTCAGAAAATATCATGATGACGATCTGGCTTTGGTCAATGTGATGGGAGACTGGGCAAATGCAGGGGAATTATGCTTTGCAATACTTTAATAGGATGTAGGCAAGGCACATTTCAAATGGCCACATGAAATGAGAAAGTGCATAAAAATGAAAAGGTTTTAGTGAAATATTTCACTTTGACCAGAAATCACTTGCCAAGTGTTTTGCCAATAATGAATAGCTTTGTATTAACTGAAAGCTGTGGTTTGTTTGAAATGAAAATTGCTGAAGTCCAGCTGTGATGTGCTTTGTGCTACTAAATATTTCTAAATCAGTAGATATAGCAAGTCTCAGCTCATACGTAACCAACAAAAAACCTGATTTGCTTGGCACTGCTGAAAGGCAGTTATGAAAGAAGTTATGGGGAGAAAACCACCTCCTAACGATAGAATGTTCTTTCAGAAAATTCTGTGTCTTGATGTTATCTCTTCTTTAACCTATTCAATATTACCACATAAATTCCCTCTCTGATTTCAACAATGCTGTCAGCAAATATTCCAGAGTTAAAAGTAGAAACCCTGAACAATTTATTCATAACCTTAGCCTCATTTTTTATTTGCAAAGTACCGGTGAATATATTTAGTATTCACAAATGTGGTTATTGCCAAGAATTTTTCAATTAATCCTTCAGTGTGCATAGCAAGTATTCACAGGATTTAAATTCTGAGCTTTTGTTATGTCATTTTCTTCATTTGGGTAAGTCTGACTTCTTAACCCATGCAGCACTTCCCCTTGCACAAGAATTTATGACCTCATTTCTTTGTGTGAACTAGTGAACAAAGATTCACAGATATGAAATTATCAGCTAACAGCTGATCACCACCAAATTAGGCACTCTTGTAAACAGCACTTCTGACAGATTTGGCTGTAGCAGTTCTTACCAGCTTCAGTGAGATTTTTGTAGTACAGATGAGGGTGATCTGGCTCTTTTATGTGATGTCTTCTACATGTTAATAGTGCAGAGATTTTTTTAAGGCATTTCAGCACATCTAGTTACAGGATTACCTCCAAGTAAGACATGAAAAGACTAAATTTATCATGTGTCTAATCCCTTTATCAAGAACAGTAGTGATAGGACGAGGAATAATGGGTTCAAACTGAAAGAGGGGAAATTTAGGTTAGGTATTAGGAAAAATAATTTTATTGTGAGGGAGGTGAGGCACTGGAAAAGGCTGCCCAGAGAAATTGTGGCAAATTTTTTCCATCCCTGCAAAAAAAAAAAAACAACAGGAACACAACAACTCCTTTGCCACAACTTTCCTCAGGCCATTGAAAGCATTTTAATTTGTCCAGGCTTTTTTTTAGCCTCTTTTCCTTTCTGTGCCATTTTATATTGCCATTCATTCTTCGATGTCTCCCCCTTTTTACATAAATGATTTGCCCTGACACCAATATACCATGGAGTAAATGAATCACTGCAGCAGTCATTATGAAAATATAAATCACTGGTTATCTGTTCCTGCATGTGTAGGCAGACAATATATTCAGTAATAAACCATGTGCTGAAATAGAGAGATTTATCTGCTGTGTAATCTTTGGGAAAATGCTTGCACCTAATATGGATCTGTGGAACTGTGATCTCACCCAGTATGAGGTGGGTGTGGAGGAGCAGGATTGGCTTCTGTTCTCATAAAAGTAAAAAAATGTAGCCAAAAATGCATCCAGGCCAGAGTGAAAAGCAAAAAAAAAATATTCCACAGAAGATTAATAGGAAATGCCAAGTCAAGAGAAAGATAAAGCCACAACCCACAGAATGTGGAAGAAATCCCTTAGTAACAAACAGCATCCCATACATTCCAATAACCAAGGAGAACCAGGGGCAATAAACAGGAATAGTCCAAAAAAAAGTATTATGTCTTGAATTGCACCTCTGACTACATTTCCAGCAATGAAGATAATCCCCAGAGTCAGTAAAAGAACAGATGTGAACAATAATAACTCCCAAAAGATAGTCTATTAAAAAAATCCTTCAGGACTTTTTATCACATTATCTCCCGAAGGAAGCCAGCAGTTGGGGAAATCCTACAACCTATTTGTCAAAGTGAATCATCAGCTGGGTTTGATGTTGAAAGTGGAGGAGGTGAGGTTCCCAAACCTTTCCTCATCTACCCAGCCATACAGAGGAGTGCAACTTCTACAAACAACAACAAGCACAGAGGCAGCAGATATTGGCCATTGCTGCATCAACAGTGCAAAGGTGAAATGGGCACGGTCTGAACCCCCCTGGCACCTGCAACACCTCCCTCCTTTCACTGCTCTGCCCATCTGATGTGTTCTGCACACTGAGGGAGGTGCTTGCTTTAACCACTCCCTGGAAACCCTTCCCTCATTTTCAGTGTCTCATTTCTAACCCATCGCAGAGCAGTGCTAGGAAGGTGCTCAGCCTTGGCGAGTTCAGGCAGAAAGTGAAGATATGGATCTCTGAGATGTCATCTCAGTGCCACTGGAATGTGCCTGTACAAGTGGCATCAAAATCAGCTGGGAAACTCTGTGTGTGCCTGTGAGAAAGGCTTTGCTGCTCCATTCTTGGAGCAGAAGCTGGAAGGCTGAGAACAGCTGGTGGTGGCACCTGACACTGACAAGGTGGGAACATCCAGGAAGTTTGGGAATATCCTTAATCTTTTTGCAGTGGCTGGACACAAATGAACAGGTAACTAAGTATGTGATGAGTGACAACATCACCCTACCCCCATGAAAATCAGATTTTATTTAACTGTAGAAAATGCCCAGTTGGAGGAGTTTTCTGAATCAAAAGGTGGCATGACCACAGTCACGCATATGCGTCACTGTCATATTTTCTGGAAAAAACCCTTAGCCAGGATTTCTTCTCCTGGGAAGCTGAGAAGCCTCAGAGAAAAATGAAAACAATAATTATCTGATTCACTTCTCCTGTGTTTTGCTACTTTGGAATGTGGTTGGAGATTGTTTACCCAATATGTGAATTGTTTTGACTAAATGACCAATCACTGCATCAGGACTCTGGAGAGAGTCATGGGTTTTTCAGTAGTATCTTGTTAAACCTTCTGTAAGTATCCTTTCTCTACTCTTTAGTACAGTTTTAGTATAGCATCCTATCATATCATATCATATCATATCATATCATATCATATCATATCATATCATAATAAATTAGCCTTCTAAGAACATGGAGTCAGATTCATCATTTCCTTCTGGCCACAAGGGACCCTGAAAATACCACACATATGCTCATCAGGTAAAAAGAAAGTTCTGGAATATTTAATTCTTTTATAATTACTTTTGCTAGGGAATATATTTCTAGAAATAGATTCTTTTGTCTTTCACATTTAAAGCTGCTGAAATCGAACACAAAAGGCATCTTTTAATGGTAGGAGAATAGACAGTTTTAAACTTCCACCTCCTCTGTAATACTTTGATTTCTGGCAAGATGAAAATTGTGTGAATAAAGTGGGGGAAACCATAGCACCGCATATTTTCTATGTTCTAAAACACAGGAACAAAGAAGAGAGTTTTTTTTGAGAAGAAATTTCTGGAACATCTGAGGAGGAAAATAGTTTTGTCTTTGAAGTACCTGATCCTATTTAAGCATCAGATCTACATCTTCTTTATCTTTTGATTTTCCAAACTGAGGGATAAAATGGAACTGAGACTTTTCTATCTCCTACAGCATGTTTGAGATAACAGAAATCTAAGCTTCAAAAAAGAAGACAAATGATGGCAGAATTGATCCTTGTCAGTTTCTTAAGTCTTTCTGGATTATCAGGAGGTGAAACCCTGACACCTTGTGTGGGTCCTCTGGCAGCAGTTATCACTCTCTGAGGCTTCTCCACAGCTGCCATTTACCAGTTGCCCCTCTGTTTGGGGAAATCAAAATTTTTGTGAAACATGGTGGCACAGAGGAAGCTTTGGCAGAGGTCAGTGAGGTGCTTAGGGTCATTAGTATATAAAATACCTCAATAATATTTATTTCAAGAGGAGGTTGCAGTTGGCTTATAGTTCCTAAGTCCTTCAAAGTATAAACAACAAAAGGACAATACAGAGAAGTACTCTGATATTACATTACAGCCCTAGGGACTTTCTGACCCTTCTCTATAGAAAAAGAGAAAGGATGAAAAATCTTTCCTTTAAAGAGTTTGTTTTGTGCTGAGATTCCATACAGCAAATAACAAGGCACAAATAATAATCATTTATCGCTATGGCTCTGAAAACCAGCCCCATGTCTCTTCCAGGTAACATTTTTATGCCCATCCTTCAATTCTAGATTTTGTTTGTGTAATTTTATCACACAAACATGTGGGATCCCAAGCATCACTGAAGTTTCACTGAACAGGGTTTTGGTCTATGGGAAGTTTCTCCACTACATCTAATCATGAGTACTCTACATCAGGAAGACATTTGCCATTTATAGTGGGAAGATATGCTAAATGATACCTGTTAGAAAACACTGAAATGTGTTTTATCCTGATGGATTGCTTAATCAAAGGCATTCTGTAAAAAAAGGACAGACCTCTAAAGGTTCCAAGAAGAAACACTGGAGTGAATACTCGTGGATGATTTATATTAGTTAGCCCATAACAACAAGCATTTCTCCTACTCCTGTTTGCACAGTTTCACACCCAATTTATATTGCAGTCAGGTAATATGACTTGCCATCTGCCCACACAGGACAGACAAACATTTGTTTTCAAGCAGCTGTGCTGGTGGTAAGGTTACCACCCCAGCTCCTGTCCCATTTTTTGCTGCCTGTTAGCAAAAACCAGACTGCCTTTCAGATTGCTCCCTAAGCAATTGAGTTAAAATGACCTCTGTGAACAAACACCTGCCACTGGATTTCTTTGAGCTGGCCCTTCCCGTTTGGACTGAGCTGGGGAGTGTTCTCGTGATCTCCTGTGCTGACAGAGCCACAGCCTCCAGAAACTGAGGGCAGGCTGAGGGGAGCATCCTTGTGCAGCAGGGCTCAACATGGAAGAGTGTCTGTCCACAGCCAAAGTGGAAAAAATTGCTCAGGAATGTGATCATGCCAAAGCATGACATTGTGCTACATGAGAGCAACTGTTTATTTCTCATTTCAGAATGCTCTTACTGTATATTTCCAGATATTATTGAAATCTGTTATTGCAAGATGTGTTTGGTGGCACTTCTTTTTTTAAATTTCCCTTTCTCTTTGAGGAAAAAAAAAACAACCATCAAGGCTTTATCTTGTGACAAAGATTTATCAAGTGACAAACTAAAGTAGTTTTTTTAAATGTCAGCCTAAAAGTGGAGGAAATCTCTAAGTTCTACCTGTGACTACACAGAGGAGGTCATAAGTCCTGCAGAACGTATTTCTTATTTGCATTTTAAATCAAAAGTCTGGGCTTTTGCTGTCATTTTATTCCACAAAGTGACAAGGGAGGGCTGTCCTTTTTTTGTATGAAGATTTTTTTAAGTCAATTCTTTTCAAAATGGACATTCAGAGAAAGATACTAAAGGTGTCCTTGCCTTAATTAAAGGAACCTGGGTTAATTCACGAGTCTTCAACTAGAATTCCCCAATTCTAAGACCTTGCTGCATTTTTAAATGGCATTAGACTGGCTGGTAGCTAGCTGTAAGATCAGGAGATTCATGATATCCTGAAAGAATTCACAATGGTTTTCTCACCAAAGACAATGGGTCTTGGTGTTTGATCCTTTTACAGGTGATAAATATTCATTTTGGTCAGAGGATCTCCAGCCTCAATTGCAGCTCCAGCACCAACCTGGAGAAGTTCTGCCTTTGTGCCATCCCAGACTTTGCTTTCTGCTGCCAGCACCTCCCAGATGCATTTCCCATGTGGTACAAGGGTCTGACCTCAAACACTGTGCATGGCTTGAAGATACCTGCTAGACTGGTCCCACTACTCTGAAAATTAATTTTAGTCATTTTTCTTCCATAATAATGAAGAATCTGTACTTTTTAAAATCCTTCAGGGTATTTTTTACACCAGATATCAACTATTGCACAGTTGTACACATGCAAGCTACTTGTAAAAATAGGGGCATCTTTACTGCTTGTGGGGGATAAAGGATGTCAGGCAACTCTGCCTGAGCCTTGGATCTTTGGTAGATGCAATGTCCCGACAGAGGGGGAACAATGAAGCCACTGCTATTAACTGGAATAAAATCTCTGAGTGGAAAAGAT
Source organism: Setophaga petechia (assembly GCA_024362935.1). NCBI lineage: Eukaryota > Metazoa > Chordata > Aves > Passeriformes > Parulidae > Setophaga > Setophaga petechia. The sequence continues at coordinate 3,208,478 of JANCRA010000020.1, forward strand.
GTTATCAAAATCATACCCACGGTAGCATGTCTAATATATTAGTCTAACCTTTAATATTTCATTAATTAACTTTAAATATTTGAGTAATTATTCTCCCTCATTGCCATAAAGTTTTCTATTCTGCACAGAAGCAATAGTGTCTGTCTAGTATGAAACACCTCTGCTCTGAAGCATTTTGATAAAATCTGAAGAGCTGCTGTCCTCTGCCCTTACGAGACAGTAGAGCAGTTCATGGAATTTGTGATCCATTTTACACCTGTATTTATACAAGTATTCAGATCTATTAATATCTAATTCCCAACTAGAGAAAGAATTATTCCAAAGCCTTTCTTTCAGCCCTTATTTTTAAAGGGAGTTTGAAATTATGGAAATGGAACTTCTCCTCATGGGAGAGGAAGCCTAACATCCTTGCCTGTTGCTCTTCTAAACCTGATATAATTAAGTCCCAGAAAAGCTCCATCTCACCAGCAGAGAGTTTGATTTCAATGAATAATGCTTTCCTTTAAAGAGTGATGTGTGTCTGCAAGAGAGGTCTTGGCTTTATAAAATGTGGGCTTGGAGAGCAGAACCCATTTGAACCACAAGCTCACCACAGGCTTTGGCTGGATGACGCTTTGGTACAGCGAGGGCGACCTGTGGAAACATGTTCCCTTTGTACCTCTCCAGCTCTTTTCCCCTTTTCAGCAATAAATACTGTGACAGACAGACACCACAGTGCTCAGAGCCAGCAGAGCTCGTGGAGCAGTTACACAAGCTGCTCGAGGCAGAGCCAGCAGCCTGCCACAGCCATGACCTTAAATAGCTTTGCTTTCCATGCCAATTCAAGCCATGGTTTGACTGTACAGCAGATCTGGCTTCAGGGCTGCTAACACAGGAGCAGAAATGCTGTGGCCACATAACACCAAGCATTGATCCAATATAAATTCACTCTGCCAGCTCAAATCTGCTGAAACAATATCAAGAGGTTATGTTCATACAGGCTGGCTTCATTCCCTACTGCGTATTCACCCCACTCTGTGCTCCTGAACATGTCTCATCAGCCCTGCCAGAGCCAGCAGGAAACCAGCACAGACTCAACTCTTCTCTCCTCTCCCCTATTTTATTTCTTTCTCCCTGTACTTATTAATTTAACACAATCCCCTCTTTCCTCATTAGATGGTCTAGGACTGCTGTCTCTCTGGCCACCTCTCACACTGCCTGAAGGGAATCCACAAGAAAAAAGTGAAACCAGACACTTCTGGTCATTTCCACTCAGATTAAGACACAGACAGAGGATCACTGGAATGGTAACTGGAATGGTAACTGAAGGACATTTACAAATATTTAAAGATTTATCACTTACATAAGGTTTTTGACTACTACACAGAAATAACAGTAACCACGAGCACATAGTTCAGTGCTTTCATTTTAGAGATGAAATTGTCTTATATCCAGAATAACATTAGCATAAATTCCTGAAGGAATAAAACCACTAACACTAATCAAAGAAATAAAAAGGCCAAACCCTAAACAAATCATAAGATATGCATAGTTCTTCAGATGCAACTCTTTGTACAATAAAAAAGCCCCTTGAGCACTAACATGGACACATAACTGCACCTAAAGGCTTCGTGCTCCTGATGAATTATTTAATCAGAGAGAAAATACAGATCTGAACAGGGTTCAGCAGATCTCCTTGTCTTCTTTAGGGGTCCTGCAGTTCTTCTCCTCCTTGGTGGCATTGATATTTTCCTCTCTGCCAGCTGCCGCTGGCCTTTCTGGCTCACTCCCCATTAGAGGAAACATGTCTCAAACACGATTGGGGACAAAAATTTCTCTGTGCATGTTGGAATGGGAACTGCAGTAGTGGTTTGGGAAGGCACAGACATGTCCCTTCTCATCACACTGATAAGTATTCCACTCCTAAGCCCAGCTTTATAATGCTGATTTTCATCCTTGATTTCAGAAGAAAAAGCAGAGCAAATTCAGTCACAGCACTCAGGAAACATTTACCACATCAAAATACTAAAAACCTTTTTTGATGACAGACTTGTGTCCAGTTGCATCAATAGCTCTCCACACAGACCATTCCCCTGAATAAATATTAACTTTTCTGCTCAAGCATCAACCAGTTATTCACACAAGCCTCATTTCTAACCTAATGACACTGGCAAGAAATAGATAACACACAAACCAAGTATTTTCAAATCTACACTGGCAAACATTTTGTGTCCTTTATGGGATGATTGCTGTGGTGTGTTGCATTACTGTAGCACCATTACTTGTTATATTACTACGTTTGGAACAGGCTGTCAGCAGCAGATGGACTATTACTGATATGCAAGTAGGTGAGATACAGTGGCTGCACAAATTAAATCATTGTTTGCAGATCTCTGTGCTGCTTTCTCCTCGGTAGAGGGCCATAACAAAGTGGTAGGAATTCCTCAATGTTAAATCACTGCTGATTTTTTATAATGCAATATAAAAAGTAATGCAAACAAAAATTACTGGTGAATCAAGGTTGTGAAAGCCATTTCTATGCATTGTTTGTGCATGTATTTACAATAAGATAAAAGATGCACAGAGATTTACCCGTGAGACTCCCATAGGGGAGGCATATGTGGAATAAATCTGTGCACATCTTTCTGCAAATTTACCTAAGTTTTTAAGTGTTTGAGTAACTATATGGCTTAAATTTAAATATGGAGTTTTAACGGCTAGATTTGGCAGATTTTAATGTTTTAAATTAGACAGGAATGTATTTTTTGTCTCAAACGTGTGGCCTAAATAGCATCTCCCAGTGCAGCTGGCTTATTAACGAAATGACACAAAACAAAGCCAATTATGGCCTTTTTCTTGCCTAACATCACTTGCAATGGGTCATATCCAGTCTGTAATGAGGAGGAGGTGGGATCAGGCTGTGGACAAAGAGCATCCTCACAGATGGTGAGCGAGGCAGCAGCACATGAAAAGGCTGTGCCTCCTGTGTTTGCTAAGATGGAGATCCATCCAGAATGCACAAGCAGCCCCTGCAGAATTCTGTCACCTACAGGGAAGGGAAGGTGGCTCAGTGGTCCAGCTCAGGATTAATTATTGGTGTTTATAAATTGTCATCCTGAGTGCTCACACACACAGACACACAAGCTGGGGAAGGATGCTGGCTCATAGAGGTGTCAGTAAGTTCCTGCTGTCTCTTCCTCCCTGCTGTGTCTTCATCTTTCTCTTTGTGTCTTCAAGACTAATTCCTTAATAAGTTTCATAGATCCTATACCTTTGTGGCAGCTTAGCTTGGTTTGATATCTGCCCATCTCTCTGCATGGCTTGTGAATCCCAAGGTGTACAGAGAGAGAGAAAACTGGTGGAGGTTACCAGTGGATCATGGATTGCAGGGATGGACACCTCTGCAGCAGCACAGACACAGCTGTGAAGCCTGAACATCCCTGGCCACGTCAGAAAGCTGTGGAAGTGGCTCATCCTCAATAATGCCTGCACTCCTGGTCTGGGTGTGAGCACTGCCTTGTGCTGATGCAGGTGTGGCTGGGACAAGACCATCTCCCTCTCTTTTATCTCAGTCAAGAAACAGCCCAGCCATGAAATGAAGCCCTGCATGCCCGATTGCCCAGGAGAAGGATGCAGGCCTGGGAGGCCAGCACAGCCAGCAGCAGTGGCTTTGAATCCTGGCTGGATTCAATCTGGGGTGGAGAACCCATAAAAGTGCAGAGGCACATGTGGAACAGTGACTCACAAGAGATTTGCTTTGTCTCCTCTAATGGGCAGAGATGATCTGTAGGTCCTCTGCCTCCCACTCTGGTCTCTAACTGAGTCAGAAAGCTGACTAGATCAGCCTCCTGCAAGCTGCATCACGGGGGAGTGATGACAGCCATCTTCATGATAGCTGAATTCTTCTCAGAGCCATGGTAACAACGCTCCTAATTAAGGGACACAAAAAATGAGCAGTCTCTGCCTCCCACTCTTTCTTATGCATACACACACACACAGAGAAAGAAAGCCCAGAAATGGATGATGCAGCACTTCTCCTGACCTGAAGGATACACCAGCACCAGGGAGGGAGAATGTACCTGTGGGCAGCCTCAGTCTGTGGGGTTTCCTAGAGCCACATGGCAGCCGGGCTGCACCAGCAGCACAGGACACATCAGACCAAGTTTTGGCAACAAAGGTGCACCAAACTCTAAAATTCAGCATTCTTGCCCTTAAAATTTCCCACTGTTTCATCTGTGAGGTGCTCAAAGTATGCCAGGAAAGTGACTATAGGTGTCATCACTGAAGGGGCTGAGTTTTTTTCTCTAACTTCCAGATGAGGAGAATCACCTCTTTCTCAACACAAGTGAGCCAGGCTCAGGTTTTTTTCTTATGCCTCCAAAACAGAAAGTTTAGGCTAATCAGATCCTGCAGGAGATTTTAAAATGTTTTCTCTCTCCTTCCTAGTTAACATCTTTTAGTGCTATTTCTAGCATGATGCAGAGCTGGGCTCTGCCCCTGCTGAAGAATGCTGCATTAGATGACACCACACACAAGCTTCTTCCTCCAGTGCAGACTGCATGAACAAGACCTTCTCAGGTGCTGAAACTCCTGTATCTTCACACAGAAATTCAGTGAAGATCTTACAAACATTCTTCACTTCAGTCCCACGTAATCATCACACAAATATAAACCTCAAACTTTACAGACTGAACTCAGGTTATGCCTTTACTTTAGACTTTTCCCACTCAGTAAATTCCCCTTTCCCATTTTAAGCATCCTCATATGTACCTTGTCCCTTCCTAGGGTGAATAATTAATTTCACCAGCAGGCTTCTGCCTGTTTATGCCATACATCCCATTTGAAGTTAATTACCCATACCAAAGTTTTCGAGCTAAAAATAAAACATCCCCAAAGATGCTATCTATGCCCTTAAAAACACTATTTGTGCTGGCATGCACAAATTCTCCCTTTTTTATCAAGAGTAGCCACCGGGCTCATTTTCTCTCTCACAGTTCTCACCTTCCCCCAGATTTGCATCCCTGCAGGAGCCCAGGGCTGTTTAACACACCGTGGCTCCTCTCAGCCAGGACCTTGCTGCAGCACTGAACACCCACTCAACTCCTCAAGTTCTTCTTCCAATGAAGCCCTGTAAGAAAGTGGATTCCTGGGGGAGAATGTAACTCTATGCTGTAGAGTCAGTTTTGCAGTGAAAGCAATCACTGATAATACTTGAGGGGTTTTTTCCCCTATTAAAAAACAAAGGCACCAAAACTGTTATTTAGAACTGCTGCTAAAATAAAACTGTCCTCCTCAGTTCTCACATTTAACGAGAATCCTGTATGTTAATTTTCTGTGAAGGTGCAGCATGTTCCTACTATTATTAAAGAAAATATTATAAATAATTTATGCTACCATTCAAAACCTAAACTATCCAGCATTTCAACATTGACTATTGTGATACATGGAGATCCTAAAATGTGCTCAATCCTAAATGTTAGGGGAAAAAATCCCCAGCTTATCCAGATAATGCACTGAAACTAGCTTGGGGGTGAAAGATAAATAATTTCAGATTGTTGCTCTGGCCATGTGAATTTTGGTAGGATTTTTCAAAATGTCAGTGATGTCTGCTGTATGAAAGGGCAATCTCCATCAGACCAGAAGTCCATTTAGTTCTGTCTCCAACAGCTGCTTTTCCCAAGGGAAGTGGAAGAGCAGGACAAGGACATATGATACTCTCATATTCTTCCAGTATCCAACTGTTTTCAAGTAGAGACAGTTGCTGTGTTGGAAGTGGTTTCTGTTAAATTAGTTACACAGAGTGAATTAATTTCATATGTATTCGTCCAGTCTTGCCTTGAACCAGTGTAAGCCTTTGAAATATCTTGTCAAGTTACCCCCAACAAATAAGAAGGGTTTCTAATTTTTTCTTTTTCTTCTTTTTTCTCCTTTTTGTTCTGTTTACGTGCTCAATTGTTTTAAGGAAATTTGAGATCTAATAAGAGAATTGCATAGTCAAGGGCTCCATGTACTGTGAGAACTGGAAGCACCAGAGAAACAGGGAACAAACCTTTTACATCAAGGGATAAGCCAACTTCTGACCAGTGAAGTTTAGAAGGAAACTGGACTTGCAATTTATTCCATAACCCAGTACTGACCTGCTTCTTGCAGATTTATTTGAGACATTTGGTGCTGGTCACCATCAGAGGCAGGTATCCAGATTGCATAGACTTTAAACAGAAAAGTTTTTGTGTTGCCATTTAAACAGTTTGCTTTATTTATTAATTAAGTGAAGAAACACGTGGATTTCACAAATGGTTGGTTTCCTTCCAGAACTAAACTGCTGCCATTTAGACAAGGACATGCTTTATCCATTCACTTAATGTGACCTCTTTATTAATCTGTGGCAGGGAAGTGCACATCTCTTCCCATGCTTACTCCTTTTTCTGTATGTTTTCAAGCTTTCTCCAACCCTGCTGGCTGTTTTGTAAGAATAGAAGCCCTGAGAAAGCATTTTTAAACACTAATATTCTCTTTGCCTGCTTTGTGTCCCTCCCCACCCTCTTTTTTTACTTCTTTGGAACCAGGAACTGTCCTGGCTCCAATCACTGCCTGACAACACCGGGACTAATTTAAACTTGCCACTGGAAACACTTGGAAAATTTGGGATGGAAAGCTGGGATAAAATCCTGTACCCTGCCTCTCCTCAGTGTTCTGACAACCATCTGGCTGATCCTGTGTGGAGCAACACAGGACTGGGGTTTGGGGAGCAGCTGATCACTGGGAATGCCTGTGGATGCAGGTTCCCACAGTGGGGCCTCAGGGGGAAAATGTTTTGAGGTGCCGCAGCTCAAACAGAGACCAACAGAAGGTGCAGAAGCTCCTCAGCCACTGGATGTCTCGAGGTGGGCATTAAAAGAGTAGAAGGCATCAAAAATGAAGACATTTAAACAAATCTCTACTTAATTATCTCTCAATCGGCAGTACTAAAACTCATCTGCTCCACCAGGTTGCTGTAAAGGTTAAATAGTGCCATTATTAAAGTGCTTTAGAAAGGTAATTAATCAGCATTTTTATTTTTAGAGCCAAAGTTAACCATTTAAAAGAGATATCTCACTTTCCTGGCACTTGCCTACCATTTGCTCTTGGAGAATATCCATTTCTCAGGACTCCTGCTTTTTTTACCTACATCAGAAATTCTCAGTTAATGCATGCCATAATGTAATAATTACATTTTTGAGTCATTTAACACACTACATATCTGCCAAACTCTCTCCCAGGCTTACTCTAAAATGCAATTTAATTCAGATTGAAGCAGTGACCACACTGAAGAACTTTTGTTTGGAGCAATCTCTCTTTCCTTTTATTCACAAGAATGAGTAAGCAATGGCCAGAGAGGTTGCTGAGCTAACAAAAAAAAAAATCACAATATGATTTTGTGGGGCATTCCAATATTTTGGAGTTTTCTAATTTCCAATCAAAGGACATGCTAAGTAATATAACTTCCTGTGGGATAAAAAATGCTTCTAAATTCGACAATAAGTTCAGAGAGTGCAGCTGAATTGTTCAGTTTTGGGGAAATATCAGGTGGTGTAATATTAGGAGGGAACCAAGTGTCTTAGGGAAGTTGTAGACACCCGTAAGGAAAGCTGGGAACATGAATTACACCTCCTTTGAGGCACCTGGACTTCAGTGCCAAGCACAAAATGAAATGGTTCCCTTTCTTTAAAAGAAAAGCGAAACACATTGATTTGGTATGAACAGCAATGCAATATTTCACTTTGATGGCTTAAAGAAAAAGTAAATGTTTTGGTCTAAGGAGAAAATTCCCTTTGGATACTTTCACATTTCTGTAAAACCTTTTTTTTTTTCCTTTTTGACAGCAAAAGGACAAACATTTAATGGAAAATCCCCATCAATAAATCTAACAAAAGGTTTTAGTGACTGGTAGCACAGAACAACACAGGAGGCTCTCCCTGCAGCAGTCAAGAATTTTAGCTCTTAACCCTTAATTTTATTCTCTACAGTGTTTTTAGCTGAAAGTTACTGTTTAGGAAAAGCTTCTGTTTTCATTGATATCCACTATTTTTCAGCTGAGTGCTAAACAGTGAAGTTGAGCAGAATCTCTGTCATATGGGACACAGAAAAGCTACAGACTTGAAGCTGCCTTTTCTTAAAAGGGGCCCTGGGTTTGACCAATGCACATCCTGTGGAACTCACTCAGCAACAGGAGGATTTTGGCTATAGCAAAAACCGTTGATTTTCATAATGAATTAAAAAGTAATTGAAGACTGTAAGATCCTTCTGACTTTTTATGGATATCTTAGGGATGATTCAAATTCCATCAAGTAGGAATCCCAGGATTTCTCTTCTCAAGCACTCCAAACCTGGGATGATAAGAGTTTCCATGAGGTCTTGTAGGAGCTGCACAATCAGGACTTTGATCTCATTCATCCCTCTGGGCTGGGGTCCTGGGCCAGGCTGGGTTTCCATCAGTGTACCAGATCCCAACTTTCTGGAGATGAGGCAAAGTGTGTTGATAAGTAATGATTCTAGTCTGACATGATGGAAAATAAACTGGCATCACAGTTCTGAGGGTGTGTGAGCACTCTCTAATTCCCAAAGTCATTACAGTAATCCATTTTCTGGTTTTGGGTAGAAATTACCATTTTGAAATATCAATTTGCAAGCATACTTCTCTCTTAATTCTTCACAATTCATGAATGTTTTTTGCAAGAAGATCAGCTGGTTCATAGATATGTTTAAAAAAAAATCTATTTACCATAGGAAAGTTTTAAAAAGAAAGATGTTCAGCCAGGCCTGTTTTTGATATGACAATAATTTCACCATGCTTAAAGTAAACAGTCTTCAGACTGGTGCCTTCACTGTGCCAACCTGAGCTTTTCCCCATAAATAGGCAACATTCAAGAGTGAAAATGATGGAACAAGTGATGACATCCTTTCTTGGAGGAGCAGAGTGTGGGTGTTTATTAGCAGTCTGTGTGTGAATCCAGCAATGATGTTCTCTGTGTTTGCTATTAACAAAACTCACATGGGAGCTGCTCAGGCTGCTCCTGCTCCCAGCATGAGTAATTCCCACACCAAGCTGTGATGGAGGCAAAGGTCCACGTGGGTCAGGAGCTGGCAGTGAGGGCATTTCTCTCTGGGAGAAGACACAGAGGGATTGCTTGGCAGGGATGTGGGATATCAGAGCAGGGAAAAGGCAGCAGACCATGAATTAAAAGCACAAAAGGGACTCTCACACTCAAAATCTCAGACTTGCCAGATCTGTGCAGTAACCAGTCACTCACATACTCCCATTTGTTTTCTTCAGAAGTGACTGAGAACAGAAGCAGAGGTGGAGGTCAGCACTTAAGGCATAAACAATCTCTGCCCTCCAGGTCTCAGAGGGTAAGAGGCCAGACACATCAGTTGTGTGCAGAGAGGCTGCTCCATTAGGAGCCACAAAGATGCAGTGATTTATGCTACTTCATCTCCTGAGCACTTATTTCTTGTTGAATGATATGAAAAGTCTTCCTCACAGGCTGAGGGAGGGGGATGAACACCTTGTTCACAGGGCAGCAAGGGCAGCCCAGTTAACTTTCATTTAGGCTTGGTCAGAAGTGCTGTTAAATGTCTTTCCAAGCAGCCAGATGGAACATGGTCTCTACACTACTTCTGTCTTCTAGGCTGGCTAAAACCAGTGGTGTTTTACACAGCAAAAGGAGCAATATTCAGGCAGATGTGAAATATCCCCACTTAAATTCTGCTGCAAAGGCCAGACCTCTCTACAACTGCCTGTTTGGGGGCAGTCACACCATTGTTCCCTCATATTGTTTACATCAAGTTTTTCAGCTTTCACTTTCCCAATCCAAACTGAAACAACATAACTGTTATATAACATGACTGTAAAAACACAGGTGACAGTCTCCAAACCTCTATTCCCAAGTGTGTTGTCTTACATATCAAGAGTTCTGTTATCATTATAGTGCAAGGGTTCCATATCCTCAGAGTTCCATACCTCCTCAATGTTGTCTGTAAGTAGTTCCTCTAAGCACTGACTCCTCTCAGTCCTTGCAGTAATCATCTGACCCCAGCTCCCACCAATCCACTCTTTTATACCACTTGTTCTTGTTGGCTACAGGTGTGGCCTGTTAACATCAGGCCTGCTCCTAATCTTTAGTAATTGGTCCAGCTGCAACTTGTTGGGGGATAATATTACATTCGATACCATCTTCATCTATCCATACTGTATCCCTCTACACAAGTGCATCATCTCAACAACTGCTCATGACACTCACACCCCCTTTTTAGGTTTCTTCAAGTTTTTCTCCTGTTGGAAGTATTGCAGGGCAGTGTTCAGATACAAATCCTGCCCAACAGGGACTGGGAGGAGGGGAGATTTAGCACAACTCTGTCTGCAAGACACAAATATGACTGAAATACAGCTCAGCTATCTCAATCTAGTGTCCTACCAGTGGTCTCTGTTTAAAATGGTTCCTAGTAGGAAACCATCTCACTGCTTGACACAGAGTTTTTTGACAGAGCAGAGTTTTGGGAATTTGGGAGGGTTAGGCAGGGTGGGGTTTTGGGAGGCCAGGGTCCAGGCTAGGTGAGCCTGACCTCACTGTGCTCACCTTTGTGCCCAGACCAGTGGGCTCAACCACTCTTTAACTCTTTTGGGGTTTGTTTAATAATGGAAAGTATTTCAGAAAATTGTATTACCTCCTGTAAGAGGAGCAAGCAGAGCTGAGACCCAGGCTGTAACCATCCTTTTCCAGGCACCCACCCTTGGTGGTCTCCTTGGGGAGAGGGTGGCATCAATGCCAGCATTTGCCTCCATCTCCTGCCTCCAGCTCTGCCATCGTGCCAGGCCACAGCAGATGTGGCACATGTGTTTTATTCACTGCTTTCTTTTTGCACACTACATGTTTTCTAAGGATTTTACTCATCTGGACAAGTATCAAATATCTCCACTTTGTGTCTCCACTCTTGGACTGATCAAAATTGTCTTTTTAAGCTGAAGAGGAGCTGCTGCCTCCTGGTAACACCAGCCACATGCCAGACCATGCCCAGACCATGCACTCATTCCTCCTCACTACCAACCTTTCTCAGGTGTTTTAGAGAAGAATGTCTTACAACCCTCTCCTCTGTCCTGCTCCCCACTTGATAACTGGGCTGCCTCAGGGCAGCAGATCCATAAGATGCTCAAGTGGGAAGCAACTGGTACATCTGCCCTGCATTTAGCTGGCAGAATGCAAGAGCAGGTGTTCGTCACAGCTCTTGTAATCTCATGATTCCCTCCCCAACAACCTGCCCACAGTCTGCACACAATCTCTGAACACCCCTCCCTAATACTTATATAATGATCCTGCAGCACACTGAATTTTACCAAGTCCCCAGAATGTAATTTTCTGAATAAAAACACAGTCTTTAAAAAAAAAAAAAAAAAAAAAAAAAAAAAAAAAAAAAAAAAAAAAACCACCAAAAAAAAAACAACCAAACTTAGGTATTTACTGCCAAAATCTAATTATCTTGTTTTCATGAGATTTCACCTCTACTGACAACTGAACTGGGCTGATTATCACACCTGGAGGCAGAGTCAACACCAGACTCAGCCAACTATATCACCTTGAAGCATTTTCTTTCTCTTTTGGATATTTTCCTTATAACATTAAAACCCCACTTCCAACATCAACATCCCTGTCCCCCAGAGCCTCCTTTTCCAGCTGGAGAGCTGATGTTTCCTGAAGCACAGCACTGTGCACACTCCAGCTTGCTCGTTACAATTTACAGTTTCCTCTTCCGCTGCCCTGGGCCACTGCACAATATAAACAATAGCTGTGTCTTGAAAACCATCCAAAACAAATGGGTCTTGCTGCCTGAGCTGCTCTCAGATCTGTAAAGAGAGCTTACTGTGTGCACAGTTGGTTTAATCCTGTGAATAGTCTGGAAAGTATGATATAATGCTCATTTCTTACCAATCAGTCCTTTGCTGGAGTCTTGCTAAAGAAAATTTACTCCCAGATTACCCTCTGTAGCCTACAGAACAGCAGAGCTGTATTCCTAGAACTTGTTGAGGGTTTTTTTATTTTTTTTCCCTCAGCAAAATTAACTATCTATAACAAGGAAAGATGTAAAAAAGAAAAAAAAAAGGAAAAGCAAATTATCCCCCTCCATCATTATGAGTTGGCAATGCAGTTGTAATAAGCAGCTAGAGCTGAAGTCAATATTTGCCAACACTCTGAACATTCAGAGGCATGGTGTGCACCTGGGATTTTCACTAATATTTCCTGGATAGTCAGATTTTTCCTTTTTGCCTCCAGCACAGTTTCCTGCTGTCTGAGTAAACTCCTCAGAGATGCTGTTTTTGCAGTCTCCTGTGTTTTATAATTCAATGGCAGTTTATCACTCCTTTGAGTAATCCACAGTGGAATACACTGCAATCCTCTGCTATGGGGTTGTCAGGTGTGGCATCTTCACCTCAGAGCAGCTGGGTTTGCTGACCTTGTCCTGACAGAACCTCAGGTCAGAGTGGAGGGATCTCAGCAAGAGATTATTGCCCCCACAAAAGGGCAGACTGTAATTCAAAGGAGTTGACCTAAGAGGATAATCTGAAAAAACAAGTCAACTCAGGTTAAAGACTTACATTTTTTCCTCAAATCACTCCAGGTCCTATACAGTCAACAAGATTTATTTTGAGGTTGTCACCTGGGGTTTTCTCCTTCTCATCTGTTTCTTTCTAGATGAGATTCCTTTTTACAGGAAGCAGACTACATACGAAACCCTAAAGGCAAGACTCTTTAATGTGTACTATCATATTTTTCTATATTTCCATCACTCTAGTCTATCATGTTGCCTTGTTCTATTATGAAATATCTTCATCTATCTCTGCATAAACAAAGTCTCCTAATTTCCTTAACAAATATCCATTTGGTGGTACCAAGGTAACCTATACAAGACATTGAACTTTGCTTCCCAGAAGAGTCCTTGAGAACTGATTTCCCCCAGTCCAAAAATATCCAATAATTTATTTGATCAGATAAAAGAAATCCCCACTGGGACTACTACACAGCATCAAAATGCAAGGAATATGGGATTAATTATTCTGCCTATTTTAACTGAGAAAGTTGAGTAGGCATCACAAGAGCAGCCTTTGAACTATGCAGTAACAATCCCAGTCAACCTGAATTCTTCAATTACAAGGCTGTTATGTGCCTTCCAGTATCTGCCTTATTCCCTTGCAAGTGTGGCACGTAAACATCAGCACAAACAATAACTTCTCATGTGGTACCATTTGAAGAAAAGCAAACAAACAAACAAAAAAAAGACAAATTACATCTACTTTTTTAGTTGTCTAAAAGTTCAACTATTTGATCAAATCAAAAAAGGTGAGAAAAGTCAGATGTGAACTATTTTCAGTGAAAGTAAATTGAAATTTATCATTTCGTCTTCATGTGCGTAAGTTGGCCCAGGAGGCCAATGGCACCTGGCCTGTGTCACCAATGGTGTGGCCAGCAGGACCAGGGCAGGGATTGTCCCCTGCACAGAGCACTGGTGAGGCTGCACCTCAAATCCTGTGTCCTGTTCTGAGCCCCTCAATTCAGGAAGGACATTGAGGGGCTGGAGTGTGTCCAGAGAAGGGAACAGAGCTGGGGAAGGGTCTGGAGCACAGATCTGATGAGGAGCAGTAGAAGGAAGTGGAGGTGTTTAGCCTGGAGAAAAGAAGGCTCAGGGGTGACTTTATTGCTCTCTCCAGCCCCATGACAGGAGGCTGTGGCCAGGTGGGGACTGGTCTCTTCTCCCAGATAACAAGAGATAGGACACGAGGAAATGTCCTCAGGTTGTGGTAGGGGACGTTTAGATTGGATATTTGAAAAATTTCTTCCCCCAAAGGGTTGTCAAGTACTGAAGCAGCTTTCCCAGGGAAGTGATGGGGTCACCATACCTGGGGGTATTTAAAAGATTTGCAGATGTGGCACTTAGGAACATCATTTAGAAGTGGAATTGGCTGTGCTTGTCTTCCTGTTGGACTCAATGACTTTAAAGGTCCTTTCTAACCTAAATGATTCTATGATTCTATTCCTGTATTCTCTAATATTTTATGCCACTTGGTTCATACTAATGGGCCTGTAGTTCCTTGAGTCACTTTTTCCCCTTCTGGCAGTGCAGACATTTTGGTAGTACATTTACTATTTGATGCTCATATAGTCCAAGCTCTCAAATTGCCAGTTCCTTTTGAAAAGTTCTTCAGCTTCCATGTCTAAGATAAATAATGGTCAGGCCATTTGACCCATGTTCATCAACCTCCATGAGTTTTGAATTCACTTTGAGAAGAGCAAGTTTCATTTCCTTACACTCATTCCAGCAATCTGTGGTTCCAACAACATCATCTGTGCCCAGACTTACTGAAAGGGAAGTAATTTTCTTTCTGAAAGATGATGTATTCATTTAGGTGTAGGACCATAACATTCTCCTGGGAAAATGGCCCCATTTGCTATTCCCTTAATTGGTTTTGCTATTCCCAGATGCTGTTTGCTGATACTTTTGTGATCATTGAGATATAGTTTCCTTTGGAGATTACTACCTTCCTCTATTCCTGCAGGATTTTCTTTTTCTACAGACCTTTCTTCAGTGATTATCAAACCATGGGCTTCCAAGAACTACCTTTTTTTGCCCTTACTTTGCATATAAGTCACAATTTTTTTTTTCATTTCTGTAAACAGGAGAATACAGTGGAGATGTTTCTAAAGAGTTACTGCAAGGAATGGTCCTAGGACTCAGGGTTTTGTGTAGTTTTTTTCAGTCTAGAATGAAAGAATACCTTGATCTTCAAAACCTGCAGCTCAAGGAAAAGTGAAATCATAGTAAAAAGGAAGAGGAAATAACCTGATAGAATTACTGTAGTCCTTAGATGTATAAGCAAAATAAATGTAGGGATTTTATATTAAATTTATATATGGCACTCATGAAATTTCTACTGAATCTAGTGGTGTTAGACAATATAATGAAAGCAGACGAATGTAGGAAAATCTGATAATTTACAGGAGTTATACAGAACTGTGAGGTTTTCCTTTTTTGTGACTGATTCAGGGTAGAGCCAAGCTCTGGGACATGGAGCTTCAGTATTTGAGAGGAATGCAGTCCCACAGCTCTGAGATTTTGGCATACTGTGCCTGCTGGTGACAACAGCCTATGACAGAGGATGAGTTTGGGCATGGAGAAACACTTTGTCTTTCTTCTTTTTACTTTGTCCAGTTTTCTCAAGTCTTTATGCATGTTTGCTTCTGTCCTTGTCTGCAAAGCAAGAATCCTGTTTGGAATTCTGTTGAGCCCATCTGTTTGTGAGTTCCTGTGTCCTGTGTGCCCATTCCCTCTCTGCAGTGGTCTTCCTTTCCAGAGGAGAATCATTTCTACATAGAGGGATAATTCACCATCCTGAACTCTTTACAAGTTCAGATTTTTACCCTTTAAAAGAAAAAAAAAGGCAAGTAAAAAAAAAGTAAAAAAAACAGTGTCATCTGCTAGTAACAAGCTTTTAAAAGGCAGAGGTCCTCCAAGGATTCTGTGTGCACCAGGAGTTTTAGTGTTCAGAGATGTAACGAGGCATCTCCATTGATCATCACATAACCCATTAAATCATTTATTGTTGAAGTCTCTCTACAAAATCCCTTTTAAAAAACAGAGAATATTTTGTATTATTTATTACAAAATCCTCATCTGCCAACAGCAAGACTTGCTTCATACAGAACTTCAATAATGGTAAACTAACTGATTTACTGCAAAGTAACTGATTTACTGGAATACCTCTTACATTTTTAATAGGCCTGTCTGTGTGCCTGCTGTTATTTGCACCCTGCAAAAGTGGCAAATGAAATACAGGACAGATGTTCTGAAAGTTGAAAAAGAGCTGTGTAGTTTTAATGAACAGCTACCTGTCTGGGACATCTGATGGAAAAAAAAAAAAAAAAAACAAAAAAAACATTTCGAGGTGGCTTCTGAAGAATAGGATTTAAATATGTTAGAAAGTATTTTAGACCCCAGTGATATCATGGCCCTTTTGAAAGGCAGGTCCCTGACTGGGGATAAACATTGAATTATCAAGACTCAGAGATTAATTTTCTTCTTCCAAAGATCAACTCTGAGAATCCATTTTGGACAATAAATCTTGGGTTTGTGCTCTAATGCACCAACAAGAGTAGTCAATTTTCTCTTCATAAAGTGGACGCTTATTCCAGTTGGCTGGAATAAGAACATACTTACTCTGTTCACAGCAGAGAAGTGCTGACCATCTTCATTTACAGAATCACAGAATAAATTAAGCTGGAAAAGACCTCTGAGATCATTGAGTCCAACCTAATTTAAAGTAACCACTAAACAGCAGAAGTTTGAATTTAGATAGGTCTATAGAAGAAAATAGAGTGTCAATACTGTATGATACAAAGGTGCAGCAGGTCAAATTCAACCTAAGTGCCTCTCCTCTGACCCTCCTAGCTCAGTACAAATCTGGCTTGATGTCTTGAAATTGATGGGAATCAGCTGCAGACTGGTTGCAGGGATGACTTTTTATTCATGGCTCACACAGTCTGCACAGAGAAATGGAAGCTGTTAATGCTACCTGGCTCCTTGAAATTCAAAGCACTAAAATTCCAAATGTGGCAGATTTCGAATGTGTCCAGAAAGAAAAAACAACAGATTGTTTCTACTGAGAGCTGGAAGTCGAGAGCAATACAGGAAGGACAGGCACCTCCCAGCCTGATGGCAGTATTTAAAGGTCACACAATTGAATTGGGTGGGGTTTTCCCCTCTCTTAATCCCCTGCAAAGCTTACAGACAATGCTGCTTTAGGTACCTAACAGTTTTGGACGTAAAGCACCGTGAAAACAGTATCTCCTTAAACTGTTTTGTCTCAGCTGCGTTTAGACTCTCTTTCTAACTCTATTCAGTTCCACGCATGACACATGGATTTCAATTCAAGCAGCTTAATCTCATTTTGGAAAGTCAGTCCAGGCAAGCAAGGCAGAGAGCTGCCAAAAGTGAGGATACTTCTCTTTGCATTTTGATATAAGCCTGTTCTAGTGACATGCAATTCCACATGATGATTTTGCTTCACGGGGATATGCTGTGAATATCATGCTGCTGATGCAAAGGTTTCTTGAAGCAGGTTTCAAGCTACCCCATAATCTACATGAGGAATTACATCCCATTCTTGCAGCTGCCCAGGCTGTTAAACTAATGAGTAGGGAAGGAAATGAAGGGGAAGACATGAGGGCACTGATTTATTCACTATCTGACTTAGAATTAAAGGCTTGTTAATGACATTGAATAGGATCCCTTCCTGCAAGAGGCAAGACTAGAGGTTTATACAAGAGGGAAGGCACAAGTGGTTACAGACAGACAGGGAGAAGTTCTTTGTGATGAGAATGGGGAAACAGTGGAACAGTTTGCCCAAAAAGGTGGCAAATGCTCCATCCCTGGGGACATTCTAGGCCAGGTTGGACAGGGCTCTGAGTAACCTGATTTACTGGAAGAGGCCCGTGCTCATTGCAAGGGGGCTGGACTATATGGCCTCTAAAGGTGCCTCTCAACCCAACCATTCCATGAATCCATGGCTATATGAAAGCAAAAGGAAAAAGGCAGCAAATACCAGTCAGTCTGCTAGCAGAGCACTCACAGATGAGCCACCTCAGCTTTTTATCTAGCTCAAAAAATGAAAGCTAAATCTTTTTTCTTACCAGTACTCTGCAGGAGTACCATAATCACATACAAAAATGGGAATCAGGACTCCATGCTTCCCACTAGTCTTCAAAGGAAATCAACTTAATGTGGCTAACAAGTTTCACTAAGATATGAATGAATTGCAGCCAAATACAGACCTGGCAGTTCAATTATAAAATATGTCAAGGCCTTCCAGGAGTGATTAGCCCTGTAGCATTGAATAAGATTACCAGAGGTGTGACTGACTAATTGGCAATGTGGCATTAATTTTTAAATGGCAAACAGCATCTTACTGATGTGGGTTGCTAAAAGGACAAAGTAGAGCACTTGGTAACTGGTGGCACATGTATCTAAAGGTCTCATCTCTATCTTGAGGGACAAACAACATTCAAATGGTTGGATAGCTGCCTGGCAAAAATCACAACCTACAAAGTTATTAGGGCTACAGTTTCCTTTTCATCCCTAGATGAAGGACTGCTGGCTGGCAACACGGTTGATAAAGTTAAGACACTTTAAATTAGCAAAATATATATACATTGATTTTTGTGGAAAATAGTATTTCCAGATGCTATAGAGACATTTTATTGGTCCTGACCCAAAGGAAGCTGAGTCAGGGAGTTTGGTGACTGACATGGCTGCTATGGAAATGTGGTAACTGTTTCCAAACATAATTTTTGCCAAAAAGAAGGTGATCAGAAGTACTCAGCAAGGATTCCCGAAGAGAAAATCACAACTGACCAACTTGATATCCTTGAATGGCTCAGTGGATGCAGGGAGAGCATTGGGTATTGGGTATCTTGAGTTGAGTAAGGCTTTCAACACTGGCTCCTGTAACAACCCCTTTTCCAAACTGATTATGTGTGGTCTAGGGAAGTGGACAAAGAGGTGGACTGAAAACTAGCCACACTGCCAGGCTCAGAGGGTTATAACCAGCAGCATGAATTCAGCTGGAGTCACTAGTGGCGTGCCCCACAGATCTACAGTAGGGCCAACATTGTTTATCATCTGCATTAATGACCCAGACAATGGGACTGTTCCCTCAGCAAGCTGGCAAACACATCAGCAGGTGGTGAACAACTCTATTTTGCTTTACTTGCTAGGTTTTTTCTTAATTTTATTTCTCCTTTTATTGTTTCCCTTTTCATTACATTTACTATTAGTGATATTATAATTTACTGTATTTCAGTTGTTGACCTGCTTGTATCTCAAGCCAAAGCTTTGTCTTTTCCTGTTCCTCTCCCCGCCCCGCTGTGGGAGATGCTCATGCCACAGAAAATACTTGGTGTTGTAGTAAACCCAAGAACAGAAAAGTATTTGTATTTTGCAATGATAAAAGAAAGTTTTAATACATGTTATTCATCAGTGTGCATTTATTTCTGTGTGAGTGGTGGTAAATTAATTTCTCCATTCAGCTGGACTGACATACATCAATTAATTCATGTTCCTGTAGCATCACAGGAATTATTCTCATATTTTATACTTTTAAACAATAGAAATATGAAGTATGATTGCTCATTAGCTCATTTAAAGTACTTGTTTTATATAGTCATAACTGCAAATAGTCATTCTTTTCAAAATAAATTTCAGAAAATGTAACCCTTTAATACTTTGAAATAAGTGCATGGTAAAGTAGAACTAAGCTCACAGTAACTGCTGGAATAAAGTTGTTTGCAAAATCTTATTTGCCTTGTTGCTGTTAATGGGCATGCAGCAGATGGATTAAGTTTATTTATTACAAGTAGCACATAGTAATATTTCTGGTCTGTTTTTTGGATTGCCTTCTTTTGAGTATATACATAGTGCTCTAGTTGTGTGATGTACACACAACTAGTGTTTGTAGTTAAAAATTGGAGTAAATACACAATGTCAAAGCTGGCTTCATAGCAAAATTGCAGGGTAGAGTTAAGACTATTTATATGGCACATGGGCCAGACACATTAGGATATGTTTAATTTTTCTTTAGTATTTTCTAAATTCTTAATTTATGAATAAGGATATTTCTTTTGGGACAGCTCACAACATTAATTTCATCCTTCACTATTAAGGTATTGAATTGTATTTATAAATTAAAATCTTGTTGGTATAATTTGTTATCACAGGATAGATATAGACAAAGAAACAGATATAGATACAGATATAGATATAGATAGGTATAGATTACATAGATTATATGGATATAGATGATATAGAATAGATATATATTATATAGATAGATATAGATGCAGAAATAGATGATATAGAGATAGATAGATAGATAGATAGATAGATAGATAGATAGATATAAAACAGTTCTTATAAACTACTTTATAGGTTTGACTCCTAATTCTCTGAAGACAAGGAAGTTTCTAAACACCTTTTGAAAGTGGAACTTAGATATTAAACACTTTTGTAAATTACAGCCAGGCTCAGAGCAGGATTTGGTCAAAAGATGAAGATTGTTTGTATTCAAACCAATGACTGACTTGAATACATTCATTCAAACTTTTTTTTCCTGTTTCTCAGCATATTTTCTTCCATTTCTAATGTAAATTATTTTGATTAACATATGCCAGAAAGAGCAAACACGTGTACAGTGGAACCTGCAATATGACTTCAGGGTGAAAGGTGGGATCCCAAGCTCTCAAGTCACTTCAGCAGGACTTTATGCATTATGGAGAATTTATGATATTATTACATATGCTGAGACTTTTGAGTATTGCATAAAACAAAACAAAACAAAACAAATTAAATATTAATAAGAACCCCATTTACTACAGTGTCAAAGACATCGGAGAAATTAAAATTGAAATACCTGGAAAAAAATACATTAAAACACTGCGACTGAAAAAAACAAAACAAAACATAGAAAAGCAAAAAAGGAAATAAATAATGGATGAATTAGTGGTTCCTCTTGCATTGTTAAAAACAACAGAGGATCAAATGACATTATAAGAGAACCAAACATGAAAGCTTCTTTTTGGAAGAAGAAGTGTCAACATTCTCAGAATACATCTTTAATTCAGAAAAAAAAAAAAAAAACATAAAAAGAAAAAAAATTGGTTTGGAAGTCTGCTTTTTTAATTTTGGGTTGACTTTTCATCAGGTTAATAAGCTTGTGGACTTAAAAAAATTATCCTGTTCACCTAGGGGTTGGAATAGGTGTGTAAACACTGTATAAACATAAAGTTAAGCAAATACATAGAAAATCTATACAAAAAAAAAGAGTATTATATAAAATCTATTCATCCTGCACACAGTCCCATGGTAATGTTAGCATTTTTCAGTATGTCTGGTGATTTCCAGAGTGACATCTGCTCAGACAGTGTCTGATGTCCCTCGCCCCTCTGCTTTCCCTTTATTTTATTCTTATAGCAGAGTCAAGGGGTGTGTTACTGCTTTTATTAAGGTCTCTGGGAGTTTTGCCATCTCCTCAGGCCTCACTTTGATAAGAAAATATTGAGCTCATGCTGCTGAAACCCAAACCATAAGCAATTTCCAATGTGATCTTTTCTACACAGTCATTTCTCTACCTGGGCACAAGAGCAAATGTAGGAACATATAATCCAGTCTCTGTTCTCACTGGTGAATACTTGTGTGACAAATCCTATTAAAAAGGATTGATATACCTAAACCAGCACTTTTTCTCATCACCATTATTTCTGGGACGGGGAGGCTTATTGGTCAGACTGACAATTGGAGTGAACATTAGACTTTATTGTCCTTCTGGAAATGAGCAAGGTCTGGGAAGGTGTAACACTTCAGCCTTTCTCCTGCCAGCCTGCCAGATGCAGCCACCCTCTGCTATGCTCAAGAATGATTTGCTGCTGCTACTTAGCACATCAGAGCTGAGGCTTTTCTGCTACTCTGGTTCGTCTTTGCTTCTGAGGGAAGGAGCCATCTGCATAAGTGAGTCTGAGATTGTATTTGCTGTTTGGATACACCATCAGTCCATTAGCTGTGTCTCCAGAAGGGATGGCTTGGAAGAGCCCCTGCAGCATGTCTCCCAGCCCTCTGCAAATATCTGCAGACATGAGGGTGTCAGAAGTGACCTTACGGAAGTGACCTTTATATTTAGGCAAACAAAGTGACCTTACAGAAGTGACCTTTATATTTAGGCAAACAAATTATGCAGTGATTGACAAAGTTCTTTTCCACTTTACACTTAGCTCTTCCCAACCTCCAAGGATGACTTTGCACATGAAAATTCACCAAGACTCTTTGGTTTTCAGCTGTCTCAGGGGAAGCTGTCTGGAAGATTATGGTCACAGGCAGTCTGTGGTTTAGAGAGGAGGGATTAGGATCCAAAACAGGAAGAGGAATCATAATAGGAGCCTCTGTAGAATTAGGGCTGAGGTGCAGTGATCCCCAGTCCCTTTCCTTCCTGGGGAGGCATAACTGCTGGATAGTGAATATTTGAAACCTGAGGGTGTAACAGAAGCTAAGGTTACTTAGAAGCAAGGGATTGCTTCTCATTTGTCATGAGATCAAGTGGTTGGATATGGCTAGATCCCCATTGAATACAATTTATTTAATTAAAGAAAAAGAAAGGAATGAACTCCTTGCAACCGCAGCAGTTGTGATATCAGGCTGGAAGACTTTTGGTTGCTTTCATTCTCTCAGGTTTGAGTTTTGCATCTAAACAGAAAGGTAGAAGGACATACCAAATCAGATCCATGTAGACAGACATATTTGAAGGGACAAAGGGGTTCCTATGGCAGGCAGTGATGGGTATAAAACCCTCTGTGTCACCAACAGGCAGACCTGTACACCCTTACAAAGCATCAACATCTACATTTTCATGGGGTGTAGGTTTACATTCAGGTTTCCTCCATGAACTTGGGAGATTCTTGCTAGCTGATCTCAACTCAGCTGCTGAAACCCTTCAGAAGAGCAACACAGGCAGGGGACAGTGAAACAGCAGAAATAAGTGCATTATCCAGTAGGAGTGGAGGGCAGTGGTCTGCTAGGAAGGTAGGAAAAAAAATACTCTTTCTTTCATGGGAGAGAGCACACTCATTTTTAAACATCTCAACTCCCTGAGTGGGTTGGGCAGAGCAACACTGAAAGAAGTATTTTTTTGACAAATAAACTAAATCTGTTTAACTGTTTCATGGAGGAGTTTGTAATTACTAATACAAAATACAAATACAAAGCATATTCAATAACAAAAAGAACAAAGTTATCTCTTTTCAAGCTAACTAAAATATGTGGTTTTGCATTGTGAAGGCAAAAAACAGAGAAAAATATTTCAGTTTACATAACAAGCAATGGCCATTACTGGCTCAGTGAAAGACAATGATGGACAGTTTTGTGCCCCGAGGTGGGCCTTTATATAGGCTTATATAGGCTTTCCCTTCACAGCTGCTCAGGGGGTCCTCTCCTCTGCTTTGTCAGGAATCTGCTCAATCCAAAACCTTAAAACATCTCTTTATCAGGAGCAGCTGGCAGAGCTCGAGAGGCTGTCAGGGCTTGCCAGGAGTCCATGATTGCTCTAGTTCTCCCTGTCCAGAACAACTGCCACCCTGACATTCCTCAGAGGATTTCTGGGAACCACCCACAGTCCCAGAAGCAGCTACCTGAGGATCTAGAAGGACTCAAAGCACACCCAGAAGCTGCTGTGTCTGTTGCCTGTCCCATTTCACACCATTCAACTCAAGTTTTTCCTTCAAACACCCTTTTAAGTCTTGGAGTTCCCCATTTCTGATCATGGGGCAGGGATCTGGCATTCTATGGAGAGTCATTGGAATTAAACCTGGAGTTTGCAGAAGTGAAGCAGAAGGACTTGGGAGTCCACATGGAGTAATCTGCAATCCCAACAGCAGGGACAGGCAAAGGGAGAAGCATCACCTCTTCTTTACAGATCTCCAGCTGGGACATGGAATAACTGACCTGAAGGCTTAGATAGGATAGGATTGGAAAGGTGCAGAAACCCAGTGAAAAACAGCTCAAAAACATGTTGTGTTAGTCAGTCTGAAATTAATTTCATCCATCTCATGTATTTTTTCTTTTTTTATATTCAGACAAGATTACTAAGACAAGAAAAGATTAGTATATAACCTTCATATATATATTTACACAATATATCCTATGTGCATAGAAGCATATGAAAAGCTACTACTGGACTTCAGCAACACACCTCTCAATTTTCATTATGCAATTCCAGCCTTTGTAATCCTTTCACTCTTGTCTCATCTCTGCTTTCAGAAATCAAAATTAGGTGCCTAGGTAGATGAGAACAGTGGATCTTGTCTGTCTAGACATCAGTCAGGCTTTTGACACTGCTCAGCCAGAGAGGCAAAGGCTCAGGAGGGATCTCATTGATGTGCACAGATACCTGAAGGGAGGGTGCAAAGACAAACAGGGCCAGGCTCTTCTTAGTGGTGCTCAGCAACAGGAACAGAGACACTGGCTCCAAACTGAAACACAGGAGGTTCTCTGAATATCAGGAAATATCTTTTCACTGTGGACATGACTTGGAATTGGCAGAGGTTGCCCAAGGAGGCGGTGGAGTCTCCATCCTTTGAGGTAACTAAAAAAAAATACCTGGATGTGGCTCTGGACAACATGCTTAAAGTGCCTTTCTTAAACAGGGGGGCTGGACCCAAAGGTCCCTTCTAACAATGATCATTCTGTGATAAATT
Organism: Setophaga petechia; assembly: GCA_024362935.1. NCBI lineage: Eukaryota > Metazoa > Chordata > Aves > Passeriformes > Parulidae > Setophaga > Setophaga petechia. Next base: position 3,232,774 of record JANCRA010000020.1, read on the forward strand.
TTGTTAGCCTAAATTTTGATTGAGAATTTTTTACAACTCACTTTTTTTAATAGAAGGTCTCCCTTTCACAGGTTTTCAAAAACAAAAACTAAAATGTGGACTTTGGGAGCTTTTCCAGTTTGCCATACTTCTAAACAATAATTCCTCCTGATTTACTTTAATAAGGTAATTGAAAATCAAATGATCCATAATTTTCAGAGTACCAGTCCTTGAAAATTTTCAAGATATCAGTTTTCTTTCTCTACACTGCACAAGGAAAAAAATAAATATCTCAAAACTTCCTCTGGGATAAAACAAATAATTTCCTTCCCCCTCCCTATCATTGAGTCCCCAGGTAAAATACTGGCACCAACAGAATCAACAGATTACCACTCACAATTGCCTTTAGGCAAGGCAATATCCTTTTGGATTTTATTATGCTCTCCATTTTAAGTATAAAGGACTTGTTTTTACACTGATAGAATCTTTCAAAGCAGTGAGCTTTCTGAAGTTCAGTCTCTCTGAAGTTACCAACATTTTTAATTAATGACATGAAGGCACTCAAATCTCTTTTGTATAATACAGTGAATTTAAATTAGTTAAAACAACAACAAAAAATCTCTAATCTTTCTAATAATTTTTAATTCTCTGATTTTTAAGAATTATTAAAAGACAATCTGCTATGTATGATAAAAACTGTGAGGTTTTTCTAACCATCAAGCCTGTCAGGTGGGGCACAATTTCACCCATTTTCATTGCCAGTGTGATGAGGTCTACTGGATGTTACTTCACACATTTTGAATAGGGATGGCAAGTAAAATCCAGTGTACTCTTGAAAGGATAGAAAATTCAGTATCTCCATGCTGAATTTTCTGATGCTGGGACATTCAAATTAGATTTTTCAAGCCAATTTAGCTTTATTTCTTTATTTGACATGTAATATATAATATAGATGTGCAAAATAGCACAGTGTTAGTTATCTTGTCACAAGGATTGACAAGATCACAAAGCATATTAGCTAAGTGGTGTTTATCTCCCCACCTTTACTCATTGGGAAAGGAGTGATAGGGTGGAAACCACACCTAATGTTGGGTTCAGAGACCATGAATCAAGAAAAAAGATTTGCCTAATGTGGCCTCTGGCTTGGTGAATAAAGAGAGTAAAAGAGTAACAGACTGATGCAATGCACCCCCTGTCCTTATATCAAACACATTGAATTTAGACAGACTGCCTGTTTAGAAAAGGGCTTGTAGTGCAAAACAAATATTTAAAGTCAGCAGTAGATGTGTAAAATGAGGCCCTGCAAGATGACTGGACAGAATTTTTCAAGGGAGGAAATTGGAAAGGTGTGGTAAGTAATTTGAACAATAAGAAAGTACCTGAGTATTTTTAAAGCCTTACAGTTTCAGGCTTTGGTGATCCATATGGTCTTCAGCCCCAAAACACTAATGCCTATTTTGAAATGAAGGTCTGTACCCATCCCTCCCTCTGAAGTATAAATTGGGTGTTGGGTATGCAATCCAGCTCTTCTGTTAATATATAGAAATCAAAATATCTTACAGAAATAACCATGTGAGAGGTAGGAAACAGAAACCACCTGTCACAGGTGCAGAGCAACCCCCTGCACCTCTGCTGGCACTGTTCAGAGCTGGACTGAGGAGGAGGAGGACAGTCAAGAGTCTCTGGTATTCAAAACTGGACAGTAAGAAGAAATACAGCCCTGTCAGCCTGAATCTGGTGCCAGAGAAGGTCATGGAGCAGCTTGAGAGCCATCATGTGGCTCACAGGACAGCCAGGGCATCAGGTCCAGCCAGGATGGGTTTGTGAAAGACTGGTCCTTCCTGACCAACCTATCTCCTCAATGACAAGTAACCCACTTTGGATTTCAGGAGACAAGGAGCATCATCCTCCAACACTCTCTTGCTCAAACAGGATTTATTAAAACAAATAAACGATTTTACTAACATATTTACACAGGGTTCCACACTTCCTGGCAGGGGGAACATCAAAACTGGGACGATTTGCAGGGGCTGCACAGGAAGCAGGGATCTGAACTCTTGTTTGTCTCCTCAGCTGGGAGGAGAGGTAGCAGAGCACATTTCCTGGTCACTGCTCTCCACGGCCACAGGGGTGTCTCGCCAGAAGATCCTCCACAGTGCCCATCTCTGCTGGAAAAAATGCAGAATGAGAGGTGTCAGGGGCAGGAGCAGCAGGGGATCAATCATGTCCTTGCAGGGGTTCAGGTATTTGTAGGCACTGCAAGCTCTCATGGCTGGGTGCAGCCCTCAGAAAGTTGTTCTTGGAAAGGGCTTGGCAAGTGCACTAGGGGTCCCTGCCTTATCCGGGGGCTTCTCTGGCGTGTCAGGATTATCCTCACGGTTCTCCTCCTTCTCCTCTATCTGCTCCTGGGCACTGGTGGAGGTTTCCCACTGGCTGCCATCATCCCAGTCATAGCTGCTCTGCCTAGGCAGCCAGTAGATCCCAAAGAGCAGGAGGAGGATTTCAGCACCGACCCAGAACCACCACTCCTGGCAAGCCAGGACGAGCATTCTTCCCGGGGTGAGTCCACGCTGCTTCTCCATCACCAGCAGCTGGGCCATCTCCAGAATGCGCTCCTTCTCATGATGCCTCAGGAGCTCTTCCGTGACCTTCACCGATGAATTATCCATCCACACTGCATATTGGAGGATGCCCAGCAGCACCAGGATTTTGGTGATCTTTCCAGCCCTGGCCTGGAGAAGGAAGAAGGAGAAAGCAGCTCAGCAGGGTTGGGTGATGGGGAGATGGTGGCTGGGGCAGCTGGGGTAGGAAATGTAGGGCCCAGGGATGGGGGCAGCCATCCCTACTTGCCTCAAGAGTGGAACGTGCCCTGCCCAAGATACTCCCCACAGCCCCTGCACCCTCTCCCCAAACTCAGAAGTTCCTCTGGAAGCTGAGTGCTTCTTGTCTGCCCCTCATCCTTCCCCCAGCTTGCCCCACTCACTGCTGCCTCAAGCTACAATGCAGTGGTGACACTGCCACACAAGGAATCTGGGGACCTGTCCCCTCTCGTGTCAGAGACAATGGAGTCCCACAGAGACACCCTGCCCAGCCAGGCTGGGCTCTGGAAAGAAACCAGATGGAATTCAGATGGAACCAGAGTTTATGACCTTTGGAAGAAGGGTCCTTTCAGGAGCACTGCACAGCTGTTGTGGGGTTGTTCAGGGAGAAAATCAGAAGGGCCAAAGCCCAAACAGAACTGAATCTGGTTATATATTAACTGCCATATAAGAGAATAAAAAATTCTTCTATAAATTCATTAGCAACCAAAGGAGGGCTAAGGAGAATCTCCATCCTCTGCTGGATGGGGGTGAAATATAGTGAGATAGAATGAGGGATAGAGTGAGATATTTAATGCCTTCTTTGCTTTAGTCTTTAGAGTAAGGCCAGTTGTTCTCCATGTACCCAGGCCCCTGAACTGGAAAACAGAGATGAGGAGCAAGAAGGAAACAACACCAGGGCAGAGGCACTGTTAAACTCAGCCCATGCTAAAGGATTACTGCCCTGCTGTTCACAGAGTATAACCAGGAGTTATATAACCAGGAGTTATATAACCAAGAGTGGAAAAACCAGGAGTTACTCCCAGCTGCCCAGTCACTTGAATGATTTACAATCTTTCTCACCATCCAAGTCATCTGGCTCTGCTGCTCCTCATGCAGACTCAGAACCCCTGCTCTGGTCTGCATCGCCTGGACATCCATCCTCAGCCCGTACTGGAGGATGGCCAGCACCAGCAGGATTTTGGTGATCTTCCCAGCCATGGCCTGCAGGAGGAGGAGGGAGAGAAGGGGCTCAGTGGGGTCGAGTAGCAGGGAGAGGGTGGCTGGGACAGCGGGGCCAGGAAGCGCAGGGCCCAGGGACAGGGCAACGGCCCCAGCGGTGGCACCTGCCCTGCCCAGGGACAGGGTAACGGCCCCAGAGGTGGCCCTGTCCCTGCCCGAGGTGTTCTCCACACCTCTGTCCCCTGTCCCCAGCCCTGGGCACTCCCCAGGTGCTGGTGCTCCTGGCCGGGCCCTCGCCCAGCCCAGCCTTGGCCCTGCCTGCCGCCCTCACCGCTGCCTGGAGCCGCACTGCAGCGCCGGCCCTGCAGCCTGCGGGGTCTGGGGACGTGCGCCCCTGATGTCACAGACACTGGGGCTCCATGGCCACACCCTGCACCCCCAGCTGGGCCCTACATGGAACCAGGTGGAACTCTCATGGAACTCACATGGAACTCTCATGAAACCAGTGTTTAGGACCTTTGGAAGAAGGGGCAGGAGGCCTACACTGCTTTCAAGGGGTTATGCAAGGGGAAAATAAGAAAGGCCAAAGCCTGACTAGAAGTTAATTTACCCAGTGCTGTAAAAGATAATTAAAAATGTTTCCATAAGTACATCAGCAATGGAAGGAGGGCTAGGACAATCTGCAGCCCTTACTGGATTGCAGTAGGTAACAAAGTGACAAAGAAAAGGAAGAGGGCTGAGGTACTTAATGTAAGGCCTGTTTGACAGACATGACCTCCTCTCATGACAAGATGACCCACTTAGTACATGAGGGAGAGGCTGTGGCTCATTTTCCAGGAGTTTAGTAAAGCGTTTGATGCTATTTCCTACAGCATTCTCCTGGAGAAAGCAGCTGCTCATGGCTTAGACATGGCACTCTTTGTGTACAGCACTGGCTGTGGGGCTGGGCCCAGAGATGGGGAATGGAGTTACATCCATCTGGAAGCCAGTCATGGGTGAGGTTCCCCAGCTCTCAGTACTGACCTATTCTCTTTGATAGCTGTATCAAGAATCTGGAAAAGGGAGTCAGGGATAGATCTGTCAGTTTGCCGATGACACCAAGCTGGCAGGAATGTTGGTCTGCTTCAGGAAGGTTCTGCAGGGGGATCTGGACAGGCTGGATTGATGGGTTGAGGACAAAGGTATAAGATGAGTAAGACCAAGTGCCAGGTCCTACACTTGGGTCACAGCAACTTTAGGTAAAGTGCCAGGCTTGGGGCAGAGTGGCTGGAAAGCTGCCTGGTGGAAAAGGACCTGGGGTTGGTGGTCAACAGGAGTGGAACAAGAGCCAGGTGTGCCCAGGTGTCCAAAAGCCAGTGGCATCCTGGCTTGCATCTGGAATAGTAGGGTCAGCAGGACTTGGGAATTACATCAAGACCCTTTGGAATCACTTTTTTCAGGGCAGGAAACACTCTGTAAAGGCTTGAATTATCTGCAGACTGCTCAGCTATACTGAAAGACATAGTGGTGGGACTGCTCAGTTTGATCTGCATGCTTATACTTTTGTGTCTCTGTTCAGCTGTTTCTGAATATTCATATTGTAAGTGTAGAACAGATCAAAGATTGCTGATCACTTTAAAAGAAGTATCAATGAGATCACCCTGCCCTTTGCATTAAGCCATAGCAGCCACATCAAGTCAGAGAACTGTGGTAACCACATATCCTCTGAACAGAGAGAGACATAGTTGTCTCCCAGAATTTTCCTGGGAAGCTGTGAGAAAGTTCAGAGAAGAGAATGAGAAACAATTCCTATCTCCATTTGCTGCGCCTGTTGTTGTGCACATGTGGAATGTGTTATGGAGATTGTTTACTAAAGGGTGGTTTCTTAATTGGACGGTGGATGGTGTTTGGATGGATTGACCAATTAGGTTAAAGCTGTAACAGACAGTCCGGAAGGGTTAGAAGTTTCTCAATAGTTTAGTGTAATATAGTATAGCTTAATAAAGCCATTAATCAGCCTTCTGCAATCATGGAGTCAATGCTAATTATTCCTCGTTCAGGAGACCGTTGCCATGATAGTGAACTATTGTAATAACATAAGTCATTTTAAGTTTAGATCTTAAAAATTCTAAAAAAGTCAGCCTATTAAATTCCATGGGAAACTGAAAACCTGAAGTGAACTAAGAGAGAAGAGGGACCAGCTCCTGGACAGGTTACATAACTACAGGCATTGCTAACCCTGCCATTACAGAGTCTTGCTTCAGGAGCTGCAAGAGTCATTCCCAGATGGTCTTTCATATATATTTAAGTACACTCTGGCAATGGAAACAAATACAGTGGGTGTCACAATGCCTTCCAGGATCTGCAGGCAGCCTGTGCAGAAATTTTGACACAGCTCTGTCACTTCAGAGCTAAGCATTCTTCCTTTGACGACACTCCCACTGCAATTTGTATCTAGAAAAAGAAGCCACAAACATCAACATTTACAGGTTTGCTATGTGGCTACTAAATTCTGGAAAGAAAATCTGGTTCAGTGTCTGTCCAAACCACATGGGAGCCCTGGACATTTCAAAGAGGAAAAGCAGTCCTTCCCTGAATCTGCAGTTGAAGATGAGCAACAACTGCAGGACATAATCTGATAAAAGCAAATAGGACCTGTAGTGATAGGACAAGGAGTAATGGGTTTAAACTGGGAGAGGACAAATTTACATCATATATGGAAGAAACTTCACTGTGAGGGTTGTGAAGCACTGGCACAGGTTTCCCAGAGAAGCTGTGGATGTCCAATCACTGGATAGGCCAGGCTGGATGGGGCTCTGAGCAACCTGGTCTAGTGGAAGGTGTCCCTGCCACTGGCATGGGGCTAGAGCTGGATGATCTTTAAGGTCCCTTCCAACCCAAACCATTTTATAATTCTATGAAAAGAAGGAGGTGGACAGTGTCCAATGGCTGTCACATCTTTATCTAGGAAACAGATCAGCAGCAGATCAGCCCCAGATCTTACACTTTTGACCTATAATTCTCATCCTTATCTTCAGGGCCAAACCAAAATATTTACAATTCTACAGCGCATTATGCTGAAAAATGAGCTGTTGCAAAATGGGATATCCATTTTGAAACAACCCAAAGGGAATTGCCATATGCCTATTAAAAATAGTTCAATTACTTTTTGTCAATCCAACAGCCATGATATTAGATCTCAAACAAAGGTGCAAAAGCTCCATTTAAATTTATAACTGCAACAACCAAAGACATTAGTTGACATGAGCAAGGTCAAAGTGCTTCCCATAGTAAAACACTGAGTATTCCTTTGGAACCATGGAAACTGAAAGAGGAGTGAGGATGTTCCATAAAACAAACCTAGCAAGCCTGCTGTGGCTGCTCTCCTGCCCTGACACTAAGTGCAATTAAAGGGCGAGATTTCTGCAGGGTTTCTTTATCAACACTTTGTCCAAGTAACACAGAAAATCGTATTTCCCTAGCGTATGAAGTGTATCTTGTCACCAAAATGTGGTTGGTACAAAGTCATCAGAGTACTCTATTGTCAGATTAACTGTCAAAAGCCATCCAGGAATAAATAATTCTCTTTTTTTATATACTTAAAACACATGGTTTGTGAGCAGGGAAAGCCAACAAACTATCATATTCTACACACCTACATATCAGATGACTGGGATTTTTCAACAAAACTCTACTTTTACTACTTGGCAATTTATTAACTTGAATTTTAGAACCTGCTGCTTGTATGAACTATGTTCCTGCAATGTTAGCTACTTTTTTAAATACATTGTTTTCTTAAAAACTCATTTTCTCAAAACTGCAGCAAGACCAAAACAAGATGTGAAGAGGGAGGAAGAGAGAAGCTCTCCAGGCATTAGATAATTTTTGCCTTATCTCATTAGTACTTCAGAGAGATTTTGTAGCTCCTTTTGGTTCTCATTCTTGTCTTTCTCGAGGATCTCATCACTGTGAGAACATGGCTCTGAGATGCTGAGAAGTCACACACTGTTGTAGCAGCAAATTATTTCCAGCCTCATTTTTGGGCTTGTGTAGCCATGCATGCTGCCTGTGTGTCTGCCTCCTCTGTCCCCATTTAATTTTAGATCCCTTGTTTCATAGTCACCATGACAGAACTGGATAGATCTCACTGACACAAAGATCCCAAAAGTTTTTAAAAACAGGTGGGCAGACAGAATTAACTGAACTTTTATTGGGGATCAGAGAATCCACTGTGAGCTCAAGTCTGAGTCTTACTTACTTACAAGAACATACCTGCATTTACAAAGAGCAGCAGATTTTAGGGGCATTACAGTCATCTTTTCTGGTAAAAATATGCTGCAATTTCACAGGTAAAAAAATCATAGAACTACAGAGTCATTCAGGAGGGAAATTAAGTTTAAGGTCACCAAGTCCAACCATTATCCCAGCACTGTGAAGTCCACCATTGTGTCCCCAAACTCCACATCTATACATATTTTAAGTAGCTCCAGAGCTGGCTCCATCACTTCCCTGGGAAGCCTGTGCCAACATTTAAAACAAACTTTCTGGTGAAAAAATATCTCCTAACATCCAATATAAACCTCCCCTGGTACAACTTCAGGCCATTTCCTATTGTCCTATCACTTATTACTTGGGAGAAGAGAGTGATCCCCATTTGGCTACAACATCCTTTCAGGGGGCTGTGGAGAGCAATAAGGTCACCCCTGAGCCTCCTTTTCTCCAGGCTAAACACCCCTGGCTCCTTCAGCTGCTCCTCACCAGACTTGTGTTCCAGACCCTTCCCCAGCTCCATTGTCCTTCTCTGGACATGCTCCAGCCCCTCAATGTCCTTCCTGTAGCAAGGGGCCCAGAATTGGACACAGGATTTGAAGTGTGGCCTCACCAGTGCCCAGTGCAGGCAGACAGTCACTGCCCTGGCCCTGCTGGCCACACCATTGCAGATACAGGCCAGGTGCCATTGGCCTTCTTGGCCATCTGGACGTGTCTGGCTCATTTTTCTCGGTCTCAGTCCATTGATCCAGCCTATCCAGATCCCCCTGCAGAACCTTCCTGCCCTGAGAAGATCAGCAGTCCTGTGCAACTTGGTGTCATCTGCAAACTGACTGAGGGTGCACTTGATCCCCTTTTCCAGATTGCTGCTAAATATATTAAACAGAGCTGGCCCCAGTGCTGAGCGCTGGGGAGCCCCACTGGTGACTGCCCACCAACTGGATTTCAATCTTGGGCCCAGTCATTCACCCAGCTTTTTACCCAGCAAACTATACTCCCATCCAAGCTAAAATATATTTATATCCTCTACACACACAGAGCTCCTATATAATAACCACAAGAAGGATGAAAGTGTTCATGTATATATGTACTTCTGGTGCAGAGTATAAAATAACTACATGGTCTTCAAAAAGTCAAGATGAACCAAAGCAGAATTCCCAGAGCTGATTTCATCACAGTAAAAAGGTAATGGAAAGAGATGAAGATATCCATATTTGCAGAAGGGTTCCTTTATTTCTAAAATTACATTGATTTCTACTACAATTTATTTTTATTTTACTGACATTTACAAATTTTTCCTGATCACCTTGAACTGAATTTCACCATCACTCACAAAGCTAGCAGCAACAACTACAGTTATATATCATGGGCCAGGCACTCAGATGGTGTAAATCAGGGTAGATCTAGCGACTACACCAGGCCTGAGAGACTTTATAGATGCTGTTCTCCTGTGATTTCTTGGTATTAGCACATATTTTCCTGCCTATATTTATATTTTGTGGAATCACTGGTCTACTGAGTTTTGTTTGCTGCTTTGTTCCTGTTGGGGCCTTTTTTGACAGGCAGCTAAATACTATTGTGCTATTTACTAAACACCAATTACCTTCTGACTTCTCTTGTTAGGCAAAAAAAAAGGAGCTACTATCTTGGAAGCCATCTCAGTGAAAACTGTCTGGGAAAGACCAATAGGACATAATGTCCTGGCAAAGGCAGAATCCCCTATACATCATGCACAGCACTGTCCTGCTGGTATGGCTGTGCCATCCACAGAGGCCTTAAAGAGCAGGAAACCTCAGGGCTGTCACTGCAGTGTCATCACCACCCGATTTTCTCCTCACCAGAAGGCCTGAAGGCTTACTTTTATTCTCACTTTTGAATGTTTCACACCAGCTGCAGATGATTAATCCTTAAATATGGATATTAAGATCCACCTTCTGTTTCTTAAATAACTTTAAGAACTCACACAATTATTCAAGCATAACTGTTGCAGAGCTTAGTTTCACACCAGCCTGAGTGAAATCTCCATCTTCAGACTATAATTACTTCCTGTAAACTGTGGAATTTAAGTAAAATTCAATCTGGCCCTTCATATTTTCAGGCTAGTTTTCTTATCTGTTTGTGGGGGTTTATTGTATCCTTTGTTTCTAATGTCTGTCCCACCAGAGTATGGCTTTCTGTGACAGCCTAAAAATTATCTTCTGGCTGCTGATAGGAAATTCCTCTCCAATATCCCAGAGGGTCTCAGCAACCTTCTTGAAGAAGACGTTAGGTGCAAAATAAAACCTTTTAAAGTGGGAAGCAGCACTTAATCTACACATAATAAGAAGTGTTCAATTGACTCTATCAAGTCTTATTTGCTGAGCCTTGTCCTTTAACTAGTCAATATTTGTAAGGTGTTAGCCTGCCCTTCTCAAACTTCATCTGAAGGCTTTCCAAACCATTTAAGGTTCATGAGTCTTAAGTCTATGATAAATTTTGTTCACAGGTTTTCTGGAATTTTCTGGAATGTTTTATAGCACAGGCTGACATCAGAGAAGGCAAAATATTCCTCTGCTAGCACTAAGTGGGCAGGCTCTGAATCTAAAGGTGCTAATAAATGCATAAGCCATTTAACCACACAGGATGTGGTATCTTGAAAAAGGTCACCTTTCATGATGAAGACATTTTTGTGGCTTTCCAGGATCTCAATTTCACAAATTCAACCATCAAAAGGGAAAAATTAGGTTGAAATATGGTTTTCATACAGTTCACTGAATCTCTTTTTCTGGTTTTGTTAGATTGCAAGTCCCATGTGCTGCACAGAACACAGCTGCATAATGTACATTCTGTATATTATTACACACACTAACATTATATATAATGCAATAATGAATATGTACCATAAACAGTTCTATGATTGTTTGTCACTGTAATATGAATTTATTGTACACTTAAAATGATACTAGTTATTTGTGGCTTTTACACATCTAGAAGTGGGAAGAAGGTACCATAGGGTGATAAATTGCTGATAATGAGTAACATAGACATAAACAACTAGAGAACTCCTTAAAATATTCTTGGAGATTTAAGTATTGTAAGGTAGGAAGGGAGCATGCACCAAAAATAATGACAGATTTGAGGCAGTGGAAAATAAATCATTCCTCATCTAAGGGTGTGAAAACCTGTGGAAACCTAAAGAAGCCCTAGAAATTACACTGGCAATATCCCTGGAAGAAAATATTAAGGACAAGAAAAAAATTTTGCAGAGGATGTGTAAAAACATGTTTTATTCAAACAACAGCTACTGTCAGAAAAAATGGTCAAGCTTTTGTGTGCACAAACCATACTTCAAGAGCAGCTTAATGAGTAGTATTACAGGAAGCATTACAAGTTCTTGAAGAAATGCTTAACTATGAAGGAAGAAAGGAATATCACAAGTTCAGCCATTCGTGGCAGTGTAGCTGAAGTTGGATGTCTGAACGGTGTAAACAAGCCCCTTACATTTTTTCACTGATTGCAGAAATTTCACATCATGCAGCTGTGACTCCCTTCCAGAAAATGTCTCCTAATTAGCTCGTGTATATTTTTAAACTGCACGTTATATGGGCAATGAAACAGAGGAAAGGCAAATTAACAATGAATAAATCTCTTTCACCCGTCACTTACCATAACAGTTACTGTGTTCTCTCTCACACAGACACACATACTCCTTCCTCTTACTCACATGGCTCTCCTGAGAAAGAGAAAATAAGACCCTCTTCATAACTCTTCTTAATTTTGTTTGCAGCCAAAATTGAACTGAATGCACAAAATCCAGTCACATTTCAAAACTGAGGTCTCCCGCCCCATCTCTGTCCCAGCTACCCGTGTGTTACCATTGAATATCCAGCAGAAATCTTGGAAAGGGAGGGCAATTTCTGAGGCACTGTGTTATGTACCACGAGCATTCCCTATTCAAAAAATAACCAAGAAAATTACCTTATTGCTTCAAAGGAGTTGCAGAAGCAGAACTCCTTAAGTTGATGTAAATCACCTTGGTGTTTCCATAGCAAGAAAGGTATTTCCCTGTAGTTCCTCCATTTGTCAGAAAGCACTTGTAAGTGATATTAAGGAACATTAAAACTAATCAAGAATGTCCTTATTCTAGAATGTCCATAAAAATAAATGAATATAAAAACATCCAGCTCAAGCATCAGCTCTGCTTTCTCATGGACATTAATTCACACAGGATTCCCCATCTTCACTTCCTTCTTGCAGCTCCTTTTCCCAGCCCTCTCCCCACCTTTGAAACAGGAGGAAACTTTCTCACTCAGAAAAGCCTTATCTCACAGCCTTTTGAAACCAGCAGATGCAGTCACCAGCTCCTGGTCTAGGAGAGCAGAGCCTTTCTTCCCTGTGCCCTACATTACCCTGAAAAAATTCTCACAGGGAGGACAAGCAGCCTTTTCTTTGGACAGGATATTCAAGAAGTTTGAGGAGTGGGTTTTTTTCCCATCTGGGGACTTACACAAATCTGCTCGAAGGCTGAAGTCCAACCCTCCCCTGTAGGCGCCCTTTCATGACAGTTTTCCTCCATCTGGGAGGGCAGGAAGAGGCATTTTCTTTGCAGCTGCTCCTCATGAATCAGCTGGCAGCCACTGTGCCCATATTCCTCCTCCAGGACTTTCAGGACATGGCATCCACAGCACTGCAAATTCCTAATCACTCAGAGAAATCTGAAGCTTTGTTCCAGACAACAGCCTGTGCCCTGGCAGCAAGAAGCTGGGTTTCTGCACTTTTGCTGCATATTTACTGTAGGTCACCACTTGTAATTTCCTATTCCCTGTGCTCAGGCTTTGGTCCTCTACAATGTCTTGCTTTTCTCACACTTCACTGGCCTTCTGTGTTTTACATTAGGCAATCAGCAGGATGACAAATATGACAGCAGTCTCCAGTTCAGCCTCCTGAGTGTTCTCAGCCAACATGCCAAAAATATAATGGCTTTTCTTTTTTTTTTTAATAATGTTATCTGGATGGTGGCTATAGGCATCTGTTGAGTTTGCCATAAGCTCCACATTTCCATATAGGAAGATGATGATGCTAATACAATAATTATTTCAATAGCACTTGTTCATGGTTTAAAAGGAGTGTTTGATGTGGACATTCCTAAGTCCAGGCCTGGAGCTATTACACCCAATTAAAGCATCCTGCCCTTGGGCACACAGGACAGTTAGCACACAGGAGCAGCAGATTTATTTGTGTTTTCAGTCTGCTCATAAAATTGAATCACTGTTTGTCTCCAGCTTAACCCCCTTACAATTGAGTGGCTGGAGCAAAACTACAGATGAATCTAATAGACTCAATCTCTTCATTGAAGAGATTGTACATGTCCCAGATAAATTTGATAGTGCAATTTTCTGTCTCTGGCAGTATCATGCACTGCTGAGCATCTCAGGGAAATCAGCACTGGTTCCCTTGTACCTGCCCCATGAAACTGCAGACAAAAACACTGGGCCCTACCTGAGGTCTCAGGGGCAAGAGCATCTCTTTGGCCCATTCCATCATTGTGACTAGAACAGCAAAGCTGAACCCAGGACTCTCAAGCAATGCCATGGTGAAAGCTGGATCCACAATGTGGAAGAAATACAACATTAACTTTTCAAGTAGCATTAGCTGTTTCCTTGTATCATTTTAAAATCTACAATTCATAAAACTCTAATAGTACATCTTGAGTACGTCTTTGCCTGCCAGCCCTGCTCCAGGAACTCTTTCCATTTTGACCTTGGCCTTCCTCTGTCTTTGTGGACCTGCCTGACATTCTCTGGGTCTGACCTGTGGATTGACCTCCTGGTTTGACCTCGACCCTGCCCTATCACCATGGCCTTGCATGGTGATCTGAAAACCTGGTTGAACCCGTGATCTCATGACCTCCTCTGCTCCCTTTGCAGGTGGTGATGAGATGGGCCCTGGATGGTGAGACCCTGAGGAGAGCCCTGTGGTTCTCTGCTTCCAGGGAGCCACTGGCCCTTGCTGTACATAAACATCATCCCTTTCTGAAGCAGAGCACCAGTATTTCCTTGGCTAGTAAATAAAAAGCAGAATTGCTTTTGCGGTTGAATGAAGTCACACAGAACCCCAAAGTAAAGAGAGTGAAAAACCCCACAAACTGGAACTTAAAAGGGGAATGCTGTCAAGCATGGAGCTCATCTACAAGCTTCCCAGAGTACTGACTTCTAGAGAAGATGACTTCACCTCGTTTGCAAAAGTATCCAAGTCAAGCTTCTTAAGAGTCAATCATCAAAGCCAGAAAATATTTGTCATTTGGTATTTGCACTCTTTCATGAATCTTCCTGGCTCTGAAATTGGGCAGCACTTAAAGAAACAAGGCAGCAATACAGGAGAATGGAGCCCCTTGTTGTGTGCCTTAATCCCATTAGGCAGAACGATGAAATCTGTAGCTGAACTGCAGCAGGATTTGAGCTGCATAAAGAGTTAGTTTGTTTTGATTTCCCCATGTAACCACTGTGTAATCCCCTGTACTCTCTAGAATGATTTGAAGTCTGTTGTTTCCTCTCCAGCATCTGGGGCCAAGAGTTACACTAATGAAAAATGTAGCTCATATCTTCAGCCATGGAAGGTCACTGCCACCTGATGCTTCCTGTGATTTCTTTGAAATAAAATGGTTAAGGTTTCATTTCAGCTGCCTCTAGTGTACACAACAGGGGGAAAGTTAAATTTTAAGAGAACACTCAATTTTCACACCTTGAAAAGGAAATTCTGGGAGCTAGTAACAGCTTGGTCTTTTAATCTAAAAAAGCTTTGCAGGATTATCAATCAGACATTGTAATAGAGCATAGGCAGACCTATAGGGATATTTAGCTATTGACTGGTTAGTTGCTGCATTCACATGAGTAACTAGAATTGTGTTTGCTGCTAATAATACAAAAGGTTGCATGGAAAAATACATTAACTTTGAGTTGTTGAGTAATTTGGAGATTTGCTGTCTGGTCAATGCATTGATTTGGATGTAAATTGCTCATAGTTTGGTGTCCTAATCAGAGTTGCAGTGTTTAGAACAAAAATATCAATATGTTCACTAAAAATTCTAAGTTAAGTTACTGTGCACTGTGTTCATTTTTATCTTTTTTTATACATTGCATTTAAAATTGCTCAATACTTGAAGTTATGAAGTGGGCATTTTTGCATATTTTTTGTCCTGTATATTAAGACATGGCTCAGTTTTATAATGCTGAACTTCCAAAGGTACTGCAGTGTCACAATGACTTCAAAAGCTTTTATGAGTTCTCAGCACCTCTGAAAATCTGTTCATCCTGAATGTCTGCACCTACATTTTAATCAGCTATTTAGGCCTTTATGGTCAGTACACAGCACCTTATCCCTCTCCTAGGGGAACCACTTAGAGATGTCTCCTGACTCCCTATCTTTGAGGCAAAGAGGGATTACAATGACATTGCCCACCCTCACTTTTTCCTCCTAATATTTCAGTGTTTTGCAGAAAAGGGAAAAGATCTTGAATGCCAAGTTCTCCAGCAGGCCCTGCTGCCAGAGAGGATGCATTTTTTTTGTCTCTGAGATAGGATAAATTCTCCTTTCCAGTTCCTCACTTGTGCTTCCAGGCATGCAGCAACCATCTGCCAGAGTGCAGCCCTACAGCAGCAAACGTGCACAATGCAAACTGGAAATGCATCAAAGCCTCCCAGAGATGGGAGTAAAAGGCCTTGTCCCTAGTGAGTCTGTAAAAGTAGCCAGAGTAATTTGTTCCCTTGAATTCTCATGTATAAATAGGTATAAACCCAATTCTCAAGATCTCAATTAGACACATGCATTTGATTTCCCCAAAGCAGCCCATTGTTTCCTTCCCCAGGCAGGGGGCATTTTTCAGCTGTTGATGTTAAGGTATTCCTTAAGAGCTGAAAGCATTTTATGAACATGTTTTCACCAACCTCTTTTTGTAGATATTGATATGGATGTCTACTCCTCTTGCTTCAACTAGTTTTAATCAGAGGATTATGTACTGTTGTTCTAAAATGCTCTTACAATACTAGATGATGAAACATCAAGATAGAGGAAGAAAAATAGAGAGATCCCAGCACTTGCATACAGGTAATTCTGCAACAGGTACACTAGGCACAGTTTTGGTTAGATACAGCAAAATCTGATCTCCAGGATGATCAAACACTCTGGAGAGGGCTAAGACTGTTTGGGTTGTTTTAATGGGAATGGTGCGATGGAAATATCAAAAGAATGCCAGTTAAGCCACAGTTGGTTTATAAGTGCTTTGATGGGATTCTGTATTAGGATCAACTTTCTGAAAATAACTCCAACTGAAGTTCTAGGGACTATAGACAGTCACCTGGCTGGGAAAGGTGTTTCCCTCAACAACAGAGTTCTGACTGGGCTGCAGGGACACAGCACACCCGGAACCTGAGCACACCCTCGTGAAGCTGCTGGGGAGGATTGGTTTGAAAGACTTGTTTCATTCAGATTGACCTAGAAAATTCACTTAGCTATTTGCCCAGCTAAGCATCCTTTTGACCTCCCTACTATCTGTAAGCTCTGTGCAAGGCGTGTCTGCACTGGCATTGACTCAAGGAGGGAGAAGGCAGACATTCATTAAAAAATAACTAAGGCTCACTTTAAATTCAACTCATACTTCCAGAGTGAAGTCCTGAGTTGGAAATACAGAATCAGCACTTGTGACACAAAATCAAGGAGATTTATTTTCCATGAGGAGTAGAGATGATGCTGTATTTTCACTTCTTCCCTGTGTCTATCAATCTCAAATTGTCTGAGGCTCCCCAGTCCAGGAACTGATCAGGCTCAGAAATGGCTCATTTTTCTGTGGTCCCATAGGTACATACAGAGTATCACTCTCAATTTCACATGAGGGGTTTTTGAAGCAGCATTTAAAGAAATTCATGAGTCACCAGGTGACACCCTTTGTACAATGAGAGCTTTATTCACCAGTAATGTGAAAATGTGGCCAAAGCTCATAAAATACACTCCACAGAAATCATCTGAAAAGGCAATAAAACTCCTCTGCTATGCATTCATTTTCTTGACTGTCTTTGTCTGTACATGCTTCTAAACAAAGTAGTCTTTTTTCATGCAGTTTACACTGTTTTGGTCTCTATGTCTGATTAGCCCCTTAACTGATGGACCTTGAGATTTTTGGGTTTGGTTCAATCCTTTACAGAGAGATATGTTGACATGACGTCTGATATGGGCCTGGACTCCCAGCTCCCACCATACTTATGCTGTATTGAAGCCAAGGTTTTGATTCAGGTCCATCTCTATTAGGAGCTTATTAAAATTTGCAAGCACAGTGCATTTTTTAGTTGTTAGTCCTGTTTGGTTTTGTACAATGCTTCCCTCCCCCCAGACTCCCAAATATGGTTTGCTGTTATATCTGCTGAAAAATTCAGCCAATGCATCATTCTTTCCCAAGTCATGGAGACCGAAAGTGGGAGTTTTGCTGCAACCACCAAGAGGGTAATGGGGCACTGTTATAATACATGTTTTCATTGTGGCAACAAGGAGAAACCATGATTTAGTGATTTCACAATCTTGAAGTGATATCAGACAGACAGATTACCATGCAAACTATCCCACAAAACCCTGAAAGGAACTTGAATTCAGACTCAGTTCAAATTTCAACTAGATGAGCTAGATGGAAAAAGCAAAGAAGATTAAAAAGAGAGGCTGGGAGTCAGGAGAGGGAAAGGGAGCAGAGGGATAGGATGCCAGCATATTTCCTCCTAAATTGTGTCAGTTTGACTTCTGGCAGACAAAAGTCGAGTTTGTTATTGCATTTTCTAATATTCCAAGCTTTGGGACATTTATCTTTGCTATTTCTCTGCATTTGTCATCACACTATCAGCAGAGTTGCCCCAATAGCCTTTGTCTGGAAGCCAGCTGGCCCTGCTCCTGAGAGGAGACCCATCCCTCATGTCCCAGGCACTCCCAAACCACTGCAATCTTTCTGAACTTTGGGGAGTTTTTTCCCCCATCAGGGTCATACATATATCTCATTTGTTGGTTGAGCAAACATCCTCTCCAGGATGAAGAGGCTCAGAACAGAAGGATAAAGGACAAGACTCTGGCACCTCTAAAGGCTGTGGGAAGGATGTCACTGCGTTCAGTGGGGCCAGCATTTTACCCACAACTCTCCTCCAAAATCAGCATTTGTGTCACATCTTTAACATGGGCATTAAGGAGAAAAATCAAAAGGAGGGACCTGCTCTTCCCTCAACAGTGGTCCCTTCTTGAACAAAAGACAGGAGGGAAATTGCTGTTTATCCAAGGTTGTTATCCAGGAAGGCCCCTGACCCCAGAGCTGACTGAATCACAGCTCAGGCCTGGTGGGACCACCAGGAGATGTTTCAGGGCCTGGGACATGGACAGCTCTGCCGCCCTCCCCATCCCTGGCAGCCTCTGGCCAGCACCTTGCACCACCCCTGCCCCTCTTCTTGCAGGGCAAAACTGACCCCATGTCTCTGGCTCTGAGGGATCACAGCAGCAGGAATGTCCATAGGTCCCAGGAGCCACTGCAGCTGAGCACAATCTTCCTCATGGCCCTCACCATGAAGACACAGCAGAGGTTTTCATCCTTTATGTAGCCACTGACTGTCACAAACCTCCCAAAGGACTTTAAACTATTAAGCACCTGTACAGTAGGGCAGAATGAAACTCTCAAAACCCAGAGACTTTAGACTTTAGGAGGTGTTTGATTTGGCTTCAAAACTTCTAGCCCAGCTTCGGCTTTACTCAGCAAGCTTTTGAATGTTCCCACAAAGCAAAGCCATGAGCCAAAGAGCCAAACCAGGCAGGTGCATTAACTTAGGAGCAGCAGCAAGTGCTATTAGAGAACATGTACATGTTAAACAACAAGCCACTGAACCCACAGATAGCTTTTATCCTATTTGCTGTATCTTATACACACAAAGAAATGTCTGCTTATTTGTTGCCTGGCTTAGATTCTGCTTGGTTTTGTTTTTATAAAGGATTAAAAACAAATTCTCACTTTAGCTCACTGAAAAAATAGGGTCAGTATCTTCATTAATCACCATTGACAGCCCACTCCACCTTTGATCACAGCCACAAGACTCAGAAGATTCACTACAGCAAACCTGCCAATGACATGTCACATTTGCAATCTGGTGTAAAGAAAAATGTACCCCGAATTTAAAGCTGCTCTCAACACTCACAACATAATGCGTGTGGTATTTTAAAGTTCATGAACTATTGAAAACAGATATTTTAATTTGTCAAATTAAAATAATTGCTAAACTACTTTATGATCATTATGACTTCAAACTTCACTAACATTATAGAGGTCTTCTCTTCACTTCTCTTTTCAGTGCCTTTGCAGTTTGAGTTAACTCCTTTCCAAGAACCAGGTGCCCATCTCCCACTCCTCTGCAGTCTCCTGATCACCATATAATACCTTGCTCTAGGATTAGCCAGAACATTATTCCCATTAATCTTATGGCAAAGACCTATCTCCTGCAGAGCACTCAATTTGACTTGATGTGTCTTTGGCAAACATTTTTTGTGAACAGGCAGGAAGAAGAAAGAGAGAAGAGAACAATTGCCACTGTCTCCTCTAACACTGGTGAGGGCACCAAGTGAAACTTGCAGATAGCAGGTTCTTACAGGAAACCAGGGCTGGTAGCTCACAGAATTAGGCTTTTTTTATGGGACATTGAGAGTGGCTAAAACTTACATAAGCTTTACAAAAAGGTATTAGATATATTCACTGGGGAAAAAAATCCATGAAGAAATGTCAAACAAGATGTTCTTCTCACAGAGTGCACTGGTACCATGAGTATGCTGATTCTAAGGAAAAAAAGAAAATAAGCCAATGTTAATAGCAAGTTATCCTTTCCTTGAATCTTAGTAGGTATTAGAGAAAAAATACCTAGAATGTACTCCTGATTTAACAGTATTTCATGCAGGTCTGGGCAAAAGGTAAAAAAAAAAGAATGGACTCTACATGATTAAGTATATTTGCTTTAAGAATAATTTAAGAGGTTCAGGCTCCCCTTAGTTTCTTGCACTTTTATAACTGAACACTTTAATTGCCCTTTTATTATATTTGTTCAATAATTTTTACATTCACCTTTAATTATATTCTTTCATTGCATGGGACTGGGATCAAATTTAGATGAACTGCTTTAAGTGGAAGGATTATAAATTCTGGCATATGGCTGGAACATTAAACTGAGCACTGTTCCTTTAATATAGAAAAAATTCTGCCTGGATAATCTATAAAATGCCAAGAGAGCCCTTTCTCAAGACAGTCTGTGAGTGCTTATAGGAGCCAACAAGGAGGAGAGTGGGAGCTAATCAACACATCACCAAGTATTTTGACCACTTTATTTTAACTGCCCAGGTTTGCCACGTTTTTTTCCCAGCTCCTCTTAGGGGAAAGCAAAACCCAAGATGAATTCCAATCTTTTTTAATGAGATGGATGGTAAATCTTCTTCAAATACAATTTTGCTTTTGTGATATGTTGATAAACACGTGCTGCCTGTATCCAGTGAAGCTGCCCTATCAGAGTGAGATGTCAGAGAGGAAAAGCTTTGCAGCACACTGGATGTAAACAACAACAATTTCACAGCACCAAGAGCTCTTAAAAGTTTCATGACTAGTTAGAACTCTTATTAATTAAACATGAGCCATATTATTGCAGCTCTTGTACCAATTAAGCACTGAATTGGTGCCCTGCTATACAGAGTGACAATGCTGTTGTCCTTTGGATCTTACATCAATGTTTTGACTTATTAGTTTGGGTGTTTAATCCAGATTTTCAAACGTGGAATTAATAAAAACTGAAGGCTTCTATTATGTAGCTATAGCAGTGACCATATTTAGTAATTCAATCACTTCTCATGGACTTGTACTAATTATATCAATTCCATTTTATTTAAATGCCTTTGAAACATTTTGATTCAGAAGAGGTAAAAAAAAAAGCCACAACAAAAGCAGAACTTTATATTCACCTCAGTAATGCATTGAGCTCTCAATTGGACCAGCATTTTAACTGCCCTCTTGAAATCAGCAACTTTTCATTTTCAACTTTACCCCAGATTCTTCTGCAAGGCATTTGATGTTTCCTTCTCTCTGGGAGAGGTAGTGGGTTGGAAACAAGGTATTTGATCACTGATACAATAATAGCTTTAGTTTCAGCTGAATACATAAATTGGGGGGAAAAAATATGAAAAATGCAGTTATTATTGTGTGGGCTCAGATGATTAAAATTCCACGAATAGCTCCTAGCTTCTAGGTAGGAGTAGCTTCCATAAACCTGATCTGATATTTTCTGCCTGAAGTTATCACAATTCTTCTATTTAGATAGAAAATAATTTCTTTTCCAGTGAATTTCCTTCCAATAGCTTTCATTGCTCCCACAACTGAGCCACCTGCTTTTCCTGTGTGAGATGGGAGAGGCATGGCAGGCAGTGCAAGAGTGATGCTCATGAAAGCTGTACTGCTATGAAGGACCCACGACAGACACACACCAACAAGATTTTCTGAGTGACCCTGAGAGCAGGGAAGAGTCCAAGTTAAATAATTTAGGTTGGTGCATTGTGTGCTCCTAAACCAGCACAGCACATCGCATGGTGACAGCTAGGGACAATAAAGGGAAATAAAGAAAAATTAAAATAGCCAAAACCAGTCCATGGGGTGTATGTCACAACCAATTTTGCTTTATCTGGTGGTGTATGGAAAGAAGTTTCATGGGAAATCTGTGCTTTCTGTCCCCCCAAACATTTTCCCTTTGCTCCACAGGGGAGAGAAGTGTGCAAAGCCTATGTCCCTTGTGCCATTCCACCTAGAGGTCTTGTGTTTGTAAAGAGCAGAGGAGACATCCTGCAGTGCTACCACGGATGGCACACAACACATGTCCAGAGCAGAAGCACTCAAGTTTTCCCTTCCCCCACCCCAGCCTTCATGGTTTCTCTGCACAAGGCAGAGACAAAAGGAGACTCTGAGGCAGTTTTTCTTCCACAGAGGCCAGGGAGCAGCAAGAACATCCCTCTGCTTCTGCAGGCAGAACACAGGCCTGTTTGGCCCCTTTTCCCAGTTTTCTTCACAGTTGCTGGGATCTGTGCTTTCAGCACAACAAGAACTTTCACTTATCAGATGAATAATTTTAAGGGTTGTGCAAGAAATAACCGAAGTGCCTGTTCCCACAGTTTCCACAGGGGCACCAGGTGCTACCACTTGACAACGGATTCACAACAGACATAAGGACTGATTCTTTCTAAATTTTTTGTTGTTGTTGTTGTTACAAATCCAAGACTAAAGACAGGAAACTGGTCACACAACCTAAAGAAGTAGCCACTGATATAAAGTCCTATTTCCTTCCCACTCCCCTGCTCCTATGAAAGGTACAGCTCAACCAGAGCATAGACAAAGATTTTCTCTTAAGCTGAGATGGAAATTCACCTCAGGGAATACTCATAAATACCAAATTACCTACTGCCAACAACTGTGCTGGACTATATTTTACCTAGACTATATTTTACCTGCCACATCTACACCTCTGGTCAAGTAAGAAGAACTTCTTCCATGGAATACTCATACCAAGCCTGTCACAGCTACTGATCTAGTCCTCAGAAAAAGTTCCAACTCTTGGCTATATTACATAGTATTAAAATTAGTATTATTTCTTTAGGAGGCACAGCAACTCCCATCCTTGTACTGACATTTGTAATGGCCAGGATAATCTTCAGCCATTCAATTGCCTTTGTCCACAAGAGGTGGCATGTCCTGAATATGCAGAAGATTTCCTTCTTGACAGGACATTTCAAGCAATAGAAGGACACAGAGGGAGCAGCAGCAGCAAGGATCACGTATTTCCTCAGACTGCAACAAACACCAGGCCTGAACACCAGGCAGGAATCAAGATTTTCAGAGGTTCAACAGGTGGGCTAGTCCAGTGCTCCTTCACTGCTTCAAACCTGGGAATGGAATCCTCTTCTGAAAATAAATAACAGGCCATTTCCGCAGGGCTGATCAATTTATAACCAGTAGATCCACTGAAACTTTGAATATTTATTAATTACTCTTCTGTGATGTGTTCATTTGGAGTGTGTGTGGAAATGCCCACGTATATCTTCCATTGTCCAGTTTACACAGGTGGAGAAGCTCTGGTCCAATGCAGCTGAACTGGAAAAGGGAGTCAGCTGTACCCGTGTGATCCTTGACAGCTGCACCCAAAAACCTGCTGGGAGTAACTGTGAGCTGTCAGACTAGAAGGACTCAGGGTGCTTCTGTTGAGGGGATGAGAAGATTTAATTGCATTTTTGGGGAAGGGATCCCATTGTCCAATGACATACTAGAAGTACAAAACAAGGAGATGTTAATTTAAAGAAATGAAAGGAGAAAGACTGTTCCCAGGCACACAGATATAAAAAAGACAATTTCACGTCTGGATGATTGACTCCAATTTACAACAATCTTGTAACAATAATCATTTCAATAATGTGGCTTGCCAAGGGTTTTAGGGCAGCTAACTGAATTATAGCAAATCTTTACAATTACAACGTTTGTAATGAATGCAGTTAGTGAAGCCTCAGCGGCCTTCCCTTATCATTTAGCAGTGAGTGATAGCTCATGGGAGGAGGCCACCCTTCAGCAAAGAGCAGTGGAGCAGCACACGAACCAGCCAAGCCCCAGCTTGACAGCTTCAAGGAGACAGGGCTGCAGGGGCACACGGGATGTGCAGAGGCTCCCCGTGCCACTCTTCATCATTCCTGCTAAGGACTGTCTGGAAACCGAAAGCAGAAATTCAGATCACATATTAGGAAGAAATTCTTTACTGTGAGGGTGGTGAGGCACTGGCACATGCTGCCCACAGAAGTTGTGGGTGCTCCATCCCTGGAAGTGTTTAAGAACACTGGTTGGGATCCTGGAGACTACCCAGATTGTGTCCTTTGGATGTGACAATTTCTCCCCTTTAAAGAAATCAGCATCCCCCAGCAAGTTCAGTGTTTTTAAAACCTCAGTCAATTACAGTTTATGACTATAACAGGAAAAACTAAAAAGCAACAAGAAATACATTTTGTCCATGACAAAAGCCATCAAAAGACACTCAGATGGCTCTTCCTCCTGACCTCCACCATCATAACAAGCTAGAGAGTCAATGTCCCAGTCATGAGGCCAAGTTTTCCTTGTGACATGTGGATGAACAACTTTGGCCAGCTCTCCTCACTCAGGCTGCTCACCAAGGCATTTCTGAGCACACAGGCAAGATCTAATGTGGAAATAATCAAACCAAGTATGTAAATGTGCATGTACATTGCTGATATCCACGCTGGAGCTTGTTAGTGACATTCCTTCACAGTCTACAGAGATAGGAACAGCTCTGCCTTGTTCAGAGGTGACTTCCAAAAACTTGAGAGGTCTTGTCACCAGGAACTGGCTGTGCCTCCAGGTTGCTTTATAGTGAGGGTGCAGAGGCTGAGGCCAATGACAACAGTGTGACACAGACAAATGATGTGAAACCCAACCCAGCAACCAAAATATGTTCCTTGTCTGGCACACAAATATCTGCTCACTGTTCCCTAAGCTTCATGGCTGGCGCCTTGCAGCTACCCTGGCTGCCTCTCCCAAGTATGGGCATGTGCTTGGCTACAAATGGACCACATGGATTTACTGCAGTAATAAATTATATTCTGGGCTTCTGTCTGGTAATGTTGACTTCTGCAAGCAGCCAGTGGGAGCACAGGCTGGTAGAGCCTCAGATTCACACTGAAAAGGTCAACCATCTTTTGGTTTGACACAACCTTCCACCACAGCCAGTAAATGCACACACACTCTCAGCTGTTTTCCTTCATTGGCCTAATGTGTGCTGTGTGACTGTGTCTGAGACCTCTGAAACTGACTGTTGTCCTTACATAAATAAATAAGAAATAAATAAAGCAAGTAGCACCTTCAGTGCCCTTTCAGGAGCTCTCTGTAGCTCCTGTACCTGGTCATTAACAGCCCAAGTTATCTCCTTCTGCAGTTGATGGGATTCTGCAACCCAGCAGTGAAAAATCATCTTTTTCATCACCAGCTATGAAAGTCAATGGTTCAAAAATTCCCGGTATGCTGAGATCACCATTTCTCCTGTCAATAAATAGTCTTTTCCTCTGTGTTTCTTTAACTCCTGACAGCTGCCTCTGATTCTGATACCCAACATTACCTGAGAAAACAGGCAACTTTTTCTGCTGGATTTCTGCAGCACCTGACAAGGCAATGTTGATAATAATAAGGATTCATATCTTTCCAAAGGTGGAAAGATTTCATAGAGATATCAGTGTCTTCCTGTAAGGAGCAAGGCTGTAAGATTTGAGTGCTCCCATCTCCCAGCTTCAGAACTTGCTTTGTCACTTTGCAGTATTGATCATTATAAGCCTGGGATATTTATTGTGCTGTTCTGGTTTCTTTAGAAGGCCAATTAGAGTTATAACTAATTCAGTCAGAAAAACCAATAACCCAAGTTAAGACTTTACTTTTCTGCCCTCATGACTTGACTCTGATGGCTCTTGGCAGACAGCACTCCTCACACTCAGCCTGCAGACAAAGCTTGGTTTTCTTAATGTCAGCACAGCAAGCCAAGGTAGCTCTGCATTGTGCAGATGTACAGCACCCGAGAGGGAGAGAACAAAGAGCTCCCTCACATTCCTCTGTGTTATACCGCCATGGAAAGAAACAAAAATACATCCCAAATAAAAATTAGGAGGCCTTTTGTCTCTGAATTATTCAAATGGGAGTTTGCTTTTAAGCCTCAAGCTCGAGGTAGTTTTCTCCCGCAGCATGGCCCACATTCAGGATATTGAATATATACCTATACATACAGCTGGGTGTATGACTGTGCTGAACAAAGGGGAGAACTGGCAAAGCCCTGCCACTGAACCTCCTGCCCCAATTAACCTCACTCCTGCATGGTGCTATAATTGACTTCTGCTGTTTATTAAATGCAGAAGCACTTAGTCCATTGCTCCTGAGCTGAGCAAGCTGCCAGCTGAGCCTTTTCTTTACCCGCTCGGAGGAACAACAAGGCAGCACGAGAGCTGCAGCTCAGCCCACGCCCTCCTCTCCCCTATGGGGTGCCCACGTTGGGAAGAGAATGGCAGAGCCTACATGGAGTGTGCTCTCAGAAGCAGAACCAACACTGCCAGCTGCCCTGTCCTAGTCACAAACGCATTTTGTTTCACTAAATTGTTGTGGAGAATACCTCAGTTGCCAGCAGAGAAGCCATGTGTTTCTCCATTAGGAAAAATCAAAACTCCAGATCAATTTCTGAAAGAAAAACATTATTCTTCCCTCCCTCCCTCTGTTAAAAAGAGCAGCACACTTCCAACCATTTCTGCTAAGAGAAATCAGACTTCCTACTCCAATGGGCAGAACCTTCACCAGGCTTTGCTTCTTGGCAAATCCTCTGCAAGATGAAGAAAACAAAATTTTACTTCAGGAAATCAATGCATGCACACAGAGCTCACAAACACCTTTGCCACTGGGTGGGGGTACCTGTTGTGAAGAAGGGGAGGAACCATCATCATCCAGATGAACCATTAGGGGCACTCACTGCAGGCCAGAGAGCAGAAAGCAGGCCCTGAAATTGCTTGATCTTTTGTTGTCCCTGTCAGAAAAAGAGTTTTATCTTCTCCAGGAAAAATAGGAGGAAATTCTAGCATATTCCCTATCCTGGCCTTGTACAGAAGCAGAGGTTAGCCCAGTCCTACTTTTAAAATACCAAGTTAGGACAGCAGAAAGGTGCAGTCTCTCTTTAGAAAACACAAGCTGACGACAACTCAGCTGCACAGAGGAGCCAATACCAGAGAGTCCAGAGGTAGGAAACAGTCAAGGAAGGGGTTCATTCCTCCAAAGCCTTGGGCACTGTTTTTGGATTAGAAACTCAGAGCTGAGGATTTTTTGTTGAACTGAGTTATTTTTCAACATTAGTCTTGATTTTGTGATATCCTCTCTGGGAAAAGGAGACAAGGTTGTCCTGTCTTGTTGCTTTGTTTTCCAGCTCTTCTGGCCATTCTACATGAATGTTTAGGCAAAGCAGATGCAACAGGTTGTATTTCTAAGATAAATATTCTTGGAGAACTGAAAAGAAAGCCAGTTTTTTCCAGCTAGGGGTTGCCATCGTCCAGCCCATCAATCCAGTAAGAGTTTGGTTCTTCACCAGCCCCCATATGTGCCAAAATCACCTGAAGCATTTTGGAAAAGGATCTCCTTCCTTTGTTCCTCGGATGGATCTTTCCTTTTAACTACAAAGATATTGTTAATTGACAGAGTATGAAAGGGATTCAATGGCAATAAAAAAAAAAAAGCAAGTTTCATTTTTAAAATGATGCCAAATATTACAAGTTTTGCTCCTTTTTTCTCCCTTGGTGAATGCTGCTTCAGAGAGAAAACTTCCCACAGGTCTGGTTAGGAACTGTGGTAGCTCCACACAATTCATTTTAAGTCTTTCACTTCCCCTCACTGACAACGTTACTTATTTGTTCAGAGGAAAGGTCTAAATGTGTCCAAAGTGCATGCAAAAGGATCTTCAGAAGTTCTGTACATGCCAGAAGGGTCTTTTTACTCAGCAGGCTGCATTTTGGATTCCAGGAGTATTTTAATGAAAGAGTTTCTGTTCAGATCTCCTACACACAAAAAGAGCATTCCAGGGTGAAATACAATTAAACACCTCAAGCATCACTTTTCTAACATTATAGTTTTTCAAGGCATATTTTTCTAAATCTCATACTGAAACAAGTTGAAGAAAATACAAAAGTATTATTTATTCCTTTGTCAAAGAGAAATTCCTGATCTTCAAAGCATGAAAAGATTCTTCTACATTTCATCTACTAACTTGCATATTTTTCACATTCTGAAAACTTTTATTCCACTTGATAATTTTTTTTTTTTTTGGTAAGAGAAGCATTCAAGGATAAAGTTCCCAATAATAATGTTCAAAATCTGCTCCTGCCCATTCTGTCAACATAGTGGTTTTCAAAATTTGTTTATGACCAATAATAATGGGAATAGAGAAAATAGAGAGTAACTCTTGACAGGTCTTTCTTTTGTTTCTAGTGCAATAGGAGACTAAAGGATTTTACTTTATCCCATACTCCATTAAAAAAATTGTAAAATAACTCCATGTTTTTCCACAAGACCTCCCAAAAAATAATTTTCAAAGCCTTATGGAACATTTTGACTATTTTTGCACTATTTCAGGTGACCAATAAGAAGTCTGTCTTTCCCAAACTGTTTATCATGTGCTGTTTGTGGCTCTTCTGCACCTCCTGTGTGATCTTCTGGCTCTGCCTAACCCCAAATTAGGCAGCCAGATGTCCCACAACCACTGTAAAATATTGACATATGTCCCAGAGACTGACAGGCAGCTGTATGGCCATGAGTGATGGCTCTGGAGCTGAGGGAGCTTTTGTATTCAGCACCCACAGCTCCTGCTCTGGGGTGGCTGTCCAGACTTCCAGCACAGATGCCAATTATGACAGACAGCCAAACACTTGACCTCTGCAGCTCTAAATTTTGTAGATGATCACAGAGCAGTCAAATGGTGATGACTTTTAGTCACGTCAGCCTGGTCTGAATTTAAGGCCTTAAGGCAGGCTTGAGAACAGAAAGACCATTTTCCATTACCAGAGCCATTAGGCTTGTTGGAAAACATATTGACATTAGAAGGCAGGCTAAAAGCAGCATTTTATCTTTGAGTTTTTATTAGTAACTCAGAATTTCCTATCCAGAGCTTACATTATAAATGTTTAGTCTTACAGTTCAGGTCTAAGTTTGACAGATTAGATCTAGGAGTGGTATCATAAATATTCTTTAAATTAATTTCCTGTAAGACGAATAAATGCTGCACAATTAATTTTCATGCAATAATTTTTTTTTAAAAAAGCAAGAAATGGTCAAATCAACATTAACAACTGCCAGATGGATTCATCCTATATAAATGACACCTCTGTCTAAGCCTCAAAAAGAAGGGGCATGGACTGATACATACTCCTTGAGTAAAATAGCTTTATATTTATCCAAAGAGGTGTCTCTAGCCCAAAGGTTAATACCAGAGGCAAAAGAGAACAGTTTAAAGGCAATGAGCACTCCTGCAAAATGTCCAGTTGGGCAGACAAAAGAAGCAGAAGCTAAAACCAGAAATGTGTCAACATGAGTCTTTGGGACATCATTTATTCTGTTCACAACAACCTGCAGGAATGAAAATTCATTAGTGTTCACTTGTTACAAAATGCAAAACAAAGGTTAGGAATGAAACACAGCAGTTTTAAAGCTGCATTTCTTAAAAATGTCCATGAAGTTATTTGTTCTGTATGTTTTAAGTGAGACACTTTAAGTGATGCTGTTTTGTGGGTACAGAAACCTGAAATTCTGTCCTACATCCAGCCCTAGATCTGCAGTGTCTTTGACAAACAGGCACCTGCCAAAGGCTGGGGTCATAAAATCCTAAATACACAAAGTGAGGTCACCTTTGGAGAAGCTCAGTCATTAAGTAAATTGCTGTACCTGAATTTTTATCCCCAGAAACAAAAGTTCCTATTTTAAATACTTTCCATAACATGGAAATTTATGTGATAACAGAAGTAAAGGCTAAACTGCCCATGAAATAACCCTTCACTGTCACTGCAGTGGCAGCATGATGTTAATAATGGGAGGGAATCTTGTCACTCTACAAAGTTCAGCAAGGCTGGCAGGAGAGCACAGTCATGTTGAATGCCAGAAACCAGGAGCTGACACTGAAAGACAGAAGAAATTGCCACTCCCAAGAGCATATATTTAATTTCAGACATGTCTTTATGGGAAGTGTTTGTATAACCAACTGTGAGGAGCTTAGGTTTTTTCAGTGTAAAAAATATAGTAACAGACATTAACTTAGAGAACACAGATTCCTGAGAATTAAAAGCTCTTTTCCTCTCAGATGCAGAAAACACTTGCTGAATAAATAAGCAGGAAAGAGAAGCTGATAGTATCTTTAAGGAAACCCATGTAATACATTAAGATATATGAAAAATCAAAGTAAGAGTTTTTATTTGGCAGAGTAATGTACCCACTCTGCTCCCCAAGAGCATAAAGGCTGTGGCTGTGTCCCAAAATTCAGCTCCCCTATGGCAGCAACAGAAATAACTTCATTGTGTAGTTCTGCAAAGTCTGGGGGTGATTCCTCTTGTTGTTTTTCCTGAAGAAAAAATAAAAATAAAAAAAATAAATTAATAAGAGTATCTCACAGAAACAAGAACCCATTTAGGAGCTCTGCTAAGAATGCCAGCTCTTCCCCTGAGGTGTGGAAAACTGTGGCAATGGTAGACAGGAGAAATTATATAAAGGTGACACTGTTAAAGTAGATTGCTCTTTAATTGTCTGCCCTGGGCAAATAATATCATCTTTTTCCATTCTTCATTCTGCTTCTCCCCCACATCCCTGACACTAATGTAAAGTTTCGTGTTCTGACTATTAATAAACTGGTAATGTTATAAAAATCTTACATCTAGTTGAATAATACTGACTTAACAGCCCAGCCACTGATCAAATTTATTTCTGTGTAAAGGAAGAATGTCTGCTTTGATATCAGTGGCACTGTATTAGCTTAAACTTGAAGATCATAGTCACTCTTAAGATTCCTGTCTAGGATAAAGCTTTTTTCCTCTCCTGTTCATTTCTCTGCAGTCTGAGGCCAGTTTAATTTTCAAGAACCATATTGCTTCAAGAGCAGACTGCAGGCAAATTCCCACCAGTTTGATTGAAAGGTGAATTTTAAGCTGATGCAATCAAGCAACAGGAAAATATAAGATGTTTTGAAACTACTTTCCAAGGAGGTATTTCAGCAGGGTTAAGAGTAGCTCACGCTGATTTAGCCTGAGAGGAGAAAAGAGCTTGCACACCTGTTACAAGGTTTGTCCTCAGCC
This sequence comes from Setophaga petechia, assembly GCA_024362935.1. Taxonomy (NCBI): domain Eukaryota; kingdom Metazoa; phylum Chordata; class Aves; order Passeriformes; family Parulidae; genus Setophaga; species Setophaga petechia. The sequence continues at coordinate 3,263,673 of JANCRA010000020.1, forward strand.
TGAGGTCACAGCCCAGCAGCTGAGGTGCAGGAATTAACCCAGCACCCACACTCAGTCCTTGGAGCACAAAGGGGCAGCAGCTCCACAAACAATCCAGCCCAAATGTGAGCACCTGTCTGATCTTGGCTGAATTCAATTCCTTCTTTACTCGACCTAAACCCAAATAATCCATTATCCCTCTGAAATACAAATACCTACACAAGCTTTGGGCTTGTTGACCAGATCAAATACAAATTGATTCAAGTTGCATCAATACAATTTACTTAAGTTTCCTCACTTGTACCTCACTCTATATCCTAAGCTTGGGTATTTTGCCCATGATCTCAATGCAGATTTAAACAGCCTCTTGTTAACCAAGAAAAATGTTCTGTGCCTCACTGTGAGGCTCCAGCAAATCTTTCTCCCTGATCCTGGACCTGCTATGCAATTCTCTTGGATCTCATGGCTGTGATGTCTGTGGCTGGGAGAAGAGCATCTTGCAGGATCAGCCTCCAAAGCCCTGATTATGGTGGATACAGAGACCCACACTCCCATCAGCAGCACCACAGTCCATGCTGACCACTGCTTCTCCTGGCCTCAGAGGGAAGACCTCTAAGAAAAATATTCTTCATATTTTCAGTGTGTGCCTACAACTCATTCCCTACAGTTCCACTTTTCCTTTGCTGTATGCCTAAAATCAAAGCTTCACTTGCTTCCTGGGATCCAGCACACAGGAATGTCTTGTTAGTCCTCTTTTGAATATCCCTCCAGTTGGATGTCTGACATTTTTATTCAAACTCTTCTGTTTTCAGACTATAGCACCTTGACACCAATACTGTTTTGCATCCTCACTCTAGCCTCTGGTTTTCTCATCACAGCAACTTGATTTTCTGTACAGCTCTCTCTAGGAACAGCTGCTGCTCTTCCACCAGGATATTCCTTCCTCCCTCAGTCTGGCTCTTGGGAGGCTGCAGGTGTTCTCCAGCCCCACAGTTTCTGTCTGTGCTGATGGAGGACCCAAAACTTTCTGGGTATTCCTGCATTCAGGTGTGCCTGGGGAAGTGTTTCTGCAGCCCACACCAGCCACAGGAGCATCTAAGAAAGGCTATTTCCACAACAGGCTTTCAAGGAAGCCTTCCTTTTTCAATTCCAGGGATCTCAACCTCTGCAGCAACGCTCCTGCTGCTAACAGTACCCCAGGTCTAAATCTGCTTGGCCTTTCCTACGTGTCCTGCCTGCTCCCAGCTGTTACATATTTGAGGAGAAGCCTGTGTAAAGCCCATCCCATGCCCCACCAAATCACAGGGGGCATTTGTCTCCAGGGGATGAGCTGGTCCCTGTGCCTCCCAAAGGGACATCCTCCATCTCCTCAGCATCCCAGCCTTACATCTAGCTGCTGGACTTCATGGGAGCAGGCAGGTGTTGTCTTTATATATTTAGAGTTCTATACAAAGGTTCCATATCTCCACAGTTTCATACCTCCTCGATGTTTCTTGTAGGCAACTCCTCTAAGCACTTACTGTTCCTAGTCCTTGCAGCAGCCATCTGATCCCCCAGATTCCCCCCAATCCACTCTTTTATACCCCTGTTCTTGTTGGCTACAGGTGTGGCCTGTTAACATTAGGCTGGTTCCTAATTTTTAGTAATTGGTCCAGCTGCAACTCATTGGGGGATAAGATTACATTCTATACCATCTTCACCTATCCATACTGTATCCCTCTACAGGCAGGGATTTGGTATCAGCATTCCTCACAAGTGGAAGGGTTTGCCAGTCAGCCTCTTTTAAAAACTAGACCAGTGTTCTGTAAAGAAAGAATAAGCTTAATAAAACAGTCTTGGAACAAATTTATAGAAATGAAAAGGAAGCACTCTCTCTGAGCTAACTGCATGCTGGCTGGGCTCCAGTTGCTGCTCTCTTTATTTCATCCAGCTGAAGTGCTGTCGGGGCCTGTCTCAGCTCCAAGAGCCACAGTCAGAGCCTGATGCCTGAGCAGTCCATGCTGAACTCAAACACTTTCATTACCTTCCAGCTCCTCAGGCAAGGCCCAGAACAGGGGTGCTGCCCTGGGGATGCTCCATTCCCACAGACCCCTTCTCTCTTTGCAGGTTGTACAGATGCAGACATCAGGCAGAGTGTTACCTGCAGCTGACAAACTCAATTGATCAAGAGATGCATTTTTACCGCACAAACTGTGGGATTGTTGCCTTTAGTGATGTGGGTGTCCCCTGGCATAGGGCAGACTCATCCCAGAGTCTCATGTGTGTGGCCACTGCACTCCAACCTTTCCTGACCATAAACACAGGGAATAACCACTGGGTTAGCAATGCTCCCTGCAGCCAGCCCATGTTCTCTCTGTGGATGAGATGCTATCTGCACCCCAGCAGGTGACATTTCATCCTAAACCCACAGTGATGAAACATGTCCCTGCCAGAAAAGGGTGTGCTTGCCCTCACTCTCCCCAGCAACACTTCTCCAGCTCTTTCCCTGCAGCCAGCACTGCTCTGGCCCTGTGGGCAGCCAGCCCAGGCCAAGCTGCTCTGCAGTCTGGGCTTTGCTTGCTGGAGTCCCTGGGCCAGCACATCGAGGGGTTGAACTCACAGCAGGGCCTGTGCTGAGGAAGCAGCTGGAGCCAGAGGTCTCTGTGGATGAGGGGAAGGGGAGTGGGGCCACTGATTGCAGGAGCAGCCTGGGGTCAGGCCAGCCAAAGCACCCACTTCATGGCCAGTCCTTACAGCTGAAAGCTGCATTTTGTACAAACACATGGAGTCACTGCCATGTGCTGTACAAAGGATGGGGTTAGAGACACAGGTGACTAACAGGAGGAGAGGGAAGGCAAATTCCTGATTTGACTGAGCAGCCTGAGCCAGGCTTTGCACCTTCATGGCTGAGTCCAAGGACTTGTGGCATGCCAGCACTAAACCTTCAGCAATGCAAACCTCTAGCATATGCATAGGTTGGACATTTATTCATTTCCCACACTGAATATTGAGTTGTGCAATTCTGCAGCTCCTTTGAGGCTCATCTTTCCATCACACCATGGTGCCACATCATCACTCAACACATCCCAAAGCTGCAGCCTCCACAGCCCTGCTCCACACACAGTCAGAAGCAATACTCAAAAGTATTTCAGTCTACAGGTTTGTAAGCTCCCACATGGCACAGTCACAATAGGTTATGAAACCACTCCCATGCCTGGCTTTGGTAGTTTCTTGTTTGGTTTTGGTGAAAACAGTGAGGCTTTCTTCAGCAGCTGTTCTGTCATCTCTGTTATGGGGGTAGTGGCAAATGTCACTTGCATTTTCAGCTACCAGACAGCTGAAACTCAGCTTTGTACTTGTGGGCTTCCATTTTTAAGTGCTTGTTGCTCAACTGTTTCAACAATTTAGATAAGCTGGAAAAACGCATCAAAGGCACACACAGCCTTCTGGTAATGAATTTGTTTCAAGCTACTTGATGAAATGTAGAGAGCAGCAGCTAAATCCAGCAATGACTGATGCCAAAAGCTGCCATCAGTGGAGAAGACCTGTGCTCAGCACAGTGTGTCAAGTTTAGAAGTCAGCCTGAAAGGTGCTGGGGAGACAGTGAGTAAAATGTGGGTATTTTACTTTAAGAGCCATGATTAGAGCGGAAGATGTTGCCTTAATTTTAAAATATGTTTTGTACCTACTCTTAGTAAATCAGGGCAAAACCTAGAGTCTATACAGGAGAGGAAGACTAGAACTCAGCTTGCAAGCAGACTGAATTATTTCTCACTACAGATTTGAGGTTATTGGCAGACAGCCCATGTTGCCATTTACTCCTCATAGCAAGCATGTTTTAAAAAATATTTTCCATATAGACAGACACACTGTAGCCACTGAGACTCCAGAGCGCTGCCGTGGAGGCCCTCCTGCCCTTTGGAAGCTCCAGTTTGATTTCCAGGTAATACAAATCAGAAGTGAAATTGCAATTATGTCTGTAGCAGAAAACTGCTTGTTCCTTCTCCTCATGGCAAATAACCAAGAGAAGGGCAAAATGTTCCCAAGGAATAAGGGGATGCACACTGTTTTCTTTCCTCCCATGAGATACAAACAGTGCCTCTTACAGTCCTGAAATTTGCCTTCAATAGATGTTACTGTGTCTTTATCAGAATAACATCTTCATTTGTAACTGGGGAAATGTTAGGCAGGAAAACTGATAATTTTAATGTTTGCTTATACTTGATTATTATTTTTGTTCTTGTTGTCCTTCTCCCTTTTGTACTTTAGACAAGAATATCCCCATTTTTTTAAAGCCTCTTTGGTTTCTATTAAAATAACCAATGAAGCATTTCCTCTCTCCCACCCCCAAAAAAATTTACTCATTGAGATATCTGTTAATCATTCTTCTCAGGGAGAAGGAGAACTCTCTGGACTATGCAGATGTATCACCTGTGAGGTTTTCTCAGCAGTGCGTTATGGCTGTGTGTTAGTCCCTCTTTAGAGAGACCCTTAGGCTGCTGCTTTTTTGTATCCTTAAAATAGAAATTGCACCCACTTCTGAGTTACTAATTGATGCAAATTATACTGGCATAGCTGGTGAATTTCCTGCTTGAAATAAGCAGCCATTTCAGTGGAAAAATGGTTAAAAAGGAAAAGAACTAAGTAAATAAAAAATGCTATTTGTTGTGTTGTTGGCTAGGCTGAATCTGCTAATGTTTTGAAAGTACTTTTAGAGTTATTTTCTTTTAATCAGCTCAGCTAAAATTCAGAGGCCACTGTTTTAACATTAATGTGTGATTGGTTAGGTTTGTTTCAAACTGTTGCTGGACAAGAATTTGCACAGTTACAAAAACTGTGGGTATATCAGTGCTCAGGATGGATGGAAAGAGGAAAAAGGGGGGAATAGAGGAGGCAGGGTGGGAAGGAGACAAGGTGTTTTCTTACAGAAAGCCAACATATCTGCATTCAACACTAGGATCAGTCAGAACTTCCTTCTCTTCTTGCATTCTTTCATGTAACTAGCAGACTGCTTTTCAAAAGCCAAAAACTCAGAGAGAAGATCCAGAAAAGCGTGTCTGTTTTAATAACTCTTTTCTTCTGACTCCCAAAATATCCTCCTTTCAGTTTCCAGCAAAAGCCTCCCTCTCCTGCTCTTCCTCATACTAACCCCATTATTCCCAAAGCCATCTCAGCAAAGCAGTGTTTTCAATTTCTGTAAAATAGATGAATGGAGAGCCTTGACCTTTCCTGGACCTCTTCACAACACAGGCATGAACGGTCAGCCCTGAGCAGTGACCAAAATTCACTGCACAAAAGGGAGGTGCTGAGGAAACCTTCAACCAAAGCATTTAAAATTATGAATAGTTCCTCATCCAGTCTTTTGTGGGAAGAATGTGCAATCAGGACAGGTTCAGCCCAGAGCAAGAAGCTGCACCACTGGCAGAGATGGATGGCTTTGGGTAAAAGACCTGATTCCTGACAGTTCCAGGGCTGATGGTGAGCGTGGCCTCAGGGTGGAAGGCAGCAGGGATTGCTGTCCCCAGGGAGCCTGAAGGAGCACTGGAGAGGGATGTGCCATGATGAGGAACATTGCTGGTTGTCTTTTACTCCAAACCACAGCCCAGAGAATCACAGAATAATTTATGCTGGAAAAACCCGCTGAGATCCTCAAGTCCAACCATTGACCCAGCATTGCCAAGCCCACCACTAAACCCTGTCCCTAAGCACCACATCTTCACTTTTATTTAATACCTCCAGGGATGGTGCCTCAGCCACTTCCCTGGGCAGCCTGTTAGAAACTGGCATGTGCTCAAGTGTTGCCTAAAATAGATGAAATGTGTAAATATCTCCTTCAAAAAAAGTGCCTACGGTGCTCATGGGATGGGCACTTCTCTTGAAAAACTCTTGTCACTCTTTCCTCACTCACAACATTTTCCCTTTGAAGTTCACACATTGCATGCCAGCACGGGAGTGCCTTCTAATCTAATGTCAGCAGGAGGAAAATTAAAAAAAAAATCTTAAATCTCATGATGCCATGATGCAATTGTGATTCCCCTGGGAAAATAGTCAATCTTGTAGCTGTAAACTTCCTCTTCACCACACTCATGATGTGCCCTTTACTCTCTCAGTTCCTTAATCTCAGAAATAGACAATGTGACTAATATAACATTTCAAGAGCTTTGGAGCAGGGATCACAGCAATTTCCTGGAGCTAAGATGAGATTACAACATTCAGAGATGTGATACGTTAATAAAAACAAATTAATCTGCTACAATACAAGGAATATCTTGAAGCATATTTATTAATTCCACTGGGATTATATGAGCTGCTCAGGTCCTTAGGAATTTCCTGTATTGTGCTGTAATTTATGCCAGAGAGACTAGACCTGGTACCAGCCTGCTTATCTGTCTATGAACAGGTCAGGGATTAAGTGTTATCAGTGCATTAATAGACTTGCCTGGAGAGAACAAGGGTAAATGCACCATCAACAAAGGCAACCCTGCTGAAGTTGAAAATTGTTGAGTTCTAAAATCTGGTGCAGAGTACATCAACTTGCTCTCAGCATCGTGTGCCTCTGAAGAGGGAAAATGTGGCTCTGCAGTGGCTTCCCAAGTGGAATTCTCTGTGGGATGAGAGCACAGGGCACCTGCAGTGAACCTGCTCAGCTGGGGGGTCTGTGGGCAGCTGGGCTGGAGCATCCCCCTGCATGGGAGGGTGTGAGAGGGACCCTGGCAGGCACAGCAGAGAGGCCAGGCTGGTGTGCAGTGTCAGAGTCTCTGGGCTGTTCTGGGGTTTGGAGGCAAGAAATCAAACAGGATTGCTCCATGGAGGTCCCTCAAGGGGATTTCCACCTGAGTTGTGTGGATATAAAGATCTTCACGGCTTAAAAAATTATTTACATTGTCTTAAGTCTTCCCTGCTCTGTTGTCTGATCCCCCAAGATGCTGCTTGGCCTTTTGTGACTGAACTTCCAACCCCCTTGTTTGGATTCCAGGTCCCAGGGTATGGCTGTAATCAGCATTTCCTTAGGCTGCCCTTCTTACCCCCTGTTTATCTGTGACAATAATGTGTGCCTGGTCTATATACTCTGCATTTTGTGCTTTTATAACTGCACTGTAAATTGATTGATTCCTCAACCAGCTAAACCTGGGGTGCTGGGGATGGCTAATATTCAAGCATGATGATGAGCCTCATGGCTTTGTATTCATCTACTCAAATACTCATTCCTTGCTCACCAAGAGCAAAAAAGCTTTATTAACACAGAAAAAAAGGTTTGTTTAACCTGAATAGTGTCACTTAATGCTGACACCAGAAAGTCAGAAACCTGCACATCAGCAGGTTTCTTTTATAATCTCTTGAGGTTCTACTTCAGCTGTTCTCTGCCCAGCTTGAATGTCTATTTGCCTCATCACAAATGATTGCCCATTTATTGTCAAGGCTAAAATTACCTACTCTAAATCCCTGCTAACTACTTCACTTACAAAAAATGATGAAGAAAAAGATCTAGGTGGGGTTTTTTTGTTCCTCCAGGATTTTCCTGGGCTAATGTCCTCAACCCCTAATTGAGGCTAAGGGAAATTAGATCACAAAAACCTGTATTAAAGTAACACTAAGAATCTGAATTGAAGTTGCAATAGTGATGAATTTCAAAGATGGAGCTGAAATTCCCACTGAGCAGCCTTTCCTTACTGCATCCTTAAGCACACAGACTTCACAAAATAGGATTGTGGTACCTGCAGATTGGAGACCCATGGCTCTGTCCATACTGGGAAACCAAACTGGGCCCTGGGCTGGGCTCAAACTCCACCGGTGAGTATCCACAGAGTTTACACCTTAAATTAAATTCATGATTTTGCCACAGAGCATCTGTGCATGGTCCAGGAGCAGCACTGAACCCTGGTTGCCCTCATTGGGCTAAATGGGAGAGGACTCCCCCTCCCTGGGAGAAGAAAACATGTCAGTGTGGGAGCAGGCAGTGAGAAAGAGCTTGCTCCTGTCTGTGTTCTTTCTCAGAGAAGTCATATCTCTTTAGTAATTTTATAATGATAAGAATGATAGGCCCATTAGGTGACAGTTAGCACCTTTCATTTTGAATTTTGTATCTGAAATTCCTTTCATTTTTCTCCCTCCTGTCCTTTCTGCTTTGCATTGAGCTGCATCCTTCCACTCTTCTCAGCCTGTCAAGAAACTTAACTGAGTCTGACTGTGCTTGGATCAAGCACAGCTCCTCAAGGGACCTGTGCAACCCAAATAAAATTAAATGTAGGGATTAAGATGAGTAGGGGAGGATGTGATTAACACAATCAATTAACCCAAGTTCTCCTGTGTGAATGAGACCTACCGCATCCATGGTAAATTCTCATTAAGTTACTAATTTTATCATGGATGAACATAGAGATAACCCATCTCAGCCCCTTTTTGTAGCAGATGTTCAGGAGACACCAGTGAAAATGTGCACAGCCACGCTGGGCCTGGTGCTCCTGAGCTTGGCCAAGTGCTCTGGCAGACAAGGGAGCTGATTTGCCCTGTGACAGGACCAGCAGCTGAGCTCAGGCACTCACATTCCCAGACCTGGAGAAGTCTGTCTGTGCACACTGAGCATCCTGCATGTTTGTGAGGGAGAAAAAGCAGGATGAGGAGCAAGAAACATTTCATTTTCTATTTTAAATATACATCAGCCCCAGCATGGGGAGCTGGTCCAACAAACACTGAGAATGAAGCACCCAGAGCGGGATGGAGCTCTGCCTCCAGGGGCTGCAGGGACAGTAAATATTGTTTTCTTCAACTTTCACATCTTCTGGAGAGGACTTAAAAAAACACTTGGATAAGCCATTCACAGACCTTCTCTGGCACAGGGAAATGAGGGCAGAGGAATTTAGGAATGACAAGAGGCAGCCCCTGACACTTTCCTGGCTGCTCTCAATCCCTGGCCCCTTGCACTTCCCCGTTCTTCCATCCTTTTTTCCATTCTGTTCCCTCAAACCCTGGCTATGCTGTCACTTCTCCTCTCAGCACCAGTTCTGCTCCTCTCTTCCCAGTCCTGGTTGTCCTTTTGTCCTCATCCAGCCACTGCTGCCCTGAGGAGCTGCCAGCCCCATTTCAGCTGCTCCTGTGCTGCCTGTAGTGCCCAGCAGAGTGAGTGTGAGTGTGTGTGTGAGTGTGAGTGTGAGTGTGTGTGTGAGTGTGAGTGCACATTGCCCACACCGTGCAGTGTAGCAGCCTTACCAGATCAAATAATTCCAAAATAGACAAAATTGGTTCCTCCCTCTCTGATGAAATGTAGAGAATTTTATTTCTCTCCTCACCTACTCTTTCCAAAAGACACAGAGATGGTGCTCTGGGGCTTTTATAGTCATATCACAGTTAGCACCTTAAATAAGGAACATTTACTGTGATTTCAAGTTCCTGAGGAGCTCCTCACATCACCACCCAGCAGACCCCAAATGAGCAAGGAGCTGCTTGCCTGAGCAAGGATTGCTCCAGAGGTTTTCCTGAGGAACCAGGAGGTGCTGCATGACCAAGACCTGGGGTTTCAGTCCTGATTAACTTCACAAAGGGCCATTTCTGAGCCATGACAGTCCCAGCCCAGCCAGCTGCTTTCCATCCCACAGCATTTCAGCTATGCCAAATAACTGATAACACTTAAAATTAATGCCAGTTCCAAAGTTATTCACAGGGTTAGGCATATTTACTTCTGTAAATTGAAATCTTATTAAAAACCTGACTGCTTTAGGAAATACTTTGAGCACACATGGTAAAGAGACAGTCTCTCCAGAAGGACTGAAGGGAGGTCAAGAGCCAGGTAGATATTCCTTCATAGAACATGTGGATGCATCAAAGGGGGACAAGGCTGTTTTTCTGCTCTTTTTGTTTGTATAAAAGCTGTTTGGCACCTTTACTGTATGTGTTTGTTTGTTTGGCAATTGTCTGCCATATGGCTTTTCTCTTCCAACTGCAGCTCTATGTCTCCTAAGAAACAGAAATCAGAATGACAGGTAAAATGACTGAACTTTTGTCAAAAATAGATGTACCTCCAGTCTTTTAAGAATATGTGGATATAGAATGCAGATATAGCATGCATAGATTTTGTTTTGGAGAGGGTCTGGAGAGAGACAAATTCATTTCCACTCCTCCAAAGCATGATAAAATCCTGTTTCTGTACCCAGGATGCAGGTTTCCTTCTTTCTTTCACTTCCTTGCATTCCAAAATGTCAGTCTTTTAGGTTAGTGTCCAAAACACCAACCTTCTAATCTGCTCCAGAAAAGGAGAGTTAAAAGCTTTTGTTAAAATCCCACTTCCTTCCATTTTTGTGTTTGTTTTGATTTGTTCCATTTCCCTCAAAATAAGCCAACTTTGCTGTTCCAGACAGTCCTCCTTATGAAAACAGCTTAAAATATTTTCCTCAATGAAACCTGGACACCTGCCTTATTTCAATAATCTCTCAGTGCTTCCAGTGAAGCAGATGCTGTTGAGTCAGAGCTGCAGAAATTGTACTCTTCCTAGTCATTTCTGCTATCTAGAGTCTGCCTTGAAAAAATAATACTCTTCATCTGCATGCCACCTCCTTCTCTAAGAGGGTTGGAAGAGACCACTGGAAAGGAAATAGTGCACAACATCTGGAGGCTGCTGAGCCTGCCCTGCCCAGCCTCCTCCCCAGGCTGGAGTCAGCTGTGCATCCTGCTGACTCAGACCTGCCACGTTTTCAGAGGAAAATACAACTGAAAAAGTGCTAAAGTAAGAGCTCATATATAATTAAAATTTGCCAGCTATGCCTAAACGAGTTCAAAATACCTTTTCCAGAAATCACTATTCCTATAAAATGAGATTTTTTTTTTATTTCAGATCAAAGAATAGTTTTAATAAACAAGGACATCTGTGGGAGCATTTTTTACTAAAGATGGTGATTAAATTTCTTCAGTTTCAAACCTGATCCCTCTGACTTATGGGAAGAATTTCCTGGGCAGGTGCTGGCAGCAGCCCATCCCTTGTGGGGATTCTCTGCTGTGCAGGACCCCCAGGTCAGATCCCATCAGCACCACCCAGCAGCACTCAGGGGCTGGCCCAGGGCTGTGACCACCTGAAAATGCAGCAGATGAAGTCAGTGCCTGCTTTGTACCTGTCTGTTGAATTATTGATATCAAAGGTCATGCAGCTTCAGAAAACACCAAAATGTGGCATCCTTGCTCCTTCAGAGCTCTCTCAGACAATTCCCCTCATTTTTCTCCATCACAATGGAGGCTCTCTGTCCAGTCTCAGAGCTCCTGGAGCTGCTGGGGGAAGCACACAGCAGCAGTTTTGCCCCACAGCAGCTGCAATACCTGTGCTGCAACCACCAAATCTCAGGCTTCAAGCTGAGATATTTCTGGGGAGGTTTCACAGAGTCTGCTGGGTGCTATGCAAAGTGACCAAGGTGTCTCTGGTGCAATAATTTCAGCCAGCTGTTCTCCCAGACATGTTTTGTAAAATCACTGAAATTTCTATTGACCTCCAGCAACACGAATAATTTTCCTCTGTTTTATCATATTTACCCTGTGCTGGATGGCATGAGCAACATGCAAATGATTAGAGAGGGAGTTGTAAGGACTTAAGGAATGCAGTTTTCTATCTCAAAACACTGTCAAGGCCACAGAAGGGACTTGCCACAAGGCAAGCCACCACAGCAAGAACTTGAGATAAGCAGAGAAAAAAGGAATTTGCAACAGGAGGGCACTAATTCCAGGCCTGGTGAAGAAAATCTGGGTAACCTCCCAGTTATTGCACTTGGACAAAAATCCCCTGTGGCAAACTGTGGGAAAGAAAACAACTGCTTACACTCATGCCGTCCCAAGTTATGGGAATGGCACCCACACCCTGTAGATACCCAGAATTTGAACTGTATAAAGGTGATAGCCCAGAAAAACAACTCTGGGACCCCCACCACCAAAAACCAGGGTGAAGAAAGACCAGTGGAACAGCACAGGATCCATGGCATGGGGATAACCTTCTGCTTAATCTGTCTCTCACACTCTTTGACCCCTTTCCTATTTCTCTGTCTCTCTACCTCACATTTACTGTTAAATAAAATCTCTACCATTGACTTCAGCCTATGGTCTCATTTACACCTTGATTTGGACAGAGGCACCTTTTAATAACTGGATCACAGCAGGAATCTCTCTCCTACTGGCATCACTTCAGCAGAGTCAGAACAAAATCTCAAGGTAAGCATTTGCTCAGGTGTCCAAAAAGCTATATTAGGAATACAGCCTCAGAGGAATAAAATAAATGATTCTGTTTTATTTCAAGTGTGACCATTTTTTTTAAATAATTGTTCCTACTGTTTATTACTGACCCAAAACTCAGGGCAGATTAAAATATCAAGAGACAGGCCCATATGGCAAACATTCATGGTTATGCTAAGCATTAAATGGCTCGATGAGCAGAGGGGAAAAAGAAGAGCTGCAGATTCTAACACTGAAAAGGACATTTGGGATATTCTCTGGTTTGAGAGGAGGGAGAAGCATGATGAGAAGGGTGAATTGGGACTCATAAAATCATAGGATGGCCTGGGTTGGAAGGGACATCAAAGGTTATCTAGTTCCAACTTCCCTGCCATGGCCAGGGACACCTTCCACTGGAATGGGAGGCAGGAGCTGTGTTGGGACCTTCTCTTCTACTTTCTGTTTTTTACTGAGGAAGTAGGGGAACGTGAGAAAGGAGCTGTGCAGAGACAGGGCAGCTGAATCCCATGTGTGCCCCAAAACATAGAGCTGGAAAAGCAAGTCTGCAGTTCCAGAAAGCAAACTAAACTATTTCCAGGACACAGAAGTCTGTGAGTCAGGCTCTTGGGAGCTGAGTGGGGCTCCAGCCTCAGCTCCTTGAAGGCTGAAACGCCCAGATCCTCCATCCAGTGCTTCTGTGCCCACCCTGGGCTGGGTGAGAATGTCTCAGCAGAGGAAGCTCCACCTGGCACAGCTGCAGCACATCTGGGCAGCAGGCTCCTCAAAGCATGCTTAGCTTTGTTCACCTACAGCAAAAGCCCTGAAGGATTTTAAATGGTCAAGCTGCATTTTTTCACATGTTTGAATCATGCTCTATGTCTCCATGCCTTATGTTAATGATGAGGTGGCTGGCCAGCAACACAACCCTGCCCAGGCAAACTCTTAAAAGCCATGATCGTGTTTGCCTGCAGTTTGGCTTGCAGAGGTAAAATCATGTAACAATAAATCCTCCTCCCTGTCACTAAGGAGCTTCAGTTTTCCAGAATTAAATAACTTGGTGGATTGTGGCAGTGCACAATTTACCCTTTCAGCATGTGAGTCACAATCCACTTTAATTACTTCAGTAATTCAGTCCCCAAGCCTCTTTTACAGTGGGCATGCAGGGCTTGGCATCCAGCCCGTGATTTGCATCTGAATCTCCCACATGTGTGCAGTGCTCCCCCACATAAAACTTTATATATTCCTACACTCTTTCCAGGAGTTATATATTATTTACATCATATATATTGCAAACATACCAGAAGAGCACTGAAGTTTTCTCTGGAGTTCAGCAGCCTTTTCACGTTCCCCATGCCTGAAAGTATATTAAACATTCCTGCTTCCTCTTGTACCTCTGCCTTACTGACTCCACAGCCTCTTTTATGCAGGGCAGTGCTCCCCCTCTGTGTAGGTTAAAGTTTGTTTACTCACATAATGCAGCTGAAAAGGCAGCTGTAATGGCAGTGAGAAACAACAGAAGGAACCAGGCAATGGCAATATTTCTTACTTTGAACATTTGAAAAGGTTTGGCTAGAAGTGAAGGAGAATTAAAAACCAAAAATTTTATGGGATCACCAACATGGAAACAAGCTGGGATTGCTCCTGCAGTGGTGGTAACTGGTAGAAGCAGTGGGGAAAGGCAACATGGAGAAAGATGAGGAAGGCAGCCTTGCAAAGTTCCCAGTGCGTGGCTGCCCTGCAAACTACCCCTCCTCGACTGCCTCAAGTTCTGGGAAATTCTTTATGTGACTTTTGGAGCCTTTGTTCTCAAATGGATCCTTTGCTGCTTCAGATATTGATCAGCTTACAAGATTCTGTGGGCAAACACAAGAGGAAAAATATTGTTTGGGAGACAAATGGAATATTGCAGAAAGTAACATTTCTAGAGCACACATTAGAACCAGATGTTCCACTCAAAAGTATTTGTGGCCAGGGACTATGCCGAGAAACTAGCTGCTATAAAGAGAAAAACCCAGAATTACAGCACACTGGATACAAGAAAAAGTTACACCAAGAGCAAAAATATTGCAGAGGGATATATTAGGTGTCTTGCAGTCTGACAAGTCTAATTACAGGTTACTATCCAAGCCAGAAAAGAGTTGGATCCAGCTCCCACCTCTTCCACAGATGTACTGCTGGACATAGACCAAACCACGTAGGCTTCACTTCAGTGTTGACTGAGGACTTGAGGGCTTTGCTGCACTGAGGGGTTTTATTTTCCTCTCTCTCTGTGCCTTACTCATAAGAACTGGATGCAGCCCAGGGCTGGTGGGGGAAGTGCTGGCATGGCAGGGCCTGCATGGCCCTTTCTGTGGGGCACCACACAGAGTGTGAGGAGGAGGAAGGAGGCTGTCAGTCCCTCAGGACCTTTCCAGACTCATTCACAAAGGGATTGTTGACCCATGAAGAGACAGCAGACTCTTCCTGGGTCAACAATCCCTTTGTGAGTGGGGAATGGGCTGTTTCTCTGCCATTGGGAAGAGCTGTGAGGGACAAACACACTGATACATCTAGGCCTCCCACTTGAGACAGCAATGGAAGATGTGGAAAAAAATAAAAATAAACATGTCAGTCATGAATTTTAAAAGCATAACAGATGAACAGAGTTGTCACACCAGAGAGCAAAGCCTCACCTGGTCCATGCCCCAAGTGTGGTCAGAAAGAGACACTCGGGGGAAGCACACAAGAAGCAGGGCAGGCACTGAGTGACCTCCCCTTCCTCACAGCTTCTGGTGACACAGGAACTTCTGGGGTTTCATCCTGGACACAATTTTGAGCAGAAACTGATAGCCCCATCCTCTGCCAAAGTGCCCCACCAGCTTTTGAGCCCATTTGTTATTTTGGTCTCCATAATATCCCATGGCCATGACTCGCACAACTTCAGCACATGCTGGGTGGTGAAGTGTTCCCTTTTTAAAAGCCCAGCTGATTTCATCAGCCCTTATATTGTCAGGAATGATAATTAGTCTCTTTCCTCAACTACCCATTACCACTCATGACGTTATCATGCTCTATCTCTTCCCCAAGCTGAAAATACCCAGTATATTTTGCTTTTCCTCACATAAAACTCCATTCACTGAGCCTGCTTCTTCCTTTTTCTGGGGCACTTTCAGCTCTCCATTCCAAGCTCTGGTGATGAGTTCACTGCATAATATTCAGGATAAAGACACATCATGAATTTATGTGGTAGAATAACTAATTTTTTCTGTTTGTTCTCTATTCTTTCCCTAACAATTCCTAACAATCTTTTTGACCACTGCTGAGCAATGAACTGATTTTCACAGGGACTTGTCAGTAATGACTCCCAAATCTCTTTCCTGAACATCAGAAGCTAATTTAGAAACTGTCATTCTGTGTCATCCTGAAGTGTTTTTTTTCCCCCATATGCATCACTTTGCATCTATTGGCATTGAATTTCTTCTATCATTTTATTGCCCAATCACTAAGCATTGTGAGATCCTTCTCTGAAGGTGAAAATCAGAAAATTGATATGGGAATTTGGCCAATTGCATGTGAAATGTATTTGTAATTTCACGGCAAGCACAGTCAATATGTGAAGAATGCAACTCGGAGAAAAATATACCTCTTGCTGCCAAAAAGCCTGGGAAGTTCATTTCATGGAGGATCTGACTTTTAGAGAAAATAAATTCTTTTCCTCATTTGTGTGTGACTGAAGGAATTACAGCTTTCCAGTCTAAACTTCAGTTCTGAGATACCTACAATGCAGGGAACATGGAATTTGCCAGCTTAGAGAGCAACTAACTCAGCCTATGGAATTCAGAAAATATTGACATCCCAGTCAGGACAGCTACATCCTGAAAAGTCTCTGTCAGGTCTGACAAGGCTGTGGGTTGGTGTCCTGACAGCCTGGTGCAGGTGCATCTCTTGCTTTGCTGTTTGCATCTCCTGGAAGTACACTTTGAAAATTATTTTCATTAATAGCTTTCTCTAATGATTTTTGAGCTGCCTCTATAGGCCATCTACACCTACAAGCAGTTATTTGTGTCACCAAAGGGCACTTCCCCCTTGGAGAAGAGCAAGAATGTTCTCTCTGCACAATGAGAGAGATGAAAAGAACTCATTTTCACTGGAACAAGCGAGTTTAAGTGTGCACCAGGTAAACCAGACCTGACACTTGTGTGTGGGTGCCTGAATAAATTGTGGATAGCTCTCATTGTAGATTTACACAAATAAATCCTGCCCATGAAAAAGGTGACTGGACTTGGGAGAGAATTGATGCTGCCTCCTGTCCTTCTCTGCAAAATGCTTTGAGCTGCCACTCCCTTCCTTCCTTCCTTCCTTCCTTCCTTCCTTCCTTCCTTCCTTCCTTCCTTCCTTCCTTCCTTCCTTCCTTCCTTCCTTCCTTCCTTCCTTCCTTCCTTCCTTCCTTCCTTCCTTCCTTCCTTCCTTCCTTCCTTCCTTCCTTCCTTCCTTCCTTCCTTCCTTCCTTCCTTCCTTCCTTCCTTCCTTCCTTCCTTCCTTCCTTCCTTCCTTCCTCCCTCCCTCCCTCCCTCCCTCCCTCCCTCCCTCCCTTCCTCCCTTCCTCCCTTCCTCCCTTCCTCCCTTCCTCCCTTCCTCCCTCCCTCCCTTCCTTCCTTCCTTCCTCCCTTCCTCCCTTCCTTCCTCATTGCCTTGACTCTAGGAACTTTATTTAAGCAAATGAGCAGACCTCTGCTTTAGCACACACAGTCTTTTACCCATGTTAAATGAGAGTTTCCTATATCCAGTGTCATCACAATTCTGAAATTCCACATGGGGCACTTTTCACTGAGCTGCATTCAATTATTTATTCAGGCTCTAGTTCCATCCAGCATACAGCTGGAAAGAGAAAAAATGTGAATTAAAAGTAATTTAATCTCATTTAATCACATTTCCTCTCCTCCTTGACCAAAAGCTTTAGAAAATAAACAAACTCTCTGAAAAGGAAAACTATTAAGTAAGTTTCAAAGTCAAGTTCATGCCAACTAATATTATCTATTTCAGGACTTCCTGCCCTGCTTATCTCCTTTTAATTAACCTATTTCTGACCTGGAGCATGTGTTTGCCTGGCAGACACAGTCCCATTCTGCAATTGCTCTTGGCTCAGTAAAAGAGTCTGTGGTGGTGTTTGTGATCAACATTGCTGCTATGTATTTCCTGTAGCAGAGCTAAGGGCAGCCTGAGAGGGAGGCTGGGCAGCAGATGTGGAGCAGGAGCATTGCAGAGGGAAGGCACAGCTTTCTACTCAAAATGCTGCACATTGGAGCCACTGTTAAAACAACGCGGTCAATCTGCTCTGTCTCCCTTTTCCTACAGCTCAGATGTCTGGGCACAGCCCTGGAGCCAAGGGGAGCACAATCAGCAGAATTTCTATTCATTCTTATCTTCTAAAGAGCAGATTTAACATCCTCCTGTGCACAGTGACAGCCAGGCCATGGAGGGTGATAATAAACTTGCTTCCCAAATGGAGTCCGTCCCTTTATTTAAAATCTGAAAATAAACCCGATAAAATTCTCAGACTCCAGATAACACCTAGAGGTCTCAAATGTGTGTTATGCAGAGGCCAACAGCCCTGAAAATATGTAGTTTTAAGTGCCAGAGATTCTATCTCATGATTTTAGTAGCAATTTGATGCAGCCCTGGACAGCACAAAGAAAGACGTTAATCCACTTACCCAACAAATCCCATCCTCCAAAAACTACAGAGGGAAGGGAAGGGAAGGGAAGGGAAGGGAAGGGAAGGGAAGGGAAGGGAAGGGAAGGGAAGGGAAGGGAAGGGAAGGGAAGGGAAGGGAAGGGAAGGGAAGGGAAGGGAAGGGAAGGGAAGGCAAAGGCAAAGGCAAAGGCAAAGGCAAAGGCAAAGGCAAAGGCAAAGGCAAAGGCAAAGGCAAAGGCAAAGGCAAGGCAGGATTCTGATGCAAGAAAACAAGTGAAAAAGTGGTTGGTAAGTACAGGAAACCAATGCTATGAAAAGATAATTTCACAGCTGATTCCTTTTCTCCCAACTCTTTTTCTTAATGCGTTCCAATAATTGAAACAAAGCAAACCTGGTTATTCAGTGCAGGAAAGCTGTATGAGTACAAACCATACACAGCCAGCTATGAACAGTGATTCAAAGCAGGAAAACAGGTAACAGACAGTTTAGAAGAAATTCCTGCCAGGAAGCCAAATGATGCCAGGATCTAACCACACGTTCTGGAAAAAGGGTGTGCCTGAGCTGCCTTGGAGGTGATGATCTCACACTGTGGCACAGTGTCCTTGTGGCCCCACAGCAGTGTGACTCCCTGAAATCCTTTCTTGGACCCCAACACCTTCCAGCCTGGACCAGCCACAAGCACCACAGAGTCTTGGAACACAGACAACTATGAATGTGAAAGCTGAAGATAAAAATAAGCACAAGTTCTTCTTTTCTATCCTAAGCTCAACTGAAACATAACACAGTCCCAAGCAGAGAGGAGATAATCTTAGATGTGGCTGCCAGCCTGTTTACTTACTTATTGTCAGATGATAAATGCTGGCAAGCCCTCATCTCCTGTTTTTCCCTTGAAAATGTTGATTTCCAGAGTTTCTCTTGTCAAAGCCACGCTAAGGTGGACATGATCTAGGGTAGAAGCACAAATCCAAGCTGTGCCCTGCTGGTAGTGGCAAGGCTGCTCCAGCACCATGCCCCCAGGCCACTGTGAGGCTCATCAGGATTTCCTCACACTTCCCTTTCTTGTTCAGGGTGATCATATTTCCCAGGGATGGGAAAATCTACTCTGGCAGCCAAGGTGTATCTCCAGTGTCATGAGCAGGCTGGGCTTGAGCACAGCCATCACAGCTTTCACCTCTAGCTTTCACAAATGAAATTGAAACACTAAAACCCTTAAATGCAAAGTGGGTGTCTGTGGCAACAAATTGCTCTATGCCAGCTGCTGTACCAATCAGCAACACAGGTATTTTGTGCCTTCCCTCAGAGCTGAAAAGTAAGAAATACCAATTCCTGGGAGTAGAATGTAGAAGAGCATCACCCAGCATCACCCAGCATCACTAAAGATGATCAACTGCTTCATCAGCTGCTTCCCTCCAGCACTGGTCAAGGAAGAAGAATCTGCTTCTCAAAATACTCTTTTGTCTCTCTTTTAGGAAGGATTTTCTGTCATTTCTGCAACTGACTGCCACCAGCTCATGCCTCAGACAAGCAAAATATCTCTGGGAACTAAAAAGTTTGTTGTGTAACAGAGCTGGGAATATTACACCAAAACACAGTGTTTGGATGCTGCTTAATCAATGTTTCATCTCAGAAATACCAACATGTTCTGTCTGACAACAAAGCAAACAATTTCCCTGCAAGAACACTATTTATCTAAATAAAATCTAAAGCAGAAAAAGGTTAAAAGGATTAAATACTCCCAAAATGAAAAATCTCTTTTTAGTTTAAATAAAGGATTTGAGTTTCAATAAAGAATCTTTTAAAATACCATTCTTGGCTCAGCATCAAATGAACATTTTTCCATTCTTTTGCTTCAATTGCCATTCTGACAAAACTAATATTCACCTCTCTCTTGTACTGCACAAATTCAAAGCAGGAGTACCCCTATCTTCCCAGACAATACTGTATGCTCTCCAAAGAAGGATTTCTTTTGAAGTTGAGATGTCTTGAGCAAAAAACCTATAAATAGATGGTGAGGAAGGTGACTTGGGACAACTGTGAGTTGTATAAAGGGCAATTTCCCTACTCAATGAGAGCAGCAGAATTGGATTCCACTCATAGCCACTTATCCAGATGTCTGTAATTTTTTTGTCTGTAAAATTACCTTCCCAGAATAAGTAGGAAAGGTCCTGTGGGTCAAGGCTTAGAGATATTCATAGAAAGCAGAAGGAAAATGTTATTGCACTTTAGTAGCTGTAGCTTTGCTGCTGAGTTATTTGAGATAAGTCTATCTGAACATCCAGGTATGATGGAAAAGGACAGATTTTAAATTAATCCTCTCACTTATTACCAAGAGAAAAAGCAGCTCTATTTTATATATGTAAAGAGCTTCCACTTAGACGTCGTACTCACACTATAATTTCAAATAAACAACATTTAAAACAGCAGCTAACAAGACTTAGAGTTAAAAGCCTGATGATTAATCCATCACTTCACCTGTCTTCCCAAATTATACATGTTTAGCCAAATAAAGTATTAACATTCTGCATTTTACATACAGCAGCACAAGGTAAAATAATTTACTGTGACAAATATTTCCAGAGGGGGGGAAAAACCATTTACAAACCGTTGAGAAAACTGATGTCATGCACAAGAAGCTCTTGGAGATTTCATCAGCAAAAGGCTGAGCTTTCTAAACACCTCACACCTGTTTTCTGAATGCACTTGTGCTGAATTACACCACTGTGGGTTTGCTGCTGTTGTTCCTGGCAAGGGAGAGGAGGGAGAGCCCTGGGATGGTTCCTGCAGCTTTCACTCTCACATCACACTGAAAAAAGACATGGCTGGAGACAAGAGAGGTAAAAACTGAGGGGTAAGAGAGCTGCAGAGCAAGCTGGGGATGGCAGAGGCTGCCCAGCAGCTCCTCATCCTCCCAAAAGCAGCCTGAGATTGTGCAGAGACTGACTCAGAGCAGACCAGGAGCAAGCGCATTAAAAAAGCAATGCCAGCTTGAGGAACACAACCAGAATAGCACAGAGTGCTGTGACACACAGGCAGGGAAACAGGCTCATTACCTCATGCATATGTTTGGAAACTGTTTTCAAGAGAGCTTTTCTGGTGGTAGGTACAGTTTGTTCCTCATACTCATTTAGCTAGGTAACATTTTCACTCATTAGGGAGAAACACAAACCTGTTGGGGCAAGGCTGAGACACATCCTGGCTCATGTCTAGGCTTGAGCTGGGATGCTGAAACTGTGTCACCAAGCCTGTGAGCTCTTTGTGGGGTATCAGATGTGATGGGGTCAGGCTGCCCACTGAGGCAGCCCTGAAATGACAGGAAAATCAAGATATATTTTTAACACATTTATACAGCCCATCTTGCACTTCTGTATCAATATAACATCTTGAACCCTGGGAGGGATAGTGTACAAGCATGTAACAGAAAGGCAGCAAGGGAAAGATGGTGTTGTTTGTTGAGGAAAGGCTGATCCTTGGGCTCTAAGTCATTCCTTGGCCTTGCTTATGCTTTTTGCATATTGGTTTGAAGTAATTAATGTGGGCTTAAGAAGAGCCCACATTTTCACTGATTTTCCTGCAATGATGCCATCATGAATGTTAGCAAGCACTAAAAACACCTAAAACACTGTCTAATAGACAGTGGTTTAGACACCTAATAGACAGTGTTTTAGACATCTAAAACACTGTCTAATACAGCACATTATAGCTGTATTAGACAGTGTTTTAGGAAATGTGTGGAGTGTGCCATGTTCTGGTTATTCCTCAGCGTAGTCCTCCCCAGATGGGGCTACTGCCACCTTGGTGGACTCTTTAACTGAGCACTGCAACCCCAGAGGCAAAAAATCTGGTAGCATTTCAGTCTATGAACAGCCAAGGCACCACTAATCCAGCTCTCCAGTTTATTCTGGCATCAGTGTTTCGAGTCTGTTACAAGGCTTGGTGATTTCAGAGTCCAGTTTTAGTGCCAGCAGCACGCAGAGTTTACACTGCAGAACGAGCCCGAGGTGCTGTCATTGTGTTTTAGTGCTCTTGATGGAAATTTTGTTCCATTCATTTATTCAAGCACCTTTCAAGCACCAGATAAGATTTCAGCGTCCTGCAGCAAGTCCCACCACTCAGAGAGGTGCTGAAAATCTCCTCAGCCTTTCTGAACCTGCCAATTATCCCTTTTCATGTGTTGCTCCCCTGTCACCTGGCGTCACCTGGCATGTCCCTGCCCCAGAGCCACGTTTCACTGCAAAGTGAGAGTGGCTTTCCAGCCAGACCCTTTCAAACACTTCAGCCTTTCTCAGGCATGTTTGTTTTGGCTGTTCCAAAGTTTCCTCTCCCTTTAATAGATGGCAAATGCATTATCCAGCACAAACAGGGAGCCCATATGATGGGGTGGAGGGACAAAACAGATGGCACATGAGTCACTCCCATTCGCGACGCCGGCGATGAAAACATGCTCCTGCTTTAGCATCCTGCTGCAGGCTTCTTGCAAAAGACAATTGAGGAGTTCAGAGCTTGGCACTGAGCCCCCACAGCCTTCCAGGTGAGAGAGGGATTGCTGCTCAAGCCTTTCTGTGTGCATCCAAAGCAATCCAGGAAAGGGCTGGGGGCTGTGGCAGGACCAGAAACAGCCAAATTCCCTGGGTGTGAGGGCACTGAACCATCCCCAGGGCCACAAGGTCTCTGTACTTCTTCAGGGTATTAAACTTCCTTGTTGTATTTTTTCCACCTACTTTGCTGTTTGCTCTAACTTCCTGTGCCTGGCAGCACTAGGAATTCTCCCTGTTTTCTTTTCTCTTTTTTTTTCCCCCGCCTTCCACAATCCTTCTATGGGTAATGGATTTTATATGCTAACTCACATCACTGAAATGCCATGAATTACACAAGTAGGAGTAGAAGGCATTGGTTATGCTCTTGCCAGGAAAGATCCTCAACCTATTGGAAATAATGATTATTTGCACTGTATAAATTGGATTTCTGCCATGAACAATATTAGAAGGAAAAGGCAGTGAGCAGTATTACTCTGCTGCTGAGTATTCATTGTGTTAAAACAAAAATAGACATAATATCAGATAGCTACCACCTGGAAACTGCATTATATATTTGGGTGAGAATACAATCCCAGTCTGCAAACACATTTGCACATGATTACTTTTACATATTGCAAGAAATTTCCTTGAAATTCAGTGTGTGTAACATTATTGGTCTTTATTCATATTTGCAGAGGACATCTTAGAGAAAGAGGCACAAGATAGTTCTTTCTATCAAGAAGGTTTAATTAATTTTCTCTCATAATTCAGGGAAGGAGGATTGTTGGAATCAAAGACATATAATCAATGAACATATTATTAGTTATTTCTAACTTAACTGTTCAAATGTAAAATTCTTTAGACATCAAAAGGCACTTTGCTGCATAGCTAGAAGGGATTCTTTTTTCCTAAAAATAAGGCAGACTTATCCTAAGAACCCTGAAAATTAAAATTTGTATTTCAAAGAAAATTTGCTATTATTGTAAAACAGGAAATTTTTTCTGAAAAAAAAAAAAAGCAAGCAAACAAAAAATCTTTAATGTGAAACCTGACAAATTTAAGATACATACACAGAGAGAGACTTTCTCCTTTTTTTTCTGTTTCCCTTTCACACTGACACTGTAAAATCGATAACATCAAAATTGTTCTGGTTTTGCTTTTCATTTTCCTTTTTATTGCCCTCAATAATTTTGAAATTTCCTCATCTTTGAAAAAGAAAAATGGAAGAGTCCCTTGTTTGTGTCACACTTCAAGCACTAGAAAGACTTTTCAAAGTTCCAATAGCAACCAGCAGCAGAAACATTTGAAAATGCAAAAAAAAATTGTTTGTGTGGGCAGAGCTGCCTGTTCAGCTTTCATTTTACTGTCCCCAGTTTCAAAGAAATATTTGACACTGTTAAAACTTCAAAGCAATCAGACATTGGTGTTTCAAAGGTTTACAAGAATTCCTTTTGAAAAACTGTGTAGTGTCAGACAGAACAATGTTCAGACAGAAAACCCTGATGGTGGCAGATGCTGCTAATTTGAATTGGAGTCCCAGTACCAAAGAACATCAATAGAAACAGCCCTTCCCAAATACTCAGAGCAGCAATGCTCCAATAAAATAACTTTTTAAAACCCCCTAATTTGTCTCTTACAGTGTCTTCTCCTAAATGAGGAGATCTGGTAAGGAGAAAAACATTTGTAAGTGGTCACTGATCCTGCATGAATTCATCTTTAGGCATCTAAGGTGGAACTTTACGGGGAACTGATTTTCACTCATCATGCAAAATCAGATCCCTAAATGTGTTCCAGGTTCAAAGCCTTGAACACACCACATTTCCTGGCCCATGCAACACAGTACATGGAAATTGCACCATGATAAAGACACATCTGCACACAATTCCACAGACCAGTACACTGGAAAAAAAGATTCATAAACTGAGAGAAGAAATGGTACAAATGGAATGCCACAGACACACACAAAAACAAGGTCTAAAACCAAAGCATCCTCTTTTTTTGTTGTTAGTGATGCAATCTCATTTTGCACCAGTACATTGGCTCTGATCTTTGGCTGTGTCACCCTCCTGTGCAGACAAACGCAGCAGCTGATTTCTGCTGTGGCAGAGAGGGGAGGGAAGGGCTCGTGGCTCCTCAGGCTGGGGCTGGTGCCTGATCTTGGATCTGCTGCCAGACTCTGCCTGGGATGGGTCTGCAGGAGTCCCAACAGCCCCTGCACAAGGACTGCACCTGCACAGCTCAGAGAACTCAGGCAGGACTGAATGCACTTCCTCAGCTTCCACATCCTTTGTACACAGCCAGGAGATGACCTGAGCCTCACAAGTTATGCTGAATAAGCAAAAGAGGGGGATTTTAGAGTGGAAAATGTAAAAGAAAATTCTCCTTTGTGTCACATGTGCACAGGAGAAGGTGCATCCTTCAGTCAGCCTGCAGCTCAAAGCCTGTAGGACAGAGAGGTTACCAAAATCAGAAAATATCCCAGATTTAAGCAGACCTGGCTCATCTCAGAATGGCACTATAATTTTTGAATCTAAGCAAAGCTTTTTTTAAAAAATGGAAATTGGACAAAAGTGTAACTGGGAGGCTTACACAGAAGCAAATACCAGCAGAGGTGTACCCTAAACCCACCAGGTCTTTCTGCAAGTAGCACCCCATAACACTCTAAGAGACACAAATAACCTTAATGTATCCTCTTCAATAGATGTAACTAAGGCATTGACCCCATATCAGCACTTTCAGACTTAATGAGATGTCAATGCCTTTGTTGCATGTATTGATCTGTTCAGACTACAGAATAAAGGCATGTGAGCATATGCTGAATATCTGCACTGCCTTTCTGGATGACTTTTCCACCTTGACTTTGGCATGGGGAAAACTTGATGTTCATACCATCAGTAACATTTCCTCCATCTGATCTGTGTATTAAGGAATCACAAGTTGCCATGTTATTAGTGTTTTTCCTTGGGGATTCTTTTTTGGACAATAAATCTTTCCTTTTCATGTTGCTCCACATGAAGAACACTTTCTAAGCAAAAACTGGGTGGATTTTTAAAATTAATTTGAAGCAATGAAGGATCTGCACATGTAATCCTGAAACTTTAGCATCTCAATCTGAAGGTGAAGAAATGCAGTCCCAAGCTGTGTGTCCAGGAGAGTGGGAACTCCCTACTAAAGTCCAAATAAATTTCAGATTATGTCTCCAATTCTGACAGCACCTCCTGCCAAAGGGTTAATGCAGCATTAAATTTTCATGTCCAGTGCCTGGCTTGGCTTTACAACTTCCTTTCATTGTATGGTCAAAATCCACATGGAAGATTTCAACTCAGCCAAATGTTTGTTGTCATCAGGATTTACTCAGCTCCCTTCAGCTGTAAAGCAGGGAGCAGACCAAAGGATCACCAAAGTCAGGACAAGCCTCTCACTGACTCCAACCACCTGGCAAAAGTGATCTCCTTGAGTCTGGGACATGCACCCACAAATGGCTCTAAAGTAATAAAAATGTACAGCCTGCAGGAATACAGTGAAACTCAACAATGAACTTGAGCTGTTGGATGAGCAGCATGGCCAGCCACCCCCCAGCCTGGCTCCTTGGTTAGGCAACACCAATGCAGAAGAGCTCCACGTGGATAATTTATGGTTCACATAAATATCACATTATTATAACATTTTCCTGTTCACTCAGAGATAATAAGAGACATACTCCAAATCAATATTTATTATTTTAGCTTTCCTTCCTCCCTGATGTTAAGCTTGACATCCTTCTCCTCCCCCATTTATAGCCTGCCATTGCTTACTGAACCCCTCCACAACCTCTGAGATAAGTATCTGGAGGAGATTCATATATCATGATAGCAATAAACCAATCCTTCCAGACACATTTAACCACAATGCAATACTGTCAGGCTCTGAAGAAAAGTTGCTCCCTGAGGAGCAGAACTACTGAACCTTGATTTCCTGCAGTTCAATGTCCCAGAGCTTTCCTTTTTAACCCCAAACAACACCTCTCTGCTTCCAGCATTGTAAGTTCACCACATGCCCCCTTGGTACATGTCCCTGGAATATTTTGCCTTGCAGTTTTCTCCAGTTGCTTTCACATTTCCCAGACTTTCTGGTGACTCCACTCATTTCTCCTTCCTGCCCTTGCTGCTCTTTTCTGTCTTGACACTTGGGCAGGAGACAGTGGGACTGGGGTGGAAAAACAGATTAGAGATTTGATCTGCCACCTGGCCAGCTGTGGGGCCACCAAACCCAACACAGAGCACTAATTTGTACAGACAAGACACGAAGAAAACCTCTGTCCTTCATCCACCTGCCAGGTGGGATTGATAAAGTAGGATGGCTGAAAAAACTCCCCCCTCCCAGGTTTGGTTTGAAGTGCCCAGGAGGGTCACAAGTTCCCAGAGGTCCATCAGACAGGTGACAGAAACCCTCACCTTCTCCTCACAGTGCCACAAAGCCAAAACCCACCCCACACTCTGATTTTCAGTCAATAATCAATTAACTGACACAACTGCACATGATCTTCACTAGACTGACTGCTTTTCTTCTTGAGGCAGTTTTCCATGGCACCAATCACCTTTTTGGTTTTTTGATGTCTAGCACTAAATTTACATTAAATATATCTGTTGGTTATTATTGTCAAAGCTTTCAACCCAAATCCATAAGAATGTCAAACTTGGTTATGCTGCTGACGTTTTGCTGTCTCTGAGGTGGAGCATTTCTTTCATTGTTGTATCATTTACACAATTTCCTTGTTCAAAAAGAAGGGGGGAAACCACTAAATATTACTTGGTGTATAGGTAAAACCTCAAAATGCACAGCTAAGACAAACAAGGCTGCAGTGTGCACATTTACTGGTGCAGCTCTTATAAACAAAGTTGAGCTGCCTGAATCCTGGTGATTTATACACTTTGGGCAAATATTGAGCTAATATGTGATTCATGTCCCCAGGCAAACTCCAAAGCTGCACTGTGTTCCCTGCACTGAGTTTTAGATGTTTGCAACAGAATGTTACTGTTTGATCCAAAACATGTTATGACTTGGTTCCTTTTCCTTTGGTACATTAGCAGAAGTTTTTGGCAAGCCTAATTCCTTTTCAAAGATTATGAGACTAAAAGGGTCAGATTATAATTTCATTTGCTTGGAGGAAACTGAGAGGGTGGGAAAAGTAAATTTTATGTCTCTCTGTGAGCCAATAGCTGTCCCTGTGGGCACTCTCTGGCCCTGTCTTTTTCTCCCATGACTCAAGCTTCACCTTCAAATCTTGGCTTTCATCAGGAAGTGAGAACATATCCTGAAAGACACTTTGACACCAATTGATCATTTTGCTCACCTAAGACTATCAGTCATATGCTAACAGAATGTTCAAGGCTGCCATTCAGCAAGTCCTCAAAGATGTTCTGAAGTTTCCTGGGGTCACCTCAGTCTTAGCTCACTCCAGACTGACAGATCAGTCAGGGTTCCTGCTGCAGTTGAGTTTCTGGGAGGTGAAATGCAGCCTGGGTGTGGGAACCCAGAACACCCCTCTGGCTGTCCAGGATGGCCAGGACCCCTGCCAGGGGGCTCAGAGACCCTGGCACAGAGCCCAGAACACCTGTGGGTTTGATTATGACCCATGGAGAAAATTACCAACTTTACATGAAGATCAGCAAGCCACAACAGTTTAGGTAGAATAATAGTGAAGTTATCACGGGGTGGAAAAGTAGATTTTGGGGTTTTTGGTATGGGGGTTCTGGAGGCAAAATGGAGGGAACTGGGCGTGTCCAGCCTTTCTCCTTCTTCTTCTTGGCCTCCATCTTCTGCTGTGATGTTGGCACTTTTGGATTGGTTTAGAGTAGAAGCTCACTGTCTAACATAGGTGATAGGTATTGGAAAGTAATTGTAAATATTGTACACGTAGTTTTTAGTATAAAGACATAACACCGCCCCGGGGGCAGGCAGAGTGCCTGGAACTGTCCTGCTGGATGGACCTCAGCAGGGCAGGAGAAAATTTTTTATAGATAAGAAACAATAAACAACCTTGAGACCAAGAACTGATGAGCTCCAACTCATTCTTCAAGTGCTCGGGCTGGGAAAAGAGACTGTTAGCATTCTTGGGGTCACAGCAACCCGAAAGACCCCGAGACCTGGGCTCAGTGGCCAGCTCCAGTGCAGCAACCAAGCTTGGAGAGTGACAAAGAGCATTTTTCTGCCACTGTGGTGTGAGGGAAGTCCTTCCCTGAAAGGAGCAGCCTGGTCCTGCTTTTCCTTCTGCTTCCCAGGTCCCAGCAGAGCCCCTGTGGATATCAAAAAGCTGCTCAAGAATGTCAGGAGACATTGTGCCAGTAGCTGATGAGTTAATTGCTGGAGTGAGACTCAGGAGGAAAATGGCTGAGGCTGTGGTCTCATGGGTGGTGACAGATCGACTTCACCCAGCTAAAATCATTGCCAGTGCTGTGCCCAGGGCAGCACAGCTGTGTGTGCTCACACTGGGGACACGTCACGGAACAGATCCAGATGGAAACAGCAAGTTCCCAGCATTTTTCAGATCATTAGGCATTTCTGTTGGCAGCCAGACACAGGGTGACAGGGAGACAGAAGGGACAAAGGAGGGTCAGTTGGGAGGAGTGGAAATGATGCTTAAATGGCATCATGCTCAGACAAGGGCACACAGGCCAGCAAAGCCTAAATGTTACCTTTAAGTCACCTGGCATTCTCCAGATATCACTGGAAAAGGGGATCTGGATTTCACAGGCACACAGGATTTTTCTTTCATATTTCCCAGAGCCCATATCCCTACATCATTGTCTTTTGGCCTGGGAGCACAGAGACTGCATATATATATATATATATGTGTGTGTGTGTTTATGTACACATGTATATTTGTGTATATATATACACATATACATTCATGTAAAAAAATTACCAACAAAGGTAGAACACAGATGGGAGCAGTCTGAAGTTTGCATCTTCTGTGGGTTTCTTCAATAAATATATCAACTTTTCTGGTAGGGACAAGCCTTAGTTGACTGCAGTTCACATCACAGTATTACTGTACAGCAGATGTTTGACTAATGTTTGAGCAAGGTATAAAATACATGAGATTGTCACTTATGATTTGTTGAAAAACATCCCTACATAACCTGAGAGGAGAGGAAGAGGAGAAGGAGGAATCCACACTTGCCTTGGCATTGTGTGGTGCATTTGAACTGTGGGCTTTCCTCATGGCTTGTAAGGTGAATTTTCAAGGATTCCAGTCATTGAACAGCCTATAAAATCCTTTCTTTAGCTTGAAACAAAAATAAATCCAAGCCCCACTCTCTGCAGAACAAAATGTGAGAGAACACATACTGTGCAGACACATACTGTACAGTGCTGCCAACAGCTGTTGCCATAATTAAAGAGAGGAGTATTTGAAACAGTAATAAAAATTAGAAAACAGTATTGAAAATGTGACTTTTCACTGGTTTCATTCTGGCAGGCAGCCTGATGTGACACACCTGAAGAGTAAGAGGCTGTTGCTTATCTTCCAGCACTGAAGCTCTGCCATTCTGTGCTTCAGCAGCTCTTGGTATCTTCATCTTCAGACTTTTACTACCCTTTATATTTGTATGTTTTAGAGGTAGATGAAATTACTATCAGACCAATATGCCTTTAGCTTCTGAAAAAACAGCATTGTCTCCATGCTAGATAATATGTGTTGCTGATACATCCTCATAAGAACTTTTTCTTTTATGTAAAATTTTAGGAAAAAGAATATTTTTTTTAGTTATTAGATTAGTATGTTGACTAAGTTTTTCAGATTAAAACAGCAACACTTACACTGAAAGATCCAGTAAGTCCTCACAGGCATTTAGTTTAGACTGATTGTGGATATTCTGCTGGCATGATATCACATGAAAAGTTTTGCTGGTCTAATGATAATCATCACATAAAATCTCATATAACTGTGCCTAGAAAGCAAAATAACATACTTAATTTCTTGTACAGCCTATAATCTGAAATTACCTGGCATTCTGGTATTGTTTATGGACTACATTGTCCCATTGGTCTGAATGGCAGATCACAAATATAAACATAAAGTCTTTGTCCCAGGGAATTTGCAGTTTACTAGATGAGTTATCTTAGACATGATGAAATAACACAACCAGTTAACTGGGGTTTTTTTCTTATTTCTGTTTTTTAGCAATAAAACATCATCATATCACTAATAGGAATTTGCTAAACTTTCATTTCCACTAGGCCAACACCTCACTAGAGCATCTGAGAAATGGCTACAATTACAAAAATATTTCTGGTAATTAAGGGCAATGATTAGCTCAACAAGTGGAATATGGCATTGTCAGCCAGCACTGGCTGGATTTAAGATTTCTCATTTTAGATGCCAGTTTTCATATGTGATGTTCTGAGTTACCAAGGAATAATAAATTCTTCACTGAAAACCTACTCAGATGTTCCCATCTGGGAGTTCTAAATGAATCTAGACACAGTTTGTGTCTTGTTTCTATCAGCCAATATGCATTTTTCAACTAGAACCCAGGGTAATTCTCCAGTGCATGAGAGTTAAGGAGACTTAACATGTCAGTTTTTCTAACTCAGTGCTTTACAATACAATCCCATTGCCATATAAATCACCAATAAATAATAACCTCCTTAACACTATCTTCACTTTCCATTAACCAAAATGTTCTTAACTTTAAATTGGAAAATTAAATAAAGGAATATTGCTGTATCCAGCATTACCTGCATCGTTCATCATCTTACTATTCAATAAAATAGAATGTAACAGCAGGATTCAACCTGTAGGTTCACTGCTAGAGAATTCTAATCAACTTCCATGTTGCACTATTTCAGCAGGAAACAGAAAAGTCTGCAGATAAAATTTATATTTAAAAATATTTCTAAGTACAATCACAATTTTATTTGTGTGACTATTTGGGAAATGCAGTTACTCTGTAAAAGTGTAAATCAGTAGTAGCTGTCCTTTTACACAATTGCTGTTGACATTTCTGTTACTTTCAGCAGCTCTGCATCTATTTCACAGATGCCAATTACATATCATGTGGGCATATTTGCAAAGGATTATAACCAAAATGCCATGTAACAGCCTAGCAAAAATAAGGCAAATATCTCCAAAATACATAAAACATATCAAAACCTTCAAACAGGCTCACCACAAAACAAAACTAATGGCTAAAGAGTGTGTGTTCAGGCCTCCCTCAAAGGCCAGCAAACTCAACTTTTGATGACAGAAAGGATATTCACTATTTAGTTGTGAAGTAAGGTAAGAAACTTTAGCCATTGTCAGTGCTTGTCATGAAAAATAAGAAAGATGTGCTTTGGTGGTAAGTTTCTTAGCAGATTTCATTGTATATAACCTTTTCTAAGAGATGGCTTATGCATGATGAGAATATACCTAATGGCAGCAGCCCTTAATTTGATAATGGTTTTCTTTTTTTAGTTTTCAAATATATAGCTCAAAAAAATTCTTAAAATACATGAGTACCCCATAAAATTTATTGCTTACATATACAAAAAGCCCCACATATTTCACTTAGTTTCCACTCTATTCTTTCCCTTCTACATCTTCAGTGAAGTTATTCTGAGCTCCATCATGCTCTTGATAATTTGCATTTCAGTTGCATCATCCAGTTGCATCCTCCTCTGTATTTTTTTTTCACTTTTCTTCATAAAGAAGGTACAAAAAGTCCTTGGCTTGGCAGCCAGGGGTGCACCTGTATTTGTTAGGAGTCCCAGTAGTTGTGGATGTTGTAGCCCAGGCATTCCCCGGCTGGGAATTCTCACTGGCATCATTTGCCCAGGCATTCAGGGCTAGGATAGGTGAGAGTAGCTCACCTGTTGCAAGCACCATTTCCAACTTTGTGCTTGGGAGAGAATTATCAGTGTAGGCTGCATTAAATTTCCTTCATATGGCAGAAGATAATCAGGGCCTTTTCCACCCCATTTGTCACAGCAGCTGCAATCAGCAGTGGTTGGTATCTGCTGGTGCAGCTTCAGGGGTGCACAGATGACTCAAGAATCCCTGCAGATTTTGAAAGCTGTGACAAAAGCTCCTGTGTTTGTTTGAGATCAGCAAAATTCTATTACATATAATCCCTTTGCATTGGTTTTAAATTGCCAGAATTCCTCTCTTCAAAAATATCAACAGTGTTGCCTCTCTAAAAGGCACACAGACAACCAGTGGCTTGTCTGTGTGCAAGTGCCAAGCCAAAATACGCTTTATTATTCTAAGGGAATCTTTCCCAGGTCTACATTCTGGTTTTCCAGTGCACTGGCAAGAAATAGATTTGCTGAGCCCCAAAATAGATCAATGTTTTCAGCAGTGACTATAACTGTTTAAATCCACCATCCCAGAGCTGGAGGACAAGCACAGAAATTTTCTCACCTGCCTCCTCACTGTAAAGTTGGAGAAGTTGGGTTTGTCACAGTGATTGCTGCTTGGCTGGGAGCAGAGACATGTGCCTGAGCTCTAGAGAGTGATGTCATCTCTTTTATCTTCCAAATGCATTTTTCCTCTGTCTTTGAAAAAGAATTGGATGAGAAGTGACTGATTCAATTTTTCTCCACTACTGAGTCTTGCAACCCATATCTGCAACCACAGACTGTGTGTTTGCACTGGGTGCATCAAGGTATTCCACAGCAGCCTCTGTGCTCCTCATGCTATCAGTCATTTTTTAAATGGCTTTGCTAACTGACTAGTTAATGAGTAGATCTGTCTTCCAAAATAGTTTATTATACAAAAGAGCCCAGATAATCAAAGTAGCAATGGGATTTTAAAATCACATCTGGCCTGCTTCTCCAGACAACTTCATTCATTCCAAAATAAAGTCTATGACATGAGTGTAAGAAATGCAAAACACTATTAGGTTTTGGGTTTCATCACCTTTTCATTATCTGCATTATACTCTAAACTGATGCATGATTTATAAAAATGAGTAAAAATGAGTAAAAGACTAAGTCAAAATGGTCTTGGCAGATATGATCAAAAACATTGTCGATCCATTCAAGCATCACTTCCAAGCAACATCAAATATAACTATTCTGTAGCCAAGAAAGGAATTAATTCCATGCTAATCTAAAGAAGTGCTTCAACTCTAACTGTGTCAAGCCTGACAACACAGGTATTATGCCATCCCTTCAGCAGCTGCTGGATAAAGCCTCCAGCTATGGTGCCAAATTCTACACATACTCCTCACAAACATCTCCTGGAAATGTCTGCCAATAGTAAACACAAGATTATAAATGTGGTTTTGAAGTCACCACCCTGGTAATGTTTCCATGTATCCCATGAGGTTGTATACAAGGTTGTATCCCAAGCACGTGGCCTCTGCACAGAATTTAATCCAAAACATTTATATTGGCAGAGTCAATATTTCCAGAGATGTTGGTACTTAACATCCCTGCTTATTCCAGAGGAAATGGCAGAGGGCAGGTGGTCAGCAAAATAGTGATTTATTGCTGGGTTGCTTTTAATATGACAACAAATTAATGTCTTTGCCAGGTCCCCTCCTGCATGCACTACATCCCTGGTGAGCTCTGTAACCTGAGAGGACCCATCCCATCCCCAGCCCTGATGGTTGTCCCTGATGTTGAGTGTCCCCTCTTTACATCTTACAGCAATAAATCGCAAGTTTTCTGCAGAGTCTTACATTTTCTGGATATAGTCTCTCAAAGAGCAACAGAAAAAGAACTCCCCTTACCCAGTATCAGGAATTCTCCCAGTCACCTCCTGAAGGCTACAGAACTCTCTCACACTGTTCTGGCACAGAAGGAAGCAGCAGCACAATGTCTTGCTGAGAGTTGATGGCAGAAGTTGCTTTCCTCTCCTGCTCCTGAATGAGGCACAGGATGGCCCAGTCTGTTCAGTGTTTAAATGCTGTTCACCTTCCTCATTAACCTCAACTTTTAACTTCCTAAAAAGCAGCAGTAAATGTGCTTTAGGAGATGAGTTTGTCCACATGGCACTGTAAAAACTGTAGTGGCTGAAGAAGTCAGAGTCTATCAAATGAAGACTCAGGAGTCACAAGATTTCTGAAGATCAAACTTCAGATTATCTGACAATGGTGTGAATTCAGGGATTACTTTTCTGAGAGCCATCCACATTTACAGTGGTGGGAACTGTTAGTTATGTGATGAAGAGTTAATCACCACAAGCACAGTACCAAACAGAGGAAGCCCCACAGCACCAGGTCCTGGGTACTCCCAGGGACCTCAGCGCACACAGCCCAGCCATGGTTTGGGTGTGGGAGTCTGCAGGAGCTGCTGCCACCAGACAGCCTTGCAGACTGAGCAGGGTTATTGCCTCCAGGTGTTCAGGACTCATTGTGGGATGGGCATTTGGGAAATGGTGTGAAATGTACTGCAGGATGTCTTAAAGGAGTCAGTGGGAATGTGTGAGACTTAGGGGTTTTTAAGGGTGAAGACCAAAGGCAAGAGGAGGGTGAAGGTTGCTTGCAAAGGAACAAGCATTATAAATACGGAGATAAGTGGATAAAAAGAGCCAGTTGCATGTGAACAGGCTGCTGGTCATTATGCTTGTTTGGTCATGTCCTGATTTTCTTGTTAAATTGCATTTCTGATTGCTTGCCTGAGTCAGGGACCATGTTCTGTGTGCATGTGTGTGTGTTTGTGAGCAGCAGCTGGTGTCAAGCCATGCAGCAGAGGGCCTGTGCACCAGAATTTGGAGAAAGTAGAGTGTGTTTCTGTGTTTTTCCCTAGGGAACATCACTGCTGGGAGTGTCCATGTAGGATAAGGGGTGTGGGAGGCAGCTCTGGGGGAGGCTGGATACCAGAGAGACACCAGAGGTCTGGCAGTCAGATCCTGGCATGGCAATAGGTCTGCACAAGCTACAGAGGGACCAGCGTGGCATTTTTATGTGTGTGTGTTTGAGTTGGAGCTGCAGAACTATCCCTGCAATCACATGAATGTCCTGGCCTCCAAAAGATCAGCCAAGAATAAATCCCTGGCAGAGGCAAGGGTCAGACAGAGCACAGAATGGTGCCATGTGTGACCCTGGGACTGCCACCCACCCTGCCCAGCCATCAGCTCAAAGCTCCCCCCTGGGCCAGGCAGAGGAGGCTGCAGGTAGAGCTCCACTGATGGACAGCTGCAGGGGACAGGTGTCCTAGGTTGACTGTATGATGCTTTTATCCCCAATCATCTCATTCTCTTTATGCTGAATAATAAGTTTTGCACCTTTCAGACTTCCTCCAGAGAGTGAAGGGGGCAGAGGAGAAGCTGCAGTTTGTTTTCAGGCACTGCACTCACTCCTCCACATTCCTGCTCCTGACTGTGTTGTCTGCAGATGGACAGACAGCAGGAAAAAGCTCTTTTTTGTTTTTAGTTAGTTTAGCTAGCTGAGGCAAAAAAGTTCCCTGGACTGTGGGTTTTTCCCTTTTCCTTGGACCTCTTGAAACCTGCTCTGGAATGAACACCCAGCAGAGCACCAGCAGCTCCACCTGAGGCCCACCAGGCCAGGCCTGGGCCGTGACATTTCCAGCACTGGAGGGACTGATCAGAGACTGAGTGAGCTGAGCTGCAACCCAGGGACAAGGTTTTCTCAGTTTGCCATCTCTTTTGGAGTAGCAAGGGGTTTTATTGTTTGATATTGTTTAGGGTTTATTGTTTAATAAACAGCTTTTTTTCACTTTTCTCCATGGAGGTATTTTCTCCCGGACCACTTAGGGGGAGGGGCCGATTGAATTTGCTTTCCTACTGGAGTCATTTGGGGGTTCTCTCCCAAATTTGCTCTAAACCAAGACAACAGGGAGCATAGCCACTGCCTGTGCAATTCTTGCTTTCCCAAATCAGAAGGTCCCAAAGCAGAGATGGCCATGCAAGAGCAGCCCAGTTGTGAAAGACACGGGTGGGAGCTCAAGTGCTTTGCTGTAGAGGGATACAATATAAGTAAATAAAGGTAGCGTAGAAAGTAATCTTACCCTCTAAAGAGTTGCAGCTGAGTGAAATATTAAGGATTAGGAGCAGGCCTGATGTTAACAGGCCACACCTGTAGCCAACCAGAAATGTTATAAAAGAGTGGATTGGCTGGCTGAGGGGAACTGGAGTCAGTTGGCTGCTGTGAGGACAAGGAAGAGTCAGTGCCTAGAGGAGCTGCCTACAAGAAACATCAAGGGGGTATGAAACTCTAGCAATGTGGAACCTTTGCAATGTACTGACAATAGAACTCTTGCACTATAATGACAACACTTTGCAGTATTGCACTGCCCAGGGACAGTCTGGGCCCACAGAGCACCCATAGGACAGCCAGATCCTGCCTGTCAGACAGCCTGGTGGAAAGTCTGGCAGTGACACAGCCAGGTGGACCATGCTGTGTCCCAAGGGTGGGGGCTGCAGTGGTTTTCAGCCTCTGTCTCACAGGACAGAGCTCAGCTATGAACCAAGGCTGTCCTTCCATCGCTGGCTGTGGTGGCACATCTGTCTCC
This sequence comes from Setophaga petechia, assembly GCA_024362935.1. Classification (NCBI taxonomy): domain Eukaryota; kingdom Metazoa; phylum Chordata; class Aves; order Passeriformes; family Parulidae; genus Setophaga; species Setophaga petechia. The sequence continues at coordinate 3,300,440 of JANCRA010000020.1, forward strand.
TGATTCAGGGGGGCCAGCACTCCTCACTCCGCAGTTTTCTGGTACAAAACAGGACAGTGGGGACACTGCCCTCAGGCTGCCCTGCTGCTCCTGTGCTATTAGAGCAAAGCCCTGTGCTTGCATTCACTTTTAGCTGGTGCACTGGTGCTGAATTCCCAGTAAAACAGACTCTGATAGGTTCCAGCTGAGATGCAAACAGATGGCAGAAGGCTTTGAGCTCAGCTGATGTGAAGAGCTGTCAGAAGGAACTGGGAAGTGCTTTTCATTTTCAGGGTGGAGGGGCTGGGTGGCTCCAGGAGATGCCACACATCCTTGCCGGAGGCATCACAGCTTCCCACTGGTGCATCTGCAGCTCTGGGCTCCCAGGGAGCCTCCTTGGGAGCTAGCAAGGGGTTATCTTTTAATGTAGGGAAGGTTAGGGGCAGGGGAGTCTCTTTCTTTAGCAATTGGCCTCACTCCAGAGCTGCAATCTGATCCAGGACTCTGTTTCTAGCTCAGGAGTAGAGGAGGATTTTAACTGCCCTGAATTTTGCATTAAATGGAGCATGTTAGAAAATCCTGTAAATATCTGAGAAACCACAAGTTTAGGCATTAAAAAAACATGCTTCCTTAAAACTTACAGATGTAAGAATGTTCACCTTTGAGCTCTCAATTACAAGTGTTCAGGGGACAATAGAGGTGTGCAAGGAAAAGGCAATTTGTAATTGATGTGATTTATTAGGTTGTTTTTCTGCTTTATGAATATCCATAAACCTGCTGCAACTGTTACATGCATTTGTTTATTCAAATACATTTGACTAACAGTGTTCAGAAGCTTTGACAAGGTGGATTGATCATAAGTCATCAAAACCTGAATGGTGCTGCACTAGTAATTTGCTAGGAGAAAAAAATGTTTTAACAAACCTGGAAACCACAGAACTACTGGTAGGTAGTTCAAGCTGCTTTCAATGTTTGCTTTTTGTGGTTTCAAAACTGACTCCCAAAACTCCTGCCAGGATAACAATTGTTCCTATAGACACAGCATGCAAACCTTGAAGTTGGTAAGCGTGTTCCCTCAAACTGAATTAATTTAAAAACTCTGCCACTGTTTGCATACTTTTAATTACATACAAAGAACTGGCAGTGCAAGTAACAGAAAACTTAAAAAAATGCAAAGAGAAAAGTCATGCCTTAAAAATTAAGCTCCTCGTTCAAGCCCCAGTAGACAACATCAGAGCTGGCCCTGAAGAATAAAGAGCAGAAAAAGGAAAACCAGAAAACAGCTCTCATTTTCCCCAACTTCCCAGCTTGCATCCAGTGAACATTCTTTGCTTTGCTCTCACTTTGTGCAGACCACTACTGTGATAGTGAAGGCATTTTCTTTGCCTGGAAAATGTGAATATTCCCTCTGAAGAGCATGGCAGGAGGAAATACTGTGGGGAAGAGAGGTTTCTCTGAAACTAACCATAATGGATTCCTTTTCATTCCTGCACTAAGGGACTTGCTTCAGAGCACAAGAGTAGTCTGGCTCCTTCAGAGATAATGTTCCCTGTATCAAATGGAGACTGAAAGGGGAAATATTTTTTCCTTGGGGCACCTGTCTCTGGTCCTCAAGGGCTCTGCATTGTATAGGGCCAAGGCAGGTGAAGGATTTGTGGTCTAAGAGCTAAAGCAGGAGGAAAGAGAGACAGGACCCCTGGATTACAGACTTTGCTCTGATACAGAGGTAAACAGTCACATTCAAATAAAAACTTCCCCTTTGAATTATTTTTCCATTCCCTACCAATCCCAGCTTATCTCCCCATAATGGTCTTCACTTCCAAAATCAATTTATAACTGATCAGACAGCTAAAATAGCTTCTTACAGTAGGTGTCTCCAGTCAATGACTGATTTGCATTAAGAAAGATATGACAGCCAAGTGTGAAGAGAAAAGAATGATAGTTTAATTTTAGAAAAATTCCACATTCATCTGAGAAATGATTACTAAGCACTGTGTATATTCATACATAAATTACTTCTAAAAATGTGAAAAAATATATTAAAATGCTAAATATTTTCTTGCAGTGGGAGCAGGAAGGCCCCAGATCAGATGCTGCAGCCTGTTTTGCAGGAGGGGAGGGAAGGGAAGCACTCACATCCAGTGGCCCTGATTGTGGCACTGAGCAAGGACAAGGGGAGCAACTCGGAGGGATGGGAGCAGAGGGATGCAGGAGCAGAGAGAGGCTGGGAGAGAGGGGTCAAAGCACCTTCCAGCCTCTCTGGGGAAGGATGAGGAGCCTCTTGCCCTGTATGAGCCCTGGGACACCTTTCCTGCCAGTCCTGGGGACAGCAGGGACATATAATCAATTATGGGAGCAAAAATGAGGTTCCCACCCAGGGAGTGCCAGCCCACCCCAGCTCCAGCCCCTACAGAGCCAAAAGCAGCTCTAAGGAGATGACACAGTCACAGGGGGACGTGCCAGGAGCCAGGTGCCAGTTCCCAAAATAAGCCCTGCAGCTTGTCAACAGAGCTCTGTCATCTCTATCCAGAAAAAGACTAATAGTGGGCTGACGCCTGGCGCTGACAAATTACCAGGTTGCTGGGACTGGGATTTGGATTGGCTGCTGAGGTTTGTGTTGATTTTTGAAGTGTATCTTTATTTCACCAGGAAAAGCTTTTTTTCTTTGTCTGCCCGTGGTCCAAGCTGGCAAAAAGCAGCCTAGGATGTCCCACAGAGGAAGCCCAGACCCTGCCAGGGCTCTCAGAGGCAGCAGAGAGCAGCAGGATAAATTGTGAGCTCAGAGCCTGCAAGGGAAGGGAGGGAAAGAGTCGAGAGGCAAGAAAGGTGCATGAGGAGGCAGAAAGACAAGGAGAAGGTCAATGCAAGACCATTAGAGCATCCATTATGTTTTTTTACTAGATGTGTCTCATTTTTCAGTGTCAAGAAGAGAATGTGTATGCAGAGTTTGTCCCACGCTAACACACCCTGAGAGAACAGACATCAGTCACTGGCTGTGTCACGTTTTTATTAGCTAAGTTTCACAGAATCATCCCTCCAAGTAGGGAATAACTCCATGCATCACAGCTCAGGTTTGACAGGAACATTAAAGGCAATATGTACTCTGATATATCAATCCAAATTTGTAGGCAGCAGAGGCCAGACTTGATGTAAAAAAAATTAAGATTATTTCTTATTAAAAAGTTACATTTGTGGCCCTCTAATGAAGATCTATCTTACATAAAGGTCTGTTTTGAACAACCAAAGTTGTGTTATCTGACATTTTAATTAGTTCCATTTCATTGCCTTGGATTCACCCAGTCTTCTTGCATTATAAGTCCTAGAGCATTTGACACTCTAATGTATAAGATAATCTTAGAAAGACAGCAAACTTTTATTAATGTTGACTTGGTTTCTACACACTGGAGCTCTTTTATTTGACATATCTGCTCTGCACATCACTTAACTTCCCTGAAATGTAACAGGAAACTCTTTCCTGGCTTCATTCAGAAGAAAATTACTGTATAAGCAAATCACATGGAGGACCAGACCTTTTAGGGGTTTTTGCTCTTAGGAGACAACACAGAACAGGAACTTCTCTTCCCAGAAGTGCATAGATATGAGTGCCAGCAGAATGGCTCCAAGTTCCCTCACACAGCACTCTCAATGCTTTTCCTACCAGAGGCAGGAATAAGTAATTCTTTCATAGATGGACTGGTGCAAAGGCTGAAAGGCAACAGGAATCTCCTCAGCAGACTGGAGAGCTCAGCTCATTGAGAGCAGCATGACTCCATCATCCCAGTACAACTGAGAACACTTTTTTGTGTTCTTTTGCACATATAGCACTGTGTAAGGGACTTCTAGCCCTTAAAAAAGTTACACCACTGTAGCATGACACTGAACAATTTCAGTCCTTTCAAAAGCACTTTGAAACTATGCAGAACTCAAGTGTTTCCCACCCAAGGGACTAAACAGTAAGTTGCTTTATTTTGCATAATTTCATCTCAAAATTTTAAACAGATTTGTCTAAAACAGGCAAATATCAGTATTAAGCAATGTGTTTTAGACAACAATTTCACACACTCACAGAGCAGTCAAAATACTATATAACAGAATGATTCTGTGGTAAAAGGATTATGCTGGCTTACACCAAAAGCTCTATGTCTAATTTAAGACTGAGGCATTCTGAGCAATAAATTTTTAAAAATCATGGGAAATTAAATTTTTTTTTAGTGCCAAAGGTTTCCAGATGAGTTTGAGTCAACTGACTGAAACTGGAATTGAAAAGCACCATTCCCCATCCAGCAATGGCTCCAGTTTTCCATGGTTCAGGGCAGAGCCAGATTCCAGGAATTCGGCTCTCCAGATTCACATTTGCTAAATCTCTGTTGCTAGACACAATGTATGGATTTTCACCCAGGACTTCTCTGCAACAGAACATCCTCACTGCCTTTCTTTCTGTTGATCAATTATTGCTGACATTACATTCCAGTGCTTCTGAAAACAGCTCAGCTGGCTGAAACCTAACAGGAGACACGTGCCAGAAAATATCTCAAAGATTTTTTTTTTTTCCTTTCTGGATGAAGCTAACAAAAAACCACTTTTCCTTTCTTCCCCAAGTAGAAGCCTCTCAATTGACCATGTGGAAAGGAAGTTAAATTGTGCTTTTTCTTTTAAGATGGTTTGCTCTTTTTTCAGGGCTTCAGGAGGAGTAGTTTGTTCTGGGCCCCTGGCTAACACAGTTTCTTAAGGCACTTAAAATATGTTTCTATTTACTTGAAACTTACACTTCTATTTCATGTCTGTGTGGCTTAATGTATTTCAGCTTCTCTAAAGGCTCTGATTCAAACCCTGCATTTCTTTGTCTCTCTGAAGGGCTCAGAGAGGCTTCTGTTCCATGCATTCCAACATCTGCCCTAATGATCTGGGTGATTTAATTTTTGTTCTTCATCTGAGAGCACAGAAACAAGGCAAGACCAGCTCAGGCCTAAACCCCACCAAAGAATCCCTGAAGGTTTGCACAGGACACTGTCATGGTTTGACACTGGCACAATGCCAATGCCCCCATGAGAACGTCCTCTCCCTGGTGTCTGCTGTGAGGTGGAACCCAGAATAAGCAAAGCAGGCTCTTACTTAGGGGAAAGAAAAGAAAACTTTATTAACTAAACTACAAGAACTAAACTACAAAGAAAGAAAAATAAACACAAGGAAAATGAAAAACTGCACAGAAACACTCCCCCTCCTCCTCCCACCAAATTCCCAATACATTTACATTTCCCAAAATTATCAACCCTTGGTCAGGCAACCACCCTTTGGATAATCAAATCTTCAGCTCATCAAGAGTAGATGGAGTCCTTCCTTGTGCCATGTCATGCACATGCTTGTCACATGTAGCACCACCTGGAGAGATCCTCTGCCATTTGCGACATCTTCCTTCCATGCCCGGTGCTCTCACCACTGGCATGGGCAGGGCCGCTCGAGGCTGGTCTTTTTAAGGATGCCTCGTCCTGTTCCAAGCAGAGCGCAGTCTCATCTCTGGGACCTTTGTCACCCCCATTTCTTTTACACCCCCTGGGGCTGAGGGGTCTCAACACCGAACTCTCTTGGCTCTGAACCATTGCCTCCCCCTGGATGCAGTCTCTGTATCACAAGGAAACAGTCCAAGGCTATACAAAAAAAGAGTCCAGCAAAAATGCCACTCCATCTTCTCCATTCCTCCAACATCTCTCTCTCACTTGCCAGACTCCCCACTGGCCCATTTCCTCCTTCACCCTCTACTCTTATCTCTCTTCTAGGAAGGGTTAATGTTCTGTAAAGTTTTCATTGTCCACAAAGGCTTAAAAGCTCTCACAAGCAGCTGGACTCCTCGCCGCACCACCCCCCCCTTCTGCCGCAACAGCACAATGATATCACATACAAAGATAACAGTCCCAGTCCCAGGCACGGCTCTCTCTCTGGGGGGGGGGGCGGTCCGATGGCTCCTGGGGTCTCTCTCTCTCTCCCCCACCCTTCCATCCTTCTGGGTCAGGCCTACCTCTCCAGGCCACGTGGCTTTTCCCTCTCCCGCCCAGCTAGCAGCTGGGCCGGAGTAGAGAAGCAACTCTTGCCCCCGGAAATTCAAAGAGGGCTCTGAGGGGCGAGAGCCCTGCTTTTAACCCCTGTGTGGGTGGTCTCAGAGGTGGATCCAATGCTCCAGTGGCCAAACCAGGTGCCAATATTAAAATCCGAATACCTGTTGGTGACCACAGCATATCCCAGATGTCCTAGTTCCAGTTAAACCACCACAGGCACACACACTGGAGAACTGGCTGCAGCTTCAGGGAGGACATCTCCACCATCTTTAAAGGGTAGTTCTGTGAGGACATTAAAATATGACACATTTCTTGCTCTACTCTATTTCTTGGTATCTGGAGACAAACAAAACAAAATATAAACCTGACATTGCAGTGCCAAGTCCCCTGCCATGGTGTGGTCCCTGCTTTGGAAGCCTCCTCCTCTCCTCCCTGGCTCTGCTCTCTCACAATCAGTGCAGAGGCTGAAAATCCAGCCGTGAGCACCCCCACAATCACCTTAAATGACTGTCTGGCACACTCAAACAAACTTTTCCTTTCCAGGCGCATCTGAGCAGAGCCCTGGACTTTTCCTTTGCAAGGTGACATTCTGTTATTAATATGTGACTCTGGGAGCCAAAACCCTGCAGGGCCCCACCATGACCATGAAAGGCACCTGGCTGCATGAAAGTAGCACTGCTCTTCCATTTACCCAGCTAAAACCCAAATATTTACTCCCAAATTGAGCTGATTGCAGCTTGTCTATACCAGCTGGTTATCCCATTGAGCAAAGAAAAGAGGGAAATGGATTTCTTCCTGTTTTCCTTGCTGGTCAAAAGATAAAAAGCAATATAGTTGTGTTAGTCCCTAGGTATTGTCTGATTAATATCCTGCTAGCCTGCTGGCAAATTGCCAGGATCACTTCTCCTTAAATGAAAGACTGTTCCATGAGCTTAAATGGATTTTATTAGCATAACACTAATAATTCAGTACTTAAAACCCAGAGAAAATATTATAAATAAATATAAACATGCAGTGCCTACTAAAGTTCCTTCCTGCTTCCTTTCCACGTGGGCAAAGAACTGCAGATATTTCACCACTACAGTCAGCTCAGAAGGGTCTAACTTTTACAGGAAAGGGACTAGGGAGCCAAAAGGAGAGCAGCCCTAAGAGTTCCTTTTTCCCAGCAGCACCTAGCAACTTGTCCCTACTGGTTTTTAATGGTGTTGATCAGGTAAGATGTAACACAGAGAAGTTTTCTTCCCCTACCTTCAGGTTTCTTGGCCACAACTTGGACTCTTTCCCTCTCCTGACTCTCCCAGCATGTTTCCAGTTAATGATCATTCTGAATTCTCCAGCTTCTCATTTCCTTTACTCTTCTTTGTAGCAGAGGTTTGTAGCCAAGCTGAGTTTAGAAACCACTGGCACAAGGCTGGAGTCAGCAGCCCATAAGGTACCTGGGATTGCTGCATTTATTCAGTGTTATTCATGTAATAATAGGAAATGCAGCTATGGCAAGCCTATCTTCTGCCTACTGTCTGCACCAGCCACTCCTGTCAACAGGGATTTCAGAGGAGATAACTCCTCCCTGTCACCTCCAGCAATGGTTGCTTCCCAAATAGTGCTCCCTGAGGGACTGACATGCCATCGAAGAAGATAAATGTTCTGAGGACATTCACTAAAAATACCGTGTGTTAATCCCCCAATTAAAAGCCTCTGGAGGAGAATAATGAGTGATCTGTTAGCAGTTCTGTAGGTTTTCAGTTGTCTGATATCCCACATCTGGGAGCTACTGCCCTCGGGTAGCAGCTAATTGGCCCCAGTTACCACAGAGCCTGCAGTCCTTAATGCATGTATCATCACTGCTGTTCAGTAAAGCAAAAAAAGGACTGATTTCAACTCGACAGACTTGAAGCTGCATTTCAGAGAAGGCAGGGAACTGACATTACAGTATTATACTCCACATATAAATCACAGGATGAGGGAAAATCCAGGTCCTGACAAGCACTTTCTACCCAAGAGAGAAACTGGCTACAGAAGATGTTTCTTTGGGTCAAATATATTTATTTACGAGGACTGCAAAAGTGCTGCTTCCCTGTCAAAATCAAACAACCAGCATGTTCTTCACCTAGCCCCTCTTGGCCAATTCTGTAACCAAAAAAAAGCTGTTGCAAGGCCTTTTCTTGAGCAGAGATCCAGTAATTGCTGTCTCCTTGGTTTTGTGTTACTTTCTGCCTCTGTCTCTGCAGAAGTCCTTCTGCTCCTTTGGCAGGCACACAAAGATCATTACCTCTCCCTCCAGGCCTTGCTCTTTTATTCCCATAGGCCTGTGTAATTCAGCCTTTATGGGATCTTTAGAACTTGCTCCTGTGGTTTTGGAGACTTGGTACCACCAGAGAGCCCTGTTATTTGTAAGGCTTATCTCTGAGCCCACTCACCACCCCCTGCAATGCACCCAGGCTGTACCAGTGCTGAGATACCTCAAAAAATTTTTTTAGTTTTTTTTAAGTCTCCATCCGCATTGATTTCAACAGGAGCTGGATGCCTAATCTGCTTATACACTTTTGAAAATCCTATTAAGTGCCTCTTTACTGCTCTAGGTTCCTAAATATACTTTTCTTAATTTGGCTCCAAGTGATTTGCATCCGTCATCAAGATTTTTGAGAGCGTGGCTCGAGGGGAGAGGCCTCCCAGTCACAGCCCCTCCGTGCAGTCTGTCACTTGCTCAGATACCTACACTGGGAGCTGAGCTCGTGTGAGCATGCTGTGGCAGTGAGAAACATGTGAAATATTAAACTGTGAACACTCTTGCTGAAATAAACACGGGCAGGAGACTTTTCTCCTTTTTAATGCCTTTATTAAAAGTGATCAGCTCGGGTGGGGAGAACTGACAAGTTGCACTCACTCCACCACTGCTCCCACGAATGGCATGGAGGAGGAGAAAGAATGCAGCTTTGTCCACTGGCCTGTTGGCAGAGCTGAGGGTTCCATCCTCACAAAAGCATCAGGAGAGTCCCTTGATTTTTGGTTCAACATTTGAGGTCCCCTGTCTAGCTGGCATCTTTTAGATTAGGTGAAGGGTGAAAAAGGGTCTTGGTGGCTACTAGATTCCTCACATCTAGACATTGCTTTGATTCATCAGTTTTGTGTTGGCTCATTGTTTTAGGGGTTTTTGGCAAGATTTGCTGAGGGGTCCCTCCCGTTGCATGCTGGCTCTGATGTCATTTGTGTGCCAACTCGATGTCCCCTCCTCTTCACCCCTCTTCACCGTCTGGGTGCCACTCAGAAAAAGGGGGAATTCTTAACCATCAACAACAGGTAGTTAATGAAAACAACAACAGTTAGAACTCCACCCTGGCAGCAACTGGTCCAACCTGTGAACTCTGCAACCTTTAAAAAAATTGGGCAGCTTTTCTACTTACAACCCTTGCTGCTGCTGCTGCTGCATCGTTGTGTCTCCTGTGCTGAGCACACATCCCTTCCCACCACAGCCCTCACCACGGGCTTGTCACAGCCTCACCTCCCTTCCCACCACTGCCTTAGCCACAAACAGGGTCTTGCAGCAGGTCCCAGCTGCAGGTGGAGACACAGGTCCTTGGTGAAAGTGAGGAAATGCATTTTGGGATCAGGACAGCATCAGTGCCTCACCTGGCAGTCCTGGAGAACTGAATGCCTGTGGCTCAGAAATGCCTTTGCTCAGCTGTTTTTATCTTCCTTGATTTGCACTTCCTAAAAGGAAGTCACAGGCAAGAAAAACTGTGAGGATATAGATCAGAGAGGCTGGAAAGAGCAGTTTGTGCTAAGCACTTCTCAGTTTGAAGAAAGAGCACTGAAAATGTGTCTGTGCCTTTAGAACCACCATGGGACGCAGAAGCTGCTTCTTGCACTCACTGGACATTGAAGTGGGGCCAAGGAAGGAAACTGGCCATGGCCAGGCTGGTCCCCTCCCATGGATAGCTTGGGAAAGATGGGCCCTGCTGGCATCCTCAGCTGCTCTGCAAGTCTCACCAGAAAGGAGAAAAAAGGAAATTAGCACCTTGAGAATTACAGTTTAAGCAGTCCTCAGAGCACCTTTAGCTGTTCTGAAGATGAAAAGAAACTTTGAAAGGGGGATTAAGGTTTTGATACAGGAGAACAATGATTTTAAAAGAGCAATGAAAAATGGGAACATATTTCAAGATCTAAGCATACATTCAGAGGAATCTAGAAAAGTGCAAATATGGAAATGTTCTGAATCCGATCAGATCTTTCTCCTCTTACAGGCCCTATGCTGCTGCACAAAACTCCTTGATAAACCAGAAAGTAAAAGTCCACTTGGCCTTTGCTACTGATTTCTCCCATAATTGTTTCCTATGAATCACAGCATGCTGGATTGAAAGATAATGTGTGTATTCTATTTTCCATCTGTCAGAGGTGGGTCAGTTATCCTCTGTTCATTGGGCAGTTTTTTCTTAATCTCTCCCACAGCCAATCCTCCCTCCAGGAGATCTCTGCTGTCCATGGCCACTGAGTGTCCCTGCAGGGCTGATCCAATTCCAGCATCCCATGGGGAGATGCTCCGCCCAGGGCAGGAGCCAAGCATTCCTACCTGGATCCAAGCTGAGCCTGGCACAGCACAGCAGCCTTTGCCCCCTGCATTGCCAGAGGAGCAGCTTTCTGCTGCCCTGCATTGCCAGAGGGAGCCCAGGCCCATCTGCAGCAGCCCTGGAGCTGCAGAGGAAAACTCCCCCCTTGTGCAGGATCCCTGCTCCAGCAGAACCACAGCTGGCACTGCAGGAGGGCTGAGCCCCCATGGGATGGGGCTGTGCCACCACCCTGACACACAGGGGGTCAGGCTGTATTCTGACTCTGTCTGTGGGGTTTTGGTTTTTTTGTTGTTTGAACTATTACATTTGTATTTTTATTTTTTCCTAGTAAAGAACTGTTATTCCCACTCCCGTATCTTTGCCTGAGAGCTCCTTAATTTGAAAATTACAATAATTTGGAGGCAGGGGGTTTACATTTTCCAGTTCAGGGGAGGCTTCTGCCTTCCTCAGCAGACACCTGTCTTTCCAAGACACACAGGCAGCAGCTGAAGTGCACCAGCACTCGCAGCAGCCCCGTTAAGGACCCAGCAGTGCAGGATCCAGCCTGGGAGCTTCAGTCAGCAACTTCTGAGCTCTTGGGTCTTTCCTTGCAAAGTGTCAACTTGGGCAGGCCTTACAGCACATCTGTCCTCCAGCCCCTTGTCTGCAATGCTGCAATAATAATAACAATGGATCCTATGCAATCCTTATGGATTGTTTAGCTACCATTTGCAGTGGATGGTCACAGCTGTACTGAGGACAAATCACCTTTTTGCAAAGAGTGAATTAAATGTCCATGCAAAAAATCTAACCAGTTATAACTTGTTGATACACACTGAACAGGCAAACAGTCCAAATCCAGAAATAAAAAAAATTAAAAGAACAAAAAATAATATTTGCTCATCCTGCCATTGCAACTGTGAAATGAGCAGAGAGAGGAAGAAAAAGTTACCCTTGTACTTGGTGGGAAGTGACAAGAATATTCTTGCCCTTGGATCTGCCAAGCTTTCAAGGAAGATCCCAGAGCTGGACATCCTCAAGGAGCAAATGTTAACTAACAAAGAGAGAGTTGGACAGGCTCTCTTTCTTGGGAGAGGAGCGGGGCTTCCCTCAATGCCACTTCACATGAGACCTAGAGCCAGCGGCCAGAGCATAACCTAATTAGGCCAGAAAGGGTGATTAGCTGTTTATTTTGAGGATGTTCAAACCATGCACTCACATTATACACTGCCCTGGGAGAAAAAGGATGCTGTTTATAGTTCCAGGCCTACGGGATCAGCAAAGTTTATTTTCCCCTACAAACGAAGGCCTGTTCTACTTACATTCTTTCAACTCAGATTGGATCTGTTTATTTTCACTCATCTGCAGGAAATGGGAATATTTCAGTCTATTATTTTGAGTCCAGGGAAGCAGTTTGTATTGCTTAACCATGGGCAAAGGCAAATTAGTCACAGCCTTCACATTCTACCTCAAAATGTTTGTTTAATAGTAGTACCATTAGTGGGAAAAGGATTTACAAAACCCCATAGTGCAAATTCTGCTTCTTGAACCTTTTCTGGAAGGCATGAGAAATTTTGTTAAACCCCCCAGATGACTGGTACTCCACTGTGGAATATGGAGATGATCAAGTTGTCCCTCTTCCCAGCAGGCACTCCATGTATTGATGCTGAGCTGAGGGGTTTTAATGCAATATTTTCAAAGAAGCTCACTGCTTCTTTATTGAATTTAGCTCCTGATTGTCTTGAAGCAGAGTATTGAGAAAGGAAAATGCTGGTGAGAGAAAAGGGAGGTGCAATGATGGTCCACACATGTGGCTTCTGGTCAGAGCAGTGGCAACAGGACAAAAATGTCTTCATAATATATAAAGCACACCCAGCCAAAAGCTACAATGGGATCTGTCTTCAGTGTTTCCAAATATTTGTTTGAGTTGGCTTCATATTTAGTTATAAAACAATCCCTGTTTGTTAGAGTATATTAACAGGATTTGTTTGCGTGCTTTGATCTTCTATTTTTAATCATCTCTCATGTCCATGAAGCCTTTGGTAAGATTCTCTATTGATAAAAGTGCTCAAATTATAGCAAATGGACTGTGAGGTGCCAATATATTTTAGAGAGGGTTTTAATTCCTTTGAAGTTAAGCTTTTTGACGGTCAATTAAATTATTTTAATTGTATCATACTTATTTTAAACTTAAATCAAGATTATTTTTCAACTGCTGTAATTTAAAAACTCTGCAGAAGCCAGGCAACTGCAAGTGCTGTGAATGTAAATTTTATCTGTTGCCTGCATTCAGCAGAAGAAACAATCAAAAATGCACCAAATACTGTGATGAAAACAGAAATTACTGGCAACCAATTATGAAGATATGGAGCAGCAGAAGGTACAGTGTGTTACATACATTATGGGGCTGCCAGAATAGGCTACTTAGGGATGTACAATAATAATTTAGATTGTTGATCATAATAATCTCATGCTGGCCATAACTGTCTGGCTGTTACTTTATGCTTCCCCAGCCTGTTTGCTGAATCTGTTTGCTGATTTCTGCACTTGTTTATAGTTTGCAAATTGTTTGAGGCAAAGTGAATTTTGCTGTTTGTTTGTTTTGCTGGCTCTCGAGGAGGGAACGGGAACCTCCGTGATCTCCTTCGCTGAAAATAATTTAAAAATCCCTGACGGATGCTATGTAAAAATTCTTCTCTAGGAAAAACAAACTCAGCTGAACTCTAGGTAAATTAACTGATATCCCTCATGATCCACCAATTTTCATGATGGATTATGGGGAAGCTTTCTGAAGTTCAGAAATGGCATTGTGTTCCTCCCTCCTCCTCCTCCTCTTCCTCGTGGCAGGGTCCTGCCAGAGGTGGAGCAGAACTTCCCCACTGCACTGACACAATCCTCCAGTTCACTGGGTTAAGGCAGCCTAGAAAGATCCCTTTTCAGAGTAATGAGAGTTAGATGCTTCCCAAGAAAGCTAGAGAGCCTCCATGGGTTTTTAAGATGAGCCAGTGCATGAGAAGTCACAAAGTGCCAGTAGCCTTTACCTGGGTGCTTTTTTCCCTTTTCTTGCTCTGAGACATCCAACTTCCTGGGAGCAGGTTTCTCATGCACTCCCCTGAAAAAAAAAAATTCATGTTTTTCTTGCTATTTTCTTCCAAATAGTTTCCTTTTTGTCCTGTTCTTGTAAAAAAAAAAAAAAAAAAAGAATTAAATTATATCCGTTCCATTTTCAAATATTCCCTGTGAGTGCCAGGACAACGAACCATACCAAGGCAGAATCAATTGATTTGCAGGGTTTTCATACACCCTTCTTGTGGAGTTTTGCTTGTTCCTTCTATATGATCAAGAAGTCCAACACAGACAGTAATTTAACCAGAAGCTTGGTGTCAGCTCTTCTGAGGTAGGAATATTTCAATATTTCAGATATTTCTATTGTTCATAAGAAAAAAGTAGTTAAAATCTGATTTGCTAGTTAATTCTCCTGCAATACATGACTGACAAGCATTCATAATATTTACTTACGATTATTAAGTCATTTCTAGCCTTGTTAAAAATTTTCGACATTTCTGTGGAATTTACTTGTAGGTTTTCTGAGGCATTTTGACAAAATCCATTGGAGTATAGCTGCTTTCTCCCAATACACATAGGAATTTATTCTAAATTGGATAACAAAGCTGCTTGGGTTGGAAAACAAATTAATCCACCCAGTCATATATGAAATGCCCAGAAGAAACAGAAGAATAACAGCTTTTCTACATTTTACTTCTGTGAAGAGAGAATGAAACATTCTCGTCTCCGGGGATCTTTGAGTCCCTGCTCCCATCCTTCAAGTTTTATCTTCCCTCCCCAGATTCAGAATTGAAGGAGCAAAATTAAATGGTTTAATGAGAAGAGGTGATGGTGGCAAGAGGGGATACTGTCAATCAAGGAACAAATCCATGGCCACATGAACATCCAGGATTAAATGCTCAGTGCAACCAGACAGGCAGTCCAGGGGCTGCTGGGGGAGAGCAGAAGTGGGATCTGAAGGTCTGATAATCAATGACAAGGTGATCAATGCAGTGCTGGGGGTCTCTGCTGCTGTTCATCTCAGGCAAAAACAGAAGCTTAAATGCAGGTGTTTCTCTCCAGTGACTTGGACCTCTTGCTCACATGAAAGCATCCACACTTAGTGAAACGAATCCCACCCTCTGCTAAGGCTGCTTGCATTCCCTGAATTGCTCAGGAGGGAACACTCTTCCCTTTCTGCTGCACTTGCAGCTGCCCAAGAGGAGCCTGGGTGCTCAAACTTTGTTTGGAAAGAGCAGTGCCCCTGATGGGGAGTGCTGGGTAAGTGCTTGCCAGGATTAAAGGAGGGAGAAATTGCCTGTGTCCAAGTAAAGAGTTTCTAGCAGAGTCCAACAGAGACACAAAGGCATCAGAAATTCACCTCAGAGGAAATCCTGGGCTGTATTTTCTCTGAAAAAAACCCTAAGCTTTACATCACAGATGTGCCTGACAAAGGAATCTGACTGGCAAAGTTCATCCACGTCTGCTGTCTTTTAAGAAAGGGGTAAAAGTATATTTGATGCAGCGTTCAGTTATTTGCTCTTTGGAAATCCAGTTCCCAGGGAGTTTTTCTCTCATTCTGCTTTATTGGTTTTCACTGTCTCACAAGATCTGTGCAGTTCAGCTCCATGGTAACTCAGGAACTTCCTCAGTCACTTACATATTGATGTATACGAGGAAGCACAGTGCTAATACACTGCTTGAGCATCTCTAAGGTATATTTAAAATATCTAAGGGGTGTGGCAGAGTAGGACTTATAGAAGATACAAAACAGCGCTGCCTTGCTTTAAGTGGTAGTGATTGTCTCTTGGGAAGTTCTACCAAGTCACTCCAGGCTTTGCAACAGCTAGTCATGCTAAACCCCTGTCCACACTGTTAAGCAACATTTGTTCTCCCTGTCCTCCAGAGACTACAATAAAAAATACGAGGTGATTAAAAAGGGGAAGCAGAACAGAGGAAAAAGTACTTGCCCTGCAGTAATTAGCCTTGTCAAAGCTTACTAGACAGGTGCTACTGATTTAACAGCCAGGATATGAGCCCTGTAATCCTCATTCTCTGCTGACCCACAGCCCACCACCACTCTGCTCAGCCTGCCAGCCCTGGGGTTTTTTTACAAAGAACAGAAATGCTAGAGAGGCTGGTGCCTGTCCACGTTCTGCTTTGACACGTGCATGCATAATCAGAAAGCACTTCAGGCATTAGGAAGCAGAAAAGCCAAAACAATTCCCACACGGAACTGAAATCAGATCCCTGCTTCCTAAGCTTTCATCCTGGTGCCCAGTCACCAGCTGGCTGCTCCTGAACATGACACAGGTGCAGTTACTTTGAATATCTGTGTGTTGATTTTTACTAATTATGATGGAGTTCAGACAACAAAATGTTTGGTGCAAACTGCAGTTCTGGAGGTGCTGTGGGGATTCATTGGTTAATGCCACAAGGACCTGGTGTAGAGCATGTAAAGCTTTAGCAGTTTTCTGCACCTTCTCACTGCTGTTAGCTTTGAATATCCTTGGGACTAACTTTTTTAGTGCTTCATAGAAAATTACTCAAAAAGTAGGAATGACTACCAGAAGGGGGAAAAAAATTCCCACATATTTTAGGAGAGAAATAAAGCTGCATGTTACCCTTTAAACCTTGCGCTGAGAACAGGAGAAGGATCACCTTCTACTATTTCAGTGGCAATGAGGGACCTGCAATGAGATATTTGTGCAAACAGAAGGGCATGTCCTGAGATCCTTTGGAATGGTTCATTTTTCGAGGAACTGTTCTACGTTGAAAAGCCCACCTTTGAAAATTGGCAATAAGTAACCAAGGATGTCAAACAAAAGACCATTGCAGCTGGCTACATTGTTGAATATATCAGAGTAACCACAGGATCCCCACACCCTCCACCAGCAGCAGGCAAGCACCACTCTCTGCCTTCAGATCTGGAGATGGAGATGTTCCCTGGGGAGTTCCACAGAGCTCCCAGCTGGTCCACATCACCCTCCTGCTCTGGAAGTGTTTCCTTCTGGAAGAAAACGACATCAGGGTCATTCAGGGTGAGCTTCAGTTGGTGGAATGCAACTTTCTGCATGGTGTGTGTTTATCTGTAATCCCACTGCTAATTTCTGAAGCTGAAACGAAGCCAAATGCAGAAAAAATGAAAATGGTTGGGTTTCTGTCCACATTATAAAGTCTGTATGGACAATTAGCACGAAGCTCTTTATTCTAACTGATACTACTATTGTTATTATATTTTTCATTTTGAAGTGACAAATGGTAAGAAAAGAAGTAGGAGTTCATAATTAGTTTGATTAAAAGAGGGGAAACTCACCCAAGTATATAAAACATATTTATGTATAACTACAAAAAATACATTTACATGGTCAGATTCCTGATCCAGCCTGTGCATATAAAAATGGTGAAAGAAAGCCCACTTCACTTCTGGAGACATCTGCTGTCTGCTGCTAAATAGGGAACTAACTTCTAATTAGATAGATCTTACAGAAAATGTTTGGCAATACTTGAAGCATCCTGCATGCTGCATCTTGTTTGAGCTACCTGACTCATCAGCATTTTGCTTTTGCAGTTAAGTTTAGCCACACGATGCCAATGCAAAAATAAAGAGTCATCTGACCTGTAAGTAAATAATAACACAGTCACAGGAGCTACCTCTTATTTGAGGTTTCAGAACAATTTTGGTCTTAAAGTTCATTTCATTCGAATGCTTCAGCACATTCCTCTCTGCACTGCTCTGTGGTTAGATCCCAATCAGAGGAAAATATTTGGAAGTTGCAGGTTCTAGGAGGAGCTGCTCTTTCAGAACACAGAAACAGCAATTTGTGACTTTCCATACTAAAAGTTTGGTGCATTCATAATTCAAAATAGGCAAAAATTGAACAGAAGATTTCTCACTGGTCATCTTGACAATGAAGATATGGAATATTTTTTGCCAAGAACCTGAGGGACAAATAGGTATAAAAGTGATCTCACCCAGTATAACCCCATGAGAAGTTTAGTAAAAGGGTAAAAGTACATCACCTGTCCTGTTTCTAATTCTATCCTACTTTGATTGCTAGAGATACATGATATTTTATATATGTCTGGGGGATTATATTAATCAAATTTCCATAAAAGTCCCCTAGCTCTGCCCTTGTATCTCTCTAATGGAAAGTGAAGGCCTCAGCCTCCAAAGATCATCCTGAAATTCACTTCTAGCCTATCTCTTTTTATGAATATTCTTGGCAGATGCTGGCAATGAATACACTCAAGCAGTCATTTAAATTCTGCTACTTTCTCAGGAAGGGAATCCTTTACAAATTATATTTGGTAGCATCTACTAATTCATTCATTCTCTTTCAAATGCCAGCTATAGACTGATCCTGTATGAATGTTCATGTAAAACTTCCCCTTTAAACATTGAGACTCTAAGACTCAGCAGTGAAAATACTTGAATTGCTGATTTTGTTTTCTAAAAAAAAAATTATCCTGCAAACAGCACATTCCTATGCAATGTTTCCACCTTGATTAAATTACACACTTCCCACTGGAAAAAAAAAATCCATTTTCCACTCTCTATTTATGGAAGCATCAGTCCACCTTCCTGAGGTTTCTCTGCAGCTCAGACAGGGGAAGTTTGCACTTTGCACCAATCAGCTGTTTACTGCCTTAAAAAATTGGGCTTCTATAGGATGAGTCACCAGGCACTGGAGATTCAAAGATCAGTTCCTGGGTCCCAACTAAGGGAACACTTAACTGTGCCTAATTTAGTTGCTAAAGTATATTTCAATCCTTCTCCAGGTTGGAGTTCTCAGTTTAGACCACAACTTAACATTCAATGGACAGCAGGTTTGGGTAGAAATGCCATTGTGCAAAAATCAAAGGCACACTCTGGAGTGACATTTCATGTGACAGCTAATTAGGAACTTCAGCTGATAGATGATGGACGTGGGGTAAAATTAAGGACATTGCAGACTTTGCACTGCCTGCTTCTGGGATTTCTAATGCTTTTTTCATCTTTATTAAACAGCCTCATTATTTTGAAGAACAATAAATTGTTACTATTAAATCTTCTTTACTGTTAACTTGTTTGGGAACCTTTTTTATGGATCACAGTGTTTCCTCAAATTAGATTGTGCAAATATTACTGCTTTTGAGATGAAATTAAGCTTAGTGAGTAAACCAAATAGATGCACAAATAAATAGACATTCTTCAGTGAGCAACTTATTTCTGAATAGTTTTGGACATGTCCATTAATTTGTCCTTCTGCAGGCAGTGAACAATAATTTCACCACCCCAGTTCTGGACACTGAGGAGCAGAAGGCTTCAGCAGTCCTTTGGCAACCTTTCAAAATCATCCACATTTTTAATCAGAACCTGAAATACTTTCTAAGCAAACGTCTCACCATAGACTGCAATTGTTCAGAAACATCCATGTGGTTATCATCCCACAAATGCAGTGTAACAGGTAATAAAAATCATAAAAACTTCCATTTTTGCATCTGCTGAATTCCTAAACTTACCCAATTGCAAAGCTAGTTATGAAATGAAGAGAGAGAAAGTTATAGAAAACTGCAATAAACTCTGAAGTCAACACTGACAGAAAAAGGTGGCAGGTGTCAAATTAGATAAAACAACTTGTGATTGCATACCACAATGTGACTTCATTAAAGGTACAAACAAATTTAAGCCTGAGGTTATGGAATTTACTTAAATTTGTCTTCATAACAACACCTAAAACTTTCAGAAAATGTTGGCAGAAAAAAAGCTAAAGACAACTGTAAAGAAGCTCTATTTTTTTTGTCAGTATATAATCAAAATTGAAATAAGCCTTAGGTTGAAAATCAGAAATAAGGTCTGGTTTCTAATTAATTGGGTAAAATCATGTAATTAGGTAAAAGTTAATTCATGCTACTTTGAGTTGAAAGAAAAAAAAACATAACAAAGTGAAGAAATGCATTTTACCTGCTGTGCTCAGCTGAGTTGTTGTTGCTCATCTGTTCAAAGGTATTTATGTTTTTTATGTGAACTATGTCAGCAAAGGGAAATCTGTACTTTTGGAAGAAGGTACCCACTGATCCAGTGCAATCACTGATCACTCCTGGTCATCCAGCCCAGTTAACTCCTGGGACCTTGCCTTGCAAATCTGTTTTGGGCTGTTCCAGCCAGGCATTTCCAACACTTGGAATTGCTGCTGAGGGACTCACTCTTAGCATTTTATAAATTCAGGCCCTTCCACAGAGCTCAGCTGCAGAGTCCTCTTGGTCTCCTTCCACTGAGCCATCCAGGCATGGTCAGGGTAAGCTGTGTCACTGCTTTTCAAGAGGTTTTCTTCAAAGGGTTTTCTTCAAAGAGTGATCAGAGCAAAGCTCTGCTAACTCAGCCACCCCAGCAGAGATGCTGCAGCCCAGGGATGCTGCTGCACTCTCTGCACAGGTAGGATCTGCAGGATCTGGTTCATTTTGCTCAGGAAAGTAGAGCCACAGGGAAGTTCTCAGTGATTTTGTTTTGATTTATTTTGCTTTGCTTTAATCAAGTTAAGCTACAACAGCAAAGTTGAATTTGCACAGCACAAACAGGGGGATTTCTTCAGCTCATTCTCATCCATTGCACCATGCCACACTCTTGCTAATGTGATTTTAAAAGCCAAAAATTTTCTTTCTGACTGCCTCCTGACTTAGACAAATTCCACACATCTGAATACAAAGATCATTCCAGTATTAGATATGAGACTTCATTATTAAACATTACTGAGGTATTTAATCTCTGTTTGACAAACAATATTAAAAAAGATAAACTGGAGTGTCTGAGCCACAGGAGGGTCTCAAAAGGTTCATTAGATAAAAAAAACAACAGGAATTTAGCTTCTAACCCAAAAGGATAGCAGCAAATTGCTTCTGTTGGCATTTCAGATGGATTTTTTTCAGATTTCTCTACAGGTTAAGAAAAAAAGAACTTGGAAATAGTGACTCCTAAAACAAACTGAACAAAGATTTATATCTATTTGCAGAAGTATTAGTTCTCAGTGGGTCTGTCTGCATTCAGCAGTTTCTATATTAGTACATATTTTCAGTGTTGCCAGAGTCTGCTTGGTTGCTCTAAATTTCTTTTGCTCAAGTATATATTTTACATCTCTTGATGGGAAAATCTGAGGCTTGTGACTTCCTGGGCTACAAATTCATAAGTGACAGTCAGACATGAACAAAATTTCTCTATCTCTTCAGCACCTCAATAAACAGAAACATGGAAATGATATTTTAAATGTAAGCAGAAAATACTGATTTTAAAGTGTTTCAAAAACTGCTAGGAAGAAACAACAAAATTCACAGGGATTCAACACAGAAGACTGAGAAAGGGGACTAAATTAATCTATTTTCAGCCACAGAACATGACACATTTCAAGAGGCCAGCAAAACCAAGCTCATGAAATGGGATTCCTCTAGATGGAACTCTTGAATTTGAAAGATGACAGTTGTGTAACAAAAGCATCAAAACTTGGGAAATTATTCTCTTCCTCCACTGATTATTTCTCCTTCTGAAACACCTCCTTAGAGGAAAATGAATGTATCTCACCTACTCAGCTCATGGCAGATGAGATACAGCTCTCCTGTGCAGAAGACTTGAATTCAAAGGACTTGAATAATGCTGTAAAATAAATAAGGTGATGACTACAACAGAGGTTTTGACAGGTGCAGAGAGCTCTTTATCTGTGTAGTTCTTTTCAAAGTAGCATTAAAGCTGCTAAACAAGGATTCTAGATTTTACTCAGCTCTTGCCATGAAATTTCCTACTAAGACTTGTAAATGTGCCTGGACTAGAAAAAAGATTTTTTAAAAATATTCTTTTAATTATTCTGTAAGCAAAACAATTATATAAAAATACTTGGGAAGGTAATGGGCAACATAACATCAAATTCACTTAGATAGAATATGAATTTTTGCAAGTAATATGAAGCGCTCACAGAGCCACAGAAGAATATTCTACACCAATTTTGTACACAGCATCAGAACAGTTCTGCAATAATCTTTAAGACAAGTGTGATGTCTTTTAAAATGAACCATTACAAACATATCGAAGAAAATGGGATATATCTACAGGTCCAAGTGGTATCCTTCAGCTTCAGAAAAACACAAAGGTGCCAGCAGTTACACCTAGACACCACAAATATATTCAACGAGAACACAAGTGCAGATAAAGCACAAGTGCTAAAACGACAAAGAGCTTTGCAGGATAACACGTCCCAGCTGAAGCACTTGCAAGGTAAAATAAAATCCTGTGAGGCAGCTGCACTTAAAGGCTCCACACTCACACTGAGGGCCCAGGGATCAGCTGGGTGTCAGGCCCTTGAACCCTCCATCAGCACTGCAAGGAAAGGAGCTGCCACAACCAAGATCTCTGCACTCCAGCGCGGCACATGCTGCAGAAATAACAGAGGCACATTAGAAAGCACAACGTGATAACAGGTAGTGAATGCTGACCTCTGCCAGTGACTGTGCAGTTTTTATTCTTTGCATTTTTAGCTTCACATCTTGCCTGCTGAAAAGCAGGTTTTCTCCAGGCTACCTTTGAAACGTGCAGAGAAATCTCTCCTGGCAGAGAGCATAATGTGTGTGACCTCCTGTGGGGCACACAAGCATGGCTGGGCTCTCTCCTCGCTGTCTGATCCCTTCTGGCTGGTATTAGAGGTGCCAGCTGCCCTCCAAACCCCCTCCTGCACGTGGAACACATTTATCCACCAAATATTGCTTCTCTGGTTGAATCTCTCACAGCAGCAGCGGAGTTTTGGCTCCTCTGGGCACATCTGGAAACGCCGGTATCCACAGAGACTCCAGCATGGGCCATGATCCAGGAGCTGCCTTTCCCCTCAGGGCTCCAGAGAGGATCCCAGCTCCTGCAGTCAGTGAAATATCCACTGTACCTCACAGCAAGGATTAAAACCTGGGGATGCATGCAGAGAATCGTGTCAGAGACAGCCCTGTACAGCACACAGGGCCTGTGCCTGGGGCTGCCATCCCACCCCAGCCCAGAGGCAGCCCCAGGCACAGGCCCTGAGAGGAGCAAATTGGCCACATGTGGGATCACTGCTCCAATGAGGAACAAAAAACTGCACAGGGGAGAAAATGGAACATCAGACACAAAATATATGAACTGATCTATTTCTATTCTGACCTGAGCACCTAAGGAGGAGCAAAGCCAGCTGTGTGGTGTGACAGAGACCTCTGTCACTGCTGCCAGAGGAAATGCTCCCTGCCCATGGGTCACATTGTGCACCATGGTGCAGAAGGTGGTCCCAGCTCTGGTACAACTTTAACCAGAGTTTGGGGTGGGCCCTGGGTGCTCAGCAGGTGCTCCTGAGTCAGCAGGTGCCCATCCAGCACACACCATGCCACATCCTGGCTGCTGCTCCCCCATGGTGCCACAGGGATGGGGATGGATTCTCAGGAGACATTTTATAATTGCCACCACGAGCTTCATATACAGCAGCCAGATGCCTGGGGGGAAAGGAAGGTGGAGGGACTATAAATGTGTGACTAAGTAATGGAGTGTTGGGCTATGAAATCCATAGGTTACCCAGGGAGAGGCTCTCTGGGCGACTGCATTAAGGCCAGCACAGCGTGCAGCTGTTTATCAATCCAAAACAGCTCCTGCCTCTCACCACAGAGGCTGCACAGGGCTTGTCTGGCCTCCTGGAGGCTCTTTTCATCTTCACCTCTGGCCATGAAGAATTAATTCATCACTGGAATGCTATAATCAGGATCTCAGGCTCCACTAACACCTGCTTAAATAGTGTGACTGTGCCTGGAATAATATGACTATGCCTCATGTAACACCAGGCCCTCTGGTCTCATACTGCAGTTTGGTGCTCACTGCCTGTCTGATAAACTTTGGGGGAACAAGAGACACAAGGGACCACCTCAAACCTGTTTCTCCTCTCATGCTGAGCCCATCAGACACCGCAAGGTCACAGCAATATTACACACACTTCAGATAAGTCTGTAAGAGGATTTACTGGTCTTGGAGAATCACTTGTCTTGGATGAACCACTGCTCTTGGATGAGCCACTCCTGGTTGTCAAGCAGGGACTGATCTAAACCTGCAGCCTCTCTAGGTGCTGCCTTTTCATGGAGGAATTAAAAATTCCTTAAAGACACCACTAGCAGGCAGCTGCAGGCTCAGCAGGTGTGGGTGCTGAGCATCCTGCACCACCCAGCAGAGCCACATCCACCTTCCCAAAGATTCCTGCCCCACAGCCCCCTCTCCCCGGGGCATGGCTGGGATTGCTGGCACACCTGGGGAGTGGCAGTGGGAAGCCCCAAGCCTGTTCCTAACCCCTGCCATGCAGGGACAATGCACCCTTCCCTTTTTCCTGCTGCCCAGCTCAGCACAAGACCCTCCCCCAGGTTTTCCTGCCCAGGTCAGAATCCATGGAGTGTGGGATCCTGCACTGAACAGCAAAGGTACCTCACTGTCCAGCACCCCAACCCTAGAGCTTCTCTCCATCTCCGTTTTTCTGGTCTCTCACCCATTTTTTTAGTGCTTTTTTGACTGATTATCAACTTCCATCATGAAAATATCCATGTACTTTGTAGTTATTGTACTTTATTCCTCTGCCAAGGATGCTCTCAAGCTCCTGTCTCTGGAAGCACCCTGTGTTCTCTTTGTGCCACAGATCTTTAAATGCAGTAGTTATACATTACTTAGGCTGCACATATTTATCCCTAAAATAACACAGGCGTCTCTGCAGACCTTCACTGGGCCTTTGATGCACTCCAGACATTGCTCTCCAGTCTATTATTCAGTAGCACAACTAAAATAATTGGTACTTTCCAAGCCTTTGCTGTGTTTTTTTGACTCCTAACAGTGTGAGTGGTCAGGTGTGATACTGAGCTCAGAGGAAGCTGAAGAAAAGAGAACAGATGAGTGTGTGAGGAATTAAGCTAGTCCTTGTTGCTTGCCTCTGTAGAGGGTGTAAGGCCTGCTGAGGAGAAAATCACAAGTAAGTACCACTCTGAAAGCAAGTGAAGAAGGTGAATGAATGACTTGGAGTTAAATGTTTATTAATAAAACAGAAGAAAGTCAATACATATCTTTTTAATGCAGTCAAGATTTGAAGTAGTCTAACTTAAAGAGACAAATTAAAGCATTGAAGAGAAAAACCACAAAATATCTGCTTAAAAAGACCCAGGGTCTGAAATACGATGTACCGGTTGCAAATATATTCCATTTTTTAGCTGTACCAAGGAAGCTGCCATGGGATATGATCCTTACATCGTCTGTTCTTTGCCAGGTTTAAGGCATCAGAACTGCAAACAGAGTTGGAAGAAAAGATCCAGCTTCATCCAAGGCTGTCAGATAAATGAGGTCAGGAAGTTTTTTGCTGAATTTGGGTAAGGGGAGCTTGGTAAGGCCATAGGATTTCTCCTCAAGCAAAGTGTAGCACGCAATAATATCCAAAGCAGAAAATGCTCCAGCCTAAAAAAAAAAAAAAAGAAGGAAAAAAACCCCAAAAAACAGAGAGAGAGAACAACTCTAGAGGCAGGCTCTTGTTTTATTAGGTGTAAATCAGACGTGATATTAAATCCATATGGTAAAGGTTAACAAGTAAGAAGGATTGCATATTGATTGCAGCACTTTAGAATTGGACCATTTTCCATTAACATTTTCTCAGCTTCACAATAGGCAGCAACAGTGAAACAGAATGCCTAAGAATTAACCACAACAGTAAATGCTAATACAAGTTTTATAAAGATAATAATGCCTCCCTTACATTTGTGATGGCAACAAACAACAGAGATCCTTAATAGCAGCATCAATTCTGCCTCACAAACAAGGAAAAACTAACAGCAGAAAAGGAAACTATCTAAACCTACTAATAAAATCATAAAGCTGAAAGTAAAATGATCCAGCAGCAGAAGAAAATGCAAGATCAATATAAAATACACTAATTATTGCATTTTCCATTCTGCTACATGTATGTCCTACTCTGCTGCTTGCAAAAGTAGGAAAGATTGTGATATCAGGGCTCCAGACTCTAAAGCTCATCTTTCTGTGACTGAGCAATTGTCCGTGAAGGCCACTAAATTAAACAGAGGGAGACAGAGCAGTAACACTTTTTTCCCATTGATATCAGGGGATGGGAGGGTTGGACACCCCCCTGGCACTCCCCTCAGTGCCTGCCCTGCTTCCCCCTTTTCTACGTGTTACTATCCCAAACCTTCCAAAATACCTCCCCAGTGGGTGAACTGGACTCCTCCCAAGCAGAAAGAGTTAGGCCAGACCCTGTTGTTATGCATGTAAAGCTTGAAAAAATTCTCATTTTGGCATGCTTTCCACCCATCAGCACTGAATTTCACCTGCTGTTTCACTGTGTGGCCATGCAGTGTCAGCTCTGCAGACAGATGTGCACTGCCCTTGGTGCCATCACCCAGAGATGAAGTTATTTCGGCAAGTTATCTGAAATGCTTATCCCCACAAAATAAAATCATTCTGTCAAATAAACAATCTCTCTTCTGTGAGCACACCACTCCAATTAATGGAGGTTAATTGTCTATAACAAACAACCATTCAATGTATTCATTACACTAATGAGATTTCCTTTTTAGAGGATTTATGAGTTGAAAAATACAGTTCTGTACAGTCAGCTTTTAACTGCAGGAAGGAAACGTGCTTGAATTTGGGAAAACCTTTCACTGCAAGAGAAAATGACAACCTGCTCTTAAGAAGAAATGAATATTCATCCACTAGTTGACAATTGGATATACCTGAGCAAAAGGCCAAAAGAACTGCTTTCAAACACATTCATTTACTCTGTTTTGTAATATGAGCATGTGTGATACCACAGTTGTATCCCACTTGTTACAATGACTATGAAGATTATTTTAAAGCATAACAGACCCTGACGAAGTAATTTGTGCTCTTGTGGCACTTTCAGATTGCCACCACAGAGCTGAAGTCACCTGGCTGTAACAGCAATGTGCAACAGCTATGGTATTTTCAGTTCTCTTTCTTTAATGTTTCCACAGTTGAAATCATTTGCCTGATTAACCACTGTCTATTAAAATTAAAAGGCAAGAATCATCAGAGAAATTACACTGGGCTTGGCACTGCTACAGCCAGACCACTGCATTTTGTTAATTCACAATTAGGCTGTGGACTGCTGTTCTGCTCTCCACTCACACCCATGTTTGCAATGCAAGCTATTCCACAAATCAGAACCTAGTGCTTTCAAAATTAATAAGGGTATATTTAAGCTAGTCCATGAACAAAAAATAAGGTATTTTTGTACTGGAGAAAAGGAGGCTCAGGAGTGACATAATTGCTCTTCACAACTCCCTGACAGGGAGGGTGAGGCCAGGCTGGGGGTTGGACTCCTCTCCCAGGTAACCAGAAAAGAAGGAGAGGAAATGGCCTGAAGTTGTTGGCCAGATTAAGATTGAATATTGGGGAAAAATTCTTCCCAGAAAGGGTGGTTAAGCACTGGAAAAGGCAGCCCAGGAAAAGGGTGGAATCAGTCCCTGGAAGTGTTCAAAAAGACACAAAGGTGGGGTGCTTGGAGACAGTTTAGTGGTGAACTTAACAGGTTAGTGGTTGGGTTTAATGACTTTGGAGTTTTTCTCCAACCTTAGTGATTCCCTGGTTCTATGATTCTTTGCACAAATGCCTGTGCTGATCCCTCTGTATCAGTGTGGGCCACAAACTGAGACACTCTCAGCAACAAGAGTCCAGGCTAAGCAAGGCCAGGTGTTCATTCTACAAAGGCCTGCAAGGATACTTTACCCCAATAAATGTGAAACTAAGAAATCTGACCACAGGGGTGGTAACTTTTAGTCTTATGCACATGACTTTATGGTATTCACATGACTTTATGGAATTTACCTGCCACTGGCTTAGATTGTTCTTGGCCTCACATTTGAGTCAAACTCCACCATGAAGGGAAGTTTCTCCAGTGAAGTTGTCCATATGGAAGTGGACATGCAGTCATCACTTGTTGAAGATGTGTAAAAGCTACATGAAAGCAATTTCAATTTGATTATTAAAAAAAACATTTGTAGCATGGCAAATATCAAGAGAAATGGGAAAGGAAAAATAAGAGAAGCCCCAAGAAAAAGTTAGAATAAAAGCCTCAGGTGTTTCACTATGCCAGAAGTCAACTCATTCTGAGTCACTTCCACAGGGCCAGTTCCCTTTATTTTTTCTAAATAATCTGTTTTCAGCTTTCAAGAAGGGCTTGGCTGAAAAGTAGCATGGGCCACAGGGCAAAGAATGGTGCATGAATGTTTATAAGTGTGTCTACTTAAAAGTAAGAACTCACTTTCATTGTATGTGCAGGTTCATTTCCCACTCCACCTATGTGTGAAGAATAGATCATCAAGAGCACAGGCATGAGAGATGAAAATATTTGACTGCAACTAATAAGATGTTAAAGTGAATGAGATGTGATGGGGGATGCACCTCTGGGCATGGCATGGATTCCACCACTGCACCACTGGTTGAGGGAAGCAAATACCAGCTTAAAATCAATTGGTTTAGTCCAGGAAAAACTGCTGTGGTCTTACTCATGATGTTCAATTGTTCTTCACATCTCATAGACAGCTCCTTCTCCATGAGGGGGAGAAGAGCCAAATGCCCTCTGTCAATTGAATGATACTTTGGTATTTTTACCAAATACAAGTTCCAAAATGCTCTTCCAGACAATTCTGATGCAGAAGTAGTTCTAAATATAATCCTCTTCTCTCAGCTCCCCTTTCCAAAGTCTTCCCACTAGTCCCAGAAGCAATCAGTAAAACTAATATGAAACATTACCACATCCAAATTCATACTGAGATTACATCCTGAGGGTCTGCTGCCGCCCAAGAGTTTCCCAGAGCTCCCATTTCCAAACCAAACCTTGATCATGTGTCTTGGATATGTGATACCTTCCAGGTGAATGGGATTAGGAACATTTACATGTTATTAATGCCAATGAAACAGCAGGAGTAGAAAAGGCATAAGTTGTTCAAAAATGAAATATTTAGTAAGAGTAAATAAAAAGAAAGTGAAAAAAAAAATCTCCTCACTATCACTTGATGAGGTGATACAACTCTAATCAGCAAATTGCAATCTTGTTTCAGACTGAAGATTGTTTCCATGCAGAGCATAAGAACAAACTAAATCATCTAACACTTATTTAAAATGCTGCAACACCAGCAAGCTTATTGCAATATAATACAGTAGTAAAGCAATTACACTCTGAGATTAATATTTATAGAACATAATCAGGTTTTCCTTATTTAAAATTTTATTCAATAATTTGTGCTCCTTAAAAGCATTTTCAAAGTCAAAGAAGGGTTTGAAATAAGTCTTTAAGGGAAGGTATCAAAATCAAAACCCTGGCAGGAGTCTGGAACAATGTTCACTGCCCCTGGGAGGCCAGTGCAGTGTGGGCCCTGAAGGTTTGGCACTTCTGGATTGAGGATGTCCCTTTGTGACTTGAAGGAATAATCACAAGAGAGATCAGGGAAAGGGTTGAAAAATGGCATTAATTGGGTGATGTGAAAGGAACTTGCAATACAGGACAGTGGCCATTCCATGACAAGAAACACAAAAACCCAACAGAAGTCACATGCAGAACCTCACCAGGAGGAGGGAAAGGAGGGTATTTTTTGAATCCGAAAGACTGTGGCAGTGACACATCAGCCAGAGCCTCAGAAAATTAAGGGTGGACCTCCAGCATGACTGGCCAGTGACACAAGGACACAGTGACAGAGTTCTGCAGGGTTCTTTCCTCCTGGCTGGTTCCTTTCTCAGGCAGGAGCTGTTGGTCACTGGGTACACAGTGCACAGAGCTGTGACTAGCTTGGGGAAAAGCCTCTGTGGGCAATTGTGACACAAACTGTGTGCAGTCATGGCTATTATTC
This sequence comes from Setophaga petechia, assembly GCA_024362935.1. Taxonomy (NCBI): domain Eukaryota; kingdom Metazoa; phylum Chordata; class Aves; order Passeriformes; family Parulidae; genus Setophaga; species Setophaga petechia. The sequence goes on from JANCRA010000020.1 coordinate 3,329,937, forward strand.
ATGGAATACAGTTAAAACTAACATCAGAGCACTAAAAATATTCACTTTTAGTGTGGAAAGGTGTATGCTGTGATGTCTTTATCTGAGTCAGAGCAAGAACAGTGCTCAGATCAGAAAAAGGCAGGTGGAGCTACCAGGTAGCAAATCCCTTACACCCACAGCACAGGGGATCAGGGTTTTCTGTCTGTCAGCAGTAACTGACAGTATTTTAAGGCTCTAATTGTCAGTACTGCCAATCCTGAGCTACATGTCTTCTGCTGCAACAAGCCCTGCTTCAAATTCCAAAATGCACATACACTTTATAACAGGGTGTGGGAGGGTTGTTAATTGCTTAACTGCACTCTTCAGGAAAGCATTTCTTACAGTTGAGTGTGTATAAATGCTGATCATTTTAATTTTTATCTTGTAATTCTCACTTCTTTTCACTGTATAGTGAATTTCCAAGGTGCCTTATAAACTTGGTATGTAATAGAACTGATCACGATATGATGTTGCTTTACAAGCGTGTGGGGAGAGTCCTTCAGTTTCCTTGTCTTCAAGGCAAGTCCTGCTTACAGACAGGACAAAATATCACCTGGTTCTGGGGTGCTCAGCGTCCAGTTTATGTGGTGTTAATGGAGATTCCCAAATCCCACCCCTGGGACATGCCAGTCACACTCAGCACCCAAGTAATGCTTGTATTTTTCACTGTCCAGTGAAACACGAGTTCAGCCCAGCACCCCTGGTGAGATCAGGGGTGAAAAGCCCCTCAGCCTGGTGAAAAACCCCTCCTCTTGTCTCTGGAAATGGTCTGAGGCTGCAGTGGAGCAGAGACAGACACAGGAGCAGAAAGTGCAACCAAGCATCTTCATTGGGTATAATCATAGGTCACAGCAGACACAGAAACTGAGAAAACAGAACACTTGAGATTAAATGAATTAACTTCATTGCTGACACAGCTTCTGGCTTCAGCAATCTTGTGTTTTCACATCTCACCAAACACACAGCTCCCGAGCCTCCCTTTTTTGTCTTCAGCCTGTAAGAAGGCACAATTTCTAGTTTGTATTATCTGCTCAGCTTCCTGGCAGTGGCTGTCAGCAGTGGACATCTCTTGACACCAAGTGACTAATGGAGACAACTTGCAAAGCATCAGTGCAAATCAGAGCAAAAGGAAAAGAATGTAGCATCCACCACATTAATTCCTGTGTACAGTCCCTGTTCACTGCTCAGAGGTTCTCTTTGGAACTTTGGAAACCATTGGAATGAAAGGGCATTTCCCTCCTGTGACTTGATCCAGACAGGCCCAGGCTGATTGGGGTTGTTCATACAACTGAAAACAGTTTTGCCTGCTGCCTTTTTTAAAACAGCAGCCAACTCTATCAGTCCAGTGCTGTTTGTGACATGACTAGAAGTTACAACCAAGCTACTTCTATTGTTTGAGGTTTTTTTAATTTCCCTCCATCAAACAGTACTTTATTTTCTTTCACCTCCATATCTTGCCCAGCAATCATAAGATTCACAAATGTATCTTTTTCATATCTTTAGCAAAGATATTCTATTAAAAATATTAGCTTGACTTGGGTAAACAATGGTGAAATGTACTTCCAAGTGTTAAGTCTGGACTGAAAACCAGGAATTTGCTTTGATATTCACAGCACTTTTTGTCCCTATAAATGTTCCCAAAAATGTTTTATTTTGAAAAAGGCAGAGGCAAACAATATGTTTGCAAGTTCATGTGAAGATATATAGTTATAAACAATAACTACAGAACAAAACAAATGGCAGAGAACTTCAGTGCATATTCCAGCATTGGAAAGAGTAAGGTACAAATGGATGACAATATAAATATTAACACATGCAGGAGAATAAGGCTGTGGCTTGTCCTCACTTCTGTCAATGTATTAATCCATATCTCACATATATGGGTGAAACCAGAGAGGACCTTGTAATTCTGTTTTCAGAAAATGGACCATACTGTGCTGGATCACTGATTCTGCACCCGAGCTCACATTTCACACAACCACAGAATATCTCAAGTTATGGAAGAGGCCCATAAGAATCACCAAGCCATTCTCTCTGCTCCTTTCAGAACTGCCTAGAACTAAACCATATGACTGAGGATGTCATGCAGATGCTCCTTGTACTCTGATGCTCTGGCAGGCTTGGTGCTACAATTATTTCCCTGGGGAGCCTGTTCCTGTGACCAGCCACCCTCTCCTAATGTCCAGTGTGAAGTTCCCTGAGACATATTTAGTGCCATCTATCTGCAAGCTTTCTTTTTAACTTTTAATTTTAATTGTTTCTCCTTTTTCTCCTTTTTTTTTTCTTTCCCTGTCTGAAATAATCACTTGTGTTTTGTGTGTGAACCTGGAGGGTGCATCAGCCAGAACATATTCATTCAGCAGTTTGACTGGAAAAGTGCATTCCTGAACATAGACTCATTCCAGAATGTCAGCTCCTGGTGCCTTGTGGAAGGCAGGGAGGACAGAGGACACTTCATGGTTTGTCACTTACATCCTAAAGGGAGAGCCCTCACAGCACCTGATCTTTGTGCACTCTCCAGAAAATCATACCAGGCTGCAGACCCAGCAAGGGGCTAAACTTGAGTTCTTCACTTGAGGAGCATGAAGCAGAACAAAGCTGCACAGGGCAGTGCCACTGCAGCCTGCTCCTGGTGTCTGTCCCCTTTTCCTTCCCCCTTCCTTCCCACTGCTTCAACAGTGAGGATGATGGGACTGATTTGTGACATTTTTTTGCTGCCTATGAAATGCTTTCCCTGAAGTCTTTTTGACAGGTAGAAACTCCTGTGCATCCAAACCGTTCTTTCCTGTTTTTTTTTTCTTCTTCTTCTATTTTTTTTTTTTTTTTCGAATTCTTGATTTTAACAGGAGGATCCTGACTGTTGCAACCAGGAGAAAGGTTACACGGTGTCAGTCTCAGATGTGATGTAGAAGGAACTTGCACAGAAAAGACTGCAGGCAAATTAATGCACGCTGTCAATCTAAACTCGCTGTTGCCAGGCATTTATAGCCTGTATCCAAATTATATTAATTTTTGACTGTCCACACTGCCAGCTTGACAGACTACTGGTTCATCTAATTGTTCTGTTTTCTTCTCATTAAAAGATACTTGCAAAAGCACCTCTAAGCAAATACACAAGCTGCACAAGAAGAAAGCAGTGTTTTTCCAGCAACCTTTACACTGCACATTTCTGACAGGTTTTTTGCACCACATTCCACATCAATAATGCTACAGCAACCAAAAGGCCATGCAGGCATTTAATCTCTGAGTGCTGAGGGCACACAGCTACCGGCCCAATACTCTGCAAACATTCTTCAAAATGTGCTTCCGCTCCAGGGAGTTGCCATTGGAGACTCCTCAAAGTCTAAGTTAGACTCATTTTAAAATAAAGCACTTTTTGACACTAAATAAAACAAACTCCTAGCTTTATTGAATTACAGGCAGTGCTAGAGAAAGAAGAAGAAAAATTATACCTTAAAACCATATTCTTGTGTCATCTGAGAAGAACTACTAGGAGAAGAATTAAAATTTCCAAGTGATGGCAAGTAAAACACCCTTTGTACAATTTATAATTTGTACATATCTAAATAAATGCAAATAACAACTTTCTTACTGCACCCAACAGAGCCACATAACACAGGTCAGCGGGGCAAGAGACAGTGAAGAAAGGGAGCAGGGCTATGGAATGAAGAGAGTAAGGGACAGACAAGCCCTCTCTCATCCCAGGAGTCTGAAGCAATATAAATTATTTTCTCCAATGGTGTCTCCCAGACACAGCTGAAGATGCTTTGTTTGACCTTGCCCTATGCTTTGAGATTGTTCATTTCATTAGACCAATACACAAATACAAAAAGCAATTATTTTTGTGAAACGTGCCTCAAAGAGTGAAATATTATTGACTATAGCTGGTATCCATTCTATACACATTGCCAAAGTGCAATTAATCATAGGCAGACATTGTAAACATTATAGTTGTCAACATTTAAAATCTATATAAATGCTTTTCCAGGTAATTAATATAAGGAAAACATTCCCTCAGTTAAGGAAAGAAAACACCCAAGGAATAGTATGGTAATCTTATGTTCTCTCAAAGGCAAAATTGTAAAGATTTTAGTGGTGACACTGTCTGAATAATAAATGTAGGCTGCCTGAGCTGAACACAGGAGAATACATACATACATATATATATATATATATATATATACACACACACAGATAGATATATATATATAAATATAAAAAATGAAATTTTAAATAAAAGTTAGATTGTTGCCCTCAGAAAAATAAGGGGGTTTTCTGGGTTTTTTTTTGTTTCTTTTGGTGCTTTCTGACTCCAGAATACCATGAAGTTGAAAAAGCAATTAATAGTAAAAAATTGCTGTTGTTACATAGTGAATAATATAATATACAATGCCTCTGACACTAAATCTTAGATAAAAATCCAGTACACTCAGAGGACCTCATTGGAAGTGGTATTGCGCAACTGCAAAGAGGGACACACAACCCTTGGTTTTTCTTCTCAGTCCCAGGAGCAGAAATAAAAATAGAAACTCCAGGGGGAGCAGGGCCAAGACAGCTCTGAGGGCGAGGAACTGGGCAGCCTTCACCTCTTCCCTCTCACAATGTCACAGTCATCTGCTCCTGCTGTGATCCTGAGGATATTGCCACTGGAAGGTCAATCCTTTAGAAAAACACACTGTGGTTTACCAGAGGGAAAAGATACTGAGAGTAATGAAGTGAATCAAAGTCCTTCCTACCCGTGTATACACATATTGTAATTTATGTGTGGTGTTTCCAGAGCACCCAAGAACTTGGTCTTTGCATGTTCTTTGATAAAACAAGTGTACATAAACATATGGCAAGCATGCTCCCAGAAAGAAAGGCAGCTGCTAATAAACAAGCACGGAATGAGGTGACAAATAAACGAATTAGGTGAATTTGTCACTGAATTAGGTGACAAAGCCACTGCAGGGGGAAGCAGTGGAAAGATGAAGTTGTAGCCCCACTGCAGCCCTGGCTGAGGGAGCTGGAATTGCTCCTGGCAGAGCAGCAGTGCAGGTCTGGCTCTGGCTGGGGTGGGCTTGGCAGCCCCAGCTGTGCTCAGAGCTGCAGCAGCAGCAGCTGAGAGGTGATTGGAAACTCACTTGAGCATCCTCCCAGCACTTCAGTTACTATTAAAAAGTATACAAGCATTACACATAAAATAATGATTCATGTACAGCAGGTAGATGGATGTTCCTCAATTACTTTTTCTCATAAGCCAGCACCAGGACATGTCAGTAAAATAGAAAACAAACACACTCAGACTTGCACACGAGGCATAGCTGTTCATAGAGTTCATATTGCTAGGCATAAAAAATTAAAATTATTCCAAAAAAGGGTAGAACTTTGTATAACTTCAAAGAATAGAGTGAAAGAGACAGATCATAAAGCATTGAAAACCACTAACACAAAGCAAACAGCAAAAACTCCCTTTTAACTCTGAGGATTTAGGAAGACTACACATGATATATTTCATTGTTGTTTTCTACACCATTTCTTAAATTGTTTAGCATGGACTGGTCTCAGAAACTGCTAGTGTACTGGAATAGGGGAGTTTCACCACGGGATTCTATGAAGGAAGTGCTAATGATGCTGGGAATTAACACCACAGTTGCTCAGCAGGAATTCCTGGTGCAAAGCGAGTCCACGGATTCTGCTTGTGAGCACAGTTCTGTGTGGTGCAGTGCTACACTCAACAGCCCACTCTTTCCCTGTACTGTTTTTATAGTCTTTAAAGGCCTGAATATGACTCTCCATCTTTCCAGCAGTGCTTTTTCTTTATTGCTTGCATGAGTTGTTCCATTTCATTATCCAGTGGCATAGTAGATCTTCCTTGTTTTGACAGGAACTGCTCTGTTACAATTACCTGCTGTCGTTGCGGTTCAAGTGAAGGTGCTGCCAGCTGGACAGAGCTGTAAAGCAACATGAGAGAATTTCCCAATGTTAAAGATTTTTTTTTAAATCCAGGAAGCAATTAGCCACTGCTATATTTAGAATCTTGCTTGTCTTGCAACAAGATGCTGCCAGCCAGAGGTTGGGGGCAGACAGAGCCTTGATGCCTCCCAAACTTCAGAGATGCTTGACTCTTGCATCACATTTTAAAACTCTTCCTCTCATCTGGAGAAAACTTCAGAGATGCTTGACTCTTGCATCACATTTTAAAACTCTTCCTCTCATCTGGAGAATGTTTAGCATACAGGAACGTGTGACACTTTGCCACAAAACCACACGGGGATAAACTGCACCAAATCTTTAAAGAAGGACATTCCACACGAGGGGAAACAACAAGTTCATGGCAGGCAGCAGAACTGGCAGAAGGTGTCTGTTCATCTGATGGGCTCAGCACATCTTTTCTCAGCTAATCAGAGCAGGAACTGGCAGGGAACAGACTCTAAGGATGACCAGCATTACAGGTCTGGAGAGGAGAAGGAGAAGGAGAAGGAAAAGGAAAAGGAAAAGGAAAAGGAAAAGGAAAAGGAAAAGGAAAAGGAAAAGGAAAAGGAAAAGGAAAAGGAAAAGGAAAAGGAAAAGGAAAAGGAAAAGGAAAAGGAAAAGGAAAAGGAAAAGGAGGTGGGACATGGCAATGTGGGCTCATACAGGTCACCTGCTCCTCCACCAGTGAAAATTCCTCATGGCCCTGTGCACTCTCCTGGAGGGACACTGCCTCAGGACATATATGGCCCCTATAATCTCTTTAAAGGTTTGTTCACATATTGGAATCATGAAAGAAAAAAATAATACAGCCTCATTTTAAGAAATGAACAAACACAGCACAAGATTTCAAGGCTACTTTTCTAAAAGATGACTAGAAGATATTTGGAGGCCATGACAAGACCAAAGCCTTCTACCATTAAACCAAATGAATTTGCAAACAAAACATGCAGCTAAAGAATCTGCAAAAAGAATTTTCAACAAAAAGAATTTGCAACAAAACATGCAGCTTCAGCAACAGATGAGTACAGAAGGCTGAAGCCACACATGAGAGGCCATGATCCTACATGTGGGAGAGCAGTCTTGAAGAAAAGAAGAATTTCAACTCTAATGTGGCAACTGAAGCTAATCAAAATCTGGTACAATTATCTCAACTTTTCCCAAATGAACCTCAATTATATAAATTATCTTTATTATCCTCAATAAGGCATAAGAATGTTTTTTAGTATTTTTGCAACTAATTTCTACTGAGCTACTAAGTACAGAAAAAATCATTACTACCTGAAAAATGAAAATTACCCTAACTTACTACTTCCCTCTAAAAGTTCATCTGTTAATCATAATTACAATATTTTCCTTTTGGCAGAATACACTAGGAAATATTTTCCTTCTTGAAGCAGCTTTGGTTTCAGGGAAACCTAGAGAGATTTCTGTAATTTTCCAACTATTACAATCCCCAAACACTTTGCTGTTGAACACGATTATTAGATCCACCAGTTTTGTCTTTTATCTGTGTGTTCCTAACAGATGAGCTGGTTTTGTGCCCCATCATAAGCTTACAAATTAAACTCCTACATGCTCTCCTGCTTCCTAATTTGGTGCTTTGGGACAGCACTGCTGTTAGCTCTCTTAAGAACAAAACCATTATTCAGATGAGCTACAGCAACTCATCTTCAAACACTAAACTGCAACTTACAAAACAAAATTGGATTGCACTCAGTATTTAGCTTCAACATTCAGCACCACACAATACAAGCTTTAGAACACTCAATTTAACAATACATGGAAGAAATTCTTGCCAGGGAAGAAAAGTGAAATTTCCAGGAGAATTCTGGGGGAATCTTGTGTTCAGGAAAATGTTTTTGATGGGTGTTTTACATTCAGGTTCACCACTGGTGCCCCTTGCAGGCAGTGATATGGGCAAGTGAATATGGCAACTCTTCTCAGGAGCACCCTATAATTGTCACTTCTTACAGCATAAATAATGCTTAGGCAGCAATAAAAAATACAGTCATGTGTTTTCCCTAGACTTTAAATTGGACTAATAGTTTTTTTTTCAACCTAGAGAGACATACTGCAGACTCTCATTGGTGTGGTCTAGTAATGAGGTGTAAGAGTAAGGAGACAAGTTAATCCATAACTCCTAAAGGCAATTAGGGTACCTTAAAGTGCCAACTGCCAGGATGCTCCCAGTGGTGTTCCAGTGATGCTCAGTAAATAGAAAATTCAGGGATAGCAAGAGCCATGTCTTCACAAACTCCTGTATGTTCCAGGCCCAGAGACACCAGTCATTTTAGGGGAAAATGCAGTGATATTGGTGTCCTTGGTTACATGAGAACTGGAGTGTGCAGGGTCAGGATGAATCTTGCTCTTTCCCTCACCCTGCACTCGTGTTACCTGTGGTCAGTAACTGGTTGGAAATATTTGGCTCTATTTTCTAACAAAAAGCAATAATTATTGACACTGCAGCACCTGCTGTGCTTCCAGAGGGGTTTGTGTGCCATGGAGAGGGGAGCTGTGCTGGAAAAGGTTTGGTCCTTCAATTTCTTCCCAGAGATAGGACCAGGCATGCAACAGTCCAGCGTGGGTCTACGAACTCAGAGACAAAAGTAAATTTGATCTCCTGGTGTGAGGTTAAGAGATTAAACCAAGGACCCTGATACCAATGGCAGCCACGATGGGAAATGTGATGTTACCTGAATAAAGCCTCCATTTCTTCCATTAAGAGTTGTTTTCCTTTCAGGAGATATTTGGGATCCACAAACCTGAGTATCCAAGCTCAAGTCCTGCCTGAATGAACAAACTCATCTGTCCTTCGTCCTGCCAGGATGGCTTCTGGACAAGTCCCAAGCCACAGGGGCCAGAACAGCACTAAGCTGCTGAAAGAAGTACAGTCATGAAAGAAACAAACAAACAAAAAAAAAAAAAAACCAACCCACTAACAGAAAAACCCACCAAAAAAAAAACCAACCAACAACAACCCTCCCACAAAAAAAACAAACCAAAACAAAATAAAACAAACCCAAACCAAACGCCAAAAACCAAACAACAACAACACCAAAATGAAAACAAAAAATAGAACAAAAATAGAAACAGCCAAAACCCCCAAACAAACAAACAAAAAACCAACCCAAAACCCCAAACAACCAACATGGCATTTGTTAAAAACACCAGAGGTAAAAAGTGGAACTTTGATTATAGAAAGTTGAAATCTTTCTGTTTCAAATTCTTCTTAGTAGGAGTACAGGGAACTACATGGAGGTTTCCATAAACCAAACAGCACTGCATTTATGAGGGCTTATGATGCAGCAATGCCATTTTAATAATAATAGTGATGATTATCATTTTAGTTTTGTAAGAATTATCTCTTAATATGATTTGTAACTCAGCAAAGAACCCTCTTGTCTAGATTGCAATTTAATTTTTCATAATAAATTACCAACCAAGTGTTAGAATTTGAATCAGTTGCTATTGAAATGGACACAGTGCTTTAAGCACATAATTTTTCACATGATTTAGTTTAATATGTGTATATATATCCTGGGGGGGGGAAATGTCAATTTTTTTCTCTTTGGACTGGTAGGTGATGGGTATGGCTCTCTGCACCCTCATCCAGGTGAAATCAGGTAATAAAATCACTGTACCACAAGGGGGTCTGGGTACCTGTGGTAGGTTGACCCTCCTATCTCACTGCTGTCCCCCTGTGTCTCCCCTTCCACCTCTCATCTCTGTGAATCATTTATTTAAGAATTATCATTACAATCCACATTCATCACACAACCTTCGTGTATGTCAACAAACCCAACCAAGAAACCAACAAAAAGATTCCCCACCATAAAAACCAAAATAACATCAATGCAACACAGAACAAAATGGGCAATTTACACAAAAACCACCCCTTGTCCTTTCACCACAATTACAACAGAAGTTCCCTATGATCTTCTAAGTCTCTCACATTGTTCAATCCATGTTTTCCCCACTATCTCTCCAAATTACCATCCTTATTTCAAAATCATCATGATCCTGGGTTTCAGCCCCAAAAACACTGCGGTGGCTTGACCCTGCATGCCAGACAGCCACCAAAGCCACTCTGTCACTCTCCTCCTCAGGTGGACAGAGAAGAGAAAATATAACAAATGGCTCATGAGTCAAGATAGGACAGGGACATCACTCATCAAATTCCATCATGGGCAAAACAGGTTGAGCTTGGGGATAATAATTTAATTTATTAGCAACAAAATCAGAGCAGGAAAATGAGAAGTAAAAGTAAATTGCAGAAACAACTTCCTCCCATCCCTCCCTCCTTCCCAGCTCTCCCTCCTCTCCCCCCAGTGGCACAGGGAGATGGGGATGGGGTTATGGTCAGTTCATCAGACATTGCTCCTGCCACTGCTCAGGGAGAGGAGCCCTTCCCCTGCTCCAGTGCAGGATCCCTCCCATGGGAGACAGCTCTCCATGAACTTCTGCAATGTGAGTCCATCCCACAGGCAACAGCTCTCCATAAATTGCTTCACTGTGGGTTATTCTTTCACAGGGTCAGTCCCTCAGGCACAGCCTGCTCCAATGTGGGTCCCCCACAGGGTCACAAACCCTGCCAGGAATCCTGCTCCAGGGTGGGTTCCTCTCTTCATGGGCCTCCCATGGGTTCACAGCCTCCTCTGGGCATCCCTGTGCCCCATTCTGGGTCTCCTCCCTGGGCTGAGGTGATCTCTGCATCCCTGTGCCCTCCTGGGCTGAGGTGATCTCTGCATCCCTGAGCCCTCCTGGGCTGAGGTGATCTCTGCATCCCTGAGCCCTCCTGGGCTGCAGGGGCACAGCTGCCCCACCAGGGTCTCACCAGGGCTGCAGGGAATCCCAGCTCCAGCCCCTGGAGCAGCTCCTGCCCCTCCCTGTGCCCTGCCCTTGCTGTCTGCAGGGCTCTTCCTCTCACACATTCTCACCCTGCTCTTCTCTGGCTGCAATTACATCTGCACTATAACTTTTTTTTGCTTCCTAAATTTGTTATCCCGGAGGTGTTCCCACGTTTTCTAACTGGCCCAGCCCTGGCCAGCAGTGGGTCCATCCTGGAGCTGTCAGGGATTGGCTTTGCTGGACATGGGGGAAGCTTCCAGAAGCTTCTCACAGAAACCACCCCTGTAGCCCCCCAGCTTCCAAACCCAGGCCATGCAAACCCAATACAGTGCCCAACCAGGTTAACAATGACATCTCAAACCAATGCCAGGAAACACAGCACTGTTAATTCATTGTCCTGGAAGGCACAAGCTGTTTGGGAAAGAACACCCACACAGTGACTGATGTCCATAGATGTGCATCTCCTTGCCCTGGTTTAATCTCTACCACCCTTAGGTCCCGCTTCTACCCCTCCCTGAATTAACAAGTTGTTATATTTTATGCACCTTTCTTCCTCCCCACGTCTTTCTCTGTGCAGTTATCAGCTTCTATTTGCTGTAAACCCACTTCTTATTCCTGGGTTGAGAATTGTGAAGTTAAAACATTCTTTTTTTAATTTCAAGTCCTGGGAAGAGTAAACACTCCTAGACTGGATGAAGCCAGGCAAGGAAGAGTTTGAGATTTTTTCCTCACTCTGCTATTTTTCCTTAGGGAATAATATTTTCCCCATTGTTACATCGCCCATGTAATTTTCCTTTACTGCCCTCTTCTGATTTACCACTTGGATATTAGGCAGATTAATAGTGAATAGATAACCTGCAAGTTGTCCAATATTGTAAATATATTGTAAATACTGCTGGCACTCACCTCACTGTGCCCATTAGCAGTGCTCACCATTACATCTCCAATGATGGCATACACATAAAACACCACCAAGGCTGCAAGACAAAAGAATCCCCAAGCAGAGTGGATAAATCAGAAAAATTTAAACAATATAAACAGGAACTTCCATACCTTCTACAAAGTTCCATTACTGCCAGCAATACATTTTGAGATGATGTCATAACACATACATCACAAATACCCAGATAGCAAGGCTTGTAGCAATCTTCCTCCCAAACAGCCAGCCAGCATGTATATTTGAATATCTTTCTGACAGTACTTAGGCTGGAGGAAAAAACAACATTTTTTCCAGTCTCATCAAAAAGCAATTGACTTTTAAGCACAGGGTTTCATCCATGGCTGTTTATTTAGGGGACTTTATTGGGTTTAGTATTTTGCCATTTCATATTGATACAAACAACTTACTCTATCTATATTTCAATTTTTTTCTTTGCTCATTATGAAATTAAATAGCCTGGTATGAAATTCGAAATTACATACTTTTATTTCTGAGTAAACAGCATCTCCCAATAAAATAACCTGTAATACAGTTATGGAAGGAAATTATTTAAGAAATTGCAATTCTCAGTTGAATTTGTCTGCTTCCTTTATAGACTAAGTCACCAAATCTTTACAGACAAATGTTAGTATTTACTACATTTTGCTTTTGGAGTACTGGGAGCCTAAACTGGGGTATCTTTATCAATCACTGGACTTCAGTAATCCCACTGAAAGTCATGAACTGTGTCCCCAGCTCAGAAATGCTGCTGCTGGTCATTCACAAGCTATAGAGAGGCTCAGTCTTCACTTGCTGGATACCTTTGCTGAGCTGGCATCTCACAAAGCAGCACATCTGACACACACAGGAACATCAGGCAGGCTTCTGGAGTTTATAACCTTTATAACCCAGTTTTATAACCTTGTCTCAGCTTAGAGCTGCAGGGTCCTTACAGCACTTCTGGCCAGGGGTTTCTTGAGTGCACAGCACGTTGGAAATATCTCGTGGTTTGGGTGACAAGAGCCAGGCTGAATGAAGGCTCACCAACCCAGAAACAGGGAACTCAGGGCCTGACTCTTGGGAATTCTTATCAAACCAGCTGGATTTCAGGGAGGGGATTGTCTGAAGTCAGCCCAGACAGACAGACAGACAGATCCTTCCCCAGTCTGCCAGACAATCTTTAAAGCAGCTGCTGTAACCTTGCTGAACCGGATCTAATCAGAGCAGGTGAGACTCACCTTCTAATCACTGAGTCATAAAAAAGCCTTTGTGGCACCATGTGAGAAACAATCCTGTGAGCAGACAGGACAGACAGAAGGAGAGGCAAGGGGGCACTGAACAGCACAGGCATGTGGACCTAAAGAAGCTGAGAGGCTCTCACTACACCCTGACATCAGGTGAGTGCCTAAATCATGGTGGGCTGTGACCTCCTGCTCGTGGCATTTGGCTCTGGCAGTGCCAGGCAGCTGCTCTGAGCCACAGCAACCATCTCACACCCCACTGTCACCCTGAAAAAACTCCCACACTGTGAGCTGGAGTGTTTCCAGGGCCCCAGGCAGTGTCTCACTGACAATACTTCTGGTGTTTAGAAACCACTCTCCCTTAATAGCCAAGTTAAGATCCTGTGTATTATTCTTACAGCTCTCACTCTCTGACTCTTTAATGGCCCTGCTATTAAAACCAATGGGGTTTAAATGCAACAAAGGTAGAGCTTAAAAAAGAATCCCCAAAGCCCTACTACTGGTAGGCAGTAATGGCTGAGTTAAAAGGGGTGGTATTTCTCAGAAAAGATTGCTCAGAGGGAAATTAGGAAATTCTGGAAGCCTGAACTGCCCATTAAAGAGAAGGTCCTGGAAATGGGAGTGAAGTGTGACAAAGCAGACACTGACTGGCTGAGTGAGGCTCATGCAGGCTGTGGGATAAACTGAACAGAGGGAGAAGGGATTGTAGGGAGGTATGAGAAAAATGTAAGAAATCAGGTAAAAATCAGAATGAGGCACACAGACAAATATGGGAATATTCTCTAGAAAAGGTTTCAAAGTTCAAAGGTGTAACCTTTTGTGGTGGTTTCACAGGAAATATGTTTTGTGGGATTTCTGGGATATGCTGTGGTCAGGCCAATGGGTGCTCAGATTTTAATATTGGCACCTGGTGTGGCCACTGGGGATGTTTGGACACACCTCTGAGAACACACACACACACACACACACACACACACACACACACACACACACACAGGGGTTAAAAAGCAAAGCACTTGCAGAAGAAGCTCTCTTTGAATTTCCAGCGGGAAGAGTCAGATTTCTTCCCCCGTCCAGCTGCTGCTGCTGGGCGGGAGAGGGGCAGCCATGCGGCCCTGGGAGAGGTAGGCCGGGGTTTGGACAGAGATGGGAGGTGAAGAGGCCCCGGCATGGAAGGGTGGGAGAAGCACCCGGAGGTATCAGGCAGCTCCCCCAGGAGAGAGAGAGAGACCCCAGGAGCCATCGGACAGCCCCCCCCCCCCCCCCTTCCCCCCAGGAGAGAGAGAGAGAGAGAGCCGTGCCTGGGACTGTTACCTTGGAATGTGATACCATGTGCTGCTGTGGCAAAGCGGGGCAGTGCGGTGAGGAGTCCAGCTGCTTGTGAGAGCTTTTAACCCTTTGTGGACAATGAAAACTTTACAGAACATTAACCCTTCCTAGAAGAGAGATAAGAGTAGAGGATGAAGGAAGAAATGGGCCAGGGATGAGGGTCTGGGCAAGTGAGAGAGAGATGTTGGAGGAATGGAGAAGATGGAGTGGCATTTTTGCTGGACTCTTTTTTGTATAGCCATGGACTGTTTCCTTGTGATACAGAGACTGCATTCCAGGGGAAAAGCAAGGCCTCAGAGCCAAGAGAGTTCGGTGTTGAGACCCCTCGGCCCCAAGAAGTGTAAAAGGAATGGGGGGGGACAGAGATCCTAGAGATGAGACTGCGCTCTGTTTGGAACGGGACGAGGCACCCTTAAAAAGACCACCCTCAAGCAGCCCTGCCCATGCCAGTGGTGAGAGCACCGGGCATGGAAGGAAGTTGTCACAAATGGCAAAGAATCTCTGGGCAGTGCTACATGTGACAGGCAGCCCATGGCACAAGGAAGGACTCCTTCTGCTCTTGATGAACTGAGGATTTGATTATCCAAAGGGTGGTGCCAGACCCAATGTTGATAATTTTGGGAAATGTAAAATGTATTGGGAATTTGGTGGGAGGAGGAGGGGGAGTGTTTCTGTGCAGTTTTCATTTTCCTTGTGTGGTTTTTTTTCCTTCTTTGTAGTTTAGTTTTTGTAGTTTAGTTAATAAAGTTTTTTTCTCTTTCCCCTAAGTAGCAGCCTGCTTTGCTTATTCCTGGTTCCACCTCACAGCAGACACCAGGGAGAGGATGTTCTCATGGGGGCATTGGCATTGTGCCAGTTTCAAACCATGACACCTTTATCAGAATTTATATGGACAGAGTATCACAGACACCAGGATTAAGAGAAAAATGTTTTTATTTAGAGGTAAGACTAAAAACAAAGCTATGCATTTTTGGGCCAAAGAGAGGACAAAGGGAGCTTAGGAGTACTAAAAACCTGAAATTAACTCTGAAGAACTGTAAGTACTGGTTTTAAGTACAGAACTAAGAGAAGGCTGGGTATAACTATAAGCTTTGTTTCCACAACAGGAGACCAAGCTCTCAGCACATAATCCCTTCAAATTTAAGGAGTTCAGCTGTGAACATCCCAAAATAAGGACTCGCCAGTTTATGTCCAGTCAACTTCAGGTCTCTAGAGCAAGGCCTGCCATAGGGGATGAAGGTGTTTCTAAATAAGCTTTAACACCTGAGGAGGTGTGGAATGACACTTTCATGGCTCCAGGAATGCTGTGGAAATACAAATTGGTGTTTTAGCAGAGGTAGAGTGCATTCATGGAGTGCACTTGACACTGTAGAGCAGCAAATGGCTGAACAGGCACATGCCCATGTCTTCTCTGCCTAACACCTTCTTTCTCCATCCTGGTGGAGTCTGAGCAAACTGCAGTGCCTTTGGAGCACAGCAGTGGAGCAAGATCAGCTCTGGCAGGAGAGCAAAGGGGTCCCAGTTCAGCTGCTGTGGGGCAGCTGTCAGCTGAGTGCTCTTGACTGGGAAGCTGTGACACTGGCACATCCTCAGCAGAAGTCCCTCCATACTGAGTAATACAGCAGAAGATAGGAACCAGTTGTTTTTCAGGAGAAATTAAAAAAAAAAAAAAAAGAGAAAAGGATATAAGTATGGACTGAAGAGCTACAGCAAGCTACTGAAATGCAACTCTTCAAGTGCTAATTGAGCTATGTTTAAAAACAAACTATTCCTCATTATAAGAAAAATGTAAACTCTTCAAGGTTCTGCTGAAACACGGTTCTTTCACGGGGGCAAGGTGACTACTTTTAATAAGGTGTTTAAGTAAGAGCAGAGTGGAGGACAGGCTTCTGTAACACGTGGGTCAGGAAATTCTGGTTATTTATACCCAGTTCCACTCAGCCAGAGGCAGCCCCAGGCACATGGGGGTTCACAGCTTGGCAGGCAGGGCACCACTAACCTGAGGTGCTGCTGAGTTTTATGTGACCAAAAGGACTCAGGTCACCACACAGGTCCCCTTAGTTATGTATTCTGCCTGCCCAGCACCCATGACATGTGAATCTCTTTCTGAAGGCAATATATGCTAAAAAATCACATCTGTGCCGCTTAATTTTTGCCTCCATTCCAATTACATCAGAAAGTGAAAGCTGTCTTCCAGGAGATTTATGGCCTTTATTTCACATTGCATTGAGCCCATCAAAATTTAAGATCAATTGACAAGACACAGCTCATGAGACTTCTCAGTTTGTGGACATCCACACTGTTAGGGAAATGGAAGAGACACAAACTCAGCAGCACAAAAGGACAAGATAATGAGCTGGGACACACCTGAGGCACATTCTGCTCTCTTCTGCAGGATGGAAAACCCAGCCACTAAAACAGACAGGAAGAAAACGAAGATGGAGACAGGAGTCTCCGTGGCTCTGTGGGATAACCTGCTATTCTGCAAATGGCTGTTTATTTTAAATGGGAATATTTCTGACCTCTGGTTTGCTCAGATAGCTACAGCTGTGGTCACGGTGCAACAGCAAAACCACTTTGTTCTGATCCTTGTTCTGATGTTTATAAGACAGTTGAGGATTTCTGGTTATCAATAAATTGGCCTTTGCTGCATTTCCTTTCTTTTATGAAGTAGTTTAGTGAGGCAGATTTACCTTGGCGTAAGAGATGGGCAGATGGCAGGGCTATATAGGTCATGAGCTCCTCAACCTGACAAAGGAACTGCTCTGTGCCTGTACACTGACTGTCTCCTGCTGACTGAGACTCAAAATGTCAATAAAAGCATTCCTTATAAACAGAAATACCTGAATCTAAGTATAAACATACTGCCTAAACTAACTTTTATGGTTAATTTTATATACCCCTTGTGAAAATAAACTCCCTGGTTTAAAAGAATGAAGCATCTGACTAGCCCAAATATGAAAGTAGCTCAATCTGCTGGGTTTTTCTATTGTTCATATTCATTCTTCTAATTAGCACTTTTGACTTCCAAATAGGTAGACTCAGTGACACCAGCTCATCTAGGATCATGTCAGCAGCTGTTGACAGTCCCTGGTGCTTCAGATGAGGAAGACAAAATCCAATTTTTTAATGCAAAGATGAAATAGCCATTCCATCTCCTTATTTTAAGGTTTGTTTTTACTATCCTTTCTCTTCAGTTCTATGCATCGTTTAGTATGTTCTAATTGAGGACATAAATATCTTTTACATTCCTCCATCTGGTTCTGCTCCTGGCCTCAGAAGTATAGTACAGTATTGCATTCATTGCTACCTATTATCCATTCTGTCTTCACTTAAATATGATGTTTTATCTTGTTTGTTTGATGTTTGGATTGTTTGAACATCTTTTTGCTCTTGTATCACAATTAAAACTACAAGAATATGAAATATCTTCCCTTTTTTAACATGCACTCTACAGCTACGTATTCTCTTCTTATCTAGATAATCCTAATATGGAAATCCTTTATATGGAAATTTTTCCACGTCATTCCTCCCAGTTGCTTCTAAACTCTTCTTTTCTGCCACTCATTCTTTTCACATGATATGTAGAACTGAAGGGTTCCAAATAAACATAGCACAGATTTATTCCATATAAATCCATAAATTCTTCTGTGCCACTCCTAGGTTTGCACCGACGTTTTCACTCAAATTTTTTTCTTTTTACTGGTTGCCATTAACTTGGACCTCTGACAGCAGTTCAGGTAATTCTTCCAAACTGCAATACCCACATTAATTTTCATCTGATGCTCAGTGACCTAGCTTAGCTATCTCTGTAGTGCTCTTTGGTCTTCTCTTGTTTTAATTATCCCAGACAATTTTGTCGTATTGCAAACGTTGCCACCTCACTGACCATTCTTTTACAGATTGCAAATTACATTAATCACCAAGTACTGGTACTCAGCCTCAGGCCATTCTGCCACTTCTGACATTTCTGTATCTGTCTCTCCATGTTTCTATAACAACTTTCTCTTCATCCACAACAACTAGCTTTTTTTCACAGGTTTCTACATAGAATTTTTCAGAAATTAAGTGGGTTTTTTAATTATTATTTTCTGTGGAAAATCTTGCATCTTCACTGATAGAAAAATGTTTGTTCCTACCACATTATATCCTCTTAGGTGCCTTGTATCTATTCATAATTGTTTAATCCCATTTACCCAGCAGTTAAGCAAAGCTCACAAGGGCTGTAATCACAAGATTGTCCAGAGCACTTACAATCTGTTCAGCTGTCTAATACCTTTGCAGTGTCTCTCATTTCCCATTTGAGCTGCAGCTCCCTGGATAAAAAGCCAGCCTGGTGATGGAGGCACAAGGCTCAGAGTCAGCTCTGGATTCTTGCTCCGGCTCTGCCAGCTACTGGCAGTGTAACCTTCAGTAAGTTTCTTAACCTTTCCACACCTCTCTCCTTTCTCCAGTGCAGGTGGTGCTTTAAAAAGCCAAGATTTGCCAGGTCCCTGTTTGTCTCAGTGCTGATTCCTGGGGGTTTTTTCCATGCCTCCACCAGAGCATCACAAGCCAGGGAACGTGAGCACAGAGCAAGCAGCATCCTGCTCCTCTGCACATCCCTGAATACTCTGACAGCTCTCCAAGGATTTCCTCTCTGGGTGGAACAGGGAGCACCAAGCAGAGGCACAGCTTCAAACCACCCACCTCCAGGAGCAGACACATCTGGAAAAGCTGTGCTTTCATTTTTTTATGAAGCTTGATTATTAATGTTTTGTAAAAGTCTTGGAGATCCTTGGTAGGAAAATTTTACCACCTGGTAGGTATTAGACTTCTGTACATATTTCCAAGCAGGGCACAGTTGCCAAATGTTTGGGTTCAACTTTAACCATTCTAATGCTGGGACGGGGGGAAATTCTCATGAGAAACCAAATATTTTTGCTGAACAAATTTTTTACACCACTCATTTTTCTGGTTTCTGTCTCAATAGCCTGTCTTTTAAGTGGTCCTTATAATCATGTATTTAAACATTTTTTGTCAAATCTTTCTTCTCAAATGCAGAATTAAAGCACTGATATGCTGCAATTATTAGTTTCAAGGTCTTGACATATTTAACATAATTAAAGAATCTGAACAGTTTGTTCCAGTATTGTCATTTTAGCACTGTATTGGCTTTTGACTATATGAATTATTACACAGTACCCTAACTGCAGAAGGTCTAAGATAAATTACACCACTTGAACTTTTAATATATTTACTCAGGCAGTAGCTTGAATGAAAGTTCATAGAAGCAAATCTATTAGGCAAATTAGGGTTGTAACTTTTTGGCAGCTTCATTTAAAATATTAGTCAAAATTAGTGAAGCAATTTAGTCCCATTCAAAATTATGCAAGACCAATATGCAAATAGAAGAGAGAGAGCTTTAGAAATGTAGAACAATTACTATTTGAATACACAGGTATTTAAATAAATGCACCACAGAGAGACCAGCCAATGACAGCTGGTTATCCTACAGTGTAGGCTGGCTTTGATCTCCATGTTCCACATATTTCTTTCCTTATTTTAGCAGAACTTTTGACTTTCTCTCTGCCAAAGCATCTAAATGACTGACTTCAGAGCAAACTTTTTCTTCTCTTTTCTTTTCCACATGCTGATACTTGAATCAGAAAATATTATTCTGATTTTGTGTTATATTTGTGTAGGACACAATTCTTCCTTACCTCTGTATGCTGTGTTAAAAACGGATTAGTAAAATTGTTTGATCATTCATGCTGAGTTCCTGGCAACAGCCTGTCATACTGTAAAGATAACTTTTCACTGAGTATCTCTCCCATAAGTGTTTTACAGGAGAAAAAAATACATAGAATTGTAATGATTTCTCCATGTTTATGTCCAGTTTACATGACCTGAAGGTGCACTCTAAAGGCTTGGTGTATTCAGCAGCAAGAAGAAGCAGCAAAGAAATTATCCAGGGCCGGCTATATACTGAATTTGGTGGGGGATTCCTCAGTTAGGATTTCCCCTGCATTATTTCCCCCTTGGAGAAAGGTCTTTTTACTGCAGTGGTTGAAAATGAGCCAGGCATGCTTTCAGAGGGTACTTGGATTAAATTATCACTATCCAGAGGGCTGATTCAGGTAAACAGACAACACAAAGTTTTCAGATATTTAGACAGACACTTACCCCTATATATTAGAGGTCCCAAGTTTAAGGAGCAGATTACACATGTGATCTTTTACTGTGCTACAGAATTGAAACCCAGGGGTTTAGAACTGTGTGGGAACAAGCTTTCTCTGTGCTATTTCTCCTCAAAATGCTTTCCAGGACATTGTGCCTATCTGTCAAAGAATGACAAAGGTGCTTAAAATTGACCTTGAGTCAAACAAAGAGGAAAAAAAAAGATTTAATTTTTAGTCAAGAACCAAGTTTAATCAATTATTTTAATAAGATTAATTTAAGATGGTCTCATGAGCAATCTTCTGCTATATTTAGGGCTACCGTGTCATTTTTGTAACACAGAAAATCAAAGAATAAAGAGGAAAAGGTAAAATAAAAAATCAGGCAAGTGCATAATCCAGCATGTAAGAAACAGGGCAAACAATGTTACCAGTTTCCTCTTATTTGAAGTGAAAGGTTAAATTTTCAAGAAAACAAAAATCAGAAGTTCTTTTGAAAACCGTAACTTTTTATTTCGAATGGAATTCCAATAAAAGCAGGGTCTGCTGAGGGTGACAGCTGCTGAGACCTGTGATGTTTTTGCCTTGAAGGTGGAAACCCTCAAGTGTTGAAATGGAAAATTTTTAATTACTTTTAAATTGCCAGCAGGTTTTTTTGCCTATCCACAGAAAATTATTCCTGTAAACACTTTCAGCATTGGGGAGAGCGTTTCAGAGATGAGTGATTAGTTATGAGTGACATCCAGAGACTTCAAAGTGCAAGACCTGAACATTTTCTGAGCCACAGCTACTGTGGGGTGACAGTGGCAGCTGTAGAGCAGCCAGTGCAGGGAACCACAGCTTTCCAGAGCTCTGGAAAATGCCAAGAGCTGGTGCACAGAGCCAGGTTAAGCCATGGCAGTCAGGGACACACCAGACAGGAATGAATCACTCAAACATCTTGGCTCTGTAGGCTTACAGAATAAAGCCCAGGACCAAAAATAAAACTCAGGGTGTAACTACACTTTAGGCTACAATGGACAGCACAGATACCTGAGGCAATTTGAAATCAGAGAGCTTTCAGGGGAGCAAATTAACCCATGCACAGCTTTGTGCTTTCATATACAATCACCTTAACCAGTGAGCACGCTCTCAGAAATTTTGTCATAGCTGCTTTAGTTTATGAGGTTTAAATTAAGGCATATAATCTTAAAACTGGTATGTGAGGGATGCTTAGGGACATACAGACATCCATTCTGGTTGTAGCAGTCATGGCAGAAGCTCCTGTGTTCAGTCAAAAATGAGCCGGGTACCTTAAGCAATTTAAATAATAAGTCTTCATTAATCCATCTCATTTTCTAGAATGGTTTAGGAAATGATCACACGAGGGAGGTTGATGTTATCATTAGTATACCTAGCCTGACAGACAAGAAAGGGTTTGAAGATTCCTTGGAGAGACAAATGTTGCATGCAAATTGGTGCCTGACAGAGCTGCCAGAACCAGCTTTCTAAGGCTGGCACTCTGCAGAGCAGAGGACACAGCAAAGCACTCCAGGAACAAGAGCCACTGCCAGTCACAAAGCTCTTGAGAAGCTGAAGGAGTCAGAGGCCTGTGAAAGTAATCACAACACCAAGTTTTCTTCCACCCACTCCAAGAATGAGAATGGTGCAAGCTCTCTCCCAGTGATGGTGCTGAGGCCCTGGCACAGGCTGCCCAGAGAAGCTGTGGCTGCCCCATTCCTGGAAGAATCCAAGGTCAGGTTGGATGGAGTTCTGAGCAACCTGGGCTAGTGGAAAGTGTCCCTGCC
This sequence comes from Setophaga petechia, assembly GCA_024362935.1. Classification (NCBI taxonomy): domain Eukaryota; kingdom Metazoa; phylum Chordata; class Aves; order Passeriformes; family Parulidae; genus Setophaga; species Setophaga petechia. Next base: position 3,352,195 of record JANCRA010000020.1, read on the forward strand.
CATGGCAGGGGAGCTGGAATGAGATGATTTTGAAGGTCCCTTCCAACCCAAGCCATTCTGTGACTCTGTGATTCTCTTTCAGTTGCATGTGGGTGTCAATAGTTGCCAGCACCACAACTAAACAGATTCATGCTCTCATTCCCCAGAGATAAATTTTGGCTGAAATTGGCTGTCTGTCACAATATCTGGGAAGTAGTACTTTAAAGAACAACATTCAGCTACAGAAACATGATTTGCAAGTTAAATGCAAACCTAGGAAAGTTTTGGTGGCTGCAGGCACACTCACCCACTTGAAAACTGAGCTGTGGTTCAAGGTCCAGAGTCAGATTTTACATGAATCAAGCAGATTAAAAAAAAAAAAAAAAAAAAAAAAGGTAAACACAGAATACAGACTTTGTTTGTCAAACCTGCTCTTACAAACAAGTTTTTTTGCAAAATGTAATTAAAACTATTTACATACTGTGCCTAGTATATTACTCTGTCTTTACTGATAATCTTTATCAAGTTTGAATTGGGGGGTGCTCTTAATGTCACAGGGATTCTTACAGAGACTGGAGTGATAATTTTTAAGATGTCTTTGAAAAATTTTAAAATGAGCAAAGGAAATTCATTTAGAGATTGAAAACTCTAAGAAAAAGGGCATAGAGATTTGTCCTGATCCTAAACAAATGAATTCATCGAGGAAGTGGTGAGACTTGCCATATGATACAGCAAGTACTTGTTCCCAATGCAAAGGAGAAACAAGCTTGCATGTCCTGGCTGGAAAGGAAAATCTGCAGTCAGCAGTCCCTTATCCTAGATGTGCATTGAGAGTATTCTTATTTTCCTGGAACAGTGCTGCTAGAAAAGATAACAGCTTAGAAAGATGGCATCCCACATTTGAACCCTTGTGCTAGGCCTGGCACACCTGATACAGGAATGTCTGACATCTATCAGGGTCCTGTTTAACCACTCTGTTCTGAAATATAAATTTAGTCATACAACCATAACCTCCATCATCTCCAGCCTCTACGGGCCAGCAGAAAATGTTAAAGAACACACAGGAATGGATGCCAATTCTGATCTGCACTTAGTGCTGCTAGTAGTGGAGTGGCACCATTACATGACTTGTTACTTGCTTACATTTTATGCAACTGAAAACTGAAGAGTGCCTGCTCTTGAGTGCTCACTAGAAATTCATGTCAAATCAAAGCAACCAGCAGACACATGGGAAAAAATATGAGGTAGGGGAAGGTAAAAGGGAAGCATAATCTGGGATACCAGGAGCTGTCACCATTTTGTAAGAAACAATTGTGAGAATGAAAAGCAATGACTGCCAACAGCAATGATGATGTAAGAAATATTCTATGGCCAGAGACAAAACTTGACACAGCAGGTGGACAGATGCAGAGGAATATGTGACACTTTCTCCAAAGGAGGAGTCCCAGCACTGCCATTTCACCTGAGAATTTCTGACAGCCAAGAGCTACAGCAGGTTGTGTCACTGCCATATTTTCTGGAAAAATCCCTTTGCCAGGACTTCTTCTCCTGGGAAGCTGAGAAGCCTCAGAGAAAAATGAAAACAATAATTATCTGATTCACTTCTCCTGTGTTTTGCTGCTTTGGAATGTGGTTTGGACATTGTTTACCAACTGGCCATTGTTTGATTGATTTCATGTGAATTGTTTTAACTTAATGACCAATCACAGTCAGGCTGTGTCGAGGCTCTAAGAGAGAGTCACGAGTTTTCATTATTATCTTTTAGCATTCTGTGTGTATCCTTTCTCTATTCTTTAGTATAGTTTTAGTATAGCATTCTTTAATATAATAGAAGTACATAAAATAATAAATTAGTCTTTTAAGAACATGGAGTCAGATTCATCCTTCCTTCCAACAACAGGGACCCCAGAAAATCCCACAGGTTGAAATGAATTTGTTTCAGGACGTGGCACAAGTGGAGCTAACAGACCTGCTGCCATCTGACAGCAGGAGTATTGATACTCTGGGAGATATTTCCAACTCCATGAATCAGCGCAGAGCACCTCAGACTAATTGAACATGTGCTTGTTCATTAAGTTAGATTAAGTTAGGAACTGAACTTCCTTATTATGTTAATGTTTAATTTCAGGATGCAGAGGGAAGTTGCTGAGAACCTTGTCTTTAAGAGGTTCTGGCTTGAACCAGTTGTTAAATACAAGCTACAAATTGCACTGCTCTTGTTAGGAACTCACACTCCAAGTCAGACAGATCCCTATCAAATTCTGTGGTGCCTGCTGGTTCCAGAACAAGGAAATATTGAGGAGACATTTTTTCATTTCTGTGAAAGCCAGACAAGGAAAAAAATACCTTTCTCATTACTTTTTTAAAAGCTGGTAATCTTCTCCTTTTCTTTTAGGGCATCTATTACTATATTAACAGAAGAGTTTAAAGCATCCCCCTTTGAAAGATCAAAGAAAAAAAATCTCTATTTATTTTAAAGGAAACTTTCTGGAGCTCCTTACTGCCTCCCCAGCATATCCAGAGTGATTATGCCTCAGAAATGTCTCTATCTGTTGACTGTCTGTAAAGGAAATCCAGACAATTAGCTGAGATGCAGACCATTGAGGCCTAAAGTTAATGACATGATTTGTATATGATTCTTTGTTAGAAACCTACAGGATGAGAAAACAGAATTGACCACTGCTTGTAAAAATCTTGGTTTGCCTGACCAGCTGGGCACTGGCTGTATCTGCACAGCCAAGGCAAACCAAGTTCCTTTCCCTGTCCATAATTCATTCCTGGTCTTTGTGGCCTTCACATCCTTGTGCTGACATGATTCTGGACAGGTACAGCTACTCTGGGCCACATCTGCTCTCTGATTATCTTCATGCTTCCAACCAAAGGTACCAAAGAAAAGACAACACAACCCCACATAAACCTCTTAGTACTATGAGTCACAGCTTTTCCACTTATGATAGGATTTACCCATTGATCTGACAATTACTGCAAAAAAGTACTTAGAAGATTTTTAGGCAACATCTCCTGTCTTCTGAAAGGAGGGAAAACACTTGGTCCTGTCTAGCCCTTGTTTGAAATAATCAATTATTATGACAGAACTCAAGCCTCCAGTCTAAGAAGCCCTTTAATGACATCAGGCACAGGCACAACCAAAGTCTCTGGGTGTGGAGCACAAAATGGACATCATGGCACTGGAAAATCCTCAGAGAGAACTCAAGCAGCAAGGGAAACTGAGGGATCTGAGGGAGATAGCATGGGAGGGACACCAGTGTGCATTTCTGCTCTGGGCTGGCCTCAGAGACATTTCTTTGTCCCAGTGCTTCTTCCAGGACAGAGGTTTGGGTGGGCTGTCAGCAACGTGTTACTTCTGGCTATTTTCCTCATACAAAAATTAATTATCCCTAGAGGTTTGTCCTTCTTAAGTTACTGTAAAAACATAGTCCTGAGAACTTAGTTCTGTAAAAATTTAATCCTGAGAAGTTAGTTCTGCCAGATTCTTTTGTATCCCTTGTGCTAAGGACATCACCAGCATCAGACAGAGCTTCTGATTAGAAGTCATCATGCATAACATGAGGTTAGAACAGGCATTTGCAGCTCTTTAGAAAGTGTTTACATATTTCCATGACCCTTGGTTTTCCTCTGCTTCTATGATAACATATTTTACATCGGTGAAGGAGCAGAGAGATGTGTTGGTTGATGCTGTACACCTGGAGCTGAGAGAAAATTGAGGGCAAGTCTTGTCTCCAGATGAGCACTGATGGCCAAAAAAAGCCTGAAGGTGAGCATATTGGCCTGATGTAAAAACACCAGGGAAAGCACCACTGATGACCACACTTTATAACACAAATAACAATATGCTCACCTGTGTGTCACTCTCCTGTCCTTAAATCAAGATCCTTCTCCCACTTCTTCCTACCTTTTGTTATATTCTCCACTGATGTTCCAATAGTGAGAGCAGATAGGGCAGCAATCACAAAAATAGGCTCATACTTAGCACACAAGGGCCTTTTCCCAAGGGAAAAAAATGCCTTAGTGGAAGCATTTTCTTCTTCCAAATGAAAAGGCTCCAAGCTACTCACAGAAGTCTCTGCTGAGATTTGGACCATGTGCAGTGCACAGGTGATCATCAAGGGAGAGTGGCTGGAATTTCTTCAAAATAAGAGAGAGCCCATAAAGGGAGTGATCAGAGAGAGGCTGTCCACAGGCTCTAGAGTGTGGACACTTATAAAGTGTGGCAGTCTTTTTCTCTCTCTGCTCTCTCCAAACTTCAGTTTCACAACAGCTTTTCAGCTGCAGCCAGGCTCCCAGCACAATGTGAATGCTGAGGACACTGCCAGGGATGAGGATGCCCATGGCCAGTCCCCTTGGATGGCTGTCAGAGTCCTGCTGCCAACATCAGCCAGAGGAAAAAAGGACATTTTTCCCCCAGTTTTTCCCTTTGACAGACATGAATAGAGTTTCATGGCACATGGAAAAACCTTACCCCTTTGCCCTCCAGGAGTTTTTCTCCTGTTAAATTTCAAAGATGTGTTTCAAACCATCTATGGCTTGGATTCCTGCAGGTAAAAAGTTTACAAGAATTTTCTTAATGGCAACTTGGCCAGTCTGAATCAGGAAGTCAATACCAACTCTTTCCATTGCAGGTGGTTTTACTCATGAAATATAAAACAACCTTGAAGTTTGGGTGTGAATAATCATGCAGTCCCAGCATAATACTCCAGAAAGGGAAAGCATAAGAGGGAGAAGGAAGTGGGAAGTAGCTAAATGGTGAGGCAGAGGGTGTTCGCTCTTCTGTGAAGATATTCCCCATCTGAAAAAAACAAAAAGCCAGGAGGCTGAGAACACCAGGAGAAAAAGAAAAAAGCTGGATGACAAAGAGGAAGATGAAATACTTAGTAAACAACTACTTACAGAATTAGTATTTTCTTCTAAAGTTTTAAAATATGGCAAGCTTAGCTTACCCTGAGGCTATAGGATAAGTGGTAAAGCCATAGCTGTGTCTTAGGAGCCTTCAACTGTAAACCTTGTCAGCTTTTGTATTGCATTACTGCACATTAATAGTGATCTGGGAAATGCAGTAAGGAAAATTAGGTATTTTAAACCTCATAAAGAGGGTTTGGAAAATAAATTGGTGGCAGAATGGGGACAAAATAGAGGACAAAGTTTGGAATGAAAAATGAAATACAGAATAAAACTAAGAGGCTGAGAACACAAGAAATGCCCTAATGGGTTCACCTAGACCTCCTTACCTGGGAGGGAAGACTGAGATCAGTAATGTGGCCTTCCTGGGTAAGGACATTATTGGAATTCCAGGTGTGCTGACTCTGGGGACTCACCTGAGTATGGAGAAGCTGACTGTATCATTTGTAGTGAAAACTGAATTTACACCTTCAAAATGAAAACAGAGCAGTGGCAGTAGGAGATAGCTCTGAAAGTGCATGGAAGCCTTGCCACAACCTGCAACCCCTCCTTTTCCCAGCACCTTGTGTTGTTGTACCAGGTCTGCCTCACAGCACACCCCTACCTATTCCATCCAGGGTTTTTTTATAATGATGTGTCATTCCTGAAGAGCTTCCATTCCTTTATGAACCTCCTGATATTACTGGTGTCCACAGCTTCTTCCTGTAACAGCAAATTCTCAAAAAGTTTGCTATCCAGTGTGTGTATAATATTATTTTGAAAGTAGGGTGTGTCTTAAATTATCTTCCCACTTCCTTTATGGATCATCCCTTGGCTTCAGTAGTGCAGGGTTTGAACACCAACTCTGTTTTCACCTTCACGCTTTTGTAAAACTCAAGTATACTTTAGCTCAGGTGTCCTCTCTGCAAATGGACAAATCTCAGCCTTTTTCCTTCTCCTTGCAAGGCAGCTGGCTCATCCCTGGGCTGTTTCTGTTGCCAATCTCTCTCTGTTCCCTCGCAAACTCCTTTGCCATCTTCCTGGAGATGGGAAGGCCTAAAACGTCCCAGCTGTGGGGGCACAGGAGTTTTATGTGGAGGCAAAATGACACTTTCTGTTGTATTCATGCCTCTCCTGACACACCCAATACTGCCTTGGCTTTTTTTTTTTTTTTTGACTGTCAGTACACCCTGAGCAATGGTTTCAGAAAAACACCTGGAAAAATTAGTCTGAGGGATCTCCCCAGAACTGCAACCACCAGTTCCAAGCCCAGCATCCAGCAGGGATGGTGTAGATGAGAATTTCCTCTCAATGAAATATTCCCTGTCATTTATCTACATCAAAGCTCCTCATTTGCTCAGCTTTGTGGGGCCCTTCTGGAGTTTCTATTAGGGTGGCACCTGTCTAGTCAAAAGAGCTTCATAATCTTGTACAAAAGACAGGAGAGAGAGAAATGCAAGGAAGAAGAAAGACATTAAAATAAAAAGGTAACTAGTTTTCATGTTTTTGTGCTAGTACTTAGCATTTTGATATTGTCTTCATAATGTGATTTTTAATTATTTTTCTCTATATAGGTGCATGAATGTAGCATATGGTTGCAAATTATGAAAAAAAACTGGAATTTTCAGTTGGTTTTATTACCTGGTTTTAACCCCTCTAAGACATTTTTAATTTAAAAAAAGTTTCAATAAAAGCATCCTAGAGAGATTTCCTCTACAGTTCTTATAATTTAATCCATACTCATCAATGAGGAAAAGCTGCAGCTGGGGAGAAATAAATAAACACCTCCAAGTAATGCAATCAAGACACAGCTACATGGTACACAAGGAAGGGGAAAATCAGCAGAATGGCAAGGAACAGCTAAAGAAACTCAATTAAATAAGGGTTTGTGTAATTTTAAAGTATTCCTCTTCTTTTGATGTCAGCTGTTCTTACCTGGGACTGTTTCACCCTTGGAAGTTGATTTTGAAAGGTGACTTGTGATACTTCTGACAATATCAGACTGGGTCAGCTTTGGTTTAGTTTAACGCCCATCTTCAATAGTGTTACCATAATTTCTGTTTAATTATGAGTAAAGTCTTATTGCAGATGAGGAAAGTGACCAAGACCTGTCTGCTTGCTGGCCCTGGGTCAGTGTGAGCTGTGTCAGAGGAAGGGGATGTGGCCACCATGTCTCAAGGGCAGTGAAAGCAAATTCCTCATTCCAAAGAGGCCCCTCCTCCCAGCCTGCTGCCCAAGGAAAGGAGGTTTTGCCATGCTCACACTGCACCCAACTTTCCCAGGAACTTTTGAACCTGGCGGTCAATTCCAACGGAATCAGTCGGGGGCAAGGTACAGATGCCTGAGATAAGCTCCAACTGCTTTTTGAAGAGAAGTGGCTGCAGAAAAGAGACCTGGTGGTGGCTTTAGTGGGGAAAGGTGGCACTGAGAGTCCTCTTCTCATTGAGCAATGGAGAACTGACACTGTGAAGGAGCTTAAAAACAACTCCACTGGGGGGGAAAAAATGCAGTTGGAGATGATCTTCCCAGACAAACATCACTCACCTGTTAAGACAAGCATTCATGGGAAACCTGGCCTCCTTAATTACAGTGTGGCACAACTTGTGTGCTACACCTGAGCTCTGCAGCTGCAGCCTACCCTGCCACATGGCAGACTCTGAGCTGATTTAATTACAGACTTTTGCAAGGAGTCATCCAGACCTACTCCAGGTCTGCTGATGGCTTTTGAGGGTTCTTTTCACTAACAGTTTTTACAAGGACTGAAAATGTCTGTGCCTGTGATCAAAACACTTTCTCTTTTCATTTCAACCTAAACACATTTCTACTGCCCAAAATATGAACTGTTTTCAGCTCATAAAACTTGCACACCTAAACAATATGGCAGTTTGTCAGAAACCTGGTAGGCCTGCAATGTTCTCTCTTACAAATTACTAACAGCTCGTACTCATCTTCAGTATTGTTCTCAAACTTTGCAAGAAGGAGGGAATTAATACCTGGGTTACAGTTCAAAGCACCCAGGAACCTGTTACAATTGGAATTCCTGTTATAATTGGAATCTGAGGAACAGGATTTGGTGCTTCCTGCATCTGTGGGATAACAGAACACTAGCAAACCACTGAAATTTCTTGTTCTTAATCATCATCTACCTTTTACATCAAACCTTTAAATGAAAACACCACAAAGGCTCTTTGGGAAACTGATAACTACTGATCCAAAACCAACTTTTGAGCAACTTACCTGCCCTGTGGTTCACGCTGTACAGACTGTATGTGTAAACCCTGAGAAGAACCCCAGGTGAATTAAACTTGAGAACCCCACAAAATTTTAAGAAATAAGTTTTCTAGTGCCCAAGCCCACACTCAGCTACTCCTTAGCCTTTTTTCAATGCAAAACTGGTTAACCTAAGCATACACAACCTTAACCAGCCTGTCCAGAATGTGGCAGACAGGCAGCTCAGACAGTGCAGTGCTTTGGGGAAGGCCACCAGGGGCTGTAGGGCATTTCCTCATGTGAACACTCAGTGTTCTTCTCTTGCTCCTTCCTGATCAACAAGTCTCTCTCCCAGCTCTGAAATAACTGATCTGTTTTCAGACCATTACCTTACCATTACAACTACCCATTACAATTTCGGGTCTCAAGTGCAAATTTCTTCTGCTCCTACGTCAAACGTTATGGTTACACACTTTTTGATGAGATGTTAGATGTACATATGTCAGAATTATTCATTTAATCCCAGAATCTATAAGGATCCACACTGGATAAATGGGTGAAAATCAAGAATGCTTGCTTATAAAAGGGAATGACTACATTTGAACTTATGGCTGGAATTTCTGATCACAAGCACACCTGTAAATGCTCTGCTTGGATTATCCTGCTGCTGGGTCCTGGCTGCTGGCAGACTAATGCTCGTATTTTCCTGAGCCCACTCAATGTGAAACAGAGTTACAGCACAGTTCTCAATTGTTCCAGTAACTGCTGATGCAGTGGTATCCTTGCTGCGTTTGCTGGCTCACTGTGCAACTTTTTATGATCCAGATCTGCACACAAACCCTGCTTCAGACAGATTCTTCTCGTGGAACTCAAACGGGAGGCAGCACCCACGTTCACCCTCCCCTGCACTGAGCACGGACAACTGGCAGGTCTGATGGATCCGCCTTGCTTCTTGTGAGCCTAGTCAATGCTAGGGCTGCTCTAACAAGCACATTCTTTGCTCAAGGGTGGGGAAAAAATAAAAAAACAACCAAAAATAAACAAACAAACAAAAAAATAGTAAGCTCAGTCCATCAGATTGAAAAAGCAGTCGCTACCCTCGTTCCTCAAGTAAGCCAGATGCCAGGGAATGGATCACCTCTCTTCAGCAAAAGCCCATTTTTGTTCCATGTCTTCCAACTTCCTTCCTTCCCACAACCAACCCCCAACCTGGGCCCCAGGATCTTGTCCTTCAGCAGAAAGCCACGTTTATGTGCTATTCCCAAAACCAACCCAAGGGTCCTCTGAAGTTCTTAAACGGTTTGGTCTATTGCAATATTTTGGCACAAAGGCCCCCATATATTATGCCTGGCAAACTTTTATCCAGTTTAAGCTGTCACACCTGGGCATTGTGGCCTGGTGTGACACCAAGAACTCATCCAGAGGAAGGCAACACCTCAGGTGATGCTGCTGGAACAACCAAAACATTTGCCCCAGCTCAGGAGGAGATCCATTACCAGCAATTTTCTTCCCTGTGCACTTTTTAATTGTTTTTTATGTTAACTTCTCACTATGGCTTTGCAGACAACTTCAGCTCAAAGCATAAAGTGAACACTCACCCAAATTCTAAAAATTCTTACTGAATGACCTGTGTGGGACTCAGCCTTGTGGGCCTGCAAAAGGAAAAAAAAATGGGTGCCCACGTTTAGCTGTGCAAAATTTGGAGAACAGTTTAAATATATCAGCTTTTTGTTTGCAGTCCAAAGAGCAGATGGTGGTTTAAATATTTTTAAAAGGTTTGTATGGGATAGTGCACAGGCCCACAGGAATGTCTCTCACCCCGTAAGACAGCACTGTGCAGTGATCTAATTATTGGACATAACTAATTAGATGTAATTATTTTCACTATTTTTCTTGATTTTTTTTTCTTTTAAATTTGCCTGGAGACAGGAACAAGGTAAAGTGTTGTCAGCTCTATGTTTCAAAGCCAACCTTTAAACCATTTCATCAGATAATTCTGCTCTGACAGTTTTTTCCTCTGTCTGGGGAACAATTCCATAATTTACCTCTATTAAGGAGTTTTAGGAAGTTGCATGTGTGCTAATGTACCTTGACAGAAACACTTTTTGTAAAATGCAAGAGTTCCTGACGAATTTCTTTCAAGAACTTTGCTTTCTTCCACAAACCAGCCAAGTTTTCAAAAACTTGGAGAAGCACTCAGGTGCAACATGTTAAAAACCGTGTAACCGTGAATGGGGAAGGCACTCGGGTGTTTTAAGGCTCTCCCGGTGTCTCGTACGGTGTTTTTGGGGCTGCGGCAGAAATACCAGCCAGCGGTGCCGCACAGCTGGAGCAGCTCTGAAGGCGCGCTCCCAAAGGTGAATTCGCTGCTCTCAGGGATAAAGAGCGGCTCTCCCAGCAACAAAGGCGGCTCAGACCTGGCTGCAGAAAACGCTCACATCCCGCTGGAATACACTGAATGGGAAATAAAGCACTGCAAAAAGCCGTAAGAGCCGGGTTCGCGCTGAGGTTCTTTATTGCCACAGCCCGGTTGGTGGGGACGCGGAGGGACCCCCCGTACCTGCCGCGGGGCGATAAAGGCGGCCGGAGCGATAAGCGCGAGCGACACCCGCGCCCCGACCCCCTCCTCGCGCCATGACGTCACACCCCCCTCCCCGCGCCATGACGTCACCGCGCCCCGCGCCTGCGCGAGCCCCCACCCCTCCCGCGCGCGCCCCCCCCCTCGCCTCGCGCCTCCCCGGACCCCTCGAGCGGGCCGTTGGGGGCGTGGCCCCTCGCGCGCGTGCGCGCGCGCCCCCGGCGGCGCCCGCCCCCGTGACGGGTTTGCGTGACGGCGGCACCGGGAGCACGCGCGCGCGCCCGCCCGCCCTTCGGTACCGCGAGCGCCTATCGCGACCGCCTGTCGCGACCGCCGCCTCTCCGCAGCCGCCGCCTCCTCCTCCTCGCGCCCGGGAGCGGAATCAGCGCCCGCGCCTGGGCTCCCCCCGCCCTTCCCCCCTCCCACTATTATCCTCCCTCCCGGCGCTCCCGCCCGCCCGGGAACGCGCGCCCCGCTCCCGCCCGGCGAGGGAGTGACCCGGCACTGCCGCCCGCCCCGATCCCCTCCATGGCTCCCGCGCCGCCCCGCTGAGCCGGAGCCGCCCGCCGGGAGCCGCGGCTGAGCGCGGGAGGGAGGGGGCGGGAGGGGGGTGGGAGGCGGGGGCGCGGGGGGTGCGACACGCGCGGGGAGCGGCGGCGGCCGCGGCAGGAGGCGGAGGAGGAGCGGCAGGAGCGGGGAGTCCCGGCGCGGCCGCGGGAGCCCCGGGCGGGCGGGCGGCGCTGGGAGCGGCCGGGATTTACCGTGGTGGCGGTGGGCGCTGAGCGGCGGGGGAGCCGGGCGTCCCCGGGGCCGCCGCCTCTCGGGCTGAGCCCCCCCGCCCGGACCATGGCCGACGACGACGTGCTGTTCGAGGACGTGTACGAGCTCTGCGAGGTGATCGGCAAGTGAGTGCGGCGGGGAGCGGGCAGGGCAGGGCTGGGCTGGGCTGGGCGGGGGGAGCGCTGCCCTGCGCCCCCCGCCCGCACCGGGCACGGGGATGCTCCGCCCGGGACCCACCTGAGTCGCCGCCGGCGGGTCCGTGCGGGGTGCGGGTCCCCCCCCGTGGCCGGTGCCCACCGTCCTCGTCACACGGGAGGCGGAAGGGGGAGAAGTGACCCCATGTTTCCTCAGCCACCATGATTAACCACCTCGCCATCGCTCAGCCTGGCTGCAGCAAGCGGCAACCACTTCCCACCCCTTTTCTTCTCCTCCCCCCCCGATATCCCATTCCTGGCACACCCATCAAGGATTGCCTCTTGGGGAATGGAGAGGGGAAGATAGCTCTCCGTAGATCCACCTATTCGCTGGGTGTCTGCATATTTGTGCACCAGGTGTTGGGTTTTCCTCTTCTTTGCTGCATAATAACCGGCTTGGTAGTGGCGCTCGGGTAGTGCTCGGTTCTCGTCCAGATCCATCACTCTGGCTCGTGTGGAAATGGAGATGTACAAGGCAGGAGGAGTGCTTGGCCTTTTGAGTCTTATTATGCAACTGCTGTTAAACCGATGCTCGAGGCTTGTGTGAAACCTGGGAGTTGAGGCAGCGGCTGGCGTTCCCCAGCTGCTGTTTCGGGTTACCGCTGTTGGATGCAAATCACAATCCGAGTCACCAAGAATATGCAGAGACTCCCCCAAATCAGATGGTGATAAAGAATTAAACATGAACTCCATTCTCCCCTGCCCCCATATTTCCGTGACTGCTCAGTTTTGAAATCCGTTCTTTATTTCTTCATCGTCTTTCATGTATTTTCTGTAGTTGTGTCTCTGTTGCAAAAAGGACAGGAAAGATACAGTGATACTGAGACTGCCTAATTTTCCGTGTGTCTGATTCCAAAGCTGAGATTGCTCTGCAAGCCTTAGTAGTGACACTGTTCAGTGTGCCTGGAGTTTTTTTCTTCATGACAATGGATTTTATGAGAATAATTGAGCGTGTTTTGGTTATAAACAAAGAATGTTTCCTGCATGTATTCTCTTGCCCGCTCTCCGCCCTGATGCTTTTCAGTATACATGGAGTGCTGTCTGCTTTCAAAGCCAGGGCTAAAAATATTCCAGAATTAATCTTTTCTCAGGATTATACTGAAATGCTGGTCTTGGACATAGCAGGTGGCTTTGTTGTCAGCAGAAGTTTCAGCACTCACTTGTGTCGTTTCACAAGACACCACCACCTTGCTCCTAACACAACTTTTAAAAATATTAAGCTCCAAGGGCCTTGTTTGCCATCATAAATGGTACATGATTGCTTTAACTTGATGCTGTTGAGGAACTTCTGTAAAAGCAGAACTCTTGTTATTAAAGGTGTTTTGAATACAATTTTTGGCACACTCCTTTCACAAGTGGTTTTATGCTAACCACTGCAGTTCACACTGGGATTTATTCCTGCCCGAGTGCCATTAGCAGGAAGGTGCAGTGCTCATGCATGACCGCACACCCTTTCAGAGGATGGATGATCGATTCACGGGGGGCCAGATGTTTGCACATCCCCACTGACTTTTTCTTCTGTGGCTGGAGAATTTCGAAGGGAGAGCTCTGAGCCGGTGGATTAGGTGTTAGCTGCACAAGTTATACACGAGGTTTAGGTAGTGTAGAAAGTGTTGTGATGTAGCTAGATCTAACAGATAATATTGAATCACAGCAGCAGGATGATGCCAAGAACACTGTAGCAAAAACAGGGTGTATCACTGCAAATAGCAGCAGTGGTGGTGTGAAGGGCTGATAGCTGGTTGTGATTACTCAGGTTTTTCCGCACAGATGTCAAGTCCATCCTCTAAAAAAACACACATATTTAAAATATAAATACACAACTTTCATGTACGATTTATGAGTGGTATTCCTGTTTCTTTGCAATGCTACACAGGTAAATTCCAGGGGTCCAGAGGTGCAGCATCTTTATTTAGCTTACAGATTCTGAGTACCACCTTGCCTGTCCATAAGAAACTTCAGGAATGCTGCTGTAAATCTTCTTTGAATTGCTACATATGCATCTGACCAAACGTCTTTCAGTGAAACATACACTAAATATCTGCATGTCCCTGAGATTTGTTATTGGTTGATACAGTGATTTAGTTCTTGCAGCTAGCACATCTGGCTCTGATTTGCATTTCGGACACATGAAATACTAAAATGTGTAATTTACCTTTTCTAAATAGGTAATTACCACTGTCCCTTAAGGTAGTAAAAGGTATTTTCATAAAGGGTGTGGGAAAGAGGTCTTTGCCTGTTTAGTCAAAGTTGTCATACAATTTACTAGAGAAATCAGGAGATGCTTTCTTGGCTGACAGTAGACAGTCCAATTTGTTGAGGCATATTCTGATCTTTAGGATAAGCTTTAAACACTTATAAATACAATAAACTGATAAGACTGACTTTGAGTAAATGCAGCAATAATAGCTTTTGGTGAGGAACAATTACAGGGTAGTAGTATATGAATGAATTGATGGGCATGACAATGATAAACTGTTTATTATGTGACATTTAGTGTGTTTAAATTCTGCAAGCATGCATTTTTCATTTTTAAGGGGTGTGGGTGGAAAGAAAGGCCAGGAGGGATAGAGAGAAATTCTAATTCATGTTTTCATTAGAAAAAAATGTTAGAGGAAATCTTATTTTGCATATATTTCCAGTATACCTTTCCATTGCTGAAAGCTATAAGAAAATACAAAATGGAATAACAATCCAAATTTCTCATTGAACTTTTTAAAGTGGCATTTATGACACTGACATTAGTCATGTATTTTTACTTAACCAGATGTCTTATGTTTGAGGTTACCGTCTCTTCAACTTGGCTGGCACAAACATTCTTCAGAAAGAAATAAATTGGGGATTTCTTTATTAGCCTTCATAAATGTGTTAACATATCTCAGGATAAATGATAGTGATGAAAAATACAAGTGTGCCTTTTTTTTCTAACTTGCTTCCAGGTGACTTTGAAGAGATTCTCTCTGTGTGTTGGGTGAGAAGTTCACTGTTAAAAATCTTTAAGGCTGTTCCTATGTGGATCAGACCATGTGTTTGATTGACAGCTCACAAATAGTAGTGCTAAGTGTACTTGTTTATTTTTTTATTAGAATTTTCATTCAAAAGGCTTTGAGTAGTTTATAAAACGTAGTAGGTGTAAAATTGAAACTTCTTGGCTACTCATCCAAGGTGCAGACTGTTCTATCAGAGAAGCTCCACATACACATAGCAGGAGTTTTCTTCATGCCAGAGGGAGGATGCCTGTCTTCAGTAGGTGTTGAATATAGAAGAATGAGGCAAGGTTTTTTGATAGAGTCTTGTTCTGCAAGGACTTTATTTTAAATTCTCTGGTTTTACATTTCTGTACCTCTTAAGATCCATATCAGTTTATGTTAGCATTAGAGGAGAACCATAAAGATCATCTGACCTTTCTAACAGTAGGATTTACTTAAAATTTCTCCAAATGTTTAAGTTGTAAGTACAATGGGATAAAGATGATAGTCATTTATTTGTATTTGAAAGGGCTTTGGTCACAATTGAAGTCATTAATCCTGGGGTGCATTAGGAAGAGCATGGCTGGCAGCTGGAGGGAGGGAGTCCTGCCCCTGTGCTGAGCCCTGTGAGGATCCCCTGGAGTGCTGTGTCCAGCTCTGGGCTCCTTGGGACAGGACAGACATGGAGCTGGACTGGGTCCAGTGGAGGGTGGCAAAGATGATGGAGGGACTGGAGCATCTCCCTGAGGACAGGCTGAGGGAGCTGGGCCTGTCCAGCCTCGAGAAGAGAGGGCAGAGAGGGGCCCTGATCCCTGTCTGTGTCTGCAGGGAGGGTCAGGGCATGGACCAGGCTCTGCTCCGTGGGGCAATGGGACAGGAACTGATGGCCAGGAAGTTACACCTGAACATGAGGAAGAATTCCTTCACTGTGCAGTGACCAAGCCCTGGAACTGATTGTCCAGAGAAGGCACGGAGTCTCCCTCACTGGAGATATTCCATAACCATCAGGGCACAATCATGTGCCATGTGCTGTGGGATGACCCTGCTTGAAAAGGGAGAAAGGGACCAGATGACCCATGGTGGTCCCTTCCAGCCTGATCCATTGTGTGACATTAATAGTCACTTAAACTGTACATCTTTGTAATTTTTTTCTTCTGTGTGTGGGCTGTATGTGCCATCACAGTGTGTGCAGTAGTGCAGTTGTTGGCATTTCCAGTACCCAAGGGTACCATGATGTTTGGTGCTAATGCTGTCAGAGCTTCCAGGACGTTCTCTGCAGTCTTGGTTGAGGCTAATCCTCTCCTGCACTGCACGTGTGAGGATTTTAGTTTGTTTTCATCCCTCTTTGCTCTCTAATGGGATGACTCTCTGCTTGGCCTCTTCCATCTAGTAAAGAGTAGTTAAAGGGCAAGAGCCAGCAGGCATTGCCCCCTTCTCCTTTCAGACTGCCAACACAGCTGGAACACCACAGATGTGAGCTGAGGATGCAAAGTCATGGGACAGGGTTTATTTGTTTGTTTGTTTTTTTCACTAAAATTTGAAGGCTTCTAGCCCACTGAAGCCAGACAAGGGATGGTGGTTGCAATTCCATCCTAAGCCCTTACCTGGAGCTGGAGGTGCTTTAGATTTATGCCTCAGTCTGGGAATGTTCAGGAAAGGGATGACAGAGCTCCTGGATTCCTTGTCCAGGAAATACTGAAAGCTTTTAATAATTGTAATTATAGTGGTAACAAAACTATGTATTTGATGGTTTCAGTGGTATTGTTTTTCATTATTGTCTCCATTTTCACTCACAGGAATTAGAACGCTGTTGCCTCTCAAACATACTTTTAGTCTAGTGTACACTGTTGAGATTTTGCATTTCCTGTAAAACCAATGCAAATAACTGATGGGTGTAATTAATGACAAATCAAATGGAAATGTGAAACAACTGTAGTATGTACTCACTGTTTGTAAAAGGAGGGAAGGGAAGGGAAGGGATCTTCTTTGGGATATGGCAGCTGATTTGTCTAGTTCAGCTTTTGAGTTTTTTAGTGCTGTTTGAAACTCTCTGCTAATAAAACATTCTTGTCTGTTGTCACTGTTACAGTACATGGGAGTAACAGATTATAATGAATATTTGATTTAAGCATGAGGTCATAATGTGCATTTCTTCAGGAAAATAGTGGTTGATTATTTGTAGTGTATAATTGCTAGGGTATAACCTTAGGTTAGTTATTCTGCAATGGATTTTAGCTGTAGCAGTGACCCATTTCTACTTAAGAGGCTCTGCCTGCTTAAGAGAAGCAGCTGAACACAGAATAGAATGAACAAACCTGGTTGCAGAGAACATTTCAACCTCTACTCTGTATTTGTACAGCTTTTCCTAATATTGATAACCAGCAGCACTCTTGTGTACCTCCCTCTTGAGGATGAATTCCTTCATGGAAAGGGTTGCTAAGCATTGGAATGAGTTGCCCAGGGGGTGGAGGAGTCACCATCCCTGGAGCTGTTCATGAGCTGACTGGATGTGGCACTCAGTGCCATCCATGGTTGAGTTGACAGGGTGGTGATTGGTCAGAGGTTGGAATTGATGATCTTGGGGGTTTTTTTCCAGCATAAATGATTCAGTGATTCTTACGATGTGAACAAGACAGCTGTAGTGATTGGGAAGTTGAGGATTGCTTAAGAGGGGAGTTTGGAGGAACTTTATCTGGGAAAATAGAAGCTGAGAAAGATTGTGCAGGGGCTTTGGTGTTGTGTGTTTAAACACCTGAGAGAAGGAAGCCTTGAGAATGAGCAAATCTGAGCAGACTAAGTCCTGTGTAATTTCAGCCTGAAAATGTGAAGATTTTAGACCAGTTCACTACTGAGATTCTGGATCAGATGTCTGTGAGAAGTTGTGGGATGAAAAAAGTGACCTTGACTTGAAGATTTGCTAAGTTAGGAGTTTGATCATTTTATTGCAATAGTATAAAGCTTCAGAAAAACGGGGGCCAGACTTCAGGACCCAAGTGATTCTTGATTCAATCTTCTGAATTTCAATTCAAACACAGTACTTAAGATAAAATGCTCTAGGATAAAGAAATATTAGGGAAAGAAGAGAGACACATTTTATGTCAACAGCCACTCACCTACTTAGCCCTCTCTGATACACTGTGCTTTTTTTATAATCTTTTATACAGATGTCACTACTATGAAAGGTAATCAAGCATTATTAACCTCAGTGTGATGTTTCCAAAGATCACTTCTCAGAAACTTGTAGTCATATTACATGTGTCATCTAAAGAAGGATGACTCCAGAAACGAGTGGTTGTTATAAGTAGGTATTTTGTGCTGAGTTGTGGAGTTGGTAAAAATAACTCTCGTGAATGGAGTACTTTTTTTTTAATATGCAGCATGACTATCAGCATGGCCAGAATTATCATCTCTACCTGTTAAAAAAATTAAACTTACTTCTTGAGGTAGTGTATCGGCTATTCCCACCAAAAGAACCCCAAGAAACTTTTATTTTTCTTTGCCTACATCAGATAAGCGTGTAAGAGGATACCTTGGTAAGGCATCTAAAGCATGGGGAGAGAGTGCCTTGAGTTCAGCGTGGCTGTAAACTGAACTGTGTTTTGTGTGCCAGGTTAGTGCCTTCTCTTCATAAACTTGTGCTGCAGTCAGAATGGGCTGCAGTGTTCCTTGGGAGGTGTCTGTTGGTGCAAGGATGCTGCCCTGGTTGGGAACAGCAGTGCACAGCAGAACTGTGGCATTTCAGTTACCTTTGTGTTGCTGGGTATTGAAGCTCCCTTTTACCAGTATCTTTTTTTGGAGGTGAAAAGAGTAAAATAAGGTTCAAATAATTTTTGGAGCTTGACCATAAAAGACCTTTACATTGCAATAAGAGTTTATTTTTTCACTTCAGTTTGTATGAAGCAAAGTCTTTCCAGAGATATTACTAAAAACCTTTTACAGAATAAATTTAGGACTAAAAGGACTGAGGACTATTGCCTAATCTATTCTCACAGGACAGTATTGAATTTACCTTGGTTAACAAGTGACTTGCTCTTTTATTTTCATCACTTTTTTTTAGAATAGGATAAGAAGGGGTAGCCAACAAGTTAGTCCATATGTTCTGTCTTTTGTTGGAGTGAGGCTGTGCTTTCCTTCCAGGCTTAGGATTTGTCAGAATTCTTGTGTTATCAATATTTTGCCAATTTCTGTATGGACTTAACTTTTCAGGAGTCAGCAGTTAGAACATGTTTTCAGCATGTAAAAACATTAATAGTTGATGCATGGTTCTTACAAACTCACGAAATTCATTGTCTGTTTAAGAAATACTGAATATTTGCCTTCCACCAGGGATTCTAAGTAGCATTTGGTTGAATAGATTTTTACTTGGCTCCTTCACCTCTTTCTTTGACTACCCAATGGGAGGTCACTGCAGCTACTCTGATTTCATTTTTAACTAACATCTCCATTTTCTTTTCTGGATTGTGTGGACATAAGCAGTTATTGCCAGCATTTAATATTGAGTAAATTTCCTAGGATATGTGAACTAAGGAAGTTGTACAAAACTTTCCTCTGAACAAATTTTTTAGAAGTAAAAGCTGGGGTGTACAGGCATTTACAGTGGTTCCAAATGTGTTCTGTTCAGTTGTTTGGAAGCACTTTAAGGCAAATTGTAAAACTAGTTTTATCTTATCAAAGTGTCAATTCTGCTGCAGCCGAGATTAAGAAACCCTTAGAATTTCAAAGTGTGCCTTTCCTAGGAACACGTTATTCTGGGGTAACTTGTGACTTCATGTAAATGCAGTCACCAGAATTTGGAAGGCAGTTGACTTTGCAAGTTGAATTTTTGATCTAAAGATCACTAGGAGTAAGGAAAGAAGTCTTAACTGTAGAGAGGTTGAGGCTTCTCAGGTACAGTCTGTAAGATACTCAGAACTTCATGAAATCTTTTTCTAGGTGTCTTGTTATGTGGGTCTGTGAAATAGAGATAACACCACCAAAAGCAAAAAAAAAAAAAAAAAGAAGGCAGAAAAATCTAAAGAACTTCTCCTAAAAGAAAGTTCAGCTTCTCCTGACCGTCTCAGAACTCTGGCATGTTCCTCTATCTTCTTTTTTCTCCCACTTTCATTCTGGGGACAGGGTCAGTGAGTGAACCCTTTGGCTGTGTGCTTGATGTTCCAGCTCAGAGAGGGCAGCCAAAGGAGTGTGTAACTGCTCTACTTCCACTCTGCTCCAGGGGATCCTGATCATCCAAATGGACTTGTCAGCTGCACACTTCCTCCTTTGGATTTTGGCTCCAGATGTTGGTTCTGATACTGAACGAGGAGAACAGTTCTGAACTGTTGGAAAAGCACTCATTAACACTCAATTAGAGGGATCAATACACCTGTAAATGGAAGGGATAGTGAAGAAGCAAGTGAGGTAATCTTATCTCCCTTCTTGGAACCACTCCTCCAGCCCCCTCCTTCTGGTTAGGAGATGATGGAGGAGGTGGGAGTGAGGTGGCCTGTGAAGATGACAAACAATTTAGGGAATTATGTATTAAGTGATATGATCTTTTCTACATCAATAGTGATCCAAGCTAGTAATTTTTCCTAGAAAAGAGCTTTGTGGAGCTCTTTTTTTTGCCAGGGTTGAACGTGAATGCAGCAGCAGCAGATGGGTTGTGTTTGGATGGGTTTAGAGGAGAGACCTGTCTGCTCAGCACTGGTCTGGCTGCATGCAGAGCAGGAGCCAGGGTGGGAATTGAGGTGAAATCCTGCACCTCTGTGATCCTGCAGCCTCAGCAAGTATATCATAGTTCAGGGGGGAGAGAGAGTTGTGACAAGCTGTAGCTGTGCTGGAGGTTGTGTAAACATGGCAGTGGTACCCTTTCTCCTCTTTGTGCCCTGTGTGAGCAGTGTGTGAGGGCATCTTGGAGACAGGAGCTGAATTAAGTTTGCTGCTGCAGGAAGGAGGAGGCGTTGCTCTCAGAGATCTTGCTCTCCTTATGTGCCCTGAGTGATCCACCCTTCCTTCCCCTGTGCCAGCTCCCATATTCACCTAGTCTGTATGAGCCAGGTGCACCACAGAAATGATTTTTTTTCTGAAGTTTTCACTGGCTTGACCAGACCTAGAGTGCAGTCAGGGCTTGCTCAAGGTAGAAGACTCAGAGATGGAGAGAGATAAACTGTGCAGGCACCTCTCCCCTCTTCTCACCTTTGGCAACAGTGAATTACTATGACCATGTCGTAAAATGCTTTGTTAGGTTTTTTTTTAAAGTATGTTTGGCTTTTTTGTATAATCAGGAAGTTCGCTTCCAAAGCCTTTTCTGCAATAATCCAGACAATGGTAAGGAAAGGACAAGAAAAAAGGGAAACAGATTACTTTCTTTGAGGAGAAAGGAAATATTCCAGATTAGCATGCAATTATTAACACACACACATGCACACACACACAAAGAGTTGATTTTATGGTCTTAATTTGGTTTTTTCCTTCTTCCTATACACATATTCCTATTCCCTGTAATTAAAACCAAGCACTAACTTTACATCAGGACCTCACTTCATTCAGGATTTTAATTGGTGACACCGCCAATTAAAATTACGAAGGCAACTGAGTCTGGGATTTTTATTTGTTAAATATTTGAATTAATTCTTTGAAGTATATTAGCTTCTGACATGGTCAGATGTTCTTCAAATGTGCATGTGCCTTGTTGCGTCCTTGAGAACTTAAAAAGTTCACAGTTGAGTGTACTCTGAGCAGCAAGCGTGCTTTGATGTTTGTGGGTAATTCTAATCTTTATAGAAACCAAATTTGTTACTTCTGGTTCTGGTGTGATTGTGTGCAAAAGCTCTGATAACATATTTAGGAATGTTGAAGAAACTCAAAACCAAAGATTTCCCGAGCCACCTATTTTCAGATTTTGTTTTGCTCTAAACTTAAATGTAAAATATATTATATTGATCAAGAACTTGTTTCAGTTAAAATGTCTGTCTTTCTGTCAATTTGTTTTTCAAGGTTTTGTGTTTGGGTTTTTGTTTCCGGTCTTTTTAGGAAAAGTTCTGTGTTAGTGCATCTGGATCAAGTTTAGGTTGAAAAGTACCAACTTCCATTTACAGAAAACACTGTTTTCCTTTCTGCAGCCCCCCCAAACTAGAAG
Source organism: Setophaga petechia (assembly GCA_024362935.1). Lineage (NCBI taxonomy): Eukaryota > Metazoa > Chordata > Aves > Passeriformes > Parulidae > Setophaga > Setophaga petechia. The sequence continues at coordinate 3,373,918 of JANCRA010000020.1, forward strand.
TAACCTTTTTCTCAGTGTGTTTTTGCAAGTATCTTTCAGATAGTTTCAGAACTTCAGCATTACAGACATGACAGGAACAAAAGGGGCTTTCAAAACTGAAGGTCAGACAGAACTCTATTGCTCATTTAGAGCTATTAGATTAAGATTATTTTACTTTTTCTTTTCTGGAGAAAGCAGTTATCTGTTGGCTGAGTTTCTCGGATGTTCAGCCCTTAAGGTTCAATTATCTTTAAAAGCATAAAGTAAACAGGGTGCTTAAAATATCAGAAGTTCTTTCCCTAATCTTAGATCTCAAGTGTGTCAATTTTTTTTTATCAGCTGCAGGCACTTGTAATTGTAAAGTATTCAAAACTTCCTAGCTGCCATTGAGATACACTTTGAGGGTACTTCCTCAGCTCTTGCAGATGCATCTTCTTTCTTGGATTCTTGGTTTGAAGTTTTCAAAAGTTCGAGTTGTCTGTTTGCTCTGTTGATAAGAGGTGTTTTCAAATAGATTGCTGACTGTAGAGTTGTTTAGTGTTGTGTGTTTAAAATACTTAAAATTTGCTCAGAACAGGGACTGGGAAGTGGATTTTTGCTTTTGAAGATGATCATCATGGATGCTTTGTTTCCCTTCTTAGTGGGTCTGGTGATTTTTAAATGATTCCATAAAACATCAGCTGGGAGTTTTGATTCTTGTATCTTCTAGCCTGGTGAGTGCTTTCACAGGCACTGTGTGCTAGGGAAGGATTTTAATTTGAGTGTCCTGATTTTGGGAGGATTGCTCCAAGCACTGATGATGCAGTGGCATGGGCTGACAGGTTCTGAGAGCATGTCCCAGGTAGCAGTGAGGCAAAATCCACAGCAGAACTGTTGGTTTGGGTAATTCTCCATGCTGGTGAGCTACAGTGTCTCTGGAGATGGTGCTTTTCAATATCCAGGATCCTTTAGGTGTTGTGTTAAACAGCAAACTCCAAAGTATAATCTGAAATCATTTTCAGGGATGCAGTTAAGCAGAAAGGGATGAAACTTCTGTAATTCTTTCCCTGAATGTTCGTTGTATTTCACAATGGGATTTAGTTTCTCATATTGCCAATGTATTTTTTAAAAATATAAAGTGTTCCAGAAAACTAATTTGGGAAATTCTCTTCTCAAAACCCAGGCTATATCCAGCTTCTCAGTATTTGTTAAAGTTGCAAAGACAAGGAAGAGTGTAAGAATAATACCTTCCTCAAATGTGGTTTCAGATGTATGGCTGGAACATTCAGAAATCAGCAGTGATTTGTGAGAATATTGCTGCACGTTAGAATTTAAACATGTGTATGTTGCTGAAAGCTGCTTTAAAATTCTTTTTCTCATATGTGCTAAAAATTGATCTGTGATGTTTTTGCATTTAAGAATAGAGCCTTGCAGTGGTTTGTAGCTGTTCTTACTGATTGGTTTCCCTTTTTCTGTCACTGTTTGAAACAGGGAAAAAAAAAGAAAAAGCAGCTTGAAATGTTTACCATTTGGATAAAGCTGTAAGAATTACTCTGAACTTTCCTTTTCATTTAACTTTTCCTCTTACACTCAGATGCTAGCTTGAGACTTTGCTGCCATCTCTAGTTTCTTCATGAAATTTATCTTGAACTGCTATTTGTTCCTGCATTTTCATCTGTATTCTTAAAAGCACAGATTTGGGCTGGATTTCATGACTGCTGTTAGAAGAATTTGTTTTGTAAAGCTTGTATCAGTGAGGAAAATAACTGTCCCCTGTGGTTTTTTCCCCTGAGAATACATTAGGGAGTTTTTTAAGGAGAAATATCTTGTATTCTTAATATCTTGTATTCTTCTTTGTTTCACCTTCAGATACAGCTTTAGTTAATAAGCAAACCTCCTGCATTTTTTGCTCTCATTTTGTCTGTTAAATTTTTTAAGTCATACTCCTGTTACTGTATTTACTGTGATAAAGAGTAAATTCTGTGGGTTGGTAATAGAATATAGAAGAGTTTTGGGTTTTCCTGGTCTCTTCAGTGCCAGCATTTTACTTCCAGTTTCAGTGTCAATACACCTGAATGGTTTTTAACTGTTTCTTTGCCTGTTTTCATTCTTTTAGCATTTCATTTGTAATGTGACACTCCTCGGTAGGTCTGCCAAAGCTTCATTCTGGATTTTTTCCCCCTGCTTTGCCTCATATTTCTTTCCCTGTCAGTGACAACTTTTCCTAACAAAGTTTCACGTGGTGTATTCTGGCTTAGACTGGGATCTCCTTCATTTTTCTCAGTCTCCCCGGGCTCCCAGCAGACTGTAGGATGGCTGTCAGTCAGAATTTTGCTCCCATGGAAACTGGCTTGCTGCAAAATCCAACTGCAGTTTGAGTGTCTGAAACCTGAGCTAACAAAAGGTTTCTCAGAGTTACAAGAACCTTTGAAAAAGTGTCATCATTTTACAGGTTTATCTTTGGATCTCCAGCCAGCTGAGACTGTAGTGTTGAGATGTTGAGACCTGTGTTTGTTTTCTGTAGAGGGAGTGGTACAGGGTAACCTGTTCTGTTGCTGTCTCTAAGTCCTGATGACAGTTCAGGTATTTAAAGGGACTTTTTTTTTCTTTTTGGTTGGTTGATTGGGCTGGGTTTTTTTCCCCTATAAAATCTGTAGAGGAAAGTGCTTTTCTTTTCATAGGTTGACTTTGCCTCTGCAGCATGGAAAAAGTAAATTTGTGTGGCTTCACTGCTTCTGCCTAGGATTCAAGGAGGAGAGGTGGAGAGTGGAATTGTGTTCCTGTGAGCATGTGTGGAAGGAGGAAGTTTATCTGATCTCTTCTCACCAAGGGGAAATAAGATCTTGGCCTACTTATCTTAGCAGCCATTCTTCTCTACCCAGTCAGTTTCTGGGAAAATAAGGGGTTTTCAGCAACAATACTTACGAAACAATGTTTTATGCCTAAAAAGTATAAACCTATTATAAGGTTTTAAGAATGGAACCTGCTCTACTCTTTCCTGCATACTCTAATTAGCAGAAAGTGCTTTTTGTATTTTTCACATTTTCTACTTTCTCTAATCTTTGTGATTTTGCATTAAAAAGTGCTGGTTTTTTGTTTTTTTTTTTTCTTTGCTGCTTTCTTTAGGCTGATGCTTACAGAATAACTCTTGAAATCTCAGGAAAACTTGCATACCTACTTGAATACCTCCCTCAAGTTAAAGGACTTCCAGAAATACAAATCTCCAAGAGAAAGGAGAAAGTTGTATCTCCAAAGTCTGAAGCATGTCTTGTGCAGGAGTTCATGTTTTGTGGAAAATGTTACACCAGTAAACTCATTGGAAGAGTTGTGTGATCCTGCCCTGTTAGTATGTCAGAGCTGATATCAACACTGTATGTTGGGTTGGTTTTTTTTAAATTTATCTGCATGTAAATGGGCTGGTAAAATGTCTATTTTTTTTTTGCCCATTCTCCTTCACTTCTAACAAACACAATTATTACCTTCTATCCTATCAGCTTAAATGCTCTTTGGAAATTCGTTGTTTATGAAGCTTCAGAAAATATTTTGTTCTTTAATGATGTGCAAAATTCTTTCATCAGCATTCCTTCAAGCAGCTCAAATGCAGAGAGGTGTGCTAAGTCCAAAATCACATTTAACTGAGTGCTAATTAAGTAATTTCACTTGTTTCCAGTTAAGATCCTGCAAAACATGCAAACCCCCTATTTTTTGTCTGCTTCAATAGATGGGAGCTGAATTGTTACAGCCAGAATCAGGAGCACATTGTTGATCCTGGCATACTTGCTGCATGCCAGGAGTGAGAGGACAGTGTGGGTCTGATGTGAAAGTATCCTCTGTTTTTGTGGTTTTGTTTTGTTCCCCAAATAGTTCCATATGTTTTCACAGTCCTCTCTAGTCCTGTTTCTCAGTAGAGCAGGTTTTATGTTACTCCTTCTTTTTAACAGGTAGGTTGGGAAGGGCTGTTGTTCAGTGTTAGTGAGCTAGTAATCAACAAGGTAAATATGGTTTGGAATGATCCACTGTCCAAAATTCTCATTGTGTTTATGAATGTTTGGTGCTATTCAGAGTGGACTGAGAAAAGGGTTGTGTTCAGCTGCTCAGTTTTGTGTTGAAGGTGAGTTGCTAATTAAAATTGATCAGCATCTGCTCTTTTATCAGTTGAAATGGTTTCCTGATTTAAGTTCTTGAGAAAATGTGTCTAGTAGTAGAGATTCTAACTACAGTCAGATCGTTCTCATAGAAACAGTTTATTTAAATTGTAGTCCACGTTAGTTTATGTAAACAGTTGGTAACATTTATGCAATGTATGAAAATCCTACAGCTTTCTATAGGCAATTCTGTAAAATGGGAATTATGTCCTTGTGAGGAAGTTGACAGCAAGTAGAAAATATTCACAATATTACTATCACTGCTCAAGTTTATCTTTGTCTTGTCCAGAAAGGAGTTTCTGTGCAAGTGTTCATTTTCAAAGTGCTTTATGTAGTAAAACGTATACAATGAAGTTCTGAAAAAACCCCAAAAAATCTTATCAAGCAGTGTTCCTTGAGATGTGTCCCCCCACCCCTTTTTCTCATTTTTGTCCATGTTCTTGCTCTTTTGGGTGGCTAAATTAGACTGATGAAAAAAATCAGGATTAAAAAGTGTCTTTCTCCTCTCACCCCTTTCATCGGTTTCCCACTCAGTCATTCTCTTCAGGGACTTAGGCCAATTTTCCAACTACAGTGCAATTACTCTTAAAACTTTAATCTTCACCTGGATAGGAATTGGGGAGCAATGGAAACCATGAAAACAGTTAAACCAGGAAGACAGTTTATCAGAAAGAAGATTACTTGTCTGTATCTTTGGAAGGAAAGAACAGATTATACTTTTTTTTTTAATCTCCCAGACAAATATTTTCTGCTTCTCAGTGGATTGATTACATGTGGTTGTCATGTGCTGGAAAACATTAGTGGGAGTAGGGACTTTTCAGTGATGCTGCCTTAGTGGTACTTGGAATTTAGTTTGTCACAGAAGGGTATCACATAGTTAACACAATTATCTATTCCTTGGGTGTCACATGTAGAAATTAATTTGTTGAGAGCCAGACTAGCACCTTTCTTTAATGATCCAAAGGGATAAAAAAAACCATGTGGAGGAGGATCAGGAGGTCATTAGCAGTTTGGAATATACTTATTTTTTTAAGTGCCTTTAGTTTAGCATAGTATTCCCCAGCTTGTATTTGAAGTCACATTTGGACTAAACCCTTGAGAATAAAGCAATTATTTTAAAGCTTTTTGTTTAGCCAGATACCTGCAGAAAGGTGAAGACTGTAAAGATGGAATTTTCTAGCCATATGAAGGGAGTCCTTTCTCCTTAAGAGATGAAATGAGCAAACAGTTGGAAATAATCAATTTTGTGAATAAGGCTCAACCCAAGTGCTGCTACCCTGGACATACAATTGAACTGTGACATCTGTGAACTATCTAAAATGATTTCTAGATACCTTATGGCAGTCTTTTAAAGGATTGTTTTCATTCTGGTTTTGGCCATATGATCTGGTTTTGGCTATGGCAGTTGGTATTGAGTAAGATTTCTATAATAAATTGGGGAGTAGGAATCACCCTCTTGGTATTTGGATAGAGCAGATCCAAGGTATACAGGAGTTTGTATTTATTTTGCATTCCAAGTCTGCACCCAGAAGGAAAGGAAAAAGCCAGATCTGACTCTCAAGAGGTGTGCAGTATTGCTTTGGTCTTTCCAATTGAACTTTAACTTAAAAATGGGGAAGGGGGCTTTGATTATTCAGTCTGTAGTATGTGTTTGCATTGGGAATCAGGAATGGGATCTCCATTAGCAGGGGTAGTTGAGGTGGCAGCTCTTGACCTACTCAGCTGCTTCTCACTTGAATGTGGAGAGGAAAAGCAGAGAACTGTGACCATCATCCTTCCTGGTTCTGTCACTGCGTCTTCAGGCGGGAGTAAATCAGACTTGGTTTTTTGCAAGGTGGGATAGAATTGAAATGAATGCTTTAACAAACTGATGAGAGAAAACCTTGCTGAGCTGCTGCAGATCCTTATTTTAATTAGTACATTCAATTCTGAAATATGGCCTAAGCTTACCCAAGAGAGTTTTATAATAAGCTGATAAATGTCTGTGGGGGCAAAAATGGGTTTGTTCATTTGCTTGTTTTTAAAGCACATGTGTAGCATAATTTTCAGTATATTGGAGGAGAAAAACAGAGTTTTATACAAACTGCTTGGCTGTAAATCCTTCATTTCAGCATTCAGCCTTACTCCAGCTGGGAATGTTCATGTGGAACAGCCTTGAAACTTTTTTCTACTTGTTGTTGCTGTGCTGAAGCTGCATCTGCACTGAAGGCTGTGGCAGATTTATCACCTCCTGCCGTGTCTATAGAAGTCTTTCAGCACCAGTCCCTGTGTGTATTTCAGTTGTCTTTTGCCAGTTTCTCATTACCAAGACTGAGCCTCATCTGCACCCAAATTTGAGGCAGGTAGATGCATTTACTGTATCATCTGCAAGCCTCTTTTCTTTTGCCTTCTACTGTTGTTGTTATTATTATTATTAGCATCATTGTTATTATTGTTATTGTTATAGAGGTAGCTGAATGTTATATCTTGTGAGAATTTGTTTTAATTCCATATCTGGGGACTTCCTCCCCCTTTGACTTGTCTTCAGGTCTCAACAATGACTGAACACTGTCAGATGCCTTACATCAGAAAAAGTAATATATACTCAGAGAAAACTACCTGCTGAAATATTTTCATGCTGCTCTGTCCAAGCTAAAGATGTCATTTTTTGCTTTTTTTGGACCTATCACTCATACTGAGCTGCCAAGTTTTATCTTAATTAGTATTTTGCCATTGCTTCTTTAAGATGAATAAAACGATTATGTTTTTCCAAATATCCCCAGTGCAGATGCTTTTGGAACATATTCACATCTCTTATGCGTTATTACACATAAAAGCAAATTAAAAGTTTGAGCTTTTTTATTGTGACAAGCTGAAGGGATACTTATCTGTGGTTTAATGGCATTGAGTTAGTCATTGGGCTTTTTGTCCTGGTAGCAGTAAATAGGCAGTTTCTAGGGAAGAAGTTCTACATTAAAAAAAAAAAAAAAAGCTTTATATTTCTACAATGTCATTTCATTCTTTTTTCCCCTCAGAATTATCTTTAGTCATATAATGTGCCTGCTAAAGTCGTCACTGAGTTCCAGCCCCTGCTTTTGTCAAAGAATTTGCATCTGTGTATTAAATGGAATTAATTCAGGGCTGTGTTTAGACCAAAGGTTTTGCTCAAATTCAACTTGGAGAAACCTGGCAGAGCCTTGACTGTAGGCTGTGGTTCACTTTGTAGGTGTTCTGGTGTTTTTATGTACTTTTTTTAAAGCTTTCTATGTACCTGAATATCACATTGTGTTGAAAAGAATTGATAGTTACATTCTGGAGCAGTCAGTCAGGTGTGGAGCTCTACAATCCTGCTGTTCTAGCTGGGTGATTCTGTACCCAAAAATACACAATTCTACAGGTAGAGGGGAATTTAGGTTGTATTCTTGCCTGTGAAGGAAGCTGCAGTTTACAGGTTGGAGCTTCTAATTCTGTTTATTCACCTTGTTCCATGCTGCTCTAAGGAAGAGCACTTCAGTCCATTACAGTGTGATGTGCTCCTTCTGGCTGTTTGTGTACAGTTCCTCTCATGAATGCTGGGTTTTGGTTTGGTGTTTTGTGGTTTGGGATTTTTATTTGCTTTGAAGAGTCAGTTTGGTTTATTAATTTTTCCAGATGAATTACCTTTTGTGCAATAATAACTGGTTTGTCTTGTATAAAAAGATATAAGGTATATCATAACAAAAGTAGTAGAGGTAAAACTTGAAGAAATGTCATTGAGGGTCATAAAGAGAGCTTTAACAAATCCAGAAAAATGGTAGGAAAAAGAAGGAGAATAGATGCCAATATTTAAAGAAAACTGACCTAGAATTCTGTGAAATTGATTATAGTTGCATTGTAGATGCAATATACAAAACTACTGTAAGGAGAGTAAATATAAAGAAATGAAGACTGTAGAAAAGCAGAAGCAACGATGTTTTAGAGCATAAAGGTTTAAAAACCCTTTTGTTTTCTCACTAAGAATTACAGTTTTATGGAAAAGGTATGAAAAAGCAGTCATTGGTACAGACAGTACATGAAAAAATAATAACTAAAAGTTCCTGCAGCAGCTTTTAAATATGTGACTGATTCATTGTTTATGTGTGTTTGGTAAGTTAAGGACTTCAAGGGTTAGGGCTTCTGTAACAATCTGTGAAAATCTACATATTTTGTTTTAAAACTAAAACCTAGTTTAAAAAAATTTATAACTTGTCAGTGCTTTGCCTTTTCTCTTTTTTTTTTTTGTTATTCCTGAAGGGGAGGAAACAGGAGTCATTGAAATCCTGGCCAAGTGGATTTTTGGAAGCTTGTTTTTTAATTGGAGCATGGTCCAGCCTGCTCCTGCTGATGCTGCAGGATGAGAAAGAAGGGGAACAGAAGTTGGAATAGGAAGCTGCTGAGAGAAAGATTCCTACTGAGGGTGACTGTGGGAGGAAGAGAGAGGAAAAAAGATGAGTAAAGTGGGTTTATAAGAAGGAATAAGGAACAGTTTGAAAAGTGAAATTGAACAAACAACCAGAGGAGATCTTGTGATTGCCAGCCTGCAAGGATAGACAAAGTGGGTTAAGGGAGGAAAAAGCAGCAGCAAGTAGGAATTGATTTACTGGTTAATAACAGGATATTTGTAAAGATAGGAGGGAGAACATCCCAGATGAGCTAAAGGTTATGGAAAAGACACAGCTGGTGCTGGAGAAGGGGGAAGAGGAATGGAAGTGAGATTCATGAAGGCAGGATTAGGATTAGTGAGGTGATAATCAAACATGAGAGAGACCATTTTAGCAAAGCAGAGTATGCAGAAGGGCACAAAAACTGAGTCATGAGTAGAGATGGAATGTTTGACAAGGTTATTGCCATCAAATCTTCAGCATTCAGTAGCTTTTAAGTTGAATGTTATTTAATTGCAGTGATTTATTTCTTTATTTGTGTGCCATTTAGCCAGAAGAGCAAAGAGAGTAGAGATTCTTAGTATGTTAAAATAAGAACAAAAATGTTGACTTCAGAAAACTGCACTGAGCTGAATCATGGCACAGTTGTGTGTGGTAATGGTTGATTGTTGTCAGCCATCTCAAGTTGTATTTCCCCTGTTTCTTAATCCTTGTATTTTAACTGATGAGATTACTCCTGCTAAATCTTTATTCTTGCTCTTCCTTTGTCTCCAGTGCTTGTGGCACAGCTCCCTTCATTTTAAATAAACTTAATTAGGTTAATTTAAATGTTTCAAAAATTCTGTGATGTTAGCCTAGCTCACTCAGGCTGAAGCAGGTTGGGGAACAATTGCAGGAATCCCAAGGTGAGGGATGGAATCGTGTTCATCTCCAATGGTGGAAACAGCACATGGTTATAGCTCTGTTTGACTGCTTGGATTGCCTGATCCTGTTTGCATGCACTGTACTGAAGCTATCTTGTGAATACATAGAAATTCTCAATTTAGCAAAAGTCATTTGGCCCTTTTTTATTAATGCAAACTTGCTGACATTATATGAAAACATTATTGGCACAACCAACCTTAAGACATTCACTGGGCAAAATTTGTCAACTCATGCTCAGTTGACAGACTTATTTTTAGACAGTGTAGAAAATACAGAAGAATTTTCTACCTCTTGACAGGCTTTTCTTAAAATCTTGCTGTCAGAGCAGACCTTTCCTTTGTTTGTTTGGTTTGCTTGGGTTTTGGTGGTTTTTTGGGGGAGCGTTTTGAGGTGGGGGTTTGTGCAATGGTTTGGGGTTTTTTTTGGTCTCCTAAAGTTCAATGCTCAATGTATTCTCTATTAACATCAAAATTCTGAGTCCTGTGGATTTCATCTATCTACCTATTAGTGCTACTTCTGTCTTTATTCTGAAAGAGTAAGTTTCTCCACTTTTTGAAATTCTTAGTATTTTGTTTTTCGCTAACACTTCCATGTGACGCATGTAAGTCATCTGTTAAAAAAAAAAATATCCTGCTAGCATTGCAAACTGAAAAATTATCCAGGGCTACTTAGAAAGTGTAACTTTTAAAATTAGCAAGTGTGACACTTTCTTCATTTCCTGTGATGTGCACTGTGAACACTGTACCCAGACTGGCTTTTTCAATCTAGTGTCTAGGCTTGAACGCGTGGCACAGGAATGAGCACAGGGCTGATTTGTATCCTTGGATCCTGATTTCCTGTATCCTCACAGTATTCCTGAGTAAGGGTGGGATTGTACAAGGTCACCAACAGACATAATTCAACTTCAGCTGCTTTTGGCATTTTACAAAGAAAGAGTTGATTAAATGTTCTTGGAAGGATGTTGCCATGTAAAAATACTTATTTTACAAACATAAATCTGAAAATTAGCTTTTGAAGCACTGGCATAATAAAAACCAGCCCTCGCTCATGTAGTATTTTTGTATAGTGGCTTACCAGAAATCAGGCATTGTAATTTTACATTTCCTTCTTAGAAATGTAAAGATACTGTGATGCCATTCAGCTTTCCATGTCTCTATAGAATTCTGTGATGCTCTTATCTGTGACTGAAAAAGAAGATTCCAGTGTATGGATGTAGTCAGAAGATGGGGTTTTGTGTCAATCAGACAGTTATTTATATTCAGTCAACAATAGAAAATGGTGCTCTGTCCCTCCTCCCTGCAGATTTTTTCTGTCTTTTATGCTGCTGGAAAGAAGCAGGGCATTGTCACCTCTGCCTCAGACTAATAAGGCTGGAGATGCTTAATGTATTGTATAGTAAAAAATGCAGTGCAGACTCTCTGGCTGCTGGCCTCTTTCAGTGTCTGAAGATTTATGGATGAGGAAAAAAAATATCCCTTTAAACCTTTTTTGCTGTTGGAGTTTTCTCTCCTGTATAGTGACCCATCATTCCAGAGGCAGTAGAGTGGATAAATAAGATTTGTGTTGCATTGTTGCTTGGGCAAAACAAACAAAAAAAGCTTGAGGACTCAGATAAGTGAATGAAGTTTTGGAAATGAGTGAGTTATGCCATGCATGATCACTGTGTGTTCTGTTGGACCAAAGCAAAGAGCCTTGGCTGTGTCTTCCTGAGAACCTCTTATCTGCTGAAAGATTAGTGCCAGCTAGTCCTTTACACTTCCTCTTCTCTGGGCTACACAAGTTCATTTTCCTCAGCTTGCCCTCGTGGAAATTTAATTGGATGGTTGATTTGTCAATTGTTTCCAGGGATCTTTGGTCCCTACTCACAACTGGCTCATCTTTTTTTTTTTTTTTTCCCCTATGGAAAAATAAATCATGGTAGGTAAAGAGAAAGCAAAGGATGTTGTCTCTCTGGACTTCAGAAGGGCATTTGAAAATTAAGATTCTTGGAGAAAATAAAGGAATAGGGGCTGGTTGGGCACACAGTGAAGAGGATTGCACAGGGTGCTGTTGGCACAAAGTCCAGCTGGAAGCCAGAAACCATCATGTTACCCCATGGTACACTGGGTGCAGTGCTCCTCAGCACCCTCAGGAATGGTCTGGGTGATGGCACAGTCTGCTCCTCAGCAGCTCTGCTGATGCCACCGAACTGGGACAAGGGGCTGGTGCCCCAGAGGGTGGTGATGCCCCCCAGGGAGTCCCTGGCAGGCTGGGGCCATGGGCTGGCAGCAGCCTCATGCAGTCCCACCAGGATAAGTGTGGAAAGTGGGGAGGAACAACCCCAGGAACCAGAAGGGCTGCAGGGGGTGTCTGCAGGACAGTCTGGGCTAGTGGCCAGCACGGTGAGCACCAACTAGCCATGAACCCTGGTGATAAAAAAGGGACATCCTGTGGCATCCTGGGCTGCCTTAGGAGTGTCACCAGGAGGCTCAGTGAGGTGAGAGGAGCAATGGGCACAAGCTGGAACATGAGTCTGACTTGGAGTTTTCACTGTGAGGATGACTGAGCACTGTCCCTCATTGCTCAGAGGGGTTTTTGAGTCTCCATCCCTGGAGATGGTTCAAAGCAGAGGGTTCTTGGCAGCTCGCTGTGTGTGGCCCTGCTTGATGAAGAGGGGTGACCAGATGACCTCCAGAGTTTCCCTCCAACCTCAACCATTCTCTTATTCTGTGTACGTGATTTAGAGAAACATCACTCCTGGTTTTTATATATTTTTATATTTTTTTGCTGGGACAAGTTTCCCAGCAGGAGGCTGAAACATTGAGTGTTTAATTGCATGCAGCCAAGGTTTGCATGTTGCAGCTGCTTTTGATGTTTCTGAGGTAGAATGGCCTCTGTGCTTTATTCAATATCTTGCAGTTTATAAAATCAGTGGGAATGGGATGCACAACTCTGCATGCTTAGATTTGCTGAGATCAGAAATGTGTTCAAAATCTGGCTGTAATAAACCTTCAAGTTTGTCATCTTAAGTTGCAGCTTTCATTTAGTACTAAAAGTTATTAGACAGCACTTCAGACCTCATGTCCTTCTAAACCTGAGGGTCATATACAACTTCCAAAACATTTGGAAACATTTCTTATGATGTCTCAACTCTTAATTGCTGCCTCATTCACTATGTGTATAGGGCAATGCTTTCTCCCACAGTGTGGTGCTATTGTGTTTAACTCTGTAAAGCTGGTAGCAACTGGAATAAATCATTCTTTAAAAGGGTGCAAGACAATAAAGCTGCAGCTAACAAGGATCCTAATGTTTTCCTCCTTTTGAACACCACATTCCAGTTAACATTTCTTGTAGAAGCTGTGAGAATGGACAAGGTTTGCATGGAGTTATGTGCTAGTAAACCTAATTATTTTTAAAGTTTTAATGGCTTCTCAGCTTCCTCTAATTCTGCATTGTAGAGAAGCAAAAACTGGAATATTTTTCAAAGCTTGTGTTTCACTGCATCCATCACAGAAATATGAATGAACATGCATCTTCTCTTGGTTTTCCATGTGGACTTCTCTCAGGAAGGGAGATAACAGCAGTAGGTAAAACACCTGGGTACAAGGCAGCTTTTCTACTTAAATCTCTGCTGAATTAATGTTGACATTTGACTAGGTGGTTGCTGGACCACCATTGCTAAGCTAGAAGTAAATAGTCTTCTGCGCAGGAGTGGAAAAAGATGAGCTTAACTTAAAACCTTTATATAATTATGGAGTTGATTTCCCCTTTTCACCCTTTCAAATGATAGTGAAATTTAAACTGAAATGTAAACCAGAGGGATGTTATACAGAGATACACTTCACATTGAAAGTCAGGTGTAAGAAAAGGTCATCATTAATTGTTTTATTTCCTGTAGCAAAATGTGTCCAACTGCTTGCAGTTCATGGTTTCTTCTGCTTGTTCTTTTCTTTTTTCTTTTTTTTTTCTTTTCAGCCTTAATTGTGGCTCAGGAATTTGTGTTTCCTAAGAGGAAGTTGTTTCTTACAACTGATTTACAGTAATGTGTAATTTACATTACATGAATGATTCTTAGGGCTTTATTTGCCTTTCTGGCACACACTTCAAACACCTTATTTTTCACTCCATTGCATAAAATGAGTTCAGATTATTTTTCTTTCTTTTTAAAAATCTGATCATCACATTCTTTTTCTGAGTTGCATTTTTCTGCCTCCAGTGGCATCTGTGCAGCAGTAATGTTTACTCTTCTCTGGTTTAGCCACGTGGGTCTGTGATTTTCAGCCTCTCTCCTGTTACTGAGACCTAGTGCCAAAGACCAAAATTAGCTTATTTAAATCCAGTTACAAAAAGGTATTAGTTCTTGAATTTGTCTTGCTGATTTAGTATGCACATATAGGCTTTGACTTGAAGGTGATGTAATGAAAGGCTTGTTTGCTGTGATTGTTGGAGTTCAGGAGGTCCTTTAATGCAGCAATATTCTGCAGTTATTAAAGGTGTGAAAAGCTTTCAAGGGTAGTGTTGCTAACAACCTTAACAGGGTGTTGCTTAAGCTTTAAAAATGTTTTGAAGGAACTGAAGCTTATGCAGTTATTTTTAAGCTACTGCATCTTAACTAAACAAATCTTCAAATAGCTGTTAAATAGGCTAATGAGACTTATCTGGCCTTCACTGTGTTTATGCTATAAATAGCTCTAAAGCCAGTCCTTGGCAGCAGGCCCCTTAACAGGCTTGTGGGGGCTTTACAGCCTGACCCCTGGGTCTGGGGGACCCACCTGGTGAGTAAGAGCACTTCTCCAATGGACCTCCTTTCAGTGGTGAAAGTAAATAAGAAAAGAAGTAAAAATTTTTAGGCATGGAAAAAGAGGGAAGGGGATGAATCCATCTAGTGATTTTAGCTCTTAAAATCTTCAGGAGTTAGCAGCATGCCTCAGTAATTAGTTGGATAAATTCATTGTCAAATATCCAGGGAGTGTTCAGCTCTTCTCTGAGTATACCATGCTTCACCCATCACAATTGATATAATTTACAATTTCCTCAGTGATTAAAAAAGACATAAGTATAAATTGATATGTAAAAGAGCACAAAGGATCATGTGTTTCAAACTGGCAGCTCCAGAAGAGTAAATGTAAAATACCTTTTCCATAGTTAAATTATACTTGAACTTGTGTGGTAATTAGAACAAATTACTAATTAGAACAAATATGTCCTCAAAATTTGCTGTACAAGAATGGGAGATCACCTGAACTGTTTATATATATAATTTAATTTCTTACAAAAATGTTAAGGTGATAGGGGAGTTGTCAGATAGAAATAATTTTCTTGCCAAGAGAAAGAATTTAAAAATCCTTTTCAGGAAAGCATAATGCTATTTCATTTAAATGACCTTGTAGGCATTTGATGAGTAATTAGGTCTTCAGAGAAGGACTATTTAGATCAATTTCTGCAAGTGGTTAAACACACATGTATACAAGGTGGGAGAAGTACATCAGAGTTGTTGTCTGTTATGCTTTATCCATAAAAAAATATATTTGTGATGATGTGCTGTGCACTATAATTGTTCTATGCAAAGCAGCATGTCTTGGTTTCTGTACAGTGCAATGACACACACAGGGAGGAATTAAATGAGGGGCAAAGCAATTTCTTCATTAACAGGGGCAAGATTTTTGTTTAGGTGCTAGGAGTACTGAAGCCTGTCAGTTATGTGCTCTCTGTAAGCTGGTTTTGCTTAATAGTGGAATTAGTTGTAGTAGTCACTTACTTGGAAGTCTTGACCATGTAGGAGATTAAGGCGCATTTCTGATTTGCAACCCAGTCACAGAGAAATTAATTTTAAATCAAAACTACTGAGACTAACAGCTGGGAAACTAATACTATCTCATTATGTTTATGAGCTGAAAAATAGTATGGCAGCAAATTAAAATTTGGGAGAAGTTGGGTTTTTTAAATCTGTGCTCCTTTGTGCAGTGAGTATTAATGTGTGCTTGCATTTCCTCCAAATGTAATTTGTTTGGGTTTAAGTACATGATTATAGCCTTAATGCTGGCCATGATATAGAAAATATTGTTATTCTGTAACAAAACTGTTTTGTAACATAATTGTGGCAAATACTTTTAATGTCAGTACATAAAGACAATTAATTTCAGGAACACATTCCCCCTGCCAATTCTGACAAGTCCTGCTTTGGCAAGTGCAGAGGGAAATAAAGAAAATAATTTCAATAATAATTGGAGAATGTATTATTTAGAACTCTTAATTTTTTTCTAGTATAATTGAGAAATGAAAAAGGTACAGTTTTCTCAGGTCCACATTGGTATCTCCAAGCACAGTATTCTAGAGCTGTGTTTGTCATGTGTACTGTGTATGCATATAAAGACAATTTATAGGCTATCTAATCTGTCTCTTTGAAAATGTATATATGTTTGTCAGAAGGTTCCCCTTATTACATTATGGAGAAAAATTAACATTTGTCATTGCATTCTTGCATGGTCTTGGGAGCTCTTGGTACCTCTGTCTGAGAGATTTTTGACAAGGAGCATCACTAGCAGAGGCAAATGAGTGTTGTAATTGATCAGATTCTGTTGTTTTGGAAATAGTGCAACTTATTAATATGGGCATTGTTTAAATGGGCTTGTCCTGTGTGTGGTAATGCCTTAGAGGACAGTCCTTGGACATAATTTTAGTGGTTTTATTTCTTGTGTTGAAGGTTCTCTAAACCCAAGGCTGTGGCCTGAGCAGATGCTGCTTATGAGTGGTGAGACCATTTTCACCTAAGTGCAAACAGAAATGAAATATTTTTCAAATCAGCCACCAGTGAGCAGTGATTGTTTAATACAAACCAGCAATGCTACTGGTTTTGATTGCAAGCACAATGGTGAAGTTAGACACAATGACAACTTTCTTAACAACTTCCTTAACCCTGAGTTTTTCTTCTTTATAACTTCTCCTGTAACTGCTTTTCTTATATTCCTTATGGATCTGTTAATCTTTCTGTTCAAAACTGAAGAATAATTTGTGATACTGCTTAAAACTAGATGTGAATATGTACCAAAGAGCTAATGAGCATTGAAGTGCCTGTGGAATTCCTGTACAATTTCAAGGTAACTTTATTGCATGCTGTAAAAATTTCTGTACTACTCCTGTTTAGTAAAATAAACTTATCTCCATACATCATCTTCAATGGCTAAAATACATCTCAAAGTAATACTACAGGGTTTTTTCTAGAAGCGAAAAAGTTTGTCCTGTGCACAAACTGTGACCAAACAAAAAGAATTTTAAAACCCCACAAAACAAAAACACAACAAAACCGAAACAAAAAACCCCCACAACAAAATAAAACCTCACAAACACACACAACATCCAACCCTCCCTGCATTTCTTGTTGAGGAGCCACCTTATGTGTTTACAGAAGCTCTGCAGTGATGCAAGTAATGAAATAACATTAAGTGAATTAGGTGACCATAAGGAATTATGTGCAGAACTTAGTTCTATGTATTTAGTTCTCAATGCGTCTCAAATTAAAACACATAGCACAGCAAGGGGCTTTATTTTGTTGTGACTGTTGAGGGTAGCATTTTATTTTCTGTGTTAGATGTGCAGACTCCTGTTCTCTAAACTCCTCTTTTGTGTGTGGCTTTTCTAGCACTGACAGATGGTTCAAACTGGAGCAGAGGAGAGAGTGCCCCTCTTTGTGTGGGTTAATGTAATCATTCCTGTCTGTGAAATTTCATGAGTGAGAGCTACTTAATCTTGTTTCTGAGACAAAACTACTGGTTTCCTGGCATTTTTATTAGTTTTAACAAGGATTTTGGCCTTGGACTTTGTGTGTGTTTTGGGAATTGTTAGAATTACTGCTTGTTCATGATGAAATATTGGAACAGAACTGGAGTGCAATCAGTAAAATGCATGTTGTTATGGGATTAGAGTTACATTAAACTCTACTGTCAGAACTCATTAGAGGAAGTATTGTCTATATGATTTTTCAACCTATATGAGTAAAACTTGCATAACTTCTTCCTGCAAACACTGTTCTTCCATAGTTGTTATGGCTTGGGCATATTACAGTATTGGTAGAAATATTTGCTTTATTTCTTTAATATTGATAACGCTAAGTCTGTCATTCAGATAAGCAGTACGACTGTAGTTCAGATATACAGACTTTTAAGAGATTTCATCATTTCTGGACTATGGCTTGCTTCACAACTGCAGTTCACATTCTTTGGGTAAATTGAGTTACATCTTGCTCAAATAGAATTCTGTGTTGTCTCTTTTAAGTACATAGAAGTAAATATCATCTATCTCAAGGTTGTGTGAATGTAATTTAGGGTTGACATTTTCATTATAAAAAATCCTTTCAATGAGCTGCATTGTTTTAAATAAAAATTGTGCCCTGGCAGTACTAATAAATTGAGAAATGTTGTATCTAGCAAAGTTGCCTTGTTGATTTTACTAGCAAAACAGGTCTGTGTTTTAAATCTCTAACATCTAACATGATTCTCTTTCTAGTATTATCTGTACATAGCTCTGCAGGTCAAAGCTGATCAAGCATTCAGTGCAATAACTTTTGTTCCAAGCTCTGGTTACAGCAGCTTGCTCTTTGCTTTGACTGACTCTCCAAACTGAAGAACAGAATGAATTGTGTGCTGATTTTGTTGGGTTTGTGGCACATACTGAAGTTGCTTTCTAGCTGAAACATCTCTTGTTAGCTGATTCTTACATCCTGATGTTAACTGAGGGGGAAAAAAAAGCACATCAAGTCTGTGACCTGAGCAGCAGTGCCTGGGACCAAAACTTCTACAAACTTCTGTAGTGTGCAGCTAAACAAATCCCACTTTCTAGAGTGTCATTTTTGGAAAACTTCTTTCTGCATTGATCACTGTCCTGCTTTCAGCTGGGATAATTTTCCTCCTAGTGCCTGGGATTTGGGATGTTGGTGGTGTTGCTGAGCAGCACTTCCAGGGAGTCAAGGCCTTTTTGGTCCTCAGCCCATCCCAGCAGGGAGAGGCTGGGGCTGCACAGGAGCTGGGAGGGGACACAGCCAGGACAGCTGACCCCAAGGACATCCCAGACCATGTAAAGTGCTCAGTGCATAAACTAAAGGGAGGAAGATGGCAGGAGGTGCTGCTCAGGCTGCTGGGCACCAGCCAGCAGGTGGGGAGCAATTGCATTGTGCATCACTTGCTTGGCTTGTAATAATAATAAATAATTATTATAATGATTATTATAATGATTATCAATACTACTTTCCCCTTTTACTTCTGTCCTGTTCAGCTGTCTTTATCTCAACCCACAACTTTGCTTTTTTCCCTCCCCCATCCTGCTGGGGATGGGGAGTCAGTGAGTGCCTGTGTTTGCTCCTTGCTGGGTTAACCTGCTGCCTTGTGAAGGCTGACCTCGAGCAGAGACTAGATGGAGTAAAGAATAAAGCAGGGATTTATTAAAAGGCCTCAATTGATGCACCTTGGGCAGCACAAGGGCCCAGCCAGGGCTACACCCAAGATGAACCAAAATGGTCCCAAAATGGACAACCAGTCATGGAGTCTCACACTTTTATAAGATCTCGTCCATTTGCATATTGGAGCTAATTGTCCAATTAAAACTTTGAGTTATAAAGTCCCATCCTTCTTGTTTTTCTCTCTTCAGTCTACATTGTTTCTGCTCTTAAACCTGAGATCTGAATCAGCTGTCCTTGGTCCCCAGCTAGAGAAGGAATTGTTTTGTCTCCCACCTCTGTGAAGAGAGCTCACCATCCCCTAATATGAAGCTCAGACACTAAAACAGTACAGAATATGAAAAACATACAGGGTAAAACCTGAGGCATCAAAACCCCCAACAGTTACCAACATACTGCCATTATTAACTAGTACTGAGAAAATGAGCCAGTGAAAGTAATTTTTGTAATATATCTGTATTTTGTACTCATGCAGTGAATGTGGGTGGATTTCATACAACTTGCATGAGTCTTGCCCTCCAGGTGCTCCAGCTGTATATATTCAGGGCATATACCTGTGATCCTAAAAATAGCCTGGAAATAAGTTCATATAATACTGGAAATGTGAAAAGGAGTATAACTATTTCTGCCCATAGGTTACATGATGTGTCTCCCCATAAAATGTTTTTAGAAGATTGCTGCCAAAGCATTGAAATGTTGAAGTTAATTTAGCATTCCGTTTGTGAATTCAGAAAAGAAAAAAGGAAAATCAAGAGATCAATTATGCAATGTAAATTTGAAAAAGAGCAAATTGAACTCTTCAGTCACTTCTTAATATTAATTCTTCAAAGGGAAACAATTAGATTTTTAATATGTGTTAAAATTTTTCTTTTGTCTGATTTTTTTCTTTTTAGTTACTGTTTTTTTCCAGATGTCTGCCTAAGAGTGGTATGACTTGATGTTTCCAAGTCACATCAATATATATCAGTTTAATTCTTAATGATGTTTGAGAGGACGATGGGTATTAACATGGGATTTTAACAGAACTGTGTAAACCATATGACACTTCTGGCCTTTCTCAAAGCATCTTTAAACACTCCAAAATTTACCTATCTAGTACTAGAAAATGAGCCTATCTTTCCCCAAGAACAAATGTGCAAAAAAGATGTAAGTGTTAACCCTTTCTGTTTGCAGTTTAGGCAGTTTTGAAGTATGTGATGTATTTTTCTCTATTACCAATGTAAGATTTAGATTTCTTTATAAGAGAGAAATATTGTTTAAAATCAGTAACCTGCAGTATGGGTGTGTCTCCATTGCTGTTTTTTCTTTTTTTCTCAATTCACGAGTGATCTTTTGAATTGAGTCTCTTGATCATCCAACCTTAATGTGTTTTTTGGTTTGTGGCAGCCCAGATGTTGGTTGTGGTGTGTGCCAAGACTCACACAAACCTGATGGAGTGACATCAACACAGATGTGAAGAGACAATTTAATGTGTCCTGTTAGCAGAACAGAACATTGTGGTTTAATGCCCTGTGCATTCTGTTGTGTAAATATTGGGACATTACTGGAGAGCAGGAGAAGGGGAGGCTCAGGAGGGATCTCACTGATGTACAAATGTCTGAACAGAGGATTCAAAGAGGACAGAGCCAGAGGCACAAACTTGAGCACCAGGAAACACTTTTTACCTGTGAGGGCTCCCAAACCCTGGCACATCCTGCCTAAGGACATTCTTGATTGTTGGAGGTACTGAAAAGTCACCTGTATGTGGTCCTGGGCAGGATCATGGCTCTAGGACGCCCTGTTGGAGCAGGTGCTTGGACCAGATGACCTCCAGAGGTCACTTCTCACCTGAGAAATGCACTTTACAGTTAAAAATCAAATATGGAAACAAATGTGGGAAATGCAGATGGTCTAAAGTCTGTGGGAAATAGCACTGGATTGCTTTAAATAGTTGGTGCTGTTCTAAAAGAAGGGTTTGTGCACATAATTTAGGAACTTGTTTATATGTACATATTGGAAAGTCTGCCAAATAGTGCTCACTTAAAATTATTTTCTATTTGGCTTGTGACTTGGGAGATTTTTTCAGGTAGGTGTTATGCCTAAAATAACCTCTGAACCTGCATAATTACAGAAGTGCAGTGTGGGTTATCTAATTGATAGTGAAATATGTGTTTTGGAGAGCTGCTTTTTAGAGGTCATCTATTTGTATACTGAATCATTAAAATTTCAGGATTTTTAATAGCTGTAGGAGAGCAAAAAGGGGGTTTTTTAGCATTTTGTATCCTGTGATTCTCACCTCATTTAGATGTATTTTTGAATGATAGGTTAACTCTTTGAATCCTAACTTTAGACATGAGTAAATTAGCTTTTGATAGAAAAGTCATGGGATGTGAACTTTGCTTTCCAATGAGTGAGATCTTAGCTTTTTTTTGTAGTTAGGCTTCTGGCTGGAATAATCCTGGTGTAATTTGAATTAGTGTAAAATAGAAGAGTATCAGTATAAAAGAGAAGCCAAACCTGTTTTGTAAATAAAATTTTTCAAATATTTTTGAGACCTGTCTGATTTTGCTAACAATCTTTTGTCCTTTAACACTGGCAAGCACTCAAGTTACACTCTCCTTTCCTTGTTCCAAGCTGATTGCAGTAACATCTGTTTCTGAAGGAGGTGATCCCTTCCAGGGGCCAGAAGAGAACTGAAAACCAACCCAAAAACACTGAGTTCTTTGTGACAGGTTGTTTTTTACTGGGTCTGTTTCTTACCTGTCTCACCCCTGTGGCCACACCTTTGCCCTGGAGGAGCCTGGCAGAAGGGGAAGGACAGGATTTCCTCATTTCCTCATTACCTGTAATAGTTCTTCCTAAAGCACCCACCCAGCCATAGTCCAGGTGGCAACTGAAGTCACTTTTGGCATTTCCCCAACTTTTCTGCTCTTGTAAAGTGTCCAGAGGTGCAGCAGAGCACAGAAAAGAGTCATTGAAGTCTGGCCAAAATAATCTGCTTGCGTGTAAAGTAGGTACATGAGAGTGGAAAGCTCTCTGCTTGTGCTGGAAATTCATGTTCAGTAATAGAGTTTTTTATTGGGGGTATTTGGTTTTGACCCAAAACAGTGCCTAAATTGCATTTAAATTACTCTAAGGCATGTACAAAAATGTTTATACTCCCTTTTTTAAGTAAATTTGTGCTCTGTTTGTTATTTTAATGCATTAAGGACAGCTGCTCCTACAGTCTGCCCAATGCCTAGCCTGCTCTTTGGGTGTTCTGGGAAAAAAGGCTGCTAGGAAGGCAGCCAGCCTGGAAAGACTTCTGTTCACAAGCAGTGGGAAAGTTTCTGTAGCTTTGTTTTGTGCGTTTGACTTTGTCATTCAGCCACAGCTGTAACATTCAGGCACTTTGGTGTGGTCTGTGTTGATCTTAAGGTGCAAAGAAAGATGCTCTGTGCAAGGCAGAGAGCTTAAAATGGAAAACAATGCATTTCCAGGAACTGCAGTTGATAACCTGTGACTACTTTAGGTTTTTTAGCGTTTAGCTTTTAAGGATAACTTTTTAATTGTGTTACGAATACGACAGAAAAAGCATACACTGAAACTGTAGCTCTGCATATAAGGAAGTGCCTTCATTAGTGAGGCATCCTTAGTCAACTACTGAACAAGCTTACCTCTAAAGATTTCAAGAAAATGTGGGAGTTCTGAGTGCTGCACGGGGGGCAGCCAAAGAAGTGTTGGGTTAAGCTTCATGACCATGGAGAGAAGAAGAATGTTAAGAGCTTACTGCAAAGTTCTAATATGAAGGAAGTCTGAGCAGGTTCTCATCTGTTGCTGTGTTGGCAGCTCTAGTTGTTCTCATAACTTTCAGCATAACTTTTTGCAAACAGCAGAAGACTAAAATGCTCTGAGAAAAGAAGCCTCATCCATTTGTGTTTTCTCTGTTGGTAAATTTGTGATACCTTGGTTTCTTCTAGTGTACACGAAAGCACAGAGGTACCTTTTTCTCTGTTGGTATCACAGGACTGCTTGAATTCCACATAAAAAACTTCATAAACTGCTTTTTTCTTCTCCCAAACTGGCCTTATCTGCTCTCAGTAGAGCAGTTGGAAACTTTAATTTAGGCAGGCTGTGATGTGGCTTTTAAGATCTTTGCGGTTTTTTAGGGAAATTTTTAAAAAGTAGGGAAGGGCTCTCCTAAGTCATTTTGGTGGATGGCAAGGTCCTGTGGCTCTGCATTTCACTCACAGCTCCTGAAGAGCTGAGAGGTGAAGGAGAGATGTCCCCTGTAAATTCTTTGTTTAGCTGGAACTGGAACCAGGGGTTTAGCCAGGGAGAGGGGATGTGAATACCAGATACCATTGCATACCTGAGTGAGCTCTTGTGAGTATCTGTGCTTACCAATGGGGAAACATAACCAATTTTCAAAGCCTTTAACTTTTTTTTTAAGAACTTTAGAAATGAGAATTTGTGGTATTCAGATAATTTTCTGTTGTTGTTAAATTATGCCTGTGGATTTAAGTAACTCATCTGTTGCAAATACTCTGCATTCTAAATGTGTCCTTCTGTTTCACTTCTGCCGTCTGTAGGGGAATTTTCTTTTCACTTAAATTCAGGGTCTCTTGTTCCCAGATAAAGATCTGATGCACAACATAAAAATATTGATTAAAATATTTGTGTAGGACTGTCTGTTGTTAGATTGTGATCTGAAGCTAAACCTTTGTCAATAGATGGGAAAGATTGATAGGCAAACAGAGAAGATGGACCATAACTGTGCATTCTAACAGAAAAATCCAGCTCTGTGCTGAACTAAAGAAACTCTTGTTATAAATCATGAATATAAACTTCACAAAACTGGCATGGGCTCCTTGTGTTGCTCTTTAGCTTGCAATTTGCAGTAGTGGAGCTTTCCATGTGTTAAAGATAGTGATTTCTGCAGTAATTGTCAGGAAAAATGGTGGATTTCAGCAATGCACTGAGTTGGGACTTGACTTTCATTGGGATTTGACTTTTTTAGCTTTCCTGAAGAAACAATAAAAGTCTGTCCTTGTTTTTCTGTTTGCACTAATGTGCAGATTTTAGCTAATGGGTGAAAAGAGTAGAGAACACAGAATGCCAGTGAAAGAGTTTTTAGCAGCTGACAAGAGATATCAAAGTCAGTCCTGCTGAATTAGGTTTTTGCTGTTCTGAGAAGTTAAATCTTGATGTGCTTCACAGACATGAGCACTTCTCTGTCTTTCAGTCAGCTAAAGCCTGTGGCTGCTGAATTTTGCTCAACTCTTATTTTTACAGGAAGGCTCAACTATCACATTTAATATCACTTAAATTACTGAGGGTTTTTTTCATTGTTGAACTGTTATGGGAGATGTTTTTGCACTGGTGTGCTGTAATAATTAAAATATCTAAGGTAGGGGAAATTTATACCTCAGATGTGCATTTTATGCAAGAGTAAATGAAACTCAAAACATATTATGGTTATATCAGCCTTTTTTGTTTGGTTTGTTTTTTTTTGTTCAGAAGGCAATAACTTGATCTGGTATCTTGCATGCTTGGTCTTTGAAGAATAGGAACTTGAGTAAAATTAAAACATAGAAGAATGAACTGAGCTACTTAATGACAGCCTAGTAATGCAGTCTCAAATGCACTTAATTTTCAGAGAAGAAAAGCAGATTTTAAAATGATTGCAAGAGATTTGACAGGAACATATATATGAATTGTTTTGCTATACCACATTTTAATTATGTGTGCATATATGGGGGGAGGTTTGGGGTGTGAATATATGCATCACATATATCTATGCCAATATACATTACAAAAACTGTACTCATTCAGCTCTTGGAAAGGCTAAATCTAGCTTGGAAAGGCTAAATCTTTCAATCTCCTTGAAATTGCTGGTGTTTTGAATGAGTTTTGACTATTAGAGCAGTTTTACCAGGGAATTTAGTGTAAGAATTTCTCATGGTGTGCAGGAACTGCTGCTTTAAATATGTAGCCAAGTGTTCATTTTAATTAGAAACTTATTTTAGCGCTATCAACCAATAAAGTTTCACCCTTCAGGGGGTTGCTGGGGTTCTGGTGAAGCCCTCACTTGTTGGAGGAGTTTATTTGGGGAGAGCTCACCTGCAGTGCTGCCTCCAGCCCTGGGTCCCCAGCGTGGGGAGGATTTGGGGCTGATGGACGAGGGGACACCAGGATACCCAGAGGGCTGGGTCACCTCTGCTGCCAAGAGACTTGAGGTTGTTCATCCTGAAAAAGGCACCAGGGAGACCTTATTGTGCCCTTGCAGTACTGCAGAGGGGACTCTAAGATGTAGAGAGAATTTTTATAGGCTTATGGTGACAATAGAGTGTGCAAGAGTTTTAAACTGAAATGGAGTAGGTTGGACGTAAGTTTGGACATTGTTTGCAGTGAGGGGTGAGGCATTATGCTTTGGTCCTTATTTCCCTTAGTCCCAAAACACAGCCCCATATTAGCTGCTATGAAGAAAAGCAACTCCCCAACCCATAAAAGCACATCAGTGTGAAGTGCTCCTTTTCCAGAGTGATTATCCTGTTGGCACAGCTGCTTTGCCCTGGTTTTGTGGAACCTGTCCCTTTCTAACAAGCCTTAGCTGTCAAAGTTGATCTTGTGCTCCTAAAAGCCAAATAAAGCCTTGCTGACAACTTCAGCTGCATAAACAGCTGCCCAGTTACTGACTCAAAAAGTGCTGGATGGGTGTTTGAAGGGATGAACAACCATCATAAGCTTTCTTAAAAGTTTTGGAGGTTGGTTGTGGTTGGGTTTTGGTTTTCACTTTCACATGCATCACACAAAGCATCGTGTGTTGGGTATTTATATTTTTGCATCTTTACAAGCAGTGTTGTGTGGTAATTTGAAAAGCATGCCAACAGGGAGTTGTGTTCTGTGGTTGAGTAATGCTCTGTATTCTCTGCAGTCTATAGCACTTGTCTTTCTCTTTTTTTCCCTCTTCAAATTGTTTTGACTAGAGAACCATAATAAAGAAAATATAGTATGATAATTTACTTTCTTCGTCCCATTTCCCTCTCCCCCGTCTTCAACTGCCAGCGCATTTCTCCTCATTCACTTTTTCCTAAATGTTGCCTTTCTTAGCAGTTAACTTCTGGTTCTGTTTTGTGTAGCCTTCAATTCATCTAAAAATATGCTTAGGCTTGAATTTTCAATGCAATTTCTAGTATAAAGCAGCAGGCTGCTATGGTAGGGCTCCATAGTGTAGGTATATACTGTTAGTCCAAAAGCAATTGGCGGTTCTAAATCCTGGTTTTATTCACATTTTTAACCCTGTTTTTTTATTTTTGGGATTCTTCATAGCTTCAAGAATGCTTCATCATTCAAACCAGAGGAGCAGTTGAATTCTCTGTTTTTGCCTTTTTACAGCCAGGGAGGTTGGTGTGGAGATGTGCTTATTTCTCATGTGTGTATAACCTGGAACAAAGCTGGAAGCTGCATTTCTGCTGCTAGGCTCCTGTCCAGTGACAGCAGCACCAGCTGCTTGTGGCAGCCAAATGAGCAGTGCTTGGGAATGTCTCAAACAGGCATCAGCAAGTTTCTTATTCATCAGTCTCCTAATTCTTCTTTAGGACTTCTACCAGTGTCACTGGATATTTTTAATTTTGTTTTATTTTAAGAACACCGGTGCACAGGTGGTTTGGTGCTTTGAGACACCAAACCAAATTCTGATTTTGGGAAGGAATTTGATTGTGTGGCCCAAATGAGGAACCACAGCATTTATCACTTCAGGTGAAATTGCTTTTGGTTTAATTTGAATTTGAAGTGACATGACTGCAAGAATACTTTGACTTTTTTCTTTTTGGTGTGAGAAGATAAGGAAACAAACTGAGATCTGCTCAAGGTGTTACTTGGCTGCCTCCTTTCACTGTTCAGTCCTTGTTCAGTCCTTGAACATAAATAAAGGGCTGCTGGAACCTGGTAAAATGCTGATGCTGTTCCTGACCTGGACCATGGATTCAGCTTCCTATTTTTGTCAGTGTCCCAAAGGTCAAATAATCACTTGCAGGAGTGTGGGTGTTTCAGCATGAGCACTTTATTTGGTCATGCACTGATGGAGTCAATGCTCTGATTCCTGCTTTTTGTATTTCCAGGAGTAATTTGTTGTTTGGTCTTTTTTGAAAAGCAGTGGTAAAACCCTTGTCCTCTCCTGGCACCCTGTGCTTTCCTCACAGTGGTTCTGGCACAAACTTCAGGACAGCTGTGCTCAGAGCTCACTGGGAAATTCATCCAGGCAGCTTTCCCTTTTTGTAATAGACAAAAAAAATGAGAAATATTTTATGTGGCTTTTAAATAAGGGCTTCATTTAAACTAAATTAGTTTCAGTTAACAGTTCTGCTAAATGTTTAGCCATTAGAAAACATTTTGGGGTTTTTTAATAAAAGAGTTGTGAAATGATCATGTAATGCATTGTGCTGCATGTGTACTAATGATTGCCATGTAGGTGGTTATAGTTCACACAGGAACAATTGTCCTGCAGTTACTGTGGCAGATTCTGTAGGGCTGAGTCTTCATGATGGCAAGATTTTGCTAAGGACAGACCTTAAACTTTGCTTTGGTGCATGGAGAGAAGAGATGAATTTAAAATTCATGAATGCTTGTTTTACAGGAAGCTGGTATTTTATGTTTGAATGCTTAGGGAGGGTATTTGTTACCATCCAGATATTTAGTTAGGTAAATAGTTTTTTTCAGTTTCAAAAGTTTTTTCTAGTATCTGCATTAGCTTTTCCCAAGAATTGTAGAATCTTATAATAGTTTTAGCTTCATTTTTGAAGTTAGCTAGAGAGATGGTATTTCCCAGAATCACAGAATATTCTGATTTGGAAGGGACCCATAGGGATCATTGAGTCCAACTCTGACTAAACTACTAAAAATTAGCTTATTTCAATGCAGGAAAAGGCTGAACTAATGCAGATGGTGTTTAGACTAATATTTTTCTCATAGAGATTTCTAGACTGTTGAAATCTAGTCTATTCTTAAAAGAAATTTATAATCTATACTTAGAAATTAGGGAAAAAAACCAACCCCAAACCATAAAAAATACCATGACTTCAACCAGAAGTTTATATGCATTAAATATGTAAAAATACAAGAAACTGCTGTTCAGAAACCCAACAGATCCAGACAGAGAAACTAAATTTTCCTCATCTGTGACAGGTTTTTCATTTCAGTATGTTGTTGAAAAGTTCTGACCTTAAGAGGTCAGAATTCATTCATTTCTCCACTGGAAAGAGAATTCAGCCACCTTCTAGAAATATTTTTTTCCCAATATTCAGCTGAATGTTCTTAATAAATCCCATAATCCTTCCATAATTTAAAATGTTATGAATGACCCTAAAGGCTGGTGATTTGAGTAGCAAATTCAATTTCTGAAATACTGGAAGTCTTCCAACATTTTTTAAAGAAAACCTCAAGTATTTATGCTTTCCATCACTTCATACACAATTTTGATGACAACTTATGAAATTTAATAGTTTTGAAACACACAGGCCAGACTTTGTTTTCAGGATACTTTTCCTTTTCCTAGCAGATGAATGTGTTTGGCAGTTCAGAGGCCACACTCCTGTAAGAAGTACAGGAAAGTCTGTCTGGATCAAGATGTTTCAGATAATTTGACTTTACTGATCAGTGCTGCAATGGAGAACTTCCTCACTTAGAAACTTGGCTTCAATAACTTCTCTGTATTGCTTCCAAAGGCTCTCATGAACTGGTATGCACATGGAAATATCCCTGAGCCTGGGATTGTTAGTGACAGCCAGACTGAACTGAGTTGTTGGGTTTGGTTTGCTTTTGTTGTTTTGTTTTGATTGAGAAATGATACTGAACTCCACAGAAAGCAATTTTGATTGAACTGACTATCAGAGTGAATTCTGTTTAGCTCTCTGTGTGTTATGAAAATATTATTTTGTTTGACCATTGCTGTTTTTCAGGTTTCAGACTTCACTGTGTTGTGGTAGCAGGTTAAATGGGAGTTTTGTTGTTAGTCAAATACTGGGAATAGAGAGGCCCTTAAAAAAGTGCTGATTTTTTTTTACATATAATACAATATAAGTGATACATTTTCAATTTTGAGGAACTGTCATGTTACCATAGGCATAATAGCAATATTTAAATTTGGTTATTTCCATTAAAAATGTTGAGTTTCTTCTCTGCTTCTGTAGTGGCCTCTGCAAGTTAGATGTGCCTTTGCCCTTTGTAACGAACCTGTAGGAAGCTTCTGATTTGGTAAGGCAGTTGTGTTGGGCTGCTGAATTAGTGCTGGTGTATTTCAAGCAATGAGAAAACAATTTTATGAATCAGATGTTCCAGTGCTTCTCTCTGACTTCCCTCTTGTACTTTAAGTTGCTGGCATTTTTTAAAATAGACAGAAGGATGGCAATATGATAAATCTAAGTAGTCTGTATTGGATTAAAGAAGAAATTAACACAGGACATTCAGAGAAGAAATAGTGTAAAAATGAAGGTTTGTCATTGACCAGTTTTGGATTAGATGTCTGTCAGGTTATTTTAAAATTTAAAAGTGCTAAATTGAACTCTGCTATTACTGTTTAAGTATCCTTCTTGCAAGGCAACATTTGAGGACAGTGCAGAGGAGGACCTGGACACCATCCAGAAAGGACTTCAGTAGTGGAAATTATGAACTTCTAAAAGAGGACTCAGCACTTGAGAATGGAAAAAGTAGTGACAGTCTGTGGGGTGGGCTGAGGCTGGTTGAGTGTCAACAACCCAGCAGAAGAGCACAGCTACAGTAGCTGGCTCAATGATCTGTGTGTGAACAGGGCAGGCACAGGACTGTGTACCGGGCACAATATTTCCAGCACAGAAGAAAATATTGTTAGCATTGTGCAAACTCTTGCTAAGACCTCATCTGGAGTTCTACTCACAGTTCTGGTTACTTTTGTTAAGAAAAATTAGAAGTGGAACAGGCACTAGGAAAAGATTCAGACATAAGAGACACTGACATTAAAAAAAGGTGTTTTGTTGGGGTTGCATTGATCTATGAGAGAGAGTAGAGGAAATAGTATGTAAGCTCAATTTCTTTAACAGGACTGATAGATTTAAAGTGGACATTAAAAGTCATAAAGGGGAAGTCTAAAATATAACCAGAATGCAGGGGAGAGATGATGTGGGGAGTGGTTAATGCATCTACAATCACCTGAGGGTGCAATCTCATGAAGGAGTTTTTGACAACAGTGGTGGCTGACATTCCCATTTTTATTGCTCATCTTGCTGTGTGTGCTGCATGCAGTCAGAGCCAGTTGTGGTTGCAGCCCTGGTAACACCGTGCAGGCCGCTGGGTGTGGATTTACCCAAGCCCATCATGTCAGATCAGTTCCTTTGCTCCACTGCCCGAGTGCAGGTGTGAAGGAGCCGTGCAGGTTCCACAGGGGCCTGTGGGATCCTTGTAGGATCATTGGGGTCTGAGATAAGGCTCAGCTTTAGCAGCAGCAGTGCTGCTTTGTTAGGCCTGTGTTTGACCTCCCGTCCCTGCTGTTCCTTCCTGGGTCTGTCTGGACACAGCCCTTTGCACAGCTGTGCTTCCAGCCAAACCAAGCATCTGCCCTGACTGAAAAACAACGCAGTAAAAGGGGGAGAATTGGTTTTTCTGGGGTATTTTTGAGCAGGTTTAGTTTCTCCTTTGATTTGGTTGAGTGTAGCCATGCCCAGGCTGTTCTGAGATGATGCAGTGGCCAGAGGTGCTGCTGGTTTGGCCACAGGAGCTGCTGGTTTGGCCACAGGAGCTGCTGGTTTGGCCAGTGCTCTGCTGAAGGAATCCTGGTGAGGCCACAGCCTGGGAGGGATGAACAAAGCTGTGCTACATATGAATGGGATAAAAAAGTTCTCTGAATGGAAAAATAGAAAAATAGTGATCATCATCCCCATTTGATGAGCTGAGTCTGAAGGTGCTCTACAACATCTCTTCTTTTGAAGGCAGAGCTGTTATTTTTAATATATTCCCTTTTGTTCCTGTAATTGAAGTGCTTTTTCTGACACATTTGTTCATTCTTGCTGCTTTTCTCCTCACTGTTGAATGATTTAATACTTAAAGTAGTTTTACTTTTTTTTTCTCTGTTTTCATTCCCTTCCTCCTGATCTTCTTTTTCTTCACAGGGAAGAGAAACAGGCAAAACATTTGGTCATGTATTAAAGGAGTCTGTTAGAACAGCATCAGTTTTTCTGAATGCTCTTGAGCTGATGCTTTTGATTCAGCTGCTGGCATCTTGTTTTTTTTTCTGTGAAGTGTTACAGGATGTTTGAGTGTAAAAATAAAATCTTGAGGATTTTGATTCTATGCATTTATTCCAACACTCACAGTGGATATCTATCAGCATACAAAGCTCTCCTTATTTCTCCTCTCCCCTGCTCAAGTACTAGAGTCTGTGCTTTGATTACCAGTCTTTACTGGCCCAAAATCACTTGTGTGAGCTATAGATTCTCATCTACCTCAAGGTGAACCAGAGAGAAAGTTATATTCGTCATCAGTTTCTTGAGTTCTTTTTTGCTGAGGGGGCAAAATGTTTCATTTCAGCTTAAAGAACCAATTTTGATTCTTCTTTCATACCAAGATTTAAAAAACTAGTCAAAAAAACCCGATAGGTAAATTCCATTTTCTGAGATCCTGATAATTATTTAGACCTCAAGGAAATGTCTCATCATTCACCTGTGTATGCTTAGTACATACATGCCCAAAAATCATTTTTGTTCCTTCTTTCATCCATTTGGAAATGGGAATCAATCACTTCCTTGAAGATTAATTCTGGAATCACAGTTTTGGACGTGTGTGTGTTCTAGGAAAGTGAAAAGAGTGTCCAGTGTGTAATCTTGCAGCAAAAAAAAAGAAAAGTAAATTAGCAGTGAATCATTGGAAACATACTCTCAAGGAGGAAATGAGCTGAAAAAAAGAATCTGTGGAGCCAAGAGAATGAACTCCTTAAGTTCTACTTAGTAGCTACTTGAATTTGAGGTCTTGACCCTTTGCTAGGAAATGAGCTTTAATGAGTTGAAGAATAGGAAGAGGGAGGGTTTGAGCTTGGGCTCTTGAAGGGCTGCCCTGTGTCTGTTTGGGGCAGTCCCCACACTGCAGTGCCAGCCAGGACCTGGAGATGCTGTGCTGTCACCTCCTGTGGGTGACACGTGGCCCCTGGGCAGCCACCCAGCAGCTGCTCTTGGACCTTTGTCCAAAAGGCCTTGACAAAGTGCATTTCCTGTCTCTGTACCTGCCACAGCTGCAATTCTTTTAAGATCATGAAACCTCTTACTAAAATATTTATTGAAAACAGGTTTTGCTTGTCTCTGTGTTGAAGTAAATCATTATTTGGAAATGCTTGTTTTTGAAGAGGGAGATTGTTTGTTTTCTTAAAAAAACAAAACAGGCCATGGATATATCATTTTTGATAGCAACAAGTACATGTTGTGATAAAATTTATTAAGCACATCCCTTCAGAAGTACCCTCCAGCTTAAACCCTTTTGTGACTCCGTGAATAAAATAGGAGAATTGACAAGGGTAAGGTCAATGTTAACAGGTAATTGTGGAGTTCAGAAAATGAAGTACATGTAAACATAAAAATTCTTTCTGAATCCTTTGTGTATGAAGAATGTTGCAGGCGCCTGGTGCTGAAATATTTATTTCATGGTAATAGAACAGCAAATTTAGTGAGCATCTTATCTCAATGTTCTTCCTTTTCCATCCCTTCAATATCCCAGCCAGTCAGTGTAAAAGGAGAGTTGTTTACAAACTATAGATACATTAAAGATATTTTTACATACCAGCATCTGTTTATAATGGATGCCTAATGGATGCCTGAGAGATTTAGTAGATATAGAGTGACTGATAAAATGGTTGTGATTTTTTTTGCTTGATAAGAAGAAAAATCAGACCACAAACTTCCCATTTTATTGGTAGAGGGGGCTGATCATTTAAGGATAGTTTATCCCCCTTTTAGCTTGGAGATATGAAAGACAGGACAGCAGAAGAAATCTCTTTTGGCCTGTATTTTGCTTTTATACTGACAAAAGCATGGAAACACATTTCTGAACTACTTCAGAAAATCTCTTAAAATTGAAGGTAAATATTTTTTCAGTTTGCTATATGAATTCCAAGCATACCCTGAGGTTTTCTTGGGGAGTATTTCCCTTTCACAAGCACTGGAGTGCTGCTCCTTCTCTGGTTTTCTTGTGGATGGAAAGCAATGGTTAAGATTTGGTGTTATATATTCTTCTTGGAATAATATTAGAAAGTACCTATGAATATGTATTCATATTGGGGTGAAATCCAGTGAACTGCTGTCTTGTGCATTGTTCTTTGTAGGTTTCACCCTAAAGCCGAGTTTAAACATAGACTTAGTTTCAAAGATGTGAGGAGTTGAAAAGTAAAAATAGATAGAATGTGACAGAAATATTGTCTGGGAACTCAGTTTCATGGCTTGTGCTGGGTTATCTAATTTTCCAAAGTATCAGATCTTCAACCCAAATGTTCCTCTGTGCCATAGTCATCCTAATGCATTATTTTAAATTTTCCTTTGAGAATAAAACAAAAAGTGTCAACCCAGCATTGCCAGCGATGGCTTTCTAAATGTGGATGCCTTCTAATCTGAAGTGCTATTTCACAGAAAGGTTCTATCACTATTTTAAGCTGCAGTGCCATGTGTAAATGAGCTGATAGTGACTAATTGGAAGTTTAATTAATTCTGGAAATACTTAATTTTCAAAAGGGGTCCAATAGAAGGCAAAGGGAAAGTTAAAGAACAAATATATGTTATAAATTTTGTGGATGAGTAAAGAGGGAAAAAGATCTGTCTCTTTAAATGTAGTAGCAAATTGTTTCTTCCCAGTAGTTTTCATCAATTTGAGTACAATTGTTTTGAAAGTATTAATCACATTAGTACAAAGCAGTGTTTGCTGCTTAGGTAAGCAAATGTGCAGCCTTAAAATAATAAAAATAATCTGGGTGTAAATGTCTTTTTTTTGTGCATACTGCTATGGTATCTTATTGCCACAAACTGACAAAACTCTTTAGAAAACACTGATCTTGATCTAAGCACTTGATCTAAAATGTTGAATTAAAGTGACTTTAAGATCTGTGTTGCATGTTTCAAGTTCTTAACTATTAAATCTTGTTAAATAAAGAAAAGGAGTCCTAGGCCTTTTACTTCTAAATGGAAGATCATTTTTAAAGGAGTAGATCATTATTTGGGTTTTTTTCTGTCAAAATGTTCAACTTGTGTCTCTTACTTTTTTTTTTTTTAACTTAATGAAAAATAATTAGCGAGCCAAAACACCTTGTTCAAATTAAGTTCCTCAAAAAATCACTTGGAAGAGGTGTTGAGCAAGTTCGTGATGGTCTGATATGATCTAAAATCTCAGATTTTGAGGCTCTGAAGCAAAAGGGTTCAGGAAATGTCTTTACAGGAATTCCATTCCCACAGGTCAGCTCATTTCATTGAGGGAACATGGGAAGGCAACAGCTTGTGGAATATTCCAACCACTCCCAGTTCTCCTTCTTGCAGACCACCAGGGATTGAAGGAAAAGAGACAGACAGATAACTGACAAGACTGTCGTATAAAAAGATAGTTTGCAATATATTGGTTTATGATCATTGTCCTTGAAGTCCCAATGACACACAAAATAATTTAAAGTGAAGGAGATGATAAAAAAGGCTTTGATGTTATCAAAGTTTTAAGGTTTTATTCTTATTCAGGTGATGTACTCCTGAAGGAGAGAGTAATTAATAATTGATTTTCTTCAAGTTTGTGTCTAGCTGATAGAAAATGAACTGCTCTGTAAAGTTACCATCAGAAGATTGTTTCAGTAGGGTTAAGGTTACATCAGGCCTGCTTTGCTAATTTGAAATTTTGGACTAATGAAAAGACATGAGACAGCCTCTTTAGCATTTCAATCCACATTTTCTGGCCTCTGTGTACCCACTAACCTCCTCAGTAATGTAACTCTTGGATTTCTATCTGCATAAGACAAAAACCCATCATGCATCCCAGCTTCAGTTTAATTTCATACATTTTGGATTTTGGCATACACTGTAGGTGGCACTCCAAGTGTTCAGGTGTTGGAGTGTGCTGCTGCCAACCTTGATAAAATACCAGTGAAGGAATCATCTGTCCTTAGTGCTTGCTTGCATGTTTTCAGGATCCTCATACTGGAGCTGCTGTAGTCCCTGGTGTGCCAGCTGTCTGCAGGGAAAGACAAGCTTGGGTTATGTCTGTTACAGGTAGCACAGAGAGACATGAAATATAAAGCACATGACAGGATTACAGTTTGTATGACTTGGGAAATGAAGTCTTATACAGCTTAACTCAGTTACTCCTAATAAATAAGGAGTCTTATCTATGTCTGACAGCTTTGATGATCTGTGTCTGGGGCTACAGTTGTTCCTTCCCCAGTGTGTGTCACCTCTGTACTTCAGATCTGTAAAATTTGAGCTGCAGGGTTGGCAAAATGAGATTTAGAAATTGTCATTTAGCAAGGATGTGATACACATTCCCCATCTGCAGGCACAACTGTTGAGCAGCTCCTCATCTCAGCTGAGAGATGAATTGTTGTGGTTCCTTTCCTCACTGGGTGGTTTCAGTGCTGAGACTCAGGGTGGCCTGAAAGACTTTTGGTACTCAGCTTCTAAACAGGGCTTGAATCTCTTGTGTTGGGAAACAGGGATTCTGGTTTCCTCACTCAGGTTGTACAGCATCACTGTGGGCTTCATTTGTAAACTTGCTGTGTGCCATTGCAGCTGGAGAGGAATAACTGCAACCATAATTTATTTAAAAGTTCCTTTGTGTTACTTGGCACATGGAAGTGATGCTGTCTGCTTAATTGATCAGGGCATGTCTCATGAGTGATTTAAAATTACCTAAAATTGGACTATACAAGTTTTTGTTGTGATGCTGTTGTCATGGGATGCATTCATCTAATGTAGTGTCTTGACACTGTTTTGTGGCTGTGTGTAGCCTGAGTATCAGAGAGAATGTTTTGAAAAAGTTGCAAGTCTGAGGTTTGTAAATAGCTGAGTCTTCCTTCAGGTTGTGTTTAAAAGTATTTTTATTTCTGTATGAAATTGCTGTATTGTTTCAATAGAGTGAGTTAATTGTGGGTGTCACTGAATTCACACAATCATAAAATGGATTGGTTTGGAAGGGACTTTAAAGATTATTTGGTTCCAACCCCAGTTTTTGTATTCTGTGCTTTACAGCACATTTAATTTAGTTAAGAGTATTTTACATTCCTCAATCCAAGTAGAGAAGCTTCTGTCATAATCATAGTGTAGTTTCAATATAGCCATAAATTTTGAGATTGTAGGGGTGTCTCTGTACCTTTTCTGTTACAGAACTGAATAAAATGCTCTAATTTTTTTGTCCCAGATTGAATATGCAGGAAGGAAATTGCTCAAATCAGGATTTTAAAATGTTAATAGATGATGGAAGGAGAAATCAGGGTGTGGTGTTACAAGATAAAGATGGGTTACACACAGATCTAATCCTCTCAGAACTGGAGTTTATAGGCTCCTTTTTGATTTGTGATTCCTCCAGCTCTCTTTGCCTGCTCAAA
The DNA here is from genome assembly GCA_024362935.1 of Setophaga petechia. Classification (NCBI taxonomy): domain Eukaryota; kingdom Metazoa; phylum Chordata; class Aves; order Passeriformes; family Parulidae; genus Setophaga; species Setophaga petechia. Next base: position 3,410,293 of record JANCRA010000020.1, read on the forward strand.
CCACATACACACACTGTGATGGCTGGGCAACCTCTCCTGCCCAGACTTGGCAAAACCAGGAGATAAGAAAGTAGCTCAGGCAACAGTGAGAATTTCTGATATTTGTAGAGTTCGGGTGAATTTACAGAATTTGGGGATCTGCCTGCAAGTTAAGGATATGGTCTTGTAGGGTGTCTCTGCACTCCAGATCTACTCCTCTATATGAGAATATGTCAAAAGCATTATTTCATGTATCCAGAAGGGCTTGGGGGCAGGGGGGGGGAACAATGGCAATGAAATGAAAAAGGATCATTTGAATTAAATCTGTTTAGTTTCCAGTGGTTCATGACGATTAGGAGTGAAAGGAGGTGTTGCCAGCATTATTCCAAAGCTGTGGTTTAGGTTTTGAAATATTTTTAGGTTAGCATAATCTAAATGTATTGAAAGTGTTTTAAAGAAATTTTACTTTGAACACTAGAAGAGGAAGCAGAAATTTGGAATAAGAAGGTGACACTGATCTGTATAAGTGGAACTTTTTAATAGAAAATCACTTTTTTGAAACACGGAGGGAGGATTCTTAGCCAATAGCTGTATCCTTCCAATGCCAAATGAAGTCAGTTGGATCTTTTCCATGTAAGGATGAAAGTGGATTTCTATGTATTAGAGGCTTAATTGATCATCTTTTTAAAAATATCTGTGGTCATTTTTGGTAAAGGTCCAAATACTGAATAATAGTGGGGTGTGGATTTAGAAGAGAAGACAGTCATCAGTATGGGGGATTTCATTGTGTTTGATGCAAGGAACAAAGAAGGAAAACCAACATGATTTTCTTGAGTAGTTTGTTCTGAGTGCTTCACATGTCCACAGTTGTGATAATAAATATCTTCCTTACCGTGAATATTTAGACTGGCATTCATTGACTACTTTTGGCATTCATGTTCTCTGTCAGAAATAATCCTATTTCAAGAAATCATTGCAAGTATGTTGTACATTGAAAGAGTACAAAACCTGGAGTTTAGCTCTGTGAGTACAGGTTTGGTAGCATGATGGATTACACACCTCAGATCATCTGGTGTGTAAAGGAATACCAAAAGCCAGTTATTAAGGCTTGTAAGTGCCCTCAGAGGGACATTCCTGCCTCCTCAGGGTACCTTTTATTTTGAGAATGGTGTTGCTTTGCAATCCCATTGCTCAGGAACATGTCAGCTAACTTCCAGTTCGTTGTTTGAATGGAAGAATTTTTCTTTCAAGCGGTATTAAAGCATTTATTTCACTCAGCAGGTGAATGTTCACTCAATAAACTCTGAACAAAGGCTCTTTCCATCCTCAATTTTTCCCTCACATCTTTCTGAGAAGACTTCAGAATGGATTTCTTTAGAACTCACATGTCTGTCATTCCATAAGTAGCAGTAAAAAAGGATTGATTTGCCACAGCTAGTGCACTCCTGAAACAATCCTATTCTGTTTTCATAAGATATTTATATTTCATGTTTGAAAGCTTGGCATACCCTGTTTATCTGATTGTATTGGTTGTTATTAACATTGGACAGAAGATTCCATACTGGAAGTTAAGGCACCAGAAACTTAAATCACCTACTAAAAGGTAGTTCCAAAAGTTCACATTTGTGCTGGTGGTTTTTAAAAGGTTGCCATTGTTCTAACTGATGTTTTGGCAAATGTAACTTCAATATCAAAAAATAACTACTCTTTTCATTTGAGTGCAAAAGTGACATTTCTCTGAACTAATTTTATCTTTTAATTTCTAACTTCTGGGATTCTCCAAGTGTCATAAATGAGAGAAAATCATGAGCTTTTGTGGGATTTCCAAGTGTTGTAATGGAGTACATTGTGATGTACTAGATACATCACAGTTTTGTATCTAGTGATGCCAAACTTGAAATAAACCTAGTTTGTGTAAAACTGACAAACTGAAACAGCTCACGGTTCTGTTACTCTTGTCGTTGTCCATTATCCTTTCAGATTAGGACTGAAGGAAGGAATGGCTTTCTCACCTCTGTTTACCTCCCCGTTTGGATTTTGCATCTAAATAAGGTCCAGTTAAAATTTAGTAATGACGATGTCAGTTGCATGTTACATCAGGTTTGTAAGAGTATGGCCTTTCTGAAGGGGCAGGGCAAGAAAAATGTCTTTAATACAGGAAAATACAGAACTCAGTGATGTTCTTTACACCAGTCAGTGGTCGGAACCATTCATTTTACATTTAATGGGCAGCAAGGACGAGAGGTATATTCTGTGTAGATGCTACACCTGAATGCACAAATCAAACCCTTGTTGAGAAGCAGGGGAACTGTGGCCCAGTGAGGAGGAGGAGGAGGTGGAGGATGGTTTTTCATGGCTGGTCTCTGTTGCAGGGGTCCCTTCAGCGTCGTGCGGCGATGCATCAACAGGGAGACGGGGCAGCAGTTCGCTGTGAAGATCGTCGATGTAGCAAAATTCACTTCAAGTCCTGGATTAAGCACAGAAGGTAAGAATTAATAATTAAGCAAACTCCCAGCAGACAGGTTTTTTTTATTTGTCAGCCTTTCCTATGTTTGCTGTCTTTATGATACTTGCTGGTTTATATTTTCTAGAAGTTTTAAAGCAAGGTTGTATATCTTAAAATTGGCTTAGTGCTTGCATTTCTAATCTTTAGTAGTTTCTACATTTATTCAGTGGTGATCATAAATACTAGAAAGATAGTTAGGTCTAAGCCATTTCTATTTTTGTTTGGATTTTTTTGTCTTAAGAATGTGAATTTTGTAAAGAAAAAAGGTAGTTCTGAGTCAAAAAAGCATACACAGGAAGTAAAGCAAGAACACATGAGTTTTGGTTATACTAGTTTTAGCAAGTAATTTGCTATAAATGGGTGAAGACTTGCTATTAAAGTGCAAATTATATAAAAATACATTTTTATGTAGTGAGGATTACAGGCAATGATGCAGAACTGCTATAATGTAAACCCAAGGCTGTAGCTCTCTAACATCTCCTGATTTAAAGTAAAACAATCTCTGTTGAATACACAACTTGTGTGTGCATAAGGTTCTTTTACCCTGCATGGAGAAGAGCATTGCCAGCTGAATGACACTTGCTGTATTCTGCATGTCCTGTATATTTTTTCTGGAGATCATATTCTTTTGTATAGTACTGTTTTTGGGGGGTTCCACTGATGCCATTGAAATCTTTGTAAGCCCTACCTCAGCAAAAAGGGATCAATGACTTTTGTTGGTGTTTATAACAAACAGTATCTTGAGCCTTAATGACTAGCTTGATTTACAAGGTAAATAACAGGTCCTGTTTCAAATTTTACCAGATATTTTCATTTAATAATGCCATTGCTGTTTCTTTTTTTGAGCCCTATAACAAAATATAAGCCACATTTTCCACAATATTCAGCTTCTGATTAGCTCCATCATGGTTTTGGCAAGTTATACCAAAACCATTGCATTCTGAGCTACTGAATGTTTATTAAAATGGTTTGATACCTTTTTGATAAGTTGTGTCCATATTCTTTTTTTTTCTAAGCCTCATTTGAACTGGTGATGATAGGACACATTTCTGCCTTTGGTGGAATATTACCTTCCTGGCTCCATCACAGTAAAATTCAACCTTTTGAGGCCTTGAAGAATTTCTGAAAGGGAAAATCGTAGGCAAAAAAGAAGGGACTCATCAGGAGGAAAAGAAAAGCCAACAGTAAAAATAGATTAACTGCAGAAAGGATAAATGTGGATGGTTTGCAATTTCTGCCTGGATCTAAAGAATAGGCTTGGGAGTGTATTAAGAACTCTGGAGCTTTTCCAATTCCACTTTTGTTGTATTGTTGTAATTTTAATTCAAGGTAGCAGATCACTGAGGTACAATCATAAACATTTTCTGGGTTTAGTGGTGCTTTGTTTTGTGGTTTTGGATTGTTGTTTGAGTTTGTTTTTGTTGTTTTTGGGGTTTGTTCTTTGAAAGATTTTGAATTGTTATGCCTTAGATTTGTAATATTAAGACACAAGGACACATAAGTGGTGTGAGCGTGGAACAAGTTCTTACCTCTACATAAGAATGTGAATTTTTCACAAACTCTTTCCATCTTCTGTACTCTTTGTTTTTCCTGTTTTTCATTGGCTTGTTTTTTTAGTTGGGTGGGTTTTCTGCACTTCTAGTTCTACCTATCTAGGTTCTAGGGGAGTTTTAAAGATTCTTTTTTCTAGTTTTTTATTTCTGATGTGGCATTCCTTAAGCACACTGGTGGGCAGCCACCATGGTGGTATTGGTATAAAGTAAATATACCTGTGAGGAAGCTGTGTTTGTAAACTGTGTTAAAGTGTGAGCTGTAATGAAGTGATAAGATTAACCCTTGGAGATACTCTTTACCTTGAAGTTTTGACCTCTGCAAGTTCAATTTGCTCTTGAAGGTGGTTTTTGCACAACTCTCCACCTCCAGTCTTTCTTTGAGGCACGGGAGTGGGAGAACAGGACATTCTGCATGTGTGGGAGCTGATGACAATTCCTTCCATTAATTCACATATATCCACAGTGCTTAGAGCTGAAGGTCCCAATAAAGCCTCCATACTTTCAGATGCAATCTAAAAAGCCTTTGTTCTTGAGTGCTTTTACATAAATACCCCTGTAGGATGATGTGTTTATGGGTAAGAACTTCATTTTTGTTTGTCAGCAGTGTACTCTTGTGGCAAAGGCAGCCAACTGCAGAGCAGAGCATTGCAGAGGTGCAGCCAGCAAGGCCAAGCAAGTGATTGTTCCCTCTGCTCATCCCTTGTGGGGCCACACCTGGAGCACTGTGTGCAGTCTTGGGGTCTCCAGTACCAGGAAAGCAGTGATGTGCTGGCAGGAGTCCAGCAGACATGGGCTGAGTTGGTCAAGACTTTATAAGAGAAGCTGAGATGAGATTTGGTGCTGTCTTCAATTACTTCATAAAAGGATATAGAGCAGATAGAGCCAAACTCTTGATTTGGGCACACAGTGAAATGACAGAAGGCCATGTGGACAAATTGCAACATGAAGAAATGCCAATTAGAGACAAAGAAAAGAAAAATCTGCACGTGATTGCACAGAGAGCTCATGGAGAACATCCTCAGAGATGCTCAGAAGTGGATTGCATGAGGCTCCAGGTCTATTTTGACCTGCTTGGAGCAAGAGTTTGGACTAGGTCACCTCCAGAAGGTCCTTCCAGCCTAGATGATCCTGTGGTGTTTGGAGCAACATGTAATCTGTGGGCCAATATAGTTGCAGTTCTACATAGGGAGAAAATTTAGGCATAGCATTACTGTGCTAAAAAGGATATAATTTAAAACTAATTTTGATTTCTTTAACCTGTGAGACAGCTGGGCATCAAATATCTTTTAAAGGAACTGTTTTCTAAGCAATTCATTTAGAAAAGTACATACTGGTATCTTACAATAATGGTATCTCCTTACCAGGGTAACAAAAACAAGCTGAAATGCTTCTCTAGGCTGATGTGTTACCAGTTGGTGTTATTGTGAGCATTTGTGGCATATGATGGAGAAGCTCTAGCTCATAAGACAGACTTTTATCAGGTATGGTGTTCTTTCCATAATGCTGCTCAATACTCACAGCATGTGTAGACACAGACATCTCAAGTGATTTTTGTGTCTCGCTGCATCTCTGGAGTGGTTTGATAATAGCAGGGAAAATTAATGCAATGTAACGATGCCAGACAGCTAGCAAATCTAATCTAGGCTAAATTCTATTGGATTTATGTATTAGTATTCATGGTCTTGCATATTGTGTATCATCAATCTCTGTAGTGTTGTAATTCAGCCATATTAATGAAGTATATTGACACCTTGTCACTGCTCAAGTGGCCATGTGATCTGCTGGATTAATGTTGGATATTTTACATGTTGACAGATTCTACTACAGTTCACTCATATCACAGAGATTAAAAAAATCAAAAATAAGAAAATGTGAAGGTTGAATATTTTTAGACATAAGAGTCTCTTCTCTACTGTTGAGTTGAGAGAATCCATGTGGAAGAGCACTTGATGCTCTCAGAAGCCAGTAGTAGCAGACTCATTGAGGTCTAAAAAAATGTATCAGCGTAAATAAACTTATTTTCAAGTACAGCTCTTAGTTGCTCTGCTCAGAACCTCTGGTATAGAAAACTGTGAGAAGCATATTCCTCATTTCTGAGTTTCTTACAGCTCACATCTTAGTTTGATTGTCCATTTCCTCTGCAGCTCTCTTCACATCCCATGCATTTTCTATTTTGTTTTTTCTCTGCACAGCTTGCATGTCTGATTTTTAGTTACCTTCTCTAACACAGACCCCATTTCTCAGGAACAGAATGATGATGAGTCCTTACTGCTTGGAAGCCAATACACATTATTTATCTGCCTTTTCTTAAATCCAGATTGCTTTCTTGTAACATGCTGAGTGTTTTTTAAAGCAATTTAAAGGGCAGTGTTTTGTGCTTATAGTGCATTGAAGTTGTTTTTCAGAATTTAATTCAACATATATTAGGTTCTCTTACCTGTAGTTCATTTCTATAGAAATGTTCTCACAAAGAAAGTGGTTACCAGTTCTTCTCCAGCCTTCTGATACTCTACACCTTGTTTATTAGGGTGGTGTGTGGTTGATACACAGGTTTGTATGCATTCAGCACACTGGGAAGCTGAATGAATAAACTGATAAGGACAGATTGAGGTTTCCTTCAGAACTCAAGCTGGTTCTTCTGGAAGCAGGCTGTGAAAACAGTCTGCAAAATACTTCTGTCTGTGACAAAGAGCAAAATTGTGACCCAAGAAAGCAGTGTTTTAAATACAGTTCTGGACTACTTCTAGCACAGAGAGGGGCAAGATAATTGAATCTAAACTGGCCTTGCTATGCATAATCTACTTCAGGAGAAGAATTCCAAAATTATTTAATGGGGCATTGGAATGAAAACTGGGAAGGTATTGTTGTGTTTTAGTTGTCTTGTGGTGTTTCCCCCCCCCCCACAAAGGGGCCCACAAGTCTTATCCCTGAATAACTTTCAGATTGTGAGAGATTTTCTTAAAGTTGAGACCTTACTCTTGTTCTGCTTATTTTATTAAACAGCTTATCCCTTTTTTGTTTTCTTATTTTTATTTATTTTATCTATTTAGACTTTCATTTTTTAGAATCATTTTGTGGGGGCAGTATTTTCAAAAGGCTTTATTTAGTTCATAGTGGAATTGCATGACAGTATCCTTAGCTTTTGGAAGCTGTAGTGAATCATAAGTTATTTTTCACAAAAGTATCTGTAAGATTCTGCACTTCCCTCTCTGCGTGTTTTCAAGGGTTTCAGAAAAAAATGTACTGTCAGCATTGAGCTCATCTCTTTTGAGTAAAAAATACTACAAATCTGTATGTCATCATATTTCATGATACTGGGCCATATATAGACTGGATTTGAAGAAAGAACGAGTGAGTCATTGCCTTTGATTTGGAAATACCAACTAATCTGGAATTTCTGGTCGTTGTCAGTTCTGTGTTGTACCATATTTCACAGATAAGGGCAGGTGCCTTCCTTCTGTGTGACATTATTGGGCCCACACCTGAGCTATCGTGCCCAGTTTGGGGCTTCATCATTTGAGCTGGAAAGGTCCCTGCAAAGGAGAAGGTAATCAGGACCCTGCAGATCACTGGGCAAAGAGAGGCTGAAGAAGCTGGGTTTGTTTGCTCTGGTGAGGAGGAGGCTGAGAGGGTGTTTAATGTGGTCTTCAGCTACAAAAATGTCAGAGCCGAGCTTGAGTGGAAGTTGCTGGAACACAGGGAAATGGCCAGGAATTGTTGCCTGGAAGGTTCAGGTTCAGGTTGAGCCTGGTTTGCAAGACTTTGCTCAGTGAAATCACAGCAAACCTGACCCAGTGTGTGCAGTAATCTCACATTAAGTGGGGGTTGGACCCAGTGTCCATCCGAGCTCATTTCCCAGCAGCTTTTCTGTGATCTAATGAAAACAGGAGGAAGGCACCATTATAGGTTTCATGTCATTGAAGGCAGAAAATATGAGGATATTTCAGAGAGTGAAAAGCTCTGTACCAGCCTGACTTTGCTTTTGAATTACCATTTTAACCCTGTGAGAAACCATAATCAAGTATTTAGTGACTGTAGAGTTGCAGGTGTAACTGCTGTTACACGGGAGTTTCCTGAAGATTCATCTAATGTTTGTGTCTCAGTGGTGAGGAGTTTGAGGCAATTTTATAGACCACAAAAATCACATGGTATTAGTGACACCTCTGTTCATAAGAAAATGCACAAATGTGGAATTTTTAAAAGAAACTGTGTAAAATCTTGGTAGCTGACTGTCATGGAGTTTATGTTGCTGGTACTTAAAATACCACTGTAGTTTCTGTGTGGGCTGTACAAACAATCAAGCAAGTTGGGATAAAGAGGAAGGGAGAATTTGAATTAATCATGTACCTCTGCTAATATAAAATCTAATATAAAAAATAATGCTTTTTAGGATTTTTTTTTAAAGAATATCTGGGTCATGATGGAAGGGACCTGTAGTAATTTATGCCTCTCAGGAGGACTTGAAGATCAATACTTGAAGTCACTTTTGATGTTTGTAATTTCAAGACTGATTTCTGGGGAATGCATTGTTCCTGTCTCAACTCTCCTTCTTCCACAAAGGGGTAGGACCAGAACCAGGAACTGGTCCTGTTTTAGTACAGGGAATGTTACCTGAGCCTTTCTGAGGGGTTTGCTTCTTTTAACTTAATGAAGGATTTGGGGTTTCTTCTTTGTTTTTCTGGAGAAGCTGTCAGCTGGTTTGGTTATAAATACAGTTCTATGAGGAATACAAATTTCATAAATATCTAAATGTAATAGCTCTGCTGTGACTTTCATAGGCAAAGTGTCATTAGAATTAAATACTTCTATGCAGAAATGTAACATAAGAGATGGAAGCAGGCTTTTCCCCCAGCAGACACTTCTGTTGGTGTGGCAGCATGTTTGCCATAGAACAGATCCATATAAAGGGTCACAAAATGCATGAACACTTAACAAGGGTTTCTTTCTAAGGGCTCATTTTATCCTTGCTTTGGAAGTCAATTCACTGCAGAAATGGTGCCCATGTTCTTCTGTTTGTAAATACAGAATTCAGTCTTGGGACCACATTTCACTTTCTTCTTTTTTTTTTTTTGTTTTTTTTAATACAGCATTTTGTGTAAGGGGTCTTCTCTTTTTTTTAGGATTTCCAGATACAGGCTTCCAGGAGTGGGATACAAAGTGTCACTGACCAAATTATCATTGTTTTGACCTCATTTGGAGTCACACATGCAAATTTGATCCATCCCAGGAAGAAAATATGATGTTCTGTAGGGAAATGCAGCCTATTATCCAGATCATAACCAAAGGGTTATAGAGATCAACTACATGGGATTACTTTACTTCAAAAACATAAAATTTCTGGAAATACTGATGCAAGCATATTAACAGCAGTGTTCATGAAACATTTTTCTTTTCCATCTTCAGCAGTGAAAGCTTGGGAATTTATTACACCCACTTTAAAGCATAAAAGCATATTTACCTAATTTTTTTATGCACTGTTACTTAAGTAGAAGGAAAATAATTACATTTTTATGTGTCTCAAGCAATTGGTTCTTTATTCCTTCTACTCTGATTAGAAGAAATAAAGGACAGCTTTGTTTGCTGTGTGACTTCAGTCCCTTGCCTTTAAGATGTGTCTGATTTTCTGGGTTTAGTACAGCACTGAGCACACAGTGGCTCTGTAGGGGTGCACCTCTTCCTCCCTCTCTTTTAATCTTTGCTGCTTGGCTGCGTGCTGCCTCTGACAGCTTTGTTCTCCTGCTCTTGGTTTCACTGTGGTGCCAGCAGTGTGAAAAATGACTGCTGTGCCCAGTGGCTGAAACCACTGTGGACTTGCTGCCAGATGTTTGCCTGACATCATCACGAGGCTGCTTTTGAGAAAGGTGTTGTGCAGCTGAGCAGCAAGTGCAGGCAACATTTCCCAGCTTTATAAATAAAAATGGTACACTTTACAGGTTTCAAAATGCAATTATATCAAGTGTATTTAACTGCCATTTTAATAAATATTCATTCTAAGAATAACTTATTAGGGTGCTAATTAAAAAATTGCTGTATCTTGGAATTCTTAGAACACATATAATAATGGAAATTATTATGTAATTAGCACTAAACAGAATTTATGCAGCAGATAATAGATAATTTAACTGTTATTTTTGTTACATAACTGAGTATTCAGTTGGCCTAGTTTGGGGTTTTTTAAGTAATCATAATTGATTTAAAAGTGCTCCTATAGTAACATCTCTGTAATCTTTTTTCTCACTTTATGTGAGAGGCACTAGAACAGGTTACCCAGGGAAATTTTGGATGTCTCATCCCTAGAAGTGTTCAAGGCCAGGTTTGATGGGGCTTTGGGCAACCTGGTCTAGTGGGAGGTGTCCCTGCCCGTGGCAGGGGGTTTGGAACTATGTGGTCTTTAAGGTCCTTTCCAGTTCATACTATCCTGTGATTCTGTATCACACTTCCATAGATGTGAAATAAGAAAATATATTCACATTTTTCAGCAAGAAAATAAGACTAGTGCCAAGAAATACTATGATGAAAATTTTCTTTAAACTTCATGTCATTTAACTCAGTGAAATAAGGTTTTTCATTTAAAAGTTAATTCCTTTTTATACAAATAAAATAGGGCTTAGGGAGCATTTGATTAAAATCTGTACTGAAATAACTAGTGAATTTATTCTGGAAGTGTATAATATTGAACTATTTTTCAAGGAAATAAACATAATTTGTGCTCATTTTGGTAATTTCAAGTGTTAGAGAGGGTATTTGCTAATTCAGGAGAACTTCAGTGAAGATTTATGTTTATACATCACTTCACTTGGACAAAAACTGGTTGGTCTTTGAAACCTGGTGTTTGAATGCCATCTCTTCCCAGCATCTCACAGGCATTTAGAATGCAAGTTTCACTGAGAATTAAGTTTAAAAATGCTTTAAATTCTTAGTAGATTTGGCAGAAACATTTTCAGATGAGGCTTGTGATCCAGCATGAATCACAGAAGCGAAAAGGTGTGCTGCAGTTAATACCACTTGTTCCAAAGGGATGATGCCCGTGGGTGTACTGAGTAGCTTACAGGAGTCTCGGAGGTGGCTGTGCTAGGACTGTTCTGAGGGGGCTTTGCCAGTGGTGAGCCTGTCATTGAAATGCTCATCCCAGTCAGCCACAGGCAGGCACTCTGAATGTGACTCTGCTCTGCAAACCATATCTCCCAAACCATAGTGTGAAAGATTGTAGCTGAGCAGGATTCTAAAGAGCCTAATCCTTGCTCTGCCCAGAAATAAAATATCAGAAGCACACTTCACTGCTATTCAGAAAATGCTTTAAAATCTCCTACTGTTTCAGCCTTGTCTGTCCCTTTACTGAGTATTAGTTGGATGCATAGGACAGTTTAAGAGTGTGATGACTTATGTATTTGCATTTGGTATTTAATGTGAGAATCCTAAAAATCAGAGGGTTTTAAGAAAGGAAAAATCAGGCCTCAGACAGTAAGATAGTTAAATGCTAAAGCAGCAGAAAAATTAGTAATACAGACGTGAGAATAGAACAATAGGCCTATGTTAGGTGCTGCCTTAAGTGGTAACAAGTTTTCTTAATGTATATCTTTAGAAGGTTAAAGTTTTGAATAGACTTTTGTGCATTGCTTTTTATGAACAAGTTATTGTCTTGAAAGTAGGCCGCTTACCAAAGTTACGTGTGCTTTATATTATTGGATGAAATTATTGTCAGTGTTCTTGTTCTCTATGTATGATTGGCTGAAATGCAGATGGAAATGGCTTTATGATATGCTGTAACATTAAGTCTCTTCGGCATTCTGCTTGATTCAGCGAGAGGGTTGCATCTAGCTGTCTCCATTGTTGTAACAATGTTCTGGAATTGATGCTTTAATAAAACCTCTCAGACACTGACAAGGAGTGCCCCGTTCCGTTCGTGCAACTGTAAATAGTTTATTGCCGGGGCATTTAAATATGTGAAGTTTGCAGCAAAATAGATGTCTGAGAACCCAGTGTTGTGCCAGTCTGAGACAGGCCTGAAGCACCTGAGGCTAATGAATTGTTGAATGTATTTACACAGATGTGCACCCAGATGTAGTGGTGTTCACAGGGGTCTTAGGGTGAGGGAAGAGATGAGGATCTGACTCCAGGTTTCAGAAGGCTTGATTTATTATTTTATGATGTATATTATGTTAAAACTATACTAAAAGAATAGAAGAAAGGATTTCATCAGAAGGCTAGCTAAGAAGAGAAAAAGAATGATAACAAAGGCTTGTGACTGACCAAGACAGTCTGGACAGCTGGTCTGTGATTGGCCATTAATTAGAAACAACCTCATGAGACCAATCACAGATCCACCTGTTGCATTCCACAGCAGCAGATAATCATTGTTTACGGTTTGTTCCTGAGGCCTCTCAGCTTCTATGGAGAAAAAATCCTAAGGAAAGGATCTTTTATAAACCATGTCTGTGACACCTAGAAGTGCTGACAGAGCTTAGAGATAGCGCAGAGAGGGCTTTCAGGATAATCTTTGAGTGAACAATGAGACTGCCCAAGGACTGGAGGAAAGCAGTTGTCTCTCCTGTGCTGGCCCCAAGGTGAGCATGAGCTTTACCCCTGTGGTAAAGAGGAGCCAGTGGCATCCTGGGCTGCCTTGGGCAGAGTATTGGCAGCAGGGGGAGGGAGGGAGGGAGGGAGGTGTCCTGCCCCTCCTCAGCACTCCTGAGGCCACACTGCACTGCTGGCTCCAGGTCTGGGACCCCCAGAACAGGAGGAACATGGAGGTACCAGAGAGAGCCCAGCAAAGGGCTGGCACTAGGGTGAAGGGACTGGAACATGTCTTCTGTTGTTCTGGGAGGGCTGTTTAAGCCTGGAGAAGGAAAGGTTCAGGAGGGATTTGTTGATGGGTACAAAGAGGACAGAGCCAGGCTCTTCTCAGTGGTGCCCAGGGACAGGACCAGAGGCAGTGGCACAAACAAACTCAGCCTCACCAACAAAGTGTTAAAAAGGAAACACTTTTTAAGCTGTGACAGTGACCAAGCCCTGGCACAGGTTGTCCAGGGGGGTTCTGGATTGTTGCAGATATTCAAAAGCTGCCTGGACACAGTCCTGGGCCATGGGGTCTTGGTGGCCCTGCTTGAGTTGGACCAGGTCACCTCCACAGGTCCCCTCAGCCATTCTGGGATTCATGGCTCTGGTGGGCTGGTGGCTCTCCTGTGAGCCCCTGGCAGCAGCTGAGCAGGGCAGTGTTTGGGCTGTCCCCTGCCCTACGTGCCAGTTTCTCTGTGCTCCTTTGTGGGTGTGCAGATGAGGTTTTATCACATCAGTTAATGTTTTTCTTTTCTAAAACCTTGGTTTAATTACTGCATCCTCAAGTGTTTGAGACAGAATTTGAGTAAAGCAAATGTATTTGAAAAATAAATTTAAGTTGGAGGGATAAGGAAGGATATTCCTGCTCCAGTTATCCTAGAGCAGTAAACAATGCCTGGAGCTTTTACTAAAACAATAAGCCAAATGACAAAGGTGTGTTTCTTCACCCTCTTTGCAAAGCAAAGTCTTAATTAAATTTATTTTTTAAAATCTGGAAGTAAACTTTTAAAAATATTTCTTTTATAAACACTTTCAAGACTTCATTCTTAAACATTATTGTCTTTCATGTCTGCACAATTCTTAGGTATGTCCAACTCCTGTTCTGAAAAATTAAAATGCTTTTCAAAACACTTCTGTCTCTGTACACACTCTGTACTCATCTAACAAATCCTGATTCTTGCCAGTAGTCCAGAAATAGGCTCTAGCTGCACTTGCTGGAATTCAGGCTGGTTACAAACACAGGGGAGGAGGATAATAAGCATCAGCTGTATTTTCAAATATTTTCTGTTTGGATGTGCTAGCATGTATTCTGTTCTGGTTTGTGCAATCAACAAAATTCAAAATTCATTGCAGCTGAGCTGCAGTTTCTGTTAATTCATTGATCCAAAGAGAACCTTTATTGACTCTTAAATGCTGGGGTTTGTTGTTTTGTGAATCTAAAAATGTATGTCACTATGGTAAGATAAATAATGATCCTTGTGCAATAGCACTGTTAGAATGACAAAACTGTATCCTGCCATAGCAGCAGGACATGGGTGAAACCCCTTTCTTTTGGTTGTGTGGGTTTTGGCTGGGGCAGTTTCAATCCTTTGCAAATCTTGCCTAAAATATTTATTTATTTATTTTATAAAAGCAAAATTCATGGTTTCTGATACACAGATTCCTATTCTTTTGTAATATCCAGAGTTTTCTGCTAAGTTTGGTAGGTATGTCACAATCTTGGGCAATTTGCCCATCAGTCAGCTACAAACATTCCTCCTGGAGCTTTTCTGCACTTACTGGTGTTTTAAAGGGATTGGAGATTAACATGGTTTTGAGCTATAGGCAATGGAAATTTACAAAAGTAAGGATGTGTTAGGGAACCTAAATGGACCCCCTAAATAACTGGTTGGGAGTGAGAATTACAGAGTTTAAATTGAGGAGCATATTTTTGATCTGTACTGTAAATATGTCTGTATATTCAAAATAAAATGAACACATGTAGCATAATCCCCCTATGGTCCAGCTGCTCTTCCAGCTGAAAAATTAGGCATGGAAAAAATGGTGAAGCTGAAGACCAGTGACAGAGTGCCACAATTGTACTGCAGTTGTAGAAACTGCACACTGATCTCCATGGAAATTTTCATTCTGACATGTGCATCAGCAAATACTTATGAGTAATACATGAAATATGCAGAAGCTGAGAGCTCTCCATAGTATGTCATTATGTAGGAGAGTGTTTAGTCCAGTTGTGCACAGTGCCAAGCAATGGCTCTTTCCCAGGGAAAGAGCTGCTTCAGAAGCAGAAAAATTAACAGATTTGTAATCTTTTTAAGTAAAGAAAATCTTTGAGAAAAGACAAATATTTAAGAGAAACAATTAGGTCTACTTGATATGAAGGCAGATGCAAATACTTGTGTTTGGAAACTATCTTGTAAAAGTATCTCTTGGCTATCATACACAGTAGAATACTGAAGCTTTTTAGCTCCTCAATCAAGAGAAGCATGAAAATTTAAATAAGTCTGAGACCTGGAAGTCCTGAGGACATCTATGAACTTGTTTCTTCAAAACTTTGTACAGTTTATCTGATGTTTGAGTTCTACCATCCCTACCATCAGTTTTCGTCCAGCCTATTCCTTGTTTTAATGGAGTGAAGGAAGTTCAGTACCAGCAATAAATTATTGTCTACACAGTTACATTTTAGGTAAAAATCCACTTAATAAAGCCATGAATGAACATGTTTTATATTAATTAAATTTTATCTTCAATACTGCATTGATTTTTTTTTGGTTCTGTGTTTTAAAACATGTATAAGCATAAGCTGGGGAGAGAGACCTGTGTTAACCAGCTCTGTGTGTTACTGAGCCCTTTCTGCTGTGGCATTTTCCAGCTACAAACCATTTATTTTAATGATGACATTTACCAGGGACAGGCTACTCACACTGAATATATTGTGTGTATTTGATTTCCTAATATGAATCCAACCAACAAATACACACAGTGACAGTGACTAAACTGGCAATGTAAGTAAAATCACTGTGATCTATGGTTGGTTTATTTAAAATCTATGACACAGATTTTCATGGGATGTTGGGGTTTTTTTAAGATCACTTTATATGAGTAAGATTGATGGTGTGTTTCTTGGTTGGGGGAGGGGGTTTGTTCAGTGCATTTCTTTTGCCTACAATATTCAGTGGTCAGGTTTTTTTTCTGTTTTTTGAAGTTGCTGTAGAAGGAAAAGCCCAATGCAAAAGAGGCTGGTGCTAAAAAGTAATGTTTTGTTGTTTCAGAGTTGTTAAGGCAGTTAAATGAGAACTTAATTTTAGTACTTTAAATAACTGAAAAATTACTTTACAGATATATTCAAAGTTCCACTGAAAGCTCCTAGCACAGTCAGCAGTCTAAACCCCAAGCTTCTTGATTTCCTTTAGAAGACTAAATAAAATTAAATTTTAAAAACATAGTTTTATCTACTGTGACAGAACCAGTTACTGCAGATTTCTTAATGTCTTGTCACTTTTAACATTGCCTGTGATATAGTGACAATTTACAGTTGCGGGTCTTACTGAAAATATTGCCTTAGTTTATAGCATTATGAGTAGTGAAAATGACTTACGAAATACTACTTTGCCTGAGCAAAGTAGATTTTTTTTTCCCTTGCCAAATCAAATTAGGATTTGAATCCAAGTTGCTGCCACAAAAATGTTTGTTACAATATGTATATGTTGCACATCTCTTTTCAGGTCTGTGCAGGTTATCATTGCTGTATCCTCTCTTGTCCTCATGGTTCTCTTTGAAAAGCTGTTCCAGGCTGGAGCCTGTGTTTCCAGCAGGGGCTGGACAAGTGGGGCTGACAGGTTTGCAGAGAAGCTTTTCATCTCTGATGTTGCGGTTCTACAGGAGCCAGTCTTGTGCTGCAGGCTCCTAGGGCAGCCACCATCTCCACCTCTGAACAGCTTATCTGGTAGAGGGGAAACCAGCAGAGGAGCTGGGCTTCCCTGGAAACGTGGGATGGTGACAGCTATTGGGTGGCACTGTCTGTGCAGTGTGTGGGTGAGTGTCAGTGCTTTGCATCCTCCCCTTCCCCCTCAGGAGGACTGAACAGATCCTGGCTGCTGAAGGAGAAGGCAAAGCTCTGTTTCTTCATTCCACCTTCCTTACCCTGCACTCCTCTGGCTTCATTTGGGTTTGCTTTGGTACTTTTTTTAACCTTTGGGCTGTTTTTATTTTAATTCAAGTTGGGGGGAAAAGTGAAGAGAGGACTTGCACCCTAAATCTCCTAGTCTTTACTGTCTTGTTGATTGGCTTGCTTACTTTCTTAAATGCACCTTATTTAGAAACCTGTTAGGTTTGAAGAGGAATTATCCTCTGAAGGGGGAAAGCACAAGCAAACATAGTTTGAGTTTGTTCAGTTGAGACTTTTGATATTCCCTTTAGGGGAAGATAATTCTGTGTGCTCTGTGTTATTCTGGAATCTGAGATAAACTGGTGTGAAATGGTCAGAAAACAGAGATTTATGTCTTCTTCCAAGGGCTACCAGTGGCTTTCTTTAAGACAGGAATGTAGTCTGGGTTTTTGGAGTAGGAACTCTTGGAGGATGTATTGTAAATAGCCATGGTTGATACCTCAGTTCTTTCCTAAATATCTCATAGGCATTGTTCTGGGTGTTTTGGGGGTTTTTGCCTTAAACTACAAGCACCCTAGCTGAAGAAAGTGCATGCACAAGGTAACACAATGAAGGGAGAAGAGAAAGCCTCAAATCTTATCAGAACTGCAATAAATTAGTAGCTTATCTGTGTTCCTGTCTACTTGGTAGGACTGGTCAGCAAATAAATATCAATTAAAGATTTGAAAATATGCCTTTCATTCTAGAAATGGTCTGGGCTACCAGGCTTTCTGCCACCAATTTCCTTGTTTTGGTCATTTCTTGTTCAGTGTGGTCTGTCTGTGTGATTAACTCCTCCTACTCTGGATTACTGAAGGTAATTCAGCTCCCTTTGTGTTATCATCCTCACTTTTACCCATCACATACTCAAATGGAGAGTTTACTAATTTGAAGGAAATTTCAATCAATTTAATTAATTGTCAGTTAACAAACTTTTAATTACTGATTCTGCTATTGAAACAAACACATTCAGGCTTAGGCAAAACATCCCTCCCCCTCCCTGGTCTCCATCCCAGTACCACTCATTGGCTTTCTCACTCCTGTGTGAAGACTTGGGCATTTGCTGATGCAGGGCACTGCTTTGTTCATTGCTTATCTTTCTGTGTTTTAGAACACAATCAAATCTTCTGCCTTGGTCATGTTCTATTCAGTAACTACTGAGGAATTATGGGCTGTACAGTAACAGTCAAAGCTATTCACAGCTTCAGGGCACAATTATCTGGGTTGCAAATGCTGGTTTGAGGACTGAGGGCATTATATTATAATAATATAATTATTTTTATAAAAATAATTTACATTTTGAAGTCTTTTTCTGTCTGCCATGTAGTAATAACTACTGCAAGAAAAATTTTCTTCAGTGTTATAAACCCTGATGGGGAGAGAAGATCTCTCAAAAAATTGTGTCTCTTCTGTGTCAGCATTTAGACATGTTATGTTGTAGAACAGAGCTTTAGAGCTGGTCATGCTGTGGTGACAGTTTGTTTGCTGATAGGAAGGCAGGTTCACATCCTGAATCAAATCTGTATTCTCATGTGGCACTGCAGTAATTTGATTCCCCTTGCTCTCAGCACTACACTTCACTATCATCATTGCCTCTTGCAAACTGGTGGCTGGATTTGCACAATGGAAGTGGCTCCTCTGAAGAATGTTGTACCAGGTGAAGAGGATTCTGCAGTCCTTTGTTTTGCTGAATTTGCAATTACCCTTATGAATAACAAGCCTTGGACCTTCAGTGCCTGTACATGCCTGTACCTGCGATTGTCCTGGTTTGTCTGCTCGCCCAAAACAGAAATCAATTACAGTTGGTCTGGTTCTGAGGTTGCTTTTAATGAGTAGGAACTGATAAATGTGGGAACACTGAGATAAGGCCAATTTCAGGATTTGTTTCATATGTCTTTAAAGATTCTGCCCTCCTGTATCAGTTGATACAAAGCTTCTAAGTTTTGCATCACCCCATCTTGCTCCACTTACGTTTTGTAGGTGCTGGGTGCATAGTTGTGCACTTGTGCATGGTTTTGTTTTGCCCTTCTTGTAATTAATGAGAAAGTAAGAGTTCCTTACCTCACCAAGTGAACAGATCCTGACTTTGTATCCCTACAGATTGAACTTTCCACTGCAGCTGTCTGAGACTCTGAGAGCTTAAGGATTCTTGTTCCTTCCATAGTTGGATGGAGCCTCTCTGGCAGCAGACAGTCTTGCTGTGTTAGTAGCCGGTTAATGAATGTCACTTTGACATTTGCATAGAGGAAAAGTTGAACCAACTGAACAAGGGTCCAGTTCCTGATGAGATTTAGAGACTTTAAGGACTACAGTGATGTAACACTAATTTTTTTTGCAATGTGGTATGTGTTGTTACTTGTTTGTGTAAATGGAGATCTTGGTAGCTGAAGCACTCTGGGAAGGACAGAGGAGCGGTTTTGTGTTCCCAAATTACTGAGGTGTAAATTGTCCTTTTCATCTGGTCTGGAGGCTTTTGCACAAAGTCTGATGCAGAAAAGTGTTCTGAGATCTGGTAGCTGGCTTTGGTGGGGTTCTCTCCAGCTGACCTGTTTCCAAGAAGGACTGTGTGTTTCAGGGACCAGGACTCAGGAGAGCTTGTTTGAACAAGCCAGCTCTGTCCTGGGCCTTGCCTGAGCCTCCTGTCTGGGCAGGGCTCTGGTGGGGTCCTGTTGCAACTCCATGGCTCCTTAGATCTTGAAAGATGATAGAAAGTCAGTGCTTTGTACCCTTTTATCTGATGCTATCCTGATGAGTTATTTCAATGTCTTAAGTCCATTCTCCATCAGATTTTACCCACTCAAAGAGTGCTCAAACTTCAACTCAAAGATCAATTATTGCTGAATGTTTTGTAACTTGTAGTGAGTACAGTGAACATGTGTTATAGTAGTGAGGAATATCTGTATACTAGAAAAAGAAGAAAATTATTTAACATTTAAACTTTAAAAATTCAAGATTTTGTAAATTTTCTTACAAGGTTGGGAGTTCTTTGTGCTTGCTAATTTTACTATGTGTAAATAATAGATTTGTATCTCAAAATCATTTTCCAAACTGGAGATGATGAATCAGATTTCATGACTACCTGCAGGCTACTGGATTTGTCTAATTTTAATAATGTGAACCTTAGCAGTATTTTAAAGTTAAATTTGCAGTTATAAAACAACAAAACAAAGCAAATACTCCTTAGAGGAAATCGTTGCTACACTTGTGCAGCATTTACATTTTTACTTCCATTTTTACTTTCGTTAACATCCATTGTAGTTGTCCTCAAAGTTTTATTTGGTATGTGTGTTTTTGCAAAAACTCTTAAAAATGGATTATGACAGATGTGTTGTTTGCTTTGATTCCAGTATTCATTGCTGACAGCACACAGCACTTTTGTGTCTGTGATTGTTCTAAAGTTGGCACAAGTATCACTTGAATTATATTGCTTGTGGTAACAAAAGGCTTAAATGGGTTCCAGTTTCGTAATTTTCTGTGGCATTTGGGAAACAAAAAGGAGAGGAAAGCCAGTTTAATTTAATAAATTTTCAAGATTGCGGAAAAGTTCAAAGCTTTAGGCTCAGGTTTAATGCTGAAGGTTCAAAGCTGTAAAAAATGTGTTGAGTTTTAATTACTCTTCTTTCAACTTAAGAATGTTATGATGCAGTTAGGCTATTTTTAAATCCTACTTACCTAGGAATTATGAATAGGCTAGCCAAACTGACTGTAATATGTAGTATATAAATACATATAGGTACACACATATACACATCTATATATATAGTATTAACTTCCCTGTGCTCTGAGGCCATTTTATTTCCTTAATTTTAATCCTTAAATAGTTGTTCATGACTGAAGATTTATGTAGCAGGATGATTTAAGCAGTCAAGTCTTAATTCTCCATTTAAATGGAGACTGAAGTGTACTGTAACTCATAAGAAAAAAGTAGATGCAATAATACAGCTATTGTTAGAAAGCATTTGGATGTGCAAACCATGTACAGTGTGTTTTTATTATATGTTAAGGTTTGTGAGCTCTACCAGTCCAGAGCTGACCCTTTGGAGTGTCAGCCCCATTTTCCTGGCACTCCATTTCAGAGGGCGTTCATTGGCATTTCTACAGCTTGTGTTTAGCTGGGCTAATATATCCTCAAGAACCAGGGTCCCTGTGACTTTGAGGTGACCCTGTGTGGTGCTAACTCAGGTCCATCGTGGTTTATGAATCCAGGTATTGACTGGCAGAGACTTTTCTGTATCATTGTGCCCTGAAGCAGCAGAGCTGCTGTGCATATACTGCATTTAAGCTCATAAATTCTGCTAGGACCTGAGCTGACTTTTAATTCTGTTGCAGATGCATATACAACCTGCATAAACAGCTCATGGGTTTGCAAATTTGAGTTTTTATGTCAAAGTAGCAGGTGCATAATTCATCTCCTTTCCGAGTGGAGTGTTCTGCCCCTCCCTGCCCGGGTTTCTTGTTTTCCTGCTGCAGTGTTCTGGAGAATGAGAACAGGTTGTGCAGCCTGAGACACACTGGACAGGTTGCTTCACCTAAAGAGATTTGTGAGGGGAGGGAGGTTGGGCTCTGAAATAGTGTTTGCTTCTTCCTTCAAGAAAGGGTGGGGAGAGCACCTTGTGCAACTCCCTGTGCTTCAGATTATTCTCAGAATCCGGACAAGGCTGTGTTCAGCCTGAGAGTCGTGCCGTGTCATGTTAAGAGAGTTTTAATCTTTGTTGTGCAGACAGGAAAGGTGCTCTGAAAAATCTGTGGAATGGGTCAGGGCCCTGCTCA
Source organism: Setophaga petechia (assembly GCA_024362935.1). Classification (NCBI taxonomy): domain Eukaryota; kingdom Metazoa; phylum Chordata; class Aves; order Passeriformes; family Parulidae; genus Setophaga; species Setophaga petechia. The sequence goes on from JANCRA010000020.1 coordinate 3,431,801, forward strand.
ACTCAGATGTGTCACGTTTTACATTTCCATGTACCCTATCATGTCAGTGATATTCTTTATCCTTGACAGGCATTTAACTTGTGAGGAAAGGAAATGTGGGTTTATTTTAACAAAAGATCCCTGGTAACAGTTTCTTACAGTGCTCTTGTAAAGCTATTTTGCAGAGAGGATACAGATTATTATCAGTTATTTTACTTCTGTGGACTTCTAAAGTATAGTTGTGGATATATGTTTTGATAATTTCATATATATGCAAGCTTTGTTGCTCTTGCACTTTAGAGCAAGAAAAACGGGCAGAATTTATAAAGGTTTGTTCTTAGTCTGATGGATCATCATTTCGAATTTGGGCACTTGTGAAAGAAATTTAAACAAATTTGAGTCAAACCCGTTAGCACCTGGGAAAGGCTCATTCAGTTTGAAAGGGTTTATATGCAAGTACTTAAACACTCTTTGCTCTGTCTAGCAGGAGGAGCTGTCCATTATTCTCAACTGGCTATTACAAAGCTTTATATATCCATGTCAGAGCCTCAAAATACCCTGTGACAGTGAAGGAAATTGTGTATTACAATGTGATTTTTGCTATTGGCATCACATGAAAGTTCAGAGGCAGTGGGAAAGTCTGTCAAAAGTTAGGTAAAAAGCCATGCAGGTGCACTGTTTGCAAGTCCCATCTCCTACTTTGATGCAATTTACAAGTTCACAGATTTTTTAGCTGATCAAACTAACTAGTTGAGTTCTAACTCAGCTTTTGCTAAGTATGAATTTTAGGTGTTTTTTTGCTTATCACCAGATAATAAAGAAGGGAAATGAAATATTATTTCCTTAATGCTTGGCTGAGATTAAAGAAGAAAAACTCTTCCTGTCTGTTTTGGCGAAGAGAAATTGTCCTTGAAATAACATGAGAAGTGTGTGAATGTTATGAAAGAAAATATTTCTTTGATGGCCTGTAATTGTGCTGGGACTCAGTTAATAGGCAAAATTGTCTCTGGATTGGTTCTTTATGGGGGTATGTTACCTCTGTCAGCTTAACCTGTTTTAGAAAGGAAAGCATAAGTGACAGTCTATAAAGATTTCTGGTATTTTCAGCCTCTTGGAAAATCAGAGACAAGTCAGGCAAGTTAAAACCTTACTCCTTGAGCTGTGACCTCAATGTTGCTAGAAACAGGCTTGAGCTCAGTTGCACTGCCTTCATCTGATTTCTGTGGAGTGAAAGGAGGAGAATGTGTTTAAAGAGCATTGGTTTCAGAGGCTTGGAGGAGTATTGCAACTGCATAAGCAGAAAAGGAGCAATGTGCTTCTTAAAAGCATTACAGAGTTGGTATGCAGAAGTACTTTATGGATATTTGGTAAGTAGCAGCAAGTCTAATGAAAACTTTGTTGGTTTGTTGGTATGGAATTCTGAAAGTGCTGCTAAAAAGTTCATTCTGTAGTGAATTTTTTAAATGACTGAACTAAGACGTGCACACCAGTTTCACAAAACTTGCTTTACAACATGTCAGTTAACAAAGAAAACAAAAAAAAATTCTCTTGGCTTTTGGTAATAATTGCAAAGAGAAGCATGTGCAGAAGTGGAACAAACCAAAATTAAATTTTTTTATATCCTGGATTATTACTCTCTGAGAAGAATTTTCTGGTTCCTGAAATTGTTCTGTCACTGAACCAGAAAACAAGTTTTGCTATGGTAGTTGTTCTCCAGCATTCAGACATCATTCCACTACACGATTTCCAAGTAGAACAGAATTGGCATCATCCTTACATTTGCTAGGTAGTTGTCTATTACTCAGGGTGCACTGTAGGTGCTGTTTGTGCCGAGTTCCTTGTGCTGTGCAGGGACTTTGAGAATTCAGCTGTCCCTCACAGCAGCATTTACTGCAACTTGTACTATTTTACCCGAGAAAAAACTAAATTAACCTGAGCTGTTTGCCCATTAAAACACTGTCAGTCACTGAGCTCTGTGGCACTGTGGAGTTGGAGTAAATTTTAGATGCTGGTGCTGCTTGGTTTGTCTAGACTTGGGCAAAGTAGATGATTTCCTTTCTAGCATTAGTGTGCAACTGGCTTTGTTTGTGTTGGCTGTGCAGAGCCCAGCAGTTCAAGACCAAAGAAATTTTGATTAAAGCAAACAAGTACATTTGTCTGCATGAGAAGCATCTTAGGCAGTCAGTTCCCTTGTGGGTGCCTTTGGGCTGTTCCTGGCTGTTGATGTTCAGCAGCAGAAGCAGTGTGATGGATTATTTAACCCTTCCTTGAGTAGGAGTTACAGACAGTTTGTCTAGACTATCTGAATGTGTTTTGAAGATATTTGCTTTGTATCTTTAAAATACCAGAGGTTTTCTTGTAAAACTGAGATTCTCTCTTAATACCAAAAAGTAAATTTGCCTGTCATTACATTTAAGTAAAGGCTAAGTCACAGAAGAAGAGACATTTCAAACAAAGAAAAGCCAAAAACCTTCAAATGTTAGAATGATCAGCGAGAGAAATCACTTAATTTTTCAGGATCAGCTAACATCCTCTTCTTGATAATCCATTGCCTCCGAGGGCACTTCCTTGATTTAATGTCATTACATTTTAGTACATGAGTACTAAAAACTCACTTAAAGGACTGCGATGTCTGTAACCTTTAGTTAACCTGATCAGCCTAAGTGAATTCTGGCCAGAAGATATCAACGTTTGGCACAAAAACGTTGTGCCAATCTAAGCATAACATTGGTAATAATGCTTTTAGCACGTTCTGAGATAATGCATTGCCTGTGCTGCCATGGCCAAAGGCTGGAGAGAAACCTTGAACACACACATACATAGGCACACACCTGCAGCAGAAAGAACCCTCTAGAAACCAACAAATGTGCAAAAAAATGAAACAAAGAACTCCACTCTGGGTGATTAAGCTTTAAAAAAGGAGAAATTCCAGTGATTTAAAATTAACTACTTGCAGGTTTTAGCTTTCTAAAGCTTTTTGCTAGACTAAATAGCAATAAACACACACAGTGTTATAGTTTGTGGATTAAATGGAGAACTTCTGGTTTATGAGAACAAACTAAACGTATTCTAGTTGTGTTCTACACCTCTCATTGTGTGTAGTGTAGTAAGATACTCGTGTGTGGCCCTCAGCTCCAAAGGGAAGCAGAGCAGAGACTGGTCTTGCACAGAATCTGGATAAAAAGGCATTTAGTACTGGATGTACCTTAAATATTTTTGACGGGCATCTTTTCTCTGCTCTCAGGCCTGAGCTGTACTTGTCATTAGTCAGATCAAGGGCGCAGAGCTGGCCAAACACAAAGCTCTTAGCAGCTGAATCCATGCAGGCTCTGTGTGTGTTCAGCTGCTGACTGCACACGGATCAAAGCTGGAGCTGCGTTGCCACCTAGTGAGAAATCTGCAGGGACTCGTGTCCACGTGGAGCTGCACAAACTGGACACTACAGAAGGGGAAAAGAAATATCACCTGACCTAAAGTTCATGTCTCAGTTTAATTTGAGGTGTGCTTAAACATATGAAAATATAAAACTAAGGCAAGTTAGCATTTCCTGATAATAGTGTGAAATCTGGTTTTATGGCTTCTTTACTTATTAGGAGAAGGACAACAATGTACAAACTGTTGAGATTTGACATTTTGTCAGATGTGATTTGCTGCTGTAATCTGACCATTTGTTTCTATTGCCAGGCTATCAATGCTGTTGTGCTCAGAGGTGTTTGTGCAGGCTCCCAAGACTAGCCAGAACCAGTCTGGTGGAAAAACAGCTCAACCAGGGCTCCACCAAGGGCAGAGGGAAAAGGATTGTTTGCATTGAGGTGGGAAAAGGATTGTTTGCAGTTGAGGTGGATCATTCCATGATTGTGTTAATAATGCAGTTGCACAAGCATTGCACCAGCGTGATGGGAAAGATGCTGCAGGAGGGGAGACAAGAGGGAACAATTGCTGCATTTAATGGGGCTGCTGCTTTTAGGTGTTAGTTTTCAGTAGAAGAAAACACAATCAGTGTAACTTTATGAAATTACAGCCTTGCAATTATTTCAGTAAAGTCCACTGTGACCGCAGAGGTGAAAATTTTGCCAGTTTAGAGCCAGCATGTAGAATTATTTTATCAAATACACACCTTATGGCAAATTATTTCTCTGTTTTATTTTTGTTTGTTTCTAAAAGAAATTTCACAGCATACTCTTGACAGATCTGCTGCTGCACTTCATTCTTTTAAGGAACTCATTGTATCACAAAGTGTTTAAAATTGTGGTTTGCAGTGTAAAAGCCTGTGGTCTGTTGGGAAGGTGTTGGGTTTCAGGCTGTTACACAGTGCTGGGAAACAGGTGGGAACGTGTGATTTGATAAATGTGGATATCAGTAGTGAACCTGCTTTCCTAACTTGATTGATCACAGCTTGAGAGTCAATGGCTATTTTCAATTTCCTTTCATTAATTATTGAAAACAGTGCAACATTAGAAGTGTTTCAGATTTTACAGCACAGGTTGTAAAATATCTTCAGCAACAATTCCATTTCTATTTGGAGGGCCAGCCTCGTGACAGAGAGAACCCTCCCTACTCCTTTTTAAATTAATTTATGGAGTTTGTAACTCTGCTTCTGATTGTTATATTCTTTCTTGAGTTTGTGAAGCACTTCAGAAACTGCTGCTTTGCTGTAGAGAAAAGACAGATTGTGCATATAATTAATTAAAAAACAATAATTATCCAGAAAGTGTTGCTTTCACATTCTTATGTTTCCTCTTTCCCTTTTCCCCCTACCTCTCAACCTGCTGTTGAGTATTTACCAAGAGGACATAGAATGTGAAAAGTCTTAGATGAGAGATACCTAATCTTTGTTCTTCCTTGAAAAATGTTAGATTTTTTTTCAATGTGGTGGGTGCTTTGTAAAAAGTTGCTAAGAATTACCATTTAATTAAATGAAATGGGTTTAGATTATCTGCAGTAGGCAGCTGTTAAATACTCTTTTGGGCATTCTTAAAGGTTTTTATTAGTTCAAGTGGATTCATTTCCTAAAATACACCGTATTATTTATGAAGCATTGCTTATTTGCATGTCAGTAAAAATGAGGAAGTGAATAAAAGGAAAGGGTTGTTTTCTCGGATACAATCATGGAAACCGACATACACTGAGAGATACTTGATTCTGGACAAGTCTGGTGGCTGTATCAGAAGATGAGAGAAAGGTGAGATTTTTTTTTCACACCCAGTTTCGTGTTCATCATAGCTGACAGGGTATAAATTAAGGAAGGAAAATTGCCTTTAAGTCTCCCAAGACCTCCAACTCCAGCTAAAAAGCCATTAATGTGTTTATATTTGTGTTCCAACACTGAGAAAGAATAGAGTAGCAAGTGAAAGTTACTCAAAATTTAGCAAACATCTATAAAGTCTAATTCCACAAAATTATTATTTCCTTGGGTTTCTTTATGGAGGTCACAGAAAGGGAAATATTAACTGTAACTGCATTTTGTTCTTGCTTCATGCCAGCATTTGTTTGCAAACACTACAGTAGCATTAAAACAAAAGATACTGATGGGAGATGGATTCTCTCACATTGCCACTGTGCTTGTTGATTCCCATAGCGTTTTTATCAAGGACCACTCCAGCCCTTTGTTTCTTTTTTCTTTTATCCATGCATTTGGTTCTTTTTGGTGCATGTTTTGAGCATGTTTGCTAAGGTACAGATGGGTTATGCAATAAGGATTTGGTGACAGTGGAGAAACTTTCAGGGAAAGGTGTTACTTGTTCCATATTCCTTCTCTTTCTTTTAAGTCGAGTTCCATAATTGAGGTTGCTCATGAGCCATTTCCTGTGCTAAAACTGCAGAGCAGCGAGCCAGTGGAGACAAAAATAAATTTATATTTTCCTTAACTGAGTTAACACTGAAATGGTTTTGGTGTGTGGTGTGACAAGCTGCAGGCTGCTGGAACAGAGGGCAGGAATGTGTGTGGGATGAAGGGGGAAACAGCCAGCAGTTAAATCAGCTTGGCTACCCCAGAGCCTCAGCCACCCCAAGGTGTGTGGGAGGAGAGGCTGGAAAAGCTTTTAGTGCTTGTTGAGGCAACGAGTCATTAACTGGTCGGATGTATCTGTGTGATGAGGAATCACTCACATGTCCCAGGAAGGCAGGAAGTGCTGTTTTAATTAAGGGAAAGGGGAATACTCTCTCGTGGAAGAAAAAAAAAATACTTAAAAAGAACAAATCGTTGGGGCTGAAACATTGCTGTGGTTCTGCAGCACAAGAGTTCACTGCCAGTGGCAATACAGGATGTTCCCATGTTCCCACCTCCAGCTCCTTGTTCCTGTTGTGGTGTGTTGGCTGCACTGAGAGCTTTTATGACTTCCCTGATGTATTATTAGAATAATAGAGCCTAGAAGTAATTTTCAGAGAGCAGCAAGAATGGGCAAAGAGAGGAGACAGGGAAATTTTTTAAGTCATTATTTCCCTGGAAGTGTGACCTCAGGTAGAGTGTGATTGGTTAAACTGGAATTTGGTGTTGTGCAGGATGTTCCACAGGGCTGCTACAGGATGATCTGAGGCAGAGGTGTGTGGTGTCTGCAGCAGAAAGGGAATCAGGTCTGGATTAGATGTAAGTGGCAAGTTTTTGGTAATGGGAGAGTGCAGTGGGAAGAGGCTCGGGCCTGTGGGTTCCCAGACACACTGGTTCCCAGTGGGCCCAAGCTGAGCCCATCAGCCTCGATTGTGGTGCTTTGTGCAGATACATTGCAGGAGGGGCAGGAAACACTGGGACAAAGTGTAGGGAGTGTGGAACAAAAAGAGGGCACAGCAAGGGCAGGGAAGGAGGAGATTGACCATGGCAGAGCAGGTGGAGAACCCTTGCTGGGGTAGCAGAGGAGCCTGCAGTGAGAGCATGGCCCTCACCCCTGCACCCCTCACAGCTGGGGCTCGAGGGGCTGAAGTGAAGCAGTGGAGGTAAACTCATGAAAGGGGGGAGGAAATGTCTTGGTTTCATGTTTATCTTCTTTTAATTGGCAAAAAATAAGTTAATTTCATCAAGGCTGTTTGTTTATCAGCTATTTGCAGCCAATCTCCCTGTACTTATCTCAAGCCATGAGGCTTTTTTATTCTTGTTACTTGTATTTTCTACCCCTGCCCAGCTGAGTGGGAGTTTAACATCTAGCAAAGGCTGATAATCCACAGGACAATTGTGTGGAGGGTGAAACAGCTGGGGCTGAGATCTCAGTGTCTCCCTTGTCCATGCTTCAGGCACATTTCAAGGCACAGTTCAGTTCAGCTGTTTCTGGAAGAATTCCATTTGGGTGGTCAGGAGCTTCTCCATGATGATCACCTAAGGATGGTTGTTGAGAATGACAACCAAATGAACAGAGCATATTGATTTCCCTTTAAAACTTAGTACTACCAAATCTGTTTAAGTTATAAATAATCATATTGCTGTACAAAACATATAGAAGCATTTTAAGCAAGAAGCCTACTGTTGAAGATACTTCCTTTCAAAATACTGTCATGCCCAACTTGTGGCTGGAAAAGTAATTCTTTACAGGACTGAACCTGGAAAATCAGAATGGTGTATGTATAAAAATGAATTGTGTGTACATAAAAATGACATGTGCCTTCCATCTTGCTAAGAAACTCGGAGCTGTCTATCCCAAAAAAAGATGTGGCTGCTGCTGTCTGTGCATGTTACTTTTAAAATAATGAAATGGTGCTATTATGTAGGCTGCTAGAGATCATCTAATTCTTCCATTAACATACTTTGAAAATATCTTCAGTATATTTGAGGTGTTTTAAAACCTTGGCTATCAGATTTTGAAAGGAAATTAGGTGTTTGCCAGAATTGTCAGAGATGTGTAGGATATTAGGTTGTTAATTCCCATGGGAATTTTAAGCAATACTCATGTTTTTTGTGTTTTTTATCAAAGACTGATATGTCTTTCTGTGCAATTATATAGAGCAGTTATCTTTTTTAGTGCTTCCAGCAATTCACTTTCAGTGTTACTCTCCACACATGAGGCTGCATTTTCTCTGTCTGGTGATTATGGTTGGGAGTTCTCTTTTCCATCTTTGAACTTTTCTTCTTTGTTGCTGAAGTCTGAACTTTCCTGCCCTTTAAACAACTGCACTGCCTCTCTAAATAAGTAGCCAGGTCTAAAATGGAAACTTTAACGTGTCTCCAGTTGCTAAAAAAAAAAAACAAACAAAGTTTTGTAGACAGACTGAAATTCTGGAACATTTATTGGTAACAGTTGTGTAAAAGGATAGCTTGTAAATGCTTTTTAAATTATGATGTAAAGTATGACCTTGTGTGTTAAACAAGATAAATGTAACACCAGGTTTTTTTCCCCTCTTCCTGGTTGTGTGACAATACCTTTCATGCAGCTGGCAGAGAAGCTTCTAAAACTTGTGCTTTTAAAACTTGAAGTTCTATTTATTATCATTGCTGTCAATTATGTTTAATTTTGAAAAAAGTGCTGACAGGGAAGGCTTAAAGAATGAACCAGAAAGTAATTTCTTCAGCCATATCAAGAACAAGAGAAAAATGAATAGATGAAGGGTTCAGAAAGGATTCAAATGAAGTTAAATAGTCCAACCAGTAAAAGATGGCTGGTTGAAAGTTTGGTTTAGATTCCAAGACCTGCAGGGTATGTTCTTTCAGCTAAATTTTGTTTACTGTGGAGGAGACTGCTGTAAATATGGGACACTGACCATTACTAAATGACACATCACCTCTTGCTGCTTAAATCCAACTTGCTCCATTGGCAGATTCTGGAGTTGCCTTGAATCTTTTGTAGGTATCTGGAGTACAAAAGGTTAATTTGAATATGGGATGTGTGTCTGGGACCTTTATTACTACACAGCATGGCTCAAATACGCAGCAGAGGTTTAGAAAACTTAGCAGGAGGTAGCAAATAGTTCATACAATGTGGTATTCAGAATGATGCCTCAGATAATATTGTGGCTCACAAGACAATAATGGGATTTTTTTGGGATGTCCTTAATCACCTGGTGCAAGTTAACATCTACTTGGGATGTGTTGGATTCAGAATGTGTCTGTGGGTACTTGGGGCTTTATTTGCCACTTTGACTTGCAGAGGTAAAATTTAATTCAGTCTAGAAAAAGCATTTGCTAAAGGATTGAGTAGATGCTGATGTCATTTTTTTAAGTGCAAACAATGAAACATATTTGTCATCTCTGCCTTTTCTCTTCCTCCCCTTTCCTTTTTACTGGTCTGAAGCATTACTTATTTTGACCTTTGGGTCATGGTCCAAATGTACTTCAGAATCCATCATCTCTTTCCTGCCCTGTGGCTTTGTTGAATCAGTGTGGTATGTGCTTGTCTGTCTCCTTATACCTCGTTTTCTTTTTCTTAATAGGCCTGCTGTTGAACAAGTCCCTGCTGTGTTTAAAATAGGACTTTGTTCTGCTCTTAGCCCTGAGACCCCTTAGTCATAAAAAGCCTTGTTCTGTAACTTCCATTCATTTGTTTTCCTGTTTGGAGATTTTATTTTCCACTTTGTTTCTCCTTCCTCATGTGCTGGTGCTCAGTCTGAGCAATTGCTGCACTCGTCCAACATTACACAGAGGAATGAGGGAAATGGCAGCATATACTTTCTTCCTTTCAGTTCTGATTCCTTTCTAATACAGCCCACAAAATATTAATAAAGGGAGCAGCCAAAATAAACTATTTTGGGCACAATTTTTGCCTGTAAATAAAGCAGAACTTTCCTGCAATTTCATGTTGGATATTTTCGCTTGGCTTTCCATCTGAAATAGGTACCAGACCCACGGTGAAGTGTGGTGGCATTAAAGTTCTTACAAAGTGAGAGACAAAATACAAGCAGCCAATTTTGTGAAGATCATAGTCATTCACAGAATCACAGTTTTTCATTCCCTTACACTGCTCCTCAGAGTGCTCATCTCTGATCCTGGTTGGAAGGGACTGTACTTGAGTGAACCTCTCTGCCTAGGAAAGGAGTGGGAAGCATTTAGTGTCAAATCATTGCCTTTTGTGATGGAGGGGAAGGTTACAGTGTGACTTTAGTAGTTATCTATTCTGCATGAAGGTGGTGTAAGAACTGATAATGTGAGCATTTTCCATAGTGAAAGACACACTGCTGTTTCCTTAGGTTGTAGAATTTCATCTAAATAAATAGATGGACAAATAAAGGCCAAATTTTACATTAATTTCTTTATCAAAATATCACTGAATGATATTTGTTTGCTGTTCTGCTTGCAGCTCCTAAGGTGCCATTACATGATGGTTTCTAAAGGACTGCTCTGTCCTTTTGCTTTTAGATTGTATCTGCAAGGTTGTGAGGGCGGGGACACAAATTGCAGGTGTCCTGTGAAAGTTCTGGTAACAAAATTTGCCCTTTGTGGATCTGAACATATTTCTTGGATTGGAATTCAGTCATTTCCAAACTCTCAGCTTTTCATTTGAATTTATAGATGGCTGAAAGATCCAGAGTCTTGCATAAATCTGAGTCACCTTTTAAATGTTTCACATGAAGGAATCTTCATCTTGCTGCCTGCATTTTTCAATATAATTGATTCATGTTAAGAGTGTAGGAGGGCACATGTGAAAATAGTGCATTGTAAATTTCTTTCTAGTGTAGCCCAGTTATATGGTGAATATTCTCAAACCAAGAAATGATATTTTTATTTCTCCATAAATGCATGTGTAGGTCATTCTTGAACAATAACCAATTGTATGGAAAGAGGATAAAAAAGTAAAATGTCTGCTTCAAAATTCAGACTGATATTTTCTTCATCTTTCAAATTATCATCAAAGCTATTCATTCAAGATTTTGCTATTCTTTCTAGAATATAAGTAGATAAGTTAAAAGAAAAAAAGTTTAAGGATGATTAAATAACAAAAATACCAAATTGTTTCAACAAAGAAGAAAGAAAATTAATGCAATGTAGTTTGGTTTTGTGCATTTCTTTTTGTGCAGAAGGATTGATTTGTGATCAGAAAAAGTAGGAGTGTTGTTTAAAACAAAATCTTTTAAGCTTTGAGAGATTTCAGAGTGATTTCTGCTCTTCTTGTAACTGCAACTTTTCCTGCTTTATTCACTCTTCTCTAGAGCAGAGATGCAAACTAATGTATGCTGATTAAAATTTATGCCAGTGTCATTTCATATAATGTGAATTTAAAATAAATATTATTGAAGAAGTAAACTGCAAGAAATTTAACCATAAGAAAACCACTTCTTTGCTTCTAAGGATGATCAGGTACTGGTGTAGGTTTTCTGGGCAGGTTGTAGAGTTTCCACACCTGGACATGTTCAGAGCTCAGCTGGGTGTGACCCTGCACAATCTGCTCCAGTTCACCTTGCTTTGAGCTGAGGATTTAGAGACCTCCACTTATTAATAATTCTGTAGTGTGGTGAAAGCCTGTCTTGTGCATTTGGAGGTAATTCTGCAGTGTTGTTAAATATTTAGGATGAAAATCTCAGTGTAGTCTGCAACTGTACATTCAAGGAACTTCTGTAGAGTTCTTCAATCTATGACCAAGGAGATCTTCTATTAATATGTGAATTCAAGAATCTGTTAAATTTTGAGAGATATGTGGGTATTTCAATTAAGCATAATTAAATATCATCCTGTCAGAGTTCTTTGTAAAGATTAATTAATTTCTTAGAAATTTCAAATGTGTGTATCTTTCTAAACATGGTGTTCTAAGCAGCTTGAATATAATAGCTAATCTGCAACTACCTTCTTATCTTCCACAGATCTGAAGAGAGAAGCCAGTATTTGTCACATGCTGAAGCATCCTCACATTGTTGAACTGTTGGAGACATACAGCTCAGATGGAATGCTTTATATGGTCTTTGAGTTGTAAGTTTCTCTCCTTGTTTCCACCTTTCCATGTTGGCATTGCTAAATAAAATCCCACAAGTATGGCTGCTCATACCTGTAGGTTTTGTAGCTCAGAGAGTTGAGTACTTTAAAAGTATTTATTTCTGGCAAGTCAAGGTTGTCCCAAATAAAAAAAAAAAACAAGTATTCCACTGTCTAAGTGGTGAACATCAGGGCTTTCCAAAGACAGGCATGATCTTTTTTGATGGCTGCAGGGTAGAAGAACAAGTTGAAAATCTGCTGGTAGACATCATCTTTGGGTAACTGAGGGTATTTTGTTCCAATCGTGAACTTTTATTTATTTCTTTCCACACTATTGCTTCTTTAGCACTGCTTTCCTATTACTAGATAAGAAAGTAAAGTTATTGGTGTTTTTAAGTGTTCTTGTAAATTAATATGCCTATCCACAATATATGAAAAAAGACTTTTGTCTACAAGATTTGTTTTGAAAGCTTGAGTATAAAAGTTTAGTTGTAAGAAGGAACAAATCAGGACTTTCCAGCAATGCACAGGTATTTTTATTTAACATTAAGAAACAAAGAAGAGGGACAGCCCTGAAATCACCACATTCTTTCTTTGAGAGAAAATTATTAGTTCTTCCTGAGTTAGGTTTTATCTAAGTGGGAAGGTACAACCAGACATGTGAAATGGTCTTTTGTGCATGTTCTGTATTTGATCTTCTTCCTCTCTGCCTGCCAGCTCTTCTTTTTATGTTCCCCATATATTCATTCCTAGTCAGTCTGGGCATATCTAACTGTACCTCCTAAATTTCCCTGATCTTCCCCCATTGTGTTTTCTGGTGGATTTGAGCTGCTGATGTTGGAGTAACCACATCACACAGGTTTGTTAGGTAAAACTGGCTTACCCTCTAGAGCCAAGAATTTGATTTGAGTAAAAAATAATTCTCACATGTTTTACCACTGAGGTAGTAGAAAATCCACAATAAAAGCATTAGGTAAAGCAGAAAATTGTTGTTTGCAAGTCTTCTGCATTTTTAAATGAGTTTTTAAACCTACAGTTTTGTGAAATAATTGTTATGTGCTTTCCTCTCTGTACATTTTGATTCAATACTGACTTTCATTTTATTTTGAAAATCCCAAAGCATTGACCGAGACACTTTAATTACCCTATTATGAAATAATTATGTACACCTTGGGTAGTCATACTCAGATAATTAACAAGATTCTGAAAAGGTAAAAAAAAGGGGTTGCTTCTATTTTTAACATGCTGATAGCTCAGAAATATGAGACAAAAGCAGTAATTATTTTTTAATGACAATCCTATTATAATTTATGTTTGTACACGCAAAAAGCAAGTCTGAACAATTAGAATTACTACACAAATACTGCACCTGACTTCAGGCCACATGAAAGAAGGAATTACAAAGCTAAATTATTTGAGGGATGATGATTGTTTATCATATGTATGTCCTTGTTTCCTTTGTACACAAAAATCATCAGTCTTTTGTAGCAGTGATAGAAAATGAGAAAGTAGGAGCACCTGTGCTTGAGATGTGGAGGGGAATGGAAGGGCTGTGGCAGGATGTGGTGTTGTGCTGGAGGGGGATGCTTTGGTACAGGGATTCACAGCAGGCTGGTGTTTGTGTGGAGTGAGACTGCATTGTCTGAGTCTGAGCAGTTAGGGACACACTCTGTAGCTGTGACCAGAAAAACCAACTTGGAGTTAGCAGAAAAGCATCTCTGTACATGTAGGTAATTCATTTTCCTCCATACTGCTTTCTGTTCATTATGCTGTTACTGTAACCAGCTCAACTGATTTGCAGCAAATTTCTGTCTACAGTAATAAAATATATTTCATTAGGGTCTAGTTACTCTGAAGGGACTGAAAAGGGGAAGATAACACAGATCTGCAGAGGAGACATAAACCCATCTGTGATGAGTGATTTGTGGGCTGGCAGGTGCTTTGCATGGAAACTAAGGCTGGCCCAGCACATAAAATGTGTGGAATAACCAGAGCTAAAACTTGGTGCCATCACTTGCACATAAATGAAACATTGGTTCACTGCTGTTCATGGGCTGTGAGCTGCATGGGGCAGCTGCTAGAACCCTGAATACCTTGCCAAACCTATTGCTACAGGAAAAATACAAGTGAAATAAGCAAATGTAGCATGTACCTGGGAACAACTGATAGAACCACTCAGGAAAATGTACAATTTGTGCCCAATTCTGGAAGCTTTTGTGAAAAGAAACATTTTAAAAATCAAACCTTGATTCATAGAAGCACTGATGAAGATGCACAGTAGCAATGAGGTTTAACACCAAAAAATGAGCTCTGTTTTGAGTCCCTTATTCATACACAAGCCCAAGCACTCTTTAGACTGGCCTGTATCTCAGATTACCAGCAGGCTGCATGGTGCTGCTGTAATAAATTGCAGTGAAGCAGGTGGCCATAATAGGTGAAGTGCATGTGTAGAGTAAGAAGCAGATCCTATCTCAGAAACCCTTATTCCTAAGGTGAAAATATGATTTTAAAAGTATTTAGGTGTTACTGCATTACAAATGAGAGAGGATCTACCTGTGCAAAATGATTTCCCTCACACACATCCCAGCTGCCCCCCCAGAGGGGCTCTTTACTCTGAAGGAAATGATCCCTTGGAGGCTCTGGAGACACCTTACATCTGGGAAAGGCCAATTCTTCTCTTTATAATAGAGTTGCAATTTTCTTTCCCATTTTTGGTGTTATTTGCTGGCAGCTGTATAGAATCATGGGCTCATTTAGGTTGGAAAAGACCTCATAAGGTGATCAAGTCCAGCCATTAACCCAGCAGTGCCAAGTCCACCACTAAACCAGGTCCCTAAACTCCCCATCTGCACATCTTTTAAATAACCCCAGGGATGGTGACTGTGCCATTGACCTGGGCATCCTGTTCTCATGCCTGACAACCCTCTCAGTAAAGACATTTTTGCTGCTATCCAATGTAAACCTCCCCTAGCACAAATTGAAGCTATTTTGCCTTTTCTGATTGCTTTTGTTACCTGAGAGAACAAACCAACCCTGACCTGGCTACAACCTCTTTCAGGTATTTGTAGAGACTGATGAGGTCCCCCATCAGCCTCCTGATTTAATTTAGAATACTGTTTTCTCTGTGGTATACAAGTGTCACTTAATATTCTATTGCTTATTACATTTTTACCTATTGATCATTGATTTTTATCAGTGAGAATACTTTGACAAGGGTCAGAGCTACTTGCAGTATTTCTAAAGGAAAGCAAATGTTTATTTTGAGAGGTCTGAAAACTAGATTTTAGATTTCTGAGTACATTATTTGCAGTTTATCCTCAGTATATAGGGACTGAGAGTATTTCCATGCTGAAGAGCTCAGATACAGGAGCAGTGAGTGCATTCCAAAATACCTTGGTATTTGGCAATTTGCAGAATATTGTCTCACCACTATACATAGGTAGGTTTGTTTTTCTTGGTGTATTCTAAGAGAGATTTATATCTTGGGATTAGAAGAACTGATGTGTTAAGATTGAGCAGTTAGAATGTATATATAAATATAGTTGTATACATATAGATTTGCCATTTAATGTAAAAATGCTTCAGGTTTAAAATCTCAAATTCATAAAAGCAGTACTTAACAGGGTTGCAGTTGGCTTATTTGAGGTAAGTGAAGATGGCAAATATATAAAAACTGGCCAGGTGAGGGGGAAAATGCCATTGAGCACAAGCCTTGAACAGGCATGGTACAAAACTCTGTAAACTCAGTAATAGCAGTATGTCAACTCTGAATTTTTTTATCTTATTTTCATTAAGTAATAATTCAGTTCCCTAAATGAAGCAGGGCTTCTTAAGCTTTCTCATTCTTCATCAATGAATTAAATTGTAAGCCACGTCCTATTGGGTCTGCAGATTCAAAGCTATCATACCCCAGTATGAAAACACAGATTTCTTAAGCAGTGTGCTGTCTGCTCTTCAGTCCCTGCTGGTGTCAGAGCAGATTTACATACATACATACATATATAAATATCTATATATATATTTACTTACTCTGTGTAATTTTTTATTTATTTAAAATACATCCATCCCAGTCAGTTCATGTCCCTTCCATGAGCTCCCTCTGCTGGTGTCAGGGAATTCTCTCAGGTTACAACTGTGTTCTGATTTTTCCCAAATTTTTTTGTATCATCCACGTATGTTTTCAGCATGAATATATTTGTATGTTTACTTCAGTGGATTTTAACTTATCTTTTTTCATTTTTTGTGGTTTTCACATGCTTATGCTGATAGTTGGAAACCATTGAGACTTCCTGAACTTTCATTCCATCAATATTCAAAAACTTCATTGCTTTTGTATCGTACAAGGCTTTCAGTTTCTGAAAGGTCATCTTGTGGCTGAGTATTGCTGAGTTTTTGTCTGTTGGTTCACTGAATTTTCTGGGATTTCTTATAACTGAGGTTGACTCTGGCTTTTTTTTGAGCCTCAGCTAGACAAAATCTCATGATTTTCAGGTAAAATTCAGTATCGTGTATTGAATATATTGTATCACATGGAGTGATAAAAGTCCTTTTTACACATGAATCACAATCTTCTCTTTAAAAAACATTTTGTCTTGAAAAGATAGTCAATTAAAATCAGAGATTAAAGTACACTTCACTGATATTTGTGCTTGGGAGGCCAACAGAGTTCATCTTAATGGAGTAAAACTTTCAAACATATTTGCCAAGAAGAAATTCAAACTGACACTTACTGGTACAAAATTTCAGTTAAAAATGCTGATATTTGTAAGTGGGAGGTAGAAATACATGTTAAAGACCATAGTGATTATAAACACCTTGTGTAATAGAAAAATTAATGTAAAAACATTACACTCCTCCCTCCCTGTCTCAGGAACTATTGATGCTGCTAAAAAGCTTGAGTGCCTCTGGATCTTTTATTTTAATAAAGTACAGTAATTACTCTTCTAAAGGGTTCTGCTGCTTCATGAGAATGTCATCTCCTTATTTTTGGTAGCTGATCATACGTTTTGTATATTCTACATTTGAGAGAGGTTTGAGAGGTTGACATGAGGGATTTTTTCATATGAGCCACTGAATTCGTGGTTGGTGCTGCTCTTCAGTGACCCAGCCTCATGGCTGCTGTGTGGACTCTGTGATGTCCTCTGGGTGATATTTATATATTTATATAAAATATAAATATATATTTTATATAAATATCTTCATATTTTTGTGTTTGGATGTATGGGCTCTGTGATATCCTCTGGGTGATATTTAGCCCTGTATGCAGACCTGGTGTCAGGAGCTGTGCAAGACAGAAAAACTGCTGGGAAAAAAGCCTACAGAGGAATATTGATGCAGTGAAGAACAGTCATGGTTTGGCAGTCTGGGGCTCTTTGCACTCTTCAATGTGCTTTTCTTTTGGTCACCAGTCCCTCTTGGAATTGTCAGTGCTCTATCCACATGATAGTGTATTTTGCATGAGGGAAACCTTAGAGATTTATTTGGGAATTAAAGCTTCTGCACATGGCTTGTGGCTCCCTAAGCAGAAGTTTGGCATTGCAGGTATGTAACAAAGCAGAAGTGATGCTGATATTCTGAATAATTTACTGAAACAGCCCTGGGAATGCTGGTTATCCAGATGCCCTGGAAATTCTGCCCTTTGGGGTTTTTCCCCCTTGATTCTTTGTGGAGAGAAAAAAGAAAAGATGTGAGGGCTGAAGATGTCATGTTACATTCAATATTTTTGCAAGTGCCTTATTTAACATGAGTTATGTGATTTTTCCTGTTAACTCTTGTTACTCTCTTCTTGCCCCATTTGTGAATATTTCTAGGTAAAAATCTTAGGTCCCTTTCAGGGGAGGGAAAAGAAGGGCAGCACCAGGCTGCTTTCATTTTAGAGAAATGGCAGCCTAATTTCAGACTGAGGTCTGTGAATATATCTGCATCCAAAGTGTAGTGCTGCTCATTGTGGGAAGTTTGGTAATCAGAAAGATGAGGGAGAAGAGGAGAAAGGTATCAAGTTTCAGAGCAGGTGATAAAGTATGTGGGCTGTCAGTGTTCTCAGGTATCTGTGAGCTGTAAAATCTCATCTTGGCTGCTTAATTATGCAGAGGACAATGCCAACTGGCAAGACTGTACTGTATTTCTAGAGTATTTTTAAAGTCTTCATTTAAAATTCAAATTGAGAAACATTTTCTTATTACTACAGTCATTAGTATAAAGTTGCACTTGTAATGCTTATAAGAACACTCTTAACCTAGTATCAGGAGCTAATTGTTGAATTGCAGTGTCCTTTTTGCAGGGCATTGACTTTTCTTTCACACCTTGTTCATTGAGCAATTTAAGCAATTAAGTAAATGTTTTGTATTGGTAATACTTTTAGAGAACTGTTACATTACTTGAGGGACATAAAATGGTTAACCTGTGGCAAGCCATTTTCTATTAGATTACCCATTAAATGCTGTTTTAATGAGTAATGCACTGTACTTGTATCTAGAGTACTTTATGTAAGATTTATGTAAGGGAAATAATTAGATTTTTTTAAGCATTTTTATGTAATTGATTGTAGTTACCAGTTTTTAAGCATTTTTGCCTCTTTTTACCTGCAGTATGGATGGAGCAGACCTGTGTTTTGAAATTGTGAAGAGAGCAGATGCTGGATTTGTCTACAGTGAAGCTGTAGCCAGGTATTTATTAAAATTTTAATTAATCCCTCAGGATAAGTAGAAAAGAATGGAATATACTGTTGTACAATCTGTTAGCTAAAAGTTGAAAGTTGTACTATAAATAATCCTGTTTCCACACTCTAGATGTTTATTGCAATAATTAGCACAATCAAAGTAGAATTTTGGAGCACTTTGCCATTTACTAGTTACAGATTTGGACGAAATTACTGAGTAAAACTGTATTTCACATCTGATACATAATTGGCTGTGTTTGCCTTTATGGATCTCTCATGTGATGGCATTAAGTGACTTGCCTGACAGGGTGAGAATTTTACTGGTGGAACTGGTTTGGTTTTTTCTTTCTAGATGGAGTTGGTTTGGTTTTTTCTTTCTAATGTATCACTGTATTTATGGTCACCTCACCTTTTCACTTCTGAGATTAACTAAGATGAAAGACTCTATGAAATTGCAGAAGGATAATGAAATCCACTGTCCTGATGGCCTGATAGTTGAACTCAAAGCCCACAGCATTCTTTGTTTGCTTTTCTCATCACTGCAGATTTTTTAGCATGATAGGAGCCAGGTTGGAGGAGACATCAATGTCTGTGTGTGAACCTCCTGCTCAGGCTCAGCACAGCATTTGTATCGTGCTGCTCAGGCTTTGTCCAGTGGGGTAGAATCCCTCCAAGGAGGGAGATTCCACAGCCTCCCTGAGCAGCTTGATCCAGTGCACTGTGATGTTCTGTGGACAAATACATTGCCTTTAACCAGCTGGAGCCCCCAGAGGACAAGGATTGGCTCCCTGAGCCCCAGTGATGCTCTGATGCAGCACAGGGTGCTGCTGCACGTGTTGGCCCTGCTGTGGCAGTGATCTCCCTGGGCATCCTTGGGACACAGTGGAGAATGAGGATGCTCTCCAGTCTGCACCAAGCAAGCCAAGACTTTGGTGCAGTCCTTTTCCAGATAAATCAGGCACTGATGCTCCCTTTTTTCTTTCTTTTTTCCTTTGTGTTTTGTTAGTATTAAAAAAAATTGAAGGGTCTCTGACTTCCTTGTTATATCAAGCAGAACTACTGAATGTTTGAAACCTTAAAAAAACCCTGCAAAACACAGATTTTTCATTTCTAATTTCCCTCATCTTCAATCAGAATAATTCTCAAGCTTGAGATTGTATTAATCACTACTGTAAACCTAAACTCCATTCTACATAACTCTGTATATTTTAGATTATATTGGTTGATTAGTTTAATACAGTTAGACTCTTAATACTTAGATTGTTAAATGTGTATAGTAATTTTTCCTGCAGGTTTGTCATGCATAATGTGTTTGTTTTTCAGTCATTACATGAGACAGATACTGGAAGCTCTACGTTACTGTCATGATAATAATATAATTCACAGAGATGTGAAGGTAAGGGGGCTTAATTGTTTTTTTTTTTTCTTCACCACAATAATGCCAAGTACTGAATTTCAATTTCTATAATTCAGAGAGAGGAGGAGCTGTAGAAAAGGAATCTCTATTTGCTGAATGTCTTTACTCTTACTGTGTCATGTAAGATTGGAGCCCACCCTAATTCCATCAATATAGAACATTTAGGAGGTCTGTATTCACAAATGATACATGCATTTGATTACAACATGCTTTGAAAGTCAGTTTAATTTCTAGTTTTTGAATATTCATACGGAATCTGCTTGCATTTTCTTCTTGTTAGGAAAATGTGTGTATAAATTAATTGCATAAATTAAACTGGAATTGGTAGTTTATTGGCATCAATTTGACAGCATAATGACAGCCCTCATTCACACTAAGATTTCATAGAGATGCACAGGCTTAAATGCTACAATATTAGTAATATTATCTGCTTCTTGGAGACAGTCCAATAAACATTTATTATTATGGAAACTTCTTTAATATAAATAAGTTTGGGAGGATAAATGCAGTGTTTAAGACCAGTTTGTGTACATACTGGTTTTAATCTGGTAAACTTTCTGCTGTTTCTATGGATATTTATGGAAGTAGTTTATCCTAAAGTACTTCATTGTAAGTAGCTGGGAGTTTTAACCCAAGTGGGCTTGACTCTCTTCAGTTTGAATATGCATATTCTTTGTTAATGTCATTTCCTAAAGTAGTTATTCCCACTTCTCCAAGAGTTTGGTCTCATCGGAAGTGAGTCAAGCACTGTAAGAATTAAGGAAAATACTAGCAAGCTCTGATGGTGCAGTTTGAGAAGTGACTCTTGGATTGTAGTGAACAGAGAGGATGGAGGGAGGGTAAACTGTGCTTCAAACTCCTGCAAGTGACTTGTCAGGAGAGAGAGTACAAGACACTGAACTGGTGGTTTTATGAGGAGTCATTTGGTCTTCTGTACCCAGACATTGCAGACCATTCACAACCTCTTACTCCTTTCCTTTTAAAATCAAGAAAATTATTATGAAACAGGCTTTCTTTTTAAGTTTTTTTGTTTTAATAGTCATTTCTTAAAACAGAGTCTAAAAATCAGAATTTTTGAATGCCAGCTCTTAATTGCTGGTAGAATGTCTCGTCCTGTTCTGTGTTGAAGGTTCTAGGTACTTCTGATTGTTTAGTTTTGGTTATACTTGCATTTCAGAATTAATGTCATCTTTATGTTGCTGTGTCTTCATGAAAGCTCCACTTGTTTTTCTTGGACCATATTCTTGAAAAAAACACGAAGTGTTTGCTTCAAGGGCCTTTGAGAGAGGCCATTTTGCTGAGGGTAAAGTGGGGATTTATTTTAGTGCTTACCCTGTCTCTTAGAACCTGAGAATCACAGGGTTGTTTTGGTTTTTTTTTAATACCATCCTTAGAAATGAACTTTGCAAATTGCATGGGTTAGGAAAAAATGTCTGTCAGTCTAAAGCAGTTAAACCAGCAGTGTTTTGTTTTGGAAAAAGCAGTGCAGAGCTGTGGGGTTTGGGAGTTGAGCACATTAAACTGCAGTATCCAGGCTCTAGATGTCACTGTAGATCTTGTTTTGAAAGGAAATAGACTAAATGACCACTTTAGAAATTACCTGAATAGGTGAAAGTGCTTTAATAAAATCTGTAAGGTTGATATAGTCAGGCTACATTTTTCTCCCTTTTAGACTTTCTGTGAATGTTATTTTGAAATGTAAAATGCTTGGTCGTTTTTTGCTGCACAGGAAGATCAGCACCTTATAGCCCATGAAAGGTTCAGGTGTCTTTCAGCTGTTTTTGTGCTCCCTTAGCTCCTGGCTGATTAGGAAGTTAGACAGTTTATAGCAGACAAAATTAAAGTTTGCTGTTGTCTGGTGCCAGAAACTTCACCTGACTTTTCTAAGTGACTCCAGCCTGGGACAAACTCCCTGTGCCCCACATTCACCTCTGATGTCAGAATCAAAATGTGAAAACTTTCATAGGATGGCCTGCAGTTGTCCTAATTGCTCTGTGAGACCAGATGTTTCTTGAGCCTGTGTACATCATTTGGCCTCCTTCTGCATTGCTTAAAGGCTTTATAATCAGTGACAATTACAAATTTGCTTCACCCTCAGTGAACATGATCCTGCAGTGCTTGGAAGCTGGATCATATGGTAAGGAAAACAGAAGGTGCAGGAAGGTAGAAAACTCAAGACAGTTGTGCATCAGAAATGTGAATGTCAAGAACTTTTTCCCTTACCACAGTATTTGTTCCTGTTCTTTCAACCTACTGATAGAGGTCTCAGCAATTCCTTTTCTTCTGTCATAACCTTGCTGTGTCAGGAATACCCAGAAGGTGGCTGTTGAAAGTAGCTGCATTGAAAGGAAGTCTTTTCCATTACCAAATGCTATTAGAGAGCAGTTTGTGTACAGAGAAATCTTTATGTAAGAGAACAACAAAAGGGAAAGGGGAGGGATGTGGCTCTCAAATGAGATTCTTGTGTTTTCCTGTAAAACTCCTACTGCAATTTGAGTACCATTTGTCATTGACTTAGTTTTGCAATAACTTTAACAGAATGGTTTTTATCAGTAAAACATCAAGAAGTTTTGCAATCTTTTGTGAGCCTTTATTGTTATGTAGAATTTTCCATAGTTGCAAAAATATTGTTATAAAAATCCCTCTTAATATAACTGAGTGATATAAGAGTGAGAGTATATAAGGTGTCAGAGTAATTTAATCACATCAAGAGCTTTAGTTGCTGGGGTTTTATCCTTCATTCCAAGTGCTCCAGCTTTGTTCCATGATTTCCATGTAGTTTGAGTACCTGTATATGTTACTGATTAGCAAATTGGTGTGCAGCTGGGGTCAGGGTGAGCCTGTCAGCAAAATGCAGACATCCAAAATTTTCACTATAGCTTTATCTTGATAGGTATGAATGCTTGTTTCCTACATGTGATCATCTAAATGGATAAACCTGCTAAAGCAAAAATACACATATTCTGCCCTCTCTGTCATTAAGATTCAGTTCAGTATTTCTGTGACTGGGAGTCAAAACCAGGGAGTTTTTTCAGGGAATAGGACCAAGTATTATGCTCTGCCCTGTGTGTCACCTACACATCTGAGGTGGTCCAGGTGACCTGAGACTTGACCTGTGGATAGATTTGCATGATGATTTTTGCACTATACAGAACTTAACCTGTGATGTGAATTCTGGGAGCACACTCAGTTTCCACTTCTGTCTTTCATTGCCTGAACTGCTTCTAGCTCAGCGTTTCAGATTTTGCTGGTAGAGTTCAACACTCCCACACTTCTGCTTTTAGGCATATCTAAAAAATGAGTAAAAGTAGTATATGTGTGTTTGTGTGTGTTTATGTGACTGTATATTTGACTATTAAAAAAATAACCAGGATAGAATCTGTTCTTTATCTTTTTCCATCTTTGAATACCCAAAACAAGAAATATGTTGCACGTAAACTTTCCTTCCAGTCCTTTCACTTTGAAACTTCTTTTATGCTTTCTGGGGACACACTGTAATAATTGGTGTTTTTTCTGTATTTTCTAGAGCTTACTAGATCCTTGAGATCCAGTAGCAACTTTTTGGTGAGGATTTTGTTACATATTAAGTTGTTAAAAAGTGATTAAGGCTGCAAAAAAACCTTTTTCAGAGATGAAATTGAGTATCCTACCTGGCCACATTTTTTTCTGAGGTACGCTTCCTTATTCTGTGTACAAATTAAGAGACTCCAAAAACAAAACTTTCAGTATAATTTCTCAGTGTTTCTTCAGGCAGTGCTCTTTTCCCCCTGTTTATTTTCACTCCTGTGCCCCTGCTTCCCATCTCAAGGGTCCCCATGCTTGTTTTGTCCAGCCCTTTTCCTGTTGCCCTGTTAGTATGTTCAGAAGCAGTGTGGCTGGGAAAAGTGTATTTATTCTGCTTGGCCTACCTGGAGTTGAACATTTACAAACTTTATGGTCAATAAGTTTACATTTTTCAGTCATTTGCTCACACAGTCAGAAAACTCACATCTTCTGATTGATGAGCTGGCTTCCCATGCACCACATTTGAATGGCTTAACCAAAAATTTGACAGACTCTTGTGGTCTCTAAACTGCTTTGCAAACCAGGTGCTGTGCCTGTTTGCCTTATGATTTTGTGCTCATTGCAATAGAAATGAGTTGTTTTATTGTTTTTATTAAACAATTCACATGTCACCTGCTAACTTCTGATTTTGGCACCAGCATGTCCAAGCAATGCAAGAAGTTTTCCACATGAACTCTGTTTTGCTGTAGTGTTTTTCTAACTCTCCTCATCCCTCATGCCTTTAAGTTTTGGGGGATTTTCCTCTGTGAACTCTTCTGTCAAATGCTAGACCAGTGCAGGACTCAATTTGTAGTTTCTCAAATTGCCTGTACTGCACAAAAGCTTTTCCACTATTTGAAGCAAGAAAAACTTTGATGCAGTTAAGAACTTTGAAAGGCATCATCTTGGGCAGATTACATAGGAAAATAATCAGGTATGTGTCATTTTTTGGTGCTGTGTAGAAGTGCTGGAATGGGATCTTGCTTAGAGTCAGTCACAACAAAGTTATATTTGATTAGTAGTTCCCAAAGTTTCATTCTTTTTCTTGCCTTTTTGATAAGCACTGGGGAACAAGTGGTTGTGACTAGAAAAATGTAGGAAGAATGTCTTCAGCCTGTGCTGCCCTCAAAAACTGTTTTTAGAGGAACAAGCCCAGGCAGGCATTTTGCTGAGATAATTCAGCTACATTCCCTGTAAAGTGTACTTCAGGAAGGACAGAAGTGGTGTGGTTTGAGTTTGTGTCTGTGCAAATCAGAAGGGCACTTTGGTAGTGAGCAGCTCTGCTCACCCAGACTTGTAGCTGATGATCTATAACCAGTCCTGTCAGCAGCACTTTGCCATCTGGAAAGAACTGACTGCCCAGTTCTTGCCTTGCTGTGGTTACTTGGCTGTTGTGGTTTTGCCCATCCCAAGGAAAGTGTCTGTGCTTTGTTCAGCCTTCTTGTAAAGGAAACCTGTGTCCAAAACTCTTGCTGACAACAAGGGAGAGCTGGGTCCTCAACTTCAGCCTAGTTTTTTGCCTTCTTCCTTGACTTTTTAGGTAAAAGGAACTGTCCATTGCTCAAATGTAAACCATCTTTTGTATTACATGGATGAATGGGTATTTCACTGTTCACTCTACAAACTCCTTGGATTCATTTGGATATACACATTGGATTTATTATGGCCAATGTTGATGCAGCAAGATGATTTGAGAAGAAAATACAATATGTTACCATTTTATTTAAATATTTGCCATTTTATGTCAAAGCCTGCCTAAAGGTAATTAAAATTAGTTTATTATTATTTATAGTCTATGAAAATCTTTCCATATTCCTTCCCATTCCAGTGAAAATATCATCATTATGTTTTTGATGTTCTGGTGTGGGTTTTGTAAACAGGCCATAAAAACTTTTCTTAAATGTTTTATCTAACAGAAGGGTTATAACTGGATCTAAACTGCTTTTAGTAGCAGCAAGACAAGTAAGGACATTTTTAATTTCCACTAGATAATTTAACCTTGGACAGTTATTATCTGTAAGCAGTACATAGAAAATTGGCCTAAAAATATGGTATGGAAGAAAACAGACAGTTAATATCATCTGGATGACAAGAATGTTTCTTTTCACTGTTCTGTAAATGAGATGTTTTTCTCCAATGCAGGTGTTTTTTTGTATTCTGCTCAGATGTCTGGTAAGAGAATAGTACGACCACAAAACGATCATAAAAGCCAGAAAGAAGCACACAGTGGCAAGATAAGCTGCAATCATAGCAGGACGTTCACCAGCTTCTACCTTGATGTTGTAGCACGTGGGGAACTCTCCTGAAACCCTCTCCTGGACGTTGTAGATGATGGCTGTGACTGTAATGCAGAGCACAATCAGCCAGATAACAGCACACAGATATTTAGCAAACTTTGGCTGCCGGAATTCATGCAACAGGCGTCCGTGGAGGGTTCCTGGCAGAGCTGGGGAGTGTTGTGGGCCACAGTTCTTCTTCAGGGTGGCATACTGGCTGAGGGCAGTGGAGCACAGGATGGTGATGGTCACGTACATGCTGACATGTATCACCAGTGTCCCCAGGTGATGGGCAATCCTGCACGCCACCGACTCGTAGGACCAGCGGTGCCCCTCGGCAAAGTAGGCGGCCAGGAAGGGCATGGTGCTGCAAACCAGCAGATTTGCAGCCACCAGGTTGGCCAGGTAAATGTACTGTGTCCTTCTGGTGGGCACTTTACGTAAAAATATCCAGGCACTCAGAATGTTCCCAAAGATTCCAGCGGGAAACAGGCAGGAGTAGAGGATGGGGAGAGCTACGGTGGTAGCCGGCGATGGCTGAAGACATGATGAGTTGTTCATTTATGGCAGGATTCCTTAAGTGGTCAGAGCTGAAACACAATTTAAAAATTAATCTTTCTGTAATGTGTATCTAACATCTCTTCTTTGCTCTTATCTGAGCTGTTTCTGTCTCCCTGACTTTTCATGCTGTTACCTTAAGTTTGCGTGAGGTTACAGCTTGGGCATTCTCTTCCACTGAAGTTTCATGAAGAAAAATTAAACCCCAAAGCTTTTATGTGCCTAGAATCTAATAAAGTAAATTAAGAAGCTGAAAGTTCAAGCTAGGGTCTGGCAATAACTTCTGTGATCGTGGTTTATTTCTCAAGTCTTCTGGAACGTCTGTAACATAATTCGGAAACCACTTCCAGACCATTGAAAATTAAATGAGCAAATTAAGTGCAAAGAATTACTTTAATTCCAGAAATTAAGAAGTACCTCCATTTAACTATAAATTAGTCTGTACCTCCATTTAACTATAAATTAGTCTGTATGCTTAAAGAATCTCACACTCTCTCTCTCTCGATATATATATATATATATATATATTCTGTGCTCATGTCTGTATGTGGTGTTACTTTATCACAGCTCTAATAGCAGATGTACATTTAGCAACTCAGTCTATATTTTTTAATATATACAGTGATTATTTGAAACTGCAGTATATTAATTTTTTCCAAGTTCATTTTTCAGTCTTTTCTCAATTTCCAAACTGAAAATAAGAAATGAAACTTCTGTGCGATGACTGTGTGTAAAAAGTGACATTTCAGCCTACAACCCTGTAGTGGAGAGTTTTTACTGTTGTATGCATAGATATACATACATATTTTAGTGGAGTATATCCTAGCTAGCTTTTTTTCATATCAAATCATTTGAAAAAAATATTTCAAACTTAGACTAATAATATTTTTTTAAAACAGCTGTAAACAAATGAACTCAGATGCTAAAGAGGGTTTGGTGTAGCAATTATAAAAAGCTCAAAAACTGTGCTGTAGGTAGTGTTTGACAAACCTGCAAATTAAACTAACTTTTGTAGCTCTTGCATTTTAATGTACACTAAGTTCTATATGTATTGTTGAACAAAAATGTATAAAATTCTTTTATTATAATGAGTTGAATTCGTAGAGTAATTATTAATTCACTTATTTAGAAGTAAATAAATAAATTATAAATTAATGAATTTTGAATTCTTGAATGAATTTACTTACTTTAGAAGTCTAATGAAAATTTTTGCAATTGACCAAATTTCATCAGGTAAAACAAAGTAGTAATTTTAAGCTTACCTATACAATTTGCAGGCACCTTCTTTTGCTGAGAGGAAATATTTCCGTCTGGTATCTGTTTAATCTCCACTGCTGCAGTGAAAGTGATGGCACTGAAACCTGGAGAGTACAATTAAAAATTTCTCTCTGACATAACTAGGTTTCCAGAGTCTACTCTTTCCTTTTCCAATATCAGGAGGCAGATAGGCATTTAAAGTTCAGAAAATATGATGTCTGTACAAAAAAAAAAGGCTTTGAAATTAAGTCAAGATCAGCTCCATTAGAGAAAAAAAAAGATAGAGATAGCATGGAAGAGCAGCTGTGACACTCCTTTAGGTACAGCACAGAAAAAACCACCTCACATTCCTTGACGTAGTACTTTCCTCTTTTGGGGGTGGAGGGGTTCTCTTTAGGACTGCCCACTTTCCTTCACACTGCTACTTCTGCATGAAGACTTGTCTTTTCACTGCTATTGAACAGGTTTTCAGCTCCACAAGCTGTCTATTCCCACAGGCCATGGGCAGTAGTGCTGTGTCCGTGTCTGTCCTTGCAGGAGTGACCAAATGGACGCATCCCTTCTGTCTGGTCAGGTGATGGATTGTGGGGGAGCAGTTAAACCTGATGCATCCAGGGGTTCTGGCAGGGAAAATGGACTCAATGGACTCTCCAAGAATGCAGTGTCTCACACAAAGCATCCAGAGGTGCACACATGAGAGTTTCTTCCTCCACAGCATAGGTATGATCACAGGGCAAACTCTGGTCACCTCTGCAGAAGTTGAGACATACAGGCTTTCTGCTTTCTGATACATCTGTGGTTGTAAGATAACCTCTAAATAAGTTCCTTTATGAGAACAGAAGTTTGGTAAGGTTCTTGTTTTGCTAGTTTGGCTTTATGTTTAAGCACAAAATCACCTCATGATCTGTTATCATTATTCAGTCTCATTATTACTAATTTTTTTCCTAAAATAATGGACATATAAGCTGGCTTCCTATTCTGAATTCATAGCTGAACTCATTTACAGTTACATTTATTTACTGTGGAGTATTAGTAATTAGGTTATGAAGCTGTAATTAGTTTGTGTGTACTTTAATTCTTGTTCTTGTTAGATTTAATTATACCTCGTTTTCCACTTCTGAATGTATATTATATTAAAAATCATTGTAACAGAGTCTTCTATTTATTACATGTTTAATAGTTTCTTAAGTAGTGTTAGAAGTCCTTGTTGCTGTGGCATTCCATTGAGGTTTAGATACAAGAATGCATATTCTGAAAAGTTGCTGAGAGTGGTGTGAACAATTCCAGTTAGCAGGTTTTTTAAATCAGTAGTATTATTTGGTTGGTTATTGACTGTTGCCTGTAGTATTTATAATTTGAGGTAACTGCTGCATTTTTTTCTGAATTATTGTATGATAATAGATTGTTGTAGTGAACTAGAGTCTATCAGACTTTATTTTGGAATGGATTACTGAGAGCAGTAGCAAAGTAATGAAGTATTAGAAGTTTTTTAAAAATGCCACCTGTCCCAGGAATACAGTTGCAGTTGGTTCTAAGCTGTAGCAAGGACCTTCCTTATTCTTTTAGTGGACTATTTCCTTTCACCTAATTTACAAATTGTGTGTTTTATCTAAATGTATTTGAAGATACTCAAATGGAACACATGCATTTTTATGCCATTCACTCTTAAGTTCTTCATAATTATTTTTATGTGTATCATTTACCTCAATGATTTAAATTTTCTCTATTCTTGAACCATGATTACTCTTAGTTTATACATGTTCTAGATTTTATATTGCCAAGAGGCAGCATATGTTGCATTTCAGCATTATATGCAGACAACTTGTTTTCTGGCCCTAAAAACACAAAACCCTGGAAATTCTCAGTGGTGGAATTCCTCAACTTGAGCAAGACTTTGACAGTGTCTCTCACAGCTTTGTGTGCTGTCAGAGCATCAGACTAAAGCTTCCATGTGTGAAGCTCCCAGTTCTGGGAATAACGTGATTCTCACTTGTTTTTCAGTGGTATAAGTTGCACTCCTCTTTTATAATTGCTATTTGTCTGTCCTCAGAAACACCAGTTTGCAAGTTAAAACCATAATTGCATTTAATTTCCGTGCAAAAATGAAAGTTGATGTTGTGGTTTAACTCTGGTAGGTGGGTGAGCCCTCACAGCTGCCCACCCACTCCCCCTCAGTGGGATGGGAAGAATCAAGTGGGTAAAATGGGTAAAATGTGTACAAACCTTATTTTGTAAATGGGTAAAAGTGACAAACCTTATTTAGGATTTTTGCCTCTTCCCCCTCTTGTTCTTGTGGCTGCTGTGCTGCAGAACAGACCTCTCTCCTGCTTTGTCTGAAACACTGGTCAAATCTGTCAGTATCAACCAAAGTAGGTGGTTGTGGTTTATCCCAGAAAGCTCCTAAATCCCACACATTCACTTCCTTCCTCTCCAGTGGGCTGGGAGGCAGAACCAGTAGGGTAAAAGTGGAAATTCATGGTTTGTGAGAAAGAGTTTAATAAAGTTAAAGAAAAAGAAAAAAAAACCCAAGTGATAGAAAGCAACCCCATCTGACCAGTGCCCATTGAGTTCCTAAAAACAGCAACACAGCCAGGCTTCCTCCTTGGCTTCTATTGCTGAGCATGGCACCATGTGCTCTGGGATCTCCCTGGGGCCAGCTGTCCCTGCTGTGTCCCCTCCATGTCCTTGTGCACCCCCAGCCTGTCTCTGCTGGGGTGCTCTGAGAGACAGTCGAGTCCTGCTTGTTGTGCAAGTGCTGCTTAGCAATGGCTGAAGCATCCCTGGGAGTCAACACTTTTGTTCACAAGCCCAAACCACAGCCCATATTATGAAGTGTGTCCCAGGCAAAACCAGCACAACACTGGTATATTTTGGTACACCTGCTGAAATTTAAGTGTGTGTTTATAGATTTGAGTAAAGAGGAAAATGAGATTCGTGCACTTATATAGGGATGTGTGTTGAGTTGCCTTTAAATACAGAAAGCAAAATAAATAGAATTGCCTTCATGTTAAAATTCTACTCAAGACTCAGATAATCAGGAAGCACTAGGGAGAGGAGAAGTAAGACACACTATTTGAGTGACTGATTCTGTGGTCATTTGACACGTCACAGTGTGACTTTCAGCGGGTTTCCCAAGTTGTTTCTGGACTGTTTGTTCTTCAGTAATATTTTCTTGTTAGGCCTGGTGTTTTACACTTTAAATGTGGGAAAACTGATTGCAGAAAAAAATACGTAAGGATTAAATATATTTTAAAAGAGTAAATATACCTGCTTTTGTTTCTTGGTCAGTAGGAGCTGCTTCCTACATGACAATGCTATCTAGTTTCAGATCCCTTTCTGCGCCAGTTGATACATCTGGCCTTTAATATCTTGAAGCACTGATTTATAGAGTTGTAGAAATCCAAAAGTATTTTCTGATTGTTTTTTGTAGTTGTCTCTTTGTTCTGACTGCTGCTCCCTTAATGCTGCACTTTGCCAAGATCATGTGGTCATTCCTATTCCCCTCTTCTGTGCCATTCCTGCTCTTAGAGATTTTCTTATAGACCCGTTCCCTCTCAGATTTTCATTTCTGAGCTGGAGAGTCAATTAATTTAGTGCAGTTTGGATTTTCAGTATTGAAACCCTCTACTACTACTTGATCTTCTGAAGAGATCTGAGTTTATTTTGGCAATACTGCTGTGTCCATGAACTACAAACATTGTGAATGAAAATTCTGGTCTAACACTTCATTCAAAAGAATTTTAGACATCACATTATGTTAAAGCTGCTGTTGTTCATGTCTGTCCTCTCCTGAGTTCCCCAGCCCACACCCTCACCCCAACCTGCTGTTCAGTATCATCAACCAACTGCTCACAGAATAAGCATAGAAAAGAAAGAATGATAACATATAAATCTTGTGAAATTATGGTTTATAAACTCCACTAGATGTACCAGAATTGATGTCATTATGTAGAACTATAGTGTTGCATAATAAAATTGCACTGGACAAATACAAAACCAAGAGAAGCTTTAATATAATAGGATGGCAAAATGATAGATAAAAGATCTGAAATGCAATTGCTGTGAGAGTCAGTCAGAAATTATTGTACAAACACCTCCGTTGTATGCTGAAATGTTTAAGAAAAAGTCAGTTACCATCATATCTTTATGAAATTACACATTTGTAGGAATCTTTCTTTTGAAGATAAGGAAACTCCATAATTTTTTATTAAAAAAAAAAAGGAAAACAAAACAGACTGCCTAGTCATTGTAATTTGTTTGACGTGTTTATATCCAGTTCCATTGAATCTGAATGATGTAAATTCACATCAAAATTAAACCAAGTATATATCTAGCTGAGGTGAAGCCTTATGTTTACTTTGTTCAATCAGAGTATTATGAGTATCTTCTGTAAAATCAGAATATTGTATAGAATTATTAAAAACCCACACATTTTGGCCCAGATTTGGCATTAACAGTCACATGATGCATTAAAGTTACTGGTAGTCATATTAAAACCAACTTCTTTACACCTCCTCATTTGAGCAGTACTGTTTGTGTGTGTAAAGACAATAAATCCTTATTTCACAGAGCTTGATGTCTGGCCTCAATATCTTTCACCTTTCTGGTCTGTTATGCCAGATATTTAATTTGTTCATGGTTGTGCTGCTTTAGTCATCTTGGTGCCAGACATTCCCCACCTTCAGCTCTCTGTTTTTTGAGAAATGTTACAGTTTGAAATTTGTGCCTAAATACATAAAGCTGTTTAGTATCTGAGAATGTAGCTGTAGCTATGAAAGGTTGTCATTACATTGTTGTTCACATGGCATCAGCAATTATCAAGATTATTTTAATCACATGGAAAGAAAAGTCTCCTGCCAGGGAGGAAGCATGCAGCTGGAATGTGTGGCTTTGGAAATCTAGGAGTAGACCAGTGCCTAAGCCTGGCTGATCTTTTTGCTCCGTTCTATGAGTTGGTGTTCCTTGCTGAACGACTTTGTGCTGTCATCAGATTTGTCACATTGAAGGAAATCTTAGGAAATACCCACATCATCTCTCCTTCATTTATGTAGAATTTTCTGAAAGCTTTGCTTGCTTTTCCTCAGGTGTTTGACCTTGACACTCATTAAAATGTTGCAAATACGAAAGTCTTTGTGGGATTGAATATTTTCATTTTGCCGCTTAATAAAACTAAGAGTGTACATAAAACTGAATTGATAGATGTTGTATTCTTTGCCTAATTTTTAAGATGCATGTTGCTCAATTCTCAAATATTTTCTTTAAAAATGCATTTATAAATGTAGTAAAAATACTGATCTCTTGGAAACCTATTAAAACAGAAAAAAATTAAAATACATAAAATCTGTAATGGTATCTAGATCTTTCAAATAGGAAAGAATTTACTTTTTGCAAAATTCATCTATTACTTACATACACAAGCTACTAATATTAATGTGTATATATACAAGTTTACTTTTACAGGTTCAAACCCCTTTGTGGAAATGTCCCTAAAGAGTTAGTGTTCTAGTTTAGTCCAACACAAAAAAGTCTGAGAACTTCCTAATTTGTTTCTTGGATAAACAAGAGTGAAAAAATTCTTCTGAAAAGTAACTTCTCATTTTCACAAACCAGAAGTATGACTTCTCATTTTTCTTAACAGGAGGAAAGAGGCAGAATTAGTAACTCTAGAGTAGAGGATTTTGTGATCTGAAATTGGTGACCTGGAGTGACAGAGATCCATTTAAACATTCAAATGACAGACTTCCTCCTTGAGTAGCTGGAGTGAGGAGTGGTGGTAGATAATCGCTCTTGAGCGTATTGGCCAAGTTTTATGTCTGAGGTGCTCTCCAGGTTTAGGCTTTTCTCTCCATGAAGTTTTCTGCAAATCAGTTGGAATACAGTCTTACGGACACTTCTGGACATTAGGAAATACATAACTGGGTCTAGGCAGCTGTTAAATGATGAAAATATGAGCATCACCTCATTGCACGTGTGAATGATCTTCATCCAATAACAGGATGGGGTTTGTAACTGTGATGTGATGTAGACAACCCGGAACATGTGATAAGGCACAAAACAGATGGTGAAAATTATGAGGACAATGAAGGAATTTCTTGCTGTCTTGGTGTATTTTCCTGCATTGGGAAAATTTGCCCTTCTCCTTGAAATTTTCAGAAGGTTCTTGGCAATTTTAACATATGAAAGTATCAAAAGGAAAAAAACTATCCAAAAAATCAGCACAGTGATATAATTTAAAATTGCTTCTGTCTTCTCTGCGTTCTGTTTGCTTCGGTAATGAAAGCACTTGGTAGAGTTGCTGTCCTCAGTCTGAAAGAAAGAAGGTGCAACTACCACTATGAATCCTGCCAGTGCAACGGCCCACACCGTGCAGCAGATCTGCACGCTGCGGGTGGTGCTCAGCATCTTTGGACGCTTCACAGACTTGGTTATTTTTATATAACGATCCAGACTAATTAGTCCCAGCAGAACTATGCTAATGTACATGTTCATGTAGAACAGAGTTCCCACAACCTTGCAAAAAGCCCTCCCGAATATCCAGCTGTTGGTGGCATGATAGAGGATCCGGAAGGGAAGGCAGAAGATGAGCAGGAGGTCTGCAACAGCTACGTTTAGCAAGTAAACTTGGATAGAATTCCTCTTCTGATGAATGCCCAGGAAAGCAAAAAGGGCTACAATATTTCCAAGCAATCCAACAACAAAAATAATGGAGTAAAAAACTATCAAAGCAAGTGACAGTGAGTTGTTGTCGTCCAAGGAACAGCTGGCATGATTGTGACTTTCTGAGGCATTTATGGTCAGGTTGGTTTGGTTACTCCAGAATTCTTCCTTGTGTGGACCAATGGTTGGTAAATCAGCTGAAGTTGTAGCCATCATTTGCAAAGGGGTTTTAGCTGTTCTGCAAAAAGACAGAGATTTTAAGAATTAAATCTCCATTCAAGTGTCTGTTTGCTTTATAGCCTACAGTCTAATGTGGTATAAACATAAAAGGCAGTAGCTAAAATGAATAAATGCACTAAGCATTGGTGTAGCTGAATAGAAGGAGTTTCAGCCAGATATCATAAAATAAGTGTAGGTAATCTGCAGGCAAGAAAGAACAGATAGTATAGAGTGTTCACAGATAAATATTTCTGTAATTACAGTGTTATTGCTGTTTTGTGTTGTTTTAAAAGTCAACTATTACATTTTCCTGCAAACTTAAGAATTTTCTTTACCTATAAGAGTAAATAAGTTTTTTAAGTTCACTTCTTAGGACCAGGATTTCTAGCACAGAAAAAAATTTATCTGAGGTGCAGGGACAGGTAAGCATAGCTAAGTATTCTCAGTGTTTACACAAAGTACATAGAAGTATATTAAAGGAAGTCTAAACTCAGCTGTGTTAATTTTAAATAATTCAGATCTCTCACATGTGACTCACTGGTTCTCAATTAAAAAAGTATTCATCACTTAATAATATTTATTTGGCTATGTCCTGTGTTACAAGTAACCCTGTGAGACAGTATTATTGCAGTAGCAGCTTGTCTTTACTAATCTGTACCTTCACATAAATGTGTTTTCTTCCTTTTCTTGGCTATTCACAAATCAGTATTACACAAATAAACTATTAGCTGGAAATCACAATAATGCAGTAACAGGTTGTTTTCAAACCTTTCTTGTTTTCCTGTTTTTCCTTGCTTTCATTGAATAGTTTTTAATTTCACTAAGCTTATTGCTGACCAGCAAGGTACGATGTGAAAGATAAAAATCAGCCTTGACCAACAAAGGAAAACCAGAAGTGTGTGGTTTGGAGAGCAGTCGCATGCAGGCGTTTAGAGAGATGTTTATCACTTATAAGTAATGACAAAACTTTAGCCTTCAACTTGTTTGTCATAGCAACAAGAAATGCCATACAAAACTTTATTTAGAATATTTTAGTTTTACAGAGGAAAGACGTTTTTTCCTACAATTTCACAAAATTTTCAGAAGTGGTTTTAGCACTCTGCACTTAGTTTTCTGGCAACTGTTACGGAAAAAAACCCAAAAAACCACTGCTGTATATGTAACTTAAAATAAATTTTATGCTAGCGCTGTGTCTAGGCCATGCAATTTGCATGTTAGGTCTTAAAAAATGCAAATTTGCATTTAATTCTGTGATGCAGTCACAGCAGTGAAAATGACAACACTTTGGGCAAAATTCTAAAAAGACCTAATGGACTTACAGAATCTGAATTCTTGAGAGGAGAGTCTAAAATATTTTAACATCTTGTGTTGACTGACCCTACAATTGCATTAAACTGGCAGGGTACATTAGCAGTTTCCAAACCAGCTGTTCTCATACTTGCCACTTGATATTGTCAGGGCAAGTAATTTCAAGAGATTGATTTCAAACTGCAATGTTTTCAAATCTATCTTGAAACCCATCTACTGCAATGGCTTCATGTTTAAGTTGCTTTTCTATGAAAATGTTTGATATGGGGACTTGTATAAGGAAGTTTAGATCAATGAGAGAGAAACTTGGGCTACGCTGCGAATGGATTGGGAACAAAACTTTTCACTCTCATAAGTTGTGTCACCTCTAAGGAAGCAGACGTGCTTAAACCTAGATATTAAGAGAATTACAATTCCGAGAACTATAGCTTAAGTATAAAATAAGTCACTTACCATTTATGTGCTAAGAAGTTCTGCTGGTTCTCAAAAGCACTGGTGAAGACGGGGAGGAGAAACGTGCAGGTCCTTTTATTAGAAAGCTGCAGCAGCAGCTTCTCTCTGAAAGTGGCGAGCTCCAGCTGACTCGTACAATTGGCAACAGGGGGAAGTTTTAACTGGTGTTGCAACTGGTTTGCTTTGTTTTTTTAAAGGCATTTTTATCTAGCTCTACCCAGTTTATTTGAGTCTGCTGAGAGAGGTTCTGTAATCAGTTTTTCTCAGTTTTGCTCTGAATTGGAGATTGGAAGTTTTTTTCTCAGAGATTTTGTTTCTGGTGAGCTGTGCCAGTGGTTTTTTGGGTGATGATGATGTTGGTACTATCTCTCATCTCTTTAATACTTCGTGGAAGTAGTGTCTCACTTTTTTCCAGTAGAGGGTAAAGATAAGTTAGCACCACAGTGTAGTGGTACATTTTGTAAACGTTTATATAGTTCTCCCATCTACGTTTCTCCTTGCGTGGGATTAGAGTTTTAGAATTCTTTCTCATTCCAAATGACAGTGAAAGGAGGATGTGAAAGTACCCAAAGTGTGCATCTTCAATAAGGCAGAAGTGAAATACAATATGCAGCAATAATACCACCTGCTAATACTCTTCCAAGTGGTGCATAGGAATTGAAAATTACATTTATAAATTGGAAATTTAAGAGTCGATTCTCTAAGATCTCAAGAACATTGTTTTGAAGGTCTTTGTTCTCATATAATTTAAACTTTTACACACACACTTGAGTAGTTAGAGATAATAACTTCACAGGTAGTCAGAAGGAACTTCTGGTAGGTCCTGTGCACTTTTTTGAGTTCTTAGTTTTGCAATTTAAGCAGTAATGTATTCTCAGGAAGTAGTGTACAAATTTGAGGTTCTTCATTTTAAATAATATGGTATTGAAAAGAGAGGCTTTGAGTAAATGCAGGAAGTTCTAAATTAAATGCAATTGTTTGGGTATGTGTATTTAATACCAAATTGTGTTCTAATAGATTTTGTCTGTATGTTGCTTCCTCCTGCAGCAGTCAGTGCCCATCTGAGTGGTTGTATAATATTATTTCATTTTTATACATTACACGTCACTCTTATTTGTGGAAAATCAAAGGTATAGATGGCTATGGCTGGACTCCAGTTTAGACACCTCAAGAATATCCCTCACTGAAACATTCCAAGGATGTTCCTTTTCTTTCCTGCACCTGAAAAGTGCAGAGTGAATTCTGTGATTAAGGTTCAAAACAGAGTTTTATGTTCTCTCTGGGAAGGATAAGACCCCACAAAACATATCGTAGGCAGGATACTTCAGCTGGGGAATTGAAACAGTGTAAGAGTTAATGGGATGAAAGACAAAAAGGAAAAGTAATACTAGGTAAGAAATTACAGACAAGAGGTTTTATCTCCATTTTATCTTGATTTCACTTTGTGTTCCTTACTAGTTCTGATGAGTTCTGAAAGGATTTTGCTGTGCCTGGGGCGATAGATGGGAAGCCAGTGTAGAAAGAGGAGTCCATGCCAGAAAAGAAGATAACTGAAATTAAGAAATTATTTTTAAAAACCAAAATCTAACCTCTGCTCACAGATTGATGAAAGTTAAGTTCTAAAATATAGATTGTTTTTCTCAAACAATGTAATAATTTGTCTGGAATTTTGTCTTTTCAGCCACACTGTGTACTGCTTGCCTCAAAAGAGAATTCAGCCCCAGTAAAGCTTGGTGGCTTTGGGGTAGCAATTCAGTTAGGAGAGTCTGGGCTAGTTGCTGGAGGTAAGAAATTTTCCTGTTAAGTTATTTAGTATTGTGCATGTTGTACTGCAAAGTTCTGTTCTTCTGACACAGCCTGGCCTGCAAAACAAGAGCTCAAAAATAAGATTTCACTACAGACTAAGTTAATGTGGTAAATGCACACAGCCAAGCTAAATTGGTAGTGGAATGTAACGTGCATTCAAACATTAAATCCCTGTAAATGTTACTCAACAGGAGTTCATGCTGGTTTGATCAAAATAAAACTGAAAAAACCCGAAGAATTTTCCACTTTAATACAAGCTTTGGCTTAATTCTGCCATGCTTGGTAAAGCAGAGAAAATAAAAATGCAGTCATTGAAGCACTTGAGTAAGGGCTTAGTGCAGCATCATCAGTGCTGCCCTGTTGGATAGGCAATTCCTGTCAGAGTGCTGTGCTGGTTACTGGCAAAATCTTACTGCTTTTCACATGTGATTCTTTTCTGTGTTTTAAAATTTCATTGTAATTATTGCATAAGACATCAATATCTTGATACGTATGTATATTTTTTGACTGTGTTTTGTTTTCTGTGGATTTTATTTCCTCTAGCTGCCTTCCATATTGTTCCAGACAATAGGGTTATGCTTTAATCAGCCTGCACAGATGAAGACCCAATCAATTTTCTGATGCTTTCATTGCCAGAGTAGGAGACCACAACAAAATATTTTGTTAGTTTTAATATTTTTTTCTTCTGAATTAATAACTTTATTCAGTGCCATGCATCTTCAAAATCTCAGATTTCCTAATTTAATCACTTAACATTCTGTGTCAATTTGAGTTTTGTACATTTTTTTAAATGAAAAGCAAATCAAATATAAACATATCAACAGCTTCCATTCCCTTCCAGATATTGCTGATACCCTGGAAATATCCAAGTATCTTATTAACTAGAGACATCTTTTCCAAGAAAACACTCATTCAGTTAAGCTGGAATAAAAAGGTCATTGCTTTCTTTACTTTTCTTGTGTTATTCAAATTATCTGTACCTCAGTCACTGCTTGTTTTAGTGGTAGTTTCTACATTTTTGTTTATAATTATCTCATTTTTCTTCTTTATGTTCTGCTGAGCAACTTTACCCATTCCTTCTGTTTCAGCCACTCTTCTGGAGGTAGTCAGATGCAGTGTACTTTCAGATTACCAATTGTCTAGCAAGAAAAATTCAAGTTCAACTTTGAAAAAAAAAATTACTGAATTTTTCCTGAAGTTTTCCACGGCCTTCCTTTTGTGTTACTGTGCCCAGTGCTGTGATCCCACTCATGGCTCAGCCTCCTGCAGTGATCAGTGCTGGGGGTTCTGTTTGCAGCTCTCACAGAAGATCTCAGACCTGTGATATTTATCAGTATCTTTTGCTTCTTCTACCTCAACTTCTGCCATGTTGGTCTGCATTCACACAATTATTTTCTTCCCTTTTTCTCAGCTGGCATCTCCAATTTGCAGCCTTTTCATTGGCAGTTGTTGCTTTCAGCTTCAAATTCCACTCATTTTCAGGGATACCCAGAGTAATTCCACCCCATTTATATACTGTGGAAAGTCTCCTCAACAGACTCCTCTCTTTCTCCTCATCTTCCATTCCAGTCTTCTAAGCACAAACTAACTCTGTTGTCTGACAATTCTTTTCCCTGCCAGAACCCTACCTGAAGAAAAATTACTGGCCAATACCCTACACAGAGCTGGCAAGGTCTTATTTATTCAGTTTTACAGTATAACACATGTGTTATATGAAAGCTGTCAATACTGGCTGTTTGAACTGGACTGTAAATTCCTTATAAATCAGTGTTTATCTACACATTTGTTTAAGGGTGTTATTCATATGGAAAATTTTTGTCATAATAGTAACAATAATTTCAGGCACTTCTTATTTCTCAATTGTCTCATAAAAAAAAGTAGAAATTCTCCAAATAGAGAAGTCTGAGCAGCATCATAACCAATCTGTTCACTTTCACATTGCTTTTCTTATTTTGAGTGGAAAACATTGATTCCTCTTGACAAAGTCAATTATTTCCCTTTTAGCATAGCATTATTTCCCTTTTAGCATGGCAATGCCTGCATTTGGTGGTTAGTACATAAAAAAAGAAATTCTCTATTAAATAAAATCTATCATGGCATTAAGATAATTTTGCTGACCTGAAATCCTCTGTGCTTTGTTTGTGCTGTTTTTCCTACTTCTGTACGCCTTGCCACACGTGTGCCAGGCAATCCCAGATTCTGTGTAGCCCCAGGAGCACAAACTAAAGGGAATTTTCTCCCTCAGTGTGTTTGAAGCCAGCCTTCAAGCTTACAGCTTTTGCTTTGTTTGGGACTGTAACATTTTTTGACTTGACAAAGACATCTTTATCAGAATGTGCATAAATTGATGGGGAAGGATTCTTGTTGTGGAGTTAAATTAAACTCCAGGTATTCAGATCTTTTTATATAAAGTCCAAAGACAGACTTGTGAAGTTCAGAAGGATTATAACTACAGGATTCATTATTTCAAGCAGGTAGATGGCTGTTTTACAGAAGTGTAAGGGAACTCATGAGAACAAGCTGTGACATCATACTAGATGTCATTGATGAAAATGTGTATGGAGGAGATTTTAGGAGTGACTGTATTTTATCAGCTAACAACTCAGTTGACATTATTTTTAAGAAAGTTCCATTATTAGTTATTATTTACTTTATGTAAGTAAAATAAAGTACAAAAAATAAAAAGGACATAGCCATAACTCATTTCTTCATAAGGCCAGAGGGGAAATGTAAGGAAATATCCTTTGTTCCACTCCATTTGCCCCTGAGCTGCAATAAATGGCTGAGATTCATGTGTTGTCATCTGAGCTAGAGGAAATAGGTTTCATGAGCTACCAATCTCTGAAGGTCTCTTCTTGCTTCAGTTCTTATGATCAGAAGTGGAAAATTGTGACTTGAAGCCTTGAAGTACTTTATAAAGGAACTCTGGCAGTATACACAGGAGTTAGAGAACATCATAATTTATGAGTGAATTCCTTTAAGGAGCAGCACAGTTCCATAAGACAATAAACAGTCTGTGTTGCATTGTTATGATGCAGCTGGAGCAGTGGAACCTCTGGGAAGTCAGTGATTTAATAGACTAATCTCACATTATGATCTCTGTCTCCTTCCTTGAAGCGTTTTCTTGCGGAGCATGGTATGAAATTATCATAGTATTTTCTTAAATGTGACATCAGATTTATCTGATATCAAATATTTTAGATGGTAAATCTTGGGATTTTTAACTAGCATATGGTATAAAAGTCTGAAGGAACAAAAATCATCAAGTTCACAACTGATATTTCCTTCACTTAATCTACTTTATTTCTCCTGGTTTCAAATAGTGCCAAGATAACTGTGTAGATCTAAGTAGGATGAGGTTCTTTATCTGGGGATAGTTAGCTGCCTTTCACATTTTACCTTCTGCAGCAAAATGTCACAGATACCATAATGCCAATCCAG
Source organism: Setophaga petechia (assembly GCA_024362935.1). Lineage (NCBI taxonomy): Eukaryota > Metazoa > Chordata > Aves > Passeriformes > Parulidae > Setophaga > Setophaga petechia. The sequence continues at coordinate 3,473,194 of JANCRA010000020.1, forward strand.
TCCAGTATTCATTTTCATGTATTGTTAGTTAAATGCTCTAGACTGCCTCAAAGTCCTGTAGTATCCTTATGTAAATTCTCTTATTGGAAAACATCTTATGTGTTCTTAATGGCAGTACAGCACATAAATACCAAGTGCTCTTGGTTCCTTGTGAGCTGTGTTTTTAGACTTACTACCAAAACAGCAAAGGAAGGCATTGCCATAAATTTCCCTCTAATTAAGACTATCAAATGGGGGGGAAAGGGGGCAGAGTTTTTTAGAGTTCCTTATTTTTTGTTTTGTTCTCATCAATATAAAAATGATCATCGAATGGTTTGGGTTGGAAAGGGACCTTTAAAGCTCATCCAGTCCAACCCCCTGGTAGGAGCAGAGCACCTTCCAACAGATGGGGCTGATCAGAGCTGCCTGACCTTGACTATCTCCAGGGGTGGAACATCTGCCATCTCTCTGGGCAGCATCTTCAGTGCTTCACCACACTGAATCTTGGTGGGTTTATAAACCCCAGGTTAGAAAACTCTTTTTTGTTTGTTTTTAATGTTGGAGGGTTTTTATACTGCACAGACGCTTTTTCCTTTTCATCATCAGTGTCTGATTGGTATTTTGAAGCTTTCATTTCTTTTCCAAAGAGAAGTAAAATTTTGTAAGCTGAGATCCTACACTACTATTCTTCTTTCTCTTACAGGGTAGTGTTTTCACTTCCTTTTTTTTCCTGAAAAATAAAAGAATGTGAGTCCCTTCACAGCTTTGCCTTTAAAAGACTTTGTTTTATTTAAAAGATACAGCTGTGGTTTACTTTCTGACAGAAATGCCACTTCACATCTGGGCTGATTTGAGAGTGCTTACAGGAGGCTAATGTGTTGAGAAATCATTTGGGTTTGCTTCCTCCATCATAGTTTTATGGCAGAAAAGGCCATTGAATTAATTATAATTAGTCTCGTTAATATGTGAGTTTTGCTTTGTTTGTTTTCTGGACACTCATATCCTGTGGTCCAGTTGTCTGCTGATGCATCTTTTAAACACATTTTCTTCAGACAATCTTCTGTGCTGAAGCTGAATTACCCCTTTTTCTGCCCCCTTTTTTTCCTTTTTTTTTTTTTTTTAATCTACTCATCTCCTCTGTAGACCTGCTTTAAACATCTCTATTGTCTGGAGTAATGTGGAAAGGAATTAATAGTAGTAAAGTACTGCCCTCTCTGATCTGTTGTGTGTGATTCTTTGATTCCTTCCACATTATTCTGGACATCCCACTCTTGTAGAAACACCTTAATTTGTGAGCATATTTCTTATTACACTATTGTGAGAGGTCAGATGGTGATGTTTATTAGTACCTCACATTTTTTTTCCTAAAAATTATTTGTTCCAGTTGTTTCCTTATACATCGTTCAGATACTACTGCTGTTGAAAGACTCTCCTTCTGATATCTTGGTCATCAGTCCCCTGCCTTAGGGATGACAAAATCTGATTGGGTCTCTGTATATACTCTTCTTCTTGTGGAAAGCATAGCCCTATTGTCTGGAATAATATGGAAAGAGTCATAGAAACTAAATTACCTACCAAAGGTAAGTCAAAATTTATCTTTAGTGCTTGTAAATGATATCAGATTGACAGCACCTGAAGACTGAAGCTCTCTGTTTACCCACAGGAAAAAACAGCAAAATTAGCAACTCTATAAATTTACAGGCAGCCAACATGCCTTAAAAACTGGCTGGTAAGAAAGTTTACTTCTAGAAATAAGGTATCCTTACCAGTGTAACCTGGAGGTCCTGTCCAGGCACTGAGTGCTTCCTAACTCAGCAAACACTTTGGTGGAGGCATTTGCAGTGAAATGGATGCAGGCAGGTATCACATACCACTGTTGAGTCTTGGTACAGTGGTGATTTTCAGTTAATGCCACTCTAGAACAAAGAATCTAAATGGACACAGACAGAAAATTGATTCCAGTCTTCCATATGATTTCTTCTCATACATGGATACAACTAAAAATCCTCTGTGTGTGCATGCATGCAATCTATATTCAGTTAAAATGTTGCTTTTCATGCACAGTCATTTGATATATCCATGAGTGTGCTTATGTTTTGAAGAATAAGAAGCCTGTGGAAGGCAGGAGTCACCTGTTTCAGAGAAAAGAGCCTTTGCTTACTGCTCTTCTTCAAACTACCTCCAAAATTTTTTCCCAAAATACCAAAGAAAATTTGAAAATCTCTAAAATATTTTAAAAGTGAGCTGATGAGAAGAATTTTAAAATTTTACACTGGACATGTTTAGAAGGCAGATTTTCTGCTAAGTAATTTTCAGCAGAAGTGATATTTGATCTAAAGGGCAGTGAGCATCCATAGTTTTAGACAACTTTGCTGTCTGTTGACTGTATTTATGTGGTTACTGATATTCCTTACAGTTCTTGTAGTTGTAACATAGGAAGATTCCCCATCTGTGTAAGTTCATGTGTGCACTTTGTTCATTTTCCTGAGCTAAGTTCAGTTCAAAGGTGCAGCTCAATAGTCCTTGCTCAGGTCAGTTTTTAGAATAACTTCAAAATCATCATTTGCTCCTTTGATGAACCCAGTGGAGTGGTCACAAGGATAACAGCTGGCCCAGAAACTTCTGTAGCCTTTTTAAGATTCCAGTACATATGTACACACATATATATGCATTTTAAAATCCTGTTTGACTGGACAGTTCAGTCTCAATCAGTTAAGTTTCTGCTTCTTCTGGGTTTTTCATTGACATAAAATTGTGATTTCCACCACCATAAGTACCCACCTCATCCCTCTCATCTGAAGTATTGGGATCTTGGGATCAGCATTAACAAAACCAAATCTATCTCTGTTTCCCCTTATTATAATCTAGCAGTGCTAATTTACAGGATTTCATTAACCTAGCCTAATTTTCATTTATTTTATATTTAAGGAGTTTTCATTTTAAGTTTTAAAGTGAGTATTAGAGTTTAATAGCACTGATTTTTCAGTTTGCTTTTAAGTTACATCCATTTTTCATCTGGGTTATGGCAGCAGCCTGGTGGGGACTTCTAACAGCTGTGTAGTGTTACCTTTTATTAAACCACTCTGTTCCTTCTGCTCCATGACAAGCAGCTCATCAAAGTGGATTTTATTGTGTCCTGGGTTTGGACCAGACCAACAAAGATCAAATTCTTTTACCTGTGGTGGAAGAAACACCTTCTAACTTCAGGGGACCAGAAAGAAGTTGTCTGATGGTCAGAGAGAGGGACTGGTTTTGACCATCACTTGTCTGTTTGTAAGAGCACTTGAGCACCAAGTGAAGGTGCAGCCTGACATTCTGATGTGAGGTCATCAGATGAAGCAAAATAGGAGCTTTGAATTTTCAAATAGATTTGGATAGTGGGAAGCAAAGACAGGAATTAAACCACCTCCTCTCCTCACATTCCCAGGTTCAGCTTCACTCCCTCACTCCTGACTCACCCCCCAGCCCACGTGGTTCAGGGAGGATGGGAAATGGCAGCTCCCAATCTCCTCACTTGCTGGGCAGGTTTTTTTCCCCTCTCTTACACAAACTTTCTCTGCTTTCTCACACCACTGTCCTGACTGCTGGGCTGAGCTGTGCCTGCAGTGATCCCATTGGAGCTGTCTGTGTCTGGCATGGGGCAGCTCCCCATGACACCTAAATTCCTACACTCCATCATGCTATTGGATTGCTTTTATAGCATGTGTTGCTACTAAATATGCTATTTACACCAGGAGAAAATGTAATTGTTTGCAAGGATACAAGATGTTGTTGAGGTTACCCTTCACTGAAATGCCCAGCAGAATTAAGTGCATTGACAAAAAACCCCAAAGCCAAAACCCAAACCTTGTAAAGTTGTTCTCACAGCACACAGTCATTTTTGCACATGTTCTCCTCTGCAATTTCTTATTGAAACCACAGAAAGTTACTGAGATGAGAGGGCTGTTGTTGAAAATACATATTAAATCAACTTTGATATCATTTGATATCTAAGGTTCATTAATTCGTTGCCTACTTTCTCCAGACAGCCGTACCTTAATGCCTCTTTTAAATAGCTTGTTATCCCATGTGATATTTTGTCTTCAGAGTAATTCCTCTTCTCCACACTTGTCAGATTTTTTAACAGCAATTATAAAGCATGGTAGGAAGGCAGAATTTTCAGAGAATATACAATTTTCCATTTGTATTTATGAAAAATATTTAGGTGCGCTTTAGTACCACAAAAGATTTTTTTTTCAACAAGCAAGAAAGGTTACACCTGCTCCAAAATTGCACCATGGGTTCCTTTGCACCCAAGTCTCAAGAAGTTTCCACTGAGACAAACAAGACTTAGGTGAGTTTCTGTGGTCTGTGGTCATCTCCTGAGTTAAAGGTCTCCAGTCTGTGGTAGGCACACCACGAACATCACGTGAGCAGTCTGAGGGATAAAAAAGTGCTCTTTGAACAGGCAGGTGTTGCTGCTTATGCACAGGCATGGCCTGATACAGAGCTGGAAATGTTGATGCTTTCCTGTCACCAATGATGGTATCCAAAGGGAAAAAAAAAGATGAAACTTTTATAGATATAAATTTTTAGGCACATAAAAAAGGCAAAAACATCACAGCAAGTCTTGCATAGTGGATGTGAGTGTATATGATTTCCATTTTCCTTGTCTTCCCTGCCAGTAGGCATCTACAAGAGAGAGAGTCATCTAAGGAGATAATTCTGTACCTCCTATATGTGATTTTGAAGATTTGCCTTTGAGGTTTCTCAGGCTGAAATTATACCATACACCTCCAAAGTGTGTACAGCCCACAAGAAGAATGACTCATCTTTCCCTGTGTGGATCTCTTTCTCTGCCCAGACTAAATATCCTTCCTCCTCCCCCTGTGATAAGATGGATGAGTTGGACTTGCAGCATCTTGGTGGTTTAATCTTTTTTAGCTCAGGAAGGAACTGCCCCTTGTTGTCAGGTCAGCCTGGACTGCAGGGACTTGTTAAGATGCCAGCCTAGCCTAGTGATGAGGTCACATCCCTTTGTCACAGACAGATCCCTAACATTTCTTTGGCAGAGGAATTCCCTGCTAAACTGGGATTGAAAAGGTTTAACAGAAAACCACATGAAGAATTTTGGCAATTGTGCTGTTTTTTTCTTAAGAGTATGGTTGAAATATTTCTGACAATATTTTAATCCTTTAGATGCAAAAAGGACTAATTAAAAGAACATGGTCAGATAAAGCTCCTGGATTGGGTGGGATAACCAAAGGATGGTCTTTACTGAGGAAGCCACATCCAAATAGTCCCCCAGGTGTTCTCAGTGCTGTGACTTGGCTGATTCTCATGCAGAGGGTGAGCAGGACAGGTTGATCAACAAGAGTCTCTTTACAAAGACAAAATTGAGTTAAATACATGCCCTGCAAACATCCTGGATCCTCTGGGCTGCATTTTAGGCTCTCCTAACCAGCAGGTGCTGCAGGCCTGGAATGGAGCCTCTGAAATCCACTGTAATAAGCAACAATAATTTATGAAGGAGGTACTAGTGGTGAAAGTTTGCTAAACTGATGTTCTTTTTCTTCTGCTGGTACTTGGTGGAACCAGAGTAATCCAAAGACTGCAGTGTTTGAAGTGTCAGTGATAACCTGAGCATTCCAAGCTTCATTTTTGCAGTGGAGACAAAACTCTTTACAATGGGAAACATTTACAAGGAGAGTTAAAATGTTAATTGCTTTATTTGGCTTCATGTGTTACATAGAAATTGAATTAAGTTATTCTAATCAGTTTTATCTGCTCAAAAGATCAGTTGGTGCTAAATACATTTTGTTTTCATAGGAAAACATGAATTACACTCAATGAAAGCACTCTGTGAAATTAGCATTATCTTTTCATCTGCAGTAAGATACTGCCCTCTTCAAATAAATGAATACCACATTTGCTGGCATTTTGCATTTTTGCTGGCAGTTTCAGTAGACCAGCCAAGGTATGGGCAGAGCATCAGACTCTGCTCTTACCAATTAGCTGCAGCTTTTTCAAGTTATCAGTGTGGACTGGAACTCTACAGCATCTTTGTATTTGCTCTCTAAATAATTCCTGTTTCAAAGATTGTCCAAATTGTTTGGTTTACTTTTATATGGCAAGTTTTACTGAGGAGTCCCAGTGTTCTTAAAAGTCTTGTTTCACATTCTGCCAGCTTGGGTCGACTATTCCTCAGTTTATTAAAGTAAAAATTAAATGAAAGGGAAAATGTTGATTTATTTCACTACATAAATATAAAAAATATAAACTTAAGGTAAAAAGAACTGTGTTTAAAGCTTTAAACCATGAACAAAATGTATTAAAACTGTTTTTGTTTAATGCAGTGATATTCTTCATTTCCATGTTTGACACACATCACTTTGACTCAATTTTCTTTTTATTTCCATTCAGGACGTGTAGGAACACCTCACTTTATGGCTCCAGAAGTGGTAAAAAGAGAACCATATGGGAAGCCTGTAGATGTTTGGGGTTGTGGTGTGATCCTGTTTATCCTGCTAAGTGGTTGTTTGCCTTTTTATGGAACCAAGGAAAGATTATTTGAAGGCATTATTAAAGGCAAATACAAGGTAAATAACAGCATACATGAATCCTTTTCCAATGAGATGAGCTCTGTTGGTAGCATTTCTGAAAGTTGATGTTTGTATTTAGCCTGATACAAATTTCAAGCTTATGGAAATCTGTCACACAGGAAGAGAGATCATTTTCCCTCCCTGGTCTGTCTTGTACTTGATGTGTTTTGTATCATTACTAGGAATTAGAATATGGAAATATTTGCTCAAATGAAATAATAAATAATTACAACCAGCCCCTAACTGTACATTGAGCCCAGCAGGAAGAAGACAAGAGGTTTAGCTGTGAATTTGAACATACTGTAACCTCAGATTTATAAACAATTTAAAATTTTTTATCAGCTAACAGATCAAAAATTTGATCCATTATCTGTTTATAACAAAGCTGTCATAAACATTCATCATTATCATATTGCCTTGATTTAAAATAAAATGCTTATTTTACAAATGCAGACAGGCATTTTTCTTCCTAGTGCAGTAAAGTGCAGCTGATGATTCAACAGGAGCCACTTGCAGCCAGGGGCAGGTCAGGGTGCACACAGGAGAAGCTGTCACAGCCTCAGCCCACAGACCACTGTGGAGACAAATTTAAAGCTGTGACTTCACTGTGGGTTTGCCTAAGCTCAGCTTTGCTGTGCTTTGGGACCAAGGTCATACATGAGCTCTGCATTAGCAAATTACAAATGGGAGCTCTCAAAGCTGTCTGACAGTCTGATTCATTATATCACCCTAACAGCCTGCTAAAATGTTAGTGACATCAGTGTAACTGTACTTGGTCAGGAGCACATATTTCATTTTTTCCATTTTATAATCCTAGAAACAGCAGCATTTCTTCATGGCACTAGTTTTGGGATTGCACAGACTGACAGATATTTCACTTTATGGAAGATTTCTTTATGGAATCTCTTAAGCAGCTAAAACCTTCTGGAAGGATACAAGTTAACTTCTTTTTTTTGAAAAAAAAAAAAAAAAAAGCTCCAACCAGTACATTGTGTCCTCTTAGTTCCTTTTCTGTTCCTGTTTCCACAGTAATTTGTCTATTCAGTGAAAATCCTGTCAAATTTGCAATTACCTTCATTTCATTAGAGCTGAAAAAAAAAATTAAATCACAGCTATAAATGTGCATTTCATAGCCAGATAACATTGCTGAGTGCCCCCATTCAAAGTGACCATTTTTTGTAAATACTTATTTTAAATAAAATGGACCTCTTATAATGATCAGATTGTACCATTGAAAAGAATCTGGTTATAATTTTGAATTTTCATTCAGTACTTTGTAAAGTTAGCTGTCTATCATTTAAATAAAACTTAACTTCTTATAATTTAAAGAAATACTAAAAATACCTTTAGGATATTATCCTTTTTATCACATAAAGAATTTTCTTACTTTGGTATGGTTTTATCAGGTGTCCATCATTTTGGCTGGTTGGGCATAAACCTGCATATATCCACAGAATGGAAATTTATTCTAAATCATCCTTCATATTGAATCCCCTAAAGTTCTGCTCTGAAAGTGTTGCAATTGCTGATTTATTGTATTGTCTTGTCCTTTTATGTTTTCCTGTGGACAGGAAGGAAAAGGACATTTTCCTTTTCTTAGTGGAAAATCTTTACCTGTTGTGAAGTTGGAAGGAATTGTCCATAGCACCTTCAGGACAGGACCAGTGTAGTTCACAACAGGCATTTTTTTATTCCCTTCTTTCCCAGAATCACTGAAATGAAATTGTGTGTTGAAACAGATAAATTCTCTTGCCATATATTGATTTCAGGAGCAGATTTAATTTCTGCATTTATCATATGCATCATTAACAGTTAAACAGAGCTTAATTATGTTTTGCTTTATGTAGTGAGTGGTGACTTTATCTGAGCAGAATGTAGAGTAGGTAGAAATTACACTGTGATTATAACATAATAAGGGCATGTCAGGGTTTATGTTTTCAATTTTTGTGCCATTTCAGTAGCAACTAGTGTTCCATTTTTACAAGTTATTAAAACCCTTAGAAATTTCCTTTTACATTCATTACATGGAAATGTTTGCGAGCACCAACCACTGTTAAATCTCTGCAATTATTGTAGATAAACAGTAGTTCTTTTCTACATTACTAATTTTTTTTCTTGCTCCTAACCAGATGAATCCTAGGCAGTGGAGCCATATTTCTGAAAGTGCCAAAGATCTGGTGCGCCGCATGCTCATGCTGGATCCAGCAGAGAGGATAACAGTGTATGAAGCACTGAATCACCCCTGGTTAAAGGTAGTAAAAGCAGCTGTTGACCTGCTACTTTCCTATTTAAGGGAGAAAACCATGGATTTGTTTGTTTTTCTGGGCTTTTCAAAGTAGACATGAACTGTACAAAATGTGGGATAATATGCTGTAAATGCTTTCTAGGACTAGAGCCTGAGATTTTGGTAATTGCCAGGCTTAAAGTCTTGCTTAAGAGCAAGCTCAGTTGGACATCTTCAGCAGCACCAGAGTCCAGGGAGTAGGGCATAACATAACAGAACATAAAGCTTAAAGAAGCTGTTAATGTGTCTTTCTGTGGCTCTCAAACTCCAGAGAAGTAATTTCTGATCTCCTTTTTGCTCAGTCATATCCAAACCTCTTTCCTGTTAGTCATGTAGCCATGCACTCTACTGCTGTAGGTTATGCTGCTGAACTGTGCTGCTTCCTTACAATAGATTCTTGAAAATATCCCACCAAAAGGGAAGGAAGTAGTGGAGTGTTGTCCCAAGGGCACCGTGATTGCATAAAATTATATGACATCTGGTAATCAAGCTATTTTTCAGTGATGGCAGAATTTACAACACACTTTAAGCCAGTACAAGAGTAGTTGCTGCACACTGAAGGTTTACAACTGGAGAAGGAGAAAATACACCTGTAGATTCTCAGCATTCCATCATTAGTCTGTACTAAACATTGGGGTTGGAGAATGATGGGTTGTGCAGCAGAATTAAAAGCTGAAAAGTGCTGGTTCAAAGCACCTTTGCCAGAAGGTGATGAATTAACTATTTTCTTAGCTATCCTTTGCTTTTCTATAGTGGGTGTCCAGGGTAGAAAGGTCATCATTAACTTAAACAGGGCACTTATTTTGAAAGGGGGCTGATCTGGTGTCTGCTGCTGGCCTCTCTTTGTGCTCTACATGAGACAAAGAGAAACCCACAAAGACAGAACCTGGGAAGAACAGGATCATATGCTCTTCTCCCTCCAAGTAAATGGTGTAACCACCAGTGAATGGAGTCACTCTTCATTTCTCTGCTCTCTTTCTGCCTCTGACTCTTGTATTCCAAGCTGCAGAATGGTCCAGCTTATCAGAGGAGGGTGGAGTGTTCAGCTCTCAGGAATGGCAGTGGTAAAGGCAGCTCTTCTGTGTTGGGAAACTGCAGGTTCAAACCATTCAAAGTTCTGTCTGTTGGTCTGGGATGTACATAGTGTATCAAATATCAAAGGGTAGGGAAATGAACACTGTGTTTTGTAATCCCAGAATATCATACAAACACAGATGATCTGTTTTTACCTGCTTGTAAGTGGACTTTTTCTTCGCTTTGAGAGCATACCCACATTGAGATGCCAAAGCTGGAGCTTGGTTGAGGGTCTTCTTGGCAGAAAACCTGTAATTTTTGTTGTTTGAGCAGCTAAGCTAATTAGGTTTGTTAAAAAGACAGTTCTGTAGTGTGCATGTGCAAGCTCTGCCTGTGCAGCTTTGCACTTCTGGTGTCTGTGGTCTCTTTTTGACCATGTTGTTATTTGTTGGAGGTCACATGGTTTAGTTTATGACAACTTTGTTTGCCAGGCATTCCACCAGTCAGTCCTCTCATTTTTGCCTACAATAAACTGCCTTCTCTGCCTTCTCAGAGCTTTCTAAACCATTTATAGATAGGAGCAAATACAGCATGAGACAGAGACATCTTTAGTGCCATAGAGAGACTGCTGTGGTTTCACTCTGATTCAGGAGAAGAATGTGATAAACACATTAAATTAATGGTTTTATACAGCTTCAGGGGGAAAAGGTAGATGGCTGCTGCAAGTTTTGTCCCTTCTGTCACTGCAACTGTTCATTAGCACATTTTTCATTGCACCTACAATGGAGAATTCTTCCTGTACCATCCCCTGGCTGGCGTTGGGTTGGCATTTCCTGCCCTGTTGGACAGGTACCACACCTCCCAAACTCACCTGAAGTACCCAACACCCTGTCAAGGAGTGCTTGATCATGTTCCTTCACTGAGGTTTGTGAATTCCAAACAGCAGAACTGCTTTCTGCTTTGAAGTTCAGTGCTACACACAGACTGACAGCACAACAGTAAAACAAAACACTAGGGTCTTACTACAAGGTGGGAAACAGTTACAAAAATAAAATATCCTTGACCCAAGTTAAGAATTCTGTCAAAGCACTTTAATCCCTCTTAATTTCTTAAAGTTTTCCTTAAGTTGAAACAAGTCCTCATTCTCCTTAAGATATTTATGAGCTGGTACTTTTCTTGTGTGGTTTCTTATTGTCAAGAGGATATTAAAAGCTTGTATTTAATGTTCTTTTGGTTTGTTTTTTGTGGGGTTTTTCAAGGAGAGAGATCGCTATGCATACAAGATTCATCTTCCAGAAACAGTAGAACAGTTGAGAAAATTCAATGCAAGACGAAAACTAAAGGTAAACTGAATGTAGTGTTAAAACAATATAATTACACAGCTTGAATTTTGTGTGATACTTGATTCATTTAGAAAGTGCTGAGAGAAATCCATGCTTTGAAGTCAGCAATAAAATAAAAAGTTGCAGCAGGCCTTGACAGATGTTTATAGAAATGCGTGGAAAGGCTGTTTGTCCTGCCTTTCTTTCTTAGTGCATAGTTTTCAAATTTCAGTGTAAATTGTCTGGTATCAGTCAAGGTGTATATGAGGTCTTAAACTTCAATAATTCTGTAATTCTGTGTAATATGGAGAGAATTGTGCAATCACTTCTGTTATTATTGTGTTACATTTACAATAAAAGGAACATAGTAATTTTTAATGTCTTTGTGGAAGAAGAGTAAATACATATTCTTCAATTTATCCTATTTATGTTTGACTACATACTAGTTTATTTCTTAGCTAGGTTGAAAAGAATGTTAACATTTCAGCCCAAAAACAACATGGTTTTCCTTCTGTTCCTGTCCTGGAATGTTTAACAGAAACATTTCTGAATTCACTGAAACGTTCAGAAAATTATGACAGGAACATGAAGCATTACAGTTCATGGGCTGTTTTACAGTTTGTAGTAAAACTCAGAATCAGGTGTTCACACTGAGCTGCTGCTTTGCAAACCTTTCATGTGGCTGATGATGAGGATGCACAGCTGCCACAGTTCATGAGCAGCTCTTTTCTCTTAGGTGGTTTGTATGCCCAGGTAATCCTTCCATTAAAATGTTTATCTATTACATTTTAGAATATGACCTGATTCCTGTTCTAGGTGCAATTTCAGATATTTCCTGAATTTCTTCCTGGGGAGGCCACTATATTTAGTTTCCTGAGCTTTTAGACCTTCTTTTTTTTTTTTTTTTTTTAAATCCAAAGCACTGTTCTGCAGTATATTTCATGAAATTCATCCATACTTCCATAACTGTGTGGCATTGAAACCTGAGTGGTTAAAGTGTAATTTACTTAAACAAGTAAATATATGTCAGAGGAGGTGACCATTTTTCTGGGTTTGTAGATTCCCCTGTAATGCTCATTCTGGGACTCTGCAATTGTCTGTATAACTGTACTATTTTTATATTGATGTATTATGGGTGTCAAAGTATTCTAGTGCTGCCAATGTCAAATTATGACAATTTCTAAAACAAAAACAAAGTATTTTGCTTTAAAAAGTGAATTCTTATTCCTGCTAATCCACTCAGTCTAGGTAAGAGAAAAGATAAAGAGATTAGTTATCTTGTTTGCATTGTACTACAATGTGATTTCATGCCTCACAGTTATTTCAAAATGCATTCACATAAAGAACTCTTCTGATGAATCCCTTGCAAAGAGTATTTTTATTGTTCATTAGTGTATCACCAGCCCTTCTGTTAGATATGGTCACTGTGAAAAGGGAGGCAGAGCTGAAGACTAGAAAATATCTTTGCTCTTCACTGAAAAGGTCAACACACACGAGACCTCAGGAGATTGAGTGATCCAAGGGGTCTGGAAATGTTTTGTTATCCTGCTTTGTGTAATTGAGACTGTGTGGGTATTTTTATTCAGGGGGCAGTACTAGCAGCTGTGTCAAGCCACAAATTCAACTCCTTCTATGGTGACCCCCCTGAAGAGCTGCCAGACTTCTCTGAAGACCCCACATCCTCAGGTATTTTAGCAGAAAGTGTTTTACTGCAGTCAGCATGTCTTAAGTCCATACTGACCAGAGTACCAAGTATTTACTCATTTCTTGAGATTCCATAAAATTGCATATTAAGTTAACATTTACATGTGAAGAATGAGTAATTTTCAGTCACAATGGCATTCACAGCTGGCAAAAATAGAGAGAAAATCTCGGATCAGTTTTCAGCTTCTACAGAAATTCTGTCTGATTTTTTTACTTTTTAGTGTATGTACATTTAATTAAAAATAATGTTTTAATCTCACATTTCTCTTTATATTACTTGAGTATAAAAGCTTATTGAAAGTTTGTCTTGAATTCTTAGGCAGGAGCAAAGCTCTAATACCTTACTAATAGTTATTTATAAAAAGAATCCATTATGTACCAAAGTTTTCTGACTCCTGTTTTAGAGAACAATATGACTATGTCCTGTTTAAAGCACACTGGACAGTATTTCTAACCCCAAATCTTCAGAGAGAGACAATACATGTAGTCAAAGGGGAAGATAATACTTGTGCTGTGATCTAGGCCTTGGACAGGACAGTGACCTTACCAAGCAATCCTTTTGTCCATAGCCCATATTCAGAAATTTAAATCACCTGTCAGTCCCTAAACTAACTCAGCCCTATCCTGGTTTGTATCTTAATTTTGACATAACATTGCTCAAAATATATGCAGTGCAAAAGTCTGTCTTGGTTTGTCTGATCTAAAATTAGGATTTAGGATCAATTTAAATGAACCTTTAAGAAAAACCTAAGACCAGAAAGACTGTCTTTAATTTTTCTAAACACTTTAGGAGTACTGGCAGAATATTTTAGCTATATAATGACTTCTCTAGAAGACACTTCAGGAACTTAATTGCATGTGTTGATCTGCTGTGTGATAATTCTCTGTCTCAATATTTTTATAGGTGAGAAAATTATGTATTGACAGCATAAATTATTTCTTCTATTTCATTTAAGCAAGTAATTTTTATAAATTATTTCAATGTTATTAATATAAGAATTATTCCCCGTAAGAATGGGGGCAACTTTTATTCGTTGAAATTCTCCTATTTCACTTCTTGGAATCCAACTTCAAGTACTAAAATTAAAACATTTCTTTGTCCTTAGACATGAACACCATTCATCATTCCCATAGAAATGAATGAGAATCTCAGATCTTTTATTGCAAGTGGGTAATCAAAGCCTCGTGGTTCAAGTTCAGGCACACAGCTTTTGGATACTTGGTACTTGCAGTTAAGGATCCACCTATTCTTTTAAAGAAAGAATAAGTCAGTTTTACTTCACCTAGAACTACTTGCAGTGCCTTAATTTTTGTTTCCCTCTACTTCCCCCATGTCAGTGGTGAATGGCCACCAACATGACTGGCAGTGGCAACTTTCCTAATCTGGAAACAGCAGTTCTGCTTTCCAGTTTCAGTCTCACATCAACATGTGTCTTCCTCTGAGTGATGTAATTGCAGATATCACTATACAGGAAAGTTCCAGGTTCTGTTTTTTTCTGCTCACAGAATACTTGAACCCAGTGCACATGTGAATTGTACAGAATATCTCTGTTGGATCCATTGTTAGCTTGTGCTCAACTCTGAAATAACTGAAAAAAAAGCTTGGAATTCTCAGGAAAGCAAAGTTATTCTCTAACCTGACATTGTTGATCAAACTGATGGGGGATCACAGTGATCAGGAAACCATCCTAAGTGGGTGGTTTTCATTATGTTTCTCTGACCCACTACTTTAGCTGACAAAATATTTAATAATGAACACTAAGCCATGCAAGAAAACACTCTACAACTCTTTCAGCTTTCTCTTTCATAGAGTATAACATTTCAGCTGAAATTGCTAGATACCAAAATCTATTTTGTTTCCTCTTCAGAAGTACACTAATAGTATTTTCAAATACTTCTGGCTTGGAGGACAGGTCTTGTTGATGATTCTAAACCAAACTAGTTTGGAGAAATTAAAACTCAAGAATTGCAGTAGAAACTTGCTTATCTTAAGGTTATTTAAGTTTCCTTCCTAGTACCTCATAATTTTATTCCAGGTCATAAACTCTTAATGAAGACCATTTTATATTTTAGATGTGGCTGCCAATTACTCCTCCCATAAAATTTCATGAAGCCTGTCACTGTAATTAAATGGTTTGTCAGAAACAGGCAAATACAGAACTCCTATGGAGATAAATACACAGAAATATAGATGCTTATTAGGTTATGCAAATCACATTTCCTGTCTTCCAGGACTTTCCAAACACAGAAACAGAAAAATTCAGTTCTCTCTTTTTATCCAGTTAATCTAGAGGTGTTCTTTCTCAAAGTTCAGTATGGCAACCTGGGCTTGCTGGAACCTTGGAGCATCTCCCTGTGCTCCCGGGGGGTTATCCCAGGATAGGAGGGCACTGGCTGCAGGCAGCCGGTCAGGTGACTTCTGTAAATGCAGAATCACAAAGGATCTTCTTGTTAGAGAATTTTCCAGTGAAAGTCAGAAAATTGTATAGCTAAATTAGATGGGAATGAACAGAGATAAATTTCATTTAAGGTCAACCAGGTTTTTTTTCTGTACACATCTTCCTTTCCTTTGTACAGAGTTAACAACTCTTGGTTCCAGCCACTTGCTGACCACTGGGTGGTCTGTTTCCTCTTATGTCAGCAACCATCCTCTGAAAAACTTGAATTAATCCTGCTACCGTCCTGTAGGTAACATGGCAGAAAGCAGTCTTGCTGAATTTTGAGTATGACAAAACCTTTTAAAATACTTTCAAACTACAATGCTGCTTTATTGCTGACAGTCTGTGTTCAGTAACTTCTCCAGTAAAGCCACCAAGCAGCTCAGCTGGCAAGCCTGCTGCAAATGGTCTTCTCTAGAATGTGAAACATTTGACTTTCAGGTTGCCTATCTTCAAGGCATTCTAAAATGTGTATTCCCCAAGGCAACAAATGTTTTGGATATTGTAAATATGCTGAAACAAACATAAATCAGAAGTTAGCAATCAGCTGCCCTGAAGGCTAAATCTGTCACAGGAGAAAAACTGGTCCAGTAGGAAATATTTGAAGTACACCATGAAATCCATAAGGTACCAGGGAAATTCACAGCATTTGCTCTCTGCTGCCCTTCCCCATCTGCCTCCCTCCCTTTCCCTGCCCAGTGCCTGACCCTCCTGATTGCACACTAACTCTAGACAGGATTTCCTCTCCTTCTGTCATATGCTGGCCACTTGTCCCCCAGCTGAACGTACACACAGTTTTCAAGTGTTTTCATAACAGTGCCTCAGGCTGGGAATGAACATCACCAATATAAAGCGTTCCATTTTTTTCTCCTTTTGCTTTGTGGAGTTTGACTTGAGAAGCTGAATTGAGGATGACTGTTTCATATGGGGTGTTAAGTAGATTCAAAATGATTATGTTTTCAGGCCAACAGTTAGAAAAACTGATAAATTGAAGAGGTTTTTTGTATTTATGTTTCCAAAAGCTTTTTGTAGCCACATTTTCAGAACCAAGTCAGTGCTGGAGTTAAGCTAGTGGATAGTCCATAGGTTTTGGAAAACTGCATAACTGAGTTTTAATTAAAGCAACCCTTACCTTTTGCTAAAGGTTGTTACTCTCTGATGTCTGCTGGAATTGCTTGGGCTGTGGCACACATTTCTGAACTGTGACTAAGAGGTTTCAGAGCAGCTTTTTCCCACAGACAGGTCTGGATTCCTGTAAAGGATCCTCAAGCTGTGCTTTGGGGTAACCTCAGAGCAAGAGAAGAGCCTGAATGGCCAAATGTGCTCGTGCATCTGTGCTGAGCAGTGGCCTGCTGCAGTATTTCCTGCGTTCGTGTGGGCTCTGTGGTCACTCTGGAGGCAGATAAACAGAGGCAGAGTTTGCACTGCACAGAAAGAGCCACACTGAGGCTCCTTCAGTGCTTCTGCCTCGTTTTCTCCACACACAGCATTTTTGCAAATGCTTTTTTGGTATTTTGTCTCAGGATTGATGTGTGCAAATTGAAATTTTCATCCTGTACTATTTTGTCAGACTCTGTGTTGTCGTGGCAAACAAATTTTTAACAGCATGGGATCTTGATTTTCAAATTTGGTAATAAAAATGGGAATAAAGCTAAATCTCTTAGTCCTTCAGAGCAAGGTCAAACAGCACAGATACAGACAAGTTGTGAGCTCACTGTTTCCAACATACATGGAAGTAGCTGAACTCACAAGTAAGAATGGTTAGTTGTTTTATGGGTCTTAGAATTCATGAAATGTTGTCAATACAAGCCCATATTAAAGCCCATTGGTTTCACCAACAGAAGGAAAAAAAACACTTCTGTTATGCAAAAATTCGCATTGATTTTGTAAATATTTGCAAAGGGTGTTGTGTAACATTTTAAAATATGAATTCTTGGGGAGAAAAAACTACATTCACCTTATAATTGTTACTAATTCCTCTGCTAGTATTACAAGCACAGCTGTCAGTTTTGAGATCATGAGTTTGTGTGTTTCCAACATTCCACTATTAACTTTATGATTTTTCAGCTATTGATTCTTTGCTCTGATATGTTTAATTTTTTTAAAAAGGGCATAAAGACACTGTTAATTAAAAGCAATAAAGAAGTGGTTGCATTTCTAAATGATTCACATAACATTTTTCTCTGAAACTTTTGATTTCCATATAACATTGCTAAATTTTGCTTACTAAGTATATTAATATGTTATGCATCATTTGCAGTATGTTGAATTATTTTATCATTTCAACTCTTACAATACTTTTACTAAAAAAATCCTTTTTTGTCCATGAGTTTTTTAAAATAGTTTAACCAATGTTGGGAAAAGTCTGGTATTAATAGATCTCTAACACTGCATCCATGTGCTGCCTTCCCAATGCCAAGTGTTTGTTTTCCTCCCATCCCAGTCTGCCAGTGCCATTTGCTTCACACATAGAAAAATCCATATTAAAAACTGGGGGGATCCTTGTCACTTTGTTGAGACTATTTTGTGGCTAAATTAGTCTGCTAGGTTGCAGCTTTATAAATGGCTTGTTCTGAAATCTTCATACTGTTTGTTGTTTGTCCAAATGCTGCCTTCCTTCTAGGACTTCTAGCAGCAGAAAGTAGGTATCCCTTTGTTTTCCTTTAAGGCATATCAGTCAGCTATGGTGTGTGTCTTTGCATGTTTAAAAATCCGCTTTCTTTTGCTTCTCTTTGCTCTTTTCAGTTTTAATACTGCCTGTTCAGACAAAATTATATGGTATTGACTAAATCTGTCTACAGTGTAATATATAATAACAGTATAATGAAGCAGAAGGATGATTTCCAGGCAATTCTGAAGGTTCTAATTTAGAGGCAGTATTAAAATTACCTGAGTTTTGGGGTTTTTTTCCCAATATTTAATATTTGCAACACAACTGAACTAAAATTTAATTTTCATTGAATTAATAAAGTATATTTTGGGTTTGCATTTTCATTCCAAAATTGTTTCCATGGACTAATGTTTGCTTTTTTCTTTCTACTACCAAACATTTACTGTAATATTAGTCAAATATTATATTCTTGCTCTCAGCTTGCATGAACTTTCTTGATCCTTCTGTGTTGATGTGTTACCTGATCTATGCATACACACTGTGGATATGCATACACCTGATTTCAATACTATCCAAAATGTGTCTCCTCAGTGAAGGAATCTTGTTGGCCTGTAGGGAGGAGGTTCTGCTGCCAGGCAGCTGCACACTTTGTGAGAAACTGGGGCCACAAGCATTTCTAAAACCTGCAGACTATACTCGGCGAAGGAGAAGCTGTGAAATTTTAGACCCTTTGATACAAACCACAAACATTTCAAAAACAACTAATTCAGCAAAACTAATTCCCCAAAAACAAGCTATAGAAAGTGGGGGTTTCCTGCAGCAGTTTGAGACTTGTAGATGAACAGCTCTGTTCTGTCCTAGGTCAGGACATGTCACCAGGACATGTGTCCCTGTCTCCATCTCTGATCAGTCATGGATTTTGTGGTTGTTGTTGTTTGGTTCATTCTTTTGATTTTACAGATTGTGGGGGAAGTTGTTCCTTTTCCTCCTATTTGCCTATCTCAGAATGCCTGTCCAGTAACATGAAAGTGAAAGTTCAATGGATTTTTGTATAAAAATTTTGTGATAGTATTATTTTTGAGCAGTTGTAGGGGGCAAGAAAAAAAAATCTTATACAAATCCTGTGCCATGATTTTTGGGGTTTTGTTTGGGCATAGAGACTTTTCTTCCACAAACTGACTATAAGGGTGTGCTGCTGTCATGCTGGTCAGAAGGGGGATTTTAGACATTTTTGCCAAGAGGAAGAAAGGATCTAAGGAAGGGATAGTGAAGGGCATTCATCTATTTAAACATTTATTTGTTTAGTTGATTGTGAGAGCACTTCCATGTAAGCTACAGGTCTGGTCTGTAAAACAACACCTCTGCTTGTTTCTTTGCCACCACACTAGACTGGCTTCTGTCATGTCTGTGGTTGGGTTTTCAGTCAGGGGTAGCTGGGAAAAAGAGTTGGCAAACTGTGTGAAGGGGCTGAGTATGGAGACAGGAGAAAGTGGAGCCTTGCCCACTCTCAGTGCCCCTCTGTGTGCAGGGTGAAAAAAGTCTCTCTTCAAAATTAAGCATCAGTTTCTTGCTGTCCTCTTTGTCCTCTCCCCCACCACTTCCTCTTCCCCCCCATCCTGTGTTGTTTTCCATACATAGTACTCTCCTCAATATTCCTTCTGCTGTTTGGAAACACTTAATCTCGTTTTCTTTATTTTTCTTTTTTCCTTTGTTTAGCCTCTTTCTCCCTGTTTTTCTCTCCTGCACCTATTTGCTTTAGTTTATTTTCTGACTTCACATGCCTTTCTCTCCTTTCTTGTATTCCTTAGATGTTCTTACCTTCTTTAATGTAGTTGTAAATCCCAATACCCTTCCATTGCACCAGCAGTCTTCTTTCTGAATTGTTGTTGTCATCTCCATAAACCTCCATCTTTCCAGCTCTCTTACTACACTCTTCCTGATTGTTTTGTATATATATGCAGTGTATGTATATAATATATTTCTTTCATCACTGCCTTATTTGCTTCCCAGTAGCATTCACAGAATTGTGGGCATGTAGGAGCTTATTTGTAAATTTATAGGGTGTCTAAACTTCACTGTTTGATTTCAGTCCAAGAAGAAAGAAGTCATGAAATGCCATATAGCTCAAATTTGAGCAGGACAGAGCCTTTACTTGCCTTACATGTTAATTACACTGCTGTGTATATGTAAAACATGTATCTGCCACCCTGTTTTAAACTATTACAGTCATGTACATGTGTGCACCTGCTTTGCTGTCTTCTGTTCCTGCAGACTCAGTTGCTCTGGAATAGTGAACAGCAAAGAGCAGCAAATTACTGTGTGAGATCAGAGGCATCTCAGCTCCACTGAGTCTTGCAGATGTTGTAGCAAGTGATGAAGAGCAGCTGGTGCTCAGCTGGCTTTCTCTAAATCTGAGAAGTTACATCAGTTAAAGTAGTGGAAAGGTCTGCACTTCATAATAATGCCCATGCTTGTTTTTTCGTGAGATTGTATCCTGTGACTTCATTTTGTGATTCTAATATTTGGTCTCTCTAAAATTTAATAATTTCTGATGATTCTTCATCTTTCCTTGCTGGATGTACTATCCTCAGACCTCTTCACAAAGTAAAATAAATCCTGCCTTCTGAAATGGCTGTGCTTTAAGAGCCAGGATTGGTCTTTTAATTTCATTTCCAGCAGCTGCCCATGAGAAGGCAGCCATGAGATGAGGCTGAGAGAAAAAAGCTTCTGTTTATTGTAGATTGGCTGCTTAAGGACTGAACTGTTTATATATAGAGAAATTGCAAATTACAGCAAAACTTTGCTTAGTCATTCAAATACCACTGTAAAATCTTCAAGACACAGTTATTTACCTATTTACACAACATAAAGGATAGTTGAAAAGCCTGTCAAATAAAGATAGTTTATAAGAATGAGCAGGGCACAAAGGAGTGGCTGGTGTCATGAATTTCATTTTATGTGGCTCTACAAATCTAAGAGATTTAGATTTTGCCAATGTCTCTTTCATAAAAACTTGCTAATAGTATGATGGTTATTATAAGTTCTTCTGCAGAGTTATTTCCTGGCTTAGTAATTGCAGGAGACTGGCAAAAAGCTGTTTATAGTTTTGTGTTTAAACTATGTCAGGCTTCTTGAGTTCTGGGTTTTCATTACCAGAAATGGGTTTATGACTGACCCAAGACTTACATGAGTACTTGTAATCTTCAATGTTAAAAAATAAACCAAGGAGTTCTTTTGCCCACTGTCACAATCTGTTTGCAGTCAGGATGTAGTCTGTACTTTGTAGCAATATCTGAGTCTGTTTGCCTAAACACTTTATTCACTTGTACTCTGTTGCAGATCCCGAGTCACATGAAAAGAGGTTCCTAATTCTATTTACTGCCTGTTACATAACAGGGGGAGCCAGTTATACCTCCCTGGTGTGCTGAGAAACCTCAGAAAATCAAACTTTTGGGATGCTTTGTACTGGGGAGGACACATGACTTCTGCAGAATATGTAGGCAATTCTTGGAATAGTATTTAAAATTCTCTTTTACTCTGTTCTGGGGAGAAGTAAGCAACTCCTCCCTACCTTTAAAGTTCATTTTCTCTAGTCAAACCACCTGTTCCAGAATAGAATAGCTGGATGTTGTAGTAACAACACTATTTTACCAAAGCTTTGCCTACTTCCAGCCTGAAGAACCTGTGTCCATAGCAACTTCAGGTGCACTGTATGGCAGCCACAGACTCTAGAGGCATAATTCAGCTGTAACAGAAAACTATTTCTCAATGGCCATCTCTAAAAATGAGGTGGCAGAACCTGCCCAAAATACCCATGGTGACTTTGTGCACTATGTGAAGAGAAATTCCCAAGTTTCTGCCTCACAAGGCAAATACATCTGTGATAAATAACAGACCTGCCTCAGTAGGCAGAAAACTGCTCAATTCATCTCTGTCTTCTCAGAAGTAATTGGGTATCATCCTTAAGAAGTCGTTCCACTAACTGGAAAAGCATTTTATGTACTAGTGGTGACTGCAGGAGACTGTCATGAGCATTCTAATGTGGTTTTTCCTCTTTTTTATATATGACAGCTTATAGTTTTCAACTTTTCACAGTTGGCAATCCCCAGGAAACTCTTGAGTAGCTGCAGCCATCCTTTCTTAGGTTTTCTTATGGGAATACAGGGAAGACAAGGTTGTGTGCATGGCCCAGAGTGTCCCTGCTCCTTTTGACACTGAGGTCATTTACTGTGCATTTACAGGAGGATCCAGAGTCTTCTCACAGAACCATGTTTGGTTTGGATTTTGTTACTGTTTCTGCAGAGAAGAGTCTTCTATTTATATCACTGGAATTGCAGCCTTTCCTGTGTAATTTGGTCTGGTTTTATAATAACTTAAGGTGCAGGGTGAGATTCATCTCACCCAAAAGCTGGGGCTGCTTGAAAATTCTGGGGCAGTGAGCAGGATTTTCTAACAAAGTTTACTTTATGGAGTCTTAAAAAACAAATTAACACACTCAGTCAAGTTAGTCAACTTCCTGATTTTTCCTGCCTTACTAATATTTATGCATCACTCTAATTTTCATACTTCTAAATTCTGTAACTGCTACAGACCATGAGAAGTCTGAGATCTTAGTTTATATGACTGTAATAATTCACTTAAGTTCTTTTTCATCTGTGCTGAGGTTAAAATGGGTGCACTTGCAATGTTGAAAAGAGGTTAAATCCTATTTCAAGAGGATATAAGTTTTAATTATAAATATTGAGTACCTTTATACTTTCCCCAAAGGTTAGGAATTTAGCTTGAATATGAACTTTTTTAGAAACAGGTATGCTGCAATGGTTAATAATTTTATTTTATGTAGTATCTCTTCCCTGAATTTGAAACTCTTCTGAAGGGAACTTTTAGACATTTTTAACAGATGTCTGTAACAAAAAGAGTATTTAGGTGTTCACAAAATTCCTGTAAAATTTTCTGTCACTTTTTTTAAGCACTGACATGCTGTCAGTATATTGCTGCTATGCCATTTGCTCATGCAGGTGCACATTATTTGTGAATGAGTGAGGGGCATGGCAGTAGGTGAAACATAAGATTGTAGGTAAAAATAAAACAAAAGGTAAAAACTGTAATTTGGGAGATTAACAAAGTCACTCTCAGAAAGTCCCATGAAATTTCTTAAGGGCATTCTTGGAAACGTTATTTACAGCCTTCTATTCAATGTGACCAATGGACAGGAGAAAAAAAAGACCTGATGATCAAACCCTAATTTTTTTTAATTCCCAAATATTCAAGAGGTTGTTGAGATGCAAATATTGAAAAATCATAACTTTCTATTTCATTTCTATTTCAAAGCCCTCAAAGTATTCCACAAAATAAAGTTTGCAAAGGAAATAAAACTGTCAAATAAGGAATGTGGTGGTCCCCAGAGCATTTGGTGTTTCACAGTAACACAGCACTGCAGGCAGCTTTGAACACACTTCTTACTGCTTCCAGATTTGGCTCAGGTTTTGGAGATTATGGGCAACACTGAGCAGTATTAGAAACTCTTAAGATGCCCAGGCCTCTGAAGTGAATCTTCTCTTGAGTTTTCCTTAAATACCCCAAATACACAGAAAAGGCTTTGAACCCAGAAAAAGAGGCTTTACTTGAAAATAAAATAATTCAAACTCTGAGCGTGAAAAAAGCAGTAATAGAGAATTTTAACAAATTTTCTTTTGCCATCTGGATCCTGGAAAGTCAGGCACTTTTCTTCAGGCTTGGAGATCTCTAATTCCATCAACCTGTAACTGATGTGCTGAACATGGAAAGGAAACAGTGCAGTCCTTTTGGGGTACCTGGGTAGGTTTTTTTCCTTGCCTTTGAGGCTTGGCTGGAATCTCTCCATCCTCTTACCAGCAGATCCCCACTCCTCATATTTCCTCAGGTTTCCTGCTGTGTCTCTGGCAGAGGGGTGTGGATGGTTCCTTCCAGCTGAGCATTCTTGTTCATTATCAAAGAGGAAGCAATTTTTTCTGTTTTTTTCAGTGCACCCGACCTCGTGCACAGCAACTACTAAAAGTCAAACCATTTGTTTTATTTGCTGACAGCCATAGATTTTTAAAAGAACATAAATTAGTTCATCAAATAGGTGTAAGTAGTCAGACACACTTGATGGGAGAGAGCTAAGAAGTTTTATTGCTCCTGAGACATGAGTTGTGAGTGAGGGAGATACTGTGGTTCTCAAACCTTGTACAGAGAACTGTGAGGAGAATTTTAGGCTGAGGTTTGTACTAAATGTGATGCAAGAGTTTCTAGATTTGTAATTTATTTCTCCTTCTCAGCCATGAGGTTGCAAGTCTTGCATAGTAGTTTTTGTGTATTTTGTTATGTTCATTTCATTTTTTCAAGATTTTCAGAGAAATAAGTTAACTTCTTTCCTTGTGTGGTTAAGAGGCAGTTTGGTATATTGTTTTTATTACATTCTGAAAATGCAGTACAAAAGGCTTTGAGTTAAGGAGGGCTGATAAGAATTGTTCATGCAATAGAAGATAGAATTTCAAGGAATGCAACAATTTTTTTAGATGTCTGTCTTGTCAGAAAGACACAGGCAATGTGTATGTAAACAGAGTAAGCATATTGATGAGAAATTAGTGAAATAGAGCATGTCTAGAATTCAGTATCCAGAATTAAGAATTTATTTATGAAAAAGCATTCAGTTGCCAGACCCCCAGCATTGCTGCAGACTCTCACTGGATATGCTGCTTTCTTACCAGATGCTTTTACCACAGTGGAAAAAGTGAAGACATGATCTGTGGGTGTTGAGAGAAGCCAAAGTTGGCATCCTAGTAAAGCACACAGGTGGCAGCAACACTGATACTCTGATTTTCAAACAAGGTGTTTCACACAGAGCCACTGTGGAGTGGTTTACTCTGGATTTGTGTTGTGTTTCTTTGCCCTCTCCTGCTGAGAGTTCAGCTTTCCCTCATGGACTTGCACCTTCCACAATGCCTCCCATTTCTCCTTTTTGTCTCCATACTCTTGCTTCTCTCTCACCCCCATGCCATATAAGAATCATCCCCATCATCCTATGACCCAAAACCACGCCCTGCTGAAAAAGCAGGGTGATAGCTGGATAGGAGATAACCAGGCAAGCAGGACAAGCAGAACAAAAACACATTACAGCCTTTTTTGTCCCCCAGAGGATTCAGCAGTCAGGTGTTTCTCCCTCTTCCCTCCTTTATCCCGATGCTGATTTTAAAAATATTTGTGAAAGCATTGGTTCTTCCTGATTTTACCAATGTTTGGGATTTGATTTCAAAATAATTCTTACTGATGTTTCAAAATTGTGCAGTATGTATTTGAAGTTGTCTGGCAGTTCAAAAAGAGAAGTGGAGGTTGGGGTGGGAATGGTGAGGACAGGCCAATAATCCAAGTGGCTCCATAAGACATTGTTGGAAGCAAGGCTAAAATAGATCAAAGCTGAGATTAATAAAATCAGGTTTTAACACCTCTCCCATTAAGCCATTTCTTATGTATAATTACATTATCTGTGAGCACTTTTGGTATATGTAAAATTGATTCAGTGAGTTTTCCTGTTAAAACTCCAGCTTTTTTAAGCTCCTATTCCAGTTGTACCAGATGAATTGAAAGTTTCTTTTTCCAAAGTTCAGTTTACTGTGAGCCTTTGCTGTATTGATTTTTTTATTCTCTTTTTTTTTTTTTTCCCCTGTCTGTTGCCCCATAGGAGCAGTCTCACAGGTGCTGGACAGCCTGGAAGAAATTCATGCACTTACAGACTGCAGTGAAAAAGACTTAGATTTTCTTCACAGTGTTTTCCAGGATCAGCATCTTCACACGTTACTAGATGTAAGTTTCCTATGATAAAAATTTGAATGTGTTCCTGGATCTGTTGTTCATTGGATAATATTTTATTTTATCCTGAGCATATTCCCTTTTCTTGTTTGATACCAAAATCAGTTTCTTTAGTTGCAGAATGTAAGAATCATACAGCACTTTATGCAAAAATACATTTTTAGTACTGTAATATAGAGGATTTTAGAATAATATGTAAGTGATTAAGAGTCTGAGTTAGTAGGTTTGCTTTAAAATAATTAATCAGAATAGGTTTTTTTTCCTTTAATAAGGGCCAGATTTTAGTTTTTATTTTAAACATGAATTGCAACTTTATAACTGCATGTTCTGGTATTATTATTAACATTAAATGTACTAATCTTAGGCCAGGTCTGGGGATATTCTCACAAGTGTGAAATTTTTTGTGTGATGTACCAAGGTATGTTCATTTCTCTTTCACACTTGGACATGGTGTGTAATAGGCTCAATCATCTAAAATCTGTATTTCTCTGTAGTTCTGGAGAGCTGCTAGTCCATAAGGCAGCAGTGTCTTACTGGAGTGCCAGAACACTCACTGAATGAGAAATTCAAAAGCACACCATGCTGTCAGTGACTTGGTGTCTGCACAGCACTGAGGTCTACAATAAAAGTCAGAAAAAGCAGCAGAAAAAATACTTTCCCTGATGTTTTTTCTGGGCTATGTGGATACTTCATGTTGAAGACAGAGGACTGGCTTTTAGGGAAGACCAGCTTTTTCTGAAGCAATCTACAGCTTGCACTGAGAAAAAACTGCAGATGGAACCAAATGCACAGAGGCACCTTGGCAGGTGCTGTGGCACAGCAGTGGCACATCTGCAGAGCAAAGCAGCTGGCACTGAGGAGCCAGGGCTGCCAGTTCTGTGTGTTCTGTCTGCTTTTACTCTGTGCCTGTTGTGCTGCAGTCCTGTGGGCTGAATAACCATTGGTAGGTGGACAGCATCTTTTATTTTAATGTTGTTTGAGAGTAAATATGCTCTGGTAAAAGTGTACAGTGAAGAATGGTAGGTGGGCATAATGAGATGAATTTAAAATATGCACTCCTGGATCAAACCATAATGCTTGTGTGATCACATGGATGATGACCTTTTCAGTGCAATGCCTTCAACTGAACAGCTCAGTGAATATCAGAAATCTAACAAGATGTGTGTTTTTCACCCAGTGAAAGAGCCACAGGAGTAGGAGTCATTCCAGCTGTCTGTTCTGCAGGTAGATGATGATGTTTGTAGAGACTTGAGAGAGTTTCTCTGGTTCCTGAGTCCTCTGGTTCCTCTGTGTAGCTTTGCAGGAGCATGAGCTGAATATGAACAGTGCCACAGGTCCTGTGGTGTCCAGACTCTTTAAAATGTAATGAATGATTTGTACACTTGTTACAGTTTGATAGGTCACTTGAATTCTGTGCATTCTTGAAGTTGAAGGGATTCCAGCTGGAGGTGGCCCCAGCTGCTGTGTTCTGAGCTGGCCTGGACACAAAGCTGCTGGCAGAGCTTCCCCACAGCACAGCTGCCCCTGGGACTGCAGCATCCAGAGATGGGGATGGCTGCTAAGTGATGGTGGCATTGCCCTGGCACAGCAGTGCAGTTCTCATCTTAGTTCTCTGATAACTGTTTATGCATTTTACATCAACAGTCATTGGATAAAATTATATGAAACACACAGGAGGAAGAGACCAGGAGCTCATGACTTCCTGAATTGCATCTCCAGCATCTCACCTTTGCAATTTACATTAAAATATGAATCTTTTTTCCCAATTTAAGTTCACCTATCTTGTGTCCCAGATGCTTAAATTACTTTTTATATGGCATGCTGCAGTACAGAAAGGTGCTCAGTTAATATGAACAAGAAATAAAAAATCTGGAGAGAAGTAGGATAAATATGAGTGTAGTAAGAACCAAAATCCTTGTGTCACTCATGCAGAAAGGTTTTAGATATTTATTAACCATTATTGTGTTATCATATAACTTCTTGGGCTTTGGTAAACCACATGGCCTTAGTTTCAGTATTTTTCAGGGTCTGCCAGACATTAAGTCATGCTTCTGCAATGCTTTTGCTTTTTTCTGCTCTTGACAGTACCAGTCAGGTTCCTAGTACTTCATTCATGACCTGTTATTGCTGTAATGGTCTGTTGTAGCTTTTCAAGTAAGAAACACCAGCAGTGAATTAGTACAGTTTTCACATTCTTCATCAGTCATTCTCATAAACAGAAAGGGATGCATTTAATTACACCTTCTAAAGATGTCTGTGAGAACAAAATGCCATCAAAAAGCGTTTTTCTTTTATTGTGCTACATGGAAGGGAGATGATAGAATCCTCCCAAAGACCCTTTGGTTAGAAAAATACAAAATAAAATTCTGAAACAGTGCTGTGCCCTGAAACACGTCTTTTATGGCCTGAAGCAAGTTTCAGTATTACTTGAAAAGGTAGTTTGTTCATGTGAGAGATTGATTTCTGGTTTTGTATCAATACTATTCCAATTTCTTTCTCAGGAGAAATCACCAGTTGTACTTGGATGAAGTTCTGTCTGGGAAATTGTTAATTCCTCTTAGAGTATTTGGGGTTACTGAAGCCTCCAGACCAAGTAACCTATAAACCATTATATCCCACTAAGTAGGAATTTTCTATTCTGTTGTGAAGTTGTGGCTGTCACTTTGCATTAAATCCTGTTCCTCTTCTGTGGCCATTTTCCACAGTTAAATTTGTTCTTGTGTTCCTGCTCTTTCTCAAGAGTTATCCTTATTTTTAGATTAAGCACATGATGGTAGATCATGCCTGCTGCTGAAATATCTTATTTTGCCTCTGAAATAACTTTTTCTGAATGCCAAAAAGGAAAGAACAATCATTTTGTTAAGGCTGCAAGTTACCCATGTGTTGGGTTTTTTTCAGATTACAAAATAGAAATCTTCTTTCTCAGTAATTAATTAACTTGGATGTTATGAAGACAGGCACCTCTGAAGGCCAAAGAAGGGATCATCCTATTGATTGTTTTTAATTTATTAATTTGTTTAGGTAGCTGTCTTAAGGCTCTCTTCTAATTTACTTGGTGGCCAAAAGTGTTCAAAACAGGGAAAAAAAGTGTCAACTGCTTAGAAAGTAGTTAATCACTCTCAGCCAAATTGTGCAATACAGAAGCATATCCTGGTGTGGGTTTATTGAATAGTTTCATTGTGTGATTTTTTTCATCATTTTACAGAATCCTATTGTTTGTGTTGAGTGTTTTTTTTCCTGCACAGAAGTTTCACATTTCATTATTAAAAACTTAATTGTGTTTACTGCAGAGAGTAAAGAAAAGACCATTCTAGAAACAACCATATAGAAATATTCACTGCCTAAAAATTTATTGTTTAATAATTGATTTTTTTTGTTTTGTTTTGTTTGAGTAAAAGAGTAACTTTGGTTTGGACAGATTTTTCTTTTTTCCTGCTCTGGTAAATGTGTGATGATCAAAATTTTGGTGAATGCTGTAGGACCTTTCTCTGTGTCACTTAGAAATGTCTGGATTTATGACTATATAAAGCTTTATAGACTGTTTCATTCCAGTATCCAATTTAGATGATAAAGAATGCAGTACAGTATATAAATAACATTATGGAAAAACAGAGTTAAATTTAAGTAGTGAAAGCAGTTTTTTATTACCATGGACAGATTTTTAGAAGCCTTATCAAATGCTTGAATTAAATTCTTTTTTGTTGACTTTCATGAAAGACATCCTGGGAGACACTGCTGTCCTGTGTTAGCAGGACTGGTAAGGAAGCTGGAAAGAATTGTATAGAGGTTACTAATTTTGGAGGTCTTTCACTTCAATTATTATTTGTTAAAGTCTAGTGGGCTTCAAGGCTGTGCTTGGAGGGGTAGAGTTTTATTCGTGGTGTTTTATCCCTGACGTTTCATCTCTGTCAGTGCATCAAAGGAATTCTGCTCAGATGGAAGCCCAGGAGCTGCTGCTTGGTGCAGCTGCCTGCCCCAAAGGAGATCAGAGCAATCATTCTCCTGTGCTTTGGTCACCTCTGCAGGGCCCTGGCTGGGCTGACTCTGAATGCAGATGTCCCTCAATTTACAAGTGAGATTTTCACCCAGCAGGAGAACAATATCAGCTTTTGTGTGACTGGGGCCTCTCTGCTGGCTTTGTCTGCATCTGTCTGTCCCAAGGCAGAGATGGTTCTCTAGGCTGGTGTCTTATGGCTGTTAATTTTAAAAGTTTGTTACATTATTTTCATAGATGGAGTCATTGAGGTAAGTTTTGTTATTCCTGTGATAGAAATGTTACGAGCTTTCAAGAAAGTTTATTTAACTTTTTGCTGACTTATTACATTACACTTGTATGGTTTTAACTAAAAGAGGATAAATACATTTTGCACTGGCCATTTGTATCATATCTATGTGTGCAGCCACTTCTTTTTCTAGTTTAATTTATATTCACAATGCATATTTAAGGTATGTTGATTTCTCAAGAGAATCTCACTTCAGTGTCTGTTATCCCTTTCTGCTGCTGGTTGTGTTTCACAGGAACCTGCATCTGTGCACACTTCAGAGTTTCCTTAGGATTTCTTTTGAACTCTGTCATCCAGACAGATTTGGTCCTGAAGTCCAGACTTTTAAGGAAACATATTTTCTCTTTTGCTAAAATGAATGTTGTTGGAACCTCAGTTTAGCTTCTTACATGGTTGGCTAAAGCTTTCTGCTGGGTTTATTTTGGTTTGTTCTGTTTACCCTCCCAGGCTGGATGTTGGCACAGTAAATTTGAATGTCCTTTGTAAAAGTTGCAGTTATTCAGCAGTGTCCAGGCAGGGCTGATACTATAGTTCTCTGTTTGACAATGTTTTAAACTCTCCATGCATTTATCCCTGATCTGCTTTTTTTTTTGAGCAAAGTGTGTTATTTTAACAATTTTAATATATACTTCATAATTTTAAAAAAGGGAGGAAACAAAACACCTTTAGATTTTTCTCTTCAGGATGATTTCATTTTCTTTTTTCTTTTATTTTAAATAATGAACAGACTGGTGGAATATCTGTCATATGATGTACAAAATAAAACTAGCAAATATGTATAAAAAGCTTAAATATTTTCCTAGATCATCCAGTTTTACTGTGTTTTGATTTGAATAGAATGATTTTATATGTGAATCACATAGTGTGGTGTGAGTTTTTTTGCATGCACATTGGTCCTTACTCTCTTGAATACTGATTTTGTTAACACTTATAGGGGGAACATGTTTTAGTGAAACCTGAATGCTTCTCTTTTGCAAAAACAGACCACAAAGTGTGTTATGGATGCCTTGCTTAAAATCCCTCAGAGCATGTTATGCTTAAGTGAACTATTACTTTATCATTTTTAAAACACATTGCTTTCATATTTTTAATTGTCCTTTATTTCATATCATTGTAAGACAAAAACACATGGAAAATATTTGTTAAAAAAAAAAAAACAACCAGAAGAAACTATGTTGGCAGGAAGGCACCTTGCTATTTGGGGAATCAAATCTGGCTTTGATCCCAGAGCAGAGGCAGCGTGCTCAGCCCCAGGAGTGGGAGGGCCTGTCCCACTCTGCAGTGGGAGCTCCTTTCCCAGCACTGGAGACAGGACAATGGCCAAGCCTTAGGGAGAATTGGGGAGAATTCCTTCAGCAGGTGGGCAGGATCATCACCACCAGAGCAGTGCATTTGCTCTCCAACAGGTAACTTCTCTGGAAGCTCTGTCTGAAAGAACACAAAAAGCAGAGGCTATCCTGGAATTTCTTCTGCATTATTTCATAATCATTCTGTAAAATACTTTCCATTTTCATCTTCCATTGTACCTTTGCATTTCATTTTCTCTGCTGCTGGGATAGGTGGATCACTTTGCCACTCAGCATCCTCTCATTGTTTTCTTGTTCTTCTTGTTCCTCTGCCTTACAAATGAAATGGGAATTTATTTGATGTTTAGTCTTCAGAGCAGAAGGCACTGTTCCACATTTTTATAATGTGTAATACTGATAAGTGAGTGAGCCTCTTAAACCCAAGGCTAATACAAATATGAGCCAACAGTTACTTTTATATTAATTGAGAGTAATTTTTGAGAAATTTATGTGTCCACCACTTTCCAACAGTGCAAAATTCTGGCTCAGTTCTCATGACACTGTGAGAGTTACTTTGTTATGCTTAACCTGTTTTCTTTTTAACTAATATTCTGTCATTTTGAATATTTATAATCTTGATACTAATATG
The DNA here is from genome assembly GCA_024362935.1 of Setophaga petechia. Taxonomy (NCBI): domain Eukaryota; kingdom Metazoa; phylum Chordata; class Aves; order Passeriformes; family Parulidae; genus Setophaga; species Setophaga petechia. The sequence continues at coordinate 3,505,175 of JANCRA010000020.1, forward strand.
GTGAATCCTCAAGTGAAATTCAGCTTGATAATGCATTTTAAATGGGAATTTTAGTACTTTGCCATTCTTCTTGCCTGGATGTCATCTCCCCTGTGTGAAAGGTGTGTCATTGTGTCTGTGTGCACCAACATCTCTTACTCCAAAATGCACAAATTCTTTTTTTTATGTGGAAGTAAAAATCCCCTTTATTTCAGTCTGTTTTTAAGTTACTAGGCCCTGATACATCAAAGAACAATAGCATTGTATTCCTGACACTTGTGAAATATTTAATTAACTTCACTGATAATGTCTTGAGCTAAAGGGGATCAATTTCCTATTTAACTTTCTACATTTTCTTCACTTCTTGTGCTGTGTGTAGTTCAAGTTTCTTGTTAACCATAAGGGCTACCTGTTGTGTTTGGGATTTTTTCCTTATAAACCTTCAGATTCTTGGCTTTATTGTTTCTTCTAGAGTTTGGGATCTGCTCTGAGAAATGACAAAATAAGTAAATGCTGCCGCACCTGGGCTGCAAATCTTGAATAATGCTTCAGCTTCTCAGTGTTGGGAGCTTAACTTTGGAGTGGTACTTCAGTCTGCACTTAGTTTGCATTCAAAAAGCCCAAAGGCAATGTACAAACAGCCCAGAGAGCTCTGCCTCTGAATTCAGTCAGTCCTCTCTGCCTCCTTCTTCCAGTCCTTCAGGTACTTGGCTGGGGCCTGTTGACTGTTCTAGGTGCTGGTGATCTCATTGCAGTGTATTTTTATGTGTTTTTATTCTCAGAATATCCTTGCAGAAAGTTTATGTGAATAGGTAGAAACAGAAGTAGTTGTGAATTCCAGCATTAGCACCTCCTGGTGCAAGGTGTGCTTCACATCACAAAGCAGGGGAGGAGCTGTGTTCTTGTTAGTTATTGTACATTTAACTGGTTTTATGGGTTCTGCATCCCCCTGGAATGAGGTTCGTGGTCATTAACATTTTTTCTTCAGGGTGATGATCAAACCCCGACAAGGTACTTTGGCCAACAGGTTTGGGGATGAAGCCCAAATTCAGGCCTAACCCAACTCTGTTAGTTCCTGTTCTTGGTTATTAGTGCATATTGAAAGGTGGGGGACAGACAGGAGCAAAGGTTACTCTGTGAGGTGTAGCAAGGTGTTGTCCATGGAATAAATCTCTTTATAAAGCCCTTCTGTGCTGAGGCAGTCATTTTTCCTGGTGCTTATTGAATCACTGAGTTTGGAAAAAATCTTTAAGGTCATCAAGTCCAGCTATAAACCCAACACTGCCAAGTGCACCCCTTCACCAGGCAGCCTGTCCAGAGCTTGATAACCCTTTTGGTGAAAAATTTCCCTAATATCTGATCTAAAACCTTCCCTAGCACTGCTTCAGGCTATTTGCTCTTGACCTATCCCTTGTTACTTGGGAGAGGAGATGAATCCCCAGCTTGCTCCTCCTTTGAGTGGGTTATAGAGAGTGATAAGGTCTCCTCTGAGCCTCCTTTTCTCCAGACTAAACACCCCAAGTTCTCTGCTCCCCCTGTTTATACTTATGTTCCAGACCCTTTATCTAAACTCCCTCCAGCACCTCAATGTCTTTTAGTGACATTACTTTTATCTGATCAGCTGCATGGTGTCATCTCTAAAAAGTGCTTTGCCTTGGTTTTGGTAAGATCAGCTTCAATTATATCCAATGCAGTAAAAAAGAAAAAAAAAAGTGGCTCTGTTATTGAAATAATGGGATTTTTGTGTCCTTCAAGTCACTAATATGGCAGAGTACCTTGGGAAAAAATGTTCTAAGCCCAAGTTTTTCCCAACATTACTACTGGTACATTCCAGAGTGAGAGTGTTTTGCCTTTTTTTAAATGAGAATTTTGAATTTTATTTTGTTGGTTTTCCAACTGCTCTGCTGGTTTTGTTGGTACTGCCATGTGCGAAGCAGTACCTTTATCTCATCCTAGTTTGGCATATTTCATCTTTGCAAAAGATGTTAAAACATTTGCAGTGTGAACAGAATAAAGTCTGGTTATGTCTGTACTGTCTGGCATGTCTTCAACATCTGCTGTCACTGGTGGAGAACTGCAGCTTCTACAGTCAATAACATTTTTATGATGATTATTAATGTGGGTTTTCCTTAAAATAGGAGACAAATTACTAGGTTAGAGTCCTACTTTGTAAGGAAATAAATGCTGTCAGACACCAGTGTCTGGGTTCATCATACATGAATGAGGCATTTAGGGACACCTGAAAGGAAATAGAAGAAAATAATGTCTGCTGTGATTTTGAGGAGTAGTATAACCATTAATTATCAGTATTTCTGTGAGACAACTCTAAATAAATAAATAAATATCTTCTTGGTAACTGAGAAGCAAATCCAGAGGCACAATTCAAAAAGTCAGTTGTGGGGGAAGAAATGCACACACCTGGAGTTTATTTTGTACAAATATAGTCCTTTCCTTGGCTCTTTTGCCTCTGAAGTGATAAGGTTTTGATTTTACAGAGTAAGTGCATAGCACTTGATAATCTCTGCTAAAAAGGAACGTGTTCCACAACAGAGCTAAAGTTTGTAGCTCATGTACACTGAAGGTAGAAACTTCAACCCTTGCAAAGAAATAGAATATACAGATCTGATATTACTGAATATCTGTGGGATCTGAACCAATGTAAGCAGAACTGTGTCCTTGAATCTGTTTTTCACTGTATCAGTGTGTGGAGCTGCAGGAATTTGTGTAGTCTTTGTTTCAGACTGAACTTTGTGTGATTTCCTCATAGTTCATGACTGCCTGCAGTTTTATAGCATTATAACCTTTTGAGAGAATTTAAACTTGGATACATTTTCACTTTTTAAGTGATCAAAAAATACACAACAGATGTGCCAACACTTAGCTACATAACAGGATGAAAAACCTTTTCAGTGTTCTTTACCTGAACCTTCTGGTTCCCCTCGTGTCTCCAAGCATCCAAAATATGTCAGTGGAAGATATCCTTGATAAAATATTGGCTGGTAATGTCTAATGTCTCCCTGCTTCTGGCACAGGTGAAGGGCTGTGTGCTTTCCTTACAGCTCCCATGTCACCAGATTGCCCCTGACAGGCCCTGGGAAGGCAGTGAAGGGGATTTCTTTCTGGGATCCCTTTTACCCTTTGGATCACTACAAAGGCAATACATGCACGGTCTTTGGCTGTGTTTGGGGAATGTGTTTTCCTTCTCAAAGGAGCCTAAAATCATTTCAGGGTTCCACCTTGACTAAAGGGAATTGTATCTCTCACCTGTCATTTATGTTCTTCCTCAGTAAAATAAACCTTCATGATTTGTGTTTTACTCAGATGCTGTTCTGGCAACTCTGCCTGTTTGTTGTCTGTACAACACACTGCAGGGTCAGGAATTTTATTCTATCAGTTCCTGAAGTAGATCAGTTCATGTATCTCCTTCTTCTCCCATAGCAAGGCACAGACCCCTAAGAAGCAGGTATTATCTTCTGTGCCTCAGAAATGTGGTCATTAACAACCTGTTGATGCATATTAAACATTCTCCAGCTGGCATTTAGCTTCAGTGGTGTGCCAGGATTTCAGAGTTTGTGCAGTGAAGTTTGTCATTCTCACTCCCTACAATACACTTGTTTGCCAGTCACACACAGTGGGAGCTGAACTAATGCTCAGAGAAAAATGGTTCTGCCCAGTTGAGTTTCTCTCCTCTGTTCTTACCTCCAAAAAGTTATGTTTTGGTTTATAACAAAACAAGTGAAGAAGCCCAGATAAGGAATGATAAAAAAAAAAAGCACCTTCCAGTAAAAGCTGAAATTGCATAGGACTGACTGAGTTTAGCTGGCATCATTTTCTCCTATGTGTAGTAGTTAAAGGTGTAAGAAAATCAAGTTTTATGTTTACTTCTGATACAGGTAGCACCAAGTGTCACTCTGTTCTGAAAGACACGTTATGAGTATGTAGGAATATAGACGACTTCTGAAAACAAGGTACAGTTGGCCTGCTTTTTGCAGATAAAAGTTCTTCTAAAAATTGGAGGAATATGTATTTCTGTTCTGTTCTATCATAGAACAGAATGAATCAAACTTAATGAGTGATCAAACTTAAAATTGAAATTCAGGGTCCAGTTGCTACTGCAACATTTTTTACTGGAAAGATTATTCATGTGTTGCTTGAATGTGAGTATGCACAGAGGATTTGAGTACTTCAAATCTGCATAACCCTTGTCAGGGTTACTGAAAGTCTGAGTGCTTCCAGGAACAAGCTGCAGTGTTGGCAGCTGCCAGTTCTGGGGCATGACAGAAACAAACACTTGTTAGACAGAATTCATGTTCTGCTTCAGACTGTCTTCTGTGAGCACTCTGTCAGGGAATCTTGATTTTAGCTGATAAACTTCTTCCTGAACCCTTTTGTTGAATTAGTTTTTTTTAATTGCTCAGCATTTCACTGGGTGAGGAACTGGCATGCAGATGTTGATTATGCTTTTCTTTTACAGTCAGTTTACCACAGAAAAAGATTTGAAGCTGTGGAGGGCTGTAGCCAAAATGCTCTAGCAGGCACAAAATAGAGTCTGAAAGATGCTCTGGACTTTGATACAGGATGGAACTGTAACATGTTCTGTAGAATTATGCTGAGAATCAAATGTTAGGTCTGCAGTGCTGAAATGGTAAAAATTAACTTCATGCGTGGTCCTTAACAGTGGAGAACAGAGGGCTGGAAAGAGTAAACTGTCTTTAAACAAAGATAAAGCCTCTGCTGTGACCTTGCTACTCTGTGTTTTCCAGTAAGAGTTATTAGCTTCAGGGATGTGTTTCCTTGAGATCTTAGAATCCCAGGAAAAGAGGCACCCATGGGAACATTATAATATTTTGCATGGAAAAGGAGATGTGAAACAGAACTGGCAGAAGAAAGAATGATGTGATCTAGCATAAATCTAATTGGCCCTTTAATTTTAGCCGTTCTTTGATACTGCTACTTGTGAGTATTATTTATTCAGTGGGTCGTGAATTTCTTTCAGTCTCTGAACACATAAAACCTCTGGGGTGGATGAAGAACCAGGACAGGGAGCTGTGTGAGGTAACAAAACAAAAACCCTCTTTGTTAGTAAATGCTGCTGTGCAAGGGGCAGCACCTCCAGATGAGAATTTTTTAGATGGTCCCAAAACCTAAAAGTGATGAAAAACAACCCTCTAATATCACTGTGTTGCCTGTGGTTAATCTGTGCAGAAAGTGAAATATATAAGGACATACTGGAATGATTATTTTTAGATGTTTCAATGTGGGGGTTAAATATTTGAGGTTGGCAGCCAAGTATCTGGTCTGAATTGCAACTGGATCCCCACAAAATGTGTGTTTGTATTGAATGATCAGGAGGCTTTATGCTCTAGCTGTTCAGTAGCTCTTGTTTTAGGAGGTTTCTCACTTGCCTCTCAGGAACTTTGAGGTCTGGGTAGCTAAAATACTGATTTCACTGTGTGATCTGATCTTTATTACATTCAGGATCAGACCAGGTGGTGAAGCTGCATTTCTGCTACTTGTGAAATATCTATATTTTTCAGTGGGACATTGAATGGGGGTTGCATTGGAACAGTGTTCTGACTCCTCTTACAGGAAATGGTTAAAAAGAAATTTCTGCACATCTGAAAAACTAGTCAGGAGAGTTTGTTGTTTTGTCTGGACTGCCTGGTTGTGGATTAGGCTTTGGGCTGTCTGCTTTAAATATCAGAGGAGAGGAGCTCCCTTTGTACAGGCGGAAGACAAAAAGTCTTGACTTGCAAAAGCTGGTGAACTGATAGCAACTCAACCTGTGGGTATTCTTTTCATAGCTTTTGTGTTCTAGTGTGCAAAATTTAAATCAAAACTTGTTGTTTTGATAAGAGGTACTATTCTGTTTATTAGCTATAATGTCAATGTATGTTTGTTATATCAAGTTTGTTATATCAAGTTTGTTAATACATCACTTGGGATTGTTAATCTTGTCAAGAGCAAGCTCTCAATTTCAATTTTCTTTCTAGGAAATGCAGAATAATTGATGCTGAGGAGTGAGACTGACATACAAAGTATTCAAAAGTCTGGAAGTGCCAAAAGTTACATATACTGTGGCATTTTACTTTTTAAAAAATTATTATAAGTTTTTAATTTATATGTTTGTGCTTATTGCTGAGTGAAAGTCTTGGAGGTTGGGTTCCTGGGCTGAGGGGGCAGAGTTATTTGCTGGAAAATAGAGACTCCCAGTAAAAAGAAAGCCATGATTAGGGCACACATTTTGTCCTGCTGTAAGTCTGTTGCTATTGCATAGAAAAGTTTTCTGCAGAGGACAGTGAAGAATGAGCCAGTTCATTCTTCTCTACAAGAAACCACCTTTGGTGTGGTCCCAGTAGAACTTAGATTTTCAGGGTTGCTGAAAGGAGGCAGCATTGTGAACAGGATGGGTTTCTGTGATGAAAATGTTGTAGCTAACTGCAGAAAGTAATGTGTTCTACCACAGGGAGCATACAGAGCCTGCCTGAAATTTAATTAATGTTCACTTCAATCTCTGATGTGTACAAACAGGTGTTATTCAAAGTTTTCTTATATACTTTTTTAAAATTCTCATGTAAATGTGTGTTAGGTTCTTACATCCAAGGGAGCAAATGCTCTTTTTAATGTCTGAATGAAACCTTTACATTCAAATACTTTCACAAATTAATTATGCAAGCTGTAAATTCCTTAATTCTAAATTGCTTTTGCTACAGCTATTATTTAAGTGGGAAAATATTGAAAAGTATTGCAAAACCAGTCTTCTTTCAAAGATTTCAAGGGAATGGGGATTGCTTCACCAGTTCTGGTGCATTAATGCACATTATAAGCTTTGCTCCTCTTGCCTCTTGTGAAAAAAAATCCATGAACTAAATTAAATTAGAGTATACCATTTCAAAATGAAGAGATCTCCTTGTGCTACTAGTGAATCTACCAAATCCACATCCATTCTCTGGGTGAGGCCATGTTCTAGCTCCACAATTAATAGATCCCTTGCCTTGGGTAATATATCATCCTTCAACCTTAATGCAAATATGAAGGTTTTTCTTTTAAATGCTGTCAGAGTTCCTTCTGATAGTTTGGTGGCTTCAGAGCAGACCTCAGTAAGCAGAAATCCTGGAAGATGAAATTTAAGTGCCATGCCTCAGCATGAAGGCACTGTGGAAAAACAAATGCACTCTTGTTTAGTCTGAACTTCGCCTTGATTTTTTTTTTCTAAACATTCTTTGAGGAACTCTGCTCCCTAATTTTCTTTTTGCCTCCTTCCTAATCTCAGAAGATAACTCTCCCATGTTAGTGGGGAAAAAGCTGTTTCTGTAAACTGCTGGTTGTTGTGGGTCACAGTAACGAGGGAAATCAGCAACTTCAGCAACACAGCTTTTCAACCATTGCTAGAAATAACTAATAAAAATGTCTTCAAGGTAACTTTTCTGTATTTCATTACTCTTTAAAAGGAAAAAGATATTCAGTAATATTCATGGTGGGTGTCATGCATTTTCTGCTGTGCTTTGGTCAGGACACAGTGCTCAGTGCAGTTTCTTAACAGACATAGAAGGGTGGTACTTCGTAATTTGCAGTTGCTGGAATTTGGGAAGATTTTGTTAATTTATTTAAGAAAAGGTAAAACAAATAATTGTGTGCAAAAATAAAATGTCTCCTGAACTACAAGCTAGCAGAAAGCTTTTATCACAAAGCTTTCAAGGCTGCTTAAACTGTGGAGTTTAGTGGTGTTTTGGCAGCACAAGCTGGAGTTGTTGCATTGGAAGAAACTGAATTTAGCTTGACTTTTCTACTTTTCTTTCCCCAAGAGAGTGATGTAACTGTCCTGCAGGGAATGGGTTTTGGAAGTGACACTGTTTGCTTTTTTTGTGCTTATTTGTGTATGGGCTTGAAATGTTCAACATGTTTGTTAAATTGTTAACCTAGGGAAGTGATGGTGGTGTTGGGTTGCATTTATGGCAGTTTATGTATCTAAAACTGAGTGGTATTTCATGTTGTGTGAGAAAGAGAAGAAGGCAGTTCTGTGTCCTGGCAGGATTCCCTTTTTCAGACATCCAAGGCCATTCTGAGCCAAACAGTGGAGCTGTGAACTTCCAGAGCAATCTCCTGAGCACTGCTTGCTGAGCAGCCTGAATGGTGCTTTCTTGTCACCTCCTGCTTGGCAGTGTTAGGGTTTGCTGAAGGTTTTAGAGTCACTTTTGTATTTTGAATGCTTTTTTATATTCAGTATTTTGAATTTCAGTTAAATTTTGAGTGTTTCCAAAGTTGAGAGATTCTCCAACTTCCCTGGGCAACTTGTTGCAGTGTTTCACCACCGTTGCTGTGATAAAAATGTCTCTAATTCCCTAAAAATATTATTTGTGCTTTTTTTCTGTCTTAGCTATCAAATAAATAGTCTAACATAATGAGAAAATAATTACAGACATGACCATCTTTATATCACTTGAAATGTAAGCCATAATGTTTTGTTTGAAAATACAGCTTGTTACAGTACCTGTTTATTCTTAAGTATACATTTTTTCCTTTAGAACAGGAACAGTCTGTTAGGTTTGTATGAGAAAGAGCCTATAATGTCTTATCTCTAATTTGAAACTTGAAGAAAGATCTTTCTTCTGTTGTACTTTGCATAGTTTAATGGTTTTTAAAAGGGTTTTTTAAAATAATAATAAACCTGCAAGTTCTTCAGTAGCCTGTTTAAATACAATGACATCCTTCTGTCTAACAGAAAATCCTAGTAAAATAAGATTACTCTTTTTTATGAGTACTCATTCTTGGAAAGTTTGTTTTTCTGTTCTCAGAATATTTGGCTTTTGTGATGTTCTATCTTCAAGAGCATTTTCCCATATTCCAAGGTTTATTTAAATTACTGCTCAGAATATTTGATTTATTGAGAAAAGTGAGATATGCAGATTAACTTGATTTTATAGCAGAATGTTTGGTTTATAGCATTTATTCAAGATTCATAGGGTCACTTCTAGTAGAAGAATATAGTTTCTGTAAATCTGTGGCAAAAGCATGGGAGGTTTGCAGAAGCCCTTAACCTCCTGAACTTTCCCATGTCATCCTGTGAACTCTGAATCTATGGCACTGTTAAATCAGGAAATGTTTAAAAATGAAAAGCCAAAAGCCTAGGCTGCTAGATTTTGTATACAGAACATCTGGGACTTTTGCAGTTTAACAATCATCCTAATCCTGGTAACATAAGCAGGCTATTGTAAACACTCATTAATTTAGATAAAGCAGCATATGATTTCAATAGTTTGTTTTCTTGTTATTTCAGCTTTATGACAAAATAAACACAAAATCTTCACCACAAATCAGGAATCCTCCAAGTGATGCTGTACAGAGAGCCAAAGAGGTAATGGCTTTAAAGTATGTTTTTTTACTGTGAAAGATTGATTGCATTTAAACTGTAACTTACTTTTCTTCATTAAGATGTGTATTCTGGCTCATTATCTGAATTATTTCTGGAATATTACCATTGCTTACCCAAGTTATGTAACAAGTTGCATAAACTTGCAGAATTCCATTATCTGTGTAAGGATTATGAACATTACTCAGTTTAATCATTTAACCTTTTCTTCAACAGCAGTGTTGTTAAAAGGAACATTCCTGCTGGGTAATTGCAGAATCTTTCCTGTTCAGGTTATTTATCTGCACCAGAAATCTGATATTTATAAAATTTAGTCACAAAAACAAATGTTTTGAAGTGCCAGCTTTTTAAATTGAAAAAAACCCCAAGTTTATCATAGATAAGTCTAAGAAGAGCAGACTTGGAAATGCAGTGAAGATGGCCCACTAAGACCAAAGATAGACACAGATGTCCTTAATTCTTGTACCTTGCAAATAGCATGTCATTTGCTTATTTATGGCAAGTAGTAAAAAACCCAAACCCATATTGTATTATGCATTATCAGTAAAAATTCATGCAGTTCTTAGGGGTTACATCATAGGAAAACTGTTTATTGTGCTATAAAAGGAGGAAGACTTTAAAACTCTGTGTAGTAATTAAAGTCACACTGATAGATGCCTTCAAGTCCTTTCTGCAAAACTTGCTGTCAGTTAATCCTGGGGGTGCTTCCAGAAGCAAAATACTCTGCTTCCATTGTCCAACCAGCTGCATGTGAAAAATAAGGTGTAATAATCAGGTTGCAGGCAAATTAGTTAAAGCTTCTTTACTCCTTCCCCAGTGATAAAGTGGCTCAGATTTTATAAAATTGGAGCTTGGAGATGGGGTAGCAGATGGCCCACCTAGACTTGGTGTCTTTAACATTTGATTTTGTGAGTGTTTTAAATTCTGTTTTAATAAATTGAGACCATGTAAGAAAGCACAACTGGTGGAGGTCTTGCACGTCACCTGTTAGCACTCCATTCCTGTGCCCATGTATTTAGCTGTTGGAGGAATGCTGTCAATTGAAAAAACAAAAATCCTTCCAATTTCTGCTTTAATGTTTCAGAGAGAACATTGGAACAAGGTATTTTGTTCTCTTGGGGCAGCTGGGTAGGGGCACATTCTCTTAAACCCTTCCCTGTGTCAGAAATGTTGGTGTGTATAATCATTTGTGGATATTCTGACTGAGCAGTGAGGGGTTTAGTTTCTTCAATAGCTTTAAAAGAAAGTTACTATGGGACATTTCTCCTGCTTATTTTGCAGGTATTGGAAGAAATTTCATGTTACCCAGAGAACAATGATGCAAAGGAGCTAAAGCGTATCTTAACACAACCTCATTTCATGGTAAGCAGATCCTACTCTTGCTTGAGTTTTTCTTCTTTTTTTTTCTTTTTTTTTAATATTCTTTATGTTAGAAAACTTCAGTAAATTCTCAAAATCTGTAAGGGATGGAATTGCATACAATACACCTATTAAGTACTTCTAACCTGCTGCTCTGGCAAAAGAATTAGTATTGGTCCTCATTACTGTGCTGAAAACTGTCAGCAGTTTGGAGTAGTGTAGTTATGGGGCAGTTTCACTGTGTTTTTGAAAGTCTGTGTTACACATGGAAAGAAGAATGAATCCTTTTGGATGTACATAGATAGAGGTGGGATCCTCCATTTTCTTTTTCCAAAGGTCTTCTTAGGATAAAAATGTGTGAATTCGTTGCAAAATAAGTGTTCATTGTATTCTATTTGACAACAAATCAGTAGTTTGTACAGTCTGTTGAGTTTGTGTTACATATCAACACTTACTGTGTCTGTTTCTCAATCTGATTTGAGGACAAAAATTGTCCTAAATTCAGAGATTTTACTCCTTTGTAACTTGGTTCAAGTTGCTGAATTCTACTAATTTGAAAGATTCCTTTTGTTTATGCTGTAGGTGAAGTTCATAAATTGAGAAATAAATGTTGGCTTAAATCTGCTATACACATTGTCAGCTTAAAATCAAGAATTTGACTTTCCCTACTCAGCTTCATTTGGAATCTGACAGGTTCATTTTATTTACTTTTTTGTGTGTGTAATTAGTCCACAGTATTGCTAAAACATGAAGCACTGTTGAGAAAGAGCATTTTTTAAGTATAAATTATTTTCAGAGTAAGCATCAACAAAATTATTGGGGTATATAGAAATTTCATATATCAAATCAAGTGGCAGGAAAATTGAGTTGAAAATCTTCTTTTTTAGGTATCTCTGTTCCCTGATATCCTCATAAATCTAAAACCATTTGTCAGAATTCTTTTGCTGCAAATCTATGAAAAGTATTTCTCCATAAGGAATAAGCTGCAATTCCTTAACAAGTACTTTTGATGAGGAGTAATTTCAGCAAGTGAATCTGTGATATCCCAGCCTAAATTGCCAGTTGCTGAAGTCCCATTATCCCTTTTCCCAATCTTTCATCCTCTCCCTTGTAGTTCTGGCTTTCATCTAGAGCTGCACTTTAATGTTGCCCTCAACTGAACTAGTAGAAAATTGCTCAAAAAAAAAAAAATCCCCAACTAACCATTTAGCAAAAAGAATTTAGGATAACAGGGATGCTGCCAGAGCCAGAATGAGCAGGGGAACAGAAACAGTTGGTGTTAGGGAGGAATGTAAAGCAACAATTAAAGCAGCATAATCCACACCTGCAGATCCCACAGTCTCCAGATGCCAAAGGGACAACTCCATCCTCTCCATCATTCCCACTCCTGCTCCCAGATGCACCTTTATGGGTTGCAGACTTTAATAAAATTATTCCTACATTTGTTGCTTTCTGCTAAACTGCCCTTCAGAGCAAAAGCCTTTATATTTTAAAGGAAACTGTTAGGAAAAGTAATAATTGTATAAACCAATATTGTTAACCCACACTCCATGTGTTTGTCAGGTGTTGTACAGAGCAATATTCTGGTTATTAATGCACATTAATTCAGTAATCAATTAGGTGTAATAAGTAGGAGTGTGCATTAACACCTATATGATAATGGACTATTTTAGTATTTTTTTTTAATCTCATGTGTATCCCTAATCAGAAGAAAAAAGAGTATAACCTGTCTTGTTTGCTTAACAATGTTAGTTAGTGGGTTAAACTGTGTGCAGGCCTTCACAGAACCAAAGCCAATGTGTTTGTAACAGATCTTCAGGGTGTTCTGTTCTAATTTTCTTTTGCCCTTATGTGCCTTATGGCTGCAGAAATAAATTATCAATTTATTCTCTGCATGTTTAACATTTTAATTTAAAGAAATGTATGTAAATTTTGCATGAAGGCCTTTCAGTAGATAATTAATTTAAGAATTCTGAAAGCATTGTCAAGTACCTCATTTGTTATGCATGTACACATTTCAAAGAGCTTTTATTCCATTTCACGACTTCAGTAGCTTTTCAAATACGCCAGTTTCATGTGTAAAAGATTCTATTATATAAGTTTAGTATGTTGTAGCCACTGAAGTATTTGCTAGGAGACTTTTGCCTAATGACACATTGAAGTTTTATCCATCATCATATGCCTTCCTGTGCTGTTCTCTGCAGTGATCCTGCAGTACAGTAGAAAGCAGTTGTTCTCACTAAACTAATTTTTAGCAAGATTATCACGTTCTGCAAAGGAAAAACAGGAAAAACCTCATCAAAATTAGCAGAAATTCCTGAAAACAGGCATCTTTAAGTAAGGTCCAAAAGGAATCTTTTTAATAAATGTTTTCAATATTAATTTGAGGTTGCTGTACTTTAATGTATTTCTGAAGTAGTGTTCATTTTTGTGAACATATTCAGAAGTCATTAAGTATAATTATGGACCTTTAAAAATTATGGAAGTGCCAAATTTTAACCTCCTACAAGGTGAATATTATTGCTAAAATAGTATGAAGCAGGGCAAATATTTGATGTGATAAAAATGTAAGCATCTGGATTACATAAGAAAGGTAATATTAAGGTGTGGAGAGTGTGACAGATACAGGCAGGGGCACTGAAGCACCTCCAAGGTCATTGTGTCCAACCATTAACCTACATTGGAGTTCCCACACATAAATGGACGCACAAATAAATCAAAAATTAATTAAATATTGTTAAAATGGTTTAACTTACACGGTCCAGATCTCTAATATAAAATGTTGCTTCTGTGGAGCAGTCTAATGCAGAGGAATTGTTGGGAGTTTGAGCTTAGTGGCTGACAAAATAAGATGAAAAATAGGAAGTGCAGATACAGGTTAATATTTAACTAAAAATAGTATGTATGTAAGTGGGCTTGAAACATTGGGAAAATGGGAGGGAATATGGGCAAAGCATTGTTAGTTTAGGGAATTTTGCTCCATCATTATAGTGTTGACTTCCCTAATATAGGTTTAAATCTGTTAGAGAAATGGGAACATAAAGTGTTTAAGAAATTACCTTTTATCACACAGTACACTTTAGAAGTGCTACTGAAGTAGCTAATGAAAGCTAATGAAGCAGTATTTTAGCAGTTTGCTGGTTTCCACTCTTAATTTTTGTGAAGCATTTTGAACTTGGTGGTTGTGCTGGGACCAAGTTCCAGGGGGAGGAGGACGATAGAAGCAATTATGGTAGCAAACAACAAAAAACCAGTATTTTCTTCATTCAGTTGGTATTGATCTGCAGTCTGCCTTTATTAGAGTGAGATACCATGGGATCTGAGTTGCTTTCCATTTTACTAGAGTAATTATTATAGAATGGTTTGCACAGAAAGTTAGATTCCTGATTCTCTATCTATGCACATAAAGATGGATTCACTCTCACTCTGCAGGTGTCAAGAGGATGAGGGGAAGGGAGGCAGCATTATTCTCATTGAAATCCCTACAGTAAAAATCACATTAACTCATACAGGCTTTAGAGTCTCCGTGTGTATAGGCATTTGCAGTCTGAAAGTCTGCCTTAGACTCCTTTAAGGGAAAAGTTCTTCAGTAGAAAATGGGGCACAAATATCTTGGATTTCCTTGAAAATCTTCCAAAAAAACCCCTTACAAGAAACGAGCAAGGGACATAGGAGATGATGGAAATGTCACCTTTGGTTGCTGTGCTGTCCTGCAGGCCTTACTTCAAACTCATGATGTAGTGGCACATGAAGTTTACAGTGACGAAGCGCTGAGGGTGACGCCTCCCCCCACCTCGCCCTACCTGAACGGGGACTCCCCGGAGAGCGCCAACGGCGACATGGACATGGAGAACGTCACGCGCGTCCGCCTGGTGCAGTTCCAGAAGAACACAGATGAGCCCATGGTAGGGGGGTAGCTCACTATTTCCCTCTGTGCTGGTAAAGACCAGTGTTGTGAAGATTTTAGGGTCATTTCCTCACTTGGAGGTGGGGTTGTCAATTAACTGGAATAGGTATTTATCCTTGAAACGCTCTGTGTGCACTCACAGTGCTGCCATGCCACTAGGGCTTTGTTTAAAAGCTACAGCAAATTACTCCTTAAACCCAGCTGGAGCCTTTGCACTTCAGTGTAAAAATCACATTTTTAACAAACTAGATCCTTATTTACTCATATGTTGAAGTATTGCATCCTCACTTATAAATACTATCTGGTCTTATTGCTCATCTTGAAGTGAGTGACAAAGATTTTATTTTAATCTTAAAATTTATACCCTGCCTTCAAGCTTTCAGGAAACATGACTATTCTTAACCACTCAAGAATCACAGTGCTTAATATTTTATTTTAAAAGTATAAACATTCTTTTTTTTCTAGGGAATCACTTTAAAAATGAATGAGCTGAACCACTGCATTGTGGCAAGAATTATGCACGGAGGAATGATTCACCGGCAAGGTAATCACATCTCATGAAGAGCTTTGTCTTCAAGCACAGTTATTTTAGATCCTTTTGTACAAACTGTGTACATTCTCCTGATTTGGATTGCTGCTACTCCCTAGCAGTGTCTCTCTGTGCCTGCATGGACTCCTGGTAGCTACTTTAGTTACCTTGCAGTTGCAGTTGCAGATGTCTGCCAGTGTTTTGAGGTGAGGGCCCACTGTGTTTCATTTAGGTCTTAATTAGGATAATTACTATCCTATTACTGAGTATAGCTCAGCAAGAGATGGAAACACCAATAATTTTGGAGCTGTACTTATTTAATCCTCTGTTTAAAAAATCCTTACACAAGTAGCAGTACTTTCTCTTGCCAAAATGAAAGAGCTTTGTCCACACAGTTCTTGAGGGTCTTTATATTTTTGGTGTTGAGAATCACAAAAATGGGGTTTGAAATAAAAATATTACTTGTGCCTAGATTCTAAATCTTTATTTTCAGTTTTCACTACCATAACAAATTCTGCAATCATGCTCTTTTTCTCATCCACAGTCTTCTCCTTTTTGTCATTTTGTGTGTTCAGATGTCCAGAAGTTAACTGAGTTTTGTCCTGCTTTAAACAGATGAACTTCCCTACTAGGTTGTTGGCTGCAAGTTTGGATTGCAGCCATGAAAGGGTTACTTCAGTTTTTTCAGACTACCATCTTTTTCTTGTGATGAAAACAAAAATTTTCTTAATTTTTCAGACCAGAGTTCCCTCTAGCCTACTGTTCTGTTTCAGAGGGAGCTAGGAACAGGTAATTGGGAAGACAAAACATATTCAGTTTGTCTCACTGATATGGTAAAATCTGTCAGGAAACAGGAAAGGCAAAAGTTTTAATACAAGCAAAGATGCAATTCAGAGAAAATTCTGGGTCTTTGAAGGACCTTCTGAATTGAAATTTATTTTGCTTCTGAAAGTGAGTTTTAAAAGGAGATTGCTCTAATATTCACAGGAGCAAGGTTTTCTTCCAGCTGTGCTTAGGTAGTGGTGATGCTCTGCACAGTATTGCTTCACATGACTGTGTTCAATAATGGGGCTAATAAAACTTTTAAAACCTGCTAAAACTGGGTAAAATATCCAACTGTGCCCATTACAACTCTTCTTTTTCATTATACATTATCTTTTATTTCTAAAGATTTGGGAAATTTAACTTAATCTCTGTATGCTTCATCTGGCTAAGGTAATGCTTCTGCACTTGAAATTGAGCTTTACTTCAGTGTTTCTTTAGTATGGTCATCCATTTTTTTAATGCTTCTAATTCTGTTAGTGCTCTGGGTGCCTCTTAGATTCACTGCTTCGTTCAGCATAACCTGTATGTAGAATATTTTTACTGAATAGAACAACACAAATGTAGTTTGACAAGTGATCTCAAGCACCATCTTTGAATCCTGTTGGTAGGACCTGTGCCCTGACCTGGTTTTGGGGAGTGTTAGATCATTTTTCTCTACTGTCTGTTTTTGCTGTATGGTAAACTGCACTGTCTGGATAATAAATCTGCTGTAAGGGTTACAGGAACTGTATCATTTCAGGTCCAGCAATATTAAACACAAACTGTGCAGTTCCCAGTCACAAAATTGTAGCTGCTGTGAAGCTGTCTCCTGTCTCTAGGCCAGCTCTGCCTAGATTGAAATTGTTCTTATTCCAAAGGTGGCAGAGTAGAAATGGGAAGAAAGACTTTTAAAGATTCCATCTACTCACACCTTCCAGAGAATTCAGTAGAAATGAAACACCAGTCTCAGTCATTAAAAATTGTCTGCTTGTTGTTATGTCTGCCAAATGTCCATTCTTTATTCCCAGTTTTTGTGTATACTTCTCCTTACAGTCATGAACATAACAGTATTCACTTCTGTCAGAGTGACAGAAATGGGAAATGATGCAGAAAAGGGGATTTTATTTGATACAGGGATGTTACTGAACCTGATTCTCAGTCTAATATGTAATTCCATCAGTTTTATGGGTTGAATAGTATCAGAGAATCTTTTTGCTATTCCAGGCCATATGGTGGTTTTGATTCAATATTATTGTTTAATAACAAAAACATGTTTTTCCTGTTTACTGAGAAGATGCCTGGGCATCTCTTGCTGTGTATTCACTGCACTCTGAAAGACAGATTTGTAGCTAATACAAAGTCCTTTTCTGAATCTAGAAAAAAAATTATTTTAATGTTGTTTTCTGTTTATGCCTTTCTGTGAATAATAGTACTGTGTTATAATCATTTCAGTTTGTAGAAAGTGAGGTGATTGTGTGTTTGTTAACTCTGCAGGTACGCTACATGTAGGAGATGAAATCAGAGAAATAAACGGAATCAGTGTGGCAAATCAAACTGTAGAACAGCTACAAAAAATGCTTGTAAGTACCTGAAGTCTTCTTCATATCCTCTATAAAAATGCCTGTCTTATTTGGTCAAAACTTTTCTTTAATTGTACTCTAACTTCCCCTTTTTCTAGTGTTCTTGATAGGCTACATGTCCATGCAGCAAAAAGTTCTTTCAATTTATTACAGTTGAGCTCAAAGTTACAAATTTAAAAAACATTCCTTTGAGCTCAGACAGTATCTTTTTCCAGGAAAACTCCACCTTTGTCCTTGCTAGTAGAGTCTGTTTGATATTTCTATAACACTTGCTAATTTTTCTGCATGCAACACTAACCTTGGCATCTTGGATGGTATCACTAATCCTAGACAAGCTTTAGGGGAAATGGAATTGTTTTGGGGTCACAGTAAGCCAGCCAGAGAGAGAAAGGGGAGAAACTCTGAGATCTCTTGAAGTGATCTGCTCACATTTCTGTCCAGATCAAGTCCTGCAGTTGTCAGCCACGTGGTATTCACGAGTATTCAGATTGCCATTTAAGAAAATATATTGTCACAATCTGCTGCTATTCTGGAGTTACTACTTGTTACAAATATTTTTATACAATAGTAAATTCAAAGTGGCAGACCCCATTTTCCATTTTGATGAAAGACTGGTTTTGAAATTCCTGCCTTCAGGAAAATGCAGCTTTCCAGAAACTGAATACAGTTCCGCTATTTAATATATATGATGAAAGGGAAGAAAATACCACTTTGGTAGAAAAGACTGTAGATGACAAGAATATAGCTACAAAGAAAAGGTTAACATGGAAGAAACCTACACATCTCTGAATCTCTCACATAAAAATACAACTCTGGATTCTAGGCATTCAAAACCTAGTCAGGTGAACAAACTGGTAATGCATGTTCGTCCTTTAGATTAATGAGGACAATATGAATGTTTATAGATGATATGACAGCTCATCCATAGCATTTTAGCTTTTCATACTTGGACTATGATGTTTTCCTTTCTAGCATTAACAATTTGGAGATTTTCTCCTCAGTGTTAGTCTCAAAATGCCTCTTTTTTCACAGAGGGAAATGCGTGGAAGTATTACCTTCAAGATTGTGCCAAGTTACCGCACGCAGTCTTCATCCTGTGAGGTAATGAATTTCATGAGCCATCCCCTTTCTTCCTCAGTCCTGTAACTAACTGCCTGCTGATGGCTGAATGTTCCTGCTTTCTGGGAAATTGTTTCTGCCTGTCCTGTTAGATCGCACACCAATTTTACAACAAAGATAACGGAACACGAGTAGGTCCCACCTACCTACTCAGCCCTGCCTTCATATTCATCTCATCAGCACCTTAACTAACTCTTTACAGCCTATTAAAGAAAAAAAATAGGAAAGGGGATCCTCAATGTATGCATTTAGGAAGCCCCTTTAAAATATGACCATTTAAACTCATACTTCTGTAAGCCTAATAAAGTTCCTAAGCTGAGGAACGATCCTCCTCTTTTTTTAGGCTTTAAACATTATATTACTGCTTTGGGCTGTTAAGGGTTAATCGAAAAACCTGTTTCTGTATAACCCTGTTGAGGTAAATTTGTGATGGTCGTGTGTAACAGTTACATGTGGCTTAATATTATGTTTCCATGAAAAAATGGTCTTTGTCACTACAGAAGAAAAACAGATTCCGAGTTGTTGCTGAACTAGAAATTTGGTATTACAGCTTTTGCACAGCAACATTTAATTCCCTTCTGCTCACAAAGTTAGATTCCAGATTGCAACTGAAGGGGATTAAATTGTATGAAATGGCTACTTGAGATCCCTGTTCAGTGTGAGCACACAGGTGGCACTTGCAGCGTGTGCATGGTGCCAGGCTCGGAGCCGCGCGCTTTGCAGCTCCCGAGTTAGAGCTCCCCACGTGAAATCACAACCCCTGCTGAAGTCAAGCACCTTATCTTAATTAGAGCTGTGATTTCACCCTAATTGTTCTTACAGCTCAGCAGATGCTAGAATACACAGAAACTGCTATTGTGGTTGTCAGAGCTATCTGTTTTGCAAGGAAAAAAATTACTGCTTTTTGGTTGCCTTCAGTTCTTCTAGTAGAATTCAGCAAAAGCTAAAAGGTTTTAGAGGTAGAAGGTTTGACAGATTTTCACCTCTGAGGCAAATTTTCATAAAATAAATATGAAACCAAAAGTTTTTCATGAAATGCAAAGGCTTTTAAAAAAATTGCAGCATGCTGACAACTTCATGTATTGACTTCTGTGCTGCAAAGACAAGTAATACTAAAAGATACCTCACTTCCCAATATTGAAATACAGAAACTGGTGAAACTGCAGACTTGCTGAGAAGATGATTAATTGGAAAGACTCATCATACAGCTTTAAATTAATACTGTTAGTTGTCATTTTAGTAAAAGCAGATAATCTCTTTTCTTTAGCTTTGTGTCCTTAAGCTTTTCGTGACTATTTCACAGAAGAATGGAAAATATACTCTTACCTTTCTTTGGAAAAAATGGCTAAACTAGAAATGTGTGATCAAAGAGAGAAAGAAATCATGTCTAATTATCCCACTTTGTAGCATTTAGTATTCATTAAGTCAGAGTTGGATGAGTCCTTTCCACCTGCTCAGCCACACTGAGGCTTTGGCTTGGTTTTCAGCAGTTACAGGTGTACACAAAACCCCAGTGTTCTTAAATCATCCTGTTAAAGCATCGCTATTCCTTTGGCACACAGAGAATTTTTTTCACCAAATCTTTCAGGAAGGTGATTCAGAAAATAAATCAAATCCTTAACTATTGAAAAAGGCTAAAATTCAATGTTGACTGGCAGTACTTACACAGAAATCCTTCTTGTGCCCGCCAGCAGGATAAATTGAGAGATACTGGGTCTTCACTAATCTTCTTAGTTAAGGTATTTTTTGGCAACATTTCAGTCTATGTTTGGTTTCCCCCCTCCTTCAGTCATGAACTGGTGCTCATGTAGTGTAGTTTTATGAGAAGAGGAATATAAAACAGAATTGAGGACTGGGGACTTTGAGGCTCCTGCCAGGATCACATCATTGGACTGCAAAACTTCTTGTTAATCTTGAATAAGAAAAAACTGCATCTTAGTAGAATCAGAGATGATGTGCCTTTTATTTACAATCCTAGGCCTTCACAAAGGTGAGGGGAGCATGGAATGTTTCTTTTTTAATAACTGGGATTGGAATTTCACTTGCCATATTTGTCTTCTTTTACAGTCATTTAAAATAAGTGTTATTTTCTAAATATTGAGCCATTTCTGCATATATATGTATATATATACATATATATATATAGGGAGGTCCTTTTCCTACACTGTGTAAGTTAGGTCACTAGACAGTTTGCAAAATCTCAGCTGAATAACTTCAGGTTTTTTAGGCATTTGTGGCTTTTCCTGCACTCGTGCCTTCCATTTAGTTATGAGACCTTCTATTTCAAGGAGCAGACCTTGCTTGAAGACATAATAATTTTGAATTCCCTTGTGTAAAAATTGGATCAGCTAATGTGGTGTGAGGTGACCTGTTTAGTCACTGACATGGCAAATGACCTGAGTTAACACGCACAGACTTAGATAACAAGGGCCAGGGTGTTGTTTTCTTCATCAGATACCAGGAAAATTGCAGATGTACATAACCATGAACTTAAGTAACTATTGCAACACATCCTTCTTATGGCTGATGGCTGTGTACACTATTGATGTCTTTCAGTTTTATCCCAATGATTTAGGATTTTGCTCGGGCTACATTTGCATTTTTACTTTGTACTGACACAACACCCAGAGTGACTTTTTATAATGTGAGATATGTGAGAATGATAAGAGAAGTACTTTTTCTTTCTCTCTTTTTTTTTTTAAACAAAAAAAATCCTTATAAACATTCTTTATGTTTCAGATTGCCTTTGTGAAACTCTTGTTTTATTAAGAAGAAAAGCCTTTATACATGGGAGTTTCTAAAAACCTGGTGATAATCACCACGGATTTTTTCTTTTATCTTCCATGGTTTCCATTAGTGCTCAAACATCAGGAGTTTTTATTGCCTTAAACCTGTTTTAAATTCTTTTTAAAGATACTGACAGATGTGTTTCTTGAGCAAGACAGAAATGTAAAAGTATTTCCAGAATTTTGGAAATTCTGTCTGGTTTCATTGGACGTTTTGGTTTTGTTGGTTTTCTTGTTTGAGTTTCTTTCTCTATATCTGGCAACAATGTCATTGATCCACCTATTTTTGTCAGTATCTAATTTGATCAGGTCATATTTATAGACATCATTTAGTTCTTCTGTATAGGTTTGCATCTCAAATACATTCATTTATCATTCAAAAACTACACCTCAAAATAGGTAATCAACAGGAAGCTGGATTTGCCATAATTTGGAAGTAATTGTGGTTGTTTCCTCTAAGGCTCTGGCTCTGTGACTCTTCAGCTGAATAGTGATGACCCCAAAGGTTTCTGTGTTTTTTGTCTTGGGGCTGGAGAAGGCTGGGAAGTCCAGATAGTTGAGTTTACTAAAATATATTATAATAATCTTTCTACATTTCTCAGAATCATTGGATCCTCCAAGTGTTTTTCTGCCCCTGTTCCCAGGATAAGAAAGGCTTCTGCTGATTTACTGGAGAAACAAACTCACAACCAAACTGAATTTTTCCAGTCCAGTCCTAAGCAGTCTTGTTATTCTACAAGGATCTCTGTGCTTATTGGTTTGTTTCATTAGATTGTCCATAGTACAGTTTTTCTCCTAACTTTAGAGTCTGGTATTTTTTGAAAGAACTCCTGTCCCTAGAAAATTAAGAATCTAAATGCCTTTGAAATTCTGACAGAGCAGCCTAATTATGTAAAAGGCATACATAAAAAAATGTCTCTTGACTAACTTGTTAGATTATTTCTGACAGTACTGAAATCACCAGTAGCACTGAAAATGTATATTTTCCTCAGTGTGTTATAATGAACATTTGCTTTGAATAATATGCTGTCTTGTGTTGGGAATTGTTGGAGGAATACAAATCAAAACATTCTCAAACCAAGAAAATTTCCTTCAAAGGCAGAATCCTTCAAGACAGTCCAGAAATAGTGGCATTCTCTAAACTTGTTTTTCTCCACATGATTTGGGTGCTTGCATCAGTTTCCAAAGCTTTCCCTTGCTAAACCATCACTGACAACAGATCTTAACAAACCATATTAAAAGAAAAAAGTTAAAATTTATTTTCACCTCTTGAAAGTGGGAAAATAGCAGAGACAGAATTGCAGAGCAAGCACATAGTCTCTTTATAAAACAAGGAAGTTACTGCCTTTTTGAAAAAGTTCTTATGGTTACAATTTCATAAAGTTGATGCTGATAATCCATACACAAAAGAAAAAAAAAGAAATACTGATTCCTTTAGGCCTTTTGAGTTTTCTGTATTTTTTAAATTTTTAAATATTTTTTCACTAATGAATGGTTTATTTGCTCTCATTTGAATATTTTAAACTTGTGCTGGAGTTATTTTGTAATTAGAATTAGGGCTGATTTCCCCCAGTCCATTACACATTGCAAATACTTATGGGAGGCAAGTTTTGTTCTTATGCATGTGGCATTAATCCCTGATTAGTGTTGCACAAACAGTTTAGCTCCAGGTTTTTAATTATTCACAAAATAATGGTATTGATAAAATATGACAGGGTTAACTTTGTTTGCTTAGAAAACTGTTTTAGCCCTTTTTCTCTGGTGTCCTTGATGTTACACAAAATGACCAGACATTCCTTAGCTGACCTTTGACATGGAATATTATATTCCAGAATTCCTGTGAGGGTAAAGGGATTTTTTTTTAACAGTATATGAGTGGATTATTTTATTTTCAGAAGAGATGGCTCAATTGTCTGACCTCATGGAATTAAGCACTGTGCAGTCAAAATAGCATGTGAAAAAGATAGCTCTGAAAAACCCACCAGAAATTCCTTCCTGTAGAATCCTTCCTGTAGAATTATCCTTCCTGTAGAATTTCCCAGTGTGCTCCCTGTGTCTGCTGTCTCTGCACTGAGGTGTAGGGCCACACTGGTAGTCTGGGTCAAGGGAATTTGCTTTTTTAAAGTGCTGTGTTTTGGCAAGGTTTGATACTTTCAAGTCCATAAGAATGTTGGAGGAAAACCCTCATTGTGCTGTAAAATGGATGAGAAGGGAGGAGAGAGAATCCAACTTTCTCCTCAGTGTCTGTGAGGCACTGCAGGGAGATGCATCTTGCTGAGTAGAGACTGACAACCACCACAAAGCTGAAAAAATATTCAGAAACATCTTTAAAACACAACATGGGCCTCATTCTATTCCTAGTACTGTTCAGGGTATAACTTCCAGGTGCTTTAACCAAGAGAGGTGTGTGTCTGAGGGCTGGTAGCATTGTCAGCCATGTGAGATCTCTGAAGTCCCAGTTATTTATTTAAAAGCTGAAGGCAACATAGAAATACCAGATTTATTATTACTTCAGATAAATCAAAATGTCAAACCTGCATCCTAAGCTGTGGAAAAGCTTTTCAGCTTTACAGAGTTTGTAGTGTGGAAGCTTTCACAAATGAAGCAGCTAAGCAAATGGTTATAAGGCTGTGGATGTAACTGTTCTTTGAAATATTTCTGTGTTCCTGTGATAGTGTTGTGTTGTTAATGAACCTTGTGTCTTATTTCAGAGAGATTCCCCCTCTACATCCAGACAGTCCCCCGCTAATGGTCATAGCAGCACTAACAATTCTGTTTCGGTAAGATTTCCAGTTCCACACAGAGAAAGTGTGAAAGTTTTGTTGGTGCTCATCTGCCATTACTGTTATACTTATCGTGTGGTCAATGGAAAATTTTGTCCTGCTGAGAGAACCCAGGTTATTACATATGTAACTCCCCATTTTCTTTTCCTTTTTTTTTTTTTTTAAAGGGCTTTTTCCAACATGTTTTTCTCATTAAAAGCCATACAGTGAATTAAATGTTAATAACTGTACCGTGACACTTCAGTCATCCTTAAATCATTGTCAGCACTTTCCTCAAAACTGAGCAGAGGTTTAAAGTGGAAACTTTTTATTTCCATCCTGAACTTTGGAAGCAGAGTTTGAAGAAAGAGAGAGTAACTGTGCAGTTGGTATCCCCAGCCATTTTAGATCCTTTTTTTTTGTTTAAGTTTTGTGTTTGAGAGCCCTCTGGAACGTGTACTGGTTTCCGCTATCTGAGTTAAGGAATTGGTGTGCTCTCTGCTGTCGTGGTACGTGCACATACTGTGTGAAACATGAGCCTTGCCTGGATATGGAAAGCAAAAGGAAGTGGCTTTAAACTGCACTACAAACCAAGCTATTACCATCACATCTTTAACACAAAGTACTTCTGTTTTGTATGTATTCAGGTAGAAAGGTGCTGTCGACCTCCTGTTCTTCCTAAAGTACATTGGTGTTAAAATTCGTCTTGTTTCTCATTTGTTGTGTTTGGACCAATGTAGTAACTGCACACAAGTTTCTTCAGTGAGTGCTGTCAATATCATGAGTTCATGGGACTAGCTAAAAACAAACAAAAAAAAACCAAAACCAAGTAATTATTTCTTTAACTATTGATAAAAATTAAGACATTATTTGCCACAAGGTAAAGTGCTTATTAATTAGTAGAATGAAAAATAATTGTGTGATTGAAAAATTTAGGACATTTTTGTGAATTAAATTAAATTTATAACATGAAAGTAGTTATAATCTTAATTCTCAGCACAACTGATCACATTATACATTTTTAATCATAGGTTTTTTAACATTTAAAATAGCCTCTCTCTTTCAAAAGCAAAACTTGATACTTAAATGGAAAAGGCCTTCACATAAAGAGCCTCTTTCACTTGGTGGTGCTTTTGTGTTGAAGATGATGAATTATTTATTAAAAAGCACATTCTCTATCTGCTTAAACTTTTTACCTGCTTTCTTCAGCTTGCTGCTAAACAGCCTGGGTTTGATTTTTCTTTAAGAAAAAAGTTATTTCTAAACATGGGTCAATGCTTTATACTTTTGTCTAACTTAACCATTTTACTGTAATGTAGTATGAATCACTAACAAACAGTGTTATGTACCCTTAAAAAGTAAAATGAAAATTTCTTCTCCTGGGTTGACTTTATTCTGCAGGACTTGCCATCGACAACACAACCAAAAGGACGACAGGTGAATAGATATCCTCCATGGGAATTTTTGTAAACTTAGCTGCTAGCAAACATCCCTGCTTACCTTTTCCCCACTCATATTCTGTATGTGCTGGACTAAAACATTTAAGCTTGAGAAATTTGTTCCATTTTTTTCATTTTTCTTTTAACTCATTTGTTTGTAGCTAATTCAAAATACTTTTTTTTTTTTTTTTTTCGTGTGTCCACATGTGTGAGAGTTACAAATTCACTGAGAACTTAACTGGAGATGTTGATATAGTTCAGAATGCATTAATTGACTTCCTGTTGTGCAGTGACCTGTTCAGGTTTTAATCTTAGAGGAAAGCTGAAATTTCTGTTTTAGCTGGAATGGACAAAAGTAGGGCAAAAACTCTAAAATATTGTGCTGACAGAGATTGTAAAGCTTGAGTTTATCTGAAACTGATTATTAACATTAACAAAGTTTTTCAAAGAAAAACATTAAAGATAGTTTCTGTTAGGGCTTGATAAATCTGAAGATGGTCTCTTAAAATTTCAGTCCTTAGTCCCATTTTCAATAACCTCCCTGACCTTTGTTACCTTGACCTGGTGCTTGTGCAAATGAGCACAGACCACAGAAAGATCTTCCCTCTCAAGAAAATTCCAAGAAAGCATGTGGGGCTTCTCAGAGGATTCCCTATCTTTTTGCAATTTTAGGAATTTTTGTTCTTTTTCTGCAGCCTCAAAATGAACACATACCATGAAGTGATTTGTGATTCATCTTCAGTAACTGCTCCAGTTAGTTATAGTCTTTCCAGAATCTACCTCTGAATTTTTAACTGTGTACTCAGCCTCCTTCTCTACCAGGAATTTTTGTAATAGCTCTTGCAATTCCATTCAAGAAGTCAATCAGCTACATTAACTCTTGTCTCTGAGAATCTTTTCACACTGCTGTCTGGTTGAGTTGGCTGGAACTTCTATTACAAGAATGGTTTGCTCTTACTTCACTTCCCATTTTTAAGGCTCTCTGTGATTCTTTCAGCTTTCTGTTTTCTTCTGAAGCTGCCTGAATGTAAACCCAGAGAGGCTCCATGAAACACCTTCCTGACATTTATATTAGATTTTCATTTGCTCCTCATAAGGTTTTTTCCCCCAGAAGAAGAAACTTTGTTCAAGGCAATACCAAAATAATGGTGTTTCTCTTTCTCACACCATTTATAATTACATTATTTTTTTCCATTTTTTCCTGATTTTTCCCATCGAACCAGCATATTTTTCTTGACATCCTTGAAACCAGTGAGGGCTTGGCTAATGGATATATTTTTATGTGTCAGGAAGTGTGTAATGTTCCATGAGCTGCCAGTATATGGTGGATAATGGCTCAAACTGGAGCAGGGACTTGAAAAGCAGAGAAATTTCTAGATAGTAAAAATACTGCTGATGTTTTTAGACCTGTTAGAATAAGCTTCAGGCAAAATAAGGGATTGACTCAATATTGATTACTTCATGAAAAACAAATTACTAAGTAAACATAATTGGTTTCAAAATATCCTATTTCTCAAGTAATTAAAAGAAGTTGGGTTGCTTTTTTAAACTCAATGCACAACAGAGCAAGGGTCAGATTTAATGTATTAAAAATTGAGTTCTGTATTGGTCTTGTCATCTGATGCTCTCACTGCAAACCAATAAAAATACATCAGGTACAAGAGAAAAGTGATTAACCATTTTAAGTTAACTTATTCAGTGTTGAGGTGCAGATTGGATTATTTTTAAGTGCCATGAATAGTGCTAACACCACACACTTAGAGCTATTACTGAAGCAGAATTTGAGGAGAGTTGAAAAGTGATTGTTACAGTTTCTAAGGATATTACTTTGCAATGTAATTGTTGGAGATTTTTAAATCCTAGTCCATTTTTAGTAAGAAAATCAGCAGTAAGTGTATACAAGGCTGGCTGAGATGCTGCAGGGTGATGTTGGAAGTTCATGAACTGTAGAAATTGCCCATCTAGGGCATGACACTTAATTCTGATTTTGAGATCCTTGGGTACATCAAGGCTCCAATTAGCAACCAAAACTGGGTTTTATTTTTATTTTCTAGGGTTGAGACCCCAGTAACACACAAGGAAAGGATTGGTATCACCTTTTAAATTGTGAAGTCAGAGTCTGGATTCTTTCTGTTCATGTTCCTTAGAGAATAACTTGCTCAAACCATGAGTTTTATTTGCAGAGGAGCAGACTTTTACTGAAAAACCCATACAGAGAATTCCCACATTCCTCCTGAGTAACTCTGTGATAGGTACAATACAGGACTTCTGAAAAATATATTTTTTTAATGTCTTAAATCTTAAAACTTCTCCTTCTAAAGTTCGCTAATAAAGCCAAAGTCCTTTATAGCACCCAGTAAAATTTCCTGTCACAGAAAGTTTTAAAACACACCATGGGACTTCAGTTGGAAAATACATTACAGATTGAGTTGTAAGCTGCTGGCTTGTGTTCTGGAATGATTTGTGATAGTTAATAACTGTTTGAGAGACTCCATGAGTTTATTACATTTTTGCTGTTCAGGTTCTCTAGAATGTAGAAAACATGAGCTTTTGAAATAACATCATATGTCTCCATCATTTGCTGGAAGGGGCATTTTAATTTTCATGTTCAACTATCACTTATGCTTTGGCACCTTCCTTTTTTATTTCTTTCTTTGCTTGTTGCAACCAATATGTGTAGCTGCATTCACAGATCAGATTTTCACCTGTTATTCTGAATACCATAGCAGTGATGATACTGCAGTGTCTCTTATAAACTCTTTTTATTCTAGATCTATGTAAGAGCACAATTTGAATATGATCCAGCAAAGGATGACCTCATTCCTTGCAAAGAAGCTGGCATCAGATTCCGAGTTGGTGATATTATCCAAATCATTAGCAAAGATGATCATAACTGGTGGCAGGGTAAACTTGAGAACTCCAAAAATGGTACTGCAGGTCTTATTCCTTCTCCTGAACTTCAGGAATGGTATGACTTAAGTTTTCTATAAAAAATAATTTAGTTTTGATTTTGTTTCTGTCTTTCATACTTTTGATTGTTGTATAGCTAGCCTTTGAATTTTTTTTCTCTAAGTCTATATATTGATTCAATTTGTGTGGTATTAATTTTTTTCTCATGTATGCATAACATAAGGGTTACCTGCAATTTCATATGTGTGATTACATTAAAAAATAATTCCTGTGTTAATAAACATTGTGCTTTCTAGTATACTGTAGGAAACTAGGATTGAAGATGGCTACATGCAAATTGGTTATATAAGAGGGTCAAATTAATTTCTCTTTCAGCTTCTAATCAGGGGTTTCATTAGTACTGTTTACACGCAATGCTGCAGGAATAGGGTTTTAGCAAGTTGTCAGGCAAAAAGGTTATTAAGGGAGTTTTAGGGTTTTCTTTCCTTTTCATTTTTCATATGAATGTCAAAAGCAGAACAAAATCACAGTGCCAGTGGCAGGTTCAATGAACAGCAGTGGCACTGAACAATGCAGAGCCTTTAAACAACCTCTTGCAGGAGCTGTTGATAAAAAATTTTGAATGTATCAGCTTGGAAGGTGTGGCCATAACTCAGTATAGTTTAGATAATCCAGCCCAAAATACTTCATCCAGGATTTGCTATGTAAAAGAGCTGGAGTAGTGCCCTGCCCCTGTCCTGGATAAGGGAGATTTTGGCAGAAGAGGGACAGACAAGAGGCAGACAAGACCTTTAGTTCCATGTCCTGAGCTCTGTGCCAGCCCTGTGTAAGGGAGGCACAGTCCACATGGCAGCAGGGTCCCTTGCACTGCTCCACCCTAGAGATCAATTCCAGACAGTCCCCCAGCACAGCATCACTTGCTCTCAGGAATTTGGACCATGGTGGTCATTCCAGACCTTGTGCTCTTCTGTTCTGATCTGCTGCAGAGTGGTCTGGATTCATCCCAGGAGCTGCCCTTCCTCCCATGCTCACTTCATCTGTGAGCTTCCATCATCTACCTCTAAGAAGATATTCTTACATCATAGTACCTCTGTATATATATTCTTTAAAGTCATTAAAAAAATGTTTTTAAAAATTTTACTGTACTCATGTTCTATAAAAATGTCTTGCTTTTCTAATTGATTCTGTGCAGCTTTTTGAAGATCCTTGATTACAACAGAAAATGTTTTTTCTCCTCCTTGTGTCAGGCGAGTTGCTTGTATTGCCATGGAGAAGACCAAACAGGAGCAACAGGCCAGCTGTACTTGGTTTGGAAAGAAAAAAAAGCAGTACAAAGACAAATATTTGGCAAAGCACAATGCAGGTATGAACAGAAAATGCAGGTATCTGTAACAGGTTACATTTTGTGCAGTTTAAGCCTTGCCATTAATTGTTCAGCTGGCAGTATTGTATAAGCCTAATGAGTCACTTAGGAAAATATAAGTAAAATTCAAACTATGCCAACATTACTCTGCTTGTCCTTTGCTACTTAAGCATGGAGCTTAGTCAGTGAGAGGCAAGCTGCCACAGAAGCAGTGCATCATAATATATCCTGATAGAGGCTTAGATTGTTTGGGGTTTATGTGTAAAGCAGCATTAGAAACAAACAGGATATGATTTTTGCAACCTATATAACTGTAGTGTGCTCTGCAACAGACTGTTCTGTAGCATCCTTGTTAATATGTATTTATAGTTACAGATTACATATGTGAAAACATCATGAAAGAGCATTTTTGTTGAAGTGGCACAGCTGGAAGTGGAATAAGAGCCATTGCACAGTCAGTGTGTAATTTACAGTTACCAAATAGAGCCAGCTGTGGAGGTTTATCCTCCTTGCAGTGATTTCTGCCTGAATCCTGAGTTGGGGCTTCTGTTTAGAGTGCTGAAACATGAATTGTTTTAGAAAATTTTAGAAGTGTAGAGTAAGAGATCCTTGTCAAGCAAAATTCATTGGTTTTAGTAGTAAAGAAGACAGACCCTGTCATTTATGAGCTGAATTTGCTTCTTTTCTTCTTTTAATATAAAATACTTAATGTGCTGAAACTGCTTTTCAACACTTTTCTGTTGCTCCTGCTTTGGTAGCAAATTCTGTGATGCTTATGTTCTTGTGGTCTCCTGAGAGACTTGCAGAGATTTTTATTAGCATCAGAATAGATACCTGTCCAAGCTAGTGTAATGGAAGTATTGTATATTACATTCATTTCTAGGGTTTTTTTTCAGTTGCACTCTTGAGCACACTGATTAAACAATATAAATCCATATTTTCAGGTATTTCTCTTTCCATGCACAATGTGTGCAGGATCAGAGCTCATAATGTGTCACTATTACAGAATATGTGTTTCCTAAAAGTAATTTGGCAGTAAATTCTAAGAAAGCCTAAATTCTAAGACAGTAATTGTTGTTTATACTCTTTAAATTCACTGTTGCATTTAAGATGTTCACAGGTGAATATAAAACTATTTGTTACCCTGAAAAGTCTCACAAAGCAGAGATTGAAAGCTTTAAGTAGGTTCCTTCCTTTTGCTGCTGTAACACCCTGCTTTTCTAATGTTTCCCCCTCATTGCAGTAGCACTCAACCACATTTTAATAATTACAACAAAAGCTGTTGAGAGTAAACTGGATTTTATGAGCCAAAGCCTTTCACAATACTGGTATCATCTGCTCCCAGCACACATTCCCACAGCTTTGCTCCTCCCTTCACTTGTGGCCATGCTGTGAACTGGGTCAAGAACAACCCAAAAAAAACATGGATTTTTTTTCTTTAGGGCAGATACATTTCTTAATGCATCTCTCAGTGCAAATACAGAACTGAAAATGTCTTGTGAGCAAGCAGGGGCTGCTACAAGGGATTGAGCTAAAGGAAGGACAGCCAGGGAAGGAGGAGGAGCAGGCAGCACTGTAGGAGCACCTAGCTCAGAGATTTTCCATCAGTAAAATTCCTGAAAGGAAGGTGGAATTTGCAGTCTTGGCATAGGGGGACATTTTGGAGTAGGTTGATGGCACTTTGATTCACACAGTTCACCTGCCTTCACCAGCAGTGTTATATCTTTATTTGCTTTATATCAGAGCAGGTGTTTGGCAAGAATTAGATAACCAACATTAAAAATTATGATAATGACCATAGAAGAAACTGTTCCCTTTAGAATACAGCTTCCCCTTTCCCCTAAGCCAAAAAGTTAATGTAAGCACAGATTGAAATCAAGATTCCTTGTAGAAGTGTTATTGACATTAGTGTTCCTGAGATACTGAAGGTAATGCCAGTAATATTCCAGGGAATGACACCAAATATAGGATATTCAATATATGAATATTATGAATTGCTCTGGTGCTCATGTGAGTTCAGGTTTAACTGAGGTGGTGCTGAATTCACCACATTCTCTGAAGTGCTCTGTCACATCCAGGATTGTTGGTCACAAATATGGCAGCACTGACCCTTGCAACCTTTCAGTGCTTCTGTTTCAGAATAAAAACCAGATCTTTTCTTCTGCTGGATCCAAAACAAGTATAATAATTGTCAAAATGTTGCTCTTACAGGAAAGTAGAATTTATTTCTCTTTGATAAAGTATAAAACTAAATAAATTGATCAGCAGTGTGTAATCTATTTGGACTTGTGTGTTATTTTTCTCTTAGGGGTGAGACTGAACTGGGGTGCTGAGAAATGACCCAGTAAAATAATTTCATAGTCAACTCAGATTTGTGTGGCCAGCTGATGATTTGAGGGCTGGTGTGGCATATTGGGATATTACTGGAAGTAGAAATGAGATTATTCTGCAAATCATACATAGTTTATGAAGTAAACAGGAGATTATTTCAGTTACTTTTTAGAATTAGAAGCAAATACATTCTCCTTTGCAAGAAAAATGTAATCCTGTTGTTCTTTCCTCCATGCTTCATATTAGAGTATTAGACAATTTCATGATCATATGTTTTATCAGTATAAAGTCAGTTTTAAACCAAAGCCCACAGAAAAAATGAAATATCTTTTCCATTATTAGATTCACTGACATTTTTATAAATGCTCTAGAGATATGCTGCAGTGATATCCAGATTCATTTTTCATTTATTTTGCTGAAAAGTTATTGCAGGGCTTCAGAAAAGAGGAGAACATGCCAGAACTATGCTCCATATTATGCATAATGTAGAAAATTGCCAAGCTTTTATAAAATATGTTTATCATTTCTTAATGTGATTTATTTGCCTTGTGTTTAGACTATTGCATGGTAAAGTTTATTTTGTGCATATACTTTTTATTTTACTAATATATTACAAGCCATATCTCAATGACCCCTGTACATTTTTCATGCTGTCTTACTCCCAATGGCCTCTGTGCATGTAAGTAACCTGTCAAGTGACAATGCCTCTTTATTTGCTTCTTACTGTTTCCTTTCAAGAACTCCTTTTCTTTTATCAGCTAGTAACACAGAAGCAATGAAGTTCAGTCTTTAAGTGTGCCCTGTATTCCTCCTATCTTTGTATATTAAGAAATTAATCATTTTTCTTTTGCATTTGAGAACCCCACAATCATTAGTTAAATCCATGTAGACCGAGACACATTTTCTCCATGCTACTACTTTGTGATGAAGGCATTAATATGTGTCATTTCTGGTGTTTGTTCCTGTTGTTTGTATCTAACATAACGTGGTTTTGTTCAAGAAGAAAATGAAGGATTGATTTCTTTTTTCATTATTTTTCAATGGAATATAAATTCCATTATTTTTCAATGGAAAAAGACACTTGCAGGCTTAGGTGGTTAGCATGGTAAAACTGTTTAGTATGTTGTAGTTCATGATTATGAAATGAATTATTGATTTGTTTAAATAATGTGAAGTTGCAAAAAGGACAAGTAATAATTCCATTGTGGAATGAAAGAAAAATATGACTAAATTCTTGCTTGTAGTATTTGGGGAAAGGTTGAAAGAGATTCTTCTTTAGGATGAAATTCAAAATGCTTCAAATGGGTTAGGAAGTTTTCATATCCTATCTTTACAAGGCCTTAAAGACTTGGGTGTGTCAATTGGCTGATTTGTAGCTTCACCACATTGAAGCCATTGGACTGAGGTGAAAAGACTGCCATCAAATTGAAAAACTGAGAGATACCCATACTCATCCTAAAAGATGGATTGGATATAGCTGAGGTGGATACACCACTTCAGCCTTGGAAACACTCAGAGAGATTCCACAGTTTGGATGGAGTCTCTCCTGCCTCCTTTTCATAGTGTGCAGAAATACAGAACTGAAAACTCTTGTTCGTTATTCTGCTCCACAATTGCTGGTTGCTGCAATCTTTACAAATATAAATAACTGCCTCCTGCCTGCTTCTGTCATTAGAATTCAGCAGGAGTTACCAGAGATGATGTGTTGCTGGGCACAGGAGGAATAAGCTGTTATTAATGAACAAAACTTGATTTGTCAATCACTATATTCCCTGGCAATTGACAACAGATTGATAGGCATGCTGGAATTCATCCAATTTCAACTGCAGTTGAAATGATATCTGAAATAATACTTTTACAATTTTTCCCTAAATATGGTGGAGGTTCTTTTCTGTAATGCCATCACTTTTCATTAGAATTCTTCATTCTGTCACAAGTTTTAAAAGCATGTCAGTTTAATTAGCACGTGTGTTTAAAGAGAACTCTAATTACAAGTAAGTGGTGTGGTTTGAAATAATAAATACCACAAAGTATTAACACTGTGCATTTCTCATAGATCTTGTTAAAACATTATTATAAAAGTATTGCTATCTTCAGTGTAAATAGATGTTCTCATATTGTATTCATGTCGGTCACTGTCCACAAATTTTTCTTTAGTATTGCTATTTCTCAGGAATGCAAATGTGAATGGCATGCTGTTCTAGCTGATTTTTGTGGTCTGCTGAACACTGCATGAAAGGACATGCAAACTTTGCTGAGCATCTCAGTAGCTTTGTTACTGCTCTTTACAGTTTCTTAAATGAGCACTCTTGTTAAAATTGCGTAAGGAATGAATGGTTTTATTTTCCATAACATGTTACTTTGTATTATAAATCTAAATCTTGATAAAATTATCATTTGTAGCAGAATTAGTTGTCACCCTTCATGTACCTTTTTTTTCTTATCCTTTGGGGCTTTCTTTTGTGTTTTAGTGTTTGATCAATTAGATCTCGTCACATATGAAGAAGTAGTAAAGCTGCCAGCATTCAAAAGGAAAACACTAGTCCTACTAGGTAATTTTCAGTTATTTTTCTCAACATAGCATCATAGCTTTGAAACCCTTCTGGTGGAATATTTCTAAATGATTTTTTTGTGTTGTGGCTCAGGTGCCCACGGTGTGGGAAGAAGACACATAAAAAATACGCTCATCACAAAACACCCGGACAGATTTGCTTACCCCATTCCTCGTAAGTAGCAGGGCTCAATGTGCTGCAGAATTGTTTGTGTCCTCCTTGACAGCCCCCTCCTCCTTCTACTGCCTGTGTTCAGCTCAGCTGAGACAAATCCTGCCTTGAAGGTGGGAGCTGTGTAGGACTGGGTCTGGTTCTTTTGCTTTTTCAAAGGGACAGTAGAAAGTAGCACCACTTCTGCATCAAATATTCCTTACTATTTACAAAACTTCCTGTTAAACCTACTTCTGTCTACTAATTTAGAATGAAGGATAAAAGTTTTCTCATTTTTAACTGTGTATCATTCCCATGAGAAGAAATATGAGCTGAATTTAGAAGAAAACTGTAGTGTTTTAATTACTTCACACAGCCAAGTCTTAAGGACTGGTATTGCACTAAAATAGTTCCAGGTTTTCAGAAAACACAATTAATTTCACTGCTTGCCAGTGGGTTGTTATGAAGAGCACAGAGGTGTTTTCTCTATGAATAGCCTGCAGGAACTGCAGATCCCATTTCATGATCTCTTGGAGATGCATCCTTTTTCCTCAAGCTGAGCACACCAAAACAAGAGCATCCAGCCCCTACCTGTCCACTGCATTTCAGACTGACCTCAGAAATGCCATACCTGGCTCACAAGTGACACTCATTTCATTTTCTTCACAGAAACTAGTGATTTTATCTGCAGATGCTTTTAAAATGGACTCACCTGTACCATGGTGAGCTTGCCTTAGGTTGCCTGCATTAGATTCCTGTTCTGTGGAGTCACTGAAATGGTTTCACTGGTTTTATAAGACAAGATGCATTTTCTGCATCCCTTTACAAAACCGTGGTGTAGTAGGTAGCTTTTGAGATGGACCTTAAATTGGGTGAGGAGTTTGGAAGAATGTTTTATGAAGAAATTACCAGCATACTGAAAACCAGATCAAAAATATCAGGTCAGGCACAATGGCAGTTAATTGTAAAGATTAGTAGGCCATACTTCTCTTACCACAAAAGTCTGTAGAAGCAATATTCAAAAAGTATATTATTCCTAAGTAGCTTTTACCTCTCTTGACTGCAGGTAGTCAGGTTTTTAAACAGTTTTTTAGACTTACCCTTTTCACACTCATAAGAACCTCATAAATTTTTTTTAAGAAGGAAAAAGCAGAAATGTTTTTGGGACAGAGGGGGATATGAGAGAAATATGAGTATCTTAAGTTCAGTAGACCCTAGGGACTCAACTCTGCTTTTCCCAACACATATCCCTCAAACTCCTGCTTTTTCCAGTGCCTGTCATTCTGACTGCCTCATCCTTCATTGCTCTGTGTGTGATCTGACAGGTTCAGTTCAGTGAATAAGTATTGACAAACAAACAGAAAAAAGAAGCCACATATAACCTTAATATTGCTTCTGTACTAAAATATTTTATATTTTCAGACACAACCAGACCTCCAAAGAAAGATGAAGAAAATGGCAAAAATTACTACTTTGTATCACATGACCAAATGATGCAGGATATATCAAACAATGAATATTTGGAATATGGCAGCCATGAGGATGCAATGTATGGGACAAAACTGGAAACAATACGAAAGATCCATGAGCAGGGACTAATTGCAATACTTGATGTAGAACCTCAGGTAACTAATTAGAAGTGTATGAAAAGGGACTCATCACAAATCCTCCAACCTTGTTTCATTGAAATGTTTTTATTGATTGCACACTAGGTAAGTGCTGCATAAAGTGATGTGAAACAAAAGTCCTTGAACCACCAGGATATCAATCTGTGGAATTCTGGTAATCATATGGTTAGAAGAACACAGAGGAGAAAGAAAAAACAGGCTCTGAAGAAACACTAATAGTTTATTTATTCATTGTAGAAGATCTTGGAAAATTCTGATACATTTCCTTTGAAACATCTGTGCAGTCATTACTTTCAATTCACAGGGATCTGTTTATATGTTTTGTTAAATGAAACACCATGAATATAGACAATTGTGATGTTGATATTATTCTAGCAGGTGGAAGGAAATGGGAGGAAGGACAAAATTGTGACTGGGGTTATCTACTTAAATTTGCTGACTTGTTTCTTCTTTTTAAATGGATTCAGGAAGTTCAAGATTTTTCTAAGAATTTCACAATGAAATGAGAAATGAGATACCTGACTAAATTATTTAAGAGAGTTCAGAGTATGATGGTGTGGTGGTGTTCTTAGAAATAAAATCCCACATTTTACAGCATTCAGGAAGAGCAGCATTTATAATGAGTTCAAATGGAGCAGCTGTTAACAGCAAACTCTCTTGATAAACTTTTTCAATATGCATTATTCAAGAGCTGTACAATTCTCAGAAGAGATTTTAATCTTTGCTGGAATATATTTACATTTGGTGACTGCTGCCTTTGCCACATTTCCTCCAGCTCATGTCCAGCAAGCCCCTTTGCTAACCAGCTTCCTCATTCATCCATCTCAGCTCACTGAGCCCAACCTGTTTGTGGATTTATTCCTGGTTCTCTTACCCCCCTTGCCTGTTCTCCCTTGGGCGCTCCTATGGATTTTCTTGCATTTCAGTTCTGGGGTTTGTCTCCTGTTTGGAGCAGGCTGGCAGAGGTGATTCCTGTTGGTGGCTTTCAAGCAGCAGAGATTAAAACCTTTTAGCTCAAGGAGAGGGTGGATTATGGGGGTTTTGTTTTGTTGGTTTCTTTAAAAAGAAAAAGCTTTGGAGAAGACAGGAAATCCAAAGGGGAAACCCAGAGTGACCTTTAGCAGTCTGACTTTATCTTGTCCATCCCTTTGGAGTTCAGCTGAGGAGTTTAATCCACTGTCCTGCACTTCAGTCCAGCCCAGGTCTGTGACAGGGTCACACGTGGCAGCTCTGTGTCACTCATTAAGGCAACTCTTTAATGAGAACTCTTCCCTTTTGCACAGATTTGGTTCAGGAGATTGGAGCTGTATTTATTGCATTTAGTGCTATGCTCAATTTTTAGACACTTCAAACTTCTCACATCACATTTTCATTTAAAAAAAAAACAATAGTTTTATAATAATAAAATTTATACTCTAATCAATATTCTAAAACACAGATGGCTCTTTTCCTTATTTATGGCCTTTTGGAATTCCATAAATAAGGAAAAGATAAATTTATGGAATTTTTTTACATTTTAAATTTATGGAATTTCTTTACATGGCATTTCATCAGTTTAAATGTAAACAGAATTCCACACTCTTTGAGACTGTATGGGGAGAGACACTCTGAAAATGCTAAAGCTTTTGCTGTCTTATAAACTCACTCTATTTAAGGATAAATACATGTTTTGACCACCAAAAATATAAAATAATAGAAAAAGTTAGGTGTCTGTATTACTAAGGTCTTTACTCCAGTTAAAAC
Organism: Setophaga petechia; assembly: GCA_024362935.1. Taxonomy (NCBI): domain Eukaryota; kingdom Metazoa; phylum Chordata; class Aves; order Passeriformes; family Parulidae; genus Setophaga; species Setophaga petechia. The sequence continues at coordinate 3,543,486 of JANCRA010000020.1, forward strand.
AAATCCAGCATTGGTAGATCATGAATTTGTGTCTTTTGCTTGTGTAACTAAACTTACTTCACATTGATTGCTGGAGATTTCCTCTAAAGTATCTGATTTTTTTTTTCCCCTAGGCATTGAAGGTCCTGAGAACTGCAGAGTTTGCTCCTTTTGTTGTTTTTATTGCTGCACCTACGATTACCCCAGGCATTAATGAGGTATGCCACATTGCAATCTGATTTCCTGGCAGAGACAGAATTAAGGATGAGGTTCAAATGTGCAAATCAGACTCTTCAATTGTTTCCTTGTCTGTAAATGAAGAGGCAGAAAAATAATTGAATAACAGCTTTATTAAGTTGATTGACATACATTTATTGTTTATGAGCCAATAATTCAAAATGTGGGCTTCAAGAGGAAGGATCCATGTGCTGTATGCTAAAAATACATATTCTTATAAGTACATTTCTTATATTTCATTCCCTGCTCCAGCTCAAAGATCCATTTCCAAATCATTGGCACAAATTACTCAATTGTGAGTTGCAGTGCCAGCACTGATCCCACCTTTAGCTTTAGCATTTTCCCTGCATAGCAAATAAGTATCAGAAATAGGCTTGTTCATTTTGACAGCTGTCCTCTAAGAACTGGAATCTTTGACCCCAGAGGTAATTGCTTGTGGAATTCATGCTAAGTATTCATGCAGGTCCACATCATCCATTTCCTACTTAGTTTTTATAGGGTATCTGTTCTTGCTGCTGATTTCAAGGATACCAAGCAATTGTGGATTTAGCTGACACTAACACAAACTCCATTTTCAGAAACACCTTCCTTAAACCATGATATTAAAGTATTTAATCTGTTGGATTTGATCACGAGTCTGTTCCAAGTATCCTAGATGTCTCCTTGATCATCCAAACACAAAGTCAGAGGCCATATCACTACAGCAGGTTTCTATAGAAATGTAATTACAGTATCACAAGCATGAAGGTGTGACATCACTGCAGAGGCTTGCAGGAGAGAAAGGAGCCAGACTTGCACATTTAAATGCAAATAACCTGAATGATTCTTCAAACCAAAAGTGGAAAGTGAAGAATTTTGGCCTCAAGCTGGAATTTTACTGACAGCTGAGGCATTCTGCTAGTTCACTAAGATGCTTTAGTGAGCTACTTTAGATCTCAATTGGAGTTTTGTTAATTTTCAAGCACCAGTGCTAGAGCAAGCAGTGAAAGAGGGACAGGAGGGGGAAGGTGGCTCTGTTCCCTTTCACAGCATTGTTATGTCATTTCACCGTGTCTTAGGGATCCACACTCTAATGGTGCAACACAAGAGTGTAAAAACAAAGATCTCTCAGCACAGCCCAGCTTGCCATGTTAGTGAAGTGACACTTCATGTAACTGCTGGTGTGATGCTGTGAATCAGTACAATCTGGATAAAATACTAGAATTTTGTCATGTACACTGAATTTTCTTTGTGTAAGCAAATAGCATTGCATCAGGTACCCTGTAAAATTCACAAATGCTCAGGCTTGTTGCCTCCATACCTGCCTCAGCTCCCAGATAGTCTCTCCTTGGCCTCATCATTTGCCAGTGGTACTTAAATTTTAATCTTCCAGCTGTAGGATATAATACAGAGATACTTGGGACAGTTCATGTGAGAGAGAAAACTTTTTCTCTCATACACTGGGAAGAGAACAGAAATGTGCCTTTTATAGTAGTGGTAGGGAAGTACTTCATGCCAAAGCATTAGTAGAAGTAAAATAATTGTGTTTGTGCTGTGAAACCTGTTTTAAGCCCCTGTGACAAAAGTCTCTGTGCCTGCAGGGTTTCACCGAGGCACATGAATTGCTGAGCCAAGGCCACACTTACAAAACATACTAATTTAATTTAATTAATCAATTAAAACTAAGGAAAGGGAGGGACAGGCAGTGGTAATAGCAACAGCCCTTACCCACACACAGAATCCTGTTTTCCAAGGTTTTCTGGGCAGATAAACAAAGTGTGTCTGTGTGTAGCAGCCTGCAGGGCAGCAAACAAGGCTGAGTGTGTGTTTCCTATTTCCCATTCATGCTTCCTTTTTGAAAGATTCATTTGCATAATGAGTGTCCCTTTCTGTTGATCCTCTTGCCCTGCCTTGTTTTATTTTGCTTGCACTTTTTGAGAGCACTCCTGTAATGACTGTCCTTTATTCCCCTCCCCATGTTTTCTTATAATTCATCTTTGCTTTTCTTTTCATTTTCCTGCATTCGTACTTATTGTACATAGCTGCCAAAATGGTGCAGAAAACTGCCTGTAAGTACCAGCTAGGGGCTCACAAGGTAGTCCTGGTTATTGCAGTAGTTCTAGAATGTAGACATGCTTGTTCCCATGCAACATTACTTTTGCCTTTGGAGTCCAAAATTAATATAATAATGACTTTTGATATCTGCACTAAAATTATCTGCTAGCGAAAAGAGAGGCTATGGAGTAAAAAATATATTCTTACAGATGTATATCTGAACTCTGTGGTAAAACCAGTGCAGAGTCCTGATCCTAACAGTGTCTCTCTTGAGACACTTTATGCTGTCAAAGACCACACAAAATGTCTCAGTGACTGAGGCCCACACAGCAAGAGTCAGGAGACAAAATATTATCATTTCCAGCAGATGTAGCAATGCACCCTGAGCAGAACTGCAAAGCACAAGACCAATGTAAATCATGCAGGGGATCTCCCAGAGTGCCCCCACCTGTCTGATCACAGAGGAAGCTTAAATCTGATGGTTGTTGTGCTAAAACAGAGGAGAGAGTGCATCAGAAAACCTTGAGGTGGTTCCTCTTTCCTCCAGGTGTTTCTGCCTCCTTTGCCCAGACAGCAGCAAAGAGATCACAGGCTCCATTTGTTTGATGTAAACCTTATGGAGCCAAATTCTTCAGACTTTTAGCTGTGCTTCCTCCCTTCCTACAGCCAAACAATAAAAGGAATTTTTCTTAGTAAGTGTGGAGCCCACCAGCTGTTTAAATTGTAAATTTCTTTCTCTTGAAACAAAACTGGCAAAGGCCTGATGGTGTTTACACATTGTCCACAGCCTTGGAAGGCAATATTAGTAATTTTTTGGGCTGGCCTTTGATTGCCACAAGTGGCAGCTGTTCTATGTATTTTCAGGCCAAAACAACCCAGTCCTCAGAGACTGAAGGTGCCACTGGTGGCTTTTATGTACATGAGTATTTCATTAATAAAGCCATGTTTAACTCCTTTCAGCTGTGGTGGAAAAGGAGAGATTATGAAAGTGAATTGAATCAGAAAGAAAAAGTCTGATCCAGTAATGGACACACTGCAACTAGACCCACATAAAATTCCTGTTGCACAAGAGCTGAGGGAAGAAGGAAATGCAGATGTTCCCAAATGTTAATTTCTGAAGCTGTGGCCATTCATTTGTCTGCAGCTCACTGAACATTTTGATAAATATCTTCTTCCTTGACGTTATTGAGAGCACAACTGCTGAAGAATTTCCTTCTTGGAACATAAGCTGAGATGTTCAGTATGCAAAATTTAATTAAGACGTTTTAGAGAAATGGAGAGGAACTTGCTACAGCAAATACTTTGATTACAGCTAGCTTCAAAGATGAATTTTGGTATTTAAGTCTTGCAGACTCAGAGAAAACAGCCAAGTCTGACATGTACAAATAGATACTCTATCAAAACACAGGTGAAAGTTAGTCCCAAAATGGAACAAAAATCAAGAGCTTTGTCTCTCTTGCTGAGCTTAGGAAAGTTTCAACCTATTTGACACTTATGGCAATGGCTTATCCCAAACTTACTACTGCCCATTAAAGTATGTGAAAGAAGTAATGTATTACATTTCCAGCAGGCTGGGAAATTTAGATATTGCAAAATAAAGACCACTTTGATCCCAGTAGAGTTGGATCTAGGAGAAGCTAAGTCAGAAAAATCCTGAAATTTAATGCCTTTTTGAAAGACTTAGTTTAGTGGGACCTGTGTGTGCAAGGTAAACTTTACCAGTTCACTTTTTTTAAGATGATATAGCTGTAAGATTTTCAGATTTTCATTGTCAGTCACAGTAGGATAGATGCTGTAGTGAGAAAAGTCCCTGTCTGTAGATAAAAGTAACATCCATGGGAAATCTGAATAGTAATTCAAAATCTGCATAAGAACTTTACAGTTCTGAGGCTTCCAGGGTCTTCTCAGGTACTGTTAGCCCCGTGCCATGAGATCAAAACTCTTTTCAAGGTGCACTATGATTTGGACAAGACAGACTATAAATTAACAATATTAGTATTAGCTAGATACATTTAAAGCATTGAAAATAGTTTGCATGACAAGTTATTGACCTTCCTTTGTAGGTTAATTTAAGCAGGAAAGGGTTGATGCTCAGCTGATATAATTGATGTCTCTTTTGCACTCTCTGAGAAGTTGGAAGTTCACCTGATTAGGATTTTGGCTTAAAGACACTGGGCCATATGAAATAATCCACAAAAATAATTCATACTAGTGTTAATCCACATTGTTCTCATTATTAATAGCATAAAATAAATTTGAAAACACTGGAATTTTCTACAGAAGTTCCAGGAGTTGCTGGTGGTGCATAATGGCCCATACAGGGAACATCCCTTGCACAGAAATGCATGTGAGGGTGTTTGCCTGACTTGGAAGGAAATTTGTAATAATTTTCAAGTGAAGACAAGCACACCACACAGCCCCCTCCCCATTTGAGGCTGCAGCTTCAGGAGAGAAGCAGAACTGTAACTCTGGCAGAGAACTTCTCCTCCAGAAGTGTCTGGTTTCATTGCTGTAGGAAGGAGAACTGTCTCAGAGCAGGTTGTCTCCTTGAGAGGACCTGAAAGCTCCTGTTCCACAGCTACTTGCCACTGTAATTACAAATACTTGGGAAACTCAAACAGAAAAAAATAAAGGTGGAGGTCATCTTAACAGCTGGATAAAAATCAGTTTCCAGAATAATTTCTAGTGACAAAGCTGTGGGCGCTGTGTCTGTACTTCTGCAGCCTAAAACTCTGCTTAGCAAGGTGTGTCCCAGCTGATTGATCGAGTCAGCCTATGGAGGCTGCAGAGCAGCAGGAGTCACTTTGCACCAGATCCACCCCAAACCTCTGGGACAGGAAAGATTTGATTGCTTTCCTGTGACTATTTCAAGGTTCCTGGAAACAGCAAATGGGTTTGTTGGTTTGTTTTTTTTAAATTCATAAGGTAATTTGCAGGAAGAAAATTCAAACTTACAATTGCTGCAGAGCCCTGGGAAGAAGCCTCTAGCATGCAGCTGCCTCAGGCAGGCAGACCTTGCTAACAAAGGTCTGATGTCCAGGGTGCCTGGTTCATCTCCAGGATCTCCCACTGAGAGGGGCTGGAAATGCCCTGCTCTGGGACAGAAACCACAGAGCAGTGATGTGGAGTGAGAACTTCCTTATTAGTAAATTGTCATTAAAGGAAGCAGACCCAGAGGATTGGTGTGGAACAGAAAACATTACCAAAAGTGGGAACAGCTGATTCCTGACAGCCTCTCCCCCTCCTCCCATTTCTCACATTCTCTCTGGGGCATGGGCCCAATAGCTCTTACTTGTGCACCAGGTCTGATTTATTCACATTGCTGTTTTCCAAGCTTCCATCCTCTACCTTGCTTTTTTAGCTCTAGAGCTGTGTTTGTCCCCCAGAACGTCAATAACCGAGTGCTGTGTGAGTGTCAGCTTCCAGAGGGAGCTGTGCCCTTTCTCCCATGTGATTCCCATAGCTGTAGGTGGGAGAGCTAAAGCACCTCAACTCCCTGAGGCCTTTCTGCCCATTTTTCTTCTCAGCTGAGGAGCTGTTGTGGGAGAGCATGAAAGAATCCAACTTTTGTTTTCTCCATTTTCTCTCCCGGCCGCCGCACAGGATGAGTCCCTTCAGCGCCTGCAGAAGGAGTCTGAGATCTTACAGAGAACATATGCACACTACTTTGACCTAACAATTATCAACAATGAGATTGATGAAACCATCAGGCACCTGGAGGAAGCCATCGAGCTCGTGTGTACAGCCTCCCAGTGGGTCCCGGTCTCCTGGGTCTACTAGACCAGGAATGAGAGAATTGAGAAGAAAAAAAAATCTGTCATTACTGGGAACCACCTCATACATGGAAAACCTCTTCGTTATTGACCTTGTGTCAACAGGTCTTGGCCCCTAGAGACTACCTAGATGTAGTGTGACCTAAAATATAATTATTGTCATGTCCGAATAGATAGGAGGAGGGGGAAAAAAAGATGAAACACTAATTTAAAGAGACAGTATCTTTTTTTTAATCATTTCTCCTAAACTTTAATAAAATGTATCTTTAAATATATGTACTATTCAGTCTTTTGGAATGTTATATTTTTGGAAATCATAGCTTTTTATTTCAAGGGCCCCTAAAAACTGCACAAAATAGATGCTGCTTTCTATAATCTATTTTAATAGTAATAATAATATGATTCTGTTACCTTAACTTGGGGGTGGAACACTACATTCTTTTTAGAGTCTGATTTTATGGATTGGAATACTTTGCTTTCCTTTATTTATTTGAAGTAATTAGTCTAGTGGTTACAAAACAAATTCATAAATTTTAAAGGCCTTTTTTTTTTTTTCCATGCTTTTTTGTTTTTTCTCTCCTAGGATAGTATTTTTAAGTACTTTTTTGTGTAACATCCAGATAATGTGATACTGTCTCTTTGAAGAACTCTGTAAAAGTTTTAGAAATTTGAAATTGGGTCTTGACTCTTAATGCATGTGGACAGTCGCAAGCGTTCATGCCGTTGGTGTATCTGTGTTGATAAAACCTGTAATCTACAGCAAAGTACATTCCGTTCATGGGAACACGTACCCAAGGGAATAAAGCAAAATATTATTCTGACTAAGTTGTAAACCTATGCACATCCCTTGCATTTTGGGCAACTTTCTAAAAAAAAAGAAAAAAAAAAAGAAAAACTGATTTTTATTAATAATAATCATGTAGTGAAATGTGTTTGTAATTTTGTCTCAATTTAATTTGTTGTAAGGTGGGAGGGGGCAATTACTGGTTTCACCATTTCAGATCTGTGTTGTCTGAGAGTATTAACGTTTTAATTAAGTTGAAGCAAAGAAATGCTGATTTTTAATATGTATGTAATTGTTTAAAGATGCACACATTTTAAAAGAAAATACTGTGCAATGAAGAAACCAGTTTAGACATTGCGATAAACTATTCCAGAAGACTCATCTACAACAGCCCTGTAAATTCCTTTAAAAATGGTAATTGACTCTACAGTCTGACCAATTTTTTTTTATTTTAAATATACTTCCTTTTATGTGTTCAACAATTAAATGCTTTTGGGTCCTTCATTTCATCACAGGGAGTTTCAAGAGCAAATCAGTGACTCGTGCAGTGAGGAAAAGTGTCTTCAAGTCTTTAAGGGAAGCCTTTGTAGGGGCACAGCCTGCAGTCTGTCCCAGGAGCTCTGCTCCTCCTGGATCAGCACAGGCTTCCTTCCACAGAGCTGGAATTAGGGCAGAGCCAACTGAGAAGGTGTAACCATGGATGGACCTGGCACTTCATTTTCCTTCTTCATGCTCTTGCTGGCCCACGTGATCTGCATTTTCTCTGAAAATGGTTAAAGGCAGCAGGCATTGCCACCTCTTTGTAGGTGTCAGAAGCACACTGTTCTTTAAAATCACTCCTCCTCAAATTTTGGTTGGCTGTGCTGTTGTATAATATGAATTTTGGTGTTTATATTTAAATGATACAGCGATACAGGATTTTTCCTCACAGTGGAACTCAGAGCTGGAGTTGGTCTGTGGGCTGTTCCAGTTGTTTGGGACCATTGCACGTGCAATCAGAAAAGGGTTCTCAAGGTTGAATCTTTCTCACAAGGGTAATCCTATTGCTAATTTTCTCCTGCCTACTTCTGCAGGTTGGGTGGCCAAATATGTTTACAATTCTTGTCAAATCCACAGCTGCAATCTCAGTCTGGCTGTGCCTCCTCCCACCCAGCCAGGGCAGGCAAAGGTGTTTATTTCCTGCAGCATCCAGAGCCCTGCTTGCAGCCCACAGAAGGGAAATTCATCCATCACTTTATCCCACCTGCTGAGTGCCCTTAGTGCCACAGCTGCAATCACAGTTCTGTGCATCCCAAAACAAGAATTGAACCTGAGTCCCTTGAGTTTGTGGTTTGGTGGGAAGTAATGGATGAGAGAGTCAGCGTGGGCCTCACATGGAGGGAAACAGGGGAGCTGTCAGCAGTTGTAGGTGCTCATCTGTTCTGGGTTTAGCCCCACAAGGAGGGGATGGTGCAAACTGTGAACTATTCAGTGAGTAAGAGGTAATTTTTCAAGTTGTTGTGTTGTTTTGTCCTTGTGAAGCGTAGCTGGTGTCCTGTAGGCAGCTGATGCAGTGGTGAGTCCACACTGGCTGAGCTCATGGAAGTGAAAGGGTTCATTCACTCTCAGAACTACCTCTTTTCCCAGCAAAGCACAAAGATGGGAAGACCTACTGAAAATCAAAGCAGTGGAGTGTTTCTGATGTTAGAAATACAAACTTCTCTGGTGAGCATTGGTGTCTGACTTCAGTGCCATGTTTTTCATCTCAAATGTTTATGGCATTAAACAGGTAAAGTAATTTTGATAATTTGAGTATAGTCCATCATAAATGTTTTAACTACACTTTTGACTCTGTTAATGTGAATTTCTTGGAGTTCTGTGCATCCAGCTCGTAAGGAAAGAAATCTCACAAGGCCCATGAGGGTGCTTCTGCCTTATGTAGATGACAATAAGTAGTAATTTGATGTAACCAATACCTTTTCTTCTCCTAAGTGGAACTACCATTCAGATAATGCTACACAGTAGAAAGATTGACCTGGAGAGCTTTGTTTCTTTTATTACTGTATAACCTTTTATCAAGAGACAAAAACTGTAAAGCACACACTTAGCAATCCTGTCTTGCCTCCTTTACCATCGTCTATTTTCCTTGGAGCCTTCAGTAGCAAAAGATTAAATTGGAAGCCCTGCCAAGGCTTTAAGTTCAGGAGATCCACAGCACACAGTGAGCTCCATGAGCAGATTTCAGCACAGTCCCAGACAGAGCAAGCCCAGGACTCCTCAGTCTGTCCAATCCTCCCACCCTGCTCAAACCCTTCTGAATGTTTTGTTGTTTGTGTGGTACACAGAGGGCAAAATTCTGAGAAATGGAGCTGGAACCTTCACCTGCATGGGGAGGGCTCCTGCAGGTGCAAAGCTGGTGTTACAGTTTGTTGGTTTTTTTCAGTCTCCAAGTGGAGAAGGGTCCTCCTGGTACTGTAAATATCACTGCATAATTTGGAGCACCACATGGACTTCTCTAAATTTATGCTGAATGTGACCTCAGAAGCAGCCCTGGGATTGGGAAGAAACAAATGTTTCTGTTTGCCCCTTTTATACTTTATTTTTGTACAGGGGCTCATAGATTTGTAAAGAAAACTTGATCTTATCAGTATGCTGCCTCTCAGTCTGACTGATGCCTGTGATTTCAAGGTGTTAAGTTGGTCCAATAAATGTTCATTAACCTCTGCTTCCATTTACCTAATAAAAGTACACTAGGTTACTCAGTGTCTCAGAGTGGTAAGATTATTGCATGGAAATGGTAGCCTAGTTTAGACCCCTGGCCACTGCCAGAGGGACATTCTTAATCTCAGCACTAAACCCAAATTCTTCCATGTGTTCTAGCAGTGGTTTTCTTTTTACATGGTTTGGTCAAGAACAACGCTGTGCCATTCACCTCTGAAAGGAAACAGCACTACCTACCTCAGAAACTTCATGAAGAAGGTTACTCAGTTGACTTTGAAAACAAAATCAGGATGAGGTGTTGCAACCTGAGGAGCATTGGGCTGGTGTGCACACTCCAAACCTGGGTACTAGAGCCACTAGGAAAAGTTAAAGCACAGACAAACTGCCGGAACCCAGGAAATTCCTCTGGCTGCCCTGGAGGGCTCGAGCCCCTGCCTGGGGGGCTCAGAGACAGCACAGAGCCCAAGACCCCTGTGCCTTTGATTTAGCTCTTAGAAAAAACAATTACCAACCTTATATGAAGAATTACAAGCCACAAAAGTTTAAGTAGAATGACAGTGAATTTATCACAGGGTGAAAATCTGATTTTTGGGGTTTTTGGTGTGGGGGTTCAGAAGGCAAGAGGGAGGGAACTGGGCGTGTCCAGCCTTTCTCCTTCTTCTTGGCCTCCATCTTCTGCTGTGATGTTGGCACTTTTAGATTGGTTTAGAGTAGAAGCTCACTGTCTAACATAGGTGATAGGTATTGGAAAGTGATTGTAAACATTGTACACGTAGTTTTTAGTATAAAAGGTAACGCCGCCCCAGGGAGGCAGAGTGCTTCTGACTGCCTTGCTGAATGGACCTCGACAGGACAGGAGAAAGAATTTTATAGATAAGATACAAGAAACAACCTTGAGAATGAGAACAAAAGACTCCTGACTCCTTCAGCGACCGCCGAGCTGAGAAAAGAGATTTTCTAACGTATCTCAGAGTCATTCTGACCAGCCAGAGATCCCGAGAACTAACCAGTATTTGTTCCATTTTTATTCTTTCCTATAAGGAAATTATTTCAGAGTGCTGTTACTTAAAGAAATAGTTGGAAATGCTGCCAGAGCTTGCACGGGTGCTTTGCAAATCTGCCTCGAAATCCTAGATGCAAACAGTTCTGGCCCCATTCTCTTCCACTGTAGATGGTATTCAACAATTTTAATGAAGGTCGTTAGAGCTCAATTTCAGGCTTTACTTCATAGAGAAGGATTTTTGAAAACTGCAGAAAAATCTATTTCCTGACTATGATAGTAAAGTTATCTGTTTTTATAAGCTAAATTGACAGAGGATAAGCTAAAGCAGGCACCATAAAAAGTCTGGGTTTTGATGTAAAGCATATTCATTTCCTTAATAGACCTGTCTCTCACACTAATTTCTTCTCTACCTTTAATGAGCTCAGAGATAGTCATAACTCTTACCAAGGAAACTGCTGCACATTATGTCAAATAGTCACATATAAATCAAAATGTCTGCACAACAGGAAGCATGTCATTGGCCAGCAGAACAGAAGTAAATTCTGAATAATTGTGCCTCGTGTCTGCACCATGGGGACAAGTGCACAAGCTTAGGATAGAAGAGACTATTTTTACTAATGCTACACAAAAAAATACAAAGCTACTTTCCACATGTAAATGTTTGCAGTGTTTTGGGGTTTTTTGCTTGCTGACACAGTAAGTGCACCTACAGTAATTTCTGCTTTCTTCCCCTTAAGTGATTTTTAACAGTCTGCTGCTCTAATCCTGTGAAAGCTGGACTGAAGCAAGCACAAAAATCTTCTTGGCTCCTTAAAATTTAGCCTCAGAGTTAAGCCTCTTTCTCATACCTGTAATGAATAAATAATTAATTCTTACCTCAGAAATACATTTCTCAGTTAAGATTTTGGAGAGAAAGTTGATGGCTTCTCATGTAATCTTAAACTTTCTAAGCAAAAATAGTGGGAGGGGGAATGTTTATGCATTTGCATGCATCCTGCTGAATTCTTAGCAACCATGGGACAATCAGGTTCATTAAATCTGGCCACATCTCTGTGTTCTTATTAAAATGTACCTTGAGCCTACATTGGTGTTGTGGAAGATAACTGAACTAGTAGCTGTATGCTTGAAAGAATTCATGTTGAATATTAGCAAAGTAATACTTGCAAATTCTCCCTTAGCAGCAGCAATAGCTTGCTTTAGTGTCTGCATAATGGAAACACCCATGAAGAAGGGTGGAATTTGCTTATTTTTAAGTGTAGCCCATCTCAAAGCTGGAACATGAGTCTGTCATCCAGGTGGAGCCCTCAGCATTCTTCCCAAAATGTAAATAGATGAAAAAGAGCAGAATTGCCTCATACTTGGGTCTGTCTTTGCTGCCACCTGCTTCCCCTCACAGTTACACACTCTTAGAAACTCGATTTTAAGGTGCATTTTCCTACCAGTCAGAAAATGAGGTTTACCCTCAATATCACTTGATATCCTTCACTTAAAAGGTCTGTGGAGGTTCACGTTCATCTCAAGCAGAGGAAACCTTCTGTGATCCATGGCACACACTGCAATGGTCTGAATTCCAGTTTCCAGCAAGAAAAAGATGTTCCTGCCCTCTAAGGCAAAGGTCTGAAAGGGCTGAAACACAAGTGGAGCAAGATCTTACAATGACCTTTCACTGCCAGCCTTCATGACTTAACCCAGGGCTGTTTCAGCAAAAGGACTGGGAAAAATGATGTGGTGAGACTCTTTGGCTGAGCTGCCATGGGTAAAGACAGACACTAGGAAAGAAACAGAGCAGAGAAAGGCAGAAGGGAAAGGAGGACACACAGAGTACTAAGCTGGGAAGGTGCCACTCTGAAAACCAAAGTGGAATTTACTGAAAAGGAAGGAGACAGAAATCAAGAATTCTGAAACCTTTATTTACTATCCAAATACAATTTCCTCCTTGTATCACAAACCTCCTCCTGAAAACCAGAGTCATCCAGCATGGCTTCCAGACAGTGCTTGGATTGAATGGAGGGTGCAGGCTGCAGACACCAGCAAACATGGAAGGGTGTTTTTCCTCCCCTCAGCAGAGGACATGATGGGCACCAGGAGAAAAGGGCAGCTTGGCTTTGCTCTTCAGCAGGACATGGAGGGCAAAAAGGTCTCGTGGTCTGTCCTGTTCCCTCAGTGAGGTGAGGGCTGATCCCAGAGCCCAGGGTCACCTTCAGAGGTGCCTCCATGCAATGGTCACTGGGTATTGAAGAGCAACAAGAATTAACACCATGCAAAAAGTTGGTTTGATTTTGTGGTTATTTTGGATGGGGTTTTTTGTTTGATTTTTTTGAGAACCAGAGTATGACAAGTATTACTGCCCTCTTTCAAAAAGCCACAAGCCAGCTAATGGAAACCTAAGCTGCTTGTCAATAATTAATGTCATTCATTGTTTCAATTCCATATCAATTGTACAGTTTTCTTACAGTAAAACTTCTATTGTGTTAGCTACACTTCATGGAATTCTTCCCAATCACACAGTTTGTGTCAAAGGCCTTACTCTAACCACTAATATATTAGAGAAATCAGGGTTACCATTTATTTTAAATGCATTTCATATAACAAACTTTGAAGTTACTGCAATGGATTTAAAGAACTTTATATGTAAACAAAATTTAAAATGGATGGGTCTATCAGGTTTCTATTCACATCAAGAACTTAATCTCCACTAGCCTTTAACAGGAGCAGGAAATTGCCTTAAGGAAAAGAAAAAAACTTAGATTAAAGAAAAGCATACATATGGAAATAAATTATGCAGAAAGTTGAACTAATTGAATATTAAGTTATCTCTTTTGGTTTCATTATAAAGCCTTTTTTGAGACTTTTTTAAGGAAAAAAGTTAATTTAGTTATTTTTATTTAGATTAATTTTTTAAATTATTTTATTGCAGATAACCATGCCTGTTATCAACTAGCTGATCTTATTTTTCCTTTTTCAGATTTTCTTCAGATATTGGGTCTACCAGACATAATTTTTAATTCATGCAGTAGGTAATTCTGAACAATAAAAGAGTATTTTGAGACCCATAGAAGAAGGCAAAGAGTTCATATGTAACAGAATTGATTTCCCAGAGTATTTGTGCAAGTTCTGTCCCTGGAGGTTTTAAAAGGCTCACGTGGATAAAGTCCTGAGCAATCCAGCCCAATGTCAGAGCTGACCCTGCTTTAAACCTGGGACCTCCAAAGATCTCTTCCAACTGAAGCACCTTATTAAAAAATCTGAAAAAATCAAAACTATTACTCAGCTCAGCTATCTTCAGTTCATGTGAAATTTTGTGCCAGCAAAACCACACAGATACAAAAAAAAGGTATTTAGTTGTGGTCAAAAAGCACTTCAGTATTATTCTACCAACAGCTGTGGCAGAGGAAATCCAGTTCCTGGAATGGGAAATTCCAGGTAATGGAATTTGTCCCCATATTTGTTTATATTTAATATATACTTTAATTATTCATATTTAAATTATGTCATTATGCTACCACAAGTCAAATAAAGACTTGTTCAGCAGGTATTAAAATTTCACCCCAAAATTTTAAAAAATGCACAGCACTGTACTTCTTATACTAAAACTGACTAACTACAGTAAAAAATAAGAAATCCAAAACCAATCCACAAATACAGTAAAGCTCATCAAGAAAGGTCCACAAGAAGCGGGGGGAAAAGCAAAAAGTTTGCCTTTGCAAAAACGATTTTTAAATATTTAAAGCCTTCATATTAAATTTGGAATAGAAATTAAGATCAGGTAAATGGGAGAGAAAATAAAGATCTATTTTCAGTGAACATAGTAATGAAATCAACCTAATAAAACATAAATTAAATTCACTTTTTTTAATAGCTGCAGGTAGAAAAGGGAACTGGGAAATTCTCAAAGTATAACAAAGCATCTTTCATGCAAGTAAATAATTAGAGAATCAGATACTTTGTAAATTACACAGAATCAGGGAATCATTAAAGTTAGAAGAGATCCCTGAGAACATTGAGTCCAAACTTGGACATCATTGTATCAAATAAACCTTTGCTCAAATGCCACATCCAGTCATTCCTTGAACACCTCCAGAGATGGTGACTCTGCCACTTCCCTGGGCAGCCAGTGCCAATATTTAACCATCCCTTTAGTGAAGAAATTGCTCCTGGAATTGCCTGAACCTTGGTACAGCTTGACCCCCTTTTAAAAATAATTAATTAACAACAGCTGTGCTGGTGGCTGCTCTCCTGTGATCTGGCCTAGCCATGTATGTTGTTGGTTTTTTCAAAAGTTGTGTATGTTATGGCCTGCTCTTTTATTTTTAATATCCCAGAGTCACTGTATTTGTTTTATTTGCTATGAAAAATCTCTTTAAAAACCCCTAGGATTATATATAACCTAGTGAATTATATAAAAGTGTTTGGAGGTAGAATGCCCAGCATTAGCCAGTTACTATTCCCACAAAGAAAAATAGTTTGTTCCTGGCATTAATAGGCATATTAACTGTGGTTAAAAGTGAGGCAGCAAGGCAATGGGAAAATATGTTACATATGCTCATTTTTCAGTAGATTTTCAATATATTTGTGGTTTTCAAGAGATATCTAATCTTACTGTGAAAAAACTGAACATTCTGAGCAGGTACCAAGCAATTCTAACTAACCCTGCTTGCAGGTAGGTCAGATTGCAGAACCTGACATGACAACAGCTCCAGGTGTTTCCTTAACAAATTACAGCTGCACATCAGAGCAATTCAGAGCTACCAACCTAAACATGCCACAGCTTCCACTGGGAGACAGACAGCCCATGGTGAGCATGTTTAGGGAAATTCTTATCTGGAAAGATCAAGGGTCTGCAGCATGTGCATAAAACCTTTAGAAAGTTTTCCTAAATTCCTTAAAAAAACACTTTAAAGTTCTGAAGACAATTCAAGTGCCCACAGTTGTGAAAACCCTGCTGCAGCTGCCATTGCTTGAACCAAGGGGTTGTACTCGATGGTTTTAAGGGCTGATTTCCAACCTAAATGACTCTGTAATCAAAACTGGAATTATCAATTGAAAGTATTTTAATTGGAATTAAAATTTATTTAAAAGTGAGTTAAAACTGCTCCTTTTTGTCAAGGGTGAATGAGAGTCATTTGTGGAAGTGGGCTAAACCACTAAATGAATTTTTAGATGGCTTCAGCACAATTGTCTGCTTTGCCTCTACACAACAACAGTTTCCTGAGATGAGTTCAGAGCAAGGGGATGAAATTACAGAAGCTCTCATCTCTTTTAACTAGCTTAACTGTGGAGTGAGAGATGGATTAATTGTTGTGTAGAGTATTTCATTAACAAGCAACAAATATTACAGGTTGCAGCAATCTTACAGCACATGTTACTGAATGCTGAAGAATCCACCCCAGGCTTATGCAGAAATAAAGTTTTTAAAACTCGGTCATTTTTCACTAAATTCAACAATTTTAATGTCTAAACATCTCCTTACTCTACCTTACAGCCATTTTTGTTTACTAGGATGGAGGTAACAAAAGCAACAAATCTGTGTCAAAACCACAACCCAGTAAGGATTATTGGATTATAAATCAGTAAAGATTAATGAAGTTACGCCATAGGTGAAAGAAGATAAATCCCACAAGGTTGTTTTTTGTTTATTATGAAAACTTTCAAAACTTCTAATCTTCATTTATTGTTAGAGGGAACAATGCAGACAAGTAAACTTTATAATGGATAAAAAAGATCTGTCTCTGAAATGTACAAGATACTAATCATGACAACTCTCCTCAAGTAAAATATTCTGTTTCTCCACTCATCAAAATAAGCATTTCAGTAAAGGCTTTAGAGTATTTCCCAAGTGCTAGGAAAGGAAAGGGAGAGAGATCCTGCTTCCAGGAAAATTTCTTGTTGATTTGAGCAGCTGCCTCTGCCCAGATCAGCCTCCAAGGAATTTCAGTGCCAGCCATTTGAAAGTTCCACTCTGCCAACATCATCAATTTATGATATTAAATTAGCAAGATTTCAGGCAGAAAATAAAATGTTTCAACTGTCTTGTGGGCTGCTGGGCTCAGTGTTATCCCTTTGGCTGTAATTTGTGGTATTAAGCCTCTGAGGGCAATGGAAAGACTCAAAATAATTCAAGAATCTTTGACTTTCTGTCTTGACATGTACTTTTATTAATATGTTTTTAACATATTTATCTGGTTTGATCACTGAAACAGCTAAAGAGTGAGAGATCACTGGGGGTGCCACACTCTGCTTCCCCATTCTGCCTGTCCCAGCTGTGCTGCAGCTGGGTTGTTCTGCAGCTCTGGGGCTGGCTGGGGTTCACATGCCCAGTCTCACATTAAAAAAGACCTTTTAGGATCCACAGAGTGATGAAATCCTCCCTGCCTGGGTCTCACAGACTCAGTCCCAGCTGTGTGCAGTAATGAGCCTTGAGGGAGGAGTGACACTGCTGCTCAATCCAAGCTGATAGTTCAGCTGTCAGGTTTTTTATCTCTTGTCACTTGAAAACTCCTGAACTTCACTTGAGTAATCCACTCCACTTCAGGAGTTCATACCCAACCCAATTTGGATTTTTAAGGTACCTGTCAGTAGAAATGGAACAGTAGGATTGAATGAACTGGTAGAAAGGTAAGTGCTTCTACTCAGAAAATAAAAAGGCAAAGGCTCAGAAAGGGAGCAGCAGATGTGGAACCTGAGAGCTGTGCAGGAGTCATCTGCTGTGCAGGACAGGGTGGGTCCCTGCACCTCTTCCTGCAGTGTCACCCCTGCTCAGGATGCTTTAGGGACATGACACCACGTGTAACATCAGGCCAGGGTCAGGCTGCAGGGTGACAACAATCCCCATGGTGAGGATTGTCCCCAGCCCCCTGTAACTGCAGGCAGGGCCCATGGGAGGGAACTTGGGGTTTCATAAGGGATTTTACCCCATCTCAGTAACTTTGGGGTTCAAATCTGGGTTTCAGTGGGTGGTGCAGATGCATCCATGCCCCAAAGACAGGTGGGTTTGTTGAAACACTGACTAGCACTTTCAATGCTGAGCTGCACAGGCAGCATCCTGTGGAAGATCTTCCCCTGGCATTCCTCCAACTCAGAATATTCTGTGATTCTGTGGTGGCCAAAGATCACTGAGAGTTAAGAAATTCTCAGGGCTGGAAGATGGGAGCATAGATGTTCACCAGGAGAACTTCACTGACCCAAGGAAGCTGCCCACAGACCTTAAAATCCAGGACCTTGCAGTCTTGTGGTTTTGTTTTGTTTGGTTTGCTTTGGTTTGGTTTTGGGGGGTTTTTTGGTTTTGTTTATTTCCATTCCACAGCTTCAGGGCATTGTTTTTCTAAGCCCTGTTCTTCAGTGTGACACCACTCGCAACTCTCCTTCTCCTGCTGACCTGCATCTGCCTCCTGGCTGGTTTGTCTCTTGTTTTCCAAACTCCTTCTGACAAACATCTATTTTTTTTTTTTTTAAGGGGAGACCTCACCATAGCCTTCCAGTACATAAAGGGGACCTACAAGAACGATGGGGAGGGACTTTTTGCAGGAGAATATGGTGATAGGACAAGGGGAAATAGCTTTAAACTGAAAGAGGGAAGGTTTAGATTAGGTAAAAGGAAGGAATTCTTTACTGTGAGAGTGGTGAGGCACTGCACAGGTTTGCCCAAGGACGTTGTGAATGCCCCATCCCTGGAAATGTTCAGAGTCAGACTGGTTGGGACTTTGAGCAACCTGACCTAGTGGAAGGTGTCCCTGCCCATGGCAGGAATTAGGTGATTTCTAAGATCCCTTCCAATCCAAACCATTCTGATTTCAGTGATTTCTCCTCTTTTAGTGATTTAATGAAAATATTTTCCTCTCAAAAAGATAGGTTCTGTATCCTTGAGAGCTCCATGGTGATTTTTATTGGTTTGTGTTGGCATAAATGCCTCCTGTGCTCTGTTAACCTTAGGCCAAGGGGTGTCCTGAGCTGTGCCTCACATGTCACAGATCCACAGCTGAGATTTGGTCATCAAGGTTGGCAGCATCACTGGAGGAGCCACCACAGACAGACAAGATCTGAGCCAAGAACACAGAGACCCAGCCCTACTCTTAGGAAAAGAGAAAAACTCTGTGAACCAAAACAAACTTCACATCCTCAGGGGTTCCTCTGGTGAAGGTCATTGTGCCCTGTGGCACAGAGCAGAGATGTCTCACCCATCTCAGAATTTGTGGTCATTTTTGTCCCACACTGTCCATGATCCACTGGATATCTGGATTGCTCACAGGCACTTTCAACAGAAACAAAGGGATGTTTGTGGGACCAGCTTTGTCTGATTGCAAGTTTATCACTTATTTCTGTGCCTGCCCTCTGGCTCTTTACCAGTCTCATACATCAGGAAAGTGCCTGTCCACTTGGAGTCTGATGTATTTCTTATTGTCACAGCACATTGACACATAATCATTCAGCACTGTGAGGAATTGCTGCTGCCAATTCCATCCCAGTTAATGTGGGCACAGCTGGTTGTCCTTTGTCACTGATTTATCACATTTGCCCACCCTGGCACTTTGCACTCAGCCTCGTTCTCATCATCAAAAGCCCAGAAGTAAAACCACTTCTATTTTACACATATTTTTACATCTGGCTGCATGCCACAGTTTGTTGTGAGTCCAGCACATCCTCATCTCACCAGGGAGGGGCTCAGTGTTTATTTGTTTGTCCCCTGCTCTGTCCCCACAAAGCCCAAGAACTCCCTAAGCCTCTTCCCAATGTCCTTGTGCCTGTGGGTCTGCCCTCAGCCCAAGCAAACTAAGCAGCAGCTGAGCGCCATCTTTCCCATTTAGCTTGTCCCCCTTTCAGATAATACAATAACATTTTATTCCAATTATCCCCAGTTTAACCCACTTATGGGCCAACCTGACTTACAAAATATTAGGGGTAATAATAGGGAATCTAAATATCAAAAAAAAAAAAAAAAGAGAGAAGGGTTAAATGTTGGTTTTAACTGATCCAGTTTCAATCACAGCTGGCCCTGCTGGAGCAGCACAGTGAGGGCACAGAGCAGAAACAAGCAGGTGAGGAGGGGAAGAGTGGAAAGGAGGGTGTGGAATACAAGGGGAGGCAGAACAAGGATGCCTCAAGCCTCACTGCAAACCTCCAGCCACGTCAAGAAGCTCCTGACACAGGACAAAACCCACTGAACAAGCACAAAGTGAAATCAGCTGTTAATCCAAATGGCAAATACATAGAATATGCATGAAGAGTAAACCATCAGGTGCGTACAGAAAAACAAATGATAGTTTTAGGTCTTTTTGAAATGCCTCAGTATTTTTCATTGAGAATTTATGACGTGCAAGTTAAAAATTAACTCTAAAACAGTCCTTTAAAAGACAGATGAAGAAGGAAATACAAAAAAATCAAAGGATGTGGTAAAGGTCAAAGTTGAGAAGAACTGCTGAAGAAATAAACTTCTCCCATTCAAGGCTGAAGCTAACCACAGAGTACAAGATCAGACTGCTTCAAGTAACCACAGGGTCAACAAAATCAGGCTTTGGGTGAGAGGCATGATAATTCACTGTCCAGAAATATCTATTTTCTGTATTCATCTTTATGTTGGAGTTTAAATGACCAGCCTTGTGCCATGAGAAATGGAACTTTGGTGCTGATCTTGCACATGTTTAGGTTTATGTTTTAAATATTAGCTATATGATTTTCTTTGAAGTAATACTTGTTATACCTTTTTTAAAACTTATAATTTCTGGTCTTTATTACATGGACACCATTTTCTTTAAAGTTCTCATAAAATTACTTGGAGGTTATTGCAGCAGATCCTTCAAACTCCACCGATCTCTATCAGATTTGGGTGGGGGAAGAGGAAGGATGAGGATTTTCAGTGTTTCTGCAACAATCCCATTCCTTGATTCTGCAAAAGCAGGCATTTACAATCACTGTTTTCTCACCCAAACTAGCCCTGTCTTCTGAAGCTCACACTGGAGCAGGAGTGACCATGACAGGCTATTTTCTTGCAAGGCTTAATATCCTCCACATCAGGCACAAGAGTTTTCTGGAATTTAACTGAGTTGATTTGGTTCCTCTTGAATTTGTGACCACAAAAATTATCAAAGGAAAACACAACAAATTAAATTTTTAATTTTTTAAAAGCTATCACCCAGATGTTGTGAATTAGCCACAATACAGCACCCTTGAAAACTGGCCATGAAGTTCCTGAGTCCTGGCTGGCCAGCAGCTGTCAGTCTCAGACAGCAGCTGCTGCCTCTCTAGAAAAGGAGAGCAGTTCCTCATGTCCTGCACATCATGTTTCTTTCCAAATCAGGAAAATATGATAAACCACAAGAGAAGCAAAACAGCCAATAGCTTTCTTTCAGAGGGAGTTACTGGCAATAGCTGCAAATTAAAGAAAACAGAGGGGACATAAAGGTGTTCATGTTAAAACACTGAGTATGGTCCTAGGGGGGCAACATAGCAACAGAATTCTGAGACTCAGAGGTTTTATCCAGAAATCAGTTTGTTTCTTTCCTCTATTGACATTGACAACTTCTCCCCTCTGCTCCAACAGTATCTCTTGTAAAATATGAAAAGCAGTTGCACCAGTGCAGAGCAGTGCAGTGTCAGCAGGTACCACACATCAAAACAAATTGCCTGCTCCCAGACCTCAGGTGCCTGGGGACACCAGCTCTCTGAATAAACTTCAGTCAGAAGGTGTATCCTAACTCCAGGCAGCTCACAACCATCCCTTCCCACTGCTGCAAATAAAATCTCAGCACCTCATGCTGAGGGCAGGGCTGGGAGCATCACTTTGTTGAAAAGTATTTGCAGTTATTCCAAACAGACAAAGATTTGGCATCTTTGGAGGTGTCCCAGTCCAGAGAGGGATTTTGGAAACAGCATTGATTTGTGAAGGGACTCTGAGCCATGGACTTGTAGCCAACAACTGATTCAGGTTTACCAGCTGAAGCACAATTTTGCAGAGAGAGTCTGGTCTAAGAAAATAAAGAAAGAATCCAAACTATTTATCCAACAAAATGTAATTATGAGTTGTCACCTGCCCAAGTAATCAGAGAAACAAGCCATTTGCTAAGAGTTTAGAATCAAGGATCATGAAAGAAGCAGGCAGTTCCAGTGTCTCCTCAAAGAATGAGCAACACAGAGTAGAGGAGAAAAGCAACCACAGGCTCACAGACCTTCCCAATCCAGTTGGAGTGCCACGTGCCAGCTGCTCTGTGCCACTGGAAACACACTTTGCTGATCTCTCAGCTCAGAGCAGGATTTCAGAGCAGGAGAGCACAGAGTCTGTCCCATTCCTGCAGGGAAGATGAAGACATTGCACCCAGCACGATGTCAGCCACTCTCTCCAGGCTGTGCCAGAGCAGCACAGGGAAAGCTCTCTGGGCCAGGCAGGTGCTTAAGCACAAGAGACCCTTAAACCATCGACCCCAAGGTCAGTGTCCCTGCTGTCACACAGCTGAGTACAATGCACAGCCCTCTTGCCCATCACCTGACAGCAGAACCTCTGCTAAAAATAACATTTTAAGATGATCACGTTCAGATCTGCATCTTGCAGGTAAAGCAGGAGCATCTTTGAAGCACTGATTGACTTGAAAACCACTCAGCAATTGCACAGTGAGGTGATCTTCAGTTTTAATGTGCCCCAACACAGAAAATGAATTTGTGGGTTATAAAAACAATTCACTCATGAGGCGGCTGTACTTATAGGAAGTGAAATACAACCATTTGTGTCCTACCATCTGTGCCAGGCCTATTGCTAAACCTCCCCTGACAGGATGAAACAGTGCTCCTCTAAAGGCATCCTTAACCTAATATGCCTCTACAGCACCAGGCTGGACTAGGTTTGAAAAACAGCCTCTTATAATACTCAGATGAATTTAGCACTTAAAAAGATTAATGGATTCATAAATAGCCTGGAAATCCAAACTCATTGAATTTAGTTCAGGGAACAGGTCAAATAGGCATTTATCAAACCATCTGGCATTCTGATTCCCTGGGGAAGCTGTGGTCGAGCTACAGATAACTGAGAAGCCATTGCAGGCTTGGTTTTCCCTGTACTCAGCTTTCCTCTGGAAATCTCTGGCACTAATTAGAAAGCAGAAGATCTTTTTGGACAGAAGTGTATCTCTATATAGTCACTTGTATTTTCAAGTGCTGCTGCTTAACACAAATATAAGCACAGTCAGGTTTTAAGTGAAAGTACTTATGTTGCAATAAATAGCTTACCATTTGCTCTAAGCCATGAAAGAACACTCATGTGCACCCATTTGAGTAACCTACTAAAAAACAATCACCAGAGTTGTTCAAGGATCTCAAAAAAACCCCCGAACCTAGGTTTGAGCAGATAATTTATTTTTGTGAGTAAAATATCAAATTATTTTATTTATATGTTTGATACATAAAACATCATTTTTTCTGGTCATATTAGCAGCTGTTATTAATAAGTTCAAAGATAAAACATTTAAGATGCTGTATAAAAGAAAATTATCAATATGGCATAATATGAAACACTACATGGTACATATTAGTGGTGGAAATACAAAATATTTCATAGGCCCTCGTTGCATTTGTCATTACCATGCTCTGCCCCTGCAGCCATGCCATGAAACAATCAACAAATAAAAAAATGTATTCCTTGAAATAATATATTCACTGAAAAATTAAACACATTGAAATTATGGGAATAAGTAGGCTATGATTAAGTAGCTTTGCCTCAGAGAAGAATGCTTGGACAAACACGAGTCCATTTGGTTCTCCTGCACCAGTACCAGCATAACAGGGGGGAGAAAGGATCAAAATCCTGCTTGTGGTCACTGCCAAAATACTGTGCCCATCCCAGATCTGCCTGGGACACTTTCCTTGCTTTCATGACGCCTGTACATGTTCCCTGGATGGTTCCATGAGGCCTGTACACGTTCTCTGGGTGTTTTATGAGGCCTAGTGCTGCATCCCTGGATGTTGCCCAGGACTGCCCTGCTCCCTCCTGCTGGGGGAGGGATTTCCACCCACTGGGGGTCATCAGGAATAGCTTCCCATTGTTGCAGCATCTGCCGTGGGTGTGGGTGTCTGTCAGGACATGAAGAGGGGCCTGGTTTTGCAGCCTCATCTTGCTCTCATGAAGCTGAATCACCATGGAACATCTTGCTCTCTCAAGCTGGCCCAATGGAACAAACACCCCACAGACTGACCCCTCTTCCCTCCTTTCCCAGCAGGAACATCACACATCTCTAGGCAAAATTCAACCTTAGTGCTGCTCATCTCCCTGTGAGAATCCAGGAGGCTCTGGGGCACCCACAGGGCAGGTTTGTCACCCAGAGTGGGACCCAGATCTCACCAGCTCCCAGGGGAATCTGGAGCCAGATCCAACAAACCCATCCTGGAAGAGTTTGGAGCCCTTTAGATATCAGAGGCCCACAGTAAAACTTTTCTCTAATCACTAAGTAGGTGCAGGGTCTAAACACTTAAGCAGAGCCCCTGCCCCATCCAGCCCTTGGATTATTTGCACAGCAGAACAATCACTGCCAGAAGTGCTGGGAGGTACAAGGAACAGGAGTCAGCCTCAGTTCTGGCCTCCCCCACGCCAGAGGAAACCCCTTCAGTCTGTCCGTCCGGCTGCGTGCTGTTACTGTACACTTCAGTGGCGTTTGCCACCTCTTCGGGAAGGCCCATCTGGAGCAGGAGTTTGGAGATAAGGCTGTTGAACTTGCTCTCTGTGGTGGACCAAGGCTCCTCGCTGGGCGTCGGCCGCTCGGACGTGACGTTCAGCTCCTCCGGGTCCAGGCAGAAACCTTCGGGAGACCTCTCGAAGAGCACGTCCGTCAGATCAACACCAGCCACCGAGGAGGGGGAGGCACACGGGATGTCCCTGACCAGCCTGTAGTTCTCCATCCACTCCTTGAGCCACTCGATGCGGCAGTCACACTCCCAGGGGTTGCGGAAGAGGTACAGGCGGCCCAGGAAGTACACGGGCTCGAACACGGAGAAGGGCAGCGTTGTCAGGTTGTTGCTGTTCAAGTGCAGAGCCACCAGGCTGGTGAGGTTCTCAAAAGCCCCTTCCTCGATGTAGCTGATCCTGTTGCGGTCCAGGTAGAGGAACTCCAGTTCCCCGAGGTCCCGGAACCAAGTGTTGGAAATGTTCCTGAGAAAATTCCCTCCCAGGTTGAGCATCTTCAGGCGCCTCAGGCCATCAAAGGAGTTTTCTGGAAGCTCACTGATCAAGTTGTCATTCAGGTACAGGTACTCCATCCTCTGACAGCCCTGAAAAGCTCGCTCGTGGATGACATTTATCTTGTTGTCCTGCAGATTCAGGTATTTCAGCTTGGTCAGGCCCTGCAGGGAGTTATAGGCCACCGCTTCGATCCTGTTTCTCTCCAGGTACACATGGGTCAAGTTCTCCATGCCCCTGATGGCGCCCGGGATCCTTCGGAAGTTGTTCTGGAAGCAGAAGAGCTCCTGCAGAGCGGGCAGCTCGATGAAGATCCTGTCTGGGATGTTGAAGAGGTTGCAGTCGGCCAGGTCCAGCCTGACGAGGCGCCGGAGCGCGGTGAAGGTGCGGGTGTGCAGGTAGCGGATGTACTCGTTGTGGGCCATCTTCAGCTCCGTCAGGCTGGGCAGGCCCTTGAAGGCTCCCGGCGTGATGAAGGAGATGTTGTTGTGGTTGAGTGACAGGGACTTGAGGGAAGGCAGCGTCCCGAAGGCCCTCTCGGACAGGAACTTGATGCTGTTTTTATCCAGGTTGATGGAGGAGGCCTCGCAGGGGAACTCGCTGGGGATCTGGCCCAGCCCGGCGCGGTCGCAGCGCACGGAGCAGCTCCTCTCCGGGGTGCACACGCAGCTGGGAGGGCAGGAGCGCACGCAGGCCCACGCCCCGTGCACCTGGGGGACCCAAAGGATCACTGCCGTCCCCACAGAGAAAAGAATGCATCGTTAGCAAATCAATTAGAGCAGTAAAAAGACATTAGACTCTCTTTTCCTCCCCTCTAGCGAAGCTAATTGCCACCTGTACACAGGTGCTGATTGAGGAGCTCTTGTGTAAAATTCCTAAAAATCTTCAGGGATTTCTAAACCTGCTGAGAATATGTCACCTAGAATATAATCTCTGATTAATTCCTCTCCCCAAGAGGGGGCTCACCTAGAACTCAGTATTTCTCAAGTGTCTCTTTTGGGCTCTCTGCTGCCTGATAGGGACGTGGTTTGGCCAGGGAGCAGGCAGAAATGCATTGAAGGCCAGCAGCTGGGGGGTTACAGCATTCCTGGATGTGGAAAAGGGGATGGCAGTGTGTGCTGAGTCTGGCAATGGGCAGGGGAGATCAATTAATTACCCAAAGTCTGTCAAATTCCCTTCCTCCCTTCCTCCCTTCCTCCCTTCCTCCCTCCTTGTCTTTCTACTAATGTTTCTCCACCAGAGCCATGAGCTGGTGCAGCACTAGAAGGGGAACTCTCAGCTCCCAAGGAGATTAAATGAGTGTTTGAAAACACATTCCCACTGTGTACTGCTATGACAGCACGAGTGAAAACAAACTAAGACATATTGTTCGACTGCTGGCTTCATGATCTCATCATAGATGAGAAACTCTGCATCTCCAGCACAGTTTTTGTTGCCAGTTCTCAAGAGTCACTATAGTGCCTTATGTATGATGGGAGCAGCCACTTTGTCCTTGATCAGCCTGACATGGGAGGTGCAAGGCTGTTGTTTCCTCCCAGCTTAGTCCCACACAGGTGGGTGAACAACAAGGAAGAGAAGAAGGCTCTTGGGAGAAATGACAGAAGAGCAAGAAGGAGGAAAAAGACTGGGAGATATCAGCCTCCACAGACAGGGGTTTTGCGGGGAAAAAAACATCCAGTCAAAAAAAATCTGAAAAGTGATTTTTTTTTAAATTCAAAATGCTTTTCCCATCTGAAAGAGAGGAAATTTAGGTTAGATATATGGAAGAAATTCTATACTGTGAGGGTGGTGAGGCCCTGGCACAAGGTACCCAGAGAAGCTGTGGATGCCCCAGCCCTGGCAGTGCTCAGGGCCAGGCTGGATGAAGCTCTGAGAAACCTGGGCTAGTGAAGGTGTCCCTCCTCGTGGCAGTGGGCCTGGAATGAAATTATCTTTTAGGTCCCTTCTTTTCTCTGACTCCATGAATATAAACTCATTAGAGAGGAAGAACTGAAGACAGTTTCCCTAATTGCTCTCCCAGACACACCCTACCTCCTCCTCCACAAAATGAGCAGCCACACCAGCAATCTCTGTGTAGCCACAAGCACAAAATGGTGCTATTGCTGCTGACTGCTTTTCTGCTGCAGTTTATTAGCTCCCATACAATCACAACCCTTTTCTTCTTTTTTTTCAGCAAAACATGAGACACCAACAGTTTTACCAACAGCCACCTCTGTTATTGTGCTGCTGGGATCAGGGGGGTTTCCTCCATGCTCCTGCTGAGTGTCCAGAGGGGGAAGCTCCCAGCAGCTGGGCTGCCTCTCCCAGTGGTTTGCAGCACAGGGATTGCCCCCTACAGCTGGATTCCCATGGGCATTTTTAATAGGACAGACCTGTGAGGTGATATGCCCAGAAACATCAGCTTCAGCAAGCATCAGGTTTTATTTTTGCAGTCCTTAAGGCTTTAATGTACAGGACAAATGATGTTTGGGCTGCACTTGCTCTTCCTTTCCTCCATCCTTTCTAAAGACATCATGCATGGGGCTGTATTTAGGAGTTTACACTGCTTGTGTAAAAGAGACTTGCAGAACCAGTTGTTGGGCAAGTCCCTGCTGAAGGGCATCAGCCCAGGAGCTGCCCTGGAGCCTGGGTCTGTTCAAACCATTCTGGTTATTGTATGTAGGAAAGGTATTTAAACACACAGAGAGCATCACAAAAGGATGAGCTGGGGCTTCTTCATCAAAATTCAGGGCTCATCATGCCTGGGCACACTATTGTGACTGGAGAATTAGCAAAACAACATCACTTCAAGGATAAATGATAATGAAGGACTCTGGGAAGTGGAAAGGATTTTAGACAGGTTGTCATTTTGTTTGTCTGCTCTTCCCCTTTTTCCCATGCCCTTATCTAACCGCCACAGCCAAAGGAAAGTCCCCTTCAATCCTCCTGACAACAGCTGGAGTTTAAGGACAAGAAGAGGAACAATAAGCTGGTCTCAGATTGCTCTTTTTTTGTGCAGCCTGCCCAGGGGCTGCCTCTGTGCTCCCCTCTGCACCAGTCCACCCTCTGCCTGCCAACAGGGGCATATGTTGTTTTTGTTAGGCTGTTACATAAACTGAGGGCCAGACAGATTAAGGATTTGCCTGTTCCCAAATGTCTGACTGCAAGTGGTTGTCTGGAAAATGAGGGATGCAAGCGTTGCTGCTGGTAGGGAGCCTTGTGTGGGTTCAGGGTGACATCCAGAGGGGCATTTGTGCATGGGCTGTCCTATAGGTGAGGCTGTCCTGGGCAAGCTCCAGCTGCCCCAAGCTCAGTCACATCCCTGGCCTCCAGAGCAAACCTCCACCCACTGCTGTGCCCATGGTGGGCAGTGTAGGAATGAGCCTGCTGATCACCAGATCCCCTCCTTTTCCCCCACTGCCTCTCCTCTAATCAATCAATAAAGGAGATATCTGCCCCCAAGCCATATCCAGCCTGCTTTCCTTATACACAAGTGCCACATCTGGGTCTTCTGCTAGGGGCATTTCATAGCAGGCTTCTAAAATCTCTGTTTACAAGAGCATCTTTGCAATGTGTGGGACATGGACAGCAAGAGTGTGAGGACCATCCAATGAGAAAATATCCCCCCAGCAACAGGAGCTCTGAGAAAGCCTGAAGCGATGGGCAATTTCCCCTCTTTCTCCTGGAAAAGAAGTTGGAAAAAATCCTCCACATGAACTGCACCAAACCCTTGGGAGAGCTTTTGCTCAGGGCAAAAGAGACCAGCTCTTCCCCGTTTGTGAGATCCCCTCTGATCAACACAGCCTGAAACATTCCCATCTTTCCCACCTCACTCCTTCCCCTTCCCTAAAAAGGGGCAGCAGCTGGAAGCTTTCAGCCCCTCAATGACACACTTGAGCACTCAAATGAGATGTGTGAAATGGAGCAGTAAGGTCAAAAACATTTGTGACATTAAAGAATAAAAAAATCTCCTCCCGTGGATTGTATCTTTCACTCTTTTAAATACTACAGTAACTCAGTATTTGAAAGAAAAAGTGAGAGACCAAAGGAAAAGAAACAAAAAATAAAGGTTGCAGAGTCTTAAGAAGAGTAAAGAGACAATGATTGCAATAATTGAATATATAACCACCACCTTTCCAAATGATCTGTCTAATCCACTACTGGATAATGCAGAATAAGAGTATACTCACCATTTAGAACGATGGCAAACATTACCTTGATTATTCTCTAGTGGCATTTCAGATCTGGCAAGCAAACTTAAGGGATCTAAAAGCACACAGGAAGAATAGAGATGGGTTCCATCCTCTGTCATTTCCCTGCATCATTTTTCCACAAAAAGATCTATGTTTAGAAAGGAAGATGAAGGAAAATGCTCTTCTCTCACACACTTTCAAACTGAAGAAGTCCCCAGCACCTTCCTGGTGAGTATCTTTCTTCCAACACTGACCTTCTCAGGGAATCCTGCTGCTTTGTGCCACTGCTTTTCAGGAGCTCATCTGCGTCCTTCCCACAAGCCATGCCCAAGGCAGATTCCTCTCATCTGAGGAGGGAAAGGATCACCAACAGTAAGGGACTGGCTCTATCCCCAGGAAATAGGTGCTGGTACAGAGGAGTGTAACCAGCTTAGTGGAAACCAAAATTCCCAACAGAAATCCCAACAGGATGCGTTCTTACCTGGCCAGGCAGTGGCTGTGTCCTCCCTCCTGCTCATGAGGCTGCCCTTAGCCACACGAGTCAGTCCCTGAAAAGTTGGCATTTTTTTTCTCACAAGCTATCATTTAATGGCAGGAAAATCCTCTGTATCAGAGGAGGATTAGAGGAGATGGAAGAATGTGTCTGTCCTCTAAAGCTCCCAGAGCGAAACAGGGATTGCAGATGAACCAAACGGATGCTTCCTCCCCTCTGCCAACCTGCTCTCCCCCCACCATTAAAAAAAATAAAATACAGTCCAGAATTGGACTGCTGCCACTCAAACAGTATTGCTGAAAGTCATTACTCTGCTCCCCATTATGTGATGGCAGAAGAGGTGGGAGAGTGCTGCCCAAATGGAATTAAATTTGGGGCCAATCACAGGCTTATGGCTTGCCTGCACTGAGCTCTACAGACACAGCTCGAGACTCTCAACCCCAATACACATTTTCCCAGCCCCAGCAGGGCTCACACACTACTAACAGGGTGTCAGTGGGCTTTGCTTCACTAGGAATTGCTCCTGATGACAAGGAGACACCAACAGCACCAGGAAAAGGGTCAGCAAACACGGGGAGTTTGCACTGTGTATATGGCCTCGACACTTATAAATTCTGGCCTGTCTCTGAGTGTGTTTTCCTTGTGATGCAGCAGCTGGTGCATGGAAATCATAAGGACAGCTTCTGTATGTGGTGATGTTTTAGCATTCAGGATGTGAATTGGAGTTTAAAGCCTTTCTTGACAGAATGATGATGGTTTCTTTGGAGAGTGGGGGCTGAATCAGTGAGTTATCTCAGCCTCCCATGCCTTAGGTAATTGCATTCACCGTGTCAGAGGGAAAAATAGCTCCACTCTTTATTTCCAAGTGAATTATTCTGCTTTATTTTTTTTTTCCCAGGAAATGGAATACCTGATGAATTTATGCTTGATACAGCAAGAAATATTCAGCCTGCTGCTGCACAGCTCTTCCTGCAAATTAAAGCACCCAGCTACATAAGGTTTATTTTGGTTTGGTTTTCCCTGTCTTAAGGCATCTGTCTGGCACCTCAGGAAATGTGTCTGTCCCAACAGCCTGTAGGCAGGCTGTGCTGGGGTGAGGCTGGAGGGCAGGGCGTGACCCACAGAGCACAGATTTTAGCTGAATTTTAGATTTTAAGCCTTTCCCCACCAGTTGCTGTAATAAACCCTCCAGCTTTGCACTTCAGTGCTTTGCACGGCGCTGTTTTGCAGAGGAGGAAAGAGATTTGCAAAGCCACAGACAGGCACATTGCAGCCTCCAGCACAGAGCTGAAGCTGCTGGAGACCTTGTGGTGACAGAACCAGCACCAGCTGGGTCCTCAGCAGTGCTGGGGCAGCTGATGTTTGCCCTGGAAGCCCTGGCTCCCATGGGAATACCAGGAAGCCACAACCTCCCTGACCACAGAAAGGAGATGACTGACCTTCCAGCCATGAAGAAACTGAGAGGGGAGGAGAAGGAGGAAGTGCAACTCCCACTTCTTTCTTCCTCAGTATCTGCAAGAGCCTTATCAGGGGTACCAGGAATCATGGGGTACCAGGAATCCTGTCCCTCCCCAGGTGCACACATGCTGTTGGCAAGGGGAAAGGCAGAGGGCGAGGAGGGTGTGTGGGATTTGGGGACAAACTGGTGTCACAGCAGCTGGCAGCTCCCCAGGGATTAGATCTGGGTTTACACAGCAGCACTAAACCTGCTCACAGGGAATGAGGAGGGGCTGGTCTGCACCACAAAATCTCACATTTCTGTGAGCTTTCGGGGCTTCCCTGCGCCTCACTGCTCCTTTTCCATGTGCACATATAAGGGCTGGAGGGATGGGACATGAAGGACCACTGAGCCCTGGGAGGTGTTTCTGTGATCAACAGAACCACCTCCCTCAGAGGAGCAGCTTGCAGGACCAACACAATTCCCAGTGAAGGGCACTGGGACCCTCTGCCATGCACAGCAGATGGGTGGGTTTGATGAACTGTGGGCGCCTCAGCAGCCCCTTTTGGGGGCGAGGGTGCCTACTGCAGAATCAGCAGCCACGGTGCTGAGGAGGTGATGCTGCTGAAGCAGTGGAGGAAGGCAGGCAGGGAACACCTCTGAGAGAGCTGCTGCAGCAGGCAGCCTCACCAGAGAGCTGCACAGACAGCATCTGCTCCTGCAGGAGCTTCTGCCAGCAGCTGTGCCATCAGCATCCACCCCACACACACCCAGTGCAGTGACTGCTGCCAGCCCAGCCCCACTCTGCATTTCCTGCTGTGGCTGGAGGTCAAACAGCTGCAAGAGCCCCTGTCCTGCCCCACCAGGAGCCCTCCCAGCCCCAGCCTCAGCAGTGCTGGCACACCCAGAGCTCCTGCCTGCACAGCAGCAGCTCCACAGCTCACAGCCCTGTGCTTCTCTGCACCATCCATGGGCAGCAGCCTTGCACACCTCCAGCCCCTGGCACAGAGAACACCTCGGCATGTGCTGGGGGGAGGCTGGGGAGCTGGGCTTGGGAGGCAAATGAGGTCCCAATTTCTAGGAAAGTCAGGGAGCATTGCCCTATGAGTGGCCTCAACAGAGCACTGCAGGTGCACCAAGCAGGCACCTCGTGCCCTTGTGAACTTCTGGTGACTCCTGACTCATTTCCTGATAACCCCTGGCCCCGAAAGGGCACGACAATGTGAGAAAGAGGCCTGAAAAGGAGAAGTTTCTTGTCATCTTAGGTAGGAAAACTTAAATACCAGAGTGTACATAAAGGAGACCAGCATGTATTCTCTAAAGAAACAAACTTGGACTCTAGACCACATCTCAGCATTATTTAGAGCATGACTCATGGCTGGCTGAGCACACTAGAGATGCTCATGTTGGGAAGCTGCTGTGGCTGCCAGGCTGGAAGTAGAGTCAGAAACTACAGACTGTGCTACTGCAGCTCTGTGCTGTTAAATTTTTTGCCACCAAGAGTTCTTTCTCATGATCTATCCTGAACTTTTTAATCTCTGGGAAGTCAGAGAAGCCAGTGGTCAACAGAGCAGTGGAGCAAGAGCAGAAAGCTGCAGAGATATGCTGCCACTGGAAAAAAAATCAATAGATGTTTATCTCTGATCTTCCACCAAAAGAGTTTGGAGAATTGGGTCCTGATTGAAGGAACCCTCTCTGCTCCAGAGGTGTGTGCTGTGGGGACACAAACCTTGGCCCAGCTTCAGCAGCTGGCAGTGAGGACAACTCTGCCTTGCAGGGCAATCCTGTGTAGACTCAGCACAAAGATTGCTTCTAAAGCCCATTTATCACAGCCAGGGGCATTTCATGTGATGGTGACTTAAGGATCTGTAGGTAGCTCCTATCTCTAATATAGATTGATATGACTTTAAATTATCACTGGGGACCACTTCTTGCATATTAAAATATTCCTGTTTTCTTCCAAGTTTGTCCAAGAACAGCTGGTGGGACTCATTTTACCTAACTGGAGGTGACAGGTCTCATCTCACCCCCTTTGGCCACTTACCTGTGGGCACCACCTTGGCCCTCAGCAGGGCTCACTTTCTCTGGCAGGATGGCAAGACAGCCAAGAACGTGCAGCTTTGATGACACCAGTGCTGGATTAGCTGGAGCCCAAGCACTGCACATCCCACCACATCCAGCCAAGTGCTGGGCAGTGAAGGAGCAGAGCTACTGCCTGACTCTGGTGGCTGAACATCTTCACTCCCCTGGTTTTTATCTCTACCAGCTGCTTGCATTCATGGGACCAGTGCTGGGGGTGAGCAGAGCCCCTCTGCCTTCCGCAGGCTTTGGTTTCCTGAGCTCCTGTAAGAGCAGTCACAGCTCAGCGCACACTTCCCCTCATCTCCCAGCCACAGCTGTGTCACATCTGAGCCTTTCCTGTGCTCGTAATCGCCAGGGTGACCTTTGAAGGAGCTGCCTCAGCGTTTCTTGGCAGAGCTCCTGCTGTCAGCACTGCCTGTGGGAGCAGGTTGCACACAGGATGGTCACAGAGCCCTGGCTGGGGTGAGTCTGGGCGGGGAGGATGTGTCCTGTGGTAGGATCACCGAGCTGTGAGCAGACAGGATGGATCAGTGTGGCTGTGCTGGGGTTTGCAGCTGCAGCACAGCCTGCACTGCCACCAGAAATAGCACTGGGTACACGCGGGATGTGGCTGCTCACAGGAGATTGCAGAAGCAGCTG
The DNA here is from genome assembly GCA_024362935.1 of Setophaga petechia. Classification (NCBI taxonomy): domain Eukaryota; kingdom Metazoa; phylum Chordata; class Aves; order Passeriformes; family Parulidae; genus Setophaga; species Setophaga petechia. The sequence goes on from JANCRA010000020.1 coordinate 3,576,969, forward strand.
AGGAGACAACCAGGACTTTGAGAGCGAGGAGTTGAAGAGAGGACAGATTTCCATCTACAGGCAGGGGTTTCATTTTTGTGTAGACTGAGGCCACCAAACTGCCCAGGCATTGAGTTCCAAATGTCCCTCACAGCAGGCTCAGTCCCCTCAGGGTGCTGTGCCATGTCCTTGCCAGCCTGCCTTCTCCTGATCCCACCCCTGCAGAACACCAACACCACTTCAAGACATCCCTTGGACAGAAGAGCTGCTGTGGTTCCCCCACAAGGTCCTCCCTGTGGATCCTCAGCAAGGAGGGCCTCAAGCTCACAGCACCATCCCACCTGAGCCGTGTCCCCACCACACACACACTGACACATCATCTCTGCCATCACAGAGTGGCCTGAGTGGGGACAGGTTCCTGATGGACACCTGACTGTGAACTGAGAGCATCTCACGATGCCCATACCCAGCCCAAGGGCACAGCAGCTGCCTCAGAGCAGCCTGCCTGGAGGAGCAATCCTGCAGGAGAATTCTTCACCACCTGGTCTGTGGATGAGACAAGGCAGCCAGCAGCAGCACTTGGCAAGAAATAGCCACCCAAAAGCCACTTACTCACGTGGAAAGTGATGAATTAAAGCAAATAAAGCAGCAGGAAGAAGAGAGGGTCAAGCTGGGCACCAGATCTCAGCCCCAGCCCAGGTGGTGCCTGATGGCCAAGCCGTGCTGCAGGAGCAGCTGCAGCAGGAGCATTTCTGAAAGGGAACAGCACACTCTAGGATAGGCAGCCTGAAGCAGATGCAGTGCACAGCAAAGCACAGCCAGTGCACTCATCTGCCAGCCCAAACCTCTGCCAGCAGCTCTGTAAGACACCACACAGACCCCACACAGAGGACAAGGAGCCCTGGACATGGTCTCCACCAAGGTCAAATCCTCCCACTGCTTCCTAAGAGCAGGACAGAGATCCTCTCCAAATCTGTCCAGGCCACTGGATTTTACATCAGTTCTCTCCCAGCCCATCCTGCAGATGTGGTTTCATGTCTCTCTCATGCCAATCAAATATTTCCAGCAAGAAAGGAGCAGTGAGGGCTGCTCTGCAGTGAGGGCCTGGGTGTTCGCCATGGAAGCAAGTTCCTGCTTCCCACTGCAGGACGTGTGTGGATGCAGTGCTGAAAAACAACATCATTTGGGCTGCTGGGAAACTCCCCTCAATACCCAGAGCAGTCCTGGGGAAGGGGAGGGAAGCTGGGCTCAGATCAGTATTAATCAGAACTGAAGAGGGATTTGGATCCATGTTTCCCACATCCACTCTGTGACTCTTGGCTTTCATTAAAACTGGCCAGCTGTGCTCAGGGCTCTCTGTTCAGGGAAAAACCACTGCCATTGAAGCCTGTACAGGGCTGCATCCTCTTCCTCTGCAGGGTGAGGGGAGCTCTGCCCTCCCTCCTGCCTTTGAGCAGCCCTCATGTGCAGCAGGGCATCACTGGAATCCAAGGAGCAGCTGCTGCTCCCATGTCCCACAGCAGATGGGGACATCCAAGACTGGCAGTACCTGGACTTTGAGCCTGCCCTCCCTGCTGAAGGTGCCACCCGAGGGTGCCACTGATGTGGCAGCCTCAGCCAGGGAGCCCTGGGGCAGTGTGGGCTCCTGGTGCATTTGCAGCAGCTGGGGAGCTGCTCTGCTCTGCTCCAGCCCATCTGGGGGGTCATTTCTATCCTGTGGAATTCTGGCAGAATGATTTCCCCCCACATCCCCTCATGCTTTGACTTGGAATGTGGTCAAGAACTCAGTGGACAGTGTCCTATTTGCAAATCTATCAGGGTGGATTGAGAGGGTTGCTATGTGTCATTTTGGTGTTGAATTATGCTGAAACTCAGTCTGGCACAAAAAGCCCAAATCAACATCCTGAGAGTAAGGCAAAGCTTTGGGAGATAAGATACTAAATTAGCCTGCAGCATATGACTGACAGTCAGCCCCTTTACACTCTAAAAATCCAGTCCACTTTCTATATAATAGGTTCTTCTGACTTTTTGGGCTGCATTTGGATGCAGTCCCTTGAATGGGGATGGCCCTCAAGGTTTGTCTTCAATGTTAAGAGACCTGTCCACTCTGTGTTGGTATGGTGAATTACATCAATGTCTACTTAGTAACTGTTTCTATTTGCTACCTTTATTACAATTGCTTTAATTTAGTGCACTATGTTATGCTATATAATTATTAGTAGTTTCAGCTTTTATTCTGTGTAGTTAGTAATTCTGATTAAGACCTTTTGTCTAATAATTTGTCATAATAAATAATTTGTTTTATATAAACATATCTGATTTGCCATCTTTAAATCCATCTTTAAATTTTGCAAGTCAAACTTACTTGAACTGTTGACAGTCTGAGGCTAAGATTGGATCCAGCCACCTTCAGGCTCCTCTCTGAGAAGTTTAAAAAGCAAAGTCTCTGCACCTCATGACTCAGTGGTAGGGTTTCTCTAGTAAATTTTGTCTGGAGCTCCCACTCCCAGCCAGGACAATGACAGGGAGCTGCTCGTGTCCTGCTGAAGTCCTTGTGCCACATTTTCCACAGGCTGCTGCCCGAGGCAGGGGCTCCTGCAGCTCCTTGTGATCTCATGGGGAGCCTGCACAGTGCACACAGGAAGGCAAGGACATGGCAGTGAGTTCTGCTTAATTCCCCCTTAGTGCTCATGGGTCCATTCATCCTGATAAACTCCTCCACAGCCACATCCAGGCAATGCACAATGAATTGAACACAGCTCTGCAAACACCTTTTGAAACAGCCTTTCTGCAGTGAAGGCACAACAGGCCATACATTATCCAAGCCAACAGCCCTCCCAGGACTCACCAGACACTTTATTTACCTCCTGGTAATTCATCTCTCCCACCTCCAGGACAGGATCTGTGCCACCTTCTCACCCCTATATGGAGTCAATATTTGGGTCAGGTTCATCACTTTACCTGTGTCTGCTTAACTCAGGCATTTATGTCAGGATGCTGCTCTGTAGCCAGGTCAGATACTTGGGAGAATGAACCACAAGCCCTGGGACACTTGGAGGAAGGGACCTGGGGGCTACAGCTGGGCTGCAATGGGATTTTTCTCCACCTGCCATGGCACTTTCCCCTGCCTGAGTAACACTTCTGAATGCAAAGTAACAAGGAGCACTGCAATATGCCAAGCAAACACAATTACCTGGTACAGATCTAAACAGAATTCTGTTGTCTGTCAAAGATGCTGGCAGGCAGGAAAGGGGGAAAACGTCAGATCAGGAATAAACTTCAATACCACAATAACCAGCACATTAAACAGGAGGTTAGAGCAGTGTACATTCACAGATGATGTGGAAGATTTGTTAAATGAACTTATCATGCCTTACTGAATATGCAGTGGCCATGCATTCTCTGAATATATGAAGCCCAGATGTGAAACACTCATTGCTCCAGGACACACTAGAAGGGGATGGAGCAGTCACTGGGGTCAGGAGCTGAGGCCATTGGGAGCCATCTGCCACCTCTACAAAGCCCAAGTTCAAGGAGTTTGGATCCTCCAGCTCAGCAATGCAGCTGCTCAAACACCCTGCACCTGACACATGGAGAGTTTTTGCACAGGTCTAAGATGATTAAAGCTAGCAAAGCTTGGGGTGGGAGGGGAACAGCCACTGCAGGAGATAAGCTCATATTTACACCCACATATTCTGCTTCCCACTCGTTCCCTGCCTGTGCTTTTATGGGCTGCTGACACCTCCTCCTCCATACCAACCCTTTTTTTGTTGCCAAAAAAAGCCCCCACAGCCATGACATGGCAAAGACAGCAGATCCCCCACACTGGGGTGTATTTATGGACCACAGAAGTACAGCACTTCTGTTCATGCTAAAGACTCTGTTTCCTGCCAGCTGCAGAAGGCCTGGTTATCTTGTGGTGGTGTTCACAGGGGTCTTAGGGTGAGGGAAGAGACAAGAATGTTGACTCCATGTTTCAGAAGGCTTGATTTATTATTTTATTATATATGTTATATTAAAACGATACTAAAAGAATAGAAGAAAGGATTTCATCAGAAGGCTGGCTAAGAATAGAAAAAGAATGATAACAAAGGCTTGTGACTGACCGAGACAGTCTGGACAGCTGGACTGTGATTGGCCATTAATTAGAAACAACCCCATGAGACCAATCACAGATGCACCTGTTGCATTCCACAGCAGCAGATAATCATTGTTTACATTTAGTTCCTGAGGCCTCCCAGCTTCTCAGGAGAAAAAAATCCTAAGGAAAGGATTTTTCATAAAACGTGTCCGTGACATTACCTGAGGGACAAGGAGTTCAGCACCTTTTTCTGAGACATCAAATTGATGGTGGCAGAGGATGCAGCTCCTGTGCAGCAGGGCAAGTACACTCCTGGATGGGATCAGTGCTGAGTCCCAAACCCAGCAACTGGCAAGGGGAAGAGAGAGCTCCACTCCTGCAAGCTTGACAGCAGCAGCACCACAGCCTGCTCATCCCTTAACCATTTCTGGGCTGCATCCAGGGATGCAGGCTGTGCTGGGCTCATGCAGGCAGGTGGGGGAAACCCTCTGTGCTCCTGCCAGAGAAGCTGTGCCACAACAGCTGGGCTTTAGCCACGAGTGTGTAGCAACAAGCTGTTGTGCCCAATTTGAGTTATAACAGAGTGTCTGCCCTCCTTTCATGGTGGGAAACAAATAAATGAGGGGGCAAACAACACAGGTGGGAAATGAGATGGAGGGCCAGGCATTCAGCATTAAAAATAAATCAGACCAGGGCTCTGCAAGATACAACAGCCCTCAAAAAAAAACCTAAAAACTGTGTTCCACCCAGAATTTCTCACCATTATTATAATTTCCCTTTGATTTCAGCAGCACTTTCACACTTCCCTGAACCTCACTGGGCTGTACAGGGGAGACATATTTGTACCTGAGGGTGTGGGAGGGAGAAGGAGCTGCTGGGCCACAGAGGGCATCCAAAACATCCTCTCTCTCTCCCCTTGGCACTCTGAGCATTCACAGCAGCCACTCAGGTGCCCTTGGTGACAGCCTCTACAGTCTCTCTCTCACCAGACCAATGGACTCAGCAGTGTCACAGAAATGCTTCCCTTGGATAGGGAAACCCTCCTGCTTGGGGCTGCAATTGGTGCAGTTCAAAATTTGCAAAATAAAGAGCAGAGTGTGGAAGCAATGAATGAAAGCACCAAGCTGGGATGCTCTCAGACCATTATTTGGGGAAGATGCTCAGTGGGCGCCTTGAGAGAGCATCCCACCGAGTCTGGGGGACCCCACCAGTGCCTCAAGCTGGCAGTGAGGTGCTTGAGAGTCTCCAGCTAAGGGCTGCAGCACCAGCCTGAGCTCAGATGGGGAGAAGGAGAGCACACACACCTCAGTGGGCAGCAGCATCCCCTGGGGAGCAGGATGAGCAGCCAGGGCACTGACAGAGTTCAGAGAGGTTGGCTTGTGCTAGCAAAGCCCAGATCTGGACACATCTTGCCTGAGACCCACACCTGCAGCTCTGAGGCTGTGCCAGGCAGCAGCTCCTGTGTTTGGGTGGCTCTACTCACTGAAAAGGATTTGGTGTATGCCAGGGAATGCCAGCAGCATGGATGCTGAAACACCCTCGAGGTTCTGGGCCTGAATGTTTGATCAGAAGTGTTTTGCAAGTCCTAGGCAGCACCTGTGGGAGATCTAAACATTTTATTTATCCAAGCCTGGAACGTACTATCACTTTTCCATGACAAAATCTGTGGGGTGTTTGCCTTTTGTCCCTCATGCCTGTGCATGACCAACAGCCCAGTCCAAGCAGGCTTTGTCTGGTGTCACTGGGGCCCTGCTCACAAACCTCATTTTCTGCAGGGAGCCCATCCCTGCAGCCTCCCCAGCAAGTGCTCTGAGCTCTGTCCCACACCAGCCTGAACTGAGCCTTTCCCTGCCCTGGGAGGGTGCAGGGACAAACTGCGCAGCACAGCAAACCCTCACCATCAGCGCCACAGAATCACAGAATCACAGAATTTCTAGGTTGGAAGAGACCTTTAAGATCATCGAGTCCAACCCATGTCACCATCAGTGACACCAGCCCCAGGCTGGAGAACCAGCAGCTTTTTCAGTGCTTGCCTGAGGAGCAGAGCCCAAAGCTACAGGAGAGCCAAACCCACCCCACCACCAGAGAGGTGTCCCACCAACAGAAGGCATGGGCCAGCACGGATCAAAAGGGGACTATCCCCCCCTCCTGTTGAAACCACGACATTGTGCAGTGAAAGGAATAAATAGTGCCAGCAGCCTCTGGCAGGAGCACACAGTAAACAGGAGATGGGATTTGCAAACACTTCCGGGGGGGATGGTGGGGGAAGCAGCGCCTTCTGTTTCCTGGGCAGCTTCTGCATTTTGCACGGAACAAATCTGTAGATAAAACTCAGCAGCAGCCTCAGGGGCAGAGACAGAGCCCAAGAAATTCCCTCATCCACCATCACAGCCCTCCATGCAGCCCTTGCACTGCCACCCCCCTGTAGGCCACTGCCCTGGCAGATAAAAAATCAACGCTCAGAGACCTGCAAAGGTCACAGGGGTGCACTGTAATTATTTTTGGGGTGGGTTTTTTGTCTTTTGTCTCTCCCAGGCTCATGCAAAGTGCCCCCAGCAGAAGTGGAGAGGGAACCCTCTGTGCAGGAGGTGCTGTGGGCATTGTCAGACCCTGCCTTAGCCTGAGCCCCACACATAAAAGGGGAAATGTTGACATTAGCAGGAACACAAATCAAAAGGCTCAGGTGTCTCCTTTTGATCAAATCTGACATAAGGCAAGAAAGTTTAACTAAGGCCTAGAAGAGCACTAATTGTCAAATGGAAAATTAACAGGTAATTTGTTTCTAATGTGAGCTGATAATTTCTAGGGGAGGAATTAATTAAATGGGGGAATTAAATGAGCAAGAATTTGCAGAGTGACCACTTCTGATGGGATTCAGTTAATGAGCTATCTGATAATCATGTCAGGCTTCATTTTCTTCTCCTCTGGACACAAGGGGAGAGACAGAGAGCAGGAAATTACTGCAGTGCTCCCTCTCCCAGGCTGTAGAGACGCTTGTACCTTGCTGAGCCTCACCCTTTTCTCCTGACAAAACCTGAGCAACCAGAAAGCAAAAGCCAGAAGCAGACCACTAGCAAAACACTGTTAGAGAAAATTTAAAAAAAAATTAGTAGGTGAGAGAGAAGGAAGTTTGCTTTAAAGGAGTGGCCCTCAGGACCATGATGCACCCTCGGGCCTGAACTTGGTGCCAAAGCAGTGACAGAGGGAACTGGAGTCAAAGTCCAGGGCCAGCACCCTCCAGCAAAGAGGAGGGGTCAAAGGTGAGTGTCCCACTCTTGGGGATGAGAAAACAAACTCATTTTGCTTTGGATTTCAGCCTTGCCCAATCTGTTCCTCTGTCCTGAGCAATGGATGTGGGGTGAGGCTCCTCCACAGCTGCCAGGATGCCCCAGGCTGGGCGCAGGCACACAACCTCACTGCTGGCTAATTAGCCAGAGCAGTGTCAGACTTTTAATGACAGCTCCGTGCCAGCTGCAGGAAGAGAAATGATCTCCAGCCTTGCAGAAAGACAGAGCCTCATGGGCAGACACCACCTGATCTCTCACAAAGCCTGCCAGCACAAAAATAACTTCTCAGAAACACTCGAGCACATCTGAACGAGCAGAATGAGCCAGTATCAGATCAGCACTTTGTATCACAGGGCTGCAGCTCTTGTGATCCAGCCTCCAGAGCCTTAAATTTGGATTTGCTGCATTCTTCAGAGCAGTGTCTGAGCTCACCTACTTTCAGTTCTGCCAACTCATTGCAGCATTGTGTGCCAAATTCTCTAACCAGCCTCCTGGATGGAAAAACACAAGCATTTACACTTCAGGGCAGTGGCTGATTTGTGGCACCCATAATGGGTGAGGCTCTGCGAGTGAAATAATATGTTGAGATCCGGGTGGAACTGAGCAGGGAAGTTACATTATCCACGTCAGACACAGGCTGTGTTTTTCCACATGTGAACTGAGGTCAGAGGAGGCAAACTGAAAGCAAATGGAATTCATGCTGCTGATGTGTAAAACGATTCTCCAAGTATTAGGATTTTCCCTGATACTGCACGTACTTGCTGCAGTAACAAAAACTGATAGCTCTGAGACATCTTGCAGTTTATGCTTAAATGACAACAATAACGATAATAATAAAGCTAAACATGAGACCTGTCAGTGCCTGCTAGCCAGTTCACATTACAGAACAAAATATTCTCTCCTGGAACATGCTGGGTCTTATGCAGATTCAACTTCTCTGGGTGACGCAAATGCTGTAAAAACAACTCTGAGTCATAGAATAAAATCACATAATTCCCCAAAGCCAAATAAGGACAGAATTCAGCCCACACAGCTCTGACTTCCCATTTTCCTGGTAGTAGCAATTTTGTTTATCTTCTGTTGTAAACGATACCAGTTCCTTGCTCTCACAGAAAGTCCTGCATTTCTTTCACTAAAGCCACAGCTGCTGTAAATACTGATACTGTAAAAAATAAAGTAACATCCCAGTATGTGCAAGGCCCAGTGTAAAAAGCCTGTTATGTGCTCTCTGGGAATGGCTTTGCTAATTGGTATGAAGTCTTTATGAGGAACGTGGAAGGCATTTTCCCAGGCTGCCTGTACTTTTATTTTGATATATTTTTCACCAAGAGTTCATTTACAGCCCATTACAGCCAGACTTGGGTATTTTATGAATGTAATACAGCAGCACACAAAGAGCACTTAATGCCTTAAGTCTTTAGAAGGGTTTTTAATTTTGTAACACAACTGAATTGTTTCACCACCGGATTTCTCATGCACCAAAGTGGGTAAGGCCTTGTGCAAACAGCTTTTCAGCATGTAAATAAAGCTTTCAGTCTTTATCTCTGTGTGGTATAAAGCACCATCACTCTGCTCTTGTCATTTTGCATCAGCAGCTGCTGAGTTTTCCACTTTGAAACCTTAGGGACGTTTTATTAATAGGGTGGGAGGAGTTCTAGGCAATAAACAGGATGTGATGTATTAGCAGTACATGCAAGCATATTGCTTTATTTATTTTCCTTCTCCCTGGCTTAACAGTACCTGAGCTGAGCTTTGCTGGAAATACAGGGTGGAATGTTCACCTGGCAATGCACCACAAGCTTGGTCTGACTGCCCACAGCAATGAGAACCTCTTGTGCCCTTTCTAGCTGCTGACTGCTCCCTTCTGGGTCCTGTTTGGAAGGCAGTGACACAGCCCTGGCTCTGCATTTGGCAAAGCAAAAGCTTTTTGAGCAGGTGGGAACGCAGCAGTGTGTGCACAGAGCTGCTGCCCCATGACTGACACTGGTGATACCCTGATCCCTGATGAGATATGCACACACTCCTGGGCACTCACAGCCACTAACACAGCAAAGCCAGGACATGCTCAAAGTGTGGGACTCCTAAATCAGAAAGAACAAACTGTGCTGTGACCTACCAGAGCCTCCATGCTGCAGCTCCAGCCAGCCAAGCCACGCTTGCACAGCTGCAGCCCTTGTCAGCTTTCTGTTCAGCGATCCCTCCTTCTCTCCCCTGCTCCTGAGTGTCCTCCAAGTTACCACTAGTAACTGAATATATTTACTGAATGTAACCAAGGTCTCCAAGAACCTCATGCACATTTGACATTCTTGTGCTGAACAGTAACATTTATGTAATTGAGGCATATTTTTCCACTGCTGTGTTTCAAACACAGTGAATTCAGTCTGGTTCTAATGCTGATTTTTTTTCCTGAAAGGTCTACCAGGTCTTTAACAGAAGCTTTATCACCAGCATATCACTTGAGGAAAAGCAAAAGTAGTGATTTATTCAGCCCCTGTAAAACTCCTGTATCATTAAATCTGATGTAGCTCAAATGTTTGAGAAGCGTTGAGAGGAAAATATGTCTCTATTAAGGCTCCAAGACTCTTGTCTTTCTGATTAAATAAAAATAATTTAATACTTCTGAGACCTCCCACGCCATATTCTTCTGAGAGGAAAGGCAGGAAACAGTTCCCTATTTGGGGAGAAATAGAAATACTTCAGAGTTCCTTTATCTATCATAAACTAGCTAAGAAGAAATGATTGGGTTTTTTTTTTTTTTTACTTTCTTGCCAGCTTTAATCCACTGATAAGCCTGGAAAACTCAGTGCTCTCACCTGGGACTGACATGAAAGGACAAGTGAAAGTTGCAGATAATCATCCCTAAAAAAGAGAAGTGGCACCACTGGTACCCAGCCATCCAGGCACCGTGTCTGTGGCGCTGTGTGTGAGGCACAGGGGGACACAGCAGTGGCTCCACTTGGACAAATGGCACATGTAGCTCAGCACTGGCTGTTGCAACCACTAAGCAGCTTACAGAAATTTCCTCCAAACACTGTTAATAATCTGCCTAACTTGTGCTGTCACAAATGCACTACACAGGGCTTTGTTGTAAGGGATGGCCTTTCTTTTCCATGAAAGGGAAAGTCGTATATTGAGATTTAATCAAACAGCCTGCACAGCAGATTGGCAGCAAGCCTTTTGGCCCAAACATTTGATTCTATACCTGTGAATAGACATCATGATCCAGTCTGAGGTTTCCAGTCCAGGAAGGTCACTGGAGGACTCTGCCCCTATTAAGCTAGACACAGACTTGTCCTATTTTAGCCTTGCACATGAAAGACTGCAATGCAAACACTGCAAGGCATTTCCAGGCTGCTGATGGATTTTACTTCCTTTTGTCTTTTATCTCCCAGAGGAAGCTGCACCTCCATCTCTCATCTGTGACAGGAGAGGGGTGATGAGGGGTTCATAGCTGGCCTGGGCTGGAGCTGTGAGCCCTGACACCAGCACTGCTGTGGCTCTGCAGAGGCTCTGTGGCTCCTGTGGTCACTCGTTGCACCATGGGCCTGTGCAGGTTCACAGCTGGCTCAATGAATATTTTAAACAACTGGGTTTTTGCCAAGTCAGAACACACTCACAAACCAAGAGATCATCTCAGGACAAAGCCTGCCCAGGAAAAAGCCTGTTTCTAATTTGGCACAGCAGCTTGGAGCAAGAGGGTTCAGATCCCAGGAGTGCCACAGCTGGAGTCTGTTTATGGGGGAGGTTTAAAACGCAGCCTCAGCTAATCCCTGAATTTCCTACAGCAAAGTGTAAAACACTGCTTGTTTATTCCCCAGACAGGAATTTCTGCTCAGGTCTGTAACATCTGGTTACAGTTTGTCAGCCACACTCTCACAGCTCACAGGTGAGACCAGGAGAGAAGACGACCTAAGAGACCACTATGAAACAACCTCTCTAAGCTCTCATTAGCATCACTCTGAATTACACAGTTAAACCTCCCTGCTCCCATGACTAATCCTATGGATTTGCAAGGCAATTCAGATAAGATGCTACTTCCCTAGATGCTGTACAAACATGGAGCAAAAGGCTGCAGGACATCACAGATGTCCTGGGACTGTGTTCCTGCTTTCCTATGAGTTTCCCCAGGTTTCCTGTTGTCCCACAAGTCCTGGCATGCACACTGTCACCCTCCAGAGGGATGATCCCAGAAAGGTTTGCTCAGAGAGGTGCAGTTCCTGCTCCTGCAAGTGTTCAAGGCCAGGCTGGATGGGGCTCTGAGCAACTTGGGCTAGTGGAAGATTCCCAGCCCATGGCAGCGAGGTTGGAACTGAGTGATCTTTAGGGTCCCACCCAACCCTAACCTTTCTATGATCCCATTTGGGCAGAGGAGGTAAATAATGGAAAAGAGACATAGTCCACAGCTGACAAAGTGGGATGAGGTAGAAAAAGATGGTCCAAGAAACAGTTTATGCAGGAGTTCTGTGGTGTTAAAACCTAAGCACCAGGCAACAAGGTGAGAGACAATGAAAGAGATGGAAGAAGTTTGGAACCTGGGACCTGGGCAGTTCTCTGCCTTACACCCCTGTGTGCTCTGGGGCCTCAGATTTCCCCTGAAACTGCTTCAGTCCATCAGAACATGAGCAGCTCTGACACATGTGACACATGACTGCACACCAAAACAGGAAAGCCAAAAGGGAAGAGTGAAAAGTTGTATTTGAACATGCAAAATCCTTGTCCAGATGAAACTGAATTATCCTCAGTTAAAAAGGAAGGACTCTTGCAGTGTTTAAGAACCCAGCTCCAAAACTAATAGAACATCCAGTTTCCAATCCACAAGCTGTCAGTTTTGAACAGGCTGAGCAATCTGAGCAGACAGGTCTGTCTCTGCTCCCCTGGGTAACCATCTGCTGTGTGTGACTGTAGAGTGCGAGGGGCTCCAGCCCTTGAAGAGCAGCATCTTTAATCAAAAGCTGAGCTCTCAGCTAGATGAAGAGGCACTGGGCTAAATCAAAGAATAATGTTAGAAATTGAAGCATAAATTAAGCTCACTATTGGCTATATGGTGTCAAATTTGAAATTGAATTAATTTCTCATCACACAAAAGGGTCTTGAGCACTATCCCTGGGATTTTTAGTGTCTCTCACTAAAGGACAGTAGGTTTATGTTATTTAAGTCAGCTAGGAGAAGCCTGGCTCTTTTCTAGCCTGGTTCACTGGCACTTCACAATTCAAATATGCATCCTGCACCAGCTGGGCCCTGGAAACTTGAGGCGACAGGGGAAGGAATGTTCTGACACTGCTGCACTCCATTCCTGCCCATCAGCCAAGCCTGACACCCTTCTCTACTGTACTGAAATCATGGTTTCCTCACTCCCCAGCTGCTGCTTCTTTTCCAGTTTGATCTGCAAGAACCTGAACATGTTTGTTTCCTGCCTGCTCCTTTATTAACAATGTCATGTTATCCTTCAGGTAAGCTTCCCAGCATGCCTGAAAATGTGCTCTGAAAGTCACTGGTGACAATGTACAGGAACAACAGAAATCAAACCCACCAACACACTCATTTGAGCTGCTGCTTTGCTCACTCTGCCATGCCCAGCACTATTCCAGGCCAGAACTCCAAGTACCCCTTAGTGATTCCAGCAGAACCATAGTGGGACCTTTCTGCTGGGAGAAAAGGAAAAGCACAGCCCACTCCAGACTAAATCTGAGGGCAGCACCACAGGGTAAATCAGGCTGGGTCAGAGGTGTCACCCCAGAGCCACAAGGTTTTCCTCACCTCCCAGCCCAAGGAAACACAAATTTGAACTTCAAGGGGGATAATGCGAATAAAGGGTAGCACCAGCCACTCACAAGTTAAATGGCTAAATAACTCCCACCATGAGAAGGAAACAGATAATTTCTGTATGGAGAGGATCAGTTTAGTGATTTTCAAAAGAAAAATGTGGTATGTACCTTGTGAGCAGGGGGCCTGTGGAATACTCTGCATGGAAAGCCAGGGAGGGACTCACTTCCACCACTTCAGTCTCAGTATTTTTCTCACTTCATCTCCTGCCAGCACGAACTGATCCAGGACATTTTCTCTACCCACAAAGCTGATCAAGCACATCCTCCTGCCAGCCTGCAAGCGTCAGCAGCAGCCAGCTTGCACCAGTGCCAGCACACACAGCTGCCATCCTCCATCCTCCCCCCTGGGTGTCTCTGCTGCTTCCAGCCAGCCCCCACAGGACACAGACCAGGACACAGACTGGGATCTGTCCCGTGACTAAAAGCAGGAACATCCAAAGCTTTGATCTCATTCCCACTCTCTGCTTTTGACGTTGGAGGGCAAAGCCTACACTGCAATTTCCTCAGCAAGGCTGAGCTGCCTCCCCCTGGGTGTCAGACCCACTGCAGACCTCACTGAGAGCAGCCAGAGCCAACCCCATGACTGAGCACCTGCTGCCTTCAAGGCTTGAGAATGTCCCCTCCTTCAGAGGAGCCCCTTGGCACAGCAGAGGATGTCCCCTCCTTCAGAGGAGCCCCTTGGCACAGCAGAGGATGTCCCCTCCTTCAGAGGAGCCCTTGGCACAGCAGAGGATGTCCCCTCCTTCAGAGGAGCCCTTGGCACAGCAGAGGAGGGGTCACCCTCAGCTGCCCACCAGGAACTCCCCATCTGCAGTGGTGAGAGCTGCTGAAATTTCTTCCCACTCAGCATCAGCAGGAAACTTTCCTTTCAAGAAAATGACAAAAGCAAGGATGAATCCAGGACTCAGGGATTGCCCTGACCCAGAACTTGGCACTTGGGTTTGTTGAAGCTCATGAGGTTCCCAGGGTCCAGCTTGTCACCTTGTCACCTGCACACTTGGGAGGCACAGCAGAAACAGCACCCCAGGAGCCTCAGTAATTCCCTTGTGTGATCCATGGCACACACTGCAATGGTCTGAATTCCAGTTTCTAGCAAGGAAAAGATGCTCCTGCCCTCTAAGGCAAAGGTCTGAAAGGGCTGAAACACAAGTGGAGCAAGATCTTACAATGACCTTTCACTGCCAGCCTTCATGACTTAACCCAGGGCTGTTTCAGCAAAAGGACTGGGAAAAAAAAGCCAGGGGAGGGTTCTTGGCTGGAGCTGCCATGGGTAAAGACAGACACTAGGAAAGAAACAGAGCAGGCAAAGGAAGGCAGAAGGGAAAGGAAGACACAAAGAGCACTAAGCTGAGAAGGTGCCACTCTGAAAACCAAAGTGGAATTTCCTGAAAAGGAAGGGGACAGAAATCAAGAATTCTGAAATTTTTACTGCTTTTATTTACTATCCAAATACAATTTTCTGCCTTGATAACAAAACTCCTCCTGAAAACAAGAGTCATCCAGCATGGTTTCCAGAAAGTGCTTGGTTTGAATGGATGCTGCAGGCAGCAGACACAAGGAAACATGGAATGGCATTTTTCCTCCTTCTGGTTACTTTGACACCCTTAGGACAGGAGACATAGGAAGAAAAGGGCAACCCTTTAATAGAACAGGGTCAGGCAAAAAGGTCTCCTGATCTCTGTAGCTGCTCCCACAGGGATGTGAAGGCTGATACCAGAACCCCAAGGGTCACTCTAAGGGGTGTTTTCCTGCCGTGTTGTGTATTGAGGGGCAGTGTGACAATTTAATTCACTGAGCTTTGTAATTCTGCCACAAGTCAGGTGAGTATGCCTTGGCCTCCTGGACACAAAGATTCTGTGATCTTTCTTTTTTGGGGAAAAAGCCAGGCCTATTGGTAGCCAAAATCCAGTGCCCACAGGTGACTCTAGCAGGGTTCTTTATTGCATGAAGAGATGTGAGGGGCTGTTCATATAACTCTTTGTAGCTGTTGCTTAGTGTGCAAAGAGCATCACTCAGTAACGCTGAGGGAAGGGGAAACCTTTTGTTGTATGAAAAGCAAGAAAAACTCTGAATTTGACACTGGTGTCTTTGGCAGGCTGCTGAATGCCTCTCTTGGCCCAGTCATCCTAAGTCCCTTTTTTTGCCTGACCTTGGTGCTCTTTTCATCCCTTTTTGCCTGACCTTGGTGCTCTTCTCATCCCATGCTGGGTTGTGGGGAGGTGTCAGCAGAGTTGTGTTGCTGAGATTTCTTCCCACTCAGCACCTCCAGGGAACTCCTTTCAAGAAAACAGTGATGAAGGCATAGCAAGAGGCAGGAAGCTTTGGAAATACTGCCTCAACTGTCTTTTCTGAGCCTGGAAAAGTGCTTTGCAAGAGCATTAATAGACATGATGTAACACTGGTGTTGGCCTCAGCAGAATCAGCCTTGCACAGTGCACAGAAGGAGACAAATTGACCCAGAGCTTAAAGGACCACTTTTGCTCTTGAAAATCCAATAGATAGTTTCTCTACATTTCTGACACCAGGATGGGGCTATAAATCAGATATATTTTGCAATCCACATACTGAACACGTAGACTGCTGAGGCTGTACATTTGTAAATTGGTGCTAACTTTGTAAAATGAAAATATAGATGAGTACAGTGAATAGCAAAGCAAAACAGGAGCCCTGCTGCTCACTGGAGCTAAAATAAGGTTTTTCTTCCAGGTGTCACCCCCACAGGAGCCCTGAATGTGGTATTTACATACTTTTTGAACAGAGAGAGACATAATTCTCTCTCCCAGGATTTTTCTTGGGTTAGGTAGTGAGAAAGCTCAGAGAGAGAAAAGAAAACAATTCTTATGTTGTTGTTCTTCTTGTTTGGCACATGTGGAATGTGTTATAGAGATTGTTTACCAAAAGGGATTTGTTCATTAGATTCTGCTGATGGTTGTTTGGACTGATTGACCAATTGGGTCAAAGGTGTGTCGTGACTGTCTGAAAGGGTCACGGGTTTTTCTTTAATATAGAATTAGAATTAGAATAATGCACTATAATATAGCTTAATAAAGCATTTGTTCAACCTTCAGAATCATGGAGTCAAGATTCTTGATTCCCTCCATTGGGGTCACCCTGATCAATACCTGAACCTACAGCACCCGAGGCTGAACTGGTGACAGGCACAGCAGATGTTGAGTCACACTGTGACAAAGAAAATGGTGTCACACACTGACACAAAGTGACCACAGAGCTGGACAGCAGCTGTTCAACAAAACTGTCCTGTGGCTGTTAGAAAATGCTGATACTTGAAAAAACATTTATAAGGTGGGGGCACTGTGAAAACTGGTATAGAATTGTCAAAATGTCACCCTTCTTTAAAAGGGTGTGTTTTGAGAATTGGATTTAGAAACTAAAACCATTTTTCTGCAATTTTTAATAAAGGAAGCAGTAGAACAAAGCCCAAAGCTATCAAACAACCCAGACTTTATGTTACATCAAAGACAAAGACATGCTATTTTGATGTGTACTGGCAAGGAGAAAAAATTTTAATTTTAAAGTTGAAAGGTTCCATGGAAAAGGAAAAACATTTCATCCAGGTCTAATTTTAATAACACAGCATGCTCTAGTAAACAAAATTAAATATAAAATGTAAATAAAAAACAGCCTCTTCCTCATTTTGGAGGTTTATCAGTCATTGCATTCTTTTAAATTTTATGCTATTGGTAAAATAATAGTAAAAAACCCTAAGCAGCTGTATCTTCTCCTGAACTGATGAGAATTCAAATACCAAGTAGTTCATAAAGCAGTTTTTGAGGGCTACATGCAAATTTGACAGCCATATCCATTTACAGTTCTGCCAGTTACTGCTCTGGGCTGAGAGAATTCAGTGACCCAGCAGAGCTATGTTTAAATAACCTACAGTAACAAATCTGCTGAGAAAAGCCTTGCACAGCCATATTCCTGCAGCTATTACTTATCAGATGCTGCCTGAGCAGCCCTGCAAACTATTCCTCTAGAAGCAAGGCTGTGGGAGCAGAACACTGAGGGAAGCAACAGCCTGGAAAATTTCTGACTTTGGGAAGGCAGGTGGATCTGTGAAATTACCCAAACCAAGCAGAGGTTGCAGATGGTGGGCAGAGTTTGGGGGAAAAGGAAGGGTTACCTGGTGCAGCAGGATGAGGGCAGGTCTTTGGGACTCAGAGGAAAGTGTAAGCTCCTGGGCTTAGTAGAAAGTGTCAGGGAGGACAGAAGGAAAACAAAAGAGTTTCAGGCCAGTGGGACAAATGGCACAAACACACAGCAGTAAATGACTGATGGTCCCCATCTCCACGGCTGGAAATTTAACACCCTACCTACACCCTGATAGATATAAAACCCAGCACAGCACAATCATACAGAATCTGGTGACTGCAAACAGAAAACCACTCCAACAGCCAAGGTTGAGTGCACCACAAAAAAGAATCTGGGTTTCCAATTGAACAATCCATGTGGAAACACATTCCTTGTCCCTAAACCTAATTTATAATTAATTCACATAATTCTTGACAAGTTTTCTTGATAACCTAAACTGCTTTCAGATGTTTCCACTGCTGCAAGATCTATCTCCAATCCATTGCCTTCAGCACAAGAACTGAAACTGAGGTAGGGATGAACCTGTACGTGGTGTCTGCAGCCTGTCCAAGTGGGCTTCAGTTAAGAAAGGTGATCAGACTTCTAAACCAAAATCTGTGCCAATAATAGTAAAAGTACTGGTCAGAGTAGCATCATCCTTTCCTGACATGGGAGGGAGGCTCCAGTATCCAAACTAAAAAGCATGGTTTGACCTCTGGTGCATCCCAGAGTCTCCACTGAGTTAACAAGGCCCTGGAGAAGTGGCTGCTGTTATCAGACAGACATTCTATTGGCATACATCAACAACCAGATGTCAACAACATCAACAACAATGTCCTGATGCTTCCAGCTTGTTAGGACATTCATAATCCTAGAGCACAGCCCAGGCCACAAAATTCAGCAGGCACTGCAAGGTTCAGCTCCATTTGCTGTGAGTTTTGGGGATGCTGTCATGGACTGCAGCACTGAAAGCTGCCACCAGTCTGTGATGGGATCCTGTCAAGGGCATTTCAAAGTCACAATTAACTCCATTAAAAACCTCAGAGTTAACACCTCAGAGTTTTATAGCAAGTGAAGCAAAAGTAAATCACTCTGGTGCTAAACCAAAGAGCAAAGAGCAGTAGCAGAAAACCTCCTAAAAGCCTGGTGACCACCACAAGGCTCATCCTGCATGGAGAACTCTGATTCCAAGGGAACTATTCCCAAAGGGTAATGAGTCCCAAGGCAAGGGCTGAGTGAATTTCCCATGCTATGACCAGGAGCCTGGGCTGCTCCCAGAGCCCCAGGTCATGGTGAGAGGAAGCTGATGTTTGTGTGTCAGAGCCACACGGGGTCACTCACTCAGAGGAGAGCTGGGCTTCCACACTAACTCGGCCACTGGCCTCTTGCTTAGCTGCTCTGTCTCCCCACTTCCTGGCAAGGCTGACCTCCTTCAAACTTTGCTGAGATTTACTCCTGAGAAGTTCTGCAGAAGCACCAGTGGTTGCAATGGGCCCATCATTTTAATTTATCCACATGAAACAGGCAAGTACTTGAGTCCCTGTGGGAATTCTCATAAAGCACACTGTGATTTAACAGTGGCCTAATTGCCAGATTCCTCAGCTGCTTAAGGAGCTGTGAGAAGAGGCTGCATCCTTCCTCAGACCAGCTGATACAGTCAGAAAATTCAGGCAAGCTTTCAAGTACATGATCCTGCTATGTTTGTAGACTCACACAATTCAACATAATTAAGTACAGTCTTCTCACCCAGAGACTCTTGGGCATATCTTCTTCACGCATAAATGGAGAGCTGGAAAAGACCAGCAATGTGGTTCTCTGTTTCCATAAGCCAGTTCTCAGCTCTCCAATGTTTTTCTATTTCTTCAGAGAACACTTCCCTTAACCTGCATCTAATCTCTGACTAAGCTCAGCACACAAGTGGTATTTAACAAACTGCTTCCATGAAGAGTCCCAGTCCACTTAATTTCTGGCTGTTCCTTCTTTGTAAATAACCCTGAGAGATTTTTTCCCTTGCTGCACAAGAAATGTTTTCAATCACATGAGCCTCTGAGATCTCAAGTGCCATCAGAAGCAATGTTTGTTTTGACTGCAAGAAGAAACAAGTATGTCGGAAAAAAAAAAAGTAAACAACGGAAGTTGGGTTAGAAAGAACTAGGGTAAATATTTGAGAAATGCTATCAAAAATCTCATTTCTCTCTCTTGTTAGAGTAGAATAATCAAGGAATGTGCCAGGGTGTCCTATGCTCTCACTGGGCTGTCATTTTTTAAGCTGAGTGTACCTGCAAATTACTGGTTTCAAGTAGAACCTAGAAGTTCCAGGTGAGATGGCAGATGAGACTGGATATTGGTGCTGCAATTGCTGATTGAAAAAGCTGATGTCTTTACACTGACAGGATGAACAAGAGACAAAGAGAACAGTTGCAGCATGATGATGTGATTGACCCCAGGTAACCCAGAGCAGCAGCACAGCTGGGAGCAGATGTTTTGTGTCTTTGCCAAACCTTTTATTCTGCTTCCTTTTCAAATTTATCGTTACTCCTTTTTTCCCAGTGAGTCATCAATTGAAGGAGATTAGACAAACTCTTTAGCCTCTGAAAAAAATCCTGGTAATCAGGTCCCACCTTGAAACAACAGTTTCATTCTCTGCACTGAGTATCTAAGCACGTAATGCCAACACTTGCTCCAGGCCGTACTTCGGCCTCCCCTGCAAAGTCCCTGTAACCCTTGATGACAAACTCTAATTTGCATGAAAGTCCAGTGGGATCAAAGCTTTCATCACACCAAATACATCATTTGATGGCATCACTTACTGAAACTTGCACATTAATCAGGCCCAGAACAGTGTAACCTACGCTATGAACACACTGAATGTTTATTTGAACCATGCAATTCCTTTAGCAGCAATATTTTTTGCTGACAAATCAGGCGATGGTGAATTTCCCCTGAAGTGGTGGAACAAAGAACAAACCCTACCCTTGCTAGAATGCAGTTTAGAGCAGAATTTCAATTGTTTACAAAAACTGTCTGAGGAGATGCAGTGCCCTTAATGATTAAATGCACAGTAGAATTTGCTTATCCTAAATGGACAGGCCAGACTTGCAGGTCCATAGCACTGACAGCCTTTCCAGACCTTCCCTAAGTAATGCCAGGAAAGAGCTAAGGATAGCAGCAGAGGAGCTCTTCATGGTACATCAGCAAAGCCCTCCCACCACTTACACTTCTCCTGGTCTTGGCTCTGCTCCAGGCCTGCTTCATTAACCACCAGCAGGTGACTTCAGCTTGTTAAGGGTCATCTTTCTGTGAGCACAGGATAATTACACAAACCACTTCCCACTTCCTGGGACTGCTTACACAACTGCTACCCATGTTATGCACAAGGCCACAGATGCCATGAAGCAACCAGCCAAGGGCTGGCAGAACCAGCCAGGATCTGTACTGCTGTTTTCTGACACAAAGTGGTAACCAAGACAGAAACACAGCATGAAACTGCCACCTCAACAGCCTTGGCCATCCACCCCTCAGAAACAAAGCACTGACAGGCTGTGAGGTTGGTCTGAGGGCTGGTGAGACAGCTCCAGCCAGGTTCACTGAAGTTCACAGAGCTCACACCACAGTGAAAGTCCTGACCCATCCTTTGCTCCCCTCCACCTAAGAATGAGCACCAACACCTGGGATGTGTAATTCAGTGTGGTCTGTAGTAACTGACTGCAGGCTATTTCATGAACACATTGATCAATATGAGCAACACTGAACACTGCACTGGATGAGGATTCACAAACTTGGAAGGCTACAGACACACAGCTTTAATGAGGTTTGTAGGGCAACTTTGGCTGCCACAGCCCCAGCAGCATCCTGCTTGTACAAGCTGCCTCTCCTGTGCTCAATCCTCACACCAAACAAACAGGAACCAAGTCTCTCTGGTAACCCCACTGCTCTCTCCATTTCTATGAACTCCACATCAGGACATCAATCCAAGTCCCACCCGTCACCATTAGTCAAAGAGTTTCAAGACCTCTCCTTATCTGCACAAGTCACAGTGACCTCATTGGCAAACCAAGAGCAGGATTTACTACAACCTTCCTGCCATAACCTCTGCCACTGTTGGCACATGCACATTTACTGCCCAAAGACTGACTTTACTGCACATTTTGAAGGTCCCACACAACAAAGCTTCACAAAGACAAATCAATAATGATTTTTACCATTTAACTTCAAAGCCTTTTTCTTTACAACTTAGGATGCCTTGCCCACCTCTTCCCAAATCTTTATATAGTGTGGGAAAAATGCTGCTGCCCAGTATGCCAAGAACTACTGCGATACAAACTTCCACCTCTGTGGGAACATGCTCTGTGCTTCTCTCACCCAGTAGCTTTGGTGTCCCAAGGCTCTCCATCTCTGCCTTTTCCCCAGCCTAACTTTCATCTCCAGAGGTGTTTCCTCCAATCTGTAGGAACTGTCTTCCTGTGGGCCAGACCTCCTCCTTTGGTTTTCACCCACTTTGTGCCCATTACTGCCTTACATTAGCCCTTCCACCACCCCTGCAAGCCCCAGTGCAGAGCCCTGCTCACAGCCCTGTGCTCCTGGGGATTTGGCTGCCAAATGACTCCTCTGCCACTCCTGCACTCTGCCAGGGACAAACCTAAGCTAAAGCACCAAATGCAAACCTTCATACTCAAAGCTGGAGTTCCAGATCCCACAGGCCACCTCCACAGTGCACATTTCCCTCGGCACATCCATCTCCTAAGTGTGGTTCTACAGATACACAGGGGAGGGAGAACTGCCTTTGGAAGGTATTGAAGTGCATGTTGCACATCCAGGGACATCGCATGACAACACAAAGCCCTGCACGATGAGGTTGATAATGCAAGTCTAAAGCAGGTAAATTTAGTGTGGTCCAGCCAGTGTGCTCAGTGCAGCTGCTCCAGCAAGCTATCCTGGGAATCAGCCCATGCTGTCCATTATTCTCCAAGGCCCACATACACTAGATTAGTGGGGTAGGTTTTATTTCCTGTAGAGATACAGGATTGCAAAGGCACATCACACCTTTACCAGTCCTTATCCCATGCCAGTACCTGCATCACACTTCTATGGATCAGAGGTCCCAGGCATTACTTTTTCCCCCCCACCCTCTTCCTTACCAACCAGAAAGTCACAAGTTTCTACAGATCTTCAGCACCAAACTCAAAACCCAGGCTTTTTCTAAATCACCTTCTTTCCAATTAAGGGGATTTTCTCACTTCAAAGAAACTGGAAACACCTGAATCTATTCCTTCCACTCTACTCCCTTGGATATTCCAGTATTTCACCTCCTTTTGGCTTTTCAATACCTAGGAACAATGAACAGGTATGACCTCAAAACTTAAGGCTCTCTACAAGGTACTCCTGTGAAACTCAGAGGGACAACTGTGAGATGAGCAGTCAGGGGCTGAGGAAGCAAGCCCAGCTCCACAAGGTTTAATTAGGTTGTTACAGCCTCACTTGGTTCCCCTAATGAACAAACCCAGGTGGTTTTTGTCTGTCCCACCTCTGACACTTGACAGTGACCCTGCACTGTGGGGCACAGGCCATTTTAGGTTATTCCAGCTACAGCCCTGAGCCTGGCTGCCATCTGCCACCACACTGACATGTGCCACACTAGAGTCACCTGCTTCCAGAGCTGCACGTGAATGAGACGGCTGGGGCTACAGAGCTCAGAAACCAGGAGTGACGCTTCACAAATGAATAGACTGTGCTGTTTAACTTTTTTATTTTAATAAAATCAAGAATATGCACAGCACATGCAGTGCTAGCATCTAAACTAATACAATAAGCAATTCTAAACCTACAGTGACTTGAAGTTCAATTTTCACATTCAGCAAGTTTAAATCCATTCTTGCATATTGGTTTGAATCCTTGTATCTGAACTGAAAATATTGCTGGCTGATAAAACTTGCTAAAATGCACAAGTCACTGATTATGCCAATACAACAAAGATAACCACATGTTTGAGGATTGCAATGTGCCAGACATTCACTGAAAAAAAAAAAACACACAACTAAACAAAACTCACGCAACAAACATCTGAGAATCTGGACACTTCACATCAGTGTTTAGAAGTGTTTCATAAATATCTTAAGACAAGTGTATCAAAACCTTGGCATGTTTAATTTTAAGTTGCCAATTTTTGTTTTACTATCAGAAAGTTATGGCTATACTGCCAATGCCGGGTCTGCTTAATTTGACTTAAGAGTTTAATATGACTTAAACATTAAAAGCTCACACTACCCCGAAATATATAATTTCACGCATACGGTGACATTCAACATTCAAGTGCCAGTGTTTTTGTACTGTCTTTTGGTCAAGTTTCTTTAAACTTTCAAAGAATCACTTTTAGGCTTACAAAAATAAATATTTGTCAAAAATGTTCAATAAATATTACACAAAACTAGCAGCAAAAAGTATCTAGAAATCTGTCGTGTGCAAATAGTTTTCTTCCCAGCTATCATTCCCATGGTCCCAAATAAGTTTTAGAATCTATTTCCTTCTCCTTAAACAAGCTGCGTTCAATCTCCAAGAGACAAAATAAGATTGGAAGTTAAGGACACGCACACAAGACATATATAAAATTCTCTGAATGTGCAATAAAAGAAGTATTTTGTAAAAAGTTATGGGCAAAATGTACAAGGGCCTAAACCTAGACTTGAAATAGCACCATAACAAATGACCTCAATACTGTCAAGTGCACCTACTTAATAAAAGTTTTAGAACAAGGCACAATACACTTGAAAAAATCTATTGCACTTTAGGAGATTTTTGCCATTTTCCTATGCCACTGTAGATTAGTTGTTAAATGCTCTGGCCGCAAAGTTAGCACAGAAATTCCAAGTGGCAGAGGCATTTTTCTGGTGGACAATACTTATCTTTGGCCAGATTTAGCATAACAGACTATAAATACAATGGAAACCTATGCAACTAAAACTGACTAAAACTGCACTTTAATAGCAGAATTGAAACCTTGTGCAGTTTATGTACATTTCCAACCTCTGTGATCTCAGGTTTGTTTGTTACTCTTCTGGAGCCATTTTACAAAGTCTACAGTAAGCCAGTTTAACATCTCCACGCAGCTTGAACAGAGTAATGTGAAATCTGCATTAAAATAAAGCCTGCTGCATAATTCTTCCTGTTCATACCCTCTTGACCAAAAAACATCAACACTAGCATGCGTTATTAGACCAAAAATTCAGTCAGGCCCTTACGGAGGACCAATCACTGCCATGGTCAGCCATTCTACCATTTCAATTTCATATGGCAGGCATTTTTAAAAAGTCTAAATAGATGAATTCTCCTAAAAACTATTTCAAGTTATCAGACCTTTAAACGTTCCCTGTAATGTTCTGCCCACATTTGGCTAGCTCACATTAATGATCTGCCTAAATATTGAAAAAGGAATTGCTGTATTTACTTGCATTAACTTCAAAAACAGTGCTTTTAATGTATGCATGTATCCATACATCATCTCATCATGACTGGAATGGCTTATTAAAGGCTATCAGGTTCTAAGTACCTATCCAGGATAGAGTGAGCAAATCAGAACTTTAACTTAGTACAGTTTTGCCACATTAGAAACTAATTGCATTGATATGCTTCAAGATGTTTTATTTTTCAAATCTGCAGATACCAAAAGCCCTAATGCAGGCTACCGCATAAGTTTTTCTTTGTAATATTATGGATGAATCAGTGATTCCTGTTTAAGTTGTATCACACCTGTGTGCCAAGGTTTGATTTTAGCCCAAGTTCAGTAATTTTTATTTTGTCAAAACAATTGATATCTTGAGCATTACTGAGCCAACAGGACATCAAAATAAAAGTTGTCTAAAGTTAAAGGCACAGTACATTAACAAACAAATGATCCTCAGTCACAAAATTATAAATGCAGTTTCTGGGTGGGGATGGGTGGGAGGGGAGTTAATCCTGACTACAGCAATAAGAGTCTTCAAAACCACCTTCGAGATAGGGCTACTTGTTCCTTTATTTCCATCTTGTGACCTTGAGCTCCCTTAAAAAAAATTTCAGTGGAGAATCACAGCTGGTAATGTACTGCGAGTTCTTGAAGCTACACAAGGTATAGTCTGGCTAAGTTACATGTGGTTTCCATATTAGCTTGTTTGGTGGGGTATCTGCTGCAAGCAGATCAGTTGCCCCACCAGTCCACCCCCTGGGAGTTATAGTTTCCTCCATATCCATCACTGTTGTAGAAGCCTCCATAACCACCACCTATGAAAGGCAAGAGAAAGTGACGCTTAATTAACTCTAAAGATTTGCACCTTTACAACAACAACCCAGGTATCTGCTGTCTATTAAAGAACCCCACCCAGCAGTACTGCCAAACGCACAACATTAAAATAACACTGGAAAGGCAGGTAGCATCAAACCATCAATCAGATAACCTGCACTAGATCCAAGCAGCATGCTGAAACTGTGTGACATCACACCCAGTGTTACCCCAGCAAGCACTCCGTGTGCAGCTGCCCAGCCCCTCCTCTCACCTCCGAAGCCCCTGCTGCCGCTCCCGCCGCTGCGGCTGCTGGTGGAGCGGCTGCTGCTGGAGCTGCTGCTGCCAAAGCCGCTGCTCGTCCGGTAGTCCCTGGCTCCGAAGCCTCCGCTGAACCGACTGCTGCAGAGGGCAGGAGACAAACACCGGGGTCAAACAGGGGCGCTCTGAGCACTGCACACACTGAGAGCCATGTGCTCTGACTCTGGGTACTGACCTCAGCAGGCCAACAGCCACTGCTGAGGTGAGCACACTTTACGAGCATCCCAAGGCTACCTGGAAAGATCTGATTTGCTGAAATCTCTGCCTCTAAAAGATTTCCAATCCTATCTCAGTGTTTTAATGATGCATTTATGACTATATCTTATGATGTACACGATGAGTATTTTATAAGCTTACTGCAAAATGGAAAACAAAAAACTCATACCAAACCAAATGTGGTTGGATCATGTTAACTATATTAAGAGAAACTGTTCTCTCATCCTACCCCTGTAAGCCAGGAAACAAAGGTTTGTATCACAGTGCTTCAGGTTTCCACAGCAAAACTATTTTACAAGTGGCCTCACACCTTCATTCTTTTCTCTCTCCTTGTTTTATCAGGAGGTACTGCATTACATTCTCCTAAACATAAGAACAGCTGCTTAAGGTACATCTCTGGCACAGGGAGGGGTATGCATTTCTGTTTTATAGCTGTTTTTACAGTTCTAAAATGGTTTTTGATAACATCATTCTATCTCTGTTGCATCTAGCTGCTTGCTTAAAAGGAAAGAAGTTTTATGTGTTAACTGCCTTATGAACAGACAGAACCAGACAGACCCTGTCACCTCTGCACACACCAAGCTCAGCTTCTACTGCACTTATCATCCTCTAAGTGTATTGTCAGAATGAGAACCAATAACAAAACTGTCTCTACAGACTGAATATACATTCTCTAGCCAAAGCTGTGCCTCTTACCTCTTAGATCTCCCACGGCTGCCTCCTCCTTTGTGATGCTGCTCATAGGCCATGTTCTCCAGCCAAGATGGTACTTCTTGCTTAGCCTCCACAAGGAGATCAAGCAAGTCCTTTGTAATGTTT
This sequence comes from Setophaga petechia, assembly GCA_024362935.1. Classification (NCBI taxonomy): domain Eukaryota; kingdom Metazoa; phylum Chordata; class Aves; order Passeriformes; family Parulidae; genus Setophaga; species Setophaga petechia. Next base: position 3,603,837 of record JANCRA010000020.1, read on the forward strand.
ATGTTCCTCTCATTGAAGAATGAAGTGGCAAGACCTGAAGGAGATACTCAGTTTTGGCTACACACAATCCAAGTACACCACAGCAATTAAAACCCATTCCACATTCCAGTTCCTTAGAGCCAAGCCTGAAAACTACAATTACTTAAAGAGAAAGCTGTTTGAGACCATTACTCCACCACGCTAGTCACAAAATCATGTGTACTGACAGACACAGCAGACACCAGGCTTACATGTAGTAAGAGAGTCTTTTGATGGCACTAAGAACATTACCCAAAGGAACTTTTCACAGTGGCTACACAGCAGGGATCAGTTTTTGGTCACTGAAAAAAGCTCACAGGCTTCTCTGAAGTACTTATTGGAAATGTATTACTCAGCCAATATGACTGCACTTGTCAGCTTATGTATCAAGTACTGTGTGTGAAAACCCCAGGTGAGACTTACCAAGGTTTCCTACACGGCCTGTACGGCCAATGCGATGTACGTACTCCTCAATGTCACTTGGCAAGTCGAAGTTTATGACATGCTTTACATTTGAGATATCCAGTCCTCTTGCTGCTACCTAGTGGTTAAATGATTCAGTCAAGTCTCAGTAAGACTCCACTGGTCAAGAAATAGGCTCACATGCTCGAGTTTTACAGATTTCACTTACTGCTGTGGCAACAAGAATGGGGCTCTTGCCAGAGCGGAACTGGTGCAGTGCTTCCTCTCGGTCCCTCTGGGAGCGATCTCCGTGGATACTTGTACAGGCATAGCCTTCGTGGTACAGGAAGTCCTCAAGAGCATCTGCCCCCTTTTTAGTTTCCACAAACACCAGAGTCAAGGAATCTTTACCTAATAAAAATTAAAGCCCAAGTTAGCAGAAGAAAAGCTGCACAGACAAATATGGGCTCCATAATCTGGTAATCGGCAGCTTCAATTCTCTGCCTGTTTATTCTAAAGTAACATCACTGGGGACCTCCCTTCCTTTTTTTATTAACAGACATCCTTACATCAACTTGATACTGGCATGTAACCAGTATCACTGCATGTCAACAAAATACCCTTTCATTCACCTAATCAATAGAAATTCTTATTGCTTGAGTCATTACATTTGCCTATTCTAAATTCGGCCTCATTTGCTTATCTGCATCTGTTCTTTACCTGTGGCATTTAGCAGGTCAAGCAGGAACGATCGTTTGTCTGGCTCTTCCACCCATACTACTTTCTGTGTGATGTTCTCAGATGTAGAACCTACTCTGCCAACAGCCAGGAAGATGTATTCATCAAGGAAGTCACGAGCAAGCATCTAAAAAGCAGGAGGGAAAAAAACCTAAATCAAATAATAATTTTCCCCTTCTTTCAAAGGTGAAATTTCTTTGGTTTTATGAGTTTTTAAATTATTTATATTCTCATTAAGTACCTGAATTTCCTTGGGGAAAGTAGCACTGAACATCATGGTGTGACGAACCCCCTTTGGCGGCATAGTATCTTGTTCAACAATTCGACGAATTTGAGGTTCAAACCCCATATCAAGCATTCTGTCAGCTTCATCAAGGACTAGGTACCTGAACAGCAGTAAAAAAAACATCCTCAGAACATTTTTCTGTAAGCTGTGCTCTGGTGTCTGCACTGGGTTACAAATTCTCAACTAGATGTTTAGACGGTCCAAAAGCTACCATCTGAGGTCCTTAACTGTATCCTGCTTTAAGTCATTTGTACATGGACAAGCAACACTTACTTGCAGAAATCCAGTCCAATCTTTCCTCTCTCCATCATATCAACCAGTCGTCCTGGAGTTGCTACAAGCAAGTGACATCCACGTTCTAAGTCACGGATCTGCTGGCCAATGTCTGCACCACCATACACAACGCAGGGGCGAACTCTGGAGCGGTATGCAAACTGTAAAGCAAAGGAAGTTAGCACCAAAAAAATTCTACTTGAGCTATGTTATAATAATAAACTGTTAGATCTACCTTTCTGGCTTCCTCATAGATCTGCACAGCCAATTCTCTAGTGGGAGCCAAGACCAGTGAGATTGGATATTGCTTACGGCGCCCATACCTCCCATTCTCCTGAAGAAAAAAAACAACCTTGGCATGAGCATCCAAAACACAAAAGGAATGGAAAAAGCTACTAGAGGCAATATTCAAGACAGGTCATCAAGTTTAAGAAAGACAAAGCATGGCTGAGAGCCAATCTGAGCACTGCCCTGAAAACAGCTCTATTACAGGGCCCAAGGTTCAGCTGTGGGTTACTACGGCAATAGCTGCACATCCCTGGTCTCTACAGCAAGCACTGCAATCCCAAACTTCAGCAGCAGAGGAGTAACAGCCACAGAAGCAGTTACTTCCTATTCTGAATTTATCATGACATTGATGTGTGACCAAGTAACTTTTGGTAGCAAGGGAACTGTCTTTTAAACTTATACAACAACAAAACCATTATTTTTTTAAAAACTGGACAGTTTTGCAGCCCTTTTTTCCCTCAGATAGGGAAAAAAGTAACCCACAGCCTAGATTTTTTAAGAGAAACACCTGAAGTCTTCAAGAAGTTGAGATGCCTGACTATCATACCAAAATGCTATGACACTGGTCATCGCTTTCCCAGGAGTGGGTATTTGAATACTTGCCTTCATTGCTCTCAAGGCATCACCAGGACCATCTGCATATATCTGGCTCAGTATTGGTAGAAGAAATGCAGCTGTTTTCCCAGACCCTAGGAGAATACAAGCCAGTATTAATTAAGAGTTACTATCAACTACAGCACTAACCCTGTATCAGTAGCACACTCCCAGTAATACCTGCACTGGACTATGGCTGCTACTTGTGGCACTGGAGCACCCTCAGCAGCCCAAAACTCTGAAGGAAATGTGGTTTAAGACATGAACATGTCTTAGGACAAACACAGAAAATCTAGTCAAGTCACACCTAAAGAAGATGTAAGACTAAAACTAAAATTAGCTCCCAACAGACAACTACTTCTACAGTACACAGGAGGTTCTACCTCTAACCTGCAGTAAGACAAGACCCCACTTCTACTGTGATTAAGCAGCAAGAGTTACTGACTTACCTGTCTGAGCACAGGCCATTAAGTCTCTCTTTTCTTTAATAATAGGTATTGCATGTTTCTGGACTGGAGTAGGACGGGTGTAGCGTGTGAGTTCAATGTTTCCCATGATAATCTCTCCCATGTCAACATCACTGAACTGTAAGATATTTAAAAGGGGTAACATCAGAATCCTTCTCTTCAACTACCATACAACACAACATTCAGTTTAACAAGACATTTATAAGGTACCTCTTGTTTCAGCCCTTCATATAGAAATTGCCTATAAAGTTACAGTCACATAGATAGTTAGTCCAGTTTTCTAAACAATTCTTACACAGTCAGCCAAGCCTGAAGTGCAGATTGCACTAGCACATTGTCCTTAGCCTAACACTGCCCATGCCTTAGCAGCTGCTCCCCAGTCAGCACCTCTTCACAGGTTCACTGTTTAAGTTACAGTTAGAAAGTAAGCTATGAGTGCTAACTGAAAAAGCTTACACAATTTCTTCCCTGTCTTAGTTCATCATATGAAACCCTCTTCTGCAAAAGAGCTTAGCTGTAGAAGGAAGAAAATGTTTCCTTTCCTCCCTAAACTCCAGACATCAAAGCTACCCATGCAAAATACTCACCATTAGATACATTAGCAAAACAGACTTTTAAACAAAAACTTACACTTTCAATATGTGGAGGACAGTTGCTGCCTGTTGCTTCAACAGGAATATCATCATATTTCTCAAAGTTAATGCCAGTATTGCTTCCTGAAAACAGTTCCCTAAAAACAAAAGAGTAAAGTAGCTTACTTGCTGGAATTATCAAACGACCTCCTGCCATGAATCAGTATTCCGTGACTTACTGTTCTAGGCGCTCACTCGGGGGGAGAGGCTTGGACCAGTCATCCTCGTCTGATTTGTCACACCAGCGGCTGTTCCCGCCGCCACGGTCAAATCTGCCGAAGCCACTCCGGTCATAGTCCCCACCTCTGCCACGCTCCTCGTATCTAAACACAGCACGAGAATCAGACCACCCTTCCCAGGCAACAGGGGGCACTGACATGCACAATCAAAGCCATAACAGTGCAGCACTGTATGCTCTGTGTGTATCACACACAACTGTGGAACAATGCAGAATCAGCAGGTTACCTACACTTGCTTCTTGACCTAAGCAAAGAAATTAGTCCTGGCCATCAGACCAGGTCACATTTTTCTGTGTCAGACAGGAAAGTCTGTCATGATTTCAGAGCTCAGTTTAGCTTAACACAGTGAACTTTGTATCACCAGTTTTATTTGATTAAGCATAACAAATGTAAACAGCCATCTGCCAGTGGAGCTGCAATCCAAGTTGCTCAGTCTTTGCCATTTCTTTGTGGGGAGCTCTGTTTGAACCTCCTAAGCAGCATTATTTAGTATTCCCCCCACCCTTTCCTCTGCCTCATTCTACACAGGTTTCCCATGTCCAGACAAAACCCTCCAGGGTTACAATTTCTTCCTTTACTCCCCCACCGCACATGTGACCAAATACCTCCATTATGTCATATAATTATTGCATAAAGAGGGAGCTCACCTGTATTACTGACTTGGAAAGAAGGTGAAAGAAGTCCTTACCTCAACTGTTTAGTTTTTGGCCTGGTAAATCATGTTTGAGAAAAGTCTGGATACAGGACTAGGTCAGCTTTACTAAGTAGTCGGTAAAGGTCACTCTCACCACACTTGTGCATACAACGCATGATGTGTGTAAGACTGCTCAAGTAAGGCAGAGAACCTGCAAGAGTCTCACCCAGTTTTATTAACTACACTTTTTAAACAAGAAAAAAATATTGAAATTAAAAAAAAATCCATAGTGATGTATTGTGTGGGCTTCCCAACAGCTCTTCATGGTTCTCCTGGAAGTAGCCACCCACCTAGCACTTCTTTGGTGAATGCTGGAATCAGCCAGGCACTACAGCTGCACTGAGTGGCTGGTGGCAGACTACAGGGCACATTTTTCAACATGCAAATTGCCCATCCTTGAAGTCACATAGCTTTAAAGGCAAGGTTCTCTCCCTCTCTCCTCCCCTCCCAGACTCCTCCTACCTCATGCTGCTCACACCTGGAACCCTAATTTTCATATCAAGATAACAAGTGCAGTGCTAGAGCTGAGGCAGACTTGGTGTGCACACCCAGACCAAGAGGTTCTCACCTCCCTCCTCTGGAGCCGGTCCCGCGGTCGAAGAAGCTGGACTTGGAGTCGCGGTCGGAGCGCGCGCCGAAGCTGCTGTAGGCATCCTTGTCTCGCCTGGAGCTCCAGCCACCGCTATCGAAACCTGGCACACAGAGCAGCTCAGCCAAACACTGCACAGCACAGGCTTTTACAAGAAAAAACACCTCTGTCCATGAAGCCTGCACTGAAAGATCTAAAGGACTGAATTCCTTCATGAACAGAAGATGCATGAATGTTAAGACTTGTTCAACAAGGGACTGAGCATTTCTCACCACCCATCAGAACTGAAATTTCTCCCCGCATGCACAAGCACGCTGGGTTTTTTTAAGAAACAGTCACCTGCCTCAGTACAAGTATTTCAGTTGCCTACCCCAGAAAGATGGGTATCAGAAGAAACTTCAAGATGCTAAGTCTTGCCAAGCCTCATCTATGTCATCTCTCCAACACAAATCCTTGACTACACATTCAGTTTCTGGAGGCTAACAAGGCCTCTCAGATCAATAAATGATATCAGAAATCAAAACAGAGATTAGAATGTTTTATTATCCTACAAGTACACAAAGCAATGTGATCTGCACAGACTTTAACAGCACCATACTCAGAGAAGGTATATGAAGCTCTTCACAACAAATTAACCACACTGTGTTTTTCCACAGCACTTTTACCTTTGCCTACAGTAGGTGCCTACTTATTTATGTTAACTCAAAAGAATACAAAGCACCTCAGCTTGCTAATACCAGAGTAAAAAAACCTCAATTTATTTTGCTACCAGGGGCTGTGAAGTAGCAGAAATGTGAAGCTTTAAACATTGCTCTGTTTCTGAACTAAGAAGTTTTAAATTCTCTTTTAGAGGTCCAACCTCCTCAACTTTGTGCAACATATTTGATCTCAGCTATGGGATTCCAGCAGAAAATAAGTTAAATAACAGAACAGATAAACAAATAATGTCACTCTTGTGAGCATGCTTTGCCAGCTCCACAGCACAAAACCAGTCCAGACCTATTCATGAGACAATAACAGCAACCACAGAACAAATTCATTCCAAAGAAAGGGGTTGTTCTAGGCCCAGTCCCTCTGAAAAGGTTTTGCTACCAGAATTACCCTACTTTTTTTCATGTTCTCTAAAGAATGCCATTCACCTTGCCTCTCTATTTTTTAATTAAGAATTCTAGTACCCAGAATCCAGAAATGTACAGGTCACAAGGGAACTTTCAAAACCACTGTGATTCACTGTAGCTCTTTTGTCTGGATAACTGAAACAGACAGCAAAAACAATCCAGCCATTCAGTTTTAGCACACAAGATCATGGAATGCACTTCAAGACCTCTAAAGTGCTTTAGGAAGCAGTATTAGTCCTTAAAGATATTAATTTCAAAAAGGTTATTTTGGCTTGTTTTAAAAGAGACCTAAATACAGATTTTGTTATGAAAGTTATTGAAAGTTATGTTATAACTTTCAGGCCACTACAACTATTTGGTTATGTCATCCTGCCATGGGATCTAACAGCAGTGGTACTGACAGAGCCATCTTCAGGGGTACAGCTGTAGTTTCTTAACAGTGAAAAAACCTCAACTGACACTATTTCACATTTTCTACCAAGGAGTCAAATTTTTTTTCTCCAAATAGCCTGCAAAGTAACCTCATTCACCTAGTTCATTACAGCAGGTGGATAACTCATTTCTGAAGCTGGTATTTTGCCATAACTTTAAGTTAGCACAGCAACTTCTACACTAAAGACAGGTGTGCACATCCTGCTTCACCAATTCCAGGCCCTTCAGTGTGGCATTCCTACTCTGACTTTATTTGTGGATCAGCACAGAACACAGGACCAGGCCATACAGGTCAATTTTAAGTAAATAACAGGCATAATAGTCAGAATTTCAGACATCAAATGGTAAATTAAAACTGGAAGTAAATGCCCTGAAAAAACCCGTAACAGACCAGAGATCAACTTCTCTAAAGTGAAGAGAATGATTACAATGCTGTGCAAATACTACCAGGAAATTCCTTAAAATGTCAATACTTTTGGTTTTAAGTAAAAACCTGTAGAGATTCCATCCAGCACATCTTCCTCAGGGCAGGGACAAGAACTCACTAAGTTCATCAATTTCCAGAGCATCTCTGTACTCCTTGCACCTATGAACAGCATTACAGATGTCAATGCATCTCCCTCAACCAGCATTTCAATTCACATTTTGTAACACTAATCACTGCCAGCTCACTTGAAAACCTGCCACATAAAGTAGCAATATTTTTTTTTTTAAGCTAGGAGAAACAGAATGATAGATTCCTTTATGGAGGATAAGACCTTTAAGGTGAATTCTTAACATTTACATTTTGATCTACTATAGATCAGATTACAGTTTAAATATCCAGAAGCTGCTTCCAGGAAGTTTAAGAAGAAACTCACATGACAACAAGCTTTAGTATTACCAAGTGAACTTGTGGAAGCAAGACACTTCAAGCCAGGCAGCCCTGCATACTGAGCTGCCACAGCTGAGAAATAAACTGCCATTAAGTAACCTAAGAATATTATTTTTATGCAGGCTGTTATTTCCTGCAGTTCTGTACTGCCCGACTCCCCACTTACAAAGCTAATAGATTTGTACTAGTGGGACAGATCTGCAGCTAAGTGGAAGATTTTTTCCAATCAGGTAACCACACTTGTAAGGCTGCTTCAGGAGTTTGTTGTGTGGTTAAACACTACCATGCAAGGCTGCTGCCTAATGTCTAAGCTTTGAAAAATCTGTCACTAAAATCCCAAGGAGCAACCAAAATTCAGAAGTTCCAACGCACCTGAAGAAATCTTTGAGTTATGTAAACAGAAGCAAACATCACTTTAATGGAAGTACAACTGCAGAACAGACTTCAAATCATCCTACAAGATAGCTCAGCTTTAAAAGCCCAAAATCATGATGCTTCCAAGAGGATGCTGAACTGGAACCTTTCTATTCAGCAATTATGAAACCTGTCCCAGGAAACCAGGCAGATGCCAGTGGTACAGCACTCAGGTTTAAAGGCAATTTTTGAACATTAGGTTTACCAAGGGAAGTTGGCAGGCAAAGTTCTATTAACTGGACAAGCCACAGGTCAGATTATGGTCTCATGACCTATTTACCTTTCTGCAAGGTGAAGCTTAAGTATTCAGAAAAGCCTCATGTAATCACACCCACGGTGCCATGTCTGAACTCTGCCTGGTCTTGCACACAAGAAAGTGCAATGCCAGTCCTACCCATAATAGGTCAGTCAAGGTTACTGCATCTTTTACCCACAAAACTTAGGTACTAAACATCATAGAAGAAGAAGAAATCTAAGAACAGCAAATGTTCACAACCATCTTAGAGCTGATCCCTGCTTTTGAGAAACCTGCACAATCCTCAGACTTGGCAAGTCAAGTTTCTTGCAAGATTGCTCATATTTGAAGTCGGTGTGACTGGGAACAAGAGCACTGAACTGGCTGCCAACCAACAGCCCTTCTCTTCCCAGAACATTCAGCTCTAGTAACACACTGTTCATCACTTGGTGCTTCAGGCCATGCTTCTTTACATAACAAAAATAACCCCAAACCAAACAAAGAAAAAACCCCAAACAAACAACTCCAGAAAAAGAGAAGAAAAAAGAAAACCAAAAAAAAAAAACCCACAAAACCCTGAACACCCAGAAAACCCAATAGTAGCTTGGATGAAGGCAAGACAAAACCAGACTGATCTTTCTTCAAATGGTTTAAGGTTAGAATGGAGCATTTTTCATCTAGTCAGAGTTAAAGTGATATAGCTCCAAAAGCACTGTGAGAAATATTACCATATAATGACTGCCCTCCCACCCACTCATAATGGAAGCCATCCTCCTGCAGTATTGAGAAGAATCTGTGAAAGTTTACAGCTTTAAATACAGATGAGATCCAAGTCCTCCCATGCCACAAAACCTCAACTTTTTTTGTTGTAGCACAGCAGGAAAGTTTTAGCTGCTACATTCTGGCCCATTTCAATAGGTCTTAGAGGAAATGTTTCTCTCCTATCCACCCAAGCCATCAGACATGACAACATGTGCTGCAGCACCTGCCCCCTTGGGATCTTACACAGAAAAGTCATTATTTACTTCACTGAAGTGTTCCAAGAAACGTTTTTTCTGTATTCTGCTCTGTTTAGACTCTAACAGGAGATGGCAGGGCCGTTTCTCAGCATAAACACCTATGTAAACACGTGACCAAAACAGGTCATGTCCTTCTTGTTCGCTTCACCAACAGCCTGCATTTCCTTCTGCAAGTACTCCCAGGGGCTTCCATAAAAACTGCAGGAAGCTGAAAAAGGACGACACCTCTCTGTGTAAAGACATGCACTTACAAAGCGAAACTGTGCTGTTTGTTCATAATAAACAACTGACTGCTGTAACTTCCACAACACAGTCACTAACAGAAAAACCAGTACCCACAAAAGTTAAGACAGGAGACTCCATCTTGCTTCAGTCACAGCTGACTGTTACACAGACCCAGAAGGTATTTCAACAGTCAGATACTGAACCTGAGCTCAGGATATCAGTTGGTGAAGGGATCTAGAAGAGCACACTAAAAGCAGAAGTTGCCATGTTTAGCACAGAACAATCAAGCAGTCTGTAACTGCCTTCAGCAGTACTGTCAGAACCTCCATAGTCTGCCCTGGGGATGCAAGAGCCAGTTTGGTGTTGCCACAAATGTTTCTGATACATACCCTGTTTTGAAGCTTCCCTGTTCCGCAAGTGAGGAGGAATGTATCGGCCTTCTAGGAAACAAAAGAGAGGCAGTGTTACAGGCCCGTGGGGTCAGCACATCCTGAAATGCTCATCTTGTCCACAGCTTCTGCTTAGTAAAAACATCTGCCTTTCAGGCCTCTTGCAGCATTTTAAACAGGAATCCTTTAATACAGCACTTGGCAGCATGCTCTCAGTAGAAGTTTAAAGTTCCTGCATACACATTTAGGCAGCTGGTTTAAGGCACAGATGTTTTGTGTTCCTCTGACTGAATCCCACACCCATTTATGGGTGTTACAGTGTCTACGAAAAAACCTGTTTTCCTAGAACCCCTTAAGGCTTAAGCTGGTGCCAGATACTTGAGCAGCTCAAGATATTTACCGAGACATTCAAGTACTGGCACTCACAGTACTATTACCAGTGTTATTCCTTCCCTTTAAATTCACCCACCGCCTCCATTCAGCTCAGATCAAACCAGAAGCCACAACGAACTGCCTCTGAATAGCATTCCTCATTTACAATCCAGAAACATCTGTCTGCTAAAGCAACAGAATGAGAAAATACCAGCCACAAGCTGAATGTGAATTCCTGGAAGATTCTCCCCTCCTAACATACTTAAGCCTTGCATATCAATATCACTTTCTATTCAGTGAACTGAGATCAGCAGAGCTGACATTCCTGCTCTACACCTGGTATTTTAAGAAAACGAATCACCACATTACTACAGTCAGTGGCCTCAGATGAGAGGCAACTGAAAATCTGGGACAGAATTGGAACACTGAGTTCTCTCAAGCTAATTAAGTGCCTCAGAAATGTGCACACATACTGTACCACTACAAAATTAAGTGGTTCTATCTAAAACACAGTGTTTTCAAAGCAAGCTTAACCGGCAACCTCCTATTGCCTCATCAGTCTCTGTACAATTTGGCTTTAGAAGTTGCTTTTCACAGCTGCAAGTCCCCAATTTCTAAAAGTGTGTTTGTAAGCTTGAGAATTTGCATGTACTTACTGCTTGTAGAACTTCCTTCACTCTGAGAGTCTGAGGAATTCAAGTCTAGACCAGAAAACTAGAAGAAATAAGACAAGCATCAACATGTTGTACCATGAATTTATGCTAAGATACAAAAGAACCCTTTCATTTATCAGAACAAGCTACTGCAAAATTTTTTTTATATCGTGCCAAATTAGGTTTCCTATTATTACTCAGGCTGTATCATGTTTAATGTTTTTATACCCACCAATAAACAGACATCCACACGGGCAGCAAGGCCAGCAGAGTATCTCACACCCACCAAATCACTACCACAGACTTCTGCCTCACACTACCTGCAGGCTAAAGAGCCCTTTTAAATAGACTGAATTTTAGTCTATTTCAGTCAAATGCATTCGGATTTGGGTCAGTGACTATTTTTTTTTGCTACAGAAATTTCAGCAGAAGTAATGCCAATTTAATTGGGCACTTTATTTGGAGAGACTCAAGGTATTTTCAGCTGCATTAACACTACTAAGGCATTACAGACTTCACGCTTGAGGCAACTACTGCTCCCAAAACATTAGGTGACATCTGCCGACATCTTCAGCAAACACAATTTTTGGGTTGTTTTTCATAAAAAACAATAGCCTTTATAGCCTTCGGTCTCACAGTAAAGCTTTCCGAAAAGATGTTCAGTTTACGCAGCGCTGGTGTGCCGCTCAGAGGTGTTAAGTCAAACACAATATGGACTCATTTCAACAGAAAGCAGCGGGAAACCAATGAAGTTTAAGAACCAAATTATTACAGTTGTTTGTCTGCATGGCAGGGATTATAAGCACGTATCAGAAAAATAAGGCATGTTTAAATACAAATAAATTGTGTATTGCGCAGAGGTATTTTCCAACATGAGCTGAATGAGTCCAAAGCAAAGACTCCAATGCATTGGGCTTTCCGGCGCTCAGCTGCATGAGCGTTTAAGTCTTTAAGAACTCTCCCACGGCTGACATCGTAACATCCTCTTTAAAGCTACCACTTAAAACGCCATCTTTCTAGTTGATCGAAGCATCAACGCAGCGCTTAAGAATGCTTCTTATTTTTAACAGCACTTTAAAGGCTCTCCACTAGGTCAAGACCGCTCTCCACAATCAGCAAGAAGCGACGGATGAATTTTCTCTCAGTGGATGCCCGCGGTGGGGGCAACACTTCCACGGCGCTGCCTGGGGCCCCGGTGGCGCAGCCCCGGCGCCATCTCAGTGCGGCACTGCGGGCTGGATTCCCGGCGCAGCGGGAGCGGCTAATCCGGCTGCCGGCGCCCGTCACGTGTGGCGCGGGGGGAGAGCGGGGGAGAAGGGAGAGGGAAAGGGGAGGGCAGGATCGTCTCCATGACCTACTTCGCGGGAGAGGCCGAGGGCGAGCGCTGCCCCTCGGGCAGATAGGGCTCTTCCTGCCCCTGCCGCCTTGCCCGAGGGTTAGATAACCATAGATAACCATCGATCCCGCCCAGCGCGGGGAGGGAGCGGGGGGGATGCAGGAATGTAAGAAAATAATAAAAGAAAATGGTGCGGAACAACACGACTCCAGGCCCAACTGCGTCACCGGGGCCCGGCAGCACCGGAGCTCGAACAAAGGCGGCCGCCAGCGCCGCCTCCCCGGGGAAGGGGCGTCACACAAAGCGCGGCGTCGTGTGTGTCCCCCCTTCCCCCGCCCCGCACAATGGCGGCCATTGACCGCCCCTTCCTCCTCCTCCCCCCGCGCTGCAGTTCCCGCTGCGGCCGCCAGGGGCCGCTGCCGCTCCCGGCGCTCCCACACAAAGCGGGTCCGAGCGCGGCGCGGGGGCCACGGGGCCCAAGCGGGACCGGGGCCGGGCCGGGCAGCACCGGCGGCCCCGCACCCCCGCAACGCTGCCCGGACCACGGGGACAACGCACCCCCGCGGGGGGGGGCCCGCCGCGGCGCGGGGCCGCCGCACGGCGTTAACTGCGCAACGACCGAGTGCGCCACAACAGGCCGCGCAGGGGGGGAGGTGGGGGTTACCGCGGCGGGAATTGCGACAACAACGCCAGGGAGCGAGGAGCGGAGCCCCGCGCGAAGATTCCCGACCGTCCCTGCCACCCTCCCTGCCCCAAGAGCTCCGACGCGCGCCTCCTCCGGGTAACGGAGCGGCCTTTCCGCTTCTCGTCCCTCACCTGCTGGTCTAGACTGAGGGCATTTTCCACCGCCACATGACTCATAACGAGAGATCGGTCTCGGGCTCGTCCCGCTCCGCCTCGAGAAATGGGGATCCGCTGGGCCGGGAGGTCGCTGCCGTGGGTGTCACTGGTTCCGCCACGAATCGCTGCCCTGACTGAGCCCCCCCCGCCGCGGGCCCGGCCTTTATATAGGCCCCGCCCCCCGCGCGCCCGGCCGCGCGCGCTGACCTCAGCGCGCACGGCGACCGCCCCCCCCCCCCCCCGCCCTCCCTTCCCGGTGCTATCGCGAGAACTCCGCGCAGCCCAGCGGCTGGTGAGAGACGCGGTCCCGGAGCTGTCGCGAGACTTCGGTGCGCCGGGCCCGCGCCGAGTCCCCGGCGGTACCGCGAGGTTTCCCCTCCCCCCGCTCCCGCCCGGCTCTGCTCGGGAGGAGAGCGGCGGCAAATTCTCGCGAGATCACGACACATTCCCCCCCCCCCCCCCCCCCCAACACACAGCCTGCGGCGCGCTGTCCTTTTGTTCCCCGCTCTCGCGAGAGCGCACCACGCGCGCGCGCGGCCCAGACGCCTCTAGAAGGAGGCGGGCCCTGGGTCACGTGGGCGGGCGCCGCCGCCATCTTGTCGCTCCCCCCTCGGCGGGCAGTGGCGCAGCGCGTAATGGCGGCACGGCGGGGAGGAGGGGTGGCTGCCCCCGGAGCACACCGGCCTCCCTCCTCTCGCCTGCCCCTAGAGCAGGCCCAGACACGCCAAGCGGCGGCTCTGCAGGGCTCGGACCATCCCCTGTGCTTGCTGCCGTTTGAGCCGCTCACCCCAGCACACTGCTGGTGGGTTCCAGTAGTCACTGCTCATCTTCATCAGCTCTTTCTGCAAGCCCTTCAGCCATCAAACACACTGACGTGCCAAAGGACTGCCCTTATTTTCCATGTAGTGTCAGTTTTGCCAGCTATCTCTGCATGCACAACTAGCCCCACTTGGATTCATTAGGAGTTTTAGACGAAGCATCAGTCAAATAGTTAACATTGAACTGTTATTAGGAAAAAAAATACACAAATAACCCCATTCCCTTCTCTCACAGCCTGCTGACACAGAATAGTAAAGCTGCTTCCTTGAATTTGGGTCAGTAAAAGCAGTGATGAACGTGCTTAAGATTCAGGACATGGCCGGGGCTGTGAGGGCACAGGGAAAAGGACTCGGGGTTGGGCTGTCCTTGATCCTCACACAGCAATTATTCCTCCATTCCCCTCCTCCTCCTCAGGCTCCTGCTTCTTCCAAGAAGAAAACCACAGGGAAGATCCATTCTCCAGAAGGATGATTCACCATGGAATTTAAAAACAAGACAGAACTTTTCCACAGTACTCACACATTAAACAGCCCATCTCTGCCTAGGTTTTTCCTGCCCTTAAAATTGGAGCTCTAAAGCCAAAGTCTTCCTGATGCAGAAATTAGGCCCAATTGTTAAAAATAGGTTAGAAACTGTTGTTAAAGTTTTTATCACTATGAGACAAGGTTTAAACGACATTTAAGATTTAAATATCCACAAACAAGTGCTTGAATGAGCAACACATATTCCTCACAAACAAATCACTCCATTCTGTGAGCTCTGGTCTTAAACAAAACATTTACCAGTCCTCTGCTTTCACCTTCCATAATACCTCTCCAGCCAGCTACAGCTCCAGAGTTAAAGATTTATGCTTGTGTTTCATCTCCAGGTGCACCTATTTATATTATCTAAAAGCTCCCAGGTTTCTTCATTGAGGCTTCCTGACAGTCAAAAGGAAAAGGTTTGTGTATTTTTAAAGAAGCTATTACTGGATGTAAGCCCAAATTTTTGGGGTTTTTTTGAAAGCAAGTTTTAAGTAATACTTTTAATTCCTTTTTTTCTTACAACTTTGCAGACAATTCTAACTTCTAAACAATTGTGCAGTTCCCTTTACATCCCTGCATGGTCAACAGTGTTTTACAAACAAGGGTATTGTTTGTGATAACTCATATGCACTAGAAAATTACATTAATTTATCCTTTGCTGTTTTAGAAGCATCACAGCAATTTAAACCTTGATCCTGCAGTCAAGGAAGTCAGGTCTTGGGGAAGTCAGTTTTCCCTCTGAGTTCCCATCTGCACTAAGCAGGACTATTCTCAGTTTCACTTTTAATTCTCCCACAGCTGACTCAGACACAATTCCCTGGAGGAAGCTGAGCAGCTCATGAGCGCTTGAGTCAACACCAGAGTCCTCACAAGCCCTGCTCATGTTAAACTCAGAAAGATTTTGCCAGTGGGCTCAACTAAAACTCCTCAAAAGCTGACACTGCTGGGCTCTTGGACACGGAGTTCTTAAATTCCCAGCAAGTTCCCAAATCTGGTATTCCTTCATCTGCAGAGCCGCATCTGGCAGGGGTTCTGAAAGGCTCCACTGAAAGCCCCAAAACAGCACAAAATGCAACTTTCTGAGTCTTGAGGAGGTTGTGTTAGGAAGCCAATATCACCCACTGTCACCAAGCCATGTGTGCTGTGAAGTCAGTGTGTTTATGAAGTTGTATCTGAGTTTTTGAGTGTTTTACCCAAAGCTGACAGACACTGACCTTGTGTACATGAGTTTCTTTATCTGCTTTGAAGCTATCAACAGGTCCTACACTGCTGAACATCTTAACAAGCAGATTTCTCACTGTACACAGCTATGGACTCTCTTTTAAGGAAAGGGGGTATTTCACTAATGGTAAAGCAGCTCAGACATCCAGAGTCTGATAAAAAATGATCCATCCCACCATGGACGTAATTCTCAAGTCACAGTAGTGAAGACTTGGTTCTTGTTCTACACAGCTGCCTATGAAGCTAAGACCCCATACTGTATTTTTGTGAATCTTTAGTACTGTAAGATGATAGGGTAATCAAAATGGTGTCCAGCCAGAAATTAGCAAAGGGATTTGGAAACAGTCTTTAGTCAACAGTAAATATCTCTCATTTATATCAGAGATCTGTCTTTAGCAGCATAATTTCCACATGTTCCATCTGATCAGTTCCTGAATTTCTGTGGACATTTTTCAGCATCAAAAGGTAGAATCTTATTCAGTGTGTGGGGCCAATGGTTCCTCTCACTGGCATTGCCAGTAATTACTAAACTGTGCCTGGACAGCATTTGACAGAATTCTTACAAAATAGTCCCCTATGCTGCAGCACTTTATCACTGCCTTTGCTGAGTACACCTCTATCCTAAATCTTAGCACATAATGCCTTTAATTCACATGAAGAATTAAAGGCAATCTGATTAAGAGCTGCTCTGTCCTTTGGCCAGTGTGCTGCCACCCAAGCCTTGCTGGCTCCCCTTCCCTTGTCTCTCCATGTTTCCAGACTGGTAGGTGGAATGCACACAATTGATTGCAGGGGGCTTCGTGAAGAGCAGATTCATGATTATTCTCCAAAGGGATGCCTGGAGTTTGTTTTCAAGCTTCAAAGAAATTCTCATCTTGTTCTGAAAAACCACAACAGACTGTTTACAGAAAGCAGGGACTCTTAGCTGAAAGGAAAGACAGAATCAGAAAGTTTTATAAAGTTATTACTCTAGAGCAGGGTACACACAAAAGATTCAAACATACACTAGTCCTTATCTGAGGCAGCACTCAAGGCTTCTATCTCTCTCTCTCTCTTTTTTTTTCTTTCTTTACTGAAGTCCTGTTTTTATTCTCTGTAATGGTTTAGAGACAAGATCAAGCAGTCA
The DNA here is from genome assembly GCA_024362935.1 of Setophaga petechia. Classification (NCBI taxonomy): domain Eukaryota; kingdom Metazoa; phylum Chordata; class Aves; order Passeriformes; family Parulidae; genus Setophaga; species Setophaga petechia. The sequence continues at coordinate 3,620,654 of JANCRA010000020.1, forward strand.
CAGGTTTCTGTGAGAACTGAGGAAGTACAAGCATAGTTTTGTTCGTATTTCTTGAACACGTTGTTCAAGACATATGAGCAATATGTCTTGTTTCGTGAGGATCAGACACAGGGGAAAGTGAAGCCATGAATTTGGACTCAGACTTTTAGGGGATGGAAGAGAGAATGTTTTTTTACTAAAATGACAAGGGTTGTTGTCCCCAGTGGAAGAATGAATGGAGAGAATGTGGCAATTCTCTGAACACTGAAAATTTCTGAGTTGGGCTCTATGTTTTTGCATCCCTAGACTCCTTGCTAGCTTGGATTTAAAAAACCTTAATAATTTTTATTTCTCTGCATTCAGATTTCTACATCATCCCCACTGGACTCCAAATTATACTGCCTCCCTCTTTCACTCTCCAAGTCTATGCACTGCTTTGTCTTCCCAAATGCTGTTTTACATGTTCCAATTAGATTAAGGGCTTGCCTGCACAGGAAAGTTACACTACTATTAATTTGCAGTTTGCTTTAAAGAAATTAAGTTAAACCTGGGCAAAAAGCCACGTGGACTCCCCGGTATTCCTCTGCAGGAATACAAATGGCTTATTTCAGGTTAGATCAGGTCAATTAGGAGCAGGAAGAACTTGCAAAGCAGTAAGTTTTCCTACATCAGAACAAAGAGAGTCCAGCAGCTCCTTCTGCAGATTGCAACCTCCAAGTGGGAAGAAAGGCTGGGGGGAAGGTCCTGATCTCTGCAGGAGCCCCTGTCTGCTGGACACAGGTAGCACCACACCAGGTGACTGCTGCTCTTGCTGCTCTGGCTCGGGCTGTGGAGCAGCTCTTGCCCACTGCGGCTTTTTCCCTACTAGGACAGCCCAATCCACAGCACTCACAGGACAGAAGTAGGAACTGCTGCCTCTGTGCAAGATATTTCCTTCCACTGTGTTCATGTAGCTACTAAAAACTGAGTCCTTTGCAAAAATAAAAAATTCAGTATGATGTTGTTCAATATGGAAAAGTCATGAGTATCCATCTACTGACATTCTATGAGTGAATGCCTGGAGTTAACTATTGGTTTACAAGTAGATTGTAACTTTATGAGTGTGCCTTTCTCTTGTAGGCAAGCCCAAAGAAGAGAAGATGAAGACAAAAGAAGAGAAACTCATAGCAGCAAGAAGAAAGGAAAGAGGCACATCAGTAAATCTTGGATTCACATTCTCATTGTGAACTGGTTTGAACTAGTAAGCTCATAATTGCCTAAATCAAAACAGGCACCTAGTCAAGATGGCTCCTACATTAATCAGCATCAGTTATACTTTGAAGGAGGCACTAATGTTTCTCATTTCAGTTTCTGTAAGCCTTTTCTAATTACCATTTCTAAATACCAAGTCCAACTTCTATGTTATGTAACATAAATGTAACATCAGAGTCTTCTTTGAAAGCCCTTCAGAGCCTCACTGACCAAGTACCCCCTGCCAGCACTCTCCCCTCTGGTGTGCAGGGGTTTGACTTCAGATGCCAGCTGTGAGCACCTGGCAAGGTCTGACCCTTGCAGATGGTGTTGTGCAGTGTGGTGCAGCTGCCAGGAGTGCTTGGGTTGAGAGAGTGGCCTCAGCCATCTGAGGAATGCCCAGTGTTGCTCCTTATTGAGAGGCTGACTCTGACAGCTCAGAAATGCCTGTCAGGGCAGGATTGTCAGGGTCCTGAGGACACTCCCAGCTCCCCACAGCCCTGCCAGGAACTGAAAGGACAAACCATGAAGCCCATGAAGCCAAGCCAAAACTGGTCTTTGGGAGAAAGGGGAAAGAAGGTCCCTCTGCCTATTTTCCTCCCAGTTGCTGCAGTGTTGGTTCTGTCATTTGGCAGGGAAAGGATCACCAGCAAGGGAATGGGGGTGGTGTAAGGACTTGTAATACAAAGGTTGGTGGCCTGAGTTAATGTCACCAGGTTAGCAGGTCATGAGGACCACAGGGCATCGACCTGCTGTCTCTCAGGGCATTCAGATGTGGAAAAAACATGATTAGTCCTGATGACTGCCAGAGCTGAGACAGGTGGAGATACTGACAGTTCCAAAGAGCTACAAAAAGATGTCCAAACCCTGTGCATAGTCATCAATCCAAGAGTAATCCAGGACTTCAGAGATGGCATCCCTTGTGTTCTCTATGGTATCACACAGCTCCTGGATCCATTACCTGGGCACAAACTTCATATTGCCTGAATTTTTGGTTAAATAGCTTAAACATGCTGGCCTGGTGCCTGGTGGCTGCACTTGTGAGGGTGAGAATAGGAATATGTCTGAGTGAAACCTGTTTTGTTTCTGGTTTTATTTTAAATTAAATCACTTTCTTCCCCTTTCCCCCTCATCCCCACCTCTCTTAATGTTTTCCACCTTGTTTATACCATGTTGGAGCAGTATTTCCTATAGAGGAACAAGGAGTAGTAAAGAGGAACACCCAGCAGCATAATCATTCAGATGGCAGCAGAAAAAGAATCTACCATCTGAAAGGCAGGTTTTATTTAAAAATCTACTGTCAGGAGAAAAGTCTCTCTTTTTCTGGATGGGTCTTCAAAGGCCACCCTGTCCCTCTTGCTGGTCAGCAGTGTAGGTCACACAGCTGGAGCTCTGGCCCACTCCTTTTTAAGAGGCTTAGCTCAGGCTTCAGTGTGCCTATTGCAACCTTTCCACTTAAATAATTAAAGATAAAGGGTTTTGGACACATCTAGTCCATCACACTGCCTTAAGACTAAATATATCCATCCACTCTGGGTGGATGCTCATCAGACTGGATCTCCAGAATACCAACTGCATCCCCAAACTGGGGGAGGGCTCCCAGCCCTGACTGGCTTCTCCTGAGGGGCAGGGCCTCAGAATGCTGTCACATCACCACAGGCACTGCTCCCCAGCTGTGAGGGAGGAACCCCTGCTTCATCCTGACACTGAAAAGCTGCTTAGTGAGCCAAGGGCTCCCAGCTCCTTGCAGACACCCACAGACACGGTGGAGCTGTAACCCTCCCACCCCTTTCCAAGGCAGGCAGCTCAGTGCCTGCAGTGAGGTGGGAGCTGCTTCTGCCTCTCTGTGAGACAGCAGCTCCTGGTGGCTTCCCCATGCCCTAAAAGATGGAAAAATGCTGCTGTTCAGCTGTGAGCAGTGGCTGCACAGCTTGTTGTATGTCACCTCACTGTGGGGTAACTTAAGTCTCCATAGTAAACAGGAAGAATAGTTTATTTCCTTCCTCTTTGCAGTTGCTTTTTATGTATTTGTGTGCTGCTATTTTGTCCCTCTTCAGACGTTGCTTCTTGAGACTGAATTGTTTTTCATTGTGCCTTTCAGTTTATATCTTCCGAACTTCTTGTAGAGCAGCAGTTTAGCATTTAAATGAATGTAGTGTTTATGGAATGAGCTGGACTGACAGGCATAGAAATGGAGACTTATGTCTTCACAGATTAGATGCCACAGTGGTAGGAGGAGTGAGAACTCCATGCTTACCTTGTGATCTGGAACATCTCTAGAGGCAAGAATAGGATGTAATGATGAAATCCATCAAAGTGGCTCAGGTTTCCTCTTTAATCAGTAGCCTCTAGGCTGTTTCAGCCTGCTGGCATTCATTTGTGCCAGATGTGGTGGTGGCTTTGTGATATGGACAAACCATTGCATAGCAAGGAGCTGTGTTAACCAACTCATTTCACATGAACTGCTGGCTCTGGCCACAGGAAAGGCTCTGCAGCCAAGCCAGTCACCTCCAGCCCCTGATATATCCACAGCAAGAAAAAGACACTGAGGTCATGAATCATCTCATCCTAAGGTAGATATTTAAAATAGATCAGATAAGACATACCTTTAAATTGCCTACAGGGCAACAGGCTCAGGTGCATTGATAGACACAGAAGACATCTAAAAGTAGGTGAGCTGAGTCTCTTTCACCTGTGGAGTCAGCCCAGTGACACGCAGGTCAAAAGCCCCACTTCCCATGGTGAGCCTTCAGAGCACATCTTCTACCTTTCTGAATTTACAGCCACCTCCAAACAACCAGCTGAGAGAATTATGAGGGTCCTCCAACAAATGGCTAAATATTTTCTCTGATTTTCAGAAACAAAATTTATTACAGTCTTCTTTTTTAGTTTAGTGTGTAAATAGTAATTTTTTAGAACAGGAATAGTTGCTTTTTGACTTCTGCTCATGAAAAGCAAATGCTTGGATTAGGAAGCACAGATATTCATCATGGCTATAATAATGATATTCTGCAGAGGGGAATTTTTATGTTAACTCATCTGATACAGTTGAACGGTAAAGATTTATCTTGCAGATATTTTGGCAAACAGGAACTTCAAAACAATGGCTTTTTACTCCCACTGCATTTTCTCCTCTTTCTATCATTTTTGTTCTTTAGCTCATAGTTCATTAATAAGGAAAAAGATTCTTTTGATACCGTAGCACATCTGCTGACCCATTTCAGTGCAAGTGCATATATAACCACTTGTTTGTTTGCACTTGTACAGGTGTTGCTGCAGTGCAGATATGGGCTGTGGTTACATTTCATAATGGAAAATCTGACAGGCAGTTAACTAATCCATGAGTCATATTTCGTAATAGCCTAAAGGTCTCTGATGTTCGACCTTCATTTGATACCCTTGCCAGCAGGCAGTTTATACATAACCCATCTGAAGAACATTCTTTATATAGATGGCTGCATGCTGCCCTTTCATACCTGCAAGGATGGGCCCTGCACTCACTGAGCCAGGGGAATCTGCTGTGTCTGTCTGTGAATGGGGCTGGAGAGCTGCACTGCACGGGCCTCACCTGGGAATGGAGCAATGGGAATCTCTCTGCTTGGATTGAGCCTCCTGCAGGGCCTGCCTGGAAGGTGGGGACAGAGATGGAGAGTTGGATTTGGACTCCACTCACCCTAACTGGACTTCTGATTGGAACAACTCCAGTAGTACAAGTAGCAGTGGAACTTCTCTGCACTAACTCTGCTGATTTCACCTGTGTGTGGCTCACTTCTTCTTGAGAAAAGAGAGACAGAATGAGACATCCTTTTGTCAGACCATCCCAAACAGGGATCCCTCCATTGCTGACAGCAGCAGAGTCCAGCCAGCATTACCAATGCTCCAAAAGGAGCACCCAAAGTGGAGAAGGCTCACCTGGAGAATCTTCCCCTTTATTTTCTAGCCAAAGGGTAAAAAAGAACACAGTGGACCACAACATTCTTGGCTTTCAGGACTTCTCAAGTCTCAAAGGCAGCAAAGCATGTTGGCATTGCTGCTGTTTTTGAAGCTAAAATAAGGCAGACACATGACTTCAGTAACTGCATGTGAAGTTTACATACTGTGACTCATCGTAATAAAGAAACCTAAACAAAACCCCAGTGTGTCATTGAAGCTGGAATATGTTTTCCATACTAAATTCCTTTAGGTTTGCTTTGGCTTCTTTTTTGCAGATGTAGAACAGTAGAGTATCTCAGGGATATTAGCTCTTTGCTGTTGCAGGATAGAAAGTTCTGGTCTTCATGAATGGACGTATATAAAACACAGGAGAAGGTTATCTTATTTTTTTAACCCCCTGGCACAACAACTTTTAGAGCAGTGCCAAATTCTGGACAAGAGCAGCTGAGAAGACAAATGGAAAGGAGAAAGCAGAGAAAGAAGGGTTGCATCCCAAGATTTAGCAGGCTGTCTCTTTAAGAAGCTCTGCCATTTCCAAATAACAATTTTATAATTGTCTGTAGGATAGCAGCAGGCACTAGGAGTGATGTATATGTAGCATGTGAGTTGCCTGCTGTATATGGAGAAGTGCCTAGGGAGGGATTGGCACAGTGGGAGGGGGAGCATGGCCAGGCTGGCTGTAGGCACCAGGGAGGAGGTTTGTCATCCTGCTGAGTCAGCAGGAGACACAGCACCTCCAACGGGCTCTTTCCTGCTGGGTGTTCAGTGTTAGGCAGCTGAAGTTACGTGGTAGGAGCCTGACAGGCTCATGTGCATGCTCATTTATGCACGGAATTCATTTTGCATGGATGATCTGGATTACCAGCTCCAGATCTCTTCATCTAAAGTAAAGCTGGCACTGGGCTGGGCAAGGCTCACTGGGGCTGTTCCTCAGGGCTCTCCCTGCAGCCCTTTAAAGCCAATGCAGAAGGTAAGAAAAGCCCAAACAAAGGATTCAGCTGGATTCAGGTTCATTGCAGAGGAGCAACAGTGTTTGGAATCTGACAGGGAGCTGCTAAAAAGGGGCCAGGAGAAGGGAAAGGATTACACTGCAGATGTATCTGCCCCTCTGTCAGCAGTTCTACCTCTTCACCCACCTCTGCTTTCCACTCTCATTGGAACTGATTCTTGGCTGGTATTTTAATGGTGTGAATTCCTATTTATCAGCACATGATAATAGTTGATGCTTCTTATTGTACAGGTCCAGTTGTACAAGTTTCTGTCTAGTCAGTCACAAAATTTCTGGCATCTAGACTATTCCAATGAGCAGGAAGAGGTAGGGTTTTTCCATCTTTGCAAATAACTTCCCAAGAAGTCATCACCAAAAGTTGCATAAACACACAGTTATCCTAGTCACACTCTAGGCCAAATGACAGTACAGCTAGAATCAGAAAGGGAGTTTTCTGCTGAGTGGTACTGATTAAATGACTAGTACTGAGATAAACCTGGCGGAATCAGTGTGGTTTAAACTCTAGATCTTTAGCCTTAGAGAACTTTTCATCCTGTTCAACTGCACCCTTGTTCCACCAGCTCAGGCCCCAGCCTCACAGTGCCAGCCTTCCTGAAAGATTCTTGTTGCTGTCATTTAGGGTCTCAGCAAGAGGAAGGGCCCAGCTATACAAATCCCACTGGCAGGACAGGGCTGCTGACACAAATGCAGTATAATAAAATGCAGTGAAGAGTTGTATAACTCTTGTCTGATCATCTGAGGGACTCCTCTCCCAGTTTGCCCCTCCATACCCACTGAACTATCACCTCCATCATGACATTGGATCATGATATACATAACAAATGTCTGGTTTGTATCATTGGTTATGATTTACATAACAAATTTCAGGATAGAGGAACTCTGTTGTATGCCTGTTCTAAAATGTGCTGAACTCTTGCTTTGGCTGATTTTTTTGTCTTTTAAAAATATTTTTTCAAAGTCATCTTAATATCAGAAGCGAATTTAAAATTTTGTCCATATTTCCACTTTTTAATTGCAGTATTGGCTGTAATTAAACTTTAAAATACAGAGACATCACTACCTGACATTTTTTGTCTCTTTTCCATACAATATCTGGAACTGAAAATTAATAAAAGGAGATACACCTTTTCAGTTCTTTGTTTAGCTCCTCTGGCTTGTTTTCAGCTTTTTACAGTGCTTTCCAGGCTCTCAGTTTTACCTCCCTATTTTTTGGTTCCCTGAGCTCATGTGGTGTCTTTGATGCTGCAAAAGGGCAAGGTAAAGCACCAGAGAGAAAAAAATAAAAAAGTAAAAGTACTGTGATAAAAGGACAAGCATCACCCCAGGGATTCATGTGCTGAAACATCTTTAAAATTCTTCTTAAAAATGGGCTAGTTGGAAGCTGGCAGTGTCCTTTTAAGGACAGTTTATGTTAAGAAATCCTGCTTAGTCTTATGAGCAAGTTTTGGCTGAGCACAAGTGCTAATGACTTTTTGAAATGAAAAACATTTCTAAAGACAAAAATAGCTAGTACTGAAATCTTCACAGTCATTACTTACAATTTCTGTGTGATCCCTTGTCCAGATTTATAATGGTTGCTTGCCATGCCAGCAGAACTTACAACTTTGTGGATTTGTCTTTAATGTTGTAATTAAACCCAGGATGATTTTCATGGGCCCCAAATAATTTGTAATTCTTGTGAGAGCTCTGTCTTTTAAATGGCCTTCAGTAAGATGTAACCTTCACTGACCTAAGCATGCATACACAGTTTTCTTAATGCTCATTGATGTTTTCATCAAGGAATTGTATACCTTTGGGGTTATTTCAACCTGATAGGTTTAAGAACAATTTTCCAGCTTTTCTTAAGAATTTATAATGCATTTAAGTTATCTTGAAGTAAAATACTCCGTTTTCTTCTGATGGGTGCCTCCAAATAGCTCATCTCCCTTAGTCCCTCTATGAGAGTTAAAGACATGCCCTTGAACAGTCCTTTCTTTCCTCTAGAGCAACATTTTTCATTTTACTGCCCACCATTTTCCATTTTACTGGTCACACATGCTGGGGACCCTGCAGTGACTCCCCAGCATTTCCAGAGCTGTGCAGTCTGAAGGCCAGAACCTTCTCATTCCCCCTAATTACAGAATCATTATGCAGTATAAGCCCCAAAATCTGATCTCCTACTAGTTCTCCATATTTGTTGGAGGGGTGGATGTTCCTTATCACACAAAGAAAAGGCCAGACTGGCATCACTCACACACTCAACAGGGCAGAACTGTGTTACAGCCATAGTCAGTGAGGGGCAGTTTATGGGATGGGTAGAGAGCTGAGTCCTCAAATGTGCATTTCTTCTTACTGGAACACACAGCTATTTGTGAAGACTGAAATTTCATTAACAGGATTCCTCTATGGATACCTTGTCCTTTTAACTTGTCCTTCAAGTTCTTGTTGGGGGAATATCTCCTGTAAGGTGTTTTGAGCCTTGGACCTGCTTGTGCCTGGTAGTATTAATAACCCGGGGCAGGGAATGTTTATGTAGCACTAAGCACCATGGCAGCACTCAGTAAATAATGAAATAATTCGAAGGCTTTGTTTCTGTTTAAATACTGTGTTTGCCTTCTGTGGATACAGACCTGGATCCTGCTCAACGACCTCATTTGGGTGAAACTGGATATTGCACCACTGTTATTCCAGCTCCTTTAATGTATGGCAACTGTACAGACAATGCACTGCCTAATGAAGAACTCAGAGTCCCACTTCTAAATGCTTTTTTAAAAAGCCAAAATCCATGGAACCTGAACTAAAAATATCCATCAGGATTTGATACAAATACACAATTTATGGAGAAAAGGCAAGAAGCAATTATGTCCAAATCAACATTTACAGCATACAAGGACAATTAGGGTCCAGATTCTGTGCTCCAAGCCAGAATTCCAGACATGCACTGAAAATGCCAGGGCTGGGAAGTTACTCTGGCTGCTAAGGAGGGGATGCCCAAGCATTTGAGAACCGACACAGAATTAGAAATGTGAAGAAAACCCCCACTATTTAACTGCTTTAAAGCAAAGAGCAGAGAACAATTGGGAAGACCAGAGTGATTTCATCCTGTGGTCTTGGCTTTGCAGACCACACAGGTGCAGAGGCCAAGGGGGTTGGGTGCTGTAGAGAGGAGCTTTGTGTTCCCCTCAGAACAGCCTGGAAGCTGCTCAGGAATCCCAGCACTCAGGACACATCTCAGAGAAGTCAATCTGCGGTCGACTGTGCCTCGCTCTCGTGTGTTTTTAATAGAACATTTAAAATAATTTCAAGATTGAGGCATGCACAAGTTAAACTTTGAGTAGAAGCTGAAGAACAAATAGAGCCATGCTAAATTGGTTTCTGGTACAGCCTGACAATATATCCAAGATGCTACCTAATCCCAAGTGATCCCATAAAAAGTAATCTCCTACCACCAAGTCAGAGTCATATTTTATGTGTGATATCTGTAATTCTCTATTTTGTATATAAAATATAAGCAAATATAATCTCTATGAATGTGCAACCGTGCATTTATTGTGGAATAATAACACCTCTATTAACTGAAAGGTTATTACTATTTGTCCATAGCTTTGTTAGTGCAATGTAAGCTGCACTAAGGTGTGGAATCCTCTGGGTCTTGAGATGGGCCAAAAGATAAGAAAGGACAAAATTCAACTCCAACAACCAGTGAACAAGGAGTTAAGGTACTAGAGTCTGAAGCCTCTACAAATCCAGAGTTAAAAGCCGCTGCCAATTCTGGAATGGAAATTAAAGCCTGCTTCTACCACCAGGAAGTGACAGCAGCCAGGGGAAAATGGGAGGGGATGAAGGAACAGTGAGGTGAGAGACAAAGGCTGAAAGACCAGCAGGGTGAAAGGTGAATTCAGCATCTTCAGGTGAAGGCTGAATGTCCTGTGAGTCCTGACAGTCACAGAAGGGGTGAGGTCCAGCAGAGCACTGGTCACAGGGGGCCAGGCTGAGCAGCCTGGGCAGGTTGGGATGTGCAGCTGGAGCAGTGTCTGCTGCCTGCTCTGTGCCACAGCTCAGGGGCTGCAGGGCAGTGCCCCGTGCCAGCAGTGACCTGTGCAGCCTGTGCTCAGTGTGAAAAATGTGTGGTTTATGATTGGCTTTTTGCAAATATTCAAATGAATATTATATGTGTTGTGTTAGAAAGTAATGCTGTATTAATTCGCTTAAGTAGTGTGTTAAATATAGTTTTAGGTTATAACAAAATGTTAAAATGGAAACTATGCTATGTAGGATACTTTTTTTCTAAAGAAAGGACTCGCACCAAGATAGCAGCCACAGGACACCTAAATCTTTCAGAGAAAGAGAATTTATTGCTCCATTATCAGGAGAAATGAACTTCTTCCCACCTCACTCGAGCCGGACAACACCATCGGGATAAAGAGGAAGAAGCTGACGATGACCAGACAGAATCCTGTGTTTGAAGGGAATTTATGCATCATGTATGAAATGTATGAATATGCAACAGGTTATTGTTTTTAAGGGTTAATCCTCTGTTAACGTGGGTCTTTTTTCAGGCTTATGCTGCCCAGAAAAAGGTACCCAGACATCCATAACTCTTTGTCTCTATTGTCTCATATTGTCCAAAATCCTAATTGTCCAAATTATTATTACTCTAATTGCATTACTATTTTTATAACCATTTTATGACTATTAAACTATTAATTTTTTTAAAACAAGTGATTGGTGTTTTCCACACTCAGGGCAGGAGAAGCACCGCTGCGCCTGCCCACCAGGGCCAGCCTGCCTTGGTGAGTGGGGCCCAGCAGAAATCGCTGTGCAGAGGGGAGAGGCAGATGCCGCTTTGCATGTCTGGGCTGGTGAGAATTCATCAGGCTCTGCTGTGTTTGAACGGGAGCCAGGTGCAGCGTACAAGTAACTCCTGTTTGCTGTGCCTGACCTAAATCCCAGTGCTGCTTTGTCAGGTTTGAAGCAACACGTGTTCTGTTTGCCTGCCGTGTGCTGGGGCTGCTGCAGCCTGGGTGTTAGCGCTGGGAACCCGATGATTCAGTCACAAACTATGAGGGCTGTCCGGGGACACGGAGCCTTGCTGTGTATTTTGTGGTGGTCAAAGGTTTCAGTTCACATCAAGAGAATTCTTATCTGGAAAGTTTCAAAGGGCTAAATATAGACCAGGCTCACATGCTAGATGGCAGTGAGGCTCTGCAAGCAGCCCCACTTCCCTGCCACAGTGCTCCTGGGGATATCATGCCTTGTTTGGTTGTTTGTTTGTTTATTAAATAGTTGCTTTTCAGGATCGCATCAATCACTGCCCAGCCATGCAACTCCACAGTTTCCCATTCCTTGGCAATTGGACAGCCAGCACAAGTGCTGGAGCTTCCCCCAAATCCTTCACCCTCACTCCTGCTGGCCTGAAGGAAGACAGAAGTGTTACACAAGAGGTCTTGGGCTGGTAAGATAAACATCTGCTATTTGAGACTGTGCCTTAAACCACCACATTGCCATGAATGACATGTTTTCAATAGCAGGAAGCCAGGAATTACTCAATAGGAAGACTGAGGACTGGCAGCACTTCTGTGATTCCTGCCTCTGGCTGGGGCACGAGGGAAGCCCTCCTGGTGGGATGGATATCTGTGTGATCACCAGATCCCACTCACTGCAGATCCCATGGCCAGACTGAGCAAATGCACTCTACCCACAGATGATCCAAGGTCCTTTCCTCAGTGGAAGAACAGCCTTGGTGCTGAAGGCAGAGAGGGTGAAGGTGTCATCAGTGAGAGATGAGAAGACTGCAGCCAATTGAGGTTGTTGCTGTGTAAATCCACTGGGTCCCCAATTACTGCATGGGAGATTTTTCCAATCAGTGAAGACAATTTCAAAGATCCATATTTGAACTCTAACCAAACAAACAATTGAATAAAAAGAAAAAAAAAAAAAGCAGTCATGAAAAAGAAAATTTCTGCTTACAGGAGATTTCAAGAGGATGGGACAAAAGTGAATTTATAAGAACATAGAATAGCCTACACCTATAAGCAGGTTTTGGCTTTAATTAGGACAGCACTGCTGCCCTGCTGGGGGGTTTCCAGGACTCTGAGTGCATAACAGCCCTTAGAAGCCCAATCTAGGACCCCCATCCCAGCAGCAGAATTTGGCTCTGGAGAATGGCAGGGAGGGCACTGCCCATCTGCTGTGCACAGCCCCCTGCTCCCACTGCTTCCTGACACGTATCTGAAAGAATAAAACCAGAACCATCTCAAAAACAGAGACTCTATGAATGCTGTCATACTCGCAAAGCAAAATTAAAATCAGTGCTGCTGCAGAATGACAGACATGGAATAATATGCCAAAAACTAATTCTTGAAAGAAAGGAAATGTGTGCCTCCAGTACCTGAATCAAGATCTCAGTGCACAATGGCACAGGCAGAGAGGCTGTACAAAATCTTTAGCTATTTAACCACTTGTGCATGTTCCTGTGGGAAGGGAAATGACAGATTAGTTTTCCTGTGGAGGATTCATTAGTATGCTGTGATTGGTGAGTCAGTATTTTTAGCTTAGTGAGCTCAAGATATATTGTGGTTTAGGCCTCAGAAGTTACCAACTCTGGGTAACAGATTAAAAGGGAAAAAAAAAAAAGAGTGTGTTAGGAACAGAAGAGTGATTTTCCAAGCTCTTTTATGAACCATCCTCCTCACTTGTTTAGAATTAAGTGCCTATTAACTCCATTTGTGGAAGGTGGTGATTAAACTGGGTCAAATGGAAGTGATTAGCTTGGATTATCCATGTCATGGAAAAATTCACTGGAAGATCTGAGAGGGAGGAAATTGCCACACAGATCCCAGCAAGTTCTGCTGGAAGGTGGATGGATTTGCTTTTCTCCCTGCAAAAGAGCTTTGGCTACACAGGACCCCTCTAGATACCTCAGACTTGCTTTGAATTTAATTGATTTAATCTTGGAAATTTCCTCAGGTCTGGTAGGGAAAGCAGCTGTCCCAGCATTGCTCCCACTTGCGTTTGTCACCCCAGGCTCACCTGTGCTGAATTTTGGAAGCATCCCTGGAGACAATGAAGGTGCCTTTCTTCAGGGGTCTTTAAGGGAAAAAACACTTTCACTTCTAAGTGCTAAAAAGGACTAAGGAAATGTTCAGATGGACAAGGAATAATAATAAGAAGAAGAACAAGAAAGGAGAAGGAGAAGAAGGAGGAGAAGAAGGAGAAGAGGAAGAAGGAGAAGGAGAAGGAGAAGGAGAAGGAGAAGGAGAAGGAGAAGGAGAAGGAGAAGGAGAAGGAAGTACCACCATGACTGCTGAGAGGGCAAACTCTGCAAGGCCAGCAAAAGGGCCCAAAATGGAGAAAATAAACCTTGTACTCGAGACTAGGTTGAGAACTGGGAAGACACCCTGGCAAGGCTCTCTCTCAGCACAGCCTCCTCCATTATGTGATCCTGCCACAGACAAACAAATATACTAAGAAATAAACAGCATTTTAGTGCAGGGGCTGATACACAGAGTTAAGTTTCCTGCTGCCAAGGGGTTGCTTCCTCCTGGTGACATCTCCCTGCTTGCCTGGCTCTGCTGCTCTGGCTGAAGGAGGTTTTCAGCTGACACCATTTCATGCCCTGTGCCACAGCCCTTCCTCTCCTGTGCTGTCACAGAGCTGCCCTGGGAGAAGGGGCTGAGTGCTCTGTGTGTGCAAACAAACGTGGCTGTGCCCCAGCATCTGCCCCTGCTCACAGCTGTGTTTACTTTATGGTGCCTATAGAAGAAAAGAGGATTATTTATCATCTAATCACGATGTGTTCCCCAAGCAAAACATTTTCTGCTCTGATTTATTGCTCACTTTAGGCCTGCCCCCAAGCATTGTTCTTATATTTGGAGCCAGTCGCATTTTTTTCCCATTTGGAAATGGAAATCCTAAATGTAATGGCATATTTAATGGAAAAAAACCCTGACAGTTACTTGGAGGCAGGAGGAATTTTACTTCTGTATTTTCCCATTTCATGTTTGTTTTCCTTCTCACCTCCTTCCTTTTATTCTTTCTCTTATCTCTGAAAAAAGGAAGGAAAACCACTATTTGGAGGCAAGGTAGGAGCAATATTTTGTCCTCGTTTTCAGTTGAGAGATTAGAAAAGTTCATAAGTTTTACCCAGAAAAAATCCACATGAAAAGTACCTGTCATTTTCTTATTAGCACTGTGATACTATTGATCAAAAGTATCCAGCCAACAAACCTGTGTAAATTAAACACGCTTGTGCACTCTATGGAGCCAGCATTTCTTGGCAACTACAAAAGAAATGCTTTTTCTGTTTTAATTCAGAGAGCTTTACAAAGCTTATGCAAGTGGCCTTAGAGCTTGGGTTTCTTTTTATCTCACAAATATCAAAAAAGAGAGGTTCCCCCTCCCCCCACCAAACCTTCTCTTGCTAAAGGACTTCTCGAAGGAGCAACAAAATCAAATTAGTTTTGTAGGCTGCGCTTAGAAGATAGAGGAGAATGCAGGTCTTTAACAAATTGAGCTTTTCTCCCATGTGTTTCTCAGGAGTTTTGATTCAATCAATCTCAGAAGAGTTTTTACACAGTCTGAATAAAAATTCTTTTAAAATCCATTTTTAAACCTTTCTCCCTTCCTCCATTTTTAATTCCCCTCAGTAGCTCAGAATTCCTTTCTGTTTTGAGGCATGAAATCCCTTTAGCTCTATTGCCTACCCAGCAAAGGAGAAGAACAAAGCAAGAGAATACGAAAAAGAAAACACCCCCAAGAAAATAATTAAATTTTCTTTTTTTCAAAAACCTCATCCATCATTATGCCATAAGAAAACAACAACAACAAATTATTACCAAAACATACACTTTTTTCCCTGTCTTGTGGGCACACAGACATCTATCAAGCAAGAGAGAATCCTGTGCTATTGTGTTTGGTTACTAAGATGGATGCACAGACTGCCCTGGCTGTAGCCTCCAGGAATGTTGTCACCAAACAAATGTTGCCATTGAAGTGTTGGTAGGAGGTCCTTTAGGAAAGGCCAGGAGAAAAACCTTTTTTTTTTTTATTTTTCTTTCTGGGGGGACGGGGCGGGGGGGGGGGGGGGGCTGTTGCATAGGAAAACCAGCTAATAGCTAAATCTGGAAGTACAGCTGGGTGCTCTTAAATTAGAAATCTTTAGGAGGTCTCCCACACATCCCTGCAAGTTTGCTGAAGAGTTGTGCATTGCTGCAGATATGTTTCACCTCCTCCAGATTTTCTGTTTCTTGCTAAGCTTCTCTAAGGCTTTCAGCCTCTCTCAGTTACTCCCCAATGTCTCTCTGGCCGGGGTCTCACTCCTCTTCCATCTCTCCTTCCAATTCTCTTAGTTCCTTGGTATGGTTTCAATCCTGTATCTCAGCTGCTCAAGAGGACAGAAAATTGGCTCAGTGGATTTCTCCCCTTCTCCATCAGCTGCCCCTGTTGTTTATCTCATTATGAAAAAAAATAAGCTGATCCAGATGTATGAGTAAAAAACCACTTATTTTCTTACCCATGTTCTTGCATCACTCTTCCCTGCAGGCAATTTGATTGTTATTTTACAATACAGGCAGAAGGTAATTTTCCTACATACAGTGTTGCTTGGCCCTGAATCTGGGGGATTGTCAATTTTCCCCTGCTTGCAGCTGCGAATAATTTTTCAGAAAAGATGGTCATGTTCCAGCCTGAGACAACCAGCACAGGGTTTGAGCTCTGCCTTGCAAGGACTCATGCACAAAAGGCAATGTTCTGCAGTCCTGGATTTTAACCACACACAATTTAGACAATTGTAAGCAATGGGATTATCTAACCAAAGAGGTGGACAGTTTTTCCAGGATCACTGATTAGATCAATATATCCTTAGAGATACAGGAGAGAAGTAGTTCCTCTCTTACTGATGATACACAAAGCAAATTTCTTTTTAAAATATGAATATTTACAACAGTTACTGTGCAGGCTTTGAAGCTCCCACGTTTAGTGGGAGGAAGAGAACAACAAGAAAAGAATAATAACCCTGTATATTGTATAATAATGCCTTCCTCGCTAAGGCTAAAGTGAATCTTGGTTTGAAACTAAAATAAAGCAGAATTCTCGTGCTCATTGTTTCAGGAAAGACCCACAGAAGTCAGGTGCTTTGGGCTCAGGGCCTCTAGAGGTCACCAGAACCTAATTAATGAGCAGTGCTAAACCCGTCTGTGAAGTGCAAATTGCTTCGTTTTGATTGGGAATTTCCAGCTGTGCGGCTCTGGGTCTCCCCTCTCCCGGGAACCCGGGCTGTCACTGCCTGGAACAGCAGGGAACCGGCCGAGCCATTCCCTGCTGGAGCGGGGCTGGGCAGAGGCAGCTCCCTTTGGGGCACAAGGCACAGACACCTAAATGGCTTTTTCCCTCTGCACACTGTCCCGATTTTATCCCGATTTATCCCGTGATAAATCCTGCCCTGGCACAGCCCGAGTCTCTTGTGCCCCCGGGCAGTGGCTTTGCCACACCTCTGCAAGCGCAGGGAATTCCAGGGGTGTTGCCAAAGCCGGGGGTTACCAGGTGTATGGCAGCAATAACTCAAAAGGGAACACGGGCTGAGCCTGCAGGTTGGGCACTTGGCAAGGATTCTTCTACCTAAATCCTTGCCTTGCAAATTACAATCTGCACAGGAAACCCTGCGAAGAGCATGGTTCCTTTCCAGGTCACCCTGTGCTTTATTTACAGGGAGGTTTAGAGGAGAGCTGCAATTATGATGAAGTGGTTGTCATGGGACCTCCTCTGCTTCATGCAAGAGCAGAAGGGAAAGCTCAAGTAATTTCCCTGGAACTCCCTCCAGGGTTTAGGAATGAGACAGGCTAGGGAACTTGGTACAGTTGAGGGAGACTGTTTATTTCAAGACAGCAAACAGAAGCTGATCCTTTCAGGAGAAATCCCTCTGGGGAGAGCAAAGGTGTTTATTTTGGGAGCTGTCTGTGGAACAGAGGCCTGTGGTGTCTCTGGAGAGGGATTTTTCTCTCTGGAAGGCCAGGAGTGCTGAGTGGCCTCTACCCTGCCAGGATGCTGAGGGTGCTATGAGGGGGCTGCTGCAAGGGGGTCCCCACAAAGGGCTCCTTGGCTTTTAGGTACAGAACACGTTTCCTTGGAGTCCAAGGAGTTTTTCTGGATGCAGAGCAGGAGATGAGGCTTTGCCCGTTTTGCTCCTGTCTGTGGCCCTCCCTTGCCCTGTGGCAGCAGGTGACTCCCCTGTGCCTGCTCTGGAGCAGCAGTAATAGGCTCTCCCCGAGGGTGTTTGCTGGGATTAGCAGGTGTGTTATTTTTGCAGACTGGAGCTGTGACGCTGCCGGTTGGCAGCAGGCCATGTGTCAGTTCCTAATCCCAGGCAAAGCCCCCGAGAGGTCACTAAAACCATAAACAGAGGTAAGTGCCCACCTAAAGGAGGTCAGGATTATATTCCTAGTAGTATGCCATTCCCAGAGAGAAAACACCTACAGCCATTCTTTATTTCCTCCCCTTTTAAAAGATGCACAGAGTTAAGGGCTTCCCTCCTCAGTTCCCTATCAAGGCAGGGTCCTAGAGAAACCTTGCTGTTTCTTCCCCTTTTCTAAACAGCAATCTCATCAAAATTTCTTGGTGGCTGCCATCTGTTGCAAGCAAAACACCACCCCTTTTGCTATTTACAGTGCAATTAACCTTCAGCAAATTAGCTTGTGACTGTCATGAAAGGATTAATTAAGGCAACACACCCTTGATTTGTTCCCACTGTGCATTTATGCGGGTGCACCCACGGCTCTGCCAAAGCCCTTCCAGAATCAGGGGAGTCGTTCTTATCCTTTCTCTATTATCACAACAAATTTGCCAGCCAGGGGAGATGCTTGAGGGATGGGCTCCAGCAGCTACAGTCCCATGGAAGTGGCTGTGGAGACAGAAGTCCTGGCCTTGCCCAGCAGTGGGGATGCTTCCCTGCTGCCGAGTGTCACTGCCCTGGAATCAGGATGTGAGGCCATGACTCAGCCAGCTCAGCTCACAGTTGGAGTTGAAGCAGCCAAAGGATGAAGCTGCTTCCAAAATATCAGGCTGTGATGTGCTGCAGCCGTGCTTTGGAAGCACACCCTATTTTGCCTAGCACCATCAGACTTCCATCTGGATTCCTGTGCCTGGGAGGCACAGGAGGCCAGGGCTTCCTGAGAGCCCCAGACCCCTGATCTGTGCAGATGTGCAGGATGTGTCTGGGTCAGCAGACAACCCTGTGCTTGCTCCAGGCTTGAAGAATCCTCAGGGACATAAGCAAACTCTCCCAGCTCCAGCACAGCCTGAGTGCTGGTGGAAAATAGGCTTTGGCCAGAGAATTCCAGCACGGTGGCCCTGCCTCTGCTCCTCGTCCCACCAGCTGGAACTCCTGCCAGAGAGGCAGTGAGACTGGTAAAGGCTGTCATGTCTTAAAGCAAAGCAGCTTCTTGTTGTTTAATCCCAGATGGCAACTAAGTACCAGCAGCTGCTCACTCACTCACCCACCTCCCCCTTCTGTGGGATGGGGAGGGGAACTGAAAAAAGGCAAAACTCATGGGTGGAGATGAGAACAGTTCAATACTTGAAATAAAGTAAAAAATAACAACAATAATAATAGGAAAAATAGATGACTAAAGCCCACGAGAGACAAGTGATGCACAGTACAGCTGCTCACCTCCCTGACCGCTGCCCAGCCTGTCCCTGAGCACTGGTCAGCCCCAGTTCATATGGACACCACACTCTGTGGTGAGGAAAATCCCTTTGGCCAGCTTGGGGCAGCTGTCCTGGCCATGCTCCCTCACAGCTCCTCACTGGCAGAGCACAAGGCACTGCAAAGTCCTGGATTTAGAGTAAGCACTGCTTAACACACTGATGGTTAACTGTTGCTGTGAATGTTGTTCTCATGCTGAATCCAAAACACAGCCCTGTACCAGCTACTGGGAAGAAAAGTAACTCTATTCCAGCCAAAAGCATGATACAGCTGCCAGAAAGGATGTCCTGAAGGCAAAAATCTCAGGGCTGAAGGCTGCAGGAGAGCAGCTGCTGCACAGCAGTGCAGATGGTGGCAGTGCCAGGGAACACCTGCATTGCTTCTGTCCTGCTGTCAGCAGCCCCTGGCTCACACTGTCTTGCCCAGCATAGGCTTGTCCTGCTGCAGCTCTGGCATTGCCACCTCCTCTTCATGCTGATAAATACCCCACAGCTTGGATCTGGGAGATGACATCAGCCCAGGGCCTGGGGGCCTCCTTTCAAACCACAGTATCACCTCCACTCCTCAAAGTTAAAGAGAATTATGATCTCTGTTAGTGCTCCATACTCGTATTTCTTTGTCACTGAGATTCTTGGGGCACAACACAGCCACACTGTTCTGACAAACCTGGGCAGTATTTTCTAATTACCATCCAATGTAAACCACTTGCTTGCATTTCTTTGGCTCCATTAATTCTGAAAGCACAGCTAAAGTAAATAATTAACTTTCTTTTGAGCTCAGTCTGTGCTTGGATGAGCCAGGTAATACAATGTTGTTATTCCTTGATGATGAAAGTGTTAATTAATGTTGTCTCTTATAAAAGAAGAAATCAGGTATAAAATTACATCATCATTAATGCAGTTCTGTCATCTCTTTGCATTTCTTCCCTGATTTCTGAATGCCACCTAGGCTGGAAAACTTGGAGGCTTTCAGGGTTTTGCATTCATGTGTGCACCCTAAGGAATCTTGAGTGCATAGAGACCTAGATGCACACTATTCCCAGCCTCCTCCTGGTTTTCTCTGATGGAAAAGTACTCAAGAGTCAGCTTGGATGACACCAGCCCTGGGGCCCTGGGCAGCAGCATGCTCTGATCCTGAGGTGTGCATAAACACAGCCTGTGGTGACACAAATAGGTGACAACCACTCAGCACTACTGGGAGGAAAGGCTGAAACAGCCTCTGATGTGATGATGGTGAACTCAGAACTCTTCACACTCTTCTGGAACAGACATTTCTGCCCATATTCAGGGCACCCAAAAGCTGGCAGGGAGGAGTTAGGGATGATCCCAGTTCCAGCCTTACCCTCTGTGCTGCAGCAGCACCTGGGCAGGGTGGCAGCTGCCCGAGCCCACAACAGAATCAAGAGGCTGCAGCTTCACAGATGATGACAGCACTGCACCACAAATTAAATAACAATAAAATTGAAACAAAGCACAGTTGATAGAGGATAATGAAACTGATGAGTGTACTAAATCATTACACAACTACCTCTTACAAAGTCCTTACTAAGGAAAGAACTTACATGAAAGAGGAGTGACCAATGTAAATTTGCTGGGTTTATGGGCATTTTTTGGAAATTCAGGTTCCTATCTAGTTCCTTAGAGATCTGTCTCTTGTTTTATTTAGTAGCAAAAGCTGCCACAGGAGCCATAAATCAGAGTCTTGAGAGGTTCCCAGTGAGCGTGAACATAAACTCAGTGTAAACCCAAGTGAGTGGCACTTTGCCATGGTGCACTGAGCTGCCACACGGGGCCAGCTGTCACACTGTCTGTATGAGGGACAGTGACCTCCAGCAGATGGGCGGGGTGGACTCCTGGCCATGCTAATCCTTTTACCTGGGCTGAATCTGACAAGGATCCCAGCTCTGAGCCCTTGGCATCAAGGGGTTTTGTGTCTTACAGGAGGGTGAGTTCTACCAGCCCCAGGAAGACTGTGGTGGGGAAGCTCCTCTGTCCAGACATGGTGGATGTGTAGGTTCTTCAGCTGCAGGAGAGGAGCAATGACTTGTGTGGGGCTGATGAACTGTTCCTAATTTCCAGTGAGTCAAATAAGGTTAAATAATCCATCTTCAGTGAATTGGGTCATTGGCAGTGACCTGTTCTGGAAAAGTGGCCTCTGATGCAGAAAATCTGGTGTTAAAACACTTTTCATTTCCCCTTCCAGGCAAACCACAAGTTGATTAGGAACACTAAGATGATTACCTCTGCTTTGCTCTATCTCTCAATTATGCCCTAATTAATATTGATTAAAATCTGGCAAAGGCAGCTTAAAGCACCTGCTGGGGTTTTATCCTCAGTTACTTCTTCACCCAAAACCTACAGCTCTTAAACTGCACAATGCAGTTGATTGTAATCTGACTATTACAGATCCAGCTGCACCTGTGATGGCTGGAGCCTCCTCCTAACAAACTGCACCTTTGGTCCAGCTCTTTAGGGAAGGATTTGGCATGGCAGCTCTTAGCTGGGGGTCTCTGGTTGTTAATGTGAGATCCCGGGACAGCAGGCTTGGGATCTCCTAGTTTTAGGTTTAAACTAAATGTCTCTCCCCCTGTGCTGGGTGCTGGTGAGGCCACACCTCAAGTGCTGTGTCCAGTTCTGGGCCCCTCATTCCAGGAGGGACATTGAGGGGCAGGAGAGAGCCCAGAGAAGGGAACAGAGCTGGGGAAGGGTCTGGAGCACAAGTCCTGTCAGGAGAGGCTGAGGGAGCTGAGAATGTTAAGGCTGGAGAAGAGGAGGCTCAGGCGTGACCTTATTGCTCTCTGCAGCTCCCTGACACGGAAGGTGTAGCCAGGTGGGGACTGGTCTCTTCTCCCAGGTAACCAGGGAAGGAGGAGAGCACTGTCAGGGGAGGATTAGGTTGGACAGCAGGAAGGGTTTATTCACAGGAGAAATTATTAGACATTGGAATGGGCTGCCCAGGGAGTGGTGCAGTCACTGCCCCTGGAGGTGTGTAAGGAAAGGCTGGATGTGGCACTCAGTGACCTGGTCTGGGTGACACAGAGGTGATCCTGGATGTGGCACTCAGTGCCATGGGCTGGGTGACACAGTGGCGTTCAGTCACAGGTTGGACTCAGAGATCTTTTCCACCAAAATCCAATCTGTGATTGTGTGAGGAAAGCCCTGGAGGAGTGGAGCCCCCTCTGTCCCCCTTCCTCCCTGGCCCCTCGCAGTGTGTGGAGGAGCGTTTTAACACACAGAGAAACGGGTGCTGGAACAGCAGGATGGGAACTGCTAGGAACTGTCCCGCTGTGAAAAATGCGTATTTTATGATTGGCTTTTTGCAAATATTAAAATGAGTATTATATATGTTATGTTAGAAAGTTATGCTGTATTCATTTTCTTAAATATTGTGTTAAATATGGTTTAAGGTTATAACATAATGTTAAAATAGAAACTATGCTATGTAAGATACTTATTTTAAAGAAGGGACTCGCACGAAGATAGCAGCCACATGACACCTAAATCTTTCAGAGAAAGAGAATTTATTGTTCTCTTATTGAGTTCTTCTCGCCTCACTCAGCGCTGAAGACACCGTTAGGATTAAGAGGAAAAAGTTGACACTGACCAGACAGAATCCTTTGTTTGAATGGAATTTATTCATCATGTATGAGGTGTATGAATATGCAACAGGTTATTGTTTTTAAGGGTTAATCCTCTGTTAACGTGGGTCCTTTTTCGGGCTTATTTTGCCCAGAAAGGGATATCCGGACTGTCCATAACTCTTTGCTTCTATTGTCTCGTATTGTCCTCATCCAAATTGTTCAAATTTTTGTTACTCTAATTATACTATTTTATAACTATTAAACTTTTAAATTTTTAAAAACAAGTGACTGGCATTTTTCACACCCGGGATAGGCACTGCTGGGAGCTGCCCCGGGATGTGAACTGCACCGGGACGGGAACTAAACCGGGATTGGCATTGCTGGGAACTGTCCCAGGATGTGAACTGCACCGGGACGGGAACTAAACCGGGATGGGCATTGCTGGGAACTCCCCCGGGATGGGAACTAAACCGGGATGGGCATTGCTGGGAACTGCCCCGGGATGGGCACTGCCCCGGCTCCCGCCTGGATCGGGACCTGCGGGTCTGGGGCGAGGGGGAACAGCCCCGGTCCCCGCGGGGCCTGCCGTGGAATCACGCTGCTCGGAGACAGCAATCCCTGCTAGGGAATATTTTTAACTATCCATTTCCTACTTATATACACATAATCTACAGGTTTTGTTTACATTATCCACTGAAATGCATGCTGGAATGTCTCAGACAGGGCTCTGTTTGTCGCTGCTTTTAACGTTGTAAAATCACGCTGTGGGAACCGGGACAACTCCGCGCGCGTCGCTTTTATTTGTGTTCCTTAGTGCAGTAAATGTCCCGACTTGCATTGCACGGCCGCACCCAAACTCCGGCCCCGCGCAGCGGCTGACCCTTCCTGTCGGGATCCCCGAGCGCTCCGGTCTGTGCGTGCCCGCTGCCGGGAGCTCCCAGCGTCCCCGTACCCGCCCCATCCCGGGCCCCTCCCGCTGTCCCGGCCCCGGAGGAGATGAGGGAACGCCGGAGCTCTGCCCCTTCCCGCGTGACGCCGCCGCGCCGGAAGAGCCTTGGCGCGCCCGTGACGTCAGCCCTTCCTTCTTTCCCCGGGAGGCCGGAGTGAGGTAGGAGCGGGGCGGCCGCGATCCCGATCTGGATCCGCCGCCATCCGCGCCCGGGCGGCCGCGAGAAGGGGCAGGGCGGGGATGGAGCAGGGCCGAGGTGCCGCTGAGCGTGCCGCGGGTGTCGCTGAGCTGTCCCCGTGTCCCCGCAGGGCGCCATGGGCCGCGTCATCCGCGGGCAGAGGAAAGGCGCGGGCTCCGTGTTTCGTGCCCACGTGAAGCACAGGAAGGGCCCGGCCAAGCTGCGCGCCGTGGACTTCGCCGAGCGGCACGGCTACATCAAGGGCATCGTCAAGGTACGGGCGGGCCCCGCTCCGCTGCTCGGGGACTTCAAGCACCGCGTCCCCGGGGCCGAGCCCCGCTCCCCCTGCGCTCCCAGCACTGCCCGCGGCCCTCTGGCCGGGTCTTATCCCGTCTGGTCCCGATCCAGGTTTCTCTGCTCTTAAATAGATCATATTCCCTGAAAAGTTAAACTCCTGTAGGTTTATGAGAAGATCTCATCAGAGGAGGCATCCTTGGTCAGCAGTAGGGATTCTGCTGGAGCTTTCCTAAGGGTAGCAGTACCAGCGTGGTTTTATGCTGCCTAAGAATTCTCTGTGCCTCAGGAAACGTGGCTGGGGAGTCTCCCATGTAGTTAATTGCGCATTTAAAAAAAAAATCAAATTTTTGTAAATGCTAAGTGGTACTCATCATTTTGGTCTTGAGCCGCAGGAGCAAGGCAGTACTTGTACTTGGCATGTGATAGTGGTTCAGGGATGCTGCAGAGACTTTTTTTGGGTGTCAGGGACTGTAGAGTGCCAGCAGTGCTACTGGCTGGATGCTCTGAGCAGCCCTTCAGTGTTTTACATCATGGTCATGTTCAGATTGTAGAGAGGATTTTCTTCACTCTCACCTAACTGCAGTGATGATAGAAGGTGGGTAGCAGGGTTTGGCTTGAGCTTGGTTCTGTGCAGGGGATTTGGGCAACTGGGCTGAAAAAATGTCATCAATGGACACCAGCAATTTGTGAGCTATCCTAAAAGACAAACACGTCTTAGAGACGTGTCAGAGTCACTTGTCTGTAGTCTGTAAATGCATGGTTGGGTGTTTTAATCCCAGTGTGCATCAGGAGCAGAATGGCCATGTTTTTTCAAGTGTGAAAGAAACAAGTTGTGCTTCCTTATTTAGGAGCTTCAAAAATTTAGATTTAGCTGATTGTTAGAAATGCTTCAATCCCGAGGAAACACGGGGAGAAGTGTCTGCCTGTGCCCAGCTCTGTCCTGCCCAGAGGTGGTGGGGCAAAGTGAAAGTGGATTTCTTATATGGAGAGACTGGATTCCTGCAGAATGTCAGGAATAAAACTGTTCAGACAGGATTAGCTCCAAGCAGCACACTTACCCAGGCATTATCCTGTGATCAGTGAATGATTTGGGCTGGAAGGGACCTTAAATCTCATCCAGTTCCAATCCCCTGCCAGGGGCAGGGGCACCTTCCACTATCCCAGCTTGCTCCAAGCCCCATCCAGCCTGCCTGTGAACACTTCCAGGGGCACCCACAGCTTCTCTGGGCAGCCTGTGCCAGGGCCGCCCACCTCACAGGGGGCAGGGGCCGTGTCCTGCCCTAGAGCAGCTCTGCATTCCCACAGGACATCATCCACGACCCCGGGCGGGGCGCGCCACTGGCCAAGATCGCCTTCCGCGACCCGTACCGCTTCAAGAAACGCACGGAGCTCTTCATCGCTGCCGAGGGCATCCACACCGGCCAGTTTGTCTACTGCGGCAAGAAAGGTGGGCACGACTGGGCTGGGGATGGGGCACGGCTGGGCTGGAGTTTGGGTTGGGCTGGGCTGGGCTGGGCAGGGTGTCCCAGCTCCTGGAGTTTGATATGCTGGAGTGCAGGACCCTGCTGCTGCAGCTCTCCTGTGTTCAGCAGGGCTGTAACCCCAGCCCAGGGCCCCCAGTGACGCTGTGGCTGCTGTCCTGCTCTTCGCAGCCCAGCTGAACATCGGGAATGTCCTGCCCGTGGGCACCATGCCCGAGGGCACCATCGTGTGCTGCCTGGAGGAGAAGCCGGGTGACCGCGGGAAGCTGGCGCGCGCCTCCGGCAACTACGCCACCGTCATCTCCCACAACCCCGAGACCAAGAAAACCAGAGTGAAGCTGCCCTCAGGCTCCAAGAAAGTCATTTCTTCAGCAAACAGAGCTGTTGTGGGTAAGGAGCCATCACTGTGAAGTTGTCACTGGGTGCTTGTCACTGAACCCAGCAAGGTCCCACTTTTAATAACCACCTTGGCAATAGTGTCATGTGCAGGCTGGACAGTGTGCTCAGGTGTCTGGATTGTATTTTACACCTGCATTACTTTTGCATGTTGCTAACCTAAATTTCGAGGTTTGACCTAGCAAGAGGACAGAAAAGAAGATGCTCATTGTCCTCAGGAATTGTTCAGCCTGTAAAAGCTGCAGGTTTTGGGGAAGGACTTGCATGGGAAATGGCATTTTGATTTCCTGCCTCTGGTGCACCTGAAGGAGCCTGCTGGTGGTGTCAGGTGGGTGGAGTGTTCTGGGAGGTCTGACAGGGAATGACAAAACCACTGCCAGGAAGCAGAGGCTGCACCAGGTTTGTTGTACACCTGACTGACAGCTGAGGTGGCTGCTGGTGACACTTGTCTGCTTCTGTGTGGAAGACACCAAAATGAGTAATCTGGTGTGTTAATCCAGTAAAATTGACTCAGTGGATCATAAAACAAGTAAGTATTTGACCTCGAAGTTCTTCACAGTCCCCTGAGCTCTTTCATACTTCACTTGAAAAACTTAATATTGCTCAGGAAATCATTGCAGTAAAAGTGGCAGTGCTTTAGAAAGAAAGCTCAATCCATGTGTGCTGGATCAGAAAGAGGGCTGTAGCTCAGCTCTGATGTCAGTGTTGGTGCTGGCTCTCTGTGGTGCTGGGGTGTGACCATTCCTGCCCTTCCCTGCAGGAATCGTGGCTGGTGGAGGCCGTATTGACAAGCCCATCCTGAAGGCCGGCCGTGCCTACCACAAGTACAAGGCCAAGAGGAACTGCTGGCCACGTGTCCGTGGTGTGGCCATGAACGTGAGTCTGGCTGTAGTCATCCCTGTCCCCTCTGACAGTTCAGGGAAGCTTTGTGGGATATTGGGAGGAGCCTGGCATGTATCTGGGAAGGAAACTTTCCAGATCAATGTGCAGCCCCAGAGTGAGTTGGCAGCACTCGATGGTGACTGCACCACCTGAAAAGTGAAGTAGTTACTTCTTTGTCCCCTTGAACCTGTTGATTCCTGTTGAGCACCAGTTTCTGTGGTTTCATTGCTGTCTTGCTTCCCCCCCGGGCAGCCTGTGGAGCATCCCTTCGGAGGAGGCAACCACCAGCACATCGGGAAGCCCTCGACCATCCGCAGGGACGCTCCCGCGGGACGCAAGGTGGGGCTGATCGCTGCGCGCCGCACGGGCCGGCTGCGGGGCACCAAGACCGTGCAGGAGAAGGAGAACTGAGCTCCCACCCTGGGGGCCACACAATAAATCTGTACAACACAGCTCGTGTGCAGTCCGTGGTGTCTGCTGCTGCAGAGGGGATAAAGCTGGGGTCGTGTTCAGCACGGGAAGCTGTGAGTGGAGATTTGGGATCTTTCCCCTTGCCTTGCAGAACAGGGATTCTCCCAGGCAGCACTTGCAGTCTGGTCCTGCAGGCTGAAGTAACACTGCTGTGGATGCTCTTGTTCCCTGGTGTGATGTTCATGTTGGCCTGGTTCCATGGAAGCTGAGGCCTGACAAAGCAGTCAGGTAATCCTGTGGTTAAACTTGGGAATCTGGCTGAAAGGATGGTCCATTTCCTAAATTCATAACCTCTAACAATTTCCATTTTCATCTTTTGGAGCAGGGGAACCTTGAGTTGCAAACCTGGGAAGTATTTCAGCTGCTCCCACTGCAAGGTTTGAGCTTCCTTTTGTAACTGTGAGGCTCAAGCCAAATGAAAGGTTTCAAAAATTCCAGGTGTCACACAGACTGCCCCCTCTACTCATCAGTTTTTGGGAAGGGCAGACAGCTTCAAACATCTCTTTGCAGGTTGGTCATGATGGGCTGTCCAAGGTGCTGCAGTAGCATGGGCAGTAGCATTAATGTCCCCTGGGAAGCTGTGTCCTAAGAACAGCTGTCCTGTGAAAAGCAGCTTTTTTAAGGGAATGAGAAAAGTAGTGGAGTTTAGTGCAAAATGGCTTTTACAGCTTTGCTGGACTGGCCTTAGGAGCGAGAAATCACTGAAAGCAGAAGGGGCTCAGCTTCATGTCTGAGCACACCCAAAGCCAGGGCTCCTGTTGATCTCGGCAGCTCTGGCTGTGCTGGAGGGGTCTGCGCCAAGGGCCAGACTTCCCTGTATGGGAATGAACTTGCAGTGATGGGAACCCAGTGGAATGCAAACTGGGAGAAGTCCTTTCTACACCCACCACAAATCCAGTGCTGGAGCTGCCCATGTGTGTCTGGGGAGGGAAAGGTGATTTTAAAATCCCAAACCACACCTTGGAGAAAGGCATCAGAGCCCACCAGGGGGAAGAAGCCAAGCAAGGGGGAGTTTTATTTGATTCTATTGCTCCAATTCCATCAGGGTCTGAAGTTCACATCTGCTCTTGCCATGAGCTCAGAAGCTCTTGGGTTCCTCTGCTCTCCTGACAGGGCCCGCAGTCAGTGTGACACTCGTCCCAAGCACCTGCAGAAGAGCAGCTGAAGTATTTAATGTTCCACGAGAATTTGTATTAAATGCACCTTAAGGACTCACAGCAAATAATGGTTTCCAGCCAGGTTTAGGTCTGTTGACCCCATATATTTTTTTTGGGAAGAGGGAGTTGGATACTGAGCTTTGGGTGTTCCAGGCTCTGACACTGCCTACCAGTGTTCACAGCCACAGGGTCAGTGCACCAAGCCCATGAGTAGGGAGTAATTCATACAAATTATTTAATAAGTACAATATTACAGAGTTTAAAGCAGCTCCAGACACATTTAATGTGAACATACAGGATGCAATGCCAGAAGTCTCTAAATTCACACAGTAGTATGAGGATCTCCCTTCACCAAACTCCAGTTGCAGCCACTATTCCAGTGCAGTCTCCTGTTGCCAGCACGAACATGGAACTCAGAAAAGCCACTGTGATCCTGGCAAATGACCACAAGACTCAAGGGACAAAATGCTCCTCCAGCCCCAACAGCTCCAGTGCTAAAAGTCTGTGAAAAACATCAGGGAAGAGGGAGTAAGATAAAGCAAATAAACAATGAAAGGCTCTAAAGAAACCAACCTTCAATGAAAAATTTAGGTAAATTGAAATATATTTTCTAAACCAAAGGTTGTAGAATAGAAGTGAACTCCAGCAGTTTACATGACAGGGGAAGTTAAGACAATTAACAATGCAATAAGAATCTTAAAAATAACAATAAAAATATACAGGTGAGTTCCTAGGAAGCTTAACCTCAGGCTGGGAGGAACTGTGAAAGCACTGAACAGAAAATGAAAATGGGGCTGAAGTTAAGCCAGTCCCTGTGCTCTGCATGGGCTGAGCACCAGGCTCAGGTTCAGCTGAGCAGGGCACAGCTCCCTCAGAATCTGCACTGCAGAAATGAGAAATCAGCCAGGCAGGGACAGGGCAGAGCAGCAGGAGCTGCTGAGCACAGGAAAGCACAAACCCGGCCATGAGGTGGGAGGGGCTTGACTGAGGCAGCTCCAGCACAAAAACACTTTCAAACATAAATGAAAATAAAAAGTAGAAAACACACGGCTCTTTCTGTGGTCCTGCCCTTCTACCTCTGCTGCTCATTGCATGGAATCAGTGAGGCTGGTTTGGGGCTGAAAGGACCTGGAAAATCATCTAGTTCCAACCCCCCTGCTGTGGGAGTAATTATGTAATGTGCTGTAATTATGCTTTAATTGTGTATCATAATCAGCAACCTCCTGCTCAAACCAACTGTTTTAGCAGCATGACAATACCCAGTCGATTTGCTTGTATGGTTTATATCCAGGGTACTTCACTTCATGGAGGAGCATCTCAGTTCCCAACTCCAATACTGCACAGAAGACATAAGCTGCCATAGATAGAATCAGACTTAAAAACCAAAGCCATGCTCGTTAGTAAAACAATAATAATAATAATTATGTTATTAAACCTCCTCACATAAAGATTAGCAGGAATCTTGAAATGAAGCAAACTGTTTTAAAGAAAGATGTTAGGTGTTCCTGCAGAATTCTCAGAGTAATTTCCAGTGTATGGCTTTGTCTGGTGAAAGGAAAAAAAATTTAAAAAATAAAAAGATACGTACCAGTGAAGCTCTAAGGCCTTCCTTTAGAAGGGCTTCAAATTTCCATCTACTGAAAGAGCAAACAGCATTTTCTTTACATTTTTTTAAGGGTGTGTTGAGAAGCACCAAGTGCTGCCTAAACATGGACAGGTATCACAAATTCCTTCCCAGTAAGAGAACACACATTAACATCACTGTCCCCTGCCAACACCCCTGGAGAAGAGTAGGGAGGGTCATGGAAGCAGTAGGGAGGGTCACTTCACCCCAAGGTTGTGGGAATCCACAAAATTAGAGGGTTTTGGGAAAGCTGCAAAAGGCAGGCCTCAGAGACAGCAGAACTGTGATTGGAGCGAAGCAGCAGCCATGAGATTGGTCAGCAGAAAAATTATTTAAAAAGTAGAAAAGCAGGGACAAATAGAACAATGGTCTGTGTATTAATGCTTGTCTAGAATAACTCCCTAAGCTGCAGAAAAGTTTATCTAGCAAGATATTAGGAAGCTTGAAGCTTAATAATGAAGCTCTGGGCATTGTGTTTTAAGGCTTACAAGCAGATATTGTATTCAAAATAAGCAGCATTGTTTTAGCCAAAGGTACGTGTGCTGATAGTGTTGGATGGAACTACTGTCAATATGCTTTTGCTTCGTGGGATTGGTCAAAAAACTTGTAAAGTGAGTTGTAACATTTAGTTCTTGGTCTGCTGCCTGACATGTGAGCTGATGGCATCTTCCCATTGTCATAACCACGTAATGAGACTGATGCTGGAAAATAAAACAGCTCAAGGCACGTCCCACAGCAGCCCCGTCCCGTTTGTGATTTGTACATGGACCCCGGCCGGTGATAGAGGTCACTGCCCCGGGGCTTTCCACAGCTCCACTCCCAGCCCTGAGAAATCAAAGGGGAGCAGCTCTGCAGGACCCACAGCCTGCTACACACTGGGGCAGGCAGGGAAGAACTGCAGAGGGAGATGCAAGGAAACAGTGTGAGGTGAAAAAAGGCCAGAGCAAACCCATGCAGGGAGTTTCTGCAAAAAGAAGAGAGGGAAACAAGCTCCAGCAGCAAGATAATGATCCTGACTGTTATGCTGAAGTTACCAGGTAAGTATCTATCAAATCCAAGGGAAATGCTTTGGGCTGTATTTTCAGCTAATGTAAAAACCACAGGAGCCCAAATTCTAAAAGGTTGCAGGGAGTCAGGTGATCAATAAATCTTTACAGCCTCCACAGAGGTTAAATTAAAAAATGGCTTTTTTTGTCCTGTGGCATTAACAAATTCTCAGAGAGAAATGTGAGAACAGAAACATTCGTGGGAGTTGTTTAACATTTTTGCTGTTTTCATCCAAAGCTTTCTTCCCCCAGTTTACAGCAAGCCCCCACCCCCAGTGATCTGTTGGGATACATCCAGAGTGTACCCTAAATTCTCAGTTTTGCCACCATGTTGATGACCAAAGAATTCACACTCATGTCCACTCGGGTGACTTCGACTGAACAGCCAAGGATAAACTCAGGTGACACAGAATCACAGGAGTGTCAGGGTTGGAGGGACCCCTGGAGATCACCCAGTCCATCCCCTGCCAGGGCAGGGTCACCTGGAGCAGGTGACACAGGAGTGCATCCAGGTGGGTCTGGAATGTCTCCAGAGAGGGAGACTCCACAGCTGTTCCAGAGCTCTGCCACCTTCACTGTAAAGTTCTTCTCATGCCAAGCTGGAACCTTTTGTGTCACCTGCTTCCATAATGTCCTTTTAAATTTTTTTTTAAATTTCATGTTAGTACCACGAATTCCCAGAAATTTGCCACTGTTTTCCACTTCCATTTGCATATCTTCAAGAGCAAACTTGGGGAACCAGAGGTTTCCAGTAGCTCTCCATTGATCCACCTCACATTTCTTTGGGAGATGGCCCTTGGCTCTGGCAGAGCAAAGCAAGGGGCACATGGCAGGCCCAGGGGTGACAGCAGCCCCCCAGCAGCTGCACCAGCTCCTCTTGGCCTGGACTGTGACAGGACACTGTCCCTGGAGCTGCTGCCACTCCCAGAGCCTCTGGCCCTCACCGGCACGAAGGCGATGCCAGGAGCATTCCCAGCTTGTCTCCGGCCACCACAGCACCATCAAACCACTCCGTGGGTGCTACAGGAGGTGCAGAGGCAGCAGCAAACCTGACTCAACTCCAGCTTTATTTATTTCCTGTCTTCATCACAGCGAGTCTCCTCCACCAACAACTTGGTTATATTGTATTTTAATAAATTCAACACAAGAGGCCTCCACTAGCCCGTTCTTCAATTAAGTCCACATTTTATTTATGGTTTGCTGTTGGTACTTCAATCAGATTTATATATACATAATCTAAAACCTACATCAAAACCATGTTGACTGCTCTGAAGACCGAGAGAAGTGACACGATTGAAGTTTTCTTCCACAGCTCTATGGTAAGTCTACATTCCCACAGCAGGTTTTTGGTTCAGGTTGCAGAAGTGTTCAGAATGCCAATGCCAGGTCTCAGACTCGGAGTGGGAGGGTTACAGTTCTCTTTCAGCATTTCAGTCTTACACACAACCACAGTAGCAATCAGTAACATTTTTTTGTTCTAGATTAACACCTGGATTGATCTGCAGAATCCTGGCTTTTCACATTCCCACATCTCCCTTTCTAAACCCTCACCAACACAGCTGGAAAACCAAGTCCCTCCCTGCGACTGCTGCGTAATTTGAACATTAATTGTGAGAGGATTTGATGCTACTTCACACGGGAGGAGAAATGTTTGAGAGCCCTCACGGTGCCCCCTGAAAAACGCCAGCTCCTTCACCTGGATGCAAACACAGGTACCCCAAACCATTCCATTTATCCCCAGGGAGGCAGGACTGCGGTGCCTGCCCAGCCCCACCAGGTATTTGTGCACCTCACCTGGCCCAGGGCAGCTCCCGCACGGCCGGAGCCGCTCCCAGCAACAAACAAGAGGTAGAAAGGATTCACAGAAGCAGCTTGTGAAGGCCCTCACTCAGCCCCCTCCCTGCCTTTATCTGCTCAGAGGATTAGACTTGGTACAGATCTCAGAGAAGAAGAAGAAGAGTAGAAAATGCTTTACATGCTACTTAGTCTGAAGCTGCTGCTCGGAGCAGCTCCCGGTGCCCAGGGAGCCCGGTGGCTCAGGACAGGTCTCACACAAAGGCTCTGCAGGGGTGTGTGGGGCCAGGCAAAGCACAGCTCCAGCTCCCCAGGGATTTCACACAGCATGACCTCTCCCTTCAGCAAAATATTCCCATTTCTGCTGTTTCACCTGTCCTCAGTCACGCACAGGGCAGGCAGAAAGAATTGGTGAGTATCAGTAAGTCCTGAAGAACTAATCTTCACATTTCTAAGCTTTGGAATTTGCTTCCAGAAGACCTTCTGAGGACTTTAAAGCACCTACCAGATATTTAAATACAATCAAGTATATTAAGTGTCCAACTTTTCAATCCACCCTTCTTTTCCAGAGTAGATTCCAGCAAAACCTACTGCTTTTATTCACCTGTAGAACAATGGTTCAATATAGAAAATGAAGGGAAAAAATACCCCAAACAACAACCAACCAAAGAAAACCAGTAAGCTACAAGCTATTAGAATTCCAGAGTGCCATTAGTAGCACAAAGCTTTCCTATCCCACATAAATGAGAAGTTTTAAGAGATGACAAAGCCCACCTGGTCAAGGCTGTGGCTGCTGCTACTGCACTGTGAAA
The DNA here is from genome assembly GCA_024362935.1 of Setophaga petechia. Taxonomy (NCBI): domain Eukaryota; kingdom Metazoa; phylum Chordata; class Aves; order Passeriformes; family Parulidae; genus Setophaga; species Setophaga petechia. Next base: position 3,654,151 of record JANCRA010000020.1, read on the forward strand.
GGCTCCAGGCTGCCTGGCAAATGTGGGGTTTCTTGGGGTTTTTTTCTTGCAGTAGCAAACAGCAGGACAGCAGGTGTGGGTAAAAACAGGAGGTAAACAACCATCATGGCAAGTGAAGGGATTTGATTCCAAGAGAATACAAAAATACTGAATATAAAAATGATCCTTGCAAGCCAGAGTGAAAAACTCTGTAAGAATGAATCACAAGAAATGATGGACAGGAATTTAAGAGTGAGGGACAAGAACTGAGCAGCATTTCAATAAATAAAGCTACAAAAAAGGCCAATAATACCTTTAAAAGCTGCACCTACAGAGGTATCACTACAGCAAAGGAACAGAACTGCTCACTTAATGGCTCAGGTGAAACCACACTTGGAAAGCATTCATCCAGCCCTGGGCATTGTATGAAAACAGGAACAGCACAACACCACAGCAGAAATGTGGATCACAGAACAGCTTATAGGGGAAAACCAAACACTTAAAACATTTTGCTCTGGTGTGGACTAAAGGGGACATCACTGCAAATGCAGACTGTGCAGCTCACACCACTTTGGGCAAAATACACCAACTTACTGGAACAGCAGTTGCAAATTAAGAACAAAATATAACATTATCAGATACTTTGAATACTATAGAAACAGAGAAGGGAATGATCTTTTTTTCCTGCACTGCATGTTTTGCTATGGTCCGATTGTGGATGAAGTCATGGAACCTTTTTCCTCTTGTTCCTTTACTCAAAGTTATCTAATGGTTAAAAACTAGAAGACATTTTTTGCACATTATTTTGACCACTGAACAATGACCCTGTCATTTCAGAATTGTGCTGCTATGATTTAAGGCTATATTAAATTGTTCCAAGGAAACAGCCTGTAGGTCAGTTTTATTATCAAAAAGTGGCTTCAATGAGCTCTAAAGCTAAAAAATACAGAGTTGGGTATTTAAAAATGTGATTAAAAGTTAGCCCTTATTCAGGAGTATTTTTCTCCTTCAGAAACTGGCTCCCCGTGCTTGTTTTGATTTGTCTGCAAACAAGAGCTCCGTCTTCTGTGCCACCTGCTGACTGAGCTGGCCTGACCCCAACACATCACCAGCTTCCACTCTTACAGTGCTGAAACCAACTGAACTGGCACAAATGCTGCTGAAATCCATGGATCCACCACAACTTGCACTAGAAAATCAGAGTGCAGGATGGGGATGTCTGAATTTAATGGCTGGAATCTCTTGTCAGCACACTTCCAGACACAGCCTACCCCTAATAGACACTGCAGGGGTAGGGCTGTGCACTTGCTGTTGTGAAAAAATTACACAGGAATGGTTACTGGACACTTAAAGCCCAGGGGAGGCTTTTATCCCTTAGAAATAAAACGAAATTAGTGGTAAGAACCTTAGGAATTTCCAGTGTGAAAAGTGACAGTGCTCAGGCTGGGTTAAAGCCCTTCCTGGAACAAGGAGGGCAAGTGTCAGCCAAGTGCCTGTGCTGACATGGCAGGGACAGGGATGCTCTGGAATGGCACAGAGGGCACACACAGCTCACTCTGAGCCCAGCTGCCAGCCAGGGGAAAATCCAGAGCTCTGAAGAGTGGTTTGGAGTCACCTTCCCCACCAGACACCTGCAAGGAGAGCAGGAATCCTGCAGGAGGAAGCAGCTGGGATCCCTCCACTCTGCCCCCTGCCACTGCAGCACCACGGTGCAGCTCCTGGCTTGTACCAGACACTTCCTACTGCTCCAGAAAGCCTCTTCTGTCTGGCTCTAGGCAAGGCAGGTGCAGCTTCACTCCCAAACCTCAGGCTATGGCAAAGTGGTATCATGAACATGATGGGGGCATGAAAAGTAAGAAGACAGAGAGCCAAAGTCACTGTGGTCCTGATTATGCTGTGCTGGAGCAGAGCCACAAATGGGAAACTCCCACACCTGTCCTAAGAAATGTGAGGTTGGCATCAGCATCTCAACCTCCCAAAAATAACTGTGTGTCTTTTGTCATGGGGGAGAGAATTTGCTTTCAATGTGGATTTGAAAGTGTGAGCTAACGAGGTTTAACTAAGATATTTAAATACTTAATTGCTTACTCTGCAAATTCCCCAACAGGTCACTTCTTCCTCTAATTTATACAGTCAACTTTAATTTTTAGTTAAATTCATTGCACTGAAAGCTTCCCTGCAATGCCCAGTAACTGGAACTCACACCAACAAAAACATGGAGCCACTTTGCCCTGATACAGCTCATCAGCCTATTCATTTCTGGCAAAAGACTTAAGAGGTAGACAAAATTTATTGAAATCAAAAATGAAGTAAATTGCTACAGCAGCCAATTTTTGCCCATTTTAGCTTTGGCAGAATGGCTAATCTCATTCTCTCCTGGATCTCAGGAAATATACAGGAAGTTTTGGAACTGTAAGTGCTTTTTCATGATACATATGCTAAAACACACAAGCTAGGCACAACAGAGTGGCTGAGAAGGCATAACAGCAAATATGATAACACAAAACTCTCGTGTTGTCTAAAGTTTCATTCAGAAAAATAAAAAAAGAAATGTCAATGGGGGAATTTCATTTCTTTCTGGCTCAATTTCAGCAAGATACACAAGCTTGCAAAACAGAGAATTCAAATTTTCAGAGCTTGTAGTCAGCTGGGAAAATAACGTGAAAAATTCCAAGTCAAGCACAGTCCTGTTCTGCTTGTCCATTCCCACAAGTTTGGGTCCTGCAGGACAAACAAGCTTTGACAGAACCCTGAGCCATCTCCTTCTTGCCAAAGGGGCAACACAGGTGCAGGTGACCAACTCTGTGACCAAAACATAGTACATTTACTGATACACAGTGACTGAATTCTTTTTATATATGGCTGTACTATTTTTAACACTGACAGCAGCAAGTGTTAAAAGCTGAATTTAGTCACTAAACAACCACAATCCAAATGTACAAGATGGAGAAATTCTGCTCAGTAAGGTTATGGATTTCCCCCAAGGTCAAACCACACACTAACCCTGACTCAACATCACCCATGGATTTTCGGTTTCTATGTATTCCACGTTACACCGCCAGGAACACGAGGAATTGCTTTACTATTTATTGGCTCATTTTATGGAAGACCAGAGATTCCCTAGAAAGTGTTCTAAACAGAAAACAGGACTGAAATCAGTGATGGGGGAATGAATCTTCAGGCACTTTGAGGGGTACTGCTTTAGAGTGTGCCATCACCAAGGAGGTATCGCCAGGTGCACTGCCTGGAGTCACCTGCCAAATGCTGCGACAGAAACGTGCATATCAAACTTTTTGCTTGTACAGTATTTGTTAAGAAGTACAATTCAAAATGGTTTTGCCCAGAGTGAAGAAAACATTGCACCTTACACTGGAGCTGCCTGTTAAAAAAGCAACAGCTGCAGCAAACAATATGGGTTTACCCTTCTTCATGTCACAAAGATGCACAAAATCCTCAGTTTGCTGCCTGGAAAACAACTGCCACTGCAGCCATTCCCAATTCTGGGGCAGGGCTGGGTATGGCTGGAGAAAGCCACAGCCTTAAAGTGTCACAGGTTTGACATGTCTCTACAATCATTGCACTATTAAAAGCAAACACATTTGGCAAGGCTGAACTAGCACATTATATATTTTACCTATATAGTACAAAATACGTAATAATCGCCTCTGAGATAGCCTGTTTAACAATTACTGGTCCAAATAAATATTTCAACTTGAGAACTCAGGGTAGAATTTTTGTAGTTAAAACCTCCAACAAGCATCCCCAAACATAAATGGGAACACGTTATCCAAATTTACTAAATCCAGGTAAAATGGTATTACTAAAAAACTATGAAGAAAATCTGAATTAACTTGAGCACTAGGAAAAACATGGAAGCATAAAAGTGATCATCGCTACACAGCATATTCAAAAATCTTCTGTGTCTCTCCCTTGTTACACTAAATGCCTAAGAATGCACTTGGACTGAATTTTCCATTGTTCATTTCAAAACTACAGACCTTTAATTTGATAAGCAGCTTTGTTTCTATCAACTCATTTGTAAAAAACACCATCAAGCTTGTGCTCTTAAATATATATATGTATATATAAAAACATACAAAAAGTACAAGATAAATCACATTAAGAAACTTTTACAGTGTAATTGTCCTGATTATTTTATTCTTGAGGGCCAATTTTTTTTTCTTTTTTGTGCACAGAATCTCAATGTGACTGTTGTTCCAGAATTCAGCATAGTGCCACTGCACAGAATTCACCTTTCTGTGCAGTCCATTAAAAAACAAAACCCCAAAAAACAACACACACCACAGGACAAAACATTCTTCTTAAATCAAATTCTATTTGTGAATTCAGCAAAATAATTTCTATAAAATAAAACAGCAAAATATTTAAATAGTATAGGGTGGGCTGTATCTGTTTTGCAGGGGTATTTGGTTTTTAGACAGGTTCCAAAAAAATTACACACATTCAAGTTACCAATTTTCATTTAAATACAGTATTTACTGATGCGTTTCTTTAAGTCTTTAAACAAATGTTTATTCTGGAATAGAGATACCTCAGAATTGTATTTGACTAACCAGTAGTTTCTTTTATATTTAAACCCTGCTTCTAATGTTAAGATTTTCTGTATAATGGATAAAGAGCTAAGACAATTCTCGCTTTCAAGTAAAACTGTGAACGAGCAGAAAACCAGCAAGTTAACTTGGTGCAGTGGCACTCACAAGTACTCTGTGATTTTGTTGACTTCCACTTCACTGGGATGCAGTAGAAGGAAAGTGTTAGAAGTTTATCTAATAAGCTCTACCAAAGAAACAAAACAAGCACACCAAATACAGTCTATTATGCTCCAGGCATCCTGGCATAGCAAATTTTTGCATATTTGTTTTAAATCTTTTAAATTCCTATTACTGAAAACTAAGTGTTCTTTATCCCACCCAGAGAGAGAACTGTCAAACATCAGATGTGAGGAACATATGTGAAACTGAAAACCACTTGTTTGTCACATTTTCCCTCCCCATTTTATAGTCTAGGTGTAAGAAGAAAAAGTTCTGAGCAATACAGTTGTCACATTGGGACAACTGCTGTCACGCTTGTTTTTTTTTTTTTTTCCCCTCATTGGCTACACTAACTTGGTGTGAAGCCATGCTAAATGTTACAGCATAACTATAGCTTCAAAGTGATTAACCTAATACCAGAATGAAAAAGGCAATGAAAAAAGATCTAGAAACAATGTTACATCACCAATTTTCCACATCAACCAAATAATTAAAAGGTTACCAGCCATTACGTTGCTCATAGTAAAATCGACTCCAGTGGCAAAGAATTAACATGAAACTATTTTTGTGGTTGACATGGATAGGCTTTTTCGTAAAGGAGTTGATCCAACTGCCATGAGGCAGGCAACACTGGTTGCAGAGCGCAGCAGATATATCAAGAAATTATTTTTTTGTTTTTGTAGATCTGTGAGTCTCATCAAGACAAAAAAAAATGTTTCTTGCTCAAGAATTAACAGTCAAACATTAATATACTATATACACCTTTGCCATTTACACATTAGCATCAGGCCATTTATTACAAAACACTATACACTTTCCACTGCAGGCGGGTTATATATTGACAGCAATTTTCTGCAGATAAGACAGTGAATAGACTCTCCACTCCATGTTGATTAGGAATAGTTTTTCTAGTTTTAAATATTAGCCAGACACAGAGAAAAGTTGGACTGTAAGGCCTGGGTGCACAGTCTTGATGGAGCAAGTTAATTGATTATGTGCATTTCACTAATCTTTTGTCTGAGGCGGGGAAACTTCTTCACTGCCTTCGTAGTTCTCTTGTGCTCGTTGGCCAGTTCGCTGAGGGTTGTTCATATGATGTGCTGCCGGGCCCGTATATGGCTGTCCATGCACGTGGTTATTCTGTAACAAAGCACACACATTTCAAAGGGATTTAACCCTGTGGGCTGTCTCCTGACTCCCTGCTTTTCCCCTTTCCACTCAGACCACTGGGAAGTGTCCTCAAGGACACCAGCTTCTCGTGTACCTACATCATATGAACACACATCCCAGCTGCTTCATTCCTCTGAGTCACACCTTTCACTTACCTGGCCAATTTACACAAAAGGGGAACAAACTTTTAACTTGTAAAGATAAAAGATCAGTTGAAACAGCAATCTCAGCTTTTGAATCACAAACAGTTACATGCAAAGCAAAAGCAGCAAGAAAGGAAAAAAGGAGACCAAGAGAGGTTGCCTATGTGCTGCCACATTACACTGTGCACATATTTTAGTAACAGATTCAATCAGCTTGACTTTTTTTCTCTGAAACAATGGAAAAAGCAAACTTGTGTTTATGCAGCATATTTTAATTTCTAAGGGGGAAACCTCAATGTTACAGAACTGAATGAAATCTAGACCAGCAATTTTCTGGAAATGCTCTGCCCTTATTTAAAAAGTCACACACAGATCTGGCAAACAAAACCACCTCATTTATCTACTGTTTTGCAGAGTTTGTGGAGAAACCAAGAGTTTGAGGATTGGGTGTGTGTTAGTGAGAAATGCTGTCTCTTGCAAGAAAGTGAACACATGACAAGGGCAATGGTGAGGTTACGGAATGTGTCTGAACTTGGGAGCTCAGGAAGGAGTGGGGAAATCTGCATGACTTACCAACTGCTCTGCTGAGAACATCAAGTAAGGAAAGCAAGATGGAGGGGAAAATGGATTTGGGCAGGAAAGGAAATTAAATTAGCAGATTTGGAATATACAAAATGAATTGGAATAAAATATGGTAACTAAGTGAGGGATCCCATAATTTAGTCAATTCAATAAGAAGACCCTGTTTATGATTTCTTCCAGATCTGACTTTCCACTGGAAAGTATTAACAAAGCAGCCATTTAACATAAAAACAGATTTGGATTTTATATGTAGTTAAAATTTAGAGATCACTGCTCATAGCACAAGTTACATGGCCACTTTTTTTCCAAAAGCCATTCACTTATCCAAATTCAGGCCTTGAGACTTGATCTTATATTTGAAAACAAGAAAGCAGCTCACAAAACATTATCAATGTCAATAAAAACAACAGAATCAAATTCAGTATGCACTAGGCTGTGATTACATCAATCTCTCTGCTCTTTCTGTGGATGATTAATCCCTGATCTGATAAAATTCCCACCTGAAGCTCTGATGGTGAAACTGCTCCTGGTGAAATGGAGCTGCACCTTTATTCTTCCAAACACGGTATTAGACAATAACATGCTTCTGGCTAAATGCCTATAATTTAAGCCACTATAAATGCTAAAAAAGGCAAACCTGAAACTCTGAATAAATAGTTCAACTCAGAGCTTTTACCTGTTGATACTGGGAACCAGGTGAATGGGGATACAGTGGGGCATCTTCGGGTGGAGAAGACTCATGTTCATCTGGGGCATCAGGATCATCTGGTTCCTAAAGTTTGAAACAGCCCATTTAATTTACTTCTTAAAAACATATTACAATTATTCTAGCCCAAACCAATCCTATGTGCAAATTATTGTATCAGACATGTTAGAGTAATGTTTTAGACATTCAGAGAAAAAATCCACCCCACCCTGTCACCTATAGCTTGTATTGTAATAAATGAAAATTCCTTCTATCAATGTATTACTGGAAATACAGACCCACTCACAACCTACTTCAAATGGTCAATTTCAATTTTATATTGCTAATTCTCTAAGTGCCAGATGTCTATAGGAACAGCAATAAAAACTGAAAAATAAAAATATAAATCCATATACTTATAAAGTACATATGAAATGTGTTACCTCTTAAATGAGTGGAGACTGTTGCTAAGTTTAATTATTTACAGAAGCACTTTACTCAATTTCTGAATTGAAAGTCAAATTAATTCTTTACCTCCTCTGGGCAGAGTTCACAAGCCTTTGCCAGAGTCATTCTAGCACTGTGTGACCTCTCTAGGAAGTAGCCATTTGATGTTTCATTGCTCTGTATTGGTGGAGACCAATTATTGTAGGTGTACTGGGGATTGCCAGTGTATGGTCTACGCTCCAGCTCGTCTCCAAGCCATTCCACTGCCCAGGTCCATTTTCTCTTCAAATCTCCATTGCTCTGCAGGTGGAAAATGATCAATTATTTCCTGTGTTCTTGAAAACAGAAGCATTTCCTTTCCTATACATCAGCTGTCAGAAACCAGCAACCTATCTACTGCTGTTTAAAGGAGTTACAAATATCCTTTTTTCTTTAAAGAAAACTTTAAATTTGAAATGAAGTCTGCAGATTTGCAGCTGTATCACAGCTGTATTACAGCTGCAAATTAGTGTGAATTTAACCAGCTTGTTTTCAATCCCTTATAATGACCTCATACAGAAGGTTCAAATGAGTTGTCCCTGGAAGTTATAATTTAATTGAGGTGTTAAAAACGGAATAATGGTGGGGTTTGTTTGTTTTTTTTTTAAACACAGAAATGGGGGAAAAACCAGCAAGAAACAGAATAAAAGGTATCACCTGAAGGATCTGGTAAGCTACAGGGCAGTTGCTGAAGAGAGCCACCATGCACTTTATACACTGGTAAGCTCTTTTCTGATAATGATTCTTTGAGCGCTGAATGGTGTCAAAGAGTCCATCCCTGTCATCTGGGATTCCCTTAAGTGCATTGTGAATCCTAGAAAAAAAACAAACCAAAACAATGACAAGACTTTGAGTATTAAAGAGTTTTGGCATTTGATTAAGGCTCTATATACAATGTAATTACAAAAGGGACAGTTGATGTTCTGACTTCTGGTATTAGTCAAAAGGGTTTTTTTAAAATCAGAAAACTAACCTGACATGTCATATATATAACTTAGTTTAAAATTACCAAACATGCTAAAAATATAATTGAATAAGATATATAAAAAATGTAATTATGATTAATTCTAGTCACAGTAATCAACTTTAACAGTTCAATTTTATTACTAAAATATCTACTGCATTTACAAATCAGCCCCATTAACCCAGTAGGTCCTTACAGAATTTGGAACAGTGAAATCCTCAACAGAATGGTTACACTCAGTTATGCTTCTCAAAGACACTCTTCACATGCAGCTCCTCTGAAGGGGAATGAGGGGTACATATCTGGCATGGGATAAGGCACTTGGGCATCCCCTGGAACTAAGCCCAGTTTCTGTGCCTTCTGCTCTTTAACAAGCCAGAAGAATTATTTGCTACCCTGAAACTGTGCAAAAACTGAGAACTGGCACACTTTTGTCTTTGAAAAACGTCAGAGGGGGCACAGAACCCACACTGGTGTCTCACAGAGACCCATGGCATGGAAAGAACTGCCCTCTTTCCTCACAGCCCTGGCAGCCGTCAGCCCAGGCTCCATCTGTAAGGCAATGATGAGCTTTACTTCAGTTAAATTAATTTAATGGCAATTGCACCATTCCAAACTTGGCACTTGAACCTGTCAAATCAAGAGAAATTTAAGAGAGTGGGTCTGATGCCAAGGGCCAGCAGCAGTGATCCTGCAGTACCAGAGGACAAGCTGCTCCAAGGGATGCACACTGCCCAGGGTCAGATCAGACTCTGTTTCCAGCAGTTACAAGACACCATTTACAATGGACAATTTCACTGTTTCGTGGTTGTTTGTTGGGTTTTGGAGTTTTTTTATTGGATGAGAGATGAGATCATTAAACTCTCTGATTATCACAGCAAAACCAAGAACAGGGCAGAGGTAAGTACTTCAAGCTATGGCCAGAAGTGGCAGCAAGTAGTGGATGACTGGAGCTGGCCATTCAACACCCTCTGTGGAAGCCTACCACAATTCCATGGAGCAGTGCTACCTCTGACACTGCAATGGGACATGGAGTGATGCACTTCTCCAGGGAAGCCACACCACAACATTCCACCTCCTTCACACTCCACTATTCCAAATACAGCATTATCCCCAACAACCACTTCCATGATTTCTCACCTGCTGTTCAACCCTAAAAATCCATTGTTTTACTTCATATCTATTAAAGAATGCCCATCCTCCAGCATTCTGTGGACTTACTTCATGAATTATTTGTTTATCCAGAAGATAATATAAGCTAACTGCATTATATATGCATAGCAAATCCTATAAAGAAAATTACCAAATCCCTACAACTCAGTCATCATATTTTGGAGTGTGGTTAAGCCAGACCAGCATTTCCTTTGAGTCCCTCCTAAATTAAGCCCAGGCAATTGGTAACATTCTAAATGAGCAGTCTGCTTCCACAGCTAAGGACAGGAGTCCACTCCCATACCCAGCAAGTGTGCTCTCACTGAAAGTATTTCAAATGTCCTATGAGACAGTGGAAATGATTCAGTAAATCCCATACTTCCTAAAGCTGCTTATTATGAAACACTGACATTGTACAACACTGACAGGTAGCACACTGATGACATCTGTGTTATCTCACCTACTTTTATATTAAACTTCTGAAAAACTGACTGTTCTCAGAAATAAAATTTGCAGTAATTAAAAATTTTAATAACTTTCAAAAGCTTTATTCTGTAAATATAAAAATTAGGTTTTCAACTGGATTCATATGTAATATGCTGAGTTACAATTCTCTTGAAACGTGATCATATGGAGAATACCTAAATGTGAAATATTAATTTTTCCCATATTCACACTTCATGTGTGTCCTGGTACTACTACAACATCTGATGTGCTCCTGAGAAAGCCCAGGCTGCTGCTGACCCACCTCAAGGGGATGTTTCTATGAATCAATATGAGCACTTCACAGGGAAGATTAACCTGAGTTTAACCTAAACAGCACATTTTTTGTATGTGAGAAATCTTGGCTTTATAGCAAACTTTCTATAGGAAGGAATATGAAAAATTGTATTTATCTCAAAATTTCAGATAAAGCCAGAAATAATTACATTATTTGTGAATTTTGATTTAATACCTATTTAAAACAAAGATATTGAAAAGATTAGCAACAGAACCACTGGAAAAACAATATGTACAGAACAATACTGAATTATAAAAGGACAGATAAATACTGACCTGTGAGTTTGCCAAGAGTCCTCAATTAACAGGATTTGCAGAAGCAGATCCAAATAAGGTCGAAGCTCGTATGTATATGAATATGCAACCTAAAAAGTGAAAATGCAGAGAACACAAGAAAGCATTTCTTGAGGCAGACAGCTTACAAGGTGAAATACAAGAACACAATTCATTTGAAGTTTACAGTAATTCAAAGGGTATTTCAAGATACAATACTTCTTTTCTAGAAAGTGTTGGTTGTGTCAGGAATTTTGCAGGTTGCAATTTAATTTGATTTGTTTTTAAATACAGTAGGTTCTGTACAGGAAAAATGTGTCTTTATGATTTTCTGACACAGCTGATCTGAAGCCCCAAGCATGATATGTTGAAGACAGTACCTTAGAAATACCTGTAGAAAAGAAAAATTTAAAAATGGCACTTTTCATTGGTGTTGCTACTTTTAGGCAATGTGTACAAAGCTTGTTTTCACAGGTTATCCTAAAATGTAAAATACACGGCTAGCAAAATATCAATTAAGTTATTTGTATTCTGAATCTTTCAAGTGCCAAACAAAGGGACATAGAAAAATGTCGTGTTACATGAAAAAAAAAAAAAAGTGCAAATATAAAGAGGGGCTAACAGAAGTAAAGAATTTTATTTGGAGTGGAAAAGTGTAACTGACCTTACAGAAATTACAATGAAAATGTAAGACAGTATCAAAGATTCCTTGCTGAGTCTGAAGCCAAAAATGTTCTGCAGACTTGTAAAAATCCTTACTTAACAAACATACTTGAAGTAAATACAAATGAGATCTAAGGAAATGAATCCAACTTTTCACGTCAGCTATGAATCTCTTTTATGAATAATGACAGAAAGCTTTAGCAGATGCTCTTGAAATACACAAAGACCACCTCAGTCTACTTTCCACCCTTAACACATCATCCCTGACGTGTTAAAGGTTGAGTGTTCCCTAAATTCATAAACACTTCCCACAGTGCTCCAGTGTGATGTACAGACCTAAGCCTGTAAATACTGACAGAGGATGCCATCTTGAGGAAATTTATTTATCAAGCACCCCTTCAGTATTTAGTAGAACATTCTTACATATAAATGCAGAATCATTCCTATTTTTATTCCCATCTTTCTCCCAGCTTTTTTTTTTACCTGCCAAAGTAGTTCACTGAGGACTGTGGAAGAGAACTGAGGATTCTCCCAACAGCAGAAACGAAGCAACTTGATGGTCTCTTCAGAGTTGCTGCAATCTTCAATAATTTTCTTTACATAACTGGTTCTCACAAACAGAATGTCTGCTACGTTCTGCTGAAGTGCCATTATAGGCTGAGATAAATTAGGATCACCATAAGGGTTGGCAAGTGGGGGATTACCTGGAATGAACAGTTATTACAGATTAAAAGGTGTTGAAGTACCTTCAGTGTAGACACTCCAAAATATAAACTGGTGTAACTCATCAAAAAACACAGATGGAGAAAAAACACAACCCCCTCCTTAACAGCTGACCTTCTTTAAAAAAAATAGTAAGAAATAACTAATTTTTATGTTTCTGAAGCTTGACGTTTGCTGCCTGAGAGAGTTACTTCTCCCTCTCTGATAAGAATATGCAGTGACAATCAAAGCAGAACAGCTGGAGACATATTCACATGCAAGAGGAGAATTCACTGAGATTTCTCAGAGAAATCCTCTTATCTCCTGCATTTATCTACTTCACTGCTTGTGTAACACAGCCCAAGCCATATTTTAAGGACACAATGTCTGTTTACTTCACAAGACAATGCAAAAGTGTTCAGGGGAGTATCTATGTTAGAACAGTCCCATTTCAATCTCTGGAGTGTACACAATAAATATGCTTTTGTAATTAATGTATCTTATTTAGTCAGCTTCATTCTATGTAGTGAAAGAATGTTGATTTGCTCCTGATTTTTCTAAATTTAGCAGCGTTTCGAGTTATTGTTTGAAGATGCCCAAAAGACTAGGGAAAACTTTTCTAGTTTCATAAGCTGAAGAAAAAATACCTTTATTATGCAAATAGTAATCATAATTAGTAGTCGAAGTTCATATAAATAATCTTTTTTAGTACAATATTATAAATATATTGAATATATAACTGTTTTTCCCAGGTAGATTACCTTTTCAGTTTAAGCTTCAAGTATGCACTGGAAAAAACCCCAACCAAAACTGCCACATGATTCTGAAGCTTATTACAGCACAGTAAAATTTTCAGTTCATTAATCTCACTACAGCACAGTCTAGCCTATTGACTTTATAGCCTGACACATCAAGCTGTAATGAGTTTCCCATTAAATAGCTTCTCTACAGATTTCTAATTAGGTTTTCTAAAATATGCTTAGCAGAACGTGTACAGATACAGACTATAAAGTCCACATGGCCCAATATCCTGTCACCATTCCTCAAAAATAACTGCGCTCTATTGAGCTATTGGAAATGTTGATGATTTACACTGTGGTTAATCAATTTCTAACTGATTCTTTATCTTTTATAAACTGAAGCGCTGGCTTCTGTTTGCTGTATTGAGTGTGAACAAGCATCCAATCATATTCAAGAGCTGCCCAAAACAATGCAACATCTCTTCAGTGCTAAGCACTATCAGTTATCTCAAAACCTGTTGTGGTGCTTTTCCTGTACAGATTATTTCTGTCATCTATTTTTCATCGTCTACTCAGGATAAAAACATCTTTGGACAACTCTTGACAATGGGCTTAAACTATTCTAAAAGCACTACTATATTATAATGAACAGCCTCTTACTTTACTGATTATTTCCCTATATTTTTAAGGAATAAGCCAAGCAGTATAAAATATCTGTATTTTATACAGAACAGATTTCTGTTTTGGTCTTTTTAGTGTAACAAATCAGTTTTGCTGACAACAAACAGATTTGTTTCTTTAAATGAAAGGAGCTGCTAAACATAAAAGGAAAACATTTTTCCAGCTGATCCACTTTATAAATAATAGCTAAACATGCACAAAAAGACATTTACTGGTTTAGTCAATGGATCTAAAGCAAACTGAGGATTCACTGTACCATTGATAGAAGACTGCATCCTCGATGAGACGTTGCAGCAGCGGATCAGCTGTGACACCACGGTGTACAGCTTCCCCAGCTCAGCATACTGGTACTTAATTGGAGGGCCTGGACCCTCATCCAGAGCCACAAGCATGAAGGTTGCAGGAACATTTAGTTTCAGAAGTTGTGTCTTCTCTGCTACACCTTTATGGGGAAGGGAGGGGGAAAAAACATCTTGTTTCTGGCACTAAAAATATTTTTAGAATTTTTTAGAGAAAAATAACAAGAGTTTACATGACTCGTAACTTTTTAGTTCTTGAGTTCTATTAAACCCTCATTTATACCTTCTGGGGAAAAAAATAATCAAATCAATCAAGATGCACAATTATGTACAGGTGAAAAATCACATTGAAGGAGAGTTGTAAATTACTACCATTTCTTCACAGTGCTCATTAGCACTTAAACAAAGCACAAGTAGCATCTGTGTTAATAGCAAAGCCTCAGAGAAGTCTTTTGGACAATAAATTAATCCTTTTATTGTGAGGCCCAGGATAGGAAAAACAACTCCCACAGTGTGTTTTCTTATTTTTCTATCATGTCCTAGATACATCAATCACAAACTTAAGACATGTTTTAATTGTGCCACGTGATGTAATAAATGTAAATTAAGTGACAAAATAAATAAAGAGAACCTCCAAAACCCCAACCAACCAAAATATCCAAACTTACAACTGGTTTTACTGCAAGAATACCGTGCACGTACTACACAAGTACTCACCAGGAAATTCACTATATCTCTTCTTGCATTCTGTTTCTTATTTTGCTTAAAAGTAATGATTTTTCAAACATTCTCAAGTCTGTCTTATTCTGAAATACAACTGGGCCTTACCTTCCATTTTTCTGATAAGGAGGAGTGTAAGTGGTTTTTTAATGGCATTTTTTCTGATTATGCTAGACAGTTTTGTAGTTGCATCCTCTGTAGAACTGACCTCTCACTTGCACTGATGTGAACAATCTACTATTTGATTTCTCAAAATGTCAGACAGTTTAATCTTTTCCACAAAACGCCGAAATTACGTTATTGTTGTTTTTGCTGAATGGACTCTACACTCATACAGAAGCCTTCAGGTAACAGTAGTGAGACAAGGACAACTGCTTATTGTATTAGTATTTCCAGGTTTATCTCTGCAGGGTAGATCGTGATAATGATCAGACTCACAAATAAAATTATATTTTTCCTGTCTGGCCTCTGAGTAGGAGAGCACTCAGAGGCCTGAACTGCACTGACTACGAAAAGCTAGTGAAGAAGAAAAGAGAAGTTGGAGCACAAGAATTCCATCTCTCTTCTCTGCCATGACACTAATTCTACTCTGGTGTCATGACACAAACCTGCCAGACAGAGAATGCTTTGGTAGGCAAAGTATATGAAAGGAACAGACATTACAGCTGTAATTAAATTAACACAATTGTCTAGATTAATTTTAGAGATAGAAAATTAAATTCCTTTCAAATTGTCTACTTCCTGCATGAGCTGATAAACAGCAACAGTCAATTATTTTATAAAGTTTCACCCCCACCCTCTCTCAGCAGGACACTGTTTTACAGCTCCAAGCTTCTCATGTTTATCTTCCATGGATGACAGGGAGACTGAAGCCCCAAACTCCAAAGAGGAGAACACAGATGCTAGGGAGCATTTATTCTGCCTAAGGATGGAAAACTGGATCCTCCTGCTGTTATCTCTGTAACTGGATCATCAATAAAGCCCCAGTTTATTACAGTGTTGTCAGTAAAAGCAATCTGCTTACCTAGGTTGGCATACATCACAAACAGATTGAAATACTGCTGCAAGTGGCGCCCGTGCTCGGATACCTCCCTTCTCAGAAGATTCAGTACCGCCCTCAGTAAGTGATCACTTAAACTTAAGTTATCATAAGCCTACAGAAAGAAACAAGTTCTGCTGTTAGTGGCTGAATCTATCATATCTTGATTTAGTTTCTGCTTTTTACTATGACAGAGAACAGAACTGGTTACAAGGTATGGGATTTATACAAGCTCCAAAGTGGCAGCAGCTGGTCAGTCTTGAGTGCCTCAGACAAAAAGACACAGACAGACCCAATAAGACTCCCATCACTCAATACTGTGTAAGTCTAAGAAATTATAGCTACAGAAACTTTTAACTGGGTTTTTTTTCCAATAGCAGATAGGCCTAAATACTCAAGAAACACATATGCAATTCCACCATTAACTTTGTAGACTAAGACAACCCAATCACCTCTTCAAGTACATCTCAAATACCTCACAACACAGAACACTTCCTAAGCCTATGGAGCTTCAACTTAATTCTTAACAAATTCTTTTGCTGGACACAGCAGTGAAAACATTCTGGGAAGGTAAATGGGATCATGTAAGCAAAAAGAGACATTAAAACATGACAAAGCAAAGGTTCAAAAAAGTTCATCTTTTAAACATTGTTATCACAAGTATCACAGTAAGATGTAGGCTTTTTTGTTGTTGTTGTTTGAGTGTAAAATCAGGCAAATCACTGTCTACTCCTAAACTAAGTTACAAATTTTCACAATTTCACCGTTGCAAGATACATGGGATTAAAACTTAGGGAACTCCTGCAGGTTTTCAGGTTAGTGTGTTTGTTTGTTTGTGGGGGTTTGTTTGTTTTACAGTTCTAAATAAAAACAAGGGTTCACTTCCCTAGACACTACTTTACTAAAATAACCACTGCTTTTTTTTTTTCCAGATTTCACACTCCCAGCTCAAAGGTCTCACTGAGCCTTCACAGAGATTTACAAATGAGGGGAAACTGAACCCTCTGACAGCAAGTTAACTGGATACATTACATCCTGTTTAGTAGTGCAAAGTCCAGAGTTTACTTTACATTAAATGCTTATAATGAAGAAGTAAGAATAAATTTCAAAAGCTTTTCATTAGAAAAATAAATACCTGACTGGAAGGTCCAGGAGAGGCAAAAGGTGATTGACATGGTCCGTCTTGCAATGAAAAATGTGCAATAAATACTATAAGTTTTGCAAATGCACCCCTCACTTCTGCACTGGGGCACTCCAGGAGATACTCAGAGAAGCGGTTTGAAACATTAAAAAGGACGTTGTGTGCAAACCAAAAACGAACATTCTTGCTGTGACGGAGCAGGATGCACAGGGCATCATACCTGCAACAGGAGATGGCACAGTTAGGACCAAAGGCAGACATCAGGGAATTTGGCAGACATGTTCTTTTGCAGTTTGAAGAAAATATGGGTTAAAGGTGATACCCAGTCATTTTTGTTCACAAAATGATTCTAATTAGATACTTTGTAGTTCCTATAGTGATACTCTTATGAGCAATCAGAAATAGAAGATACCCTTCAATTAAAAACCTAACTTCAAATAAGAACCTAACCTAATTTTACTTCTATCACCTATACGAATTAAGACATCATTACATCCCCTAACTACTGCTCAAAGCAGGTCCTATTTTGGCAGCCATCATTGTCTCTGTACTGGAACTGGGGGAGAGGATGAGCAGCAGAGAACACAGGTGGATTTCATATACAACACACAACTAAATATGTAACCTAACAAGAATTTATAGTCTCATTTAGAGACCTTAAAAAACCTCACAAAATGAAAAACCAACACCCAAAGACTAAAATATCTGTTTCAGAGAGGGCCTTGCAATCCTCTGTCCTTTCAGTAGGAATATTTGAACTCTTCTTGATCTCTTAAATTAAAAGGAGTAACTTAAGCTACTCTGGAAGTTGCTGCTGGGGGTATGAATTTGCCATTATTACACAGCTACTTACTAATATCTGGTAAACTACTGGTCATGAATACCAGATTTTCTCTCCAATTTGACCAGCAGTAACCCACACTCCTCTCCCCAGCAGAGAATAACTCATCTGACAGACTAAAACAAGTAAGATGGGACTGTTTGTCACAGTGTGCATTTGAATTACAGGCCCATAGCAATGTACATAAAGCACTCTGCCAACAGTGTCTCAAAGACTATTATACATGCTTCACAAACAGAATTCAAACATAAGCTGCAACAATGACTTGTAAAGAGCTTTGTTTAAAAGCACTAAAACAATGTAAAAACCATCCTGAATTTGTCAGAAAACATAACCTGTTTTGTGCTAGTGACAGATTCCATTCTTTTACTCTTTTTAAAAGACAGAGTTAAGCTCTGTTTGAAAATGAAATTTGAAGCTATTCAGATCAGCAGGATATTTCAAGGCTCAAATTCTTCCCAGTATTTTCTACTCAAACTTTCCCCCCTCTCCACGTGCACCTTCACCATGCATCTAAATTGGATCTTTTACAGACATCAAACTTCCAAAATTGTAATTGTTGTTAAAAGACAAAATACCAATCACTAGCAGGGCCACGGACTATTTTCTTCGTATGAAATCCTGTGGTGAAGAGAAATCTAGCAGCAAGCTGAATACTAATCATAGTTATTTCTTCTGCTTCAGGCAACAGATGATCTTGTCCTAAAGAAAAATCAGAATACTCACATGTAGACAAAGTAAAAGCAATTTTTTATCATTTAATTGATTTCAGATTACTGTTTTGTCTGATATGGTGATCCAATTCTAGAAGAAACTTGATTAAAATAGCCCCTAGCTTCTATAATGTATCATTTGAAAATGTAAGCTTTAATACAGGTACCTGGAGGCTAACATGTATCTTTTACAAATTCAGCATCTCACCTTTGAGAATTGTTTTCAACAAAAGAGCCCTCAAACTTGAGTATTTTAACTTGATTTAGTACAGCAACTGAGTAACAGCTGATAGTTTATCCAAGTATTTTTTGCTAACTAATCTGGCAAGTTACCACTGATGAACCACTCAACAACAAGGTGTTCAACTGCAGAAGGACAGGAGTATTCAAAGCAGACACACCAATTTTCACTGGCTAGATAAACCCTCGGCAACACAAACCAAAACTCTTCTTGTAAAAAATGAATCCATAATTATCACACTACCATACTAACCTGGAGGAGGGTTTAGGTAGACACTATTACAAGTAAGCAACTTCTTTATGAACTGGAAATATTCCAGGCTGTACTGCATCCGATTGTGCATGAACTGCACGTTCTGCTTGCGCACGCTTCGCTCGATGGCCGAGGGCATTTTAATCTGGTGGGGTTTAGTGGTGATGGCGATTTCTGAAATATATTTTATGAGTTCATTGTCTTTGTCTATCGTGTCCATGCGTTCATAAAAAAGAATGTAAGCATTCCACCACCTCTTCTGGCGCCTGTAGGACATTCGCTTCATCATGTGATCAAACACCTCACCCATGTACTCTCCCCCAAAACACTGATTTTTCATCTCTTCATCATCATCCATTTTACACTCTGTCACATCTCCATCATCAAATTTGTACCACCGGTTCTTCTCCCCATCTCCACCGTTCCTCTGGATAATGTAAGAGTAGTAATGTCCGCCGCTGGCCTGGCCGCTGTGCACAAGTACACCCACAAGTCTGTATTTTGTGCTCCCAGAGTGTTCATTTTCCGACTGCTCATTTTGTATTATCTGATTTTCAGGATTCACATCATCCCCTTCCAATTTTGCTACACCTGCAACTGTGTAAGGCTCCATGTCCAGTTCTCGTGGAAACTCAAAATAATCATTGAATTTGATTGCACATTCCCTTTCCCAGTCATAATCAAATCGTTTCAACTGGATTGCAAGAACTGGAGGCAACTTCTTAATCAACAAGCGTTTCACTGTGTCCACCTAAAAAAGGACATGAACAGTTACCAGCCCTCAAATTTACATAGATACACCCTCACAAATACCAAACTGAGCAATGAAAGGATGACTTTCCCCCCCAGACATGAGCTAAGACTGAACTTAGTACAGCTGTACGATCACAGCTATACAAAAATTAAAAATATAAGGAATCATTACCTTTTTGTTGCATTTTTCACAATGATATGCGTTTGCACCTTCCAATAAATCTCCTTTGACGTACTGCTCCAAAGAATCAAGAAGGTTTTGGTGATTCCTTATATCTACATTCAGAGTTGTGAAGGATTCCTCACACTCGTACCTAGCAATGAACAGGTAAATGTATGAGAAAGGCAGGAATGTGTTCAACTTTTGATGTTTTACATATGCTCCAGTGTGTAAGCAGTAAAAGAACTGAACTCTTTTTTTACTGCAGCAGTTTTCCTACAGTTACATTACAGTATCTGCACACTGTATTTTTATGGTCAGGAATTAAAGTGATAAACACAAATACTGTATCACACCTAAAGACAATAGTTCAAAACAGATGCCAATTCAGCAAAAAAAAAAAAAAACAAACAAAAAGCCTTTTTATTTTCTATATAAAAAACCTTGAATCACCATCTTCATAAAACCTCTTTGAATGTTTATGACTGGCTTTGACATCATGTTCTAAATATAATCTGTGAACAAATCTCTCGCAATGAGCCAGCAATGCTTGAGAGACAACCAGCTGATACATCCTGCAAGCAATTTTTTGTTTTTAAAATAAAGAAGTGATGAATAAATTTTAAAAGCCACATCTATTCCAGTGTAACCCTGAAGGGCTTGTTTCCCTGATATGCAATCAAGTATTCAAAGGCTGAATAAATAAATATTTAGAAACACTTCAACTAACAGCAATATTCATTCATCCAATAAATAGCTTACAAAAAAATATAGACAGGGTTTTATTTGCCATACACAAATCCACAGTTTAGTTACTATCAGTTCCCTCCGCCAGAAACTACATTTTTGTTAACAAGTAACACTATGCAAATCCAGCAGAGTTCAAAAACCACAGAAATTCTTCAGGATAATACATAATACCAGGAATGAATGGTAACTCATGCTGCTTCTGGTCTGGATCTGCCATTTAATTACCCATTGCATATAAGGTGAAATCAGTGCTATCATTTTACCTTGCAGTATTTCAACTCACTTCTAGTCACTCACTGTAACCCATGAAGCCTAAGATCTTCACTTTACAAATTCTTATTCATACATTAGGTTAATTGAAGTTGAAAGATTACCACAATAAAATCCATTTGTATAATTTTTTCCAGTATTTTAGTTGCTAACTGAAGGCTAAAGAAAATGGTCAGCTTTCAAAATAAAGAGAATTTGCAATGGCAATATACAGAGGTATAAGGTATGTAGTGTTAAAGAATCACACATGATCTGAACAGTAAGAAGGCCAACTGATAGTGACAGAAATAAACACATTAATTTTAAAAAAGCCAAATGCTAAAAAGAATAAGCTAATCATTAAGCCATCCTGAATTTTGCATGCAATTTTAACCATCCATCACAAAAAGAGAGATAAATTTAAAAGTCTATGGAATTAAAACTTTACAATACTGAATACTATTCCTTCATTAAAAATCATCATCAAAACAGTGAGCTACAGACTTGCAGTCTGATTTGGCATGGGTGGTTTCTTACATGCCTTCTGCAAAACCGAATTTCAGCATTCACATTTAAAGGTACCTACAAATACAGAAGAAATCTTAAGAAAAATATGAACTTTCTACACCACTGACCTTAATTACAGGTTACATGGTGAGTATGAACAGTTTTACTCATTGGAACTGAAGATTCCTACTTGGCTCAGCTCTAAACACACATTATGGAAAACCAAACACAGCAACAATTGTTGGCCAGGTATTAAAATTTTCTACACTGCATTTGGTCCCTACAATTGTTTCCACATTTAGCATGAAAAAACATAATCTTTTCCTGCCTTGATCAATACACAATGCTTCACATACAATCTGTGATGTAGAAGCAATAATGATTAAGCACTTCAAGGTACTTGTAGACAAATGAATGTAGAAAAAACAAGGTAGTAAAATCTATTAGCTTAAAAAACCCACACAAAAAGCCCACTCTTGACTCTGGTTACTTTTATAAGGACACAAACATGGGTTGTTTTTCTATAAAAAAAGATTAAAATCTTCAACACTTACCGATGTGGGCATCCTTGACAAATCTTCTGATCAGCAAAGGACCCTCCTAAAACTTTACTTAACATTGCTGGATGGCCCAAAGCTTTTAAAGCTTCATCTAAACTGTCCACCAATGAATTAAAAAATTCTAAAGCATCGTGTTGTTCACGGAGATTTACAGGTTCACCCCAGAGTCTGAAAATGAAAGCACATTTTGTCAAATATTTTTTGTTTTGTTTGCCAACAGTTTCTTTTTGAAAAAATATATGATTCAAGCTCCTCCTTGAAGAGCCAAACTACTGGTTTTTGATGTACTATACGACCTGTTGTTCTGTCCCTGACACTTTCTGGTAAATGAAAACAAGCTCTTGTGTATAACTTTATACTTAATTCAAAGTCTCACTGTCAAAAACTGCTAAAATTTGAAAGAACCAGTCTGCTGTAAACTTTAGTTTATTAACAGACTTCTACAGAACAATGAAAAGGCAGATAAAGCTGCACAAGTTCTGCTGATTTACACTTTACATCATTGCCATTCTACTATGATAAGGTTTTTTGCACTTCAGTGAACCAACATCAATACTCAATTTTCTACTTACCTGAACTGTTTCCAAAACCCCCTTGGTACATAATACTGTAGCCTGGAAGCTGCTAAATGGCCAAAAATTACTTGGAGATGCCTCAAAACACCAATATTGTACTCTTTTCTATCTTCAGTTTTGCTCAGTGCTGGTTTATCTTCATACTGATGTGGATAACCAAACACATCATCTCGTGGGTCAACATTGCTCTGAAAAGCAGAAAATTTGTGCAATTTACTTCCATATGTAGCTGTCTTGTAGTTAGTTTTATCCTTTGTTTAATTTGACAATCTAAGGTGTTTCATACTCAGCTGAAAACCCAAATACTGTCTTTTTTTTTGCATTAACAAAGTTGTGGTGGTGAAATAAGGTGCAGTACTTTCCAGCAGAAATGCCTGAGAAGGAATTCTGCAAACCCTGGATCTGCCACTGGGATATTCTGAAGTGCCCCTCTGGCAGTGAACCTATTCAAGTATGAAATATTATCCTATTTCCCCCACAGCTATCAGTGGAAATCAAAGTGATTGATTAGCAACTGAAATTTATTACAACCTTTTCATTCTAAAAAGTAATTACAATTTAAAGATTAGGTAATTTTTTATAATCAAATTTACCTCATTGTCCTGCTTTTCATCCCCAGACATGTCATCATCTACATCACTGCCTGTGCCTTCTATTGCAAGAATCCCGTTCCTGATGGCAGGAATCATGTACAGCTGCTGAATGACAGAATTCATGTAACAAGTGGCACCAGCATTTTTCAGTCCCACAAATCCCTTTGGTGGCCGAGGCCCGACAGGTGGCAGATATTCCCATTCTGTGAGTGCTTCACAAGCTACGAGGAAACAGCAGAGAGTGCTCAGGGAACTGGTTTGTTATAAAATAAAGAAAACATCAATGCAGTACAAAGGGCAGTTGCATATTATTGTAAGTCTGTATCATACTGAAATTTAATAAAAAATGATGCTCCGTCAAAA
Organism: Setophaga petechia; assembly: GCA_024362935.1. NCBI lineage: Eukaryota > Metazoa > Chordata > Aves > Passeriformes > Parulidae > Setophaga > Setophaga petechia. The sequence goes on from JANCRA010000020.1 coordinate 3,677,679, forward strand.
AATGTAATAGCTAAACTTTAAACAACTTCTATGAAGGACTGTTCTATCTGTAATCTTATTACAACATTTTATTCTACTGTATAACTAAAGAGGCAAAAATTTAGTCTATTTATATATGAAACAGAAGTCTTTCCTCGATACCAGCAAGTTTCTTAGCTGAAGAACTCAGCTGAATGAATATAGAATATATAACCAATTTATAAACCTTCTAAAAATTATAGTACTCTCAAAAATTTACAATCCTTCAAAAAATTATAGAATTTCACTTAAGTCTCACTTTTTCTTGCCAGGATGGGAAACAGTTTTAGCAAATGCTATCTATATAACTTGCTATATATTTTTTTCCTCCTGAGTCTTCTCTTTCAGGTCCCCCACACCTCTTTGAGAACATTCATGATCACCTAAGCTAATCTGTTGTTTTGTCTGTAGTTTTACACAAAAAACTTGATATTAATAATTCTGATATAAGAGAGCATGCATATTTATTTACAAGCAGATTTGGTATATGAATCCCAGAGCATGCACAGCTCATACACTTGTTCTCTCTTCTGTCTGACATACCACAGAGATCTGCTGTTCTGTTGTGCTTATCAAACACTTGAATGGAAGGGAATGCTATGAAATCCCCCTAACTGTGAGGTGATAAGAAATACACTACCTCCCAATAGAAAAGGGTGAAGAAAGAAGGATGGGGCAGAGGGGAAAACCATAAAGCTGCCCTTTTAGTTTATTCATCTGAGATGGAACTGAACAGGAAGAGACTGAAAAACCTCAAGTGACTCACTGACAGCACCATTCAAGCAAGCAGCTCTGACACTCTGAGAGGCAGTGGACAATTTCCACTTTTGGATACTATTTTTAGTTGCTTATGGTTTTGCTCAACTCTGAGTTTACACATCTGTTAAATCACACAATGGTTTGCATTGGAAGAACCTTTAAAGATCATCTAGTCCAGCCCCCTGCCATGGGCAAGGATATTTTCCACTAGACCAGATTGCTCAGGGTCCCATCCAGCCTGGCCTGGAACCCTTCTGGGATGAGGCATCCACAACTGGGCAACCTGTTCCAGTGTCTCAGCATTCTCATAGTGAAGAATTTCTTCCTTGTGTCCAATCTAAATCTATTCTCAGTTTAAAATCATTGCCTCTTGTCCTGTAACTACAGGCCCTAGTACAAATCTTTTTCTCCATCTTTCTTAAAAGCCACATTTAAGTAATGAAGGTCACAATGAGGTACCCCTGGAGGCTTCCCTTCTCCAGGCTGAACAACTCCAACTCTCCCAGCTTTTCTCATCATATGAGCTTGGGTTTCCTTGGTTTGATGGTGTTTGGATTTTGTTTGGTGGTTGTTGATTCCCTTTCCCTCTTAATATTACAGCAGAATGATTTTAGTGTCCCTTTAGGGCTGGAGAAAATATCCTCCCGCTTGGTAATTTTTAAGAAATGCTTTTTTTATGACAACAATAATCAGTGTTGAAAACAAGCCTTTTGTCATTCTTGTGAAAATCAGCCCAAGTTTCACTTGTCTATTGGCTTTTGAAGCACTAACACTTGCAAGTTTTTGAACAGACAGCAACCACTACAACCTTTCCTCCAGTGAGAGGGAGAAAGTTCTTTCAGTGCAGAGCTGAGCTGAGAAAAGGCCAAAAAGGAGCCTGAAAAAGGACTATGACAAGCAGAGAATGAGTTCAGAACTAAAAAGAGAAGCAGGACAGAGGACCTGTGTCTGTGTATGGGCAATGATGACAAATCAAGTGAGTAACCAAGAAACTGGCTCTAAAACTAAGCTGAAGATACCAGGTGAGGCTCTGGGATTGGTTAGCAAGAGCCTGAAATGATGAGACTGAAGTAGAAGATAACAGACAGAATGAAGTTCCTGGGAGCTGGTATGGACAAAGGTGAGAAACTGGGACAGGAAGGGTCAGGCTGTGACTGGGGCTGGAATTTGGATGTGACCATGGGATGTAGGTCAGTACATTTACTGCATAAAGAAAAACAAGTAAAGCCTACACTGGCAAACTGATTTTGCAGCATTGAAAGCAGCCACAAACAAAGCATGAACTAAAAAACTCAGCATTTGGTTCAGTGGATAATATAAACAAAACCTATACATAATATATACATTAAAGAGTAGAAAATAGATAATTAAAAAGTATTACATACTAGTGATTGCTGTACCTATGTAATACATTTCAGTCAACGTGTCTACAATCTGTTTGAGATTTCGCACACATCCAACTGCTAGTGCAACAAGGAGCTCAAAGCCAGCATTAATAGTGGCTGGTGAACTGCACACTGGGATGGCCTGCTCAGCAGGCAATTCTCCATTTCTCATGTATTGTAGATAAACATTGGATGCTGGAAAGATGAAATCATCTATCAACTCCTGAAAAAAAAAAAAAGACAATAAATCACCTGTTACCATGGAAATTATTTTATAAGAGAGTAATGGTTATAACATAAATGAATGTCTGAGAACCAGAGGGATCCTTAACAAAAAAACTCACCAAGAGTAAAAATTGAGAACAATACCATAATGAGCTTTTAAATTAAGAACAGAAGAACCCCATTCTAAAGTGGTTCCCTGCAAACCCACTTCCCCACTCCAAGTTGAAAATAAATCTGTACTGTTCTTGATTGGTAAAAAATTTCTTTTGCAAAACCAGTATTATCTACAAAGCTCTTTATCAATTAGTGCTGAAAAACCAACATTCCTGCTTTACAATATCAGAGGTACAAAGAAAACATGTCTGATTAAAGAGATGCTCAGGTGTGATGCATTTGTTCAAACCTGCCCTCAGCATTAATAGCACTAATTAAGAACATGAGCAGGAAAGCCATTACAGAGGTAATGAAGGAAAGCAGTCCTGCACAGTGAGACTGTATCTCACTATCTTTGTGTGATGTTTGTCAAATACTGGAATACAGTAAGAATGAGAATGTTAAATACACTTTATGAATAAAACATGCAATTTAAAAAAAAATTTAAAGAAAACACTGACCTCCAATCAAAAGCACTTTTATGGATACAGCCCATAAAATGTGAAGCTTCTTTTTACTTATTTATAGGTAAAAACACACCTCCACCACCCCACCCCGCCAAAAAAACCCTCCTCAAACCTCACAAAGACAAAGAAATCCCCTCCAGAGGTCAAAAAACTTGAACTTACTTTAATGAGATTAGCACCTCCTTTTTCACAACCAATGTGGTATTTCTTCTCAGGTGTCTGGAATGCTAACAACTCTTTTGTTACTCCAAGGTGACCCTCTAAGATCGTTTCTTCAACACCTGTTTCCCCTGTTCTTTTTACTTCATCCTGCCATTTAAGAGAAAGCTAGGATACTCCAAACAGCAAACATTAAGCTCAGAACTGCAGCTTACAAGAAAGTTTACAGTTTTCCAGCAAAATCCTAATTATCAGGAATAAACGGATCCTGAAACTTACCCTGATTCTCTTAAGCCAGTCAATTTCATTATTGAGAAGAACTTCAGCATTGGGCACATTAATATTACTGTTGTAAGCATAGTTAAGAAGATGTCTTAAGAGGGTGAAGTAGTCTCCAGAATGCTTAGCTCTCTCTCTTGCAGTGCTCTGAGTAAACCAAAAGCAAAGAATTTCTAAGTGCTTCTACTTACAGCGCAACACCAACATACTTCTCCTAAATCTCACAGTAAATATAAAAGAAAACAAGTGTAAGGTAATTTTTAATCTTTTACAAGTTTAAAGTTGTATTTAGCTGCTAATGAATGACTTCTCAACTATTTTAGTAACAATTTCTATACCTGAATAAGAAAAAGAAAACCAAATCAAAACTTTTGATCAAATGGTCAAGAGAGCCATGAGCTGGAAAGCCCTGGCAGGAGCAGTAGGAGAAGGCACTAACTGCAGGTATTCTCTAACCTGCTAAAAATTTTTACTTAAAGGTTAGCAATCACCAAAGATCAAATGCAGACATTAAAGCCTACTGTTCGTGTTCTTATCAGAAAATGCAAGAGTCCCTTTTCCCCTGATCTAGCTCAAATGGAAATCATCTTACTGCATGTCTGTAGGTCAGAAGCAATCTGTATTATAATGACTGTTATTAAGAGCAATTTGTCTTTTCTTGCAGGTATTTTGTCCCATGACTTTTTACATACATTTCCATACTGAAGACTTTATCTCTGAAAACTTACCCCTAGAACAGTAAACAGCAGGGTGATGAAGAAAAGGAGAGGTCTCTGTCCCATGCAACACCTGGTAGCCATTAAAAAGAATTGTTCCTGTGCCATCTGACGAACGGTTCTGGAAAAAATTGAACAGAAACATTAAATTCAATCTCCCTATGCAAACAGGACATTAATTAAATTTGTGCTTATCTGCTTAATGTCATTTTCTAAAGCTGAACATAATGTAGGAAACATGAACAGATAATTATTCCCTACCCATCATATTATTTCTCCTTGCAATGAAATTTCAGATGCATGGATTCTAGTACAAAACCTGTTCCACAAATCAAATATTTAAAGGTTAAAGAAAAAGAAACTTAGAAACACCTAGCCACTACACCTTTGGAACTGACAGTAAATATTGCATAACACAAGAATTTGCAATCCTAAATATTTTTTTTCCTAATCAAGCACCAGTTGTACCAGGTAAAACCAGGTACAAACGAGAACTACTCCAGTAAAACTGCTTTTATGTGTCACTGCAGCAGTTTGCTGAGTATCTCTGAAGTGATCAAAATTTATCACTTTGCTGAGTATCTCTGAAGTGATCAAAATAAGTAAGATGTGAGAGATGATGACCCTTCTGAAAATTCAAGTGGCTATAATTAAAGGAAATTTTTCACCTCAGAACCTAATCTAATCACTAGAGCAATGCAGGAATGAATAAGCTTCAGTTAAAAAAAAAAAAACTCAAAAAATTAGGCCAAATCCTTTTCTTTCAAGTTGTAGGATTAATTGTCTGAGCAGTATGCCTTGTAAAAACTGTTGGGAGCAACTCTTTTTGTGTGAGAAGAGACTACAAATGAATGCTGAATGAATGATTTTATGGAAGTATCTCAACTTATGAAAAACTGAGTTTTGCAGTGTCTGTTTGGTGTGGCTGTCTCTGTTTTGTGCCCATGGAGTCAGAGTGGAAAGCACACCAAAGAATCCTCTTCCCTTCAGAGCTTTTTCATGTGTGGTTAACTGTGATTTCAAAGCCACACTAGGATGACCTTTAGGTCAAAGCAAAGATGCACCTGGCTGAGCACCATCTCTGCTGCCATGCACAAAGCAAAGTGCACAAGAAGAAGGAATCATGCAGAGACACTTCTCCAGAATGTTCTCTCAGCTTCTAACAATCTGTGGCTCAAGAAAACTACCAAGAGCAGTATTTCACAGCTCTTACTAGACAAGTTCATGAAAGAACCTCTCAAACCATTTCCAAACTGAAGGTTTGCACTGCTTAAATGTTATGCCTAAGAAGGTCTTATATGAAGAAACACAGCTCTCCATTTGTTCTCCCTTTGCTACTTCTGATTTTAAGGGTCTCTGTAGTATTCTCCTCCCACCATTCATCTCTCCTCCAGTATGAAGTGCCCCCAGCTATTCAGCTGTTCCTCAGATGGAAGTCATTGCAGAGCTTTGATCTCCCATGTCACCCTTCCCTGATCTTTCCAAGTTCTCCTACTCTGCTCTGAGTTGCAGCAGACTGTGGGGTGGGGCTGGGTCTGTTTTGTTCTTAACAATAATTGACATTTTATGGGGTCTGATTGCTGAGCCAATGTTTCTGTAGAACATCTCACAGAAAGTTATTTTAAGATACAATCCTTCAACTGCTTGGGACACATCACACAGACACTCAGCTCTGTGCACTTGAAGGCAGAATGAAATAGACAAAGGTGATATTTTCCTACAGAGACAAATGTGACCAATGTGACATGCCTCACACTTTTATGTTTCTGAGTATGCAGTGTTTGAACACAAGTATTAAATTTCTGTGAAGCTGTAACCATCTAAGAGCTCTTAAGGAATCATGAGAGGGATGCAGCTGCCTGAGCACAGGCATCTCACCTGTTTTAGACACATGATGACAGCACAGAGCTGGCACACAGGACATGAGCTGCACAATGAACTCACACTCAGCAGGAGGAATAGCTGGAGGTCAAGCACCTCCCTTAAGGCTGGCAACCTGAATCCTGCCCTCCTGAGGGCTCCAGCACACAGGTCTCTGCTCAGTTCATAGAAGACAGTCCCTTCAGTGGGTGTAAGTGCCATGGCTTTACAGCACAAAGAATTTTAATGTATTTAGGCCACATACATGTGGCCACCAAACACTTTGCAGAGATCAGCAGACTATTTCTGGGTTCCAGGATTCTTTAGGACTAATTGTTTGGCTATCTCCTCTTAACTAAGCTGGTCTTGCATTCAGAGGACATCACTACAAAATCAATCACCTTGCAGGAGAAAAACTACTCTAGCATTTAGTATTAGACATTTTGCATTCTGTTTCTCAGTTTAGAGGTATAACATGGTTATGCTCTGAGGAAACAGAAGTCCCACTCAAATTCTGAAAAAACAACAATCCATCTGATCTCTTCTGGAAAGATTCTATTTGTGAGATCTAACTTGGTCATCTTCTGTCTTTGTCTTTTATGGTGCACCAAAAATATTTTCTCATGTACATATTTTGCTCACATTGTTCTCTGATTGAGCATAGGAGATTAGAGAACAATGGTTGTGGAAGGATATTCAGAGTTCTGTCTGGTATTTGCTAAACTTTCTCTGCACCGCAAACGCTGATTTGTTTCCACATTAATTCAGAAGAGGAACTTTTCAGCAGCTTAGATCAACTTCACCATCTTAATTTACAAAGCAGTCTTCCGTTTCCACTCATGCTTATGCTATTTTACCATGTAACAATGAACAGTTGCACCATTCTAAGTGAGATTATTATGTTTATCACAAGTTTTATAGGCATATGAGAGAAGTGGTAGCCTCTTGTACTGACAGTATGAACTATTTTTCCATATGATGAATGATACAAGCAAGTATGGAAGTACTTTCACTGAAGTATGAACACATACTTTCAGTATGAAGTATTTTCAGTGAAACTGAAAATTCAACACCCTGTACACCACAGGCTGCAAACTAATAAAGCTTGTGGTATTTCTGGTAACCCTCCAGTTTCACCAATGTGTGCAAAGAGTTCACTGTAAAGAGATGCTCTGATGATACTTGATCCTTTCATTAAGGCAAATATTCCTAAACATAAGATCTTTCAACCTGTTTATCCAGAAGTAAAAAACCCCAAAACACAAATCCCGCTCAAATTCTGACCCCATTCATCTGACAGCACCATAATCTGACTCCCTTTAAAACATACTGAAACACTTAAAGACACCACTAATTTCAGGTCTCTGTCATTTCTTAAAGTTAGAATATTCATGAAACAACAGTTACTTAAAAAATTAAAATTAACTCTTTAGTAACAGATCAAAGCACTGGCAACCAAGTTTAATAACATATTAACAACTTTCCACCTGGATGGTTTCTGAAAACACCCAGTACTTGACATCACAATTTCAGATGGGCTGAAGCCACTGCTCTGCATTTAGGCTTAATATTCCTTTGGAATTGTAAAATAATAGATGTGACCAAAACTTACTTGCTGTGACAGTGCAATAGTAAATCAATAATAAACGTCTGCCACGCCTTCTCTTTACTGAGTGCATCCAGTGCCGTTGGAATCAAAGCAAAGCACAGGGTCATCACCTCCAGGGCTTCACAGCAAACTTGTTCATCTTCCATGTCTGGTTCATTTCCTGCATTTGTCTGTGAAAACAAACAAGAGTGCACAAAGTGGGTACAGAAAACAATCCCAAGAAACCCAACTGGCTCCAAGGTATATCACTAAACACAAACACAAACCACAGCTTTGTATGCTGAGTGATTACCAGTGCCAAGTATTTATGCACTCAGATCTGAGCCAAAGCTCTGTGTGGGATGACTTGAACTTCCAGAATTTTGCTTCTCACTGGAGGATTTCAAGCATGAGCTTATGGAGACAGAAGTTAAATAGGACAACTGTAGGCAACAGTTACACCAGCTAGTACTGCTGGGCGTTTTTCTTAGTTTTTGTGTTTAGTTTTGCATCTGTGGTTTTGTTTGGGATTTTTTTATTTTGTTTTTCCTTACCACTCAAAAAATGGCATTTAAAACTTGGAAAACTCTACTACTTAAACAGAGAAAGGCCATAGTGCTGTATAATTAATTAATCAATTCAGTTCTACAAGGCTTTGACACTCCCAACTTATTTGACCAAAAGCTTTTTAACATTGCTAGAATTTATTAATCACTTTGCTATTTTTCAGAAAGATGAAAGAGCTGAAGTTCAAGTTTTGAACATAGCTGCTGTCATGATTCTTGACACAGAAAATAATATTACCTTTAATTGGTGCATAGGTTACTTCTTAGACTAAACACTTGAATTAATTGAGTTGATTTTGGTACATTTTTTCAGAATAAATACTTTGAGAAAAATGGCAAGCCCTCCCCTCCATCTAGAAGTAATTACATTCAAGAAGTTCCAAAGAAACTGAATGTGAGAAGGTCTCAATTTATCATTTATAAATAATAAGTGCAGGTTATTCACATCAACTCCAAGCATTAAATATTTGTTTTATATGTGAAAAGGTATCAAGATTAATTAGGCAGAAAGAAGGGATTACAATGCAGAGGAGAGAGCTAATTGTGAACAGGCCAAAATATGCCTCACTCTGGCAGCAAACACTATTTTGTCTATGCACAATAACTAAAAAATCAAAGGCAGTCACTGCACTGCAGCAGGAGGATGTGGCAGTCCTGACACAAGATCAGAAAGCAAAACCAGAACGCCTCCAGCAAATCCAGAACTGCACCTGCTCTGCAGTGAAGCCCTGGTTAGAAGGGAAAGTTATTTCTGCACAGCTGCAGGGACCCAGAAGGAAGGCAAAGTGCATCTTACACTCAGTGAAATACTTCCCTGCACTCGGGCACCCAGAGCTGGGGGGTCTGTACATTGTTATATTCCATCTTTATAAAGCCATCATAAAAATTGCTTCCTCTAATCTAGAACCAGATATAGTTCTCTTAACTGTGTCTTTCCTTCCATGATATTCCTCTATTTCTAGGATACTTTCCTCTTTTTTAATGTTATATTAACAAAGGGTACTTTATTTCCCCTTCTTATTACTTCTACAATTTCTTCCTCTTTTGAATTTCCAACGTTTCCCCTTCAATTTTTATTTTCCTTTTGCATAGTAGAAACCAAATGCAGCCACCATTTATTACAGGTGTCCATGTATGCATCAATAAGAATAAAATAAAAAAATAATAAAAAAAAACCAAAAAGGAAAACCCTGCAAAATCATGTGCAAGATGATCAATAACATACAGCTTGAATTTTACCTCTATTAAACCTTCCATTTCCTCAAAATATTTTTACAGAACTTAACTGTACCATTTCTACACAGAAGAATTTTTAAAAAGCAAATTTAGGTCTCTTTTCTTGTAGGTATGCTTTCTCTAGTGCACTATTGCTCTTAAAGCATCCCATGTATAGATATCAGAGTTTATCTTCATATGCCTGGACTGTCACACAAACTAAACCATGTTTTATATGGAAGTATTACCTAAAAAAATCCCAACCCCCAGTTTATTTCATTAAGAAGTCATGCTCACAACAATAGAAGCAGATGCCATTATAACCCTATGAAAGCCAATGGAGAGGTGTAGCATTTTGCTGAAGTAAATATTCTTCTTTCAATTGATCATTTAAACACAACAGCAAACACCAGGAATTAAGCCTCCCTACACATTCCTTTTCCTTTCACTCTCAGGCAAGTATTGATGACTACTAAACCTGATTTTACAAGACAAAAATAGGAAATGCTTTTTTAAAATCACTGTCCAAATCCAGACTGCTATTTCCTCTAACTGTAAGCAACATTTCTTAAACACAAGATGTGTGATAATCTACTGATAGAGAACTCCCAACTCCAAACTAGCTGTGTAAACCACACATGAACCCATGAATAAAAGAAGAAAAGCCATACAGAATTAGATCTTTTTTCCCAATTAGATCTTTTTTCCCAATGCTCCTCACATCACTTTGCTCTTCTTTCTCATTCTAGACTGCACATATGCTTTGAATCACTTCTGCAGAACAGACCTTTTAAGTTTGAAGACTAGACAAATCAGCCTTGCAGGAAATGCTTATTCCTTATTTAGATGCAGAATCTAACTGGGCTGAAAACATGTTATGGAACTGCTGCATTCTTCAACTGACACCAGATTCAAAATACAATTCACCAATTACTGAAGAAAGGAATTTGGAATAGAAAATTAGGCTGTGCTATGACAATGATATACTAGATTGTGAAACACATCACTGTATCCACCTAAAAGCTCATCACACTCTAAACCTGACCAGGTCAACCCTTTCTATCCATTCCCTTTTGTACAAAAACAAACAGTAATACAGAAAAGCAGCTGTTCAGGAATTCTTACCTTTTCATAGATTTTACTAATTTCCTCATTCGAGCTGAAAACCAGCTGAACTGATCCACAACCTGATGCCCATACAATTTTTTGTACTGCCCTGATAACACAGATGTCAGGGATATATTTTGAAGCCTGAAAAAAAAAGAGAAATTAACTAAAGCAACATTAAAATATAGCTGCAAATAACACTGCAATGGATTCTAAATTCCCACAAATGAATTTCACAGAAAATTTAAGATTTAAAATCTTAAAACAAAGATTTTTTTTCCTTAAATAGAAAACAGATGATGTATCTTGAAGAGTATTTATACTTGACTTATGTAAAATTAATTTTTTTCAAGTAGGATGTAGGCAACTCTGGTTCTAAGACTGAGCAGAAACTACCAATTTCAATGCTAAAACCTTCTTTATTCAGGAAAAAAACCCAAAGAAAACACCAAACATTCATTTGGAAGGCAGCCAGCCTCTTAAGCAATGTAAAAAGTTGAACTTATTTTAGGTTTTCTCTCCATGCTGTGCTAGCTGATAGCCAGCCTGAACACACTGATGTTATCAGGTATGTGATCATTACATGAAGGGATTGCTTCATGTTCAAGACACAGAGGGCTGAACACGAGTAAGAACAGGGCTCATGTACTAAATGAATGCAGAGTCACTCCTCAGGGCTTTGTGCATGATCTGAGTTAACACCCAGTAGTTTCTACTGATATACACACATTACAAAACATACTCCAACTGCAATTACTTGGGTTTCATATCAACTGTCAAAAAAACTACTGAACTTATCTGAAGTCTGTATTCAAAACAGAATTGTCCAAAACATAGGTGATCTCTAAAAGCAGAAGGCAGACAGACAGACTTCAAGTTTCATTTTTCTAATGTTCAGACAATAAAAAAGGGGACTCTTAAGAAGCTGAGCTAGGTAGGTATCTGCATCAGGAAACCTGAACAATGTGCCTTCTTCCACTGATATGGGCATTAACAGCATTTCCAAGAAAAAGAAAAGGTATTTTATATTTGTCACAAGCAAAGCAACCTTACAACAGTGCCACAAGAAAAACAACAGGGTTTTTTTTAAATCTCATTGTAGTTTTAAAGTCTTTTTAAAAAAGGTGAATTATTCCTCTCTGTGCTAAAGTTTTCTCTCTGGCCTATGGAAACTATGTCAGATTTTTTTTTTAGTTGTGAGATCTGTTGTAAAGAGTCTTTGACCATCAAAACATGAAAAGGCAAAAAAACCTTTCAAAGGCAAACTACAATACACATGAAATTCAGACCTACAGCAGTATTCATACTTTCAGAAAATTACAGACAAATCTTCCACAACAATAGTGTTAAATACACTCAGATTTTGTTTGCTTGATGTACTTGGTGAAAGAAAAATTATTTATTTATTAGCAGGCCTCTAGGAAAGACAAAGGCAGAATTAAAAAACCTTTCCTCACATATCACCTCAAAAGATACTTCTTCTATAGAAGAAATTTGATTAAATCAGAGTTGAACTGGCTGATTTTACACCTATGGATGCAAAACCACCACTGATGGAAGGCAGATGGCTCAGTCTTGCATTGCAGCATGTTGTGCTTTCTTTAGACACTGCCCTTTGTTCTCAAGGGATAGTGAACTTGTCAACACCAAGATGTGAATACAATAATATCTTCTATCTAGATAGCTCAGAAATGTTTTGGAGATGGTTTTGCAGACATGCAATACAGTACAGAAACACAATATTTATGGCTTCCACCCTGGAAACCAAGGAATCCAGATGCAGGTGGAAGAGGAAGGTAAAGCAGTTTCAGCTCCTGCTGAACTCAGCTGAATTCACTGACACATTCTCTCACAAGACTCCTGATTCCAGATCCAAATGGGCTTTGGCCACATCATACACGTAAGACAACTATGTTTGCAAAGCACATTGTTTAGCCTTACTGAGGTTTTCATTTGTGTCATTAAAGCATCTTCAATATATAAAGATACACTGGCAATGATTTGAGATTTTTCTCTTTCATATGATCATTACCTAAAACATTTTTAAAGCAAAATCTGTGTCTTACAAAGCAACAAATTTAAAGATTAAGAAAATAGAAAAGATGCTATAAGGAAAAAGGTGATACAGAAAGGAATTCACCAACCTCATCAGATATTTGCTGTGCAAGACGTATTGCTACATTTCTCAGCATGCATTCTGAAGTTGGATTAGGAATGTTTTGTAGGGCATTTTGTAGCACCACTGCCTGGTCATGCGTAGCCTGGTTTATCTGGAAGAAAGTATTTCTCACACTTACTTTTACATGGGAAAAAAAAAGCAAAAAGATATGAAGATCTAAAGTTACTTGGAAAGGTTTGATAGAAGTAGGTAAGATCTTGGAAGGAAAACTTAGTGCAAAGGCCAACATAAATAAATCTCCTCATTTTCAAACAGATACCATCACACCTGAAGACACTATGCTGCAGTGGACGATCACAGAGTACAAGGAGTTGAAAGGAAAGGCATTGCTCAAAACTTATTTGAGGTTTGGGGGCTTGTTTATTGATCAAGCTGACAGCATTTTTTTCTGTTACAATGCCTCCTTCCCTTTCAGTAGATGTGGGAAAGAAAGGGTTTGGTCAAACATGGGGGCTCCCTCTGGATTAGATAAGAGTGTTCAGACAGAACATGGCTGCAGTTTTTTATTATACTGAAGTACATTTTAAACATTAAAGTTACTCTTGAAGAATTCAGTTCTAAATGATCCCTCCTGGTTTTTTATAATATTTTCAAAATAGAAACAGCAAGATAAGTTTTTCTCTTTTTTTGCATTGGTTTGAGCATAGATCCCTCTCTCCTTAGTCTGCCAGAGCTCCATAGTTTTGACAAAACCTGAAATGGTTCTTTCCTTCTCACAGACAACAAAAGATGGTGTGCTGTGGTTACAAATTAAAACAGAAGAGTTTCTTCATTTTCCTGTACCAGTTCATTAAAAAAGCCCATCTCAAATGCTGCTCAAAAGACACACTGTGAGGCTGCTGCTAAGGTCTGGTGTTGGTCACATCCCTTGCTTTGTCAGCTTCACTAAGACACTTGATTCAGAGAGCAAAGTTAAAAGCCTCCACTGAAGACTAACAGAGCTTCTCCATAGTCAATCAGCTATTGGATGCTATTGGAAGTGATCAACAGCAGTATGTATGGGGTGAATCAGTTCTGTGTACCAGAACACTGTATTTTAAATTATTAATTCAACCTTCTATGAAAACAAGGAAGAAGCTATTTTAAAGGTACTAGTGACAGCAACAGACCAATAACTGAAAATTATACATACATAACCTTGGTTGCCTGCTTCTCCTAAATAGTGATGGAAAGCCAAGACAGAAATTATGCCTTGGTACTTATGCTTAAGGTAAGAGAATCAAAAAAATTTAACAAATCCCACCTGTATCCCAAGGGAATAAAAAATACCAGAAGTCCCTCAAAGAGGATGATGGTGACAGCAAGAATAACAGTGTTTTTTCCAACAAATCTGTTATTATTAAATCAGATGTTTGTAACTCCAAATAGTGAAAGTCAGCAACTGTAGACAAATGTTACTACCTCCTAAGAAGTCAGCTTAAGTTTCAAACAATACTTCAAGACTCAAGTGATGCAATGTGTGTTCCAAACTGCCCTTTTTAAATAACTGTTTTAAGAAAGCAGGGCAGTAAAATGTACTCATTTTAAATAGATGAAAGACAGAGTGGCAAACATGTCTGCATTAATATATTCCTATTATACACTAACATGAGACATAAAAAGGGATCTTCACTTCTTTGTAATCATAAGAGTTTTGATTTACTTGAAAAATAATTAATTATGTATCTTCTAACGGATGCAGCTAACCAGAACAGGCACTTACATTTGAGATTTAAGGGGAATGTACTTCTCCAATTCAGAGATGGATCTCAGTCAGTATTTTGGAATTAAGTGCTCTGAAGTGGGGCTCTCTATGAGTATTCTTGAGGACAGATTATAGATCAAGAAACTATTAAAGATGGAACCTCACAAATGGGGAATTCCCATTTATCACGGAACATGCCGGTTTGGAAGGGCCCCACAAGGATCACCCAGTCCAACTCCTGGCCCTGCACAGCACCATCCCCAGAGTCACAGCATGTGCCTGAGAGCATTGTCCAAACACTTCTCAAGCTCTGCCAGGTTTGGTGCTGTGACCACTGCCGTGGGGAGTCTGTTCCAGTGCTCAATCACATTCTGGGGGAAGAACCTTTCCCTCATATCCAACCTAAACCTGCCCTGACACAACTTCAGGGCATTCCCTTGGGTCCTGTGAGCACAGAGCAGAGATCAGTGCCTGCCCTATCTCTGCCCCTCATGAGGAAGCTGCAACTGCACTGAGGTCTCCCCTCAGTCCCCTCCAGGCTGAACAGACCAGGCGCCCTCAGCTGCTCCTCACACAGCTTCCCCTCAAGGCCCTTCACACCATGCCTGTGGCCCTCCTTTGGAATGCTCTCCCAGAGTTTTCCATCTTTCTCATATCATGGTGCCCAAAACTGCCCCCAGCACTCGAGGTGAGGCTGCTGCAGCCGAGAGCAGAGCAGACAATCCCCTCCCTTGCCCAGCTGGTGATGCTGTGCCTGATGTCCCTCAGGACACAGATGTCCCTCCTGGCTGCCAGGGCACTGCTGGGTCATTGAACTGGCCATCAAGCAGGACACCCAGGTCCCTTTCTGTGTCACTGTTTTCCAGCATCTCATTCCTCAGTGTGTCCATACATCCAGGTGCCCCATCCCAGGTGCAGAATCTGGCACCAGTCCTTGTTGAACTCTGTATGGTTGGTGATTGCCCAGTCCTCTCATTTGTTGAGACCTCTGCAAGGCCTCCCTGCCCTCCAGGGCATCAACAGCTCCTCTCAGTTTTGTATTATCTGCACACTTGCTCAGTATCCCTTCCAGTCCTGCATGCAGGTCATTTATGAAGATGTTGAAGAGCACAGCGCTGAGGATGGAGCCCTGCAGAGCCCCACCTGTGACAGGTCACCACTCTGTCACTATTCCCTACAGCCCTTTGTGCCCAACCTGTGAGCCAGCTGCTCACACATCACATGATGTGTTTATCCTGCTGTGCGCTGGACACTTTGTCCAGAAGGATGAATAGAGTTAAAAATGAGAAGTTACCTGTACTGACAATCAGGCAAACCACTGAAAATCATATACAGAGCAAGTGCATCTCACACCTAACTTTTTACAGTCACCAAGAAATAGGATTTGTTTAGTAAGTTAATCTCTTTTTTAGAATTGCAAAACATTATCTGAAAGTACTGTGAGTCCTCGATGTGCAATGCACTCAAAGAACAGACTGTCAGCGAAAAGCAAGGAGATGTTGCTGCACACATCATAAAACACAGAGCACACTGCTATTTGCAGCAAGGAAGATTTATATTACCGGTGAAATTGTACTCGTGCCTTCCACAACTGGCTGACAAGCTTCTGCCACAGCTCGAACATGGCCATATCCAATTGCTGTTAGCAATAATTTGGCTATTTTTAGAGCATTAAGGTAGGCACCCCTTCGAGTTTCCATATCTGCATTAGGCAGGAAGTTATTTCTGGTCAGCATGCTCAGCACAAGAGGCAAACCACCACTTTTCAGGAAGTTGTACTGGAAGTCACTGGCATCTTCTCCCAGAGGTGCACTGGCAGGCATTAACAAGGCATAAACTACCTGGAGAAGAAAATACAGAGTTAACAGAAATGGAAATGCACCAGCTTGGATATAGATGACTGACTATGAGAATTTGTAGCAATACAACATAAGCAATGCTTTGACAGCACTGGCCATACACGTTTATGCCAGTAAATTGTTTAGTATTTTCAATTGTTAATTTCAAACCAGAATTTGATCTTAGGCTTCCATAATGTTACAGACAGGACTGCCACAGAGAGAACTGACAACTTTTAGAGAACAGGCAAAGCATCACTAACCTCTGTTAGGTACAGCACTTGTGAGGCAGAAGGACCAAAGAACAGAGAATCAAGGGATGGACTAAGGCTGCTTTCCCCAAGTTTTGCATGATCTAAACAAATTGCTCTTAGTTTCTCGACTGTAGTGTTATCTGAAATAAAAACACAACTTATAAGCATTTTGCAGCAAAAGTACTCCACAATAAGACAGTACTATTTACAATTATAAATCTGAAAAAATTTAAGTGTCTCAGAACAGTTGCAAAAACTTACAGACAGTATCAGACTACAGAGTGTTCTCCAATGATTATTAGAGTCAAAAGTGATCCTATTAAAGCAGTGCCACAAAAGCACCTTAAAATACAATGCTCTCCATTTTCACTGCACTGTGGCATTAACCCCAGTACCAACTGCAAACTATGCAGCTTCACATAGCAGATAAGAAATAACTACTTGGGAAATCTTTTACAGTCCTAATTAGGATAACAGTAACAAATTACAGTACCAATAAATCACCAGAAAGTAGAAAATACTTCCCTATCTTCACTTTCATGTATCAGATAAGACATTATTTTACATCAAATTACAAGATGAAAAAAAGGATCATGTTAAGTTTTACCTGGTGGCATGAGCTTCATAAGAACACGAGCTCCATCTCTAAGAGGTGGCATATTTAGACTACTGCCCAAGTCTGCAACTTGCCAAAGAAAAGAGATGTATCGAGGATGCAGTGACATGATCTTAAAATAAGCAAATTAAAAAAGAAAAAATTGTTAGCCAAAGACAAAGTGTAAGAAAAAACATATTTTAACTGGTAATTTCAGGAAATGCTTACCACTCCAGGCAAACAGCTTTCAACTTCTGGATTTGGACCATCACTGTAGTGATTGCCGTGGTTGCCCGGAGAACCAGTTGAAGAGTCAGAAGAACTATCTGGACTTGAGGGCATATTAGAATTTATCTGTGTAAGCTTAGCTGTAATTAGCTGAAAAACACAATCATAGTTTTAATACTCTCCAAAAATTAACATTCTTTAACAAATAAGCATCTGATATAATATCAATGGCACAATACAAGAAGAAAGAATGGAATTATTCCACAAAAATAAATGATGCCATGCACAGTATTTTTCAAGCATTTACAAAAGGGAAGGAACATCTGAATTGATGTAAATACCCAGCCTGCAACACTTACCGTTTTATCCTTGAGATTCAGCTGCCCAATTAATTTCCTGTCATCTGCAGGATCTACCAGCTCACCCCCAATGAACAGCTCCACTTTTGTGTGTGCACTGTTGGCTTTGATGCGATTGAGGATGCAGCGCCGCACTTGGCCAATCGTGTCGTTTGTGTGAGACCAAATGTCCAAATCTTCCACCTGCCGGCCTTGGTTTGGAAAACGAACCACAAGTGTGATATGTTTACCACGGAAAGCTCTGAAAATAAACAGAAAAGCAAAAGTTATTTTTGCTCTCATGAAATAAATTATTTTCCTTCCTATATTTTTTGCAGCTGGCATTTCAACACCAAATCTTTATGTGGTATTTTCCAGTGTAAGATTTAGTGAAAGCCCCAGCAACTATGGCAACAACATACACAGAATCTTTCAAGAAGCCACACTAGTACAAATGCATTAATCATGTGGTCAAATTTACAGTCAGGTTAGGAACACTGAGAGAAACTTTAGAAGTCTCTTAGAAAGTTTTAGATCTCTTCTCAGTCTTGTAAACTTCCTGATCAAAATGTGCAAACAAAGCTTAATCAGACTGGCAATGATGTTTTGCTCTTTTAGCAAAGCAACTCAAGCTTTAAATACGCCAAGATCAGAAAAATCCATCAGGTTGCAAATGCCTTAATGCCTTCTGTCAAAGTCAGCCTTAATGCCTTCTGTCAAAACCTGTTATAAGTTTTATTCTAGAATTCCAGTTTTTAAATCACAATCTTTAAACAAAAGTTTGAAGTGGTCAAAAATGGAAGAAATGGTCTCACATTAGCAGTGATCACACTCCCCACAAAGGCAGAGAGCTCATTAGGAAAGATGTGCCCAGATAAGCCCAACAAACTAATCCCATGTAACAAAAGGCAAAAAGTCCTCATAAAGCTCCTGGCTAACAAGGCCTGTGAAAGATTAGTCTAATCAAATAAGCAGCCCATAAAAAAAAGATGTACCCACAATCAAAAAGAAAACTTTGTTAGGACTCATCAATCAATCAATCAATATATGCAGCAAAAAAGCTGTAGCAACACTGGAAATTACTGACACACCATGAAGAAATAGAAATTGCTTCAATTTTTTTGACGAAAAGGTAATTTAAAATAAGTGGGTGAAAAACCTCCACCATGTTTAAAAATATGTTAGCTGCATCATAAATCCATAGAGACACCAAAGATTTATGCTAAGTTTTCACTCAAGGACAAGTATAAGAAGAGTGAAGGTGTACAGAAAATAAATATACTTCAAAGTACTGGTTTTCTTCTTCCCCTCCTCATGAGAAGCTTACAGAATACTTCACTTAAAAATAATTAAAAACTTAATCTTGCAAAGTAAGATTGAGATC
The DNA here is from genome assembly GCA_024362935.1 of Setophaga petechia. Classification (NCBI taxonomy): domain Eukaryota; kingdom Metazoa; phylum Chordata; class Aves; order Passeriformes; family Parulidae; genus Setophaga; species Setophaga petechia. Next base: position 3,696,676 of record JANCRA010000020.1, read on the forward strand.
TCTACAAACAATTCTGGAAGGTGAATATATACATTTACAGCATGTTTTTGTATAATAAACAAAAAAGTTTTGCCAATGCTAATGTAAAGAACAGTACTGCTTTTAAGTAATTATCTGAAATGAAGAATTATATCCAGAACAATTGAGACTCAAGGTACATTGTGCTAGTTATACAAGAAACCACCAAGTTTATTTTCAGGCCTGCTGCCCCTTTCATATGTACTTGTATTTGCCTGATCTTTCAAAAAAGTATTTTTAAAATATAGTTTCATATATTAGCAAAGAAAAGGGAATTCTGAAACACTGTGAAACCATTTCCTGAATAGAAACCATTTAGAATGTAAAAATGCCAAGGATAATAGTACTGGTTTATTTTAACAGAAATCAAAACCATGATACTGCTTTTTCACACATACCTTGACATAGGTAGAATAGTTCTCTCTTCATGGTAATCACTGTCACATTCATTTATATACTCCCTTAAAACAGTCAACACTCTCACCATCCTTATTGCTTCTTGTCTTGCACAGTTGATGCTGTCTTTATCTCCATCCAACACACATAATGTATCATAGGAGGCTTTTAGACGGTCAAAACAGGACTGAATGAAGTCTTCATGAATCACTACCTAATTACATTAAGAAATTGGTGTAATTACAAGACATATTAGAATCCACCTTTTCAGAAGGATGACCAAATGATAGAGAAAAAAAATCCCCCCAACCAAAACAGGTAAATTACTCAAAAAACCTATTTTATTCCAGTAACTCCCACCAACAGATAGCTCTAAATTAGTGTGCACTTCAATAATCTCACATCATCAGCAGCTGTAGCCATACTGTATGCATACAGAAAAAGTGACAATTTGGACCAAGAACACTGAATTGGACTTTCACTTTCTCCTTTTCTCAGACTATGCCAAAGAATTCTTGTGTGCATGTAAATCCAGCACTTCTGGAAGTGTCAGAGCTAAGCATGTGCAGATGGACAGATCAATGCATGCTTAGTAAGCCCAAACCTACAGCAAGACAGAAGCCTCCAGCCATCTGCCACTGCAGGAAAATACAGCTTGAACGGCTGTGAATTCACCACTTAGAGCAGCTGTGCTAGACCTGGCAGACTGGCAGCTCTGAAGATTATGAAAGTGTTTTTGAAGACAAGTAGAATATCAGTTTTTAGAAATACACCTGGCAAGTTATCACCTGGAGATTGTCCAAAGGACAATATTCCTCCACTAAATTTGTGCAGTCACATAATTACAGAATTATTTGGGTTGGAAGGGGCCTTGATTATTTTTATGGTCTCTTCTTGACTCTCATCAGCAGATCCACATCCTTCCCATGTTAGGGGCCCCAGAGCTGGATGCAGCACTGCAGGTGGGATCTCACCAGAGTAGACAAGAAGGGCAGAGCCTCCTTCCTGGACTTGCTGCTCATGCTGCTGTTGATGGAGCCCAGGACACCGGTGGCTTTGTGGGCTGCCAGTGCACGTTGGGCTTCTCGTCAACCAACACCCCCAAGTCTTTCTCTGCAAGGCTGCTCTGGTTGTGCTCATCCCCCAGCCTGTATTTGTGCCTGGGATTGCCCCAACCCAGCTGCAGAACCTTGCACTTGGCTTTACTGAACTTCACAAGGTTCTCAAGGGTCCACTAAAGCCTGTCAAGGACCCTGTGGATGAAATCCCTTTCCCTTACAGAAACCCAGCATCTCTTCTCTGTCCACTGAATCATCTCCTGGCAAATATTAATGCAGGGACATAATATCTGATTTGCCAGACCTCAGCTTGACCACTACACAGAAACCCAGTGACCCCTTGTAAGGGGCGTGCCAGAAAAAAAAGATTACATTAGCTTGTGACAACACCCCACAGACCCAGCCCCTGAACATACTCATACCACAATTTGCAGTGCAACAAAAGACTTTCCTCTCATGACATTAACTGCTTTCTGAGTAATAAGAGCAAATACAGCAGATGAACTTAGTAGGAAAAATTAATGAGAGTTCAGTCTGTAAATATGAGAAAAAACTTTAGTTCTGCATCTGCCCATAATTTGATGGTTGGACTCACCCGCCAAGACACACAAACTATTTCCTGTTTTCAAATCTTTAAACTACAGAAATATCACCAAACTGATCTTTAAGACTATTGTTTAAAGACTATTTTTAAAGACTATCTGTATTTTTATTCTGTTCAGTCTTCTTGTTACTTTTTCTTACCTGATTAACTTGTAACCTTGGGCCAAGATTAGTATAGATCTCTTTAAGAAGGTCTATTGCTCGGTTTGCAATGTCATCATTTCCCTGAATCACAACCTGGCACAATTGGAAAAAAAGCATTTACATCTCTTAAAACTTGCTGGTGTAAAAATGCAAACCAAAACCACTACAAAAGTATCTCAACACAATAGCATGTCTAATTATTTTATGAGGTGAAAGGGACTAAAACACTTAGAAAATATAAGCAATAAAACTTAGATTCAAGATGATTATGAGAGGAAAAATTAATAATTAATTAGTTTTGAAGTTCAGAGTTGGCAAAAAAGGATGATGTTCTATAAACAGAGTAAAAGCAGTGTTTATATGTTCATGTCCACGTAACATTCCACATTTTCTTGTTTCACAGAATAAGAAAACTTCAGAGCCTCAACAATCTGCATCACGAGACACAATTTTCAAGTATTTAAATGGCTCTGAATGGGTGGAAAGGGGACAAGAAAATGAACTCTGTTTCTAACCTGATAATATAAATTTTAATTACTAGTCACCAGATCTGACAGCAGGTTCTATAGACAAGCCCTACAGGGTATGCAGCTCAAGCCTCATGAGTTTTGCTGATCAGAGTAAGTTGATTCCCAAAACTAAAACATGCTAACATTCTGTGGGGACTCTGTGCACAAACATGATGTGAACTTATTTGTATCAAAATTGGGATCTACTTTGGTTTTAACTATTATCACCAGGATTAAAATACCCTACCCTTCAAGAAGCCAAAACTAAAATTACTGAACACTGCTGCTCTACACATTTTACAAACACACAGCCATGATAATCATGTCACAGGGCACCACTCTGGGCTCTAGAGTATTTCTTGAGAACTAGAAATACTCTGAAAAAAAAAAGGTTACAGTTTAAATACTGATGGTTTTCATCAACAGATTCAGCAAGCTTCAGGAAGCTTCAACCTTCCTATTGAAAAGGAAGATTCTATATATAGACTATAGGTGGTTATATGGAAACTACAGATCCTAGAAAACCACCATATTTAGCCAAAAGGTTGTGATTATAAGAGAAACAATCAGACCAGCGATCCTTTGGTCTGATCTAGAATCACTCCAGTTTACCACACTAGAAGAAATGCCATGGAACAGCTTATAAAGTGCATGAAACAAAGTTTAATTATAATGTGCATGTGAAAAAAAGAGAAATCTACAGATAATTCACCTGGAAGGATCTTTCTTTCTCCAAGAGTATTGGCAAATTTTTAATTTCATGCACATACATAAATATGTTTCAAATAACTTTCCATTTAACATCAGTCTGCAAAGTTACCCATTTGCATACTTGCTGGGAAGACAGTGGAGTCAAAAGCCATGTATTCAGTTGGAAAAAGCAGATTTTTGTAATTTTAGTCCATTACTAACAAATTACACATTCCTAAAAGCATAAAGAGACTGAGAAAGTCTTAGCAGTTAACCTTTCAGATGCTTCCTTCAATTAACTCACCCTCCAAAGGTAGTCTAATCCTATTAATTCCAGGTCATCCATCATATAGGCTCGTCTCTTTGCTACAAGCTTTCCTTCTCGACAGTTCACAGCTTTGAAGAAACGTTCAAAACATTTCATTCCATTTTCTGTTAATAGGGAAGGATCCAGCTGAAGCACATTATTTTCAAAGAAGTCCTTATTAATGTCAGGGTCTAAGTCTGGTTCATCCCCCATTAGTTTGGAATACCATTTAAAACAGGCTTCACGATCACACAGATAAACCGCATTTTCTGCTAAACACTTCCAGATTTGCTTCGCCTGAGGGGCACAGAGCCACAGCTGACCATCCTTCAATAAAAATCTTGAGCAAAACAAAGAGACAATTAACAGCACTGTCTAATACACATCCAGAGTTACAATTCAGTAAAAAGTACAGACACAAAGTTGGATATTAACATTATACATGTATATATCACAAGAATGAGAACCTTATTTACATCATCAGTCTATAATCAGCCCCACGATATCTTAGTAAGTTTGAATGAATCAAGACCAATCAATTCCAAACAAAAGGAACACAGTTCAGTAAAAAAGTGCCTTACACAAAAACACCAAGCATTGTTTACATGTTATATACAAAGAAATGCACACTTCCTAATGTACGCTCTTTCGTTTAAAAATCAGGTCACAACATATGAGAAAAAATTAATTCTGCAATGATTCCCTATGTTTTAAGACTTGATTTGGCAAAATTGCAAAAAAGGTATCAATAGCATGGAGCAGAGCCAGAAGCAGAAATCAATGAACTGGAAATTTTCCCTTTTATTTAAGCAAGTTTTTCAGTTATTATGAAACAATTATTAAGAACTTCAAATCTGAGAGCTAACACTAAGGAGGCTTCAGGAGGAACAAATGATAATCCAAGTTCTTTAAATTTTTATTATTAATTTTTTTTAATGTATAAGAAATCAGGGACTGAGTTATGGCACTGCTTTTCAAAAACTGCTACATGCATATTCTACATTTGACATCCATGGAACTTCATAAATTTCTGTATATTAACAAATAGTGAACTTAAATCTAAGGAAGTTACAGTTTGGAACATGCAGGAGTGATACATTAAGTGTGCTATCCATGTGCTATTGTATAACTTCATTAAACATTTAACACTTCAGTTTAGTTAATAAAAATTCTCAGTAAAATTTTAAAAAGTAAAATAAAATCTCCTTTAGAAAACAAGGAAAAAATAATTCAAACGTAACTATTCAAGTATTTTTACTCATTTAAAACAAGGTTAAAATCAAGTAGGAAAAAGCTGAGAGAGACTCAGCCTAAAAAGCATCAGCATTCAGCAGCTCTGTGATGAGATAGATGAAATCTTTTGTTTTCTGATTTCACTCCAATAGGAGCAGGCTAAAATCACCCAAATAATTTTTTTTATTGCACTTTCTTTCTGGGGCTCAACTGCTGCCAACACATCATCACTGACTGAGGAAAGTATGTGTCAGTTAATGATCATGGATTTAATTCTGGTGTGATACAAGTAAGGACACACAGCCATATCCCTACTTGGAATACTTTAAACTTTAAACTAAGTTACCCGTAACTGTATCCACTACACACTATATTTAAGTCAGTAAGGTTCTGCACACAGACAGGAAAAAATACAAATCTTAGTGCAGAATAAGAACCTTGAATTCCAAATAGTCTAATAAACTTTATTTCATATATGCAACTGCAGCATAAAAGCCCTCCAGGAAAAGAAACAAACCAAACCAAAAACATTCAATGTATTTTTGCATCTGAGTTTTGAAAAAAGTTAACAAAACAAATTAAAGCAATAGAAAAGAAATGCAAAGTGTTTTTCTTCAAAAATCATTCAAAATATTCTTAAGGAAGTTGAAGAAATGTTCAAGTCAAAGCTCACCGTAAGAAGTTCAGTCGCTCCTGCACCTCCTGCACGTGGCTGTAGCGGCTTCCTGGTCTCACAGTCTGAGGATCATACTCACCATGCTCTGCAAACAAAACACTGCATTAGACAGCACACACAGAGAAGTGATGCTGGCTCCAGAAGACAGGGTGTGTTTGAAGACTTGGTACTCTGAATATAATCCAAGCCCAGTACATTTTCAGTGAGGCGTATGAAAAGAGTTTTCAGCAGTCAGCCACCAGTTAATGCTTCTTCCTATGCTAAACACAGGCAAAGATTCCTGAGGTCTATAACCAAATCAACAATTATGTGCTCATTGTTCAGAATAATGAAAGTGCTACAGAACAATTAAGAACTTGCACTCTACTTCTTCAAATAAATGTTTCCTATTTTCAAGTAGTCAGCTTGAAGTCAAAAGTCAGTTGAAGATAGAAGTATACCAAGCATACAACTCAATTATCCAGTGCTTTTTTCTGAGGATGCTTTAGTTTTGTTACACAGCATCTTTTCTAAAATTCCATTTTTCTGTTTTTTAGGCTGCTTCCGCTCCAGAGGAAATAATGACTGCATTTCTTTACCACCTTTATACACACCTATGCACACAACATCACTCAGAGGAAGAAAGTATAAGACAACTTTATTTACTGCAAGTTTCCAAACTAACCCCAAATGCTTGTAACACTGACAAGCTCGAAACAGAAGTCATCTTTTGAAAGCAAGGCATGAAGTAAAAATTTTAGCTGCATTTTGTCAAAGTACATCATAATATTTTCTTAACAAACAGCAATTTTGTTCACAGGAACATGGTTTTGGTGTGGTTTTGTTTGGTGGTTGACTGTTGTTTAGATTTTTTTAATTAAAAAGATACAATCTAGATCTGCACTTGCTTTGCCTTCATCTGCATCAGCAGTATTTCATCATGACACATTCATTATGACAGCTCCATTATAAACTAATTAATGCTTTATTTTTTATTTGCAAAGATGTACAGATTGCCTTTAACTAAGGTGACCCAGCCAGGGTAGACCATCTCATGACAACATCAAGACTAACACTAAAATTTATCTTCAGAGCTGAAAATCACTATATCTCCTATTACATCAGGCAGGGGCAAAAATAAGTACATCAGTGCTTCAAAATAAAGAGAAAAATAATTGTCATAAATACTCCTCTCTATATCCAAGTGTAAAAGGTACACTACCTTAAATACTGAGTGACAGGGGAAAGAGAAGTCCAGTAGTTAACTAATGTCTGCAAAACTGAAGACATTATGTTCATCAGAAACTCATAAAAATTAAATCATAACTTCCATGAAATGATCTTAAATGAGCAATTAGCAAAAGGAGAAATGTGGAAAAAAAATCTGAAGAAATAATATAAAAGTATGTAAATAAAAATTATTTAAGAATTAGTAAAATACGCTGTGTCTCCAGGAGAAAAAAAATCAGGGTAGATAAGCATACTGCAGACAAATTAAAATAGATTACTTGAAGTGTTGGGTGTTGAGGGTGGGTTTTTTGTTTGATTTTGATTTGTTGAGGGGGAGGTGGTGCTGTTTGTTTATTTTCACTGTGGGAACTACCTGGGCTTTTTCTTCCTGACTGCAGTTTAATTCAGACACAACATCAATAGTGGCAATGACAGGAGAACCCAAACCCAGCCAGCTGCAGACAGGCAGTGTGGATGTACTTCAGAATTCTGAAGAACTCTGAACTACAAAAAAATTCTACTTCCCTAAATATTTTCTGTATCACATTCTTTCTACATCTCCCAGATTTATTTTCTACTCTGCACATCTCAGAGCAAGTCAAAGTGTAATCTCCTTAAAAATTCCTCTTACACACTGGAGCAGAAAACAACTGGTTTAAAATGTAAGTATAATCAGTGATAAACAGAGAAGATCATATGGTACAGCTTCTACAAAACCATTTCATTAACACTTTGGATTTTTTATTACTGCAGAAAAAGAGAAATAAAGGAGAATTGAAAATTTCAGAAGATCTTTGAAAAGATGAAACTGTGACCTCCTTCAGGACTACAAAATCCACGAGCAGTTGTCTCATCTCATGGAGGACTTTGCAGAGCTGAAGGAAAGGACGAGTTCAAGAGAAAGGAAAACCACAGAGCATAGAAAAAAATTCAGAAATATAGATTAGGCTTCTCTTTAACACTAAAAAGGGAAACATACTAAAGGGGAGTATCCCAGAAAACACTACGCATTAGTGAATAACAGAGGACTACACTGTTTTCCATCACCAAACACAACTAGGGAAGACTTCAAGGAAAACAAACATGTGGCAAATTCAAAATTAAAATATCCAAATTACCTAGTAATTGCAGTGTTAAGTGCCAAGAATATCTGTCAAAAACTGGATTTTTTACTTCTATGGCATTTGTTTGACCTGTGCTGTTTGTATCTTTGCCTTGAATTTCCCCCCTCTGTCTCATTCACCTTCTCCAGCCAAGCTTAATTCTACAGCTTCCAGTTCTTTCTGATTTCACATGCATAATCTTCTTTCTCCCCTTTCATTTATTCCCTTTCATTTATATAGCCCCCTGGCTTATTTTCTCCCCCTCCATGAAGGCATGGAAGACAAATATCACAGTATTCTATGCTCTGCTCTATTGAGTATATAAAACTGAAAATTAAAGAGTTTTTGCACAGGAGCTGTGGATTACAGTCTGAGCACAGTATCTGGAACATGAGGAAGATCTCCTGGTTGCCCTTAATAATGTCATAAAGCACCTAATAAAAAATCCCACACTATTATTCTTCTGCTTTTGTACTCTGATACAAATGAGAAGTTCTGCAGCAGCTTCATCTCAAGAAAGAGCATTTTAATTGCTTTGTAATTAGATTAAATTTAAACCCTTTACACACTTGTAATTCCTATTGCATTGGAGATGTTTGTATCACTGCTTAACTGAGTCACTACAGCTGGGGAGGGGCAGGGCAATGAGGGGTTTTGGGAAAGGAAAAGAATCATGCAAGCCATCAGCCTAATTCTTCTGCCCTAAACAATTTGATATGTAAACAATATTTTCAAAAATGACCTTTCAGCTTGAGAATTAAAAAAGAAGATAAATTAAAAATAGCTCCTACACTAATACTGAAAACAGACCAAAAAATTTAGTATTATTTTAACATTATTAGTGCAATGCTATAATTAGTGAAGGTACTTAAATCAGGGTAAACCCCTCCATGTATTTCTGAATGGAGAAATACAGTTGCAGTATGTAGATCTGACTGAATGTTACCCACACTGGCCTACACCTCACTGAAGTGACCATCTTCACAGAGCACCTTTATTTACACAAGTCCATGTATGTATGGATGTATGTATGGATGTATGTATGTATTTTGGATATCTCTTATATAAAATACATATATGTATATTTATTTAATACTCCAAAACACACGAATTCCAAAAAGGCCACTTTCCTGTGCCCTGGTAGCTACAAGTTCTCCAATGTGCAAATATCCTGTCCTCCCTGAGTGACCCACATTGACTCCCTGCAGAACATTCTGTGTTATTTCTGAGATGCAACAGAAAGGCTGCCAGGCTGTTACGAGGCCAGGGTAGAACAGTCCTTGGTTCCAGTCAGTAAAGCCAGTGCTGGGGAAGGAGGAGTGTAAATCTCCTCCTTTCACTTCTGTTGGCATAATTTTGTATTTCAAGAACTGTGGTTCAGTGTACCAAGTTTCCTGGCCCACCATTCTTCTTCATTTCCATGCTTCTACCTCAGTAGCTAAAAGTTAAGCCAGAGTAAGAGGGTAAATTCATCAGCAAAGAGCTGGGTTTAGCCTAAAATACAAAAATACTAACACAATGTGCTGCCCAAGGGCTGCTAATAACAAACACAGTAAGAGAGCCTGAACAGACAGAATTACAAGGGAACAATAAATGGTATCCCTGGGGTGTGAAGTCCTTCTCCCTGACAAATTCCAAATACTGGCTGCAAAGTGAGGTGATTAAAAAACTTGTCAAAGGAGCCCTCAAAATTTAAAACTACAAGTTTACTACTAGAACCTTCCACAAAAAAACTAACCTAAGTAGGGCAGGCAAGATGATTTTTATCAATCCACACATAAACAATGGCTGCCACTTTCTCATATTCTGCTGTAAAACACACATTTTCACTGATAAAAAAGAAAAAAATTAGTATTTTAAGCTTTTCTTACCCAGTCACCACAAAGGCTATTAACCCTACAGATGCTTGAAAATGAAACAAATAAACTTAATAGTTATTTTATTATGGGAATTTACTTTTAACTCCATTTTCAGCTGGAGTTCTCCTGTGCTCCATGAAGTAACTTTGATGTTCAAACTCACCTTTAGCATACTGCCTCATGCTTTCCATATAGGCAGAGAGGTTTTCTGCAACCAGAGTAACGAGGGCGTGATTGTGCTGGAGTTGATTGATTAAGTCATGTCGGTAAAACACGTGGGGACTTCGCTGAGTTTGACTGGAATTAAAACACAAGTGTTAGAGGAAGAGAAACAACCTTTGCACCAAATAGTTCAGAAATCAATTTAAGAGACACATCTTTGATGCAAGATCCAGATTTTCCTACAATACCTCAAACAGAACACAGATTAAGTTTCTGACAATATTTTTCTATCTTCTGACGCATCGACAGCTCTTAGGAATTACTAAAGCAGGTAATTTATGGTTTTTATGGAGGATTTTATGGTTACAAAATGTATGGAAAGCATCAGAGCAATGGGAGCAGCTCAGTGTGCTGGAGGGAGAATATCTGCAGCAAGACAGAAGATAAATAAACACCTGCCCAAAATGCACAGTAGACCTTCAACTACAGTGTAACTACAATATGCATAACCCTGCTTTCTCCCACAGACATCTGATATTCTTTTCTATATTTAACATTAAAATACCAAGTAAAAGTCATTACCATAGTCAAAGTACACTAGCCAATAACCAAACTAATTATTTCAATACTTAAAAAAACCCTAAAAATAGTATTGATTTTTTCCTAACAATAACTATGTGGGAAAATGTTGGTACAAGCAAAAAAACCTGTTACACAAAGCATATAACCTAAAATCCCCTCGAAAAATTCAAGAAAGGAAATATCCCAAAAAAATAATTAGATTCTTATTTAAGTGTATTATCAAGACCTGACCAAAAATGCTTCTCTTAAACAACACTAGAAATACTCAGATGACAGAAGCAAACTACAGAGCCCATGTCCAAGACCCACATGCCATGAACACTGTCAAATCCTAGAGCCTGAGGATTCATCACCTCTGCAGAACACTCTCCAAATGTCTCAACTGCTTCAGCTGTAGATCAGAGCACTGATCTTGACTGCATAAACCAGAACTGCTCTTCCATGGTAAAGAGAAAAAAAAAGAAAATAAGTGGGTGTCAGGGGGAAGAGCAGCATCCCTCACAGCCACTCAGCTGATCCCATGGCCTGCCCGAAAGAAACAAAGATCTGATTTCCAACCTGTTCTCCTTTCTTTCAACACTTAAACAAGTAGACCTCAGAATTAGCTGAGTGGATTACAGGCAGGAATTCCCATCCTTCCTGGGAAAGAGGGTGTCCACACCACATGGCCTACAGCACTCCACAGCACTTCCACACCTTCAGAGAACAGTGGGGAAGGCAAGAAAGCCCAGTTCCAGCATCAGCTGACAGTGATCTTTGCAGCTGATAACCACATTTCACTGCAGATGTAACAGCACAGATAAACTGATTCATTGGCCAGAGATCAATGTCCATCTGGGTTTAAATGACAGAAGCCACCAACACCCTGCCAGTAATTTTATCTGCAACCAACAGACTCTGGGCTGCTAAGCATTGTGGTTTTCAGAAGATTAAATTTCATAATATGCAGAATTTTCTAAAATAGTCTGAAAAACACTCAAATACCCAGACGTTTCTCAGACAGAAAACAAAATGGATGGAAGCATGAAAAAAGAAAACATATAGGACTTCACAGATTCAAAACATTCTGTTTTCACTTTAAGAAACTTTCTAATTATGTTTCATTCCATCTCCACCAACCTCCTTACTGAGAATAAAGCAGCAGCAAATCCAGCAAAAGGCTGGATGTCTATTTTAGTGGTTACCCAAGATGTCACCTCTAGACAGAGAACTGCATTCACAAAGGTTAACAGAAAATAAGAACACTGATTATTTGGGAAATACATATGATCAAACAACTAAAGGAACAAACAGAACCAAGATGGGTGTTTTGTGGAATCAAAGATATTAAAGTGTGTATTTATATTCATAATATTATGCATTTGTATCAATCTCACACAGTACAGCAAAACCAAAGCTCTATCAGCAGAAGACTACAGTGTTCTGTGTTAGGTATTTTTTATTTCTCTCCTTTCTCAGCCACACGCATTAAGAGTCCATTTGCAAATGGATCCATCTTGGTTAGCAATGACTTTGAAAAGCTGAATAATTGAAATAACCAGAGTTATGAGCTGGGAGTTTTACCAGTGATCGTGAACAACACTTCCAATATTATTTTGATCCATTGCTAGGATGGACTCAAAGGCAAAATGATTGTCTTTATGCACAGGAAAAAAAGCTGATTTGACAGGAGCTTCTAGAATGTTTTCTAGTATTAAGACAAAATCTACATGCAATTAAAATTTTCCTTATGCATCTAAGGTTAGACAAATATGACGCTGTCCCTGGGACACAATCATTTAAAGGTTAATCATTTAACCTTTAATATTATTACACATTGGTAACTAGACACTCATTAATGTGCAATAACTGAGGAGCTTGAAAAATTGAAGCCAACAATAAAACTCATATTTTCATTGTGTTACACTAAATGGATACCAAAAGCCAATGTATAAAAAGAAAAAATAACATTTTGAAAGGGATGACAAAGTATTTTGGATTATGAAAAAGGATATAGCTAGAATGCTCATTTGTTAGGAAAATACTGGCAAATTGGCAAAGGGAAAATTCCAAACAACTTAATTTAAATGGATGAAAAAGAATTATTTATCTGCACATATAACTCAACCAATATAATTCTACATATGTAACCCAGCTTTTGAAGATGACAGTTGTGCCAACTGAACAAATGCTATGTACCACTAAAAGAGTGCAAATTATGCAGATGAAAAATCGAAATTGCAGCAACCAATCCCCACAAATTCCTTTATGTAGGCTAAAAAGTGACTTGAAGCATCATTGATGCCCTAAAGCACTATGAAACCACTGAACTCTCAGTGTTCAGTTAATTCTCCTGGGCAAGTAATTTACCAGACTGGTTTTCTACTGCTTAGGCAGATACAGGTCAATAGTGGTCTACAGGAGGTTCTACCACCCAACACAGAGAGAATTATGATGATTGTCTGTAAACTAAAGGTCAATATCATGAGTAATAAAGGTGAGTATTCCTAAGTATTAATGACCATCTTTGCACCCATAAGAGTCCTTGTACTTACATAAATATTATTTTCTGTTGCAATTCTGGTTAAGCTGAACTTCCTGACACATGTAGCATTTCTTTGTGATCAGGGAGCTAAATTTTGCCACAGCAATTGTACAACCAATTCATCACTTTGTTCAACTGCATGAATAACTAGCAACAATTAAAACCTCCCCCTCAAAAGAATTTCTACAGTGCCAATAGCATAAGATAATTTATACAGATTTTTGCCAAGAATCAGCAGCACTTCCTGATCTGGACTGAACTTTCCATTGTCAGTGCCAGTCAGCAGACCCACCTCAAAAGAGTAGCATAAAGAATATGTGCTCTGTGACATGGTTTTGAGGCAGTTGTCACAAATACCTGTTTGGATTTATTTTCACTCCAAATTCTAGAAGGATGTTAAAATTTTAAGTCAAATAAGGGAAGCTGATAGGAAGAGGTACTGTATGCATGCATTACAGTTTCCAAACTGTATCAATATTAAGAGTTATGAGAAAACTCAGAGGACTGGAAAGTCACTGATCATTTCAAAACTGTGTTTGCAAATTTCCCACTCACCTGGGCAGTAATACCATCCAACTAAAACAACTCCCTCAACAGTATCTTGCTAACAAAGCACTTAAAGTTCCTTGATTGAAACTTTTAATTAAAAGTTCGCTTTCCTGACATATTTGTTTTCAAATTCAGCATAAAAATAAGGTGCTATTACATACTGCAATACAGCCTGCCCTGAAATCTGAGGAAGATATGGTCAGATCAAAAAAACAAAAAAGAGGAGAGACATTCAAACCATTTAACTGTACATAGACCAAACAGGAAATCTACACTTCCACAATCAAAAGAAGTTTAGTTCCTCCCAAGATTACTTTGGAGCAGAAACCTAAATCAGTGCCTTGAATGTTTGAAGTGCTTCAGTAATTAATTACTTACAGCAAAGTATCTTTGTTAAGGCACTGTGCTAAAAGCATTCAACTTGAGTAAGTGTGTAGCGTGTTTTGCCTGGATCTTACAGCATGAAAAAGGTTACAGATTCCACAGAAACAGACTTTTCTGCTAATTGGCAGGTAACTTTTTGACTTTTTTGGAGAAACCTCAAAAAATCATTAATGAAAAACTGCAAGGAATTAAAATATACCTAAAATTTGAGAAGTATGCTGCAAACCAAATGAATGAAGAAAACGCCAGAAGCCAGGAATGCAACATTATCACAGCTCCTGAACATGCTATCAGTAAGAAGAAAGTGTTGTGCAAACTGCAGCTTGTTTTCCTCAACTTTCCCTGATTTGATCCTTGTTGTAAGCTGACTGTAACAGCAACATTGACTTGAATACTTTATCTGCTTACAAGAATTAAAACAAAGCAATTGTGCAGCACTGATAAGCCAACAATGTTTTTCAGGAGTAGGTAAAAATTCTGATGTGAATACGAATACTCTTAGGGGCTCAGTCTTTCTTATTGAGAAGACATTAAAAATAATTAAAATAATCATGTATACTTTAATAAGTCCAAACTGATAATGGCTTCTCATTATTTCTTCCTTTCAGAAACAAACATCAAATCCCACCCCCCCCCCCCAACAAAACAAACAAAAATCCTCACGCCAATAAAAAAAATTCCACACATTTCTAATCTGTTCCATTCAGGAGAGAAAATCAGTAGAGAATTTCACCCAGACCAGAAAGCTGCCTTTGATTTCAAGCATATGAACTAGATGACCTACAAGAATGTATCATTAAAGAACAAGGATGGGTGTCTATGTTTGTGTATGTATGTATGTGCATACACCCATATGAGCACGTAAAACACATTTATGCTTTGTAAGCTAATGCCATAGTTAGGCAGGAAACTCCATAAATAACTGAAAAAGAAATCCAGATTTTCCACTAGAATACCATAAAAATTATTAAAAACATGTATGAAGATGCAGTTAATGCTCTCTTACCAAACTTAGGTGTCTGACTTTTTAGACACTATTTATACACACTAGAAAAAACTCAAGGCCATCTTCTAACACAGGTTTTGGTTTTACTTTCCAGACCTCTTGCAAAAAAAAAAAATTAAATTTCAACCCATCCAACTTTGAACCGACAAAATTTTATCTGAATCCCATTCTTACCTCAAGTTCTGTGGTGCTTCACCAAACAAACTGCAGATTTCTCTAATTTGTTTCAGTGCAGGAATGACCCATTTGTCATTTGTGCGAAGCTCTTCTATAAAACGATCTATCCACTGGATCTTTTGTGTATCTCGATCCTTAAAGAACAGCAGTTTACAATCAAAATCAAGCATATGGCACAACTATCCCAATTCCCTTTCTTTGTGCCCAATATGGAGCACTCAAAGTCAAACAAATACTAAATCACCTGAGTTTTGAAGCATAAAAGCATAACAGAAGTGTCTGAGCAGCACTACATGCTGGCAGAAGCTACCAGTGTGTTACAAACTCCCTGCACTCAAGCACTGCTTATTTAACAAGTGTTTAAATCATTTCCTTTCTTCTTCCATTTATTTCTACTCACTGTCATAAAGTATCAAGAAACAATGAGAAAATGTTTCTTAACAAGATGGATAATGGATTAATTTCAAACCATTATTAATTACTATGCTGACAGACTTTCACAGAAGTGTGGGTAGGGAAGGAGAGCATATAATAGTATGAAAAGGATCTTGCTAGGTCCTTTCTAATATACAGGACAGATAAGGACTTACTGGCACAAAAAAACCTGAACAAAACCTAATGAAACAAATAAGCATGAAGTTTAGGAAAAAGCAAAGGGGGTGTGGAGGGGGTTGCTTTTCCTTTATCTCTATTTATTTTGGTAGGGTTCTTTTCCAATTCTTCCAGTGTGCTAATTACAGTACATCACCAGCTGCAACAAGACAGGCAAACTGATGTTTTGTCTGTCACTCTCTCTCTCCCATTAAAGCACCAATGGTGTTAATTAAAATATGTCCTGTAACATTTTAAAAGTACTAGGACGTTGATAGAACCATCCAAATTTATCTAAGTAACACTTTTGTTAAATTACCAAATAGCTTGAATTTTTTGTGGGGAATGGAAGGAAACTCAGAGACTGATTTCATACTGGTTTACTCACCTGTGAACAGCTGTAATCTAAGATTTTTATATGGGCACTAAGAGCCTGGTCCATGATATCAACTGGCACATCATCACTGTGAGCCAAATTCCACAAAAGGTTCAGCACTTTGTGCGCCATCACGCCATCCTTGTCATCCTCCGCAAGGCGACGAATCAACTCCAGCAGCTTCTCACGCTGTTTCTTGCTTGCATTTGTCCAACTTGCCTAAGACAGTATTTAAAAAATATATTATAAGAGGTTTTTTTAATTCCACACATAACCTGCACTGCTAACAAACAATGCAACAATAAAGTTATGCAACTACATAAAGAACTTGCCCATTAATTCCTGTCATTAATAATATATAGCAAATTAGAGCAATATACAAGCCAGACACAACTGAAGAGCTCTTCTCTTCAGTATTGTATTTACAAGTACAGCATATTCACCTTGAAACTTAAAAAAAGATGGCTCTTTATTTAAAGATCACAGATGTGTTTGTAAAAGTTAACATTACCATTGACAATTGCATCAACAATCAGAGTGGCTCAGCTGTTTCTTTTAAATGCTTTCACAAAACTCCAGTGCTTACACTTAAAAGATTTCTTAAATAACTTATAATCTCTACATAAGTAAAACTTTAGTATCATTCATGCCTCTGAATCAGACTGAAACACATGGCCCCTGCGTTCCATTAGCCTTCTCCTGGAGAAGTTTTCAATATGGCATCACTTCATATCCATCTCAAGGTCAGACACAACAGTTTACACACAGCAGTTCTGAGCACTGGGTTAAGTATCTGTACTACAGAACATCAGACCCACATTCACCAAACTACAGGACTACAATAAACAAAGTAAAAATTGCATGTAAGACAAAATATGACGATAATGCATTTATCTAAAAAGAGAAAGCAGAGTCTACAAAGCTGGCTTGCATTTTCAAGCAATACAGCAGATCATGTCCTGGAAGTGAAACAGTAAAACAAGCCAGAGGGCACCACTACTGTAAGCTGCAAATAAAAGCCAGTGAATAACATAAACTTTCAGAAACAAGTTGTTTTGTCATTTCAAACAAATCACTGTGTGTTTATAAACATTCAACTTTATCTTCCTGAGACTGTTTCATTTTGTATGTAAGCTAAAGGGAGAAAAGTTATTACACGATAAAGAGGAAGTCAGGGGAGCAGGGAACGGAAGTCCTTGATCTCCTCTACTCAAAGATCAAAAGTAGCACTGCCCAGTAAACCTGACAAAACCTACTCTAATGCCAGAAAAAACCATAATTTACTAAATCACCAACACTTCTTAATTTGGAACAAATGCAAAAAGGTATCTAAGACAAATAACTTATTTTATTTGAAAAATTCTATATTCCTAGGATTGCTAAATGTAGCTTTAATACCACAGGCTTCACAGACCTGCATTATTCTGAAGAGTTCAAACCAGAAAACAAAACTGACTACTAAACAAAAATAAGAGGCCTTTGTTTTAGACAGGAAGTAAACAGAAAATCTCACAAGGAGTGCTCATTATAAAATTAAATATTACAGACTGTTGCTACATATTAAGAAGTTTTTTAACACAGAGAAACTGAGCAAATCTAAAAGGAGAAAGAAAGACAGTAAAAAAGCCACAAATTTACACACACCCTCACAACCCGTTTCCTGAATACAGTCAAAACACAAAATTACCTTAAAACAATCAAACAGGTGATCAAGCTGTTCAGGAGAGAAATCCCAAGCTAATTTTGCAAGTAGATCATGTACATTTTTTACAATGGCTTCATGTTTTCCTGCCTGTCAGGAAGAAAAAAAAAAGAATCCACCAACAATTCATATTAAGTCAAGCAGCAAGACATTCTACAGAATTTTTATAAGGAAGACTATTAGAGGTGACCAGCAAGAAAAGCTGATGCTGTGGGAGCAGCACAGCAAACTGAATACTTCACTGGGAATTCAAAATATTTAGATTTCCCTTTTAAGTGTAAGTATTTAAGTGTGCTTTGTATGTGTGCACACAAGTATTTATTTAGACCATAAATACTGCAGCATCAAAATATTTAATTTTTTTGTTCCTGCTACAAAATCAAGCTGGGACAGGGGACAATAAAATCTAAAAGGGTATTTTAACTTACAAACTAGTATTTTTTGTAAGTTAAATAATATTTGTAAGTTAAATAAATTTTGTAAGTTAAATAAATATTTGTGTTGTTTTGTGTGGGTTTTTATGGTTTGGGGTTTTTTTAATAAGGAATTACTCAAAATACACCTCTGAATTCCATTGAGGTATTTTACGGTGTAAACCAACCTTTAGTATTCCACAAAGGAGGCTGAAGCACCTCCTTTGTGTTAGTGGATTCACAGACAACTAAAGCCTTCTATTACAAACAACTCGTTATCAGACAATGTTTTGAAGTCCAGCAGCTTTTAAACTTACAAATCCAGCAATGAAACAACTAAGGACAAGATGCTGAGTTTTATACTAGACACAGTTTTAAATGAGAGTGTGGTGTACATCACAATTTTGACATTTAAGAAGGAAGACAATGAGGGGAAAAAAAGCTAGTTCCATTTAATTCCAAGCATGAAGAGAATTTTCTGCCCAGGCTGGAAAACACATCCTGTACTTTACATCTGCAGTCAAAACCAACAAATACAGACTATGAGAATCAATAGCTGATTTACTGTAGAAATTTTTGTTGTAAGCAAGAAATAAAAAATGCAAAACAAATACCTAGAATACACATTCTGATGTAATTAATCTTGTACACTATTAAAAATACATGTATAAGCACTTTTGAAATTCAATTCCTACTAAAAGCTTCCATCAGTAATTTAAAACCAAAACTAAAAACCAAACCCAGACTAATACCTTTGTTACATGCTGTGCCTTAAATTCTTTATAAGGTGTCATAAATTTTTGTTTTAAAAAAAGTCATTTTAAGCAGTAATGTTTGTTTTCACATTATGGGTCAGACTGCAAGAGAGGGAATTACTAAACCCATAATTCCAGTTGACTTTGGAAAACATGTAATTTTTTCCCTCTTACCATTTCCTGGATAGAAAGAAAAACTAAGAGCATGCAAGGCAGAAAGGGAATCTATAATATAACAAATAAAAGGAGCAGTATAGCCAACTCCTGGGGGGGACAAGAATAAAGCAGGTAAAAACCCTGATTTGGGAGGTTTTTAACAGATATGGGGAAGCTGTGAAGCACTGAAGGGTCTGGGGAAGCAAAACCAGACAGTGGGAGGAGGGAGGTAAGGAACCTGGTGTGTGACCTGCCAGCTTGCTGCACAGGAACAGGGAAATGCCTATGAAGTTCCAGTTAAATACTCCAGAACATAAGTCATGAGACCTCAACCTCTGCCATTCTGTATTTTGTACAGCTGGAACTTCCCCTGCAACTTAATGCTTGCATTTAGAAACTTACAACATCATTCCTTTAATCAAATGCACTTCTATGTTGTGAGGACTAGATTTGTAAGACATGAAAACACTTCAATAAAAGTAAAACTTAGGTTGCCTTTGAAAGGCAAAAGCAGCATAATTGTATTACTTTTAGTAATACTAGGAGTCTCAGGTGCAGGTTCACCCTCTAAAGCCAGGCAGCAACACAAGTGCTTGAGCCTGAAAGCAAAACCTCCCCACTGCTGCACTGAGGCCAAGCTAAAATAGCTTGTTATATAAAGCTA
Organism: Setophaga petechia; assembly: GCA_024362935.1. Classification (NCBI taxonomy): domain Eukaryota; kingdom Metazoa; phylum Chordata; class Aves; order Passeriformes; family Parulidae; genus Setophaga; species Setophaga petechia. The sequence continues at coordinate 3,716,522 of JANCRA010000020.1, forward strand.
CACAGTAAATCAACTCCTCACTACTGAATTTCATGCCCCAGCTGCTCTCAGGAGCAGTCATTTAATAAGAACTTCTTAAAACTACTATACACAGGGAGTAGTGAAGTAGGTGAAAATCATTCTGTATTAGCAAATTGTAGTATTCTTAATTTTTAGTCCACTATAATCCCATGGCTAAAGCCACAGTGAAACCATCCACCTGAGTAAGAGTTACTTTCACACAAAAGAGGTACAGGACAAAATTACAGCCAGAGCACTGCAGTGGCCACCTACTTGATGGCATAAGAAGAGAACAGAGCAAGCTGGGTATTTAAGGGCATGGAACATTCCTTCTGAAATTACTCCTAATTCCTAATTTTTTTTCAACTGCTAAGGTGGACTATCCCCATTTTTTAAGGGTTGCACGATGTATTCACATTTTTTCTGGAAGGGTAGAAAGTTTGATTGACACTAGCTTATCCACATGTCCTAATGGATAGCACTAGGAGCAAGGAAATTGCTTGGAAGACTTTTCTTCCCAAATTTCATATTTTTTCTCCTCTTATTAAAAGTGAGGCTCTAAAATAGGTAAAAGAGGCTTACTAATAGCAAACTAACCTCTCAGAGTTTTGTGTTTTCTGGGGTTTTTTTTTCCCTCACAGGTATCTTGTAGTCTGGAAAGATCTACAGACTGCAAGCTAAAAATTAAGAATATGATCCCACACCTTAATTCAAGTGATATGTGTATTGCTCTGCTACATGATGCAATTTTCTTAACAGGACTTTGGGATAATATGAAAAGACTGTATACATGAGCTTCAGCCTGTGCAGTTACTGCCATGCTGGAACTGAAGCCTAGGCATGATGAAATTACTTGCAACACCAGAGATCTCCCCTACATCACCTGCAGTCCCAAGTGCTATAAATGTAACCTGAAATTAAGTCCACTTAAGCCAAACTGTTCTAGTCTCAGAACAGCATGAACACATGTAAACTGTGTTACCAAAATAACCAAACTTGTATTGGCCTCTGTCAAGGTATAACCCAGCTGGCAAATGAGCACCACAGAGCACAGAGCTGCTCACCCAGCTGTCCACCCCACAGTGCCATGGGGGAAGAGAGTGACAAGGGGGAAAGTGAGAAAACTCAGAGTTGAGATAACACAGTTAGACAGAAGCTGCTATGGAGAAATGGAACTCTGTCCCTGCCCAAACCAGTACAGCCCTCCCTCCCTGCCCTGGAAACCAGAGTGAGCCTTCCCACACTTGAAGGACTGGCCTGAAGACCTTTTTGTACAATCAGTTTCACTGCCCATTATTTGTTTCAATCCTATTTTTTAAAATTTTCTGTATACTCAGTAATTCTCAATGATTTTGTCTCTCCAGCTGCCTAGTCTGTGCATTAGAATCATGCAGCCCACAGCTAGGGAAATCCACTTCCCCAGTCAAGCAAGTAAAAAAATCAATATTGCAAAATTGGTAACTTTTCAAAAATCATTATTGCAACACAAGGAAAAGAACTTGCAGCTAAATAACTTCTAGAACAGTCATCATTATAAGTCTTACTAATCACACTCTGCCCAGGAAAAACTTACACAACTGCATGGAACTCAGAGATCAGCAACATGTATTTCTTCACAGATTTTAAAATACTAAACTATTGTGTATCATGTCTCTGCCCAATGCTGCAAGTTTGTTAATACTTAAAAAGGATCATCTCTGCACCATGTTCTGGACTGTTCCCTCAGGTTTTATACACCTGTGGCTGACCCCTTCCACTGGAGACACTTCAGATGACAATTTTAAGCTCCAAGACTCCAAAAACAAACACCATTTCACCTCGAATTTTCTTTAGCTTTGTCTAACACAGAGCAGAAGCAGCCCAGGTTCTCTTCTCCACACGACATACAAGGAGATGCCTCCTGTGCAGCAGCAGACAAGCAGCTGAATTATTTACCTGTGCAGCCCAAATGTTGTCAAGATCCTGCAAAGTGAGAGCTTTCTCTTTGATGACAAACCGGAGAATTTTCTCAAGTTTTTCTACATATTGAGGTTGATGAAGACTATCTCTTAATACAATTGATAAAATGTTGTTCTGCTGGATCCATTCCTGAATATAAAAAGAAAGAAGTGCCATCTCAAATTATTCAGGTGCCATCATTAATATTTAAACTACAAAACAAAAATCCAACCTGTTACAGATTAAAAAAGATGCAGCACAACAGAAAGGCTTTCATCTTTAATTTCCTCTCTCTCTCAAAAAAAATCACCATTTAAAATAATCCAATATATTTCTGGATTATTATTGGAAAATGTTCAAACAATTTCAAGCATAAAAAGCCTACATGAAGAGGAGTTAACTCTTCTGTTCAAGCAACAAAATTTTTATCTTCCAATTCACAGTCATTAAGTATCAAAACCAAATTAAGATGTGTCTAACTCTACTGGTACACCTACAGCATATCCCACAGAAAAGACTTAAGCAAGGACTGAAATAAAAAAATTATTATTGAAGTACTGCCACTTTTAGGGTTTTTTAAATGTTTCTAATTGAACCAGAGGCAAATATTCAAGTCATATTTAAGGAGATGCAATTTTGTCAGTGGTGCCACTGACACAGTCAGACCAGTTTGTTCCAAGTGAAGCAAAGCAAGATGTGCTCTGAGCACTGACAGAGAAAACAAACACTCACAGCATCATCACCCTCCAACACTGGCCTTGATCAGACTTACAATATTCAAGCTGGTCTCATGAAATAATGAAATCTAGGCATTTTCAGTTAAAAACACAGGTCCTGTATGAAATGCCAAACTGTAGGAAATGTATAAAAAGAGACCTATTTCCTCCTATTGCTTTAAAAAGTCCAAACTGCAGTTCTTTTTTCTTGTCAGATGTCCTTTTGTAGATTACAAACCTCACAACAGGTGGTCAGTCAGAAAGATGGGGCAGAACAGTGTAAAAATCACTTAACACAACTAGATTTAACAAAAATTAAGAGAAAATAGCTCTTATTTTAGTTTTATAATTGCTCTTTTTCATACTTCCCTATACATACACTCAAGCAACAGTATTCATAATACAAAAATATTGATGAAAACAAAAATGTGGTATCTTAGAGTCTTCTGTAGTGAAGCATCCAGCTTCTGAAATGTGAGAAGCAGAGCAGTCACTTAGAACTCTAATGAGAAAAAGTTGAAGCACCAAACCCAGACTACATCCTTATATAAATGACCATTACATTCTAGTTACTGCAACACTGCAGTTGCAAATGAACCACATTTGTTTTATTGAGGTTTCTCTGGTTTTTTAAAAACTCTATATAAAATACACACTAACCATTTTAAGCCATGATTTTAGCAGCACTGAAAAGTAATTCTCAACAGCAGTTTTGACACAAATGGAGCATTTTTTCACAGAAAGGCTACTATAAAGTGCTTTTTTACCAGGACATGATGCCTAATGTTTCTAACACTGTATGTGAAAAAAAACAATGTGTGCTGGATCCACAATACAGAGCTACTTCTACAGCTGCAGTACAAAGGAAAAACCAGATCTGTGCAATGAACTTGAGTGAAAAGGAGCACTTACTGCCATTCTCTCAGCTGTGAGCCACTCTTCCTCTTCAGGATTACCATGTCGATGAGTGTAGTATGACACACTGGATATTACTTTGTTAACTTCATTTAGTGCATTCATTTTACCATTGAAAGAGGAAATTTGTAACAACCTGTGAGAAAAATTTAATGTAAGAAGTGTGGAAAAATATGTCACCATTGGCGTATTATATTAGGAGTAGCATCTTACCTAAGAATCATTTTTAACCTAAATATTTCTAAATTTTTTACAGTTTCTTCTTGTCCTGGAACTCTTGAAGCTAAGTTCTTTAGAGATTTGATTATCATTGACAGAGCATCATTTTTGGCTTCATTCTTTGCTTCTTTTTTCAGTTCATCATCTGTTAAATTTTCTAGAAACTGTGGAACCATTTCTATAATTGGAAGGAAGTATTTCTTCACTGTATGTAATGTTAAAAATTCAAAACATTGTCCAAATGGCCTAAAAAACAAAGAAAAAAAGGAAAGTGTCATAATCAACAGTCATGCAACATTATGATAATAAGGTGCAATTAATTAAAGAAACTCATATCTACTTAGAAGCACATGAAATGGTGAAGGTAGACACAACCAGCTGAAGAGATGGAGTGAAAGGAAGTGCTTCCATAAAAGCCTTAAGCTTTCTGCTAACACAGTATTTCATAGAGTCCAGCTTTTGTAAATGCATAAATCTTTATTTAGAAAAAAACTTACTTGATGAGAGCTGCAATGATCTGAACATTCAATGCTGATCCACTCATGAATCGATCATGCAAGACCTGAAACCCATTTAATGTGCCAAACTTGTTGATAAGATCTACTAGCCAACCCTGTAATAAAACAAACAGTTACTTTTTGGTATTCACAAAGTACCATCTAAAAATACTTTCAAGTATTTTTATAATAACAACATTTCTTTAAAATAGTCTTTACACAGTTTACATATTCAGTTTTAAGGAAATGCTCAGAAACAGGCAACAAGATCTTTTCTGTTATCATGTCAAAGAGCAGATGCTGTAGATGAGCTACCCAAGAAATTTATTTAGGAATAAAACTGACTATAATTTAGGTCCAGCTTTAGTTCTTAAATTATTACAGAAAGTCTGACAGTTCTGGTATTTTTACTTTCTCCTGGATGTGATAATGTCACATTTAAAAACATTAAGAATGCAAAGTAACATTCTTCTAAACACAACTAGCAACACAAGGGAAGTCAAAGGACACTGGAGTGTTTTATCCTTGCTTCTTAAAAGTAAATAGTCAGCAGTTCCACTGAAGAAAAAAAAACCTAAAAAACTAAAAAAAACCCTACCCTAAAAAAAAAGCTTGTGTATATAATATATATATATATATATATATATATATAAAAAATAAATAAAATTCAGTTCACTCCTCAAGTCTTATCAATGCCATTTGGAGATCAATTCTGAAAACTCCAGACTCAAGAACCAGGACAGATGGCTAATCTTCACTTCCAGTTAGAAAAATAAAACAACAAAAACAAAACCCCAAGAAACCACAACTATAAAACACAAACAACGAAAAAACCCAAACCTTCAACATCCCCCCAAAAGAAAACCAAACCAAACCAAACCAAAGCCACTGAAAAAACCACACTGACAGTGGTATCTCATGTCCAATTACAAAACATTTCTTCCACCACTGGAAACTGTAAGGAGGAGAAAATTCCTAATTTATCACATAATCTTCTCAAAGTGTGTCACCTACAAAATTTCATGTTAACGGAGAAGGTAAATCCATCAACTGGCAAATGCAAGCAAGCCAATTAGCACAGCAGGAATGGCATTCCAGCTGAGTTGTGCCAGCTTGCCACAGAAACACGTGACACAGTTTGACGGTGGACCAAAGACAGGAGGAGTAAGAAGGGGAAATGTACATTAAATCAGGAGTCATAACCAACAGAACATCTCAGTGATAGAAGAATGAAGAGGGCTTCTGGCCCCCACTCTAAGAACACTTCTCTAACACTTCTCTACAGCTGCTGTGTCATTAGGTAACACTGCACAGAATAAAACACAGGGGTCTGGAAGGGCTCTCACACCTTTGGTGATCGTGGGTCAGGAGGACGGGCATAAAGTTCATCTTCAGCAAGCTGGACTCCTGCAGGGACTGTTTCTGAGGGACGAGTACCATTGTATAGATGGAATTTGCAGTGAGGATTTAAGGCCATGGCAAGAAGTTCAAGAAGGGGAAACCAATCTTGGGACAGCTTGGCCACACAGAGTTCCACTAGTCTATGAGTGTTGTTAATAATACATCTCTGTTAACAAAAAAAAAGAACAAGTAAGAGTGTGTCAGGGACTGTACAATGAATATGAACAATAAACTCGGAACATACATGGTTCTAGTTCTCCCCCAAATCATCTCTCATGTTTTATTTCCTTCCAAAACTCCGGAGGCAATAAAGTGAAACACAGACAGAAAGATGGCTCCCCACTGCCTGTCCAGATCCATGCACACAAGAGTTTTCTCACAACTCACTACTGAGTTTCAAAGATTAGCTCCAGTTTTTACAGTCTACCCCTAATCACAATGGCAGTTTCCTTCCTGTTTAAACTACCACACTCTTCAGAAATACAACTTTAAAACTCACATGAATTTCAAACTTCCAGCCGCTCACTGCCTCGTCTGTAAGGATTTTTGTGAAGGATATTGTTAACCCATCTCGAAAAAATCGCTGGCATGCTTCACTTTTGACATCAAGACCTATTTAAAATCAGAAAGAACAACAAACTATTAGACATGGAGTTTCATTAGCTGTTACATGAACATTTTAAATGCTGAAAGCAGAGATTTGGTGTGCTGGTGTTGGTAAGTTCTTCTCAGTAGCTCATACAGGGCTGTGTTTTGATTTAGGCTGGAAACAGTGTTGGTAACACAGGGATGTTTTCTTCACTGCTGAGCAGAGCTCTCAGATCTAAGGTTTTCCTGCTTCTCACACCACCCTGCCAGGCAGTAAGCTGGGGGTGCACAAGGATTTGGGAGGGGATACAGTGAGGACAGCTGAGCCTAAAGGACCACAGGGATATCCCAGACCATATGGGGTCATGATCAGCCTACAGAGCTGAGGAAGAAGGAAGGGGAGATGTTTGTAGTGATGCTTTTTGTCTCCCCAAGTCACTGTCACATGTGATGGAGCCCTGCTGTCCTGGGGATGGCTGAACACCTGCCCAGCCATGGGAAGTGGTGCATGAATTCCTTGGTTTGCATGGCTGGCACAGAGGGTTTTTGTTTTACCTTTTAAATTGTCTCTATCCCAACCCATGAGTTCTTTAACTCTTCCCTTTCTGATTCTCTCCCCCATCCCAGAGGAAGAGCAGTGAGCAAGTGGCTGTGTGGTGCTTAGCTGTTGGCTGGGGTGAAATCACAGCATTTAGACTTCAAAGGTTTGGTGTTTAAAGTTTCAGAACTGATTCTTAACAAGTCTTGGATGAAAACAAACTTACATAAGTTTAAATGGACAATAAACTCATTGGATTAATGTTCTGGCAAAACTACCTCAAAAAATTACACACTACTACACAATTTTTAAATTGTTTTTAAAAACATGTACTTTGGGTTGGTTTTTCCCACCATATTTACAACATACTTTAATAGATATACTAGCAAAAATAAGAGTAAGTACAGTCTTTATCTTCCATTCTTCTTTATGTTACTTGCTAACAGCAAAACTAGTGAGTGAAGAGAGGCAAAAATAACTATTTCAAGGAAATGCAGAAGATACAGCTTCAGTAAGGAACTCAGTAGTAGTCCCACAGAAATGCAGATAAATAATCTTGAGAGAGATGGAGATGGTCTTTAAAGGGTGCTGGAAACAACTCCCATTGCTTGGGTGGCCTAACTTTTGGATGCACATGCACCCATGCACACATAGATTTAATTATTTTTGTCCCTAAGGCCTCCCTCTCTCTCCCATTCCGTGCAATTCATCAAAAACACAGATTTGGGATCAAGTCTGAGGGTTTATATTGTGTAGTGAAATCTTATTTCAGTTTAAGTTAGTTATAAATTCCAGAAGTTGCCTTGCATCTTGCTTGCGTGTGTCGCATGGTAAAATTCTGGCAGCATGTTAAAAACTGAGTGTAAATGTTAGGAGCAATAAAATCCTTCTGAAAGAAAGAGTGTAGAATATTCTTGCCTATAAAAAACCAAAACCTTAGAATAAACAAATTTTTTATCTTTTAAATTTATAGTATCCAATTCACCACGGCATTTACTTCTGGAGCAAATCTCATTACTGAAAATAGTCCAAAAGTATTCCAGATTTATTGTGAAGATAAACATCAGTCTACCTATTAAATGCTATTTTTCAAATAGGTTTTCCTTTATTAGCAAGTAACTCCAGACTATCTGTTGATAGTTTCATGGTTCATTGTTTAACAAAGAATAATACATCGATGCCTACACATAAAAAGAGAATTTTCCATAAATGGGTGGGTCTGTCAGAAATAATGCAAGTCACAGTCTAACAGGATTCACACTACTCTGTCAAATTTGCTTCTTTCACTTGAAGGCAGTAATGCTCACATTTCATTCATATAAGTACTTTCAATTAGTTTAGTTATGTCCAATTGTAGTTCCTGAAAAGATTTAAAGATGATGCAAATATCACTCTTATTTTATAGACAGGGCCATAAAGAAGTAGCTACCCTGAAGTCACTCCAGAATGCTGATGGCCATGGGCTGTGTTAGGAATAAAAGGTTTTTCAGAGCCCTAACCACAAGAAAATAGTGCCTGCAAAAACATGTTGTGGTGTCTTTCTAGGTTTTGTTGCTTCACAATTTAAATAGGATACAGCCAGAAATACAGAGTTTATGTAATTCAAAAGCTGATTATTTCTCAGTATATCCTTTCAGTTCCTCCTTTTGGAAACAGATCTTGTCAGAATATGAAAAATTCCCACAGACAGGTAGCAAGGGGTTGAATTTTAGATGTTACTGAGATAATGGAGTGGTTTAATCTCTTAAGAAACAGACACAACCAAGCCATTTCTATTGCTTCTCTACATATACCCCACCCTCAAACAGGGTCTGCCAAGCTCTGAGCTACCAAAACAGTGTCAGTTACACCCTCTCATATTCCTTGGGAACTGGAAGTTATTTAAAAGGAACCACACTAGCCATCATGTAACTTCAAGTAGCAAAAAACCCTCCAAAAATCCAGGATGAAGCTGTAAAGATAACACAGCAAACAATTAGTTTTAAGAGCTTTGCTTGTTTTCTCCTTTTCCAATAATCCTAGTGTTTACACATAGCAATTCATCTAAAGGGCAAGAGGAAACATAATTAAGCAACAACACAGAAATACTTTTTAGAATTGCACACCAACAACTTAATTAAAATCAAAGTGCAAAACCATATGAATATGTTTCCACTGTTTTTCACAACTTCAACAGGAAAAATAAAGCTTTTCTTTTGGGAAACTTTCAACTAAGCCTGATGCTTTGGGGAAGTACATTGATGTTAGAAGTAGTTAGAAATCTCATTCTGCTCTTATTACTTCACTGCATTGACAGCCTTGAGGTTTTGGGTTGTTTTTCTTTTTAAAGATGACTTAACAGCTGGCAGAGGATACTTCTCCTCTCTCACAAATCACAAGCAGATAATTTCTTCTTACTGCACTGTTCCAACCATGCATACACAAAGGTGGCTGCACTTTCTCTTGAAAAGCTGGCACTCTTTTCCCTTCAGAACAGATGTGATCCCTTGAACATCCTACACTTGCTCGAGGATTCCTGCCAGACTCAGCTACACACAAAGCCACCAACACCAAGCACAACTAGAGCTGATAAATCAGTGTTGGCAACAGTATGTCATTATCCTTGCTGGATCACAAGGATGCACCTAACTTTTGTTTTTCCATAGAGTGCTCCAAAGCAAGAGAGACTTAACAATCAAGACAACCCAGAATATCATGACCACAATCAGCTTTTTACTCTTAAAGCTGCCTAAGAATAACATTCATTAACATGGGAATGAAGTTGTTCTGGGCCAGCACCTATGCAGAAGAAAGAGCAGGCACTTTGTACAACACTATATTCGAAACACAAAGAGCTGGTGAGTGTAGGTATCCTAAAAAATTATTTTGCTGTGACTCTTGCTATTACTCAAACATAAGCAACCTCCCAGGAGAACAAAACTTTGCTGAACACACGGCAAACCTGTCAATCTGACCAGTACAATTTAACAGGCACATACACTGTCCTGATATGGAACCCTCTTACTCCCAAGTCAGAAACCAGCAAGCACTGGTGCACTATTAGTCTAAGCCATGCTGTTTAAACTTCTAACTTTTCTCTGATATTCTTAAAAGTATACGAGTGCCAAATCTGAACAAAAATTTCTGGCAAGACATTTGAAAGGTAGACTAGAAACTTATTAAAAAATAAAAACAGCTAGAATTCTTTGCATTTTAGCATCTGCTATAAAGACCAAACCCACTAGGTTTGATATCAAAGTGAATACAGAAAACAGGTATGACAGGAATGACAGGATTTTTATGTCTCTGAGCTTATTCAACTTCCCTACTCGTGCTAAGGCACCTATTTCTAACTACATTCATGGCTTTTTTAAAGTTCTCATAAGATTTTGCATAGCACTCTGATACAATCTTCAAGACCAGGGTTGTAACAGAAATTATTAACAATTTTTAAGCCTTCACCAGGGATTCAAAAGACAAAAAAGAACTTTGCACACCAGTCCAATAATCAAATGTCTTTCAGTTACCTTTTTTACTTAGGTCAATAGCAGCTTCTAGAAGAACTTCTAATTCCCCCTTCGGCAATACAGGAACCACCCATCGAGGCCTATATTCAAAAACAAACAAACCCAATTTCAATTGTGCTTCTGAAAAATCAAGAATTCTTGCCCCATTGTAATGCTTTTAAATATAGGCTCAGTACACAGATTTTTAAATGCCCTGACAAGTATTATACTAACCAACCCAAAGAAAACCACATTCTGCTTCAAGCTTCTTTCTCTTTACAACTTTAACTCAACAAAAAAAGCACTTCGAGAAATGAAACAAAGATATAAAAATTCTGATTCCACTATCAAGATGTTTGGACAAATCATCAACACTTTTTTTAAAAAGTGTGAAAATACCTGTTGATCATGTCATCCAACTTTGCCAGGTCTGTGTGTGGAAATGCAGGCTCCTCATCTTCAAGCTGGGGTGGAGCATCAGCTTGGCCCTGCTCATCAGGCGGGGTAGCTGGGGAATTCTCATTTGAAGAATCAGGTGAAGAAGTCTAAAATAAAGATGGAAAATACTTCAAGTACTACCTGTGTTCCACTTGTTTTGGCAGTTTTCTGTCATAATGCATTCCAAAGAATCAGCTCAAGTACGTATCAATATAAAATAGTTTTATTTCAGATTTATTAACAAAAATAGACCATAAAATGTGCTCTATTTTTCTATCTTGGCAGTTTAAAAATCAAGCTACTTTCCCAGCGAGGAAAGTGGGGTTTTTTTGTAATGGCTTCTACTTTCAGCAGATCATTTTTCCAGAAGGTGAAATAAATACACTGAAGCTCCAGTTTTTATAAATCTTGTCCAGAAAAGTTGATTACTTTAAGTAGAGAGATAGTTTTCAATAAAAGCACAGAGGAAAACAATCATGAAATACACTTTCTTAAAGAGTTTGTTAAACATGAGTGACTCACTACTATAACCATCTACTAATCAACCTTGAAGAACAAAGTTAAATCCACTTTGATGGGCCATGCAAAATACAACACATTATGCAGATGTCTCTTATTATTCATACACAGAAATAGTATGAACTGACAATAAGAGCAAGACTTAGGAAGACAAAACCTCAAGAACATTTTTCACCTGCTGTGCCACATCTGTTTGGCAGAAGTGTTATTTTCTTCACAGCAGCCTGTAGGGTGCTAGGTTTTGGATGTGTGACCAAAACAGCGCCGGGGACACATCAGTGTTTTGTCTGTTGGTGAACAGTGCTATCACAGATTCAAGGCCTGTTTTTCTCTTTGATAACTCCTGTCAGAACTCAGACATAAGCAGGAGATACCATGAGGTGGAAGCAGGAAAGGCCACCTGGGATGTTGTCAGAGTCTGAAGAGATGCAATGAAGCAAGCCAAGGCTCACTTGGAATAAAACCTGACTAAGGATGTCAAGGGTACCAACAAGGGCTTCTTCAAACACATCATAACCAAAATAAATACATGGGAAGATGTGGTCCTGTTGCTGCCTCAGCCAGGAGACTGAGGAGAAGGTCTAAAGGAAGGAAGTTTCCTTTGGCTGAGAAGACTGGGTGGAGACCATGTAATTAAACTTCATATTCACAGGTGCATGGGCCCTGATGGGATGCACCCACAAGTGCTGAGAGAACTGCTGGAATCAGTGAGGCAGGAGAGGTGCCTGAGGGCTGGAAGAAAGCAAATGTCACCCCAGTCTTCAATAAGGGAAAGATGGAGGACCTAGGGAACTACTGGCCAGTCAGCCTCCCTTCAACCCCTGGAGAGGTGACACAATAGTTCACTCCTGAGGCCACCTCTACCCACATGGAAGACAAGAAGGTGATCAGGAGAGGTCAGCATGGATTCACTAAAGTAAATCATGTCTGACCACCCTGATTGCTTTCTATGATGTAACAACAACCTGGATGGATGAGGGGAGAGCAGGGGATGTTGTCTGCCTCGACTTCAGCAGGGCTCTGACACCGTCTCTCACAGCCTCTGCACTCACAAACTCAAGAGGCAAGGACAGGGTGAGTGGACAGTGAGGTGGACTGAGAAGTGCCTGAATGGCAGATCCCAGAGGCTGCTACTCAGTGGCACAGGGTCCAGCTGGAGGCCTGGCACCAGTGGTGGCCCCCAAGGTTCAATACTTGGCCCAGGACTGTTTCACTCATTCATCAATGACCTGGCTGAGGGCAGAAGCCTCCTCAGGGAGTTCTCTGGTGACACAAGGCTGGGAGGAGAGATCAGTACCCCAGAGAGCCCTGCAGCCCTTGGGAAGGACCTCAAAAGGATGGAGAGATGGACAGAGAACCTCCTGAAACCCAGCAAGGGCAAATGCAGGGTCCTGCCCCGGGGAAGAACAACCCCAGGCACCAGGACAGGCTGGGACTGACCTGCTGGGAAGCAGCTCTGGGGAGAAGGACCTGGGGGTCCTGGTGGACAGTGAGCTGTCCCTGAGCCAGCACCGTGTCCCTGTGGCCAAGAGGACCAATGGGATCCTGGGGTGCATTAGGGAGAGCACTGCCAGCAGGTCAGGGAGGTGATGCTGCCACTCTGCTCAGCCCTGCGAGGATCACCTGGAGTGCTGTGTCCAATTTGGGGCTTGTAAGTACAGGAGAGAGGTGGAGCTCCTGGAGCAGGTCCAGCAGAGAACGGCAAAGATGATGAAGGGACTGGAACATCTCACTGAGGAAAGGCTGAGGGATTGGGCCTATTTAACCTGGAGATGGCTTAGAGGGGATCTCAATAACAGCAGAAAGGTGCCAGAGGATGGACCTCTGCCCCATGATGGCCAAGAATAGGACAAGAGGCAATGGGCAAAAACTGAAACACAGAAGTTCCACCTGAACATAAGAACTTAACAGTGAGGCTGACTAAGCACTGGAATGGATTGCCCTGAGAAGTTGTGGGGTCTCCTTCTCTGGAGATATATGGTCTGGTCACAATCCCCAGTAAGGTGGTCTAGGGAACCCTGCTTGAGCAGGCAACCGATTCGATGACCACCAGCTGTCCCTTTGAATCGTACCCATCCTGTGATTGTCACTTTGCCCCCAGCAGTCAGCAGGGCAAGAGGCTGGGAGGGGACACAGCTGGGAGAGCTGACCTGAAATGACCCAAAAGACACTCCATGCCACTGAGCATCACACTTGGCAATAAAACAAAGAGGTTTTTTCCCAAGGCAGCTGTTGCTTGGGGACTGGTTGGGCATCATCAGCTGGTAGTGAGTGATGGCACTTGCATCACTTGTTTCCCCCTACCCCTTTCATTTATTAAACTGCATTTACCTCAGCCCAAACAGTTTCACTTTTTTCTTCCAATTCTCTTCCCCATCCCACTGAGGCAGAGGGAGTCAGACAGTGGAGACTTCCTTGGGAGTTCAGGGCCAGCCCACCACACATATCAAAGTACAATTCACTCTCAGGAAGGAGCAATCACTAAACCTTATGGTATTAAAAAAATACCATCTTCACATGGAAATAACAAAGCATGGTTCTTCTCTTAAATGTTTTTGGCCATACATGATACTGCATCTTCTCTGGTATTTTTTTCCCCAACAAAAAAGAGTCATTACACTGTATTACACTGTGATGTAATATATGAAAGCTTTTGCTTTTCTTCTGAAAGCAAGGAACATGAGAAGCTGTTCAGGAAGTCAAGTACAATGAACAGAGACCCGGATGCAGCTGTTCTGGAAGGGCTGATACCTGAGTAAGCTGCTTTATCCAGAAAGAGCTTTTGCAAAACTGAGCAGAAACCAAACTCACAGATGTAGTGTGGTTTTACCAATCTGTGGCAGGTTCTACCATGTGGTTCTGAGGAAGCTTCTGCTATTAAGCCAAGAAGCCTTTTTATCCAAAACAGGTATGCTTGAAGGAATTATGCCACTGCCTGAAAAGGAAGCTTTTTTGCAATGCCACGCTCTCTAACCATATTTACCTTGTCAATACCACCACCTTCATCCCTCGAAATATTGTTGCACTTCCAGACACGCACACAAAAACCTCTAACTTAACTAGAGATCTCCAGAAATACACAAATTCAAATAATTCAGGAACACTATTTCTAAAGAACAAAGTCCTTTATTTGTAGCTGAATTGATTGGTAATACCATACCTGATTCTGCTGGAGGGGAGGCTGGGACTGTCCATCAGGAGCCTGGCCCTGGCTATCATTCCCTCCTACCGGAGAGCCACGAGTCGTGGCTGTCATACTCGACACAGGGCAGATCTTTGCAATTTTGTCTGCTTATGTAGTTGATGTGAGAGAAGAAATTATAGTCCACTTAGTAAAGTTGAAGTACCAGCATATGCTTGGCTTAAAAAGCTCCAACTCAAGAACATGCCATCTTGCAGAGACCATTGCATAATCTGGAGAGGAAAAAAAAAGACAACATCATGTATTAACATATGTACAGAAACTCAATCCACACATGGAAAAGAACATTACAAAAACAAATACACTGCTATAGAGAATCTTTCATTTTAGACTTATTATTTCTTCTTATTGAATACAACTGACAAAGTCACATTTTAAATATTTAACTTATTTTAATGTTCTAAGTAAAAATTACACTTACAATTGCCTTTACACCATTGAGACACTGACACACATTCCCAATGTGTGTTTGTTTACTCTGTGTTCAGAGTAAATATGTGCAGCTCTTTGCTCTGACTCTTTTGTGCCTGAATTCCTACAGTAGATTCTCCATCTGAATTCACGGTGCTGCTCAAGGTCTATGTAGAAATGACTTGGTTAAGAGCCTAAAAAGCCAAATTTGTAATCTTTGCAATACTCTCCTCCTGACAGTGTCTAACTGCAGATGTCAGAGGGAGTTAAGAGACTGATTCTACCTCAGCTGAGACTAATAGAGACCCTGCAGCTGAATTCCTCTTAGCACATCAGTATTCACCCAGGGAATCTGACTTGTGTTCCCTTCACCCAGCATGTGCCTACTAAAGCCTGAGTCCACTGGCCTTTCAGCCCCACTACAAAGCCCATCACATCCCCATCAAGTGGTTTAGCAGATGATATGAAGAAAATTGTGACATCAGATTTGTTGAACTTGTAATGCCATATCAACAGTTCCATATTCACTGTGTTTCAACTTCACTGTGCTATATACAGACAAAAAGAGCTGCATTAAGTTATAACACCAATTCCAGTCCATACCACGAGGCATTGTATAACCACAGAAGCTGAAATGTAATTTCCCAGAGACACTCAGACTTCCAAACACCCCATAAAACAAAAACAGTTCCCAGGAAGTTAAAAAGCCAAGTAAGGTGATACAAAGAGTTGTATGAGTTTCCAGGAAGAAGCATTTGGCAGTGCTGAGTTCCTGATCCAATCACCAGAACCCCAAGTTAACAACTGGAGTGAAATTTCTGTTGTAACATTATGCATATTCCTAAGTGTTTTATTATGATGTCTCATCTCAAGTTAAGTTTCAATGCTGTTATCTTTCTCCAAGACACTTTAAAATCTTTTCTTATATTGTGTGAATTTGCAAGGCATATCATATACAATAAAAATTGAGTGAATACACTCTAACTCCTCTGCCTAGTCTCTAGTATTAACAGCACCAACAAACGTAGAGATCTCTCATAATGTCATTAGAGTAATGTTCACTTTTCAGGAAAATTGTACTGTTTCAAAACACAACACTGTTATCCATCTCTAGCTTTCATAATTCATATTCATAAGGCTTAGTAAGCCTACCAAGTCCAGAACAAATGCATTAACAACTCAAAACTTTCTTTAGGAAGAAACTGATTTTTAAAAAGCAATTTTTGAAATGAATGTATTCGGTATTTAATCTGTGCTTTTTAGAAAATGCCCTCCTGGGTATTTAATTGTTTTCTGCTGATGTTTATAAAGATCACTAAGTAGAAAGTACCAGCAAGAGTAAGTTTCCTGCCACATATTATATATACAAACACACACACACACTGCAGTCTACTGCAGTTCAATGCAGTCAGTTCTGCACTACCTGATGGAGCTTTGGAGGTACTCACATAAACCAGTGAAATCAAACTGCTGCCAACTCACACTGCACTTTTCCGCAGCCCTAAGCCAACCATCACCACAATAAACCTTCTTTAATCACCACCACTCTTCCTTAACAGGGCAGGGCTACAGAACAGCCACATAAAAAACTTGTGTTGGCACAAGGAGCGAGGTAGCAAAGAAGCAGGAAAATGGTAAAACAGCTCATCTTAGCAGCAATCCTGGTCCAGGCAGAAGTGTCCACCAGCAGCTGCAGTTCCAAAAGAGGTGCCAAGGGCAAGCTGCTTGATTTCATCTCTTCCCTGTTCTAATGCTTTGGGCTGAATTATCATGAAGTGAGCTGGTTCAGACTCCTAAAGAAAACAACAACAAAACCCCACCAAATGTACAAAGACTGATTATTTTTCAGTTTCTTTGATTATCTGAAGTAGTGCACTGCAAGGCCAGAGAGTACTCACCCTAATGCCAGTCAGGGAACCAGGACAAACTGCAGCTCTCCTGCCAGACTGACTGACTGACACTAGTGTGAACTTACCCTCAGATTTGCCTCTGTGCTTAGCTGAAGGATGTGGGCAAAGCATTCTTGTAAATTCCATTCTGCTCAAGAAAAGTAGCACAACTTAAGAAGATACAAGAAAGCTACGACTGAAATAACCAATTTACTCAAAATCTTACAAATTCATAGAATGAAATAAAATCTAAGAAAAATATTATTAATTTTGTAGATGCCAGTAAACACAAAACATTTACATGAAGGACTCCTCTATTTTTTCTTCCTCTTATTTAGGGGTTATTTGCTTTGGAGTCTAATGATGATTCTCCATGCATATTACTTAAATTACATTCCCAGGAAAGCGTATTTCAGGGCTTACACAGTTTCACTTGTCTTAGTCATGTGCATTAGACAAGGCCAACTTCGTGAGTGAGTCCATCACCTCTTCCTCCAAGTTTATGTGATGTCCTCAGGGCACACAATAGTAACTTCAAGTTATGCTGCAGCTAACTAAAAACATTCCATTTCCAATAAATCATCTGAGCGTTTCTTGTAGTCAGAGCCATGTTCTCAATTGCAGGGATATCCTTGTTCAGGTATTTTCCTTTTAATTACAGAATATACAAACATACTTTCGTAAATGCAATTATAATCCAATTAATGCAGTTTAAACAGTATTAGAAGGCAGTGGTTCACCAGTCCTGTTTTCAGCCACTCATTCACCATTTCTGTTTCAGAGAAAACATCCAACTGCATGCCCACAGAGAACACACCACTGCTTTAACCTCTCTAGAACTAATAAAGCATGAAACTTTGAATTCCCATCACTTCTTTAATTCAGGCTATTCAATTCAATTTTTTAGAGTTCCAACACATCAAGGCACAGTTTGGCTCAGCTCAAGAATTGCCTTTATACCTATTTATAATGAATTTGATAATTTATAAACAAATGTAAACTGATGCAGTGACATATATGTATATATAAGTGTACAGACAGCCCAATAGAACAGTTCAGCTGAATTCTAATTAATACCCTGTTAGTTTTTATATACATCTCATTTCTACTATTTCTGACTTTGGATTTGCCACACTATCCTAGAATCAACAGAATACACCGAGTTGGAAAGGGCCCCACAAGAATCACCCAGTCCAACTCCTGGCCCTGCACAGAACCATCCCCAGGAGTCACACCATGTGCCCAAGAATATTCACCAAATGTCTCTTGAGCTCTGTCAGGCTGGTGCTGTGACCCCTGCCCTGGGGATCCTGTTCCATGCCCAGCCACTCTCTGGGGAAGAACCTTTTCCTAATATCCAACCTAAACCTGCCCTGACACAACCTCAGGCCATTCCCTTGCGTCCTGTCACTGTCCCCACAGAGCAGAGATCAGTGCCTGCCCCTCCTGTTCCCCTCACAAGGAAGCTGTGACTGCACTGAGGTCTCCCCTCAGTCTGCTCCAGGCTGAACACACCAAGGGACCTCAGCCTCTCCTCACATGGCCTCCCCTCAAGACCCCTCACCATCCTCATGGCCCTCCTTTGGATACTCTCTAGGAACTTCATGTCTTGCTCACATCATTGTGCACCAGCTTAGGTGCGCCAGCGAAGCCGCCACAGAGCAGGGGACAATCCCCTCCCCTGCCCAGCTGGTGATGCTGTGCCTGAGGCCCTCAGGACACACATGTCCCTCCTGGCAGCCAGGGCACAGCTGACCCACCTTCAACTCTCCACTGACCAGGACTCCCAGGTCCCTTTCTGCAGCACTGCCTTCCAGTACCCCACTGCCCAGTCTGCCCATACATCCAGGCTTGCCCTATAGCACAAGTCACCACCTTTACCCAAAGCTCTGAATGGATGTTTTAACACAGGGTCAAGATGGAGACAGAGCCCTGCTAAGTGACAAACTCACTTCTTTACTGCTAATCTAGTGCTTTATGAGGCTATGAAGACTGAGTCAAATGAATCCCACCGACTCTTGCTTTTGACACCAACTGAGAAAATTCCTATTTGACATGTTTTTCCCATCTCCTTTTGTCACTCTGATCCACCACTAAATCACAAGTGAAAGCCAGTTTTTGCTCCACCTGACTCCCTGGAATTTCAGCAGCCCCAGAAAAAGACAACTATAGATTTTTTTACTCCCTATGGTCCCCATTCAGAAGCACCACCCAGGAGCTCCACGAGAGCCCCTGCTGCCCACACAGAGGACACCAAGTGCAAGACTGTCCTCCAGGAGAGGCCTCTGCTTCCAGACTCAACCAGCCAGTGCAGCTGCACACCTGAACCTCATCTCAGCTTCCACAGGCTGCAGTCTTATGCCTACATGACAGAATAGGTTAATTTTGGTTTGGGGAGAAATCAAGCTTTTCAAAAGCCAAGGGGAAAAAATCAGATGTGGGTTGTTCCTGGATAAGTAGTAGGCAAGAAGCAAACATGTACACAATACTCTGCTACAGGATAACACAAAGGATGATATCTTAGCACACAATGATAAAGGAACAAATATATTTTTCTAATACAGCTGACTTCTAGAATGGCCTTCATTTGAGTTTCTCAGTCTCCTCTTCAAAAGTAACTGAAATACCCCACTACATACAGCCCTTTCCCCTGATTAGCTACTTAAAATACAGAGTCTCATTTTGATAAAAGCAAATGCAAGGTACCAGATGACAGAGGCAGACCTCAAAATACATTTTACTATTCATGAGCATTACCTAAGCCCTATCTAGGGGGACAGACCTATTTTTCCTTTAACTAAAGTGTTCTGGTTATACACAAGTGAGGACATATGTCACAAAATCGACTTTGCCATGTGGTAACAATGAATGCCAGAGTAAGAGATGCTTAACATGTAACAACAGAGCTTTCTAACAACCATACACCAATTTATTTACAGAATGATGTTCCCATGAAATGGGAGTTCACAGATGTGCTTCATTACAAGTGTGATGTGCACTGCAAAAAGGCTTAACAGCAGCAGTACAAATTTGGGGTTGAAAGGTATCACTGATTTGTTTCATACAGGATTCTAGGAACTGCCTTCTTAAAACCTTAATAAGTACTGACTCATCACAAAGATTATGATGTGATTCTAGTTTAAAAATTCCAGACTTCTACCCTATGCCTTTATTTCAACCAGAACGACTTTTCAACTACAAACACCTCCCCCAAATCTGTAACACTGACCTAATTCAGTAGTTACAACATATAGACACCCCCACACATTTTCCATTTTCTTTCCTCCCTGTGCCTTGTATCTTTCGGGAAGGAGGAAATTATTTACATAATCAGAATAGAGAACTAGAGGTCACAGCATTTAACTCATTAACACTGACATGCAGTGAAAGTGAAATGCTTTCAATGATTAATACAAAACCTGTCATTAAGCTACTATTCAGAAGAGCAAGAAGTGTCTAACTTTCAACACTTAAAAAATATCTGATAAGCAGCAGTCAGAAAATGTTATCTCAAATAGCAAATATTACAAAAAAACCCCTTTAAGCTCCTTCTCCTAAAGAAGTGAGTATATATGAGACATAGTCAACTGCAGCAGGTTCCAACATTAGTTCAAAGCCATAAATGTCTTAATGCTACAGTACAAGACAGAATTAGAGTAACTATGATGGTTACAAATGAAACTGTTCTCACTGAAAACCAGGTTACTTCAAGTAACCTTTTTTGGTGATCATTCCACATAATACACCTGAAATTAAGTCATTTGGCAGCATAAGTTTCTGAAACATTGAGAACATCTATGTAAACATACAATTCTATTTGCCCTCAAATTCAGATAACAAAATAAAGGGGAATTGTCTGGAAACATACCTCAGTTCTTCAAGGATTCTTTTCTTTTTAATTTCAAAACTTGGTGTTGGGGCTAAGCTCAGCTAAGATACATCTACTTAACAGTATCCAACTTCACTTTGTTCAAGATGCTCCCACACGCAGCACTTATATGAGTTTAAGCAAGCAGTAAGAGCACAGAAAGTGAACTTCCAAACTTGAAGCCCAAGAAATTCTAATTAAAACAAACTGTATTCAAGCCAAGGCTGACAACAGGATTTGGTTCTGCACATCAAGGCAACAAAGCCAACATACTCCAAATGTATTAAGTTGTTTCACAGCATCACAGAATGGTTTGGGTTGGAAGGGAGTGCAGTGATCATCCAGTTCCAACCCCCTGTCATGGACAGGACACCTTCCATCAGACCAGGCTGTTCCTTTGATCCAATCTGGCCTTCAATACTTTCAAGGATGGGGCATCCACAACTTCTCTGGGCAACTTGCACTGGTGCTTCACTACAGGAAATGATTTCTTCCTAACATCTGTTCTAAACCTACTGTCAGTTTAAAGTCCTTCTCCCTGCCCCATCACTGCATGCCTGTCCTTAAGCCCCCTCTCCATACCAGGAGGGGCTCTAGGGTCTCCCCAGAGCCCTCTCCAGGCTGAACACTCCCAAGCACGTCAGTGCCACTTCAGAGGAGAGGTGATTCCACGTGGAGTAACTTCCCAAAAGACTTAAATAGAAAAAGGAAACCCTTTACATCAAAGGACTGTCTTGCTTCAAAGCAGTAATTGCTGAAGGCCAGGCACTGAAAGGGAACTGGAGACCAGCAGCAAGTGTCTCTCCAAAAGGCATTTACCTGCCAATAATTCCTGGGACATATAACAGTCAGAGAGTGCACCTCTGGTTACTTACAGCACATGATGCTTTTTCACAAATAATGTATTGGGAGGACAGACCTTCAGATCACACACTTCATTCTGGCTACCAGATGGAAAAAACAGTTTCAGCTCCTGCTCTGAAGAAGGGTTTAGCTCATGTGACAGTAAACAGAGACAAATCCAAATATACAGCACTCAGTCAATGCCTTAGACAAAAAGCCACCAAATGTAAAGACAATTAACTGATTCCCCTCAGGGAGCTGTGGCCCTGCTGTCATGCCCTGCCACAGGTGCACGTCCCAGGCTGCTGCCACAGACAAAGGGCTGAGCAAGACTGGGCCTCATCCTGTGCAGCCACTCCTTCACTCTCAGGAGCTTCCACTGGGAGTCACACTGGTTCAACTGGTACCAAAATACATCCTCAAGGATATTCAGTGTATCTCAGTGACAGAAGGAAGAGGGACATCAATGTTCAGCCCCTAAAATTCTATTACTTAAACTACTGGTCTAAATATTTCCCAGCAATGAAGAAACTACATTCTGATAAGTAGCTAAATAATGTGGGGTTTTATGATGGGAGATGAAAATTGTAGTTGTGACAGTAAAAACACCCAGACTTTTCAAGAACAGAATCCAGTAAATATAAAAAGCACTGGAAAATGCACACACTGGACCATAAGAAAAGCAAACTTACTAAGTGACTTCTATCTAGTAAATGCAAAAATCTATCTTAAAATGCCTAAATTGTTTGAACCATGACTTTCACTTACTATAAAGCTCTTTCCTTGAATTCCCAATGAACATGCAAAGAAGTGGGTAAGACTTCCTTTTCCCTTTTATTAATAGAATAAGCTACAATAGGAAATATCTTCAAAACTAAACCAACAAAAATATCAAAGAACTTCAGAATATAATTTGTTCCAGTCAGACCCAATTCACACTGTTATGTTATATTTTTTTCCCAATTACACCACAGTTTATTTATGCACAAAGTTGTCCTTCTGCAACCCAAAAAATGTGTTCTTGGCAACAGAGCCAATCAGGACTGAGCTGATGCTTCAGGTCCAACTGCAAACCCAGTCCTTTTCAGGGAGCCACAGAACAGTTCAGGCAAGGACAAGGAACACATTAGCAGTTAGTAATCTATCATCTGTGGAGTAATTGTCATTGTATCGTTACATCTGTCACTACTTCAAGAAAATAGCATGCCTAAAGTTTGCACTGAAGACTGATTAAATGCTCTTGGCCCCTTACTTCTGATTGTTAAACCCACAGTTTGGTCCTGGATTCATCCAATTCAAAAATGGATATGACAGCTACACCTCTGCAAGCCACGGAGCAAAATTCATCATCAAAGTTCAATCACACTTGAGCAAAAACAGTCCCAGTGTTCTGGGAATGCACCTGGCATCCTCCCTTTTCACTTACACAAAGGACACTTTTACTGAGCATGTTACTCTTTATCATTTGTGCTTTAGGAGTTATGTTTAGAGATGGTTTCTCTGTATGTACATTACTCTTAATTGAAAGTGTATCTATATATAGGTGGTAGTGGTATCAGCTGCTTTTCTTAGCTCTGTGTGCTAATTCAAGCAGTCAGGTGTTTTCTTGCAGCACAAGCTAAAAGACCTGCAAAACACACATTTTAGACATATTGGTTCTGTTCTCAAACTCCACAGCTTAAAAGCTCCTAGCTCAAAATAATGCCATACTGTATTTATAATTTGGGGCTTCAGAACCCAGGAGGAGATGCCATGTCATGTGGAGGAAATGCTGCACCTCTTCTCAAAAGTTGGATGAAAAGGTAGGTTCTTCTGCTCTTCCTGATTTTGTCTGTGTGCCTGATTGGTAGTTCTGATTTTTTTGAAAGGAAAGTGTCAGTTAAAAGTACACTTTGTGTAGTTCTTGTCTGCTAATTTCTCAGTTCTTTTTCTTCTTTGATAAGCCCAAAAGTCAAAGAGAACAGAAACAGCAATCTTAAAAGGACATCTTTATTCCCTAACTGCAAGGGAGTAGATAAATAGTTGCAAACCCCAGAACAGCCAGGCTACCTTGGCAATGGATGGTCTCTCATGTTCTGTAATGGGCTCAGATATTTGATTCATCCCACTGCACTCTCATCTCACTGGGGCAGCAAATTGGTGTGGAGGGAGAACTTCCTGGCTACTTATTTTTTTTCTAGATGTAAAAGGCTGTAATTCACAAGTTTCTTATCAGTTCTGTTACCAAAATTATATGTTTCTATTAAAAAACAGAGCTAAGACTCATTCTTGCTACAAACATACAACTGTAGTGCTCGCAGGCAGTTGCTTTTGTAAAATAACTGTGCTTTTTGTCATGTTCACCAATACACACACAGCTTTCTGTATGTGCTTTTTTTAGGTAATAACCTGACACTTGGCTGTTAGTGCACATTTAATTGTGCCAGTCTTACCAGATAACTCACGTTACTCTGTGATGTGCTTTCACTGCTTGTCACCCCATTCCTTTGGGTGCCATGTGCAATATTTATTAGTAATTTTATAGTTTTATCTATGTAATTGGTAATATATTAACAGTATGAAATTGCAAATTGCTAGGTGAAGGGTTTGGCCAGGAATGTGTTCCTGTTTGTTAAAATCATGTTAATAATTCTGGTTTCACTCAGAATTATTACAAAAAACTTTAAAAATAGAGGTTTTTTCAAACTCTATTTTTTTCCCTGTAAATTTAATCAGACAAGTGTGTTACAATGCAGGACAGAAATTCAGGTAGTCTCTAAAATCTTTTGACTCTCCTCCTCTACTCTGGTCTGGTGAGACCCCACTTGGGAGGGCTGTGAACAGTCCTGGTGTCCCCAGTACAGGACATGGAACTGCTGGAGCAAGTCCAGAGGAGGCACAAAGTTGGTAAAAGCAGTGGAGCATCTCCCTAACAAAGACAGGCTGAGGAAGTTGGGCTGGAGAAGAGAAGGTTCAGTGGAGACCTCACAGCAACTTCCCAATATCTGAAGGGGTCTACAGGGAAACTGGAGAGCAACTCCTCATCAGGAATGGCAGTGACAGGAAAAGGAGTAATGGACACAAACTGAAAGAAGGGAAATTTAGGTTAAATATTAGGAGGAAATGTTTCAGTTTGAGGATGGTGAGACACTGCAACACACTGCCCATGGAGGCTGTGGATGCCCAACCCTGGCAATGCTCAAGGCTCCTTTCTCCCTTCATCATCAAATGCTTGGACCTTTAACTTGCTAAAAACATTGGGGTTTGTATCCAATGTGAGAGTAGTGGTGAAGCCACTGAGAGTACTTCAGCTCTGCAATCTGTGCAGGAAGGTTTTGCTGTTATTTTAGGTTGCATTAGATTCTAGAATGTCTCTCTAAGCCAGGTCCTACAGTTAAGTAGAGAACACTGATCCTGTAAATTCAAAAAGACATCCATAGAATATCTCACTTCTTTTTATGAGTGGGGCACAAACCCTTCATAATTGTTAAGAACTTTTGTAGCCTAGCTCTAGTAAAGGATAAACAGAAGATAAACCTCTGAAACTTCCTTGGATGTTGTTTCCTTCTTTTGCTGCAGGGCTCACAAAGAAAGCTCAGATTTTTTTTAAAACACAATTTTGTAGGCAGGATTGATGAAGCTAAAATCAAGAGGTATCTACTTCCTCCTTCTATTATAGGAATATTTAAGAATAAAATTATTTTCTTCATCTGCATGGGGCCTCCAATGATCATCTAGTCCAACTGCCTCAGGATTACAGATAATACTAACTGCAGACAAAAATCTAGAAAAGTTAATTAGAAAAGCTTAAATCAAACATTCCCTTTGAGGTACTAGAGCCATTTAATACTGTTCACAACTCCAATTATTCCTACAGAACAGAGTAAAAAACAAAATAACTCTTCAACATTCCATGCTTGGAAGACTGTGCCAAACCATGCCGAGGCCCAAATCCTCACTCATGTTCAGTGCCATCCCTGGCCTTGGTTTCTTCTTCAGATACAGGAACACATTGTGGATTCTGTAATTTCTGATGAGATTAATGCATTTTATGAGGCCACTGGTAAGTGCTGAACAGCTTTTGCTACCTTCATTCTTTTTCAAGTATCTGAAGGGAAGGATAATGGCATTGCAGATTTGTCCCACTTGCAGCTTTAAAACATGGCCTTATTTATAGTATATATACTGCACTTAAGGCTTTGCAAAACTCAGGGCTATAAATATTTGAAATGTTGGCTGAAGCCATTCAGCCAGTAAATTAGGGCTATTACTACACCGTTATTGTTACATGTTACTTGTGCACTGTTTCTTAATAACCCTGCTTGTGCCCAGTTCCTGATGTGTCACCGTGGTGTGCAGCACCCCATGCCAACACTGCAACTGGACTGTAAAGATTCGGGTAGAAAAGTGGAGTTTAAAACTGGCCTGCAAAAATCAGGTTCAGCCCCTCTGGCTTGCTTCATGTTCCCTATGGAAAACTTAATGGCTTCTCTAAACTATGTTAAACACTGTACTAAAGAAAATCAATTAATTGATAGTAGTCTTTACATCTAATATTCTGTGACATTATCAACACATGGAAATTTTCACACAATGTATGAAACCAGTACAACTTACTGCTTGGTAATTGTAAATAATTAAAGCATGATACAACACCTAACACAGGTATTAAGCTGGAAGCAGATTACATTCTTGAATCATGAAAAAAAAACTTTGTGAAATACCTATATATTTTTAAATGCTTTAAATTCAAATATCTAAGCATTCCTGTAACTGTACAAGCGTTAATTTTACTTTTTTTTTTAATTCTACTTTTCATGTAATGTTTACTCAGCACAAAGTAAGCACAAGAACCCAAACTCTACCATCATCATTGTCAAGTGTAATTCAAATATCTCTAATAAAGAAGAAAGTGACACCAGCATTAAAATTTGTGTTTCAATAAGCTTCCTCACAACTATTTCACAAACTTAGCCAAACTTCCAACTAGCTTCAACGTCCCAGCTGCCTACTCAGCCTGGCGCTTTTTGTACTGTTCCATGCCAGATAACTGCAAGTAAACATTTTGACATTTTCTGCTGCCTTACTACCATTTCAGTCAGAAGATACTTAGACTGAAAAATCAAGCTTGCACAAGCTCCCTAGAGGTGTTACAAGATGACAGCTCACGTCTTTTAATATTGCCTGCCTTAAACGCGCTCCATTCCGACCAAACTCACACAAGCCCATCTTCCCAGGCAGATGAATGCTCCAGAAATCCCTGAAATGCTCCAGAAGACTCCCTGAATGCTCCAGAAATCCCTGAAAACTATCCACCTGCTCCAGAGAACTTGTGTAACAACTCCCCTTAAAAATCTTGGCCTCTCTATAGAGAAGTAAGAAGTGGCAACAGAACAGCAGTTTTGTCTTCTGTCTTCATGCTCCTTCTGCCAACACAAAAGGCTGTAGTTTGATATAAATGCAAAAAGATACATAGCAGAAAAGGTTGGAAAGGAACAAGAAGCCCCTAGAAAGTACACTAAGAACAAAGTAGGGCTGGAAATAAGAGAATTATTTCCACTATGTTAACTCCCCCCCCACAGAACCAAGAAGTGACACCACTGTCCCAGAAACACAGTATTCCTGTATCCATAAAGCCTATTAAAAAGCATGTCACAACCCTCTGTACTGAAAAATGCAGGAGGAAACAATCAACTAAGGGAGAAAACAATCATCCTAAGGGCTAAGGATGGGTTTAAGAACTCTGTTGCAGCTATCTGAAAACCAGAAAGTCATTCAAAAAAACCACAACCCACCACACACAAAATAAAAAAATCCACAACAACAACACACTGCTGCTGTTCTCCCTGCACTGAAATAATCCCATAAACTGCCAATCCCATAAACCCCCCTGCCAATGAGCCCTCATTCCATCACAAAACAGCCTACAAAGATCCCACTTCTCAGCTGAGCCTACCAACAGGCCAGGAGAGACAAGAGGAGCACTGGGCCTGTTCTTCTCAGGGACAGTGCTCAAACCAGCCCCACGTGAGAGGGACACAGCTCCAGTAAGGTGGTTTTGCTACCACAGTGTATGCATGGATCTATTCTGCTTCTACCACTGGAATCTCAGTGTGCAACAGCAATCTCATCCCCCAGTACAAGTATTATATCCTGATCAGTTTTAGAAAATAAGTCTCATTGTATTTCTGCATGTGGACAAGCCTTCAGTGTAAAGCCTCTCAGTCCATCTGAAATCAGGGAAGTCTCCATGGTGACAAAAAGGGAAGGAGGGCGATCCTGCTGCCTTCCATCCTGACCACTTTTTCACCACTATGAAATTAGCCCTTGCATCACCACATTACCAGCCAGATCAAGAAGCCAAGCTGGCTGAAAGGTAACTGCAGGATAGGAATAAAATCATTTTAGTTTTCAGCTGCAGCATATGCCATAAGAACACTAACAATGGCAGGAGAAACAGGAAGAACACATAACCATGAATAGAACCAACTCTTTCAGCATCACTGAGAATCTCTCATGAAATTATACCCTAGAAGAGAAGGAGGGAAAGGGAAGGAAACAGAATACAGTCAATTAGAATTAGCACATATTTAACTAATATATAATCAAGGTTCATGCACATTATAGCACAAATGAGGCTTTACACCACAGAAAAGTCCTAAGGAGCAAAATTCTTCCCAAGCACAATGGATCTCACAGGAAAATCACATAGAGAAAGCTATTTAGCAGATGATAAATGCCAGGAATGTCAGTCCACCAACAGCACATGTTCAGTCATGAAAGAAATATTAAACAGCCACAGCAAATAATGCCAAGTGCAAGAAGTCTGAGAAGGTGAAGGCAACAAATTGTCCTGGAAATTATGATAAAGCCAGTGGAACACTCAGCTGATCACAATGAGTCAGGAAAATTATTTGGCAGTAATACTTTGAATATTCTCACTACAAGCAGAGAACCTAATGACAAAGCCACAGAGGTAACACAGGAAGTTGTAAAATGCAGAAGGTGGCAAAAATTTTACTTCTGATAACAACAACAAAAAAAAAAAAAGCCAGAGCTATGAAACTGTAAGCAAAACTCTACAATTTAAACATTACCTGGAAACTCAGGCAAAAACCAAAATGGAACTAGAGATGACAGAGCATGAGTAGCTGAGCACAACAGCTACATCCACTGTGACAGTCAACATCTTGGGATTTTTTCACAAGTTTTCATTTAACAAAATTCATGAGATACAGACATAACATGCTCTCTGTATTTGTCAAAGGCTGAATTTGTCATTTTTCTCCTACCTAATTGGAATTTTCAGAGTAATCTGGTTTCCACTGTAATTTCATTTCCATTGAACTAAGTCCCCTGGGTAAACAGTAATCAACTGAGGCACCAGGAAGAAAAATTGTCCATACCTTATTTGTCACAGAAGTTTAATGATGTTTTATAAGGAAAGAAACAGAACTTCAGAAATAAAAGGGAAATCTCTGGGTTATAAGGCAGCTATATAGAAATCCCCAAAGTTAAGTCTATGTCTTGTTCAAAACATTGTTGGAGAACACACCGGGCCTTTTTCAGATTCACCTTTTCATCCTCCTCTCATTCCTATTGAGAGAAAGAAAAAACTGAGAAAGAGTGAGGAGGCCCAACAGAAACTTAAGCCCAAAAAACTGTGTAACATCTGAATATCTAACAAAAATCCACTGAAAAGCTATGGCAGGAGGTAGGTTTGGAGTTCACAGCCTCTGAGTCTCAGCTCTCCATCAATAACACAAAGACAACACAAGCTGTTTGATTCATGATTGGGTAATGTACAGGAGGAGAATGGAAAGAACCTAAAGAACCTATCAAGCTTACCAAGCTTCCTTATTAAGAGAGGAGTAATTCTACTCAGTATTTAGACTGATGTCACACATGCATTTACAGAAAGAATTCCACAGATAAAATACTGAATGACAATCCAATTCCATCTGACTGAATGAGTCAAGGATCCAATGGGAGGAAGAGCTCCTAATTAAGGGGTGTGAGGGAAGCACCAGTTTAATGACAAGCTTCATTCTCCTATTTCCCCATTTTCCATGTTTATATAAACTTAGAGGAACCTGAAGTTCAAGACCAAGTGCAAGCTCCTACATATGGGTCAGAGCAATCCCAAACACAAGTACAGGCCAGGTAAAGGATGGAATGAGAGCAGCTTTGAGGAGAAGGACTTGGGGGTGCTGGGGGACAGGAAGCTCAACAGAACCCAGGCAATGTGCACTCCCAGCCCAGAAAGCCAAACACGCCCTGGGCTGCACTCAGAGCTGTGTGGGCAGCAGGGTGAAGGAGGGGATTCTGCTCCCTGCTCTGCTCTGGTGACATCCACCCCCAGCACTGTGTCCAGCCCTGGGGTCCCCAGCTCAGGAACAACATGAACCTGCTGGGGCAGGTCCAGAGGAGATCAGGAAAAGGACCAGAGGGCCAGAGCAACTCTGCCATAAGGACAGGCTGAGAGAGCTGGGGTTGCTCAGCCTGGAGAAGAGAAGGCTCTGGGGAGACATTAAAGCACTTTCCAGGACATAAAGGGGACTTTGAAAAAAGCTGGAGAGGGAGTTCTGACAAGGGCATGTAGAGACAGGACAAGGGGGAATGGCCTTAAGGTGGACAAGGGTGGGTTTAGACGAGGGGCCAGGAACAAAATCTTTACTGTGAAGGTGGTGAAGCACTTCAACAGGTTGCCCAGTGTTGTGGATGTCACATTGCTGGAAGTGTTCAAGGCCAGGTTGGATCACAGAATCCATTTGCTATCCCCCTAAATGGTTCTTAAATTATTATAAAATGTTTATATAGACCATGATTCATAATTTTTTCCCAAGGCTCTTTGCATCATTTGTTTTTCACCACACACAATTTTAAAGTAACTTCACTAAGCCATCTGACAATTTGACTAAAAAATGAATAATGGACGCATTTTAAAAAATAAGCTTTTAGTTCTGTTGAGAAAATCACTCTGAAATACAAACCCCATGTCCTGATGAAATAATAGGAAGAAAACTTTTCACTTCCATTTATCAAGAATCTGTGCAAGAACAAGGCACCTCAAACATCAACCTCATATTTACAAATGCAGCAAGGCAAAGGAAAAACTCAACTGATTATATGCACCCTGTGACAAGCTGTTGTGTGCAATGCAGACACTTTCTTATTCACAGCTAGAAAGTGTCTCCAAAGTATTCCCCTAGCATCACTAATTCTGGGGAAACAGAACATCAGCTATTCAGTGGAGACAAGACAACTCTCCTTGAAAGCAGATTACTAACACCTGACCAAACAGGCAAGTAGAAGCAAACTACAAAGATTTTAACAATATTTTCTTATTAAGAGAAAATCATCACAAAACCCATGAAAATAGCTTAAGAGAAAACAAACACTTTGGCAGCCTATGTAGGAAGCAAAGTTTTGTTATACCTACAGAAATGTATCTCCAAAGTAGCTTCTTCACAATTCCTATCAAAGGAAAAATCATTGCAACTGGACTGTTTAAAAGTCAACACAGTTGTGCAGGTTTCTCCCCC
Source organism: Setophaga petechia (assembly GCA_024362935.1). NCBI lineage: Eukaryota > Metazoa > Chordata > Aves > Passeriformes > Parulidae > Setophaga > Setophaga petechia. The sequence continues at coordinate 3,747,513 of JANCRA010000020.1, forward strand.
CCCACTTCATTTCTGGAAGAAAGTTCTAAGACAAGAACTTGATGAAACACACTAGAGAAACTGATTATGTCAAATATATGGAATAAAGAATTCAAGAATTCTAGTGGACAACTGCAATTTAGAACTTAAGTGACATACAATGATAAACTCACAGTTAAAGCAAACTTTGCTGTTAAACTGAAAGTAGAACTACAGGGTTAGTCTTCATTTTAAGTGTGAACTGTTACTTATTTATTGTACTTTCACACCCACAAAGAACTGCAGTGACTCATCAACACTGCCAAATCCTCCAAGTGTGTTTTTTTCAGGTGTAGCACAGTGTAAGCACACACTTGAGAGCACAAAGCAGGAGAGAGTTTGATGCTCTGCTCTCAACTGTTGAGTTACTCACTGCTGGCTACACGAGCCCATAACCTGCACAACACCTCAGCCTTCAGGGTGACACTTGTACCTGGGCAAATGTGACACAAACAGTGCATCGAGTACTGGTACAACTTCATGCTCAGACAAAGATGTTCTTCTCAAGTACCATCTAAGGATCCACCAGCACAGTGCAGTGCAACCTTCAAATTAAACTCTTATATTGGCTCTCACCTGCCAACAATGAAACTAAACTAACCTCTGTCCTCCTCCAGCTGCCTCCAGGCAACATATCCCGAGTTCTACTGGTCCCAAATATTCCATTATACCATTATCAGGAAAATGACAGAAAATAAAAGGAACATTCACGACAGGATGAATTATCAAACCCTCCCTCATCTAGTCAAAAATCTCAGAAAGGTGCAGATAAGTGGAAAATTCCAGCCATACACCTGCTAACCAGAGGCTGGGACTGATTGGGGTTTTTTCATTACACAGTAGCTTACAGCAAGGCTCCACTACCACTGAACTCACTGACTCTCACTGAACATCGCTCAACTGATGGCTGCTGCTGCATCCATGCAAAAAAACAACAACAAAAAACCCTTCAGTTTTCCAATCCCATACATGGAAGCAAAGGGAAAAAAAAAAAAAAGGCTTCCCAAATGGCACAAAGTGAATTCATGTTTTCAGCTGCATCTTCACTAGACATGTGACAAACTGTCAACCACAGGAACCTGGCTGAACTGCTACAGGAACACACACTGTAAGAATTTTCAGGCTGTGTTTCTGCCTAATTACCAAAACTATCACAAAGAGATCCTGACATAGCAAGAGAACTGTAAAGCACTTCAGAAATCTGACATTACCACCTCACCTATGAAAAAAAGTCAGTCCATCATCCTAGAAAAAGTCCCACTGCATGACTGTGTGCACATGTGTTTCTATACACACACACCACTGCAAGAGCTCAAGGGAAAGCACCTGGGATTTTAAGGTCCCACTGTGGTTAATAAAGAACTGTCTGAAAGACAGGTCAACACACATGGAGAGCTGTGCAAAACTGGAACCTGAAACTGTAGAACCAGCCACCTGAGTTAAATCTTCAACCTCCAGAGGATTTATGTCACAATTTAAGATTTAAAAAAAAAATCCTCACAGCTAAAGGATTCAGGAAAATACATTAAAAGAAAATATCAGAAATCATCAAACAATTAATATTCTATTTCTAAACCAGAAATTCACAGTGTCTAAAATACAGTTTAAAATATAGCTTAATGTTTTGGTTTATCAAAATTTCAGCACTGCATGAACATATTTACTTATAAATTAAGTTAAACAGATACATCTTTCTCATTTAACTTTCAAATTCATGAACTTGTCCTGTTGAAACGTACTAAAAAACACACTGAAGTACTTTATTGCTAAAACAACAGAAAAACATAAACCATAAACAACTCAAGGCTAATTTACCAAGATGCCAGTACGTTTTGACAGCGTTCATTCCTATCTTATATCCAAAATGAGACTTTTTTTCACCCCACTGTCAAATTTATCTCTGGACAAGACAACCGAAGTTCCACCCAGAGCCAACACAGGCCTGTCCCCACAGCACAGTGGCAGTGAGGACACCCTCCTCCAACCAAAAAAGCCTCTCTGGTAACACAGAGATCATAACTGACACATATCACTAATGATTTTTCTTAATGAACACATTTCTAAACATGCTTTTTTCCCTTCTTTCACCATTTCATGTTGCTACAGCTAAGACAAACCAAACCTTTTCCTCTTCCCACACCCAGTCCCGCTGAAGCTTCAGAAAAGGTTAACCAGCAACTAAATTACTTAAGGACAGAACTCTGTGGAATTTGGAACATTGTTCTGTCATTCCATGTGCCATTTGACTGTTACAAAAAATTGCTACTTGTCTTAAAGGCTCTTCTAGGGACAATTTTCTATTACTTGAGTTTTGGGTATTTTACATGAAAGCTTAATGAAAAGACAGCCCTGAAATTCCCTCCACATACTTTTCATTACTTTGAAGCAGCCACTTGAACACTTCTGTTATAAAAAGGGAGTCTTTTGCAATTTGTAACAGGGAGGATATGAGGAAACTCATGCAACAAGGATGTCTTGCCTTCCACACAGTCTTGAATCTCAGCTTAAAAACAGAATTTGGAAAAAAAGCACATCTCTAAGGAATGATGCAATGTGGAATTCCCCTCTTCTGAGTAGATCCACAGCTGAGTGCTAACAACCAAACAGCAGGATTTGCTGAAATGTCCATGCAAAGATCTAAATGCAAGAAAATCACATTTTTCTCTTAGCAGTTACACGTGGAATGAAAACTGAGTCACTAAACAGGGTTACACAGTGGTTTTGTAAGCAGATCAAGGATGCTACAAACACAAGCTTCCCACAGTAACATTCCTGATAGTTACCCATAACTCCCAAAGCATCTTCAATCTGACTTCAAGAAAATGGTTGATAATATCAGCATTCAAAATATACCTAGACCTTAAATCTACATCCCATGGACCTCTTTCAGAGCTGTACTGACACAAAGTCAACCAAAAGCAAGTGATCATTCTCATAGTCAAGAGTAACTAATTCTTTAAGAAAATCATATTTCAACAATGTGCTTTTAAAAAGCAAGCTTGGGAACATACCTATATCCCAGTTCTTTTCATTTCAAGCATTATAATTTTTATTTGAAAACATGTCAACCAAAAAGCCTTAATAACAAGCAGACTGAATTCGACTCTCAAATAAAATGAGTAACTAATGGCTTCTTATAAAACAAAGCAAATACTAGAAAATTCAAAACACAAAACACAGAAGAAACCAGTTGTGCTGTTAAGTTCCCTCAAGGAAAAAAAAATAAAAGAGAAGCAAAAAGTTTTAATACCAAGTCACAACTGGCTACTTTAAGACCTTACTTATTTTCCTCCTACCCTCTGCAGTGAGGACAGTTGTGAACAGCTCTCCTGTAATTCACCAACAGCCCATTTTAAATTACTTCACCAGCCCAGATCTAGAGAACATGCTCAGTGCACCAGTGGGCTCAGGTGGGCTCTGAAATGTATCAGAAAGGCAGCAGTTGACATTTTGAGGGTGCAAGGTAGTGACAGAACAGTTTTCTGCCCTATCTACTGAAGACTCTAAACAAAATATCTAAATCCCCAAGTGCAGAGGACACCTCTGCAAACCACATTCTCAAGTCATGTTCTAGCCCTAAGCATAAGAGAAGCAGCCAATACAACACAACTGTTCTAAAAAGGGAACTCATTATGAATTGTGGCCTTCATAATAAGAGTGTGAGAACTTTCAGATGTTCCTACATTAGTAAGAGAACAAAACACTAGATTTAATACACGGAAAAAAGTAATTGTGTTTTTCTAACACAGAATCTGAAGTAGCTCCAACTTCCCACATAGAAAAATTGAAGTCTCACTGCATGCAAGTATGTGCTAACAGAAGACCTTCCTGGCCCTGCTCTGCAATATCAGAACAAGGCTCAGTTATGTTAAAAAATAAAAGTAATGCTGCGTATTTACAGAGCAAAGATAACAAGTGTGATATGAGACAAACCCACAGGAACAGCACACAATGCTGCCAGCTTTGCAAAAGACAAGGCCTGCAATGGAAGACAGACACCACCAAGCTGTGTTCCCAAAACATACCCTGAAGCCCAACTTTAAACTTGGAATTCTGATTTAAAACAGGGGTGATATGGACAATAAAACTGGGTGCAGCTATGCAGAGGGTGAAGACACATCCACATAAGAAAAAATTAAGATACCTGCACAAGAGAATCCACATCCAGACTACTGTTAATGCTCACACTCAGCAAACAACTGCACACAAAAGCATAATTACAACTTTTCAAATGAACACAAAATCCAGCAAAGTTTCTTACATCTTCACTCTGGTCTCTGCAAGTCCTGGATAAGCAAGGCTCTTGTTATTACAAGAGAAAAAATTAAACTTAGTACTATAGTTTCAAGGGTTTTGCAGGGTTTGGATTGTCCTTAAAAAAATAAAATCCTGCTTTAAGTTAAAAACAGTAAGGGACACCTTTGATTCACTCATTTACTTCACAAATGAGGCTATCTTGATCTGGATGTTTTCAAAATATACCTATTTTTGATCTCTTAGAATAGATAAGACAGTATTTCTTTTTAAAAAGTGAGTAAATACATACAGACACACACATATATATATATTTATATACACACATACAAATATATCTCTACACTCAGAGTACTGCCTAACACCAAAGTACTTTCCATTCAAATATCTGAAATAAGTTCTGAACTTGTCTAAACCATAGCAGAAGGGCAGAAATACTTTACATGGAATTTAATATATTTTAAATACACACCTGACAGAAACAGAACTTCAAAGCCATTTAAAAATAAATTGTTCAAACTAATAAATAAATGAATTCCTATTCATTCTTAATGTACTCATACTGGAAGGTCCTAAACTATTTTTAATTTCAGATATAAGATGTCTTGGAACAAAGGTATTACAGGTACCTTTATTTTCTCAGAAGTCTATTTAATTTTGCAAAATAGACACTAATAACTATTTTCGTTTATTTTGAGTCTCTCATCTATGAATTTCAGCATATTAATAAAATGCATAAAGCTAAAAGTGTGCCTTTAGAACACGGAGTAGCTGCACTGGTCTGAGCACAAAGGCACCACAATGTGGGGAATAAAATGTTTATGTAAGGGTGACAGTGTTCCACAGAGATGGAAAACAGTTTTGCCACCACTATCTTTATTGATTACCACCTCCAGACGTAGTCTTCCTGTCAACTCCATGGGCAGAGAAATTGCCACAAAGGCAAATTCTGCAAGACATGAAGCAGCAGCCAGGCAAGATTAAGACAGAAGCTTCCCAAAAGAAACACCCTGAAGAGAACTACACAAAAGGAAAGTACAAGACCCTCTGGAGAGGGAAAAGTTACTATGATACAATCTTACATTTATTTCTGGTTAACTCCCTCCCCATAAACATGCTGATAATTTGAGTTTCTTCCACTGCAGCTTTATGATTATGTTGTTGGGTTTTGTACACAGCTATCATTAAGTATCACTGTTGTCTGGTGTATTGCAACAGAATAATCAATACATGTATTCTATATGCCTCCCTGAAATTCTTGATATCACTACTGCAGTTTGTTGGTTCAAAGAATAAACATTACTTCAACTCCAAAAATCAAAATATTGTTTAAGAAAACAAAACCAAAAAGCCCAAACAAACAAACCAACTCCCTCATGTATGACTTGTGTTTTGCTGAAACTAATATGCAACTTGATCAGCAACACTTTTGGTGGGGAGGCCTGACAATTTCTCAAGTAAAATAAGAAAAAAGAAAACTCCCAAGTACAATATGAATAATAAAGTTAGCTGCCTACAGCTTTCAGCCACCCCTAACCCTTTCTTACTAGGGACACTGTTTATATTCCATAATCAATAAAGGTCAATCCCCCAAACACCTATCAATAGCCCCTTCCTAAATGTAACAATTTTACCACCCATTTGTCAGGCCTCTGAGACGCTGCCAAAAAACCCGGGTTACGTGATCTGTCATAGCAAGCGTTGCCACAGTATACTGAAGAATGCATCACAGTATCTCAATTCAACAACTTTTTAAAAAAATACAGGCCCCAGTTCTGCAAGTAGGTCAGCAAAGGCAGGCCTGGTGCTGGCTCTGAGCCTGCGACTTCAGAGGGTCTTTGGGCCGATACAAACGTCCAGTGATATGAACACAGCTGCAAAACTGCAAATATAAACCGAGTTGTACAGATAACATGAAAACAGCTGAGACAGACACAATATGTCTGCAGCGAGCCTGGGAGTCCTTTGAACATTTAATTAGAAAAATTCTTTTCTGAAAGGTTCTTTTTTTCCTATACAGCGGCGAGCTACTGCAAATCTTCAAAATACCTAACTGGACTTCTGAAGGAGCAAGCTGAAAATTAAATATGGCATCTTAAAAACTACCCCAACATTTCTGGATACCTCTACAAGAAAAAACAAATCACTCAAGAACAAAATAAGTAATTTTCAAAAGCTATTCCCACTGTATACAAAGCTGCACAAAGTGGGACAGCACATGTTAACGCAGTGGTAACTAACACACAAAAACCCCAACAACCCATCCAAGTGGTGAAATCCCGTTTTCTCGAGGACAATAACTGAGTATCTGCGGCCAAACTACACGCAACTACCTCTGCCGTACACGTCGGGCAAGGGAAGAGGGCTGTCCTGCCTAAAATAAATCGCTACAGACAAGCCCTAAGACACAACTCCGAGGAGAAGCGGCGCGGTGAACTGCAGGAATTAGATGAAAAAGCCACGAACGTTTTTCCTACATGGAAGCCGGGGCGCTGGAAGCCGAGGCCAGAGGAGTGGCCTACGTGTTAACAGTGTTTACAGCGGGCGTGAACGAGCTGCTGCTGCTGGATTTCATTGAGACCGTCGGGAAAGCGCCTCGGCAGGGCCTGATTTCCAGGCGTCGCCCGGGCCTACGCGGCCCCAATCACTCCACCTCAGTAATGGCGTTCGGGGCGAAGGGAAGCGAGAACCAGGGGAGGCGATGCCGGTGCAGCGCTGCGGGGACGCACCGGGCCCTCCTCACCGGGGGGGTCCGGCCAGAGGGGCCCCGGAGAGGCGGCCAGAGCCCCCCGAGGGCGCCGGGCGCTCCCCCCCGCCGGCAGCCGGGGATGAGGAGCCGTCAGCCATTTTCCCTCGCCCTCCAAAACACGGCGGTGCGGGGCCGACACGCCGGGGCTCCGAGGGAGGCGCTGCCGCCGCCTCACGCCCCGCGGGTCCCGGGGAGCTCCGTCCTCGCCCCCAGCCGCGCCCCGGCCCGCGGAGCCCCATCCCCGGGGAGCACAAACAGCTGCCCGGCCCCGCCCGGGCACCGCTCCGCACTCACCCCCCGCACCGCTTCCCCTCGTCCCGCGGCGGCTGCTGCGGCGGCCCGGAGCCCTCCTGGGCGCTGCCTCATGCCCGGCGGCCGGCGGGGCACGGTCTCATGCCAGGCCGCGGCTCTGAGGGGGCGGCTCCGCTTCCCCCGGTTCCCACTCGGCTGCGCTGCGGCGGGAAGCGGGAGGGCAAATCCGGCGCCGCTGCCCGCGCTCCGGTTGCCGGCCCTGAGCGCTTCTCTCTCTCTGGGGCGTTTTTCCTGCGTCACCAGCTGCTGCCCGGCGGCGGCGGCGGCGGCCCTGCCTGGGCTCGGGCTGGGGCTGGGCCGGGGCCTGCGCGCTCCGCTCCGCCCCGTCCGGGCACCGGGCGCACGCGGGGGGGTGGGCGGACGCGCGCCCGGGACTCGGCCGGGCGGGGTGGCGGGGCCGGACCGGGCGGCGGGAGCTCCGCGCTCAGGGCTCGGCGGTGCGGGGGAGGCAGCGCGGAGGGAGGCGGCAGTGGCGGCGGCTCCTCGCGCTCCCGGCGGCGGCGGCGCAGCCGCGTCTGGCGGGGCCCCGTGGGCAAGATGGCGGCGCCGGCAGCGCCTTCCGCACCCGGCCCAGCGCGGCGGCGGTTCGGCCACCCGAGCGCGGCGGTGACGCGCTGCCCGTGTGCCCGCCCGGGGCCGCCGCTCCCGGCCGGCCCCCCCCCTCGGTGTGTCGGTGTGCGGGGCGGCGGTGAGGGAAGGACGAGGGCTGTGGGACACACACAAACACACGCACGCACAGCCAGCGGCGCGCGGGCGCGCGCGGGGCCTGCTTCGCGTCGGTTGGGCGCGCGCGCGCTCTCCATTGTGGCCCGCGCCGCGCCGCCGGGCGCGCGCCGGGGCCCGGATGGTGACGTCAGGGCGGTGACGATGGTGACGTCAACGCGGCCGCCTCCCGCCGCGCTGGGGCCGGGCCGGGCCGGGAGCGGGACCGGCGTGCGGGGGTTGGCGGCGCCGGCGGCTCCGGCCCTCAGGGCCCGCAGAGCAGAGCTCGCACCCCGCTCCGGGACACCGGCGCTTTCCGAAAGCTGGACGGAGCTTTTGTTCCTTCTTGCAGGCTCCCCGGGGCAGCGGGCACAGCTCCCAGCCTGGCAGAGCTCAGGGACAAGGCGCTCGGGGCTCATGGGTGGCTCTCAGGGTGTCCTGCGCAGGGCCTGCAGTTGGAGTCCATGATCTCCACGGGTCCTTCGGACTCTGAATATTCTGTGATTCTTTGGTTCTTTTTCCTTTGATACGTCTGCGTTTACATGGCCACAGTAGGCGATCCGTAGAACCCCACTCCATACCTGCTTTATGTAGCGACCGGGAGGACTTCAAGCCTGGATTTAAAACCTGGGAAAGGATGCTTGGGGCAGGACAGAAGTTTGGCAGATATGGCAAACTCGGACTTCAGGAATACCTGAAGTCGTGCTTAAAGTTTTGTTAGTCTGTATTCCAAGATCAAAGTCTCATTTTAACAACGTAGTTCAAGAATTTCGAAGCAGAAGGTGAAAGATACGGTATTGAGCTGAAAACACAGGAGGAATTTAGGCTCCCCATGTTGGAGTTTGCTCGAGAGGCTCAGACCAACAGCCTTAACTCTACTGCAAAATGTTTTCTCTTTTGGACCACTCAGTGACAAAAGACTAAAAAACTAAAATACAATTGCTTATTGCAGGAGATGAACAACATTGGGTGGGTGTTTTTCAGTAAAAAGCTGGAGCTCAAAATCAAGTGGTGATAAGTTCTGATGCTTCCTAATTTAGCAGAATTATTAGGTTTTTTGCTGATCATTAGATGGTATGTTTTGGGATGGAAATCTGAAGTATGTTGCTGTGTTAGCCACTCAGTAAACAAAACAAGGGATGCAGCTGCTTCATCACTGTACAAATGCAACAGTTTGTTTACTGAAGGAATAGCTGTATGTGCATTTTCTTCGGCAATAAAAACAAGCCATAACCATGATGAAAGTTTGCAAGTGTCTGTGTTTCGTGTTTGGGTTAGAAATACACGTAATCATATCAAAACAGCCATTTTATCTGTGTGATTTTCATGCTTCTGGGCATGTTATTGTGGTCTCCTTTTTTGTCCCTTATCAACTTTCAGTTTTTCCTCCTACTTCCCATTAATCCACTTTGTTTTCCAGGGAAAGCATTGAAAATAGCTGCATCTATAATACTTGTACCTTCCTTTGCCCCCACAGTATTCTCCCTCAAACCCTTCACTGTTTATGATAACTTAGAGAGGCATGGTGACACCTCAAAGAATTGTAGTTGCTTATATTTTGACACTTAACTTTAAAAATAAACTGCTGTGTTTGTTGACGGTAATTTCTTTTATTGTTTAATAGTCCCTTCTTTTAAAGACAGGCCAAATACTGTGTTCCTTCTGAGTACCATGGCTTTTTTTTTGGCAGAGCCAAAGAGTGACACATCAGTGGATTTTTATAATGTGGGCAATTGTCCACCAAGAAATTGACTGTCAGGTCACATAAAAGTCAACAACAACAACGAAAAGATGAACAGTAGTTGTGGAAACAATGGCGGTACAACTTGTGGCAAGAATTCCCTCTTGTGAAAAAGCATTTCTTCAGCCAAGAGCAAGAGTGGGAACTTTGATTATTTTAATTGAAGCCTTAGGCTTGGAAGAGATGAAGAACTGATTCCTCTTCAGCTCCCCAGGACCTTTGCTGGAACTTTTCAGGTTTTAGACTCTACTTGATGTACAATTTGCAGAAGCACAGCAATACCAGAGGAATTTTGCACTTGCATGGGGAAAAAACCAAAACTATTGTTTATAGCTGCCCTCCTGCCTGGTTTAAAGGTGTATTCTGGAGTGGCTTGACAGAGCAGCAGCTTGAAGCTGTGCTAATCAAAGGTCACAATAGGCTGAAGCACACAACTATTTATGGCACCAAATAAAAGAAGATATTGGGTCTGCAATCACCCTGTGTGGCTCCTGAACCAGCAATCTGCACATGGACTTGTGGCTGGGAATTCTTCCTGCCCAGACAGGAATCTATGCCTGCCCCTCTTTGCTCAGACTTTTGAGGCTTTGCTGTGGCTCACCTTGTGCTGCTCTCTTCTGCCTCAATAGGTTCACACACCCCAACACTGCAAATGGATGTTACCAGTTTGCCTTTGTGCAGCAGCTGTGGAAACACAAGAACACAAGCGAGAGAAATTGCTGATTAAAGAGTACCCATGAGATGAAGACAGAAGTCAGTAAGAATTCACAAATCTGACTAAGTGCTCCAAATTCTGTGACAGAATTCTGGTTAATTCCCCACTGTACACAACTGTTGGTATGATTAGAAATTGTTGATATGATTAGAAATGCTTTTGTGACATCTTTAATTCAGTGTGAAAATGTGGGGAAGGGAAGCATTTCCCTGAAGGCTTCCCTGCTCCAGCACTGCAGCTAGCCCATCAAACAAAAAGTGAAACCAGTTGTGAACCAGCTGAAAATGAAAACCAAAACATTCTGGTGAGGGAATTACTCAGAATTTAGAAAATCTCTGTTAATGGGTGTGTTTATCCCCAGTTCTTAAACTCTGGTTGATGTTGCACTGCTCCATGAGTAGACAAAAATGAAATTTACAACACTGCTGATGCAGAGTAAAGCTGTGGAGTTTTGCAGTGGGGTAGCAAAAGGAGGAATAATAAGATGGGAGAAAGAAGAATTTTTCCACAGACCCACAAAAGATTTTTTTTTTTTTCTGATTCAGCCCCTTGGATGCTGCATCACACACTGTCCACCAACACTCAGAAAACAGGTTGTGTGACAGTATTTTACATATAAATTAACATTCAAAATTAGGGGAAAAATACCATGCTAATGATGTATCAAAAAGTTGTAAAAACTCTGCTGGAGTGATGCTCTATCTCTTTTCTGTTGCAAATAAAGGTCAAGTATAGACATTCATTTTAGTTTCTCCTGAGGTCACTGCTTTAATTACCATTCCTCACATCAGTGTAAAACTTCATAATGGTCACTCACTTTCCCTCTTTCAACTTCTGTTTTCTGGTTGTAAGAGATACTAACAGTGATGTTGGAATGGGCATAATGCCACTCTCAAAAGACTCATAAAAGCAGTTAAATCCAATTTGTGCTCCAAACTTACAGGTACAAAAGAATAGTTGCCTAGGCAGAAATCATAGAAATTTTATAGGAAAAAGATTCTGTAGATTTTTGTAAGAGAAAGATTCTGTGGTCTCTCACATTGAGGAAAGGATGTTATCTGATTAAGAAAAATTCTTGTGATAAGAGAAACATGGTGTGGCATTTTCATGTTATTCATTAAGTTGTGCACTTATGGGTTAAATGAACAGCATGAACAGAAATTCTCAGTGTGCCTACCAAATGCTCAGAAGATATTGCAGAGACCATTTGTCAAAAAGTCTGTTTATAGGCCTAAAAGAGTATCTCCCCTATCTTTTGGAAAGGGAGCAATTCAAAATATTTTCCCTGTCTAGTTCATTGCCAGCTGAACTGTCCTCAGATAAACCATGTGGTGTCCATGTGAAAAGCATCCATCTCGTAGGACTTGGACAGAGTTCAAAAAATGGATTTGACAGCCATATGGTCCTCTTCATCCACATGAACCTTGAAGAAGTTTGACTTCCTTCCAGCCTTAAGAGTAGAGTGAGGGAAGAAGGGAAACTGTTCTTAAAACTTGTCAATGTTGCTCCTAAATGTGCTAGATGAGGACATTGTTTAAAAAAAAAACAGCAAGAAATTCTGTAGATTTGTGAATTTCCTCAGCTTTTCTGAATGCCTGTGCCCACAGAGGGTTTGTCATGGCGCTGGTGGGGGTCTGAGGGGGCCTGTTGTTCACAAACCCCATCCACCACACCTCATGGCCATTTTCTCCTCTTCAGCAGGGTTTGTAAACACCAGAGTTGCTATGGGTGCAGCAGAAGGGAAGCAGCTTCTTTTCCTAGGGCTGAGCATCCTCCATCCTTCCAGCCCTGCTCTCCCTTCAACCCCAAGTTACATCCCTCATGGGCTGGAGTCCCTGGCTTATGTTGGATATGCTGGCCTAGGCAGGAGCTAAATTAGCTAATAGCAAGCAGGAGGAACAATAACTCAGTTGTACTTCCCTTTCCCACTCTGGGCATTTCTTTGGCATTTCTTCTTCCTCTTCCTAAATTTTTGTAGGAATTAGTATCTTTGAAAAGCACTTTTTCTGCATTCAGGGTTTACTGAAATTGGCTGAAGGAATCAAGGGGAACCACCAGGCAGAGGCAGAGCCAGACAGTGGGCTCATGTGAAACCAGTGTCATTAAGAAAACCATGAGAAGTTTCAAAACTTCAAAACGGGGTAGTCTGAAAGGAGAAGGGTTGCCACTCACATTTGGAATGGAAAAAAGAAAAAAAAAAAAGTGATCAGAAACAATAGGAAAAAATTATTTAAGAGTAAACCACAGATTTTGAAACAAACATGCATACATGATTTGAACAGAAACACAGATCCATTTCAGATCTTGTATCAATGGTTTTATCTGAGCTTTATAAAAATAGCTTCTGAGAAAGGCTTAAATCTAAAAATATTTATGGGAAGAAAGTTTGCAATTTTGTAAAGCTAGGGTTTTTTCCTTTCATGTGACTAAAGATTTTCTTTCTTCAGTCTAAAGAGGGATTTCATACAGTAGCATGCAGACTAGTAGGATTTTGGAACCTTTAGTTAAGTGCTTTCAACCTTTAGTTGAACCTTTAGTTAAGTGCTTTCCACTCTTTCCTTTTTTAACTTTGTCTAGAACTTTTTCTCTACTATTTTATTGCCAGTTACCTACAAAAATAATTCCCATTGTCCAAAACAATCATTATTTCTCTTTTGATGAAATGGTACAGTAAGCAAATGCCCGTTTACATGGATGATTTGCAAGGACTGAATTTTGATAGCTGCTACTGCTGTTCCATCATGTGTCTGTGACAGGTCACTTCAGAACATAATGCAGATTAACTGCATGCAATGCTGTATTTTATGTAGCCCTGCAGCCTTTCTGAGAGATTACATTAAAATATGTTGGGTAAATGTGAAGTAACTCATAGCAGGACTTCTGCAGCAGCAGTGATATTTTGGCTGGAAGGTTCACAGTAGCAATAATGTTTGAGCAATAGCTGTGTCTTTGTAGCCAGGATGGTATAAGGCATTAAGCAAGCCAGAACTTGTATAGAGGATAATATCTTTTATTAGATCTGAAAACAGGCTTGTATGCATCAAAGCTTGGCTGTTTTTACTAGACATATCGGTTGATCTACTGAAACAATATTTAAGTAGATCTTTTATCATCCAGAGGCAATCTGCTTTTTTTCAGCACACTAGTTCTTTTCCATTTATTCTTTTTCTATACCATTATTTTGGGAAGGTAAGTGTAATTCAGAATCTAAATATGTGGAAATGACATCAATGGACAAAAGCTAAAGTTTATGCTGTAAACAGAGGATTATTTCTGTGATTTGACTTTTTTGAATATCAAGCAAAAATCTCTTTAGAAGTACAATTGACTTGTCACTCCTTCTGTAGCTTGCACTGCTCTCAGTTACAAATTGAGACCAAATGGACAAATCTGATATCTACAAGTTAATTTTCTTTTTGAAATATAAACTACTATAGATCTGAAGTTCTTCTACTTTTAAATGTATTGCTGGTTATTTCCTAGGTTAAAATGAGAATCAAATTTCATATCATAACATCCCTTTAATTATCTGCTTTTTCCTTGTGTTTGTACTTTTAGATGCCCATGTAGTAAGTCATGGTTAGACATCTGTTTTTTTTTAAATCTATAACAGAAAATCAGAAAATTTTAACCTATTTAACAGAAATATAAAACAAAACAAAAATAATGTATTTTAACTTCCCAGAGACAAGGTAATTATTTCTTTGCTTTCTGAAATGACAGGAAAAAATCCAAAGTCACCCATGTTTTGTGCTCTTCTTTTTTCCCCTCTAAATAAGATGGACCAAATGGCCAACAGTTCTTAAGGATTTTGTGACTACACAACAATACAAAAGACTAATTCCTTATTCTTCTCAGGTGGAGAATCCAACTGAAGTCCACAGATTAATGCCTCTAATAGTATTAATTTCACCAAGTAATAGTAGACTTTGAAGTTTTCCTTGAACCTTAATTCCAGGAATGTTATGAGGATCAAAACCATATGGCTGAAAGAGTCGGCTGCGGCCGACTGCACAGCTCCAGCCTCTACTTAGTGGGCTAAATCCATCAAAAGTCTGTCTCTATTTCAAAGGAGAGTGAGGCTCCCAACATGGCAAATAATACTCATCTCAGCTGTATCCATCTTGCTGGGTTGTAGCCACCTACAAATGGGGCAGCAGTCAGAGGTGGCTCCCTGGCATCTCTGGGCAGACCATGGGGAAAGGCAGCACTCCCTGAGCACAGCTTGCCCCAAATTTATATTCCACCTTTGCCCTCCACAACTGCTTTCCCTTCCCTAATAGCTGCAGAGAAAAAGTGAATGGCTACATAACTTTCAGCCTGGCAATATTAGGTGAAGTGAAATTTGGGTTCTCAGCAAGTAGCAGTCTGCCCAGAAGTGAGTTTTGCAACTGCAAGCAAGATGAGCAATGGCTCAGGAAGCCAGGAAGAACCCTGTGTTTGTGGGACCAGGTTCTGATGCTGAGGGCTACAGGGGTGGCTTCTGTGAGGTTCTGGTGCTGAGGGATACAGGGGTGGCTTCTGTGAGGAGCTGCTGGAAGCTTCCCCTGTGTCCTGTGGAGTCAAAACCAGCTCTGAGCCAGCCCAGCTGGCCAGGGCTGAGCCCATCAGCAGTGGTGGGAGCACCTCTGGCATAACAGTTCAGAGAGGGGGAAAAACCCTGTAGCTCAACAGCAGCCAAAGAGAGGAGCGAGGAGATGTGAGAGCAACAGCCCTGCAGACACCGAGGTCAGGGCAGAGGGAGGGGCAGGAGCTGCTCCAGGGGCTGGAGCCAAAATTCCCCCACAGCCCAGGGGGCTCAGGGATGCAGAGATCGCCTCAGACCAGGAGGGCACAGGGATGCAGAGATCACCTGCAGCCCATGGAGGGCAGGGGGATGCAGAGATCCACCTGCAGCCCATGGAGGACCCCATGCTGGAACAGATGGATACCCAGAGGAGGTTGAGAGCCCTGCACTGGAGCAGGCTCCTGGCAGAAGCTGTGACGCCATGGAGAGAGGAGCCCAGGCTGGAGCAGGTTCGCTGGCAGGACTGGGAACATGGAGGACCCACGTTGGAGCAGACTGTTCCCAAAGGACTGCACCCTGAGGGAGGGCCTCACACTGGAGCAATTCATGAAGAACTGCAGCCCGTGGGAAGAACCCATGCTGGAGCAGGAGAGAGTTTGAGAAGTCTTCCCTCTGAGGAGGAAGAAGTGGTAGAGAAAATGTGCAGTGAACTGACTGCAGTCCCCATTTCCCGTCCCTCTGCATTGCCTAGGAGAGGAGGTAGAGAAGATCAGGAGTGAAGCTGAGCCCAGGAAGAAGGGAGGGCTGGGGGGAAAGTGCTTTTTAAGCTTTGGGTTTATTTCTCATTACCCTACTGTGATTTGATTGGTGATAAATTAAAGTAATTTCCTGAAGTTGAGCCTGTTTTGCCCATGACAGTGACTGGTGAGTGACCTCTCCCTGTCCTCATCTCACACGTGAACCTTCTGGTGGATTTTCTCTGCCCTGCCCAGCTGAGGAGGGGAGTGACAGAGTGGCTTTGGTGGGCACCTGGCACCAGGCAGGGTGAGCCCACCACAGTTCCCCTCAGAGCACACAGACAGCAAGGGGGGCACAAACTGCCTGGGCCACAGGATCAGAAATGTGCTGCCCACAGCATCAGAGGGGCTCAGGGAGCAGATGGAATGACTGCTGCCTGTCCTGGCTTCATGACAACCACTTATCTGTTTCACCAGACACAGATGAGGAGCCACGGCAGCCAGTGAGAGAGAAAGATGGGGTGAGAAAAGAGCTGTGATAATGAGAGTCTGACCACAAACAATTCTTTCCAGGAATGGTTTCTTTAACTTACCCTAAACAATGGGCTACACTGTCCAAGTATTACCTACATAGTACTTGAAAATCCTCATTCTAATAGCAAACAGCTGTTGGACTGAACCACATTTGTGCCCTCTGCTTAGTGTTTGTGGACACTTGTGTGATTCCAGCTTTGGTCAGCTGTTCTTCTGGCTCATCTTCTGTCTGTCCTGCACAGGAAGATCCTCACTGCTCGACTTCACTGTTGTTCATTTCCCTTCTTGAAAGGCTTAATTCATTTGATTAGGGAGTAGAAATTACAAGACAACCATTGCTTCATGTGTAGATTGAAAATTCTTTGTCCGACTTTTCTTGGGAGCCACATATAAATTTATTCTTCAAAGAATTGCTTAAAAATTTCCACATGGACTCTGGAAATTCAGGGCCTATCACACTGCACACATTTTTCAGGTGTAGAATCTTGGAGTTGCCCTATGAATGCTAAATTTAGATGATGATGGTGCTTGCAAGAACAAATAAATTACAGATTGCCTCTGTCTCATACATGTGAAGAATTCATCAAGATCATACCTGGATTTTTTTCAATTTCTATTTTCAATGTGGCTGATGAGTTTTTGCATGCCTTTAAGAGTATGCAAAGGTCACCCTTCAAAATTATACAGATGCCTTTAATGGCAAAATTTAGTATCAAGTATTTTAACTCATACCACTATATCTTACTATCTGGGATAAGTAACCGATCAATTCAAAACCCTCTGGAAAAGAGTTTTCTCAATCTCAATCTCTTTATTTTCTGGAAGGAATATTGTTTCCTAACTATTTAATCTCATAGTGAAGGACCAAAAAGGGAGATGAGAAATTGAATATTGCTTCTGTGACACTATTGAAGTTAACTTGGAGCACATTTACAGACTTCATATTGTCTTCATATTATACAGGGACAGCAACAGAAGCAGAGAAACAAGAAGGAAGACATTCTTGCCTTCCTCATTTCCCTTTCTTTTGTTCATGAAAGACCATCTAAATTTCTGATTAATAATATTGACACTCCTATTGGCTGGATACAAAAATGGGAAGTAAGAAAAAGTAGCTGGTTTTCAATGAATATATTTTGGAATATCTCCAATTTCATACACACTGAATTTTGAATGTGCTAGAAAGCTCTGTCATTCTGGCTAAATCCCTGATTCCTTTATCTGATGAAAGAAAAATACAAGCTGAAAGTTGTAGCTTGTGTAAAATCTGAAGCTTAATAAATACTACAATTACTGTTTCCCACATAGCTGTAATAGACCAGCATATTTTCCCCTCTTCTGACACATCTCTTAAGGAAGCTTCTCTCACTAAAACCTACTGGGGAGTAAAAGGAAAAAAAATTACTTACCATTAAGTACATTACTCAGCTTCTATGAATGCAAAATTTTAAAGCCAACTGTCTTGTAAATACAAAAAAGAGTATTTTTCTTGCCTAAGTAAACACCACATATTCACTTAGGAAACAACTGCATATTAGTGTGGAAATATCATTTAAAACTCATAGCAAATGAAGGTGTACAATCAGCCTTGCAGCTTGTCACAAAGCACTCACTGCCTGATCAGCTCACCCAAGATGTGGAAAATTTCAAAGACTGGAAGCAACTTCTCCTCCCAGATTCTCACTGCACTAATTAGCTCTGACTTGCTATTCCTTCCATGGATGCAGAGAACTTCAGCTTCACAGAGATCCCTAGCACTGCAAGATGAACTCATCTGTAAATTCTGTTCCTTTGTACAGCAGAAATGGGTGATGTATTCCACACAGGCAAGTTACAGTAAAAAGTTCTATCCTATGGTAATCAAAAGATGAGCTGTCAGTGTCAATTTTATTAGAAGCATTAAATAAATATATAGAAGTGTTTAATGCAATGGTACAACCACACAGCTGTTCACATAGGAATAAATGTGAAAAAACCCACACAGTCTTCAGTCCCTTCCTGTCATGTTTATGTATGCAGTGTGTTGTTAAATGATGGACATATTGTGCATGTTTAATTAAAAATTAAGAAATGACTGTAAAGTATCGTATAGCTTTTCTAGCACCTTAACAAGGCACAGATATATTCAAAACTGTATGGAAAAGAGTTTTCTCAATCTCTGTTTCTTTATTTTCCGGAAGGAATAGTTTCCTAACTATTTAATCTCATAGTGAAGGACCAAAAAGGGAAATGAGAAATTGAATATTACTTTTGTACATTTTGAATATTGCTTTTTGTATTTCCTTATGTATTCCACACAGGCAAATTACAGTAAAAAGATCTATCCTATGGCAATCAAAATATGGGCTAGCAATGTCAATTTTATTTGAAACATTAAATAAATATATAGAAGTAGTTTAATGCAATGGTACAACCACACAGCTGTTCACATAGGAATAAATGTGAAAAAACCCACACAGTCTTCAGTCCCTTCCTGTCATGCTTGTGTATGCAGTGTGTTGTTAAATGATGGACATATTGTGCATGTTTAATTAAAAATTAAGAAATGACTGTAAAGTATGGGATGGCTTTTCTAGCACCTTAACAAGGCATAGATATATTGATGGTGGAACATCAGATAAAGGTAATGTGGGTTATTTTGCTGCAGCTATGAGGCTTGTAGGGAGAGGAAATGATTTTCTAACATGCCAACTGTCATAGTTGAAGAATTCAGAAAATATCTCAGACACACAAAGGCATTGTTCTGAAATAAAAGCAACAGATTTCAAAAATCTGGGGGTTGGACTGGATGTTCTCTAAAGATCATTTCCAACACAAACTATTCCATGATTTTTTGAGTCTGTAAGATAAAGATGAATGGAGGATGATGGCTCAGGGCTTAGGAACCAATTTGATTGCTTAGGTTAGTTATAGTGCTTAATAGTGCAGGTGATGGGTCCCTGTGCAGAATGGGGCTCCTCAGTGCAGGAGAGAGGAGGATGCATGAGATATGGACAAATTTCAGGCTTGTTCCCTTCTAGAGCAAAAAAATAGAGAGAGTTGTAGTCTATAACCTGTACAATGTGGAGAGGTTAGCAGTGGACAAGAGAGTTTATAAATGTCAAAAATATATCTCTGAAAATCCTCTTATATCTGGGATTGTGCAGAGTTATGAATGAGTCCATAGTTACCAGACTCATCCTCAGAAGGTTTCCCCTGAGGGTCCAGACTGAAGGATTAGGTTGAAATGACCCTTTTGAGAAACAACCACCGACTGCCAAGTAGGTGTTTCTTCCCCCGTGGGCATTTTGTGTGAATTCTTCCTGAGTCACAATGGTTATTTACTTGACTTTCTCTCAGTCATGCACTGGAGGAAGCATGTCACATTCCTGGACTCTCAGGGATGGGATCCAAGATTGTTCTGCTGTAGTTGGTATTTCCTCTGTAGTGGTGATGGGAGGAATTGCTGAGTTCCACATTGTCTGTCTGGTTGCAGTCTGGATGTCACTGGTTTGCTTTAGACTGTGACTTTTCTTCTGTCACGCCCTTGGTGGGAATGAAGAATGGTTTGAAGGCAAGGATGGACAGCTCTGTCCATCTTACCAAGTAAAAGCTTCTCCTCTAAGGAATGTTAGAACTTCATGATTTTCTGCATAGATTAGAAGGCAAGGTGTGCAACAGTCAGAAGTCCTCACTGAGTGTCTCTTCAAAATAAAACTTATTACTTTAAAGACCTATTTCTGCTTGAGAGTGAAAGTAAAACACAGGTGTTTGCTTAAAACCACCAGCTTCACTCCTGCTGTATTTTTGTCAGTGGTAAAACTTACAAGAACATTATATAACTTGAAAAAGTTCACTTCCCCAATAAGAAATGAGATAATGCAGGAGAAAAGTTCATAATAAATAACTAATGCCAAGGGTAAATATCTCTAATGCAACCAGCAAGAAAGTTTGTTTCATTTTTATTATCCTTTATTTATCCTTTTATTTATCTTGGAATGAAAATTAATTCCAAGATCATAAAAGGAAATACACCAGATTTTGGCTTTTTATTAACAAAAGCATTTAAAAAGCATAATGTGATGGACTTGCGGATGACAAAATTGCCTTTCTTAAAATGTAAAAGCTCAAAACGTTGGGTATTCAAGGAGGAACTGAAGAAAAAACAAACAAAAAGCCCACAGCATGCCTCTATATGCTGGAGCAGGACTCTGAGAACCTTGGTTTGAAAGTGGATGAAATTTGAAAGATCTAAGAAGTCTTAACAGATAGGATCTGGCTGAAAAAAAATAAAAATATAAATGTTTAATATTTTATGCAGTGTTAGGAGTGCATTCCAGTTTAAGCAAAAATTCAAATGGTCTTCAACAAATGTGCAGCAAACAGATAATGAAATCAAACTCAAATAATAGTTACAATTTTTCAAAAATCATTTTCTAGATTCATTAATTGCTTCCAGGAAGGCTGTTGTATACATGAAGATGGCCAGTTTGAGATGTTACATTGGGAAAAGCTGCTAAATAAAGAAAAAGATCTAGAAAAGAAAGGGTTCATTGCTTTCTTCTCTGTTGACAAGGAGGATATGATATCAAGAACATTGTCTTAGACCTAGAAAATCTGGTTTCTGAGAATCTGAAGACTTGCTAAGATCATTCAGCCCCCAAAGCCCATGGGAAGGTTATTCAGCCATGAGTTGACTGTGTAATGTTTTCATTTCTTATCTGTGAGGAGCCAGCTCCACTCATGAGCATTTGCAAAAACTGGAATGTGCTCCAGGGATGCCAGAGTGACTCTGGAGTCTGCAAGAGTTCTGCCACTGGGTTTTTCTGTCTGTGATGCCAGGCTCAGGCTGTCTTAGGTATTGGAGAGCTGGTGGCATAAGGAATATAGCATGTGGATAATGTTGGTGCTATTAATCCTCTTTTTATTATAACCTAAACCCTGTATTATTATCTGATTGATTCCTAATCTGTTAATCTAACATGAGTTAAAGGGATGATAAAAATAGTGTCTTGCTTTACAGGCCTTCATTTATGGAAATAACCTTTACCTAGTGCACAAAAATTAGGGTGGATAATTCGAGGCTTACATTTCATACATCCCAGTTCTTAAAACTGATGTCTTTTAAAATACAATATTAAGATGCTGTGATTCTATAACATGTTGTATTTGGTGGTTTTACTGAATCATTGCAGTAAATATTGATTTAGGCAACTAAATCTCCTGAGATAAAATTAGGCACTGAGGAACAAACTCAGCCTACAAAAACAAAATCAGATTTATTTAAAAGTATAACTGTGTTTGTGTTAAAGGCATAGAATGGTAGTTTTCTGATGCCTTATTGAATATTTTTATTCTGTTTGGAGGCTGGGCATTTCAGAGGTTTTTGTGGGAAGCTCAGCACTGCAGTGATGGCTGAGCCATGTCCCTGGCTCTTCAGGATTCCAACTGCTTTGATCTGTCAGATGTGACTTCCTGGGTACAGCCTGGAGGACAAAGGTTTGGGTTCTGCATCAGGACCTTGCTGCCTTTCAAACCTACCAGCCATGTCCAGGACACACCTGAGAGCACCACTGACACAAAACCAGGAGAAGATTGTTATAAACTTGTTCTGGAGGGTTACTTTTCATCCACTGACACATAAATGAGTGACTATTTTAAATTGTCACAGGTGAGCACTTGAACACTTTACTGGCCTTTGCTGTATAGTTTTATTAGTGACATTTTATACTCTCTGCTGTGAGCAATACAAATATGATTTTTTTTCTTTATGATAAAGGTCTCTTCTTCAAAAATAACCATCTTTAGCATATGTTAGAAATGGGGTGACAAGTTAGGATAAGAACCAACAATTCTCAGTTTCTTCACGTGGTGAAAAACTCCTAACAGGCATCTTTGCTTTTAGCCTACTTTTGTCTGCCTACAAAGAACTTTGCTTGTCAAGAATTGTAGGTACCTACTCTTCAAGTGGAAAGAATAGCTGGCCTCCAGCCTCCCACAGGGAGAGCTGAAAATTAAAAAGATCTTTTTGAGAACCTAAGAATGGCTTTAGCCCCTTCAGCAGCTGAATAAGGTTTTATAATAGAAGTGCAAACGCACGTGCTGCATCTCCCAGTGAAAAGCTGTCATGATGCCACATTATTTGCAATCTAAACCTCAGCTTCTCCAGGCATTCTCCTGCACTTTATAAGTGACTCTGATGTACAGATAATTTCTGGCATAGCTCTTAATAATTCTTGACAAATATTTGAAAGTTATAATCTCCCGTTACGAACGTGAATTAAATGGGTGTGCTGGGAGCTTTCCCCTCAGTGCACACAAAACGGGCAGGGGCTGCCTCAAAGAGCTACAAAATTGTCAGCAGAGACCATCACACTCTGTAGGCAGGTGTGCCCCTGGCTGCCTCGGGGGGAGAGTTCCTGGTGTGCTCGGGTGCTGCTGGAGTTGGGGACCTTTGTAAATGCACATGGCATCAGCTCCTGCCAGTGCCACACATGGCATCAGCTCCTGCCAGTGCCAACATAGCAACATCTCCTGCCAGTGCCACACATGGCAACAGCTCCTGCCAGTGCCACACATGGCATCAGCTCCTGCCAGTGCCACACATGGCATCAGCTCCTGCCAGTGCCACACATGGCAACAGCTCCTGCCAGTGCCACACATGGCATCAGCTCCTGCCAGTGCCAACATGGCATCAGCTCCTGCCAGTGCCACACATGGCAACAGCTCCTGCCAGTGCCAAAGCCCTCAGTGTGAGCAGCAGCAGCTTCTGAGCTTTTGTGCTGCCCAGAAGAAAGAGTCACTACTCAGGACACGTAGGTTTGTACTTCCAAGGCAACATCAGCCGCTGGATGTGAGTGCAGGTCATGGAGCTGTGAGTCCCTCCCAGAGTGCTGTGAAAGCCACTAGCCCAGCACCACTCCTCTTTCCAAGGGGAACCCATCACCCAATTCTTCCTGCATATTCTCCTCTCCTCTCCTCTCCTCTCCTCTCCTCTCCTCTCCTCTCCTCTCCTCTCCTCTCCTCTCCTCTCCTCTCCTCTCCTCTCCTCTCCTCTCCTCTCCTCTCCTCTCCTCTCTCTCCTCTCCTCTCCTCTCCTCTCCTCTCCTCTCCTCTCCTCTCCTCTCCTCTCCTCTCCTCTCCTCTCCTCTCCTCTCCTCTCCTCTCCTCTCCTCTCCTCTCCTCTCCTCTCCTCTCCTCTCCTTTTCTCTGACCTTCAGTGACACAATTACCTCTCCCATACCATTAATCATAACTTTATCTCCCATTCTACCCCTTGCCTTGCACCCTTCTGCCTCTGCTCCCTATGCATCTCTGGGAGATGCCTTTCTGGGTTTCCTTTTTTCTCTCCTGCTGCCCTGGACGTTTAGTTTCTGATGTTCTTCTGTTCCCCCCGTGCCAAGAGAGGGGCAGTGCTGGAAAGGTGTGCCTGTTGGAGAGGACAAGGGACAGTTTGCTTTCAGAATGCTGTGTTTTCAGGACTGAGGCATTTAAAGGATATGTATTGTGCAGATTCAGGAGTACATCTAACCCCATTGCATGCTCCTACCTCATCTTCTGTCCTGACAGTTTGACCTGGGCAAAATTTCCCTTTACCCACATTATGTCATCCCATATGTTCCCTGCCTGGTCCCTCTGCAGCCCCTCCCTGGGCATGTGCACATGCAGACAGGAGTTGAGGGAGCATAACCCAGTTTCCTGCTTGCCCACCCCAGGGAGAAGAAAGGAGAAACTGTGCCCAGAGTGCCTGCACAGAGGATTCAGTCAATTCCCAGCCTCACAGGCCTTCCCACTCCTCCCCTGTTCCAGGAACTCTCCAGCTGGCTTTGTGTTCACTTCTGCCTTCCCTGTGACATCTTCTTACAGTCTCGGTTCCTCTTTGGCACTCTGGAGAGAATGTTATCTGCAGTTCTCTTTTTTCCTCTTCTGATGGACTGGGCATGCCTGGGCTCCTTCAGAGCTCTTATCCTGCCACACCAATGAAAGATGATGCATTCATTGCTTCCCCTTGTTCATGCCATCCTCAACAACAAAATCCTTTTCATCCCAGCCTGGTTCCTTTGTGCAATTCTCAGCTGACTTATTAGTAGGCCTGTGTTTGTCATTTGTGAGATTGACTGCACAAAAACTGTAGGTGTAAATTTAATAAAAATACATCTATAAACATAACAGCACTTAGCACCATGGTTTTTATAAAATGTAAAGTAAAGCAGGTTGTCCATATTGAGTTTTGGGGGGTAGCTAGCAGGGCTTTATTTCAAGGTTATGTTCCTTGATTCTTTTCCAGGTGAGACATTAAAGAAAAATACCCATGAAATTTCTGAAATTTCCTTTCTCTTCTGAAGGGAAGAGAAGAAGCATCTCAGACTGGTGTGGTGGTTCCCTACTGCAACTCTCTAACAGGATTTTTCAGAGCTAGATGAAAGCATGATAAATTGGTGACAGGAAGGGCCAGTCAGTTGCAGGGGGGGAAAAAACCCAAAAAGTTTGCCCTCCTGGCTACATTCATGGACTGGGTGACATTCCTGCTGCATGACAAATGCACAGGCATCATCTTCCCAAGCTGGAAGGAGATACAGCAAGAATGTGGGAGAAACCAGAGGAAGCCAAGAGCACGATGCAAGGATTTAGGAAATTAACTCCTTCTTTAGGAAAGGAACTAGGCTGGTGATAGATATCCATAATGGGAGTGGTGGTGAGGGAACCAAAGATGCAAAACATGTCAGGCATGCTGAGGGGAGGCAGGACAGCAAGACATGGGATGCAGGACCCTAAAAGACTTGTGTAAGTTGGTCTCTAAAGGCTTACATGAACTTTAACATAGACACTGCGGAATCCTCATTGCTCAAGTCTCCATGCTCTTGGTTTTGTCCTCTTTCTGTCTTTTCTGGGCTTTGTTTGATGCTTTGCTGTCAGAGGAGGAAAGCAGCCCAGTTTATGGCTTCCACCTTGCAGTATTGCTGCCCAACGTCTTTACTCCTCCACCAGAGCTGACAGCTTGTCCTGTCAATGGCCAGAGGTGCCATTTCTGGCACAATTATGGTGAGCAACTGTAGTGGTGTGACAAAAAAATGAGGTTTCTGGAGCCTTTGTTCCATGCAAGAATGTCTGCATGGCCTCCTGACCTGCCTGCATGAGCTTGGCAGAGCCCAGGCGAGTTGTGGGGTTAAAGATCACATAGAATGAAATAAAACATCCCAGCTCCCAGAAGTGGAGCCTAAGGAGGGGTGTACAGCAGATTTAGAGTGATGGAGAAGATTCAGCTGCATATTCTACTTCCACAATATATAATGGGTAAGTGGGGAGGCAGCTCACAGTGGATGTGGAGTCATCATTAAAGCAAGGCTTGCAAGTTCAGCTCGTGTACATCTCTAAACAAGGGAGGGCAGCAGCTTTTTTGGTAGCTGAGTTCAGCTGTCTCACACATCCTTGTCTCACCCCTCCTCCCACTCCTGTATCCTGAGAAAGACAGAGCTGTGCTCCTCCAGAGCAAGCTGGGAAAGGAGGCAGGTTCATCATTAGGCTTTCTAGATTCCTGATTGTCAGACCCTCCAGAATCTCTCTTGAGCAGCAGTCCCTCCCAAGAAGCCTTTCTCCAAAATGTCTTGGGAAAGATTGAGAAATGGAAGCAAAGCTATGGGCATGCATGGAAACACCCCAGGTTATGCCATCTGCACTCAAGGATCCTTCAGGATGAGTTTGGCAATTTCAGAATCATGGCTGTTCTTGACAAAGCAAGCCTGGAAAAGTTTTATTAATTTTGTCTTTGTCTCCCCTGAGAGGCTCAGCTCACTGTGGCAAGGCCAGTGTGGGATGTTCCCTGTCTGTGGCTCTGAAAGAGTCCAGCATGCACATGCAAATGGCTTCTACTTTCAATCTGATGGAAATTGTGGAAAATGTCTACCCAAGTGATAGACAACTGAAAATTAAGTTATAATGGACAGTTTCAGGCAATCATCCTGTAAATGTCTATACTACTTGGCATGTATCTACAAATAACATTTACATTGTGAGCTAACTGAATCAAAGTGCCTGCTGGAAAAAAGCTTGGGAACAGGCAAGAACTGCCTGAGATCTGCACCAAGCTGGACTAGTGGAACAACAGAAGATTTTCTTAAGCTTATTGGCAATTGACCCTAAAATAAAAAGCTACGATCAATAGATTTTAACAGTTTACAGACCACAATAGAAAAATAAGTGAAACTTTCATGGCTATGTGCTCAATTTCCTTGTTTACCACAAGGCTGTATCTTGAACAGCCACATTTCTGCTCTATTTTTAGGCAACATTCATGGAGAGGAACCACAAGATCCAGAGCTCCTATGAGCTGAGCGTTTCCCAGGGAGACCTCAGGAAGCAGCTGATGTCTTGTTTGCTCTCCCAAAGAGGGTGGCTCTGAGCTCCCTCTTTCCTGCCACAGCCTTCTGAGAAATCCAAAGGAGGGCATTTCTTCCTCACACCCCTGGGCATGTGTCAGGGGCATCCTCATGGATGGACAGTGCTGCCAACACTGACTCTGTGCCACATAATCCCAAAAACAACCTGCCAAGGGCTGCTGGAGGAAGCAGAAATTGGATGCTGCAAGCTAAGCCCAAAGTTTAATCATTCCTGAGGTAATGTACATTAGGAGGAAATGAAACTCCCCTCTAGAAGAGTGATATATTTGCTTATTGTCTGAGGAACTAACTACTGTGAAAAGGAACACAGAGTCTGTAAAGTGTTTTAGCTGGTTTTTGTGCAGCTCAGATGGTAAAGCCTTGCTTTTACTAGCTATAGACATAATGATAGAAACCATCCCTTGGTGCAAGACTGAATTTAAAATTATATGATATGATATGATTCTACCATAAAATTCAGTCATTCTGAAAATGAAAGCAAAACCCATGAAGGATTTACATGAATCCTTAAAGGGACATTAGCTTCAAGAAAAATCCACTTCACTTTGTCAGCAAGTACTTCAGGAGCAGGAGGATTTAGTGCTGAGGAAGCACACAGTTTATTTAAACTTCCCCTTCAGCTGCTGTAGAGGGGTTTGGAACATCCCCACATCCCCTCAGAGGCTCCTGGATGAAGGTGATGGGTTTGGTTCAGGACCACAGGGGAGGTTCAGCTCTCCTCACCCTGTTAAGAGAAATTATCTTGGAATAGCTGCTGGGATGTTTATATTGCATAGCTATTATAAATAAATCAATTTAGCAAACACTGCTTTCCCCTTTCTCCCTAAATGTGCTCATGGACCCTGTGCAGCACTTACAGACGTAAGGCAGAGCAGCTGTTTCCCTCATAATTTTCCATTTTCAGTCACATTTGACAAAACTGTGGCTTTTTCTCTGCTCTTGGAAAGACTAATGTCTGATGTCTGCTCAAATTTACTGAGTAAATAAAACATCAGGTGGTGTCCCTGTGTACATTTAGGAGTGTAAAAAGTGGCAAAATAGGTTTGTTTGGGCTGCTCTAGACTAGGAGCAATCATTCCCATGGCATCCACCTCTGTGCTGCCTAAAGGCAGCCAAAGGGCCTCTCTCTGAAAAGGCAACACATTTACCT
The DNA here is from genome assembly GCA_024362935.1 of Setophaga petechia. NCBI lineage: Eukaryota > Metazoa > Chordata > Aves > Passeriformes > Parulidae > Setophaga > Setophaga petechia. The sequence continues at coordinate 3,775,308 of JANCRA010000020.1, forward strand.
TTGGACAGCTGAATCTCCCACCTTGTAGCTTTTATTCCATTTGCCCCCTTCAAAGATAGACCAAAGATGATGATTTGCCAATAAGATTGGATTATAATCTTAACCTGTTAAATAAAATCTGTACAAATATAATATAATGGTTATAATTATAAAATATAATTTAGTATCATTATTATCAATATGTGAAAATGGAGCTGGAATAATTTCTAGTACGATCAGCAGCAGAGAACCCATGTCTCAATGCTGAGTCTTTATAATGAAGATAAATTGCATTTAGATACTTTAATGGATGCTTCAGCCTAGTAAAAGCAATTTGTTGGTTTTCTCTCTTCAAAATAATACATTTCTGTTTGTACCTCTTACCTCTAAACAGAGTAAATATAATATGATGTCCATGAAACCTCAGGAATTACATAACAGTCAAAATTCAATGACTACAGATTTGCATTTAAGCTCTTTTTGCATTGAGGTTTAGCATTTAATGTGAACTCCTGGTGATCCCAAAATGACTCACAGCTTTTTAGGGGCTTCAATAGGGCATCAAAGCAGACACATCCCAGTGAGATGAAGAAAAACCACCCCACTATTAAATAAAACAACCACTGTGCTACTAGAAAAATGCTATCAACTACAATTAAACTTAATATGACATATGTAGATGCAATTTTTGCAAAAGTATGGGCAATCCCTACCTATTTTCATATATTTGGTTATAACACTTTTATAACTGGCATAGACCCACAGATATATTTTCCCTTTCCTGGTGGTGCTGTAGCTTGTCTGGTTTTGCACCTGGCAAGCTGAAAGCATCTACATTCTGACCTTGCCCAGAAAGAAGATTGTACCAATTTATCTCAATATTTGCTAAACCGAAGCAGTTAAATTGATACTTTTGTGTGTGTGCAGCTGATGGTGTTGATCTACACTTCTCTTCCAATTAATCTCTCTGGCAGTTGCAGCAAATCCTGCCTACCAACCAGTCCCTGAGTGTGCTTGGGAGGAGTTCAAAGGCTGCAACTAGAAAAAGACTGGGCTGCAAAGAGCCAAAGCAGAAGTGAAACTGAAGTCCCGGAGTGTTTTGCCTATTGCTCAGACCTCCTTTGCAGTGCCACGTCTCCCCGTGCCCCAGATCAGGAGGTTTGTCACCAGGGACTGTCTGAAGCCTGTTTGATAGATCCCATTTTCTAATGCTGTTGAAATACATTACCCTTTCCAGAAGTGCAGTGCAGAAATAATTATTTGTCCTTATAGGACTCAAGCTTAACAACCCCCTTTACACTTTGTCATTCTCACCTTTCTCCTTAGGATTCCATTTGACCAATATTTCAGCATATGGGTTCTCACATCTCTCTTAAGGGGTTCCTCTCACCACCAGCCTCTTGTCCCTGTCCCTGGGCTCCCTGATTCACCATGCTATTGTAAATATTTGTGCTGTTCCTCCAGGTTAAAAAAAAAAAGGGAAAGAAATAAAAAAGTGGCCTTTTACCATATTTACTTTTCCATGTGGATATTGAACCAATTTTGCCAGAGAGAGGAGGAGGAGACAGGATGGCTGAGAACAATGGCTGGGAGCAAGGGGAGAGGAGGACAGCACCTTTCAGTGGCTGTGCTGATTTGGAGCATTTGTCAAGCTGCACACCCTTCAGTTCAGCCTTTTATTTCATAGGACGGTGTCTCCTCCTAAGAAATTCTTCACTGGTATTTGCCATGTTGACTAAGTAAATCTAGGGGTGCCTCACCCTGGGATCTGTGCCTGTCTGGGGCTGACTCTCACTGCCTGGGGTGCCACACAGGAGCCCTGGCTACTGGGGCTCAACCTTCTGTTAGTGTCAAATATTCAGTGATACCAAGTGGGCACAAAGACTTTGCTGTGGCCTATCTGAAAGACAGGAGTAAACCCAAAGCTTGTTTGTGCTTACCTGGGCCTGTAATTAAACCACTAGGACACTCGAGTCTTAATCCAATTGAAAGTTCTTTGATTACAGCATTTAAAATTGTGCCTTCATTACAAACTCAGCAGGCCCAATTATTTTGCAATTATGAACATTAATAAGTGGTATAGGAAAATCAGGACAGCCTGGAGGATTGGAGGATGGCAACTGCTCCTGAGAAGGATGTGGATGTGTTGCTCAGGAGTGATCAGAAGCTGCTGCCAGGCAACGAGGGACCTGAGAGGAACCTCCTGGGATGAGGGGCAGGATCTAGAGCACCTCATCTTCCAGAGGTGAGACCTGCAAGGGCCTCCCACCACTGCAGAGAGCAGCCCAGGGAAGCAGAGCAGGGAGAGGTGCTCTTCTCCTCAGGGTGCCAGACAACCAAGTGCTGGCAAATGACTTTGGTTAAAGCTCTTTCAGACTGTCTTTATCATATACATAATCTCTGAGATAAATTGGGACATCTCATTTAGCAAGAAAAAGGACCCAGCCTGGCCTTGTGTTGGACTCTTTGGATCAGGGAAGAGAAGTTGTGGTGGTCATGAAAATGATAATGACAGAAGAAGCTTCTCTAACTCAGAGTGGTCTTTGTTCCCACACTTGCCTGTTTGTTCAAGCCTTATTTGAGAATCCTGGGAAATGATTTAGGCTTGACTAAGTTCTGGCTCTTGAAGGTAGTTTTCTCATGAGCTGCTGGGCTGATCCATTGTTGGAGAAACAAGAAACAGGAGATGAAAAGAGGCCACAGACTGGTGATTACTTCAAATTACAGAAAATAATCAAACTGATCTCTTTTTATAATGCCAAGAATTGAAAGATGGTAATAGACAGTCATTTGAAAATATTATGGATTAATCACAGATTACTGTTAAGGGCACTAAGAAAAGCACAATCCATTTTGGTTGAAGACAGCTCTGCTGATCACTGCTACTTCACTGCTCACCTGCTGGCTCTACTGTGTTGCCATTTTGGAGGCAGGTGGACTTTGAGGGGACAGCCTAGGCAAGGTTTGAAGCTATCTGTCTCCTGTCTGTGCAGTGTCTTCTGCCTGAAGCAGAAGAGGCAGGAGATGAGCAGGTAACAGTCTCAGGGCTTTGAACTCTACCTGTTATCTCTGCCTTAAAGAAGAAGGTTTCCCATGTGTCCTGGGGTGACTTTATGATGCTTGCATCTCCATTTGTCTGTTTAGCCCAGAAATAAGTTAACATTAACAAGAGGGACTTCTCTCCCTATATGAATTGAAGAAAGACTATTATAGAGGTGGTAAACTGACTGAAAATTTTAGGTTTTGTCTCTTTACATTGTCAGTGGGAAATAAAAGGTTGTAGGGGGAGGAGAAGTGTTCTGAAGGTTTTGCTCTGTTTCTTATTACCCTTTGTTTTAGTTACTGTTAATAAACTTTTATTTATACCCTTTCAAAATTTGGAGCCTGCTTTACCTTCCTCCCAATCCTATCTCACAGCAGGAAATGAGTGAGTTCATTCTAGTGAGTACACTGGTGTTTGGCCAGCACTGAACCCACCACACCATCCTTGATGGAAGCACACCTAGCACATTAACAAGCAGCATTTCAAATGAAATGCTCTCATGTTTTAGGAGCTGGGAAGCCCAAGTTCAAGGTAAATAAAGTTACTGGAGTTGAACATGTTATTTCGCATCACCCAAGGTAAGGTAACTTGTTCTGAGCAAGCTTCAACTGGAAGGTATTGAGCCTTGACAGAAAACTTCTGAAGTTTCAACTAGGGCAGTCCCTGCCCTTTCCCATCCTGGTGGCCTCATCTTTGTCTTCCTGCCCTCCCCACCAGCACTCCTTAGATACTGATGTGAGCCAGACCAGGGAGACAAAAGGAGAGAGAGAAAATCCTTTCTTCTGAAGGGTGAGTTTAACTGGCTCCCAAGGGAACTCCCAGTGCCAGCGAGGAGGAGGAAGGGTGGGAACAGGTGCTGGGCACAGCAGAGGGGGAGTTTTCAGCTGCACAGAGTGGTTAGACAGGCTTTTGCTGTGTGTCAAACCACACCTGGAGTTACAGCAGCACGGAGCCGGGCGCTGTGAGCGCGTGGGGCAGGTGACATGGCCTTCTGCCATTGCTCCACTTTACTGTCACACTGTTAGAGCAATGGCCTTCCCAGCCAAGGCTGGCATTCCCTGCAGCCTTAAAGGAAGTGTTCAATTACCAGGTGAGCCCCATTAGCTGCAGGGGTGGCCCCAGGGAGCTGAGACCTGTGTGGGCTGGACAGACAGCGCCTGGGTTCTTGTCAAACACAGCCAGGGATGTCAGATGAGAATTACAGAAATATGAAGCACATGCTGAGCACAATGCCTGTGCAGTGCTGTGACTGAAAAGGCTGATGTGGAGGGACATTTTGGGATAAAACTGGTCTCTATGAACTTTAGACCTCTGCAGTATAGACAGCTGCAATGGCATGGCTGGCAAGGTGCCCTTTGGAGTCAACTGAGGAGGAGCAAGCCCTTTTAGGATGCAGTTCATCCCATCCTGGTGTAGATACACACAGCTAAAGGTGATAAATATTTCTCTGATATTTTAAAAAGGCTAAGTTCTCCATGGGCAGCTGGTTTTAAATGAGAGGGTCATGCCCTATGAGGGCCTGCTTTTTTCCATGTGACACTGCAGAGATCCTTTGGTGGCTTGCAGGAGTACACACTTGGTCAGAAGAATTTCTCTCCCACCATTTCTCTCCCAGGACCTGAAGGATGAGGAAATGTGAGTAACATATTTCTCCATGTTTGCAGAATGATAAACAATTCTCCTTCCAAAGCAATAACTAAAAATTGCATCAGACTCTGAGGGAAATGTAGTGATGAAAGAAGGAGCAGCATTCCATCCTCCAAAAACCAAAAAAGCTTTTGAAAGAAGAAGAAAACTGCCACAAATTCAGTTTTGTTCTGGACTGGAGCAGATATTTCTATGCAGTGTGATGCTGACCACACAGCTGCCCCTTTGCAGCTAAGCCTTGACACCTCTAATGAACTCTATTTTGGTTTCTCTTGCCATTAGCATCTTCAGATGTATTCTTTTGTTTAACAAAATGTTATTTGTCCCCCTCTAAAGCCAAAGGTGGATGCTACTAGAATTTTTTCCTGAACATCAATGTACCTTTATGGGTGTGTGAACCTTCACAGCAATAATTGCTCAGAAATAAACTGTGCTGTTCAGTGTGAACACCCAGGTACAGAGTTTTGCCAGCTGTGAGGAACTGCCACTTCCATCTCCTGGAGGTCTAGAGAGGCAGAGCTGCCTCTCTGCTGCCAGAAATCCCTTGTGCAGACACAGTCACAGTGGCAGCACTGGCAGCACTCCTTCCCTCCAGGGGCTGCGTCTCTGTGGCAGTGAGGAACAAAGGTTGGTCCCTTTACCTGCAGCAGAGACATTTTGTCAATGGAGCACACAGGCTGGACTTTTGTGCAGCAGAAGTGGTACCTGTGTGCTTGACCTTGATGTCTGTGCATTTTATTTCTTTAAGTAAAAGGTTTCCACTGATGGCACTGTCATATTTTCTGGAAAAATCCCTTCGGCAGGATTTCTTCTCCTGGGAAGCTGAGAAGCCTCAAAGAAAAAGGAAAACAATATTATCTCATTTGCTTCTCCTGTGTTTTGCTGCTTTGGAATGTGGTTGGAGATTGTTTATCCAACAGGTGGTTGTTTGATTGGTTTCCTGTGAATTGTTTTTACTTAAAGACCAATCATGGTCCAGCTGTGTTGGGACTCTGGAGAGAGTCACAAGTTTTTCATTAGTATCATGTTAAACCTTCTGTAAGTATCCTCTCTCTATTCTTTAGTATAGTTTTAATATAGCATTCTTTAATATAATATAGTAACATAAAATAATAAATTAACCTTCTAAGAACATGGAGTCAGATTCATCATTTCCTTCCTGCCACGGGGGACCCTGAAAATACCACACACTGCTAATTTCAACTCACTCAGTCTGGGCCTGCTGGTGATGGGCTCTTTAGCATATTAATGGGAATAAACACTGCTCTGTCAGTCACACTTCATCACAGATTGCTAAACTTCCCTTGCATTATCTTACTAAATAATATGCATCTATTCAAATTACATTCATTTTTAATATGTCTGAGAAGCTCATGGAAGTGTAAAATAGATGTTTAACAATAAGTTCTTCTCCCTCCTTAAATTTTGGCTTCACTAGCTGTTTTATTTAAATGAAGGGTCACAACTGCCACTGAATAACAACTTGGTTTTGTAAAAACCATGCCCTCCTGTAACATCTTTGAAAGGAGGCAGGCATACACTGACAAGTCCTTTCTCTAAGAAGAATGCATATCCCTTTGCCTCTGCTTCTACTTGGGATAAGAAAACTTAAAAAACAATGCTGTCATTTAAACCAGGCTGCTAATACCTGATCCTGCAAGGGTTAAATGGTGTCATTGCAGTTTCACTTCCTCTCAGACAGAGAGAAGTACACTGTATGAAATAATTTGTTTATATTCCTTTCCTGTTCCAGACAGAGTTAGCAAGCACATTAATATGACTACAGCATCAAACACTTGCATTCCTTTCACACAAAGCAATTTAAAATGAATTTTTTCAGCAGGTTTTCTTCTCTTGACCTCTTCTCTAAATGAAAGTGATCCTCAGAAAATTTTGCATTAGGTAAGTAATTGCCCTGGATAAAAGCCTTTGCCCTCTAGAAGGATATTCAAGTGTTTGGAGTGATAAACTCCATGTTTAGGGACCAGTAATCCAGAAGATTGTTGTGGTTCTGTAAGTGGCAGATACAATAGATGTGCAAGTTCAGGCATGCATTTCAAGAGAATACATCTTGGCTGATATTAATGCAAAGTAAAAGGCTTATTAAAGGAAGTTTTATGAAATCTATGAGCCTGTTGGATCATAGATAAATGACTGCTAAAAGAAAAGCTCATTGACAGCAGCATGTGAGACCAGCTATAGATAAATTCAGTATGAAGCACATAAATGGGGACAAGGTGGGGACAAGAGGGAAAATCCAAGATGTACAAGGCTAATTCCAAACTCTGGTGTGTGATACTCAGCCTTCTTGCTCAGGCTGTATTCTTTACTCAGTTGCACAAGAAATGGTGACAAGATTATTGTCAAGCTACCAGAACTTTTTTTAGGTTACTATAAGAAATGAAAGCAGGACAGAAGAGTCTGGCAAAAGGTATGGGAAGGGAAAAGAGATGTGGGGAGCAGAAAGAAGGATTTCTTCTGCTAGACTTTTTCTCTTCTGTAGCCTTCTTTGGGCAGCCTAGTCTTGCTCCAGGGACAGCTGTACAAGATGCAATTTGACACAAATCCTTTTGCCTGACACTTTTATATTCCCTGCTACCTTATTTCCTCTAGTCAAAATAAGCAGGAAACATTTCTGCAAGGACCACATGTGTATTTAAATGGTGCAGATGATGATCCTGTGGAGAAAATGGCTTTGTTTCTTGACTCCACCACTCTTCCCCTTTGCCATGGTAGCTCATTCCCATGTGCCCTTTCAATGCTGCTCCTCTCCCACATTTTTTCCTCTGCCTGCCTTGAAATTAAATCAGACAACACCCTGGCCCAGGACAGCAGGCTGCCACTGAGTGTTTTCCAGCAGGAGTTTCAGTGGAAGGTGGGGATTAATTGTGTGGCAGGACCAGAAAAGGCTTTTCAGGTAGAACAGAGGCATTGCACCAAAAATTTCTTGCAATGAAGAAACACTTGAATATTCTTAATTTCAAGGAAACTGCTGGTAATTTTCATGGGTTGTTTGGCAAAGATTTATTATGCATGTATATTTAAATAAAGGCCATGATATTTGCTTAGCAGCAGGAGGGCATTAGTGTGTGACAATGATGCCCTGCATCCATTCCCAGGGATCTGACCAAAACAACCTTCCCATGCAATGTATGGAAAAAAAACTCCCCTGAGTTGACTTTTCTTAAACATGTCAACCCAAAACTTTCCTCTGCAGTTTCTATCATGCTGTTATTCACCCTCATGCTCATTTTCTTAATTAATTTGTAAAAATCTGCCTTTCATGTGAACGATATTGGCCTCTGAGGTAGGTAGGAATAGAGAGTCCTATTAGAGTTCTAGAGAGGAAGGAAGGGGTGGAAGGAAGGTAAAGGGTGGAAGGAAGGAAGAGGAGGAAGGGAGGAAGGAAGGAAGGAAGGAATTTCTTAATACTGGATGGGGTGTAAATATTAAAGTCCATTTTCCATGATGATTCAATAGGTGAGAGAAACTCTGGGAGCTTAGAGGAACCCTGCAGAGGAGAAAACAGTGACATGGAAGACTGATGATTTACACTTAGCATTTGAAAGACATATAAACAAATCCTAGTTAAGTCCCTCTGATAAGTGAATCACTGCCACCAGTTTTAAAATGTCAAATGATCCTAATGTTGAAAATGATTGCTGAGATGGCAGTTCTTTCTAAATCTCTCTTTTCAGTTGCTCCATATCTCACCTTTGGATGTGAAATTTTTCCATTAGCCTTGGCTTGGAAATGAAAAATTGTGCACTTTGAAAACTCAATTTCAAACAATGCTACCCAGCATAAAGTAGACTGTGTTCTTCTGAAAAATGTGTGGCTCCCTGACATTTTCTAGCAAAGCTGCTGGCTTTAGGATATCCAGTCTTACAATTCTGACAGGTTGGGGAAAATGTGCAAGGAGAAATACTTCACAGATATTAGGGCTTAGGAAAAATTGCTCTCTATTTTGCAAAAGTTGATTTCATTTTTATGTTCAGAAAAAAAAGGAATCACTGGTGACACAGGTACTCTTAAAGAGTTTTGAAACCATTCTTTCAGCTACAAATCACTATCTGATTTTATTAAAGGGATTATTGGGATGCATCTTACGGCTCCTGTACAGGTACAACAATACAAGTCTTTTATCCTGCATGAGCAGAATTCCTGTGAAGCTGCAGCTCACCTGAGCAGCTCACCTGACCCACCACTGGGTCACCTGTGCTCGGGTTCGTGGCGCTGGAGCCAGGGGAAGGCAAACGCTCAGGGTGTGGTGGAGACAGGAGCACAGCCTGAGCAGAATTAATTGCAGGCCTTGTGGTGATCAAGGCTCCAGAGAATGTGCTCTCCATGGCCTGGATAAGAGAGCTCCAAGTGGAGTTTTAAAGAATAAGGATTTTTTAAAGCTCCGTGAATATTTGGATGAAGGAGAGGAAGCTCTCTGGTTCCATGCCTCTGCAGTGGGAAGGGTTGGTTGCAGATGGTGGCTGCACAGACTGACACTTTTCCTGCAAACACAGCTCCAGGTCAGCAGCTGCACTGGGGCTACCAGGAGAACAGAACATTTCTAACAGAGCAGGAACCCTGGAGCAGGGATTGTCCCTCTGTGCCCTGCAGGCTCACTGAGCTGGGGAAGGTGAGTGTGAGCAGTCACTCCCTGCTCTGCTGAACCCCATCAAAGTATTTCCAACTAATGGTTGGATAAAAACAGAGAGAGATTGTAAATACTAATGGAGGTCCACTTTTAAAAATCAGGAATCATTATTCTCACAGCAGAGGAGTGTATTTTAATTATATTTTATACAAATCCCTTTTATAAATGGTTAAGGACAAGTGAACAACCAGTTCCCACCTAGGCAGCAACCTCCCTCTGGCACAGATCCATTTCATTTCTGCAAAGTGCTTAAGTACATGCTTAACTTTAACCACCTGAACTGTCCCACTGGAGCCACGGAGATGACTCATGAACTAAAGTTAGGCCTCTGCTTGTGTATCCTGCTGACTGTGGGCTTCTGCAGCATCTACTGCCAGATGTTTGGGAGAGGAAATGAAAGAAACTCTGTAGTGGACAGTTAAGGGAGTAATTAACTAACAGAGAAAACTTTGTATGGTTTCCAAATATCTGAAAAGTGATCTAACGTGACAGTTGATATTTTGGTAGTCCTGACATAGGTTTAAACAATTTTTAGTCCTATTGATGTCTTGATCTTTTATGTTTAGTCTCCTGGATTCTTCTCTAATGCTCCAGTCTGTCCACATGGGGCTTTATCAACTTTGGTGGTTTTATGCTAATTTAAATATGCATTAATATTCTTCATTTAATACAAAATTGCAGGGTAAGAAGAAAGAAAAATGCTATGCTCAGTGGATGCAATGCTTCTCTGTAGAAAGGCTAGAGTAGAAAATGGTGGGGTTTCCAGCATACCTCTACTTTTGCAACCCATACACTGGTTTTCTTTTCTTTTTTTTTCCTTTCCAGCATACTCATCTTTCACTTGGACTGTCTTCCATAAGCTCTTTATGAGAGCATGGCACAATCTCTGCACAAATAGCACAGTGCTGGGATAGAGTTAACAGGAGACTTCAGCCTGAGAATCTCACAACAATTTCCTATGCCATAAGCAGAACCCATCACAATAAGGTCTTTCACTGGGATTATACAACCCTGCACAATGCCCCACAGGGGCAGCTCCCACAGCCAGAGCCCAGAGTTAAAGGCAACCCTTCCCAGAAATCCCACACTGCAGGATCCCTCTGGTGTACTCCCCCTAGGACAGATCAGGCAAGCATCACTTGCAGGATCTCTTGCCTTTTGTGAAATGCTGTTTTTCTAGTTCTGGGTTATGTGGAGTTTCAGACAAAAGTGATGCAGACTTGTGACAGGCTGTCACAATCTGAGAGAGAGAGAGAGAGAGAGATTTATTAGGGGAATCTCCTTTGCCTCAAACACAGCTTTCTTTGAGGGCTTCACTTCTTCCTGGTGCCACCTCCAAGGGCTCTAATTCCCCAAGTGACAGCAATAGAACAATACTCACCATGTGTGTGTCACCACCTTTGTCACCAGTGTGGACTTAGCCCATTGCTTCCTGAAATTGCCCTGGACTGTCCATACACAAATGACCATCTCAGATCCTACCTGAGCTGTTTCCACTGGCTGTGCTGGCTGAGCTGCTGTTCAGTTTACTGGCAGAGGTCAACCCCAGCTGGGTCTCACACTTCCTTTAAAAGCAGGCTGCTCCAGCACAGCCTGACAGGATAAAAGGGGACTGAGCAGGAAGCCTTGTCTTGCTAATGCTGGGGGGGGGGGGGGGGGGGGGAGGGGGGGGGTGACTTTATTCTGGGATAAATTCCTCTGGAATGAAGGCACACAGGACAAGCCTTTCTGTGATCACCAGCTTAGTTTTGAAAAGCAGAGGAGAAATACACTCGAGAGGCCACACTCAGAATGGAACTGACTGCTTCAAATTCCTTCGGTGTGAGTCCTGCCTTTCCTTAACGCCCATGGGAGCTCTGCCAGTGATTGCTCCCTTTGTGTAGCATCCACCAAAGCCTGATCTCCACATCAACCCAGAAGATGGCACAGCACTGATTTCTAGTCTGAAAGAGCACATAGAGGTATTTTGAATATGTACCTTATTAACTTTCATCCTCTGTGACAGCTACTTTTAGTTACGTCATAGCCTGTACAGCAAACCTCTCTTCCTTGTAACACTGGAAGGGAAACAAAGGCTTGTTGTTTCTCTGAAGTACTAGACCTACTCTCAATTTCCATCCAGAAAAGCCCTTCCAACATTAATTCTGTCCAGAAAAAGATCGTAGATGGCAGTGGGTGAAACACTGACTGATATTTTTAAAAGTTTCTGTGCTGCTCTTCTAGCAGAGGAGCCAGGAAGGGCTAAAGTTCTAAATAACTAAATAACTAAACTGAATAACTAAAGTTCTTCAGTCCCACTAGGTACCCCTAATGCCTAAAAAGTCCTTAGGGTGTGCATTTTTAAAAATTATTAGATATTTTAAATTAAATCTGATAATTTTTAAATTATTGGATTTCAGTCTATTCACATGCCTATATAACATGCACAGCCACCATCAGTGCTGTTCCATACTGAGTCTAGAATATAATTCAGGAAAAAAATCGAGCACTCAGCTGGGCAAGGGCATTCAAGAAGGTCCTAGGCTGTCTTCTCTGGTGGGGAAGGAGGGTTTCTGCAGTATGTGATTTCTCTCTTTCCTGTCTTTTGAGCAGGGTTTGAGCAAGGAGCCGTCCATCTGGGGCATTCTTGCCTCCCCCTGGGCAGCTGCTGTCAGGGCTGGCAGCTCTTGCACAGCAGCTTCTCCATCTGGGAAAGCAGAGTCCCCACTCTTGGTGCCAAGCTGTCAGTCTGCTTGGAGTTTTGCAGTCTGGGCTCACACTCCTGGGTAGGTGGGTCAAAAACACAAAGAACTTTATTAAAAACTACACCTAGGCTCATCAGTACACACCAATATAAATTTTTTTTTTTGGGGCACATGACCATTCAAAATGTATCATCCTGCATTTGGCACTGCCTTAGGTTCCAGACTGTGGAAGTTCCAGTCTGGGAGGTGGGTCCAGGGCAGCTGCTGCCCCTGTACCAGGTCCTGATGCCAACTGGATCCTTGGCACTGAGGTCCCCTGGCACCTCCCTGGCCTTGGACATGCCATGCCAGAGGAGTAGGCGGCATCATTTTGGGAACCTCCCCCTTATCTCAACTCCACAGGTTGTGACAGGAAGTTTAATTAACATTTGCCACTGTGGTTTGACCAACAAACCCAAGTGTTTCCAGTGGCCCCTCGCCTTTAAGGAGGACTGGAAGAGTGATGTAGAGAGTTTGGGCTGTAGTCAGCTCCTTCTGTCCTTTCAAAAAGAGGACTCTGGATTTGGACGGCAAATATTTGACTTGCAGGCAGGTTTAACCACAATATCTTCCCAACTCCACTTCTTTGCTGTAGGCATCAGATATGTGAACTTTGCTACTCTTTTCAGGTTCACTCTGTTTTGGTTATTTAATATTACCACTTACATTTCTGGGTGAATTGTTTCATATATATTTCTGAGAAGAAAGTTGGTTTTTATTAATGCATAGATGCATATAGCAAATTAAACTGGTAAATTAAAACTAGCATCATCTCATCCAAGTAAAGAGACTACACTACAGGGCAGCTGTATTGCAAAAGTGCCTTGTAATGCCCATTTCATTCTTGTAAACAATGCATCTCTTTAAATGTGGGCTGCAAAAATCACACACAATACTTTGGTTCAGGAATCCGCTGGCTGATTTTCTGAATCACTGTTTTTAATATAGGGGATGTGGGCGTCTAAAAAGCCTTCTATATATAAATCTGAAGAGCCATCTCATTCTGTTTCTGCAACTTATTTTTACCAGTTTCTCCTGATTCATTTTTTAGTGAATGCTGAGCATTTTAAGAGTAGAGACTGAGCAAGAATGCTCTATATAGATCATTACAGTGTGCAGCTCCATGACTTCCCAAGAGGTTATTATAGCTCAAGCAGTGAGAAACAGCTCTCACTGCGTAAGGTATTATTCCATTGTGTAGTATTATTCAAGCAATTAGAAATCCTACTGTGTACAAAATACTGTATCTCTAGGTAGCAATTTTGGGTGTTGTACCAGGCCTACTTAAGTGTGTAGCTACAGCAAAAGAAGTACTATGTTAACAATACAACCATTTCTAAATCAAAAGACTAACAAATTCATAAGAACAGCAATATACTGTCATTGAAATGCACCATTTCATTTGCTTTAGACATCAAAATTCCCAGTTCCAGAGTCTTCTGGATTCTTGATTTCTCTACCACTTATAAGTTCCTTATCTGGCCAAGGAGAGTGAGCAATATTTTATAGCATGGAGAAGATGTTCACAGGAAACAAGAGGTAACTTCCCTTTCCTTCCACAGCACTCCTGACTCTTAACTGCTCCAAAACACCCAAAACCTGGTCTTGCATTTTTCTTGGCTAGTACAACATACTGCCATAAGACTAAGCAGAACATTTTTAAGAATTTCTGAAGACCTGTAGTCAGCCTTTTTCTTTAGAAAATTAGATTGTGTCAGCATATTGACTTGAAGCATGATGTTAAACCCAGCTTTGCAAATTATATAGATGTGGGCTAAGAGGGCCAGAGTTTACCCATTACCCAGCTCTTAGGGTAGATTTCTTTTACAGACAGAAGAAGAAAAAGACTAATTTATTTTTTAAGTCAGCTAGGATACTTTTATTGCTATTGGCTTCATTTGATAAGCTCCCAGGTACGTTACAGTGATATTGATGAAAAATAGTGGCATAACATGCCAGTGAGGTATGGAGGTGCAAAAACATGATTAATACCTACCCAAAATTCACACAGTCAGTGCCAGATGTGACCACAGGAGGAAGAGCTCCCATCTTGAACGACCCTGGCATGTGGCTGCTTAAAGAGGAAATGTTTTGTGTAAAGAAGCAGGGGATGTGTGCTGGTCCAGAGATTGGAAACCCCCCTCAGCTCCTGGCAGGGAGCCCACCACCAAACTCTGAGCTCAGGACCTCCCACCCCATGGCTGTAACTCCCTGCGTCCCTGGGGAGGCAGGAGGCACGATGTGAGTTAAGTCTTGGTGCTCCTTCTCCACAGCTGTGACCTTCAGGTATTGCTGAAGGACTTCCCACCCCTGCCTGGAGTGGCCAGGCACTCACAGGAGCACCTGTGACAGGTGGGTCACTGCAGGGCTGGAGGATCCAGGGCTGAGGGCACCCTCCAGCAGGCACTGCCCCAGGCATCCCAAGGTTTTGGGATCTGTTCAAGCAGTTGGCTGACACTGGGCCTCCTCACTATTCAACCAGCCATAAAAGCCCCAGGGCTGGGGGGAAGGAAAGAGTGAGTGTGAGAGAGGCAGGAAAGCACAAACACCTCTGTATGTAATGTCTGCATTTCATAAGACTTTCTGTTTCCATGGCAATGAGCGGGGTATAAATACCCAGCCAGATCTCCCTTGTGGCAGTGCGTTCTGCTGCTCCCATGCTGCAGGGCCAGTCTGTGTGCAGACATTTTGATGGGCATCTGCAAACCCTCTCTGGTAAAAGTGTCAATGATTTTGTTCAATCTCAAGCCTATAGTTCACTGAGCAAAAGTGCTCTTTCCACTTCATTCACCTCAACTTACTTTCTGGCTCCTACAAAAAAGCAAATAAATTCTTTCAAAACATAAAGATGGAGTATTGCATCCTTATTAATTTGTATTTAGGCTAAATAATCTATAGGAAGAACAAACATTTTAGTTGCTTCAATTATATTTGGAGTCAGATTGACCACAAGCATTTCCAATAACAATTAATGTGATGAAAACTGCTAATGCTGTTGAATTTTGAGTTGTAATGGAGTTATAACAGATCCAGGTTAGCCAGTCACAGAGAAGCATAGCCTTAAGCTGAGTGCAATAATTAAAAAATAAGTGCCTATGTTTCATAACACAGAAACACTTCAATTGATTTTTCCAGGATGGATGCAGTCTTGCATGAGATGCAGACAGAAATAGGTGGATTTTGTTATAAAAACCAAGCATGATCCTATGTACAGAATTTAAACATCTTATTTTAAAAGGTTCACTGCCTCCTAATTCATTTACAGGTATGATAATGGCAGTGACCAGATTTGCCAAGACATCTCCTTCCCATTCACCCCTTGATTTTGGAGTGTAAAATTGAAAAGAGGAAAATTAAATGGCAGAAGAACAGAATATATATTCCTTTATATCACATCTATGCAGGAGGACAAACTACTTCAGAAGGGGAAAAAACATGTCTTCATTTGGAAATGAGGTTTGCTTTTATGCTGAGGAAACTCAGTCAAACCCAAATTCAAGCTAGGGCAAGAGAGCTGGTATTTTCCACATAAATTATATGGGAATCCCACATAGGTTAACCCAACCTGTTGTGTGGAGAACAAAATAAAAATGTCAAGCTGCCTGATTTTATCTTATGACAGTTAACAGAAGATCAAGCCAAAATGGAAATGAGAGAAATGTGCCTTGAAAGAAATCCATACCAGGATTAATTTCTTCCTGTATTCTTCCTGGTAACAAGCATGTAATATGGAAACAAATGGGGCTGAGAGCAGGAGGAGAGTCATGGAAAAGCCAGGGATGAAAGAACCCTTCCTGCTACCAACGCTGTGTCACTTCTGACAAGTTGAAATTTTCCAGAGCAGCACTTATCCTCCCTTTAGGTTCTGAATAATACAGAGAAGAGGCCAGTAGAGCCCAAATGTGAGGGAGAAGCAAAAAAGAGGGAACATCCTCCTTAGCATAACTGGGATGGGTTTGCAGTTGAAACCAGGAGGAGTAATTATTTTATAATCCAAATTCCTCACCCTCTTAAAATGAGTCTATGCTTCTTCCTCCAGTGAAAGTATACTTTCCTCCATCTCTCCACTTTTTATTTCTAAGCCAAACAATTACAAATAACAAGGGAGAGCTAGAGTGAGCACTAAAGGAGTTTGGAAAAGGAAAATCTGTGTTGGCAGTGAGAGCTAGTCAAGATGTACATTAATCACATTGTGTAATCGAGACAGTTCTAATAGAATTGTACTGTAATCCCATGTTAAACTGAATCAGAGCCCATACAACTCTTCACACTAAATAATGTCACGATCCTGCGGTACTTTTAAATTGAAAACTCTTCCAAGAACTGAGAAATTGGTTTGACCTTTCCTTGGACACAGGTGAGGTGATTCACGTAACGACTGGAGGGGGAAGGGGACATTGCATGAATCACTTCTGTTTGTTATATGACAAGCACCTTCTCCTTACTGTTTACTTCACCAACTTTCATTTCCATCTGCTGCCCTTTGACCACGACAGAACAAGTCATCCCCGAGATGTGGCTTACACTTGCTTCTTAGTGCTGAAATAGATCACAGAGGCTATTCAGTGGACCCAACCAACTTGAACAGAACAGGAAATTCTTGCTTGTACTGAAAAAAACACTTCTCAGCCACTGGCATGATTCTGATCTGGGACCTGTCATTGTGGCTGAAGCCAAGGGAGGTGCAAAAAATGCATGAAAAATGGTTTCCTGATTAGCTGGTTCTTTCAGGCATTAACCACTTCTAATAAAAAATATCCCAAAATAACAAATATCACCACTTCTAATAACGAATATCCCACTTGGTTAGACCTGTAGTCTCTCTAGCTCAACAACTCTTTATCCCATAGGGGCCAATCCAGATGCCTATAAGAGTTTAGAAGCAGAGGGCAAGTATTTTCCCTAATTTCCCTGTTTCTAGAAGTCCATAGCTCAAGGACTTGCCTGTACAAAGATTCCTGGGACCGATTTCCCATGCCATGAGGATTCTTTTTTTTTAAGGGACAAATATCTGTCTGCAAGGATTAGAATGCCCTGTATGCACTTTCCCATGCTGTCCTGAGGATCAGACACAGCTCTTGCCAAAGGTGAATGCTGCTCTGTAACTCCAACTGTTCAACAAGTGCTCCCAAGTGACTTGTGGGGACTTCCCCAAGCCATTTGCCTGATGACAGAGAGAGGGCTAATGGAGAAGAAACCCCGAAAACTCAGCACTTTAAAAACATTTTAGTCAAATACTACAATTTTAAAAGTGTACATTTGGTGAATGATAAATAGAAAATACTAGGAATGGGCTGAAGGGTTACTTTTCAACATTTCCCTTCCACGTGAGCAGAATGATAATTGTGTCCTTGATGTGTCAATATCAGTAACACACTAAGAGAATTCTTTTAAGATGGTTTTTTAAACTCTTAAATCAGAACACAAGCAGCAAGGTGAACATGCTGTGGAGGCAGGAACATTGTCACTTCCCTGAGAGTGACAGCATCACCACTGTCCATCAGTGACACACTGTAAGAAGGTACAATATTCCATAAAAACCTTTCCAGTAATTTTGGGAAGCTGCAGGCAGGATATCCTCTGATGTCACAGACTCTGATGTGCCAACATCAAGAGCATAACCCCCAGGATGTCCCAGATATGGCCCTGTGTTAGCCTGGAAGCTGGACAAAGTCACCATCTGCAGGCTTTGCACATCCATCAGAAAAGGAGCACAGAGCCCTGGAGTGTGTTACAGACAGGTTTATAAACAAAGAGACAGAGATGCAAGTCTTTCCTTTTCTCCATTCGATTTCAGGGCTGTGGGTGAGTTGGGCATGCCTTGCCAATGTTCTTTACAGTGAATAAAGGCATTTTTTCTTCTGCTGTTATCACCAAGAGGTGATATCCATGTGACTGCTCTGCATTCAGCTGGCACCTCTGACAGTCTGGCCTGCACTCTGTCCACCAGCACTTGACAGTGGCCTGTAACCTCAGATTAAAGGATGCCTCTGAGTGCCTGTGCATGCTGCTGCCCATGGGTAGCTGCTCCTTGCCTGCAGGAAGGCTGTGCTAGCCAAGGAGAGAATTCCTACAGGTAGATAAGCATATTCAGGTGCTGCATGCTCTGACATGCAGCAGAGCATCTGCAGCAAACTAGGACTATACTGATGGGGATTAATAAGAGAAACATTTTGCCTAATGCCAGAGGAGATTTTAAATTGGACACAGAGGAAAAAAAAGAGAAATATTTTTGCGAGATACTAAAACCTCAAAAAAAAAATAGCAATGATTCTCTTGCAATTGGATCCATAGGCATATACTCCATAATCCATGGAAATCTGCTACAGTTCTCTGCTTACTGTGGCATTACATCCCTTGGTATTAGCTGGAAAGGCAGCAGTGTATGTGTGCATATGAGTGAGTTTGATGGCACTAAGGAGGATGAGAATTAAGCTTTTTTCTTTTTGACTGCCTTTTAATGAATGAAAAATGAAAAATTCAAAGCTTTGCCACGTGATACTCATCTCCACATTTGGCATCTGGGATTAATTCTGCAGGCTTGCTGTGTGTGGATGCCCCTGCACATCTCCAGCATAGAGACCAGGAGTGCAGCATCCAGCCCAGGGTGCTGTTGTGTCCCTGTTTCCTGAGGATATTGTCTCATCACAGCCAGGAAGAAAAACAAAACAAAAATCCAAGCAGGCATCTGCAGTATTGGCTTATAGACTTAACATTCAGGATAGGTTACAGCAACACCTGACTACCAAACTATTGCATTTACTAAATATTTCAGCAGACAATGCAAATAATTGCAGCTAAAACCATTTCTTTGTGAGAAAAGAATATGGAGAGACAGGCCAGGATCCTGTTTGGCTTATGCTGGGCATATTAAATGAATCTTAGCTGGTGTTGATAAGTCTGTCAATCCACAAGAGGGGGGAAAATGCCTTAAAGGAAATAAGCAGAGCAGGAAGAAGGAAATCTGTATTCAGGACAGTGCTCTGGGTACTGGATTGCAGCAGTGATGGAGAGAGTGGAGGTGAAAGGGAGAAGCACATACTATTCCATATGCTGTCCTGATTATCAGGCAAGCTGGCTGAGGCACTGTGAGTTATCTGACTGGGAATAGGTGTGCAAATAGTAAGTGAATGTTATCTCTAATCCTGTTAAGGTTTTTAATAGGTTTTTTAGATTCAAATGCTGAGAAACATACAAGGAAGCTGACAAGGGTATGCCTGGAAAAGGGTGGAGAGCAGCCACCTCTGTAGTTTCCATGGATGCTGTCTTCAACACAGGGACAATCCTTACCCAAAGGAGTGCAGGGCACTGACAGGGTGGTGTGCTAACATCCCTTCTTTGCTCTAGCTGAATAAGGCAGCATTTTAAAAAGCATTCAAGTGCAGTTCTGGTTGAGAAGCCAAATGTCTGAGTTAAATCCATGTAGTGCCAGGCTTAATATCCCCTGCTGAGAGGGAGGGCCATGTTTGCATGACTGTACAGGTTCCTGCACTGGAGCTGGACAGGAACACTTATTTCAGAGTTACTAAATGCTGTACAAAGGTAAATATTTAGACATCTATGCATACAAATGCACACTTGATGGGTTTACAAATGTGCTTAGGTAGTTAGGCACCTGCTCTTAAATCAGTGTGAACCTTAAGTAATGAAATCCTTCTGGAAATCCCACCAAGTGTGGTGTTTTGTCTTCCCCTTTCCATTCTATAGGATCCAGCCCACTGACTGTCACTTTATGTACCTATGTGGCTCAGTTCCCCCTGAAGATGGAATGGAGGCTTCTGCATCACGTAAATACCTTTTAATTTCTATTGTTTTCAGCCACCTGAAAAAGAAATCAAATAGAAGATAAGGCACAGAATCTCTAACAGGGCAGCACTTGTCTGGCTGCCCACATCAGCCTATGGCCACAACTCCCTTCCTCATCCATTGCTTCAGGACTTTACACTGTGAGGATGGACAGGAGATGTCCAAGGCTAGGAAGGATCCAGAAAGGTGGTGGCATTCCCAGGGTGACAAGGAGCACAGCTCCTGCATCAGTCCTGGCCATGGCCCGCTGTCACAGGCTCAAAACCACTTGGAAGGGCTGGACACGTCCTGCCCAGCCCTGGCACAAAGGAAGCTCATGCAGTTTGCCAGTGATGTTGACCCATCAGGTCCTACAGGGAGCAGTATTATCTGGAGGAATGGGGGGCAATAATGTTTGACCTGATAGGGATGTTCACAAGTCATTCTGGAGGCTCCCAGATTTACAATAATGAGGTTTTTGGTGCAGCTGCCCAAATTTTCCTTTGTATTTTCTCCTTCTTGTTGAGTTAACTTAGGTAACCTTGGACTCACACATATGCAATAAGCCCTAGACTCAGTCAGTGGACTGGCTGTCAGCCACAGTCAGGTGACATCCTGGCCTACTTTGTATGTGAGCAGCATCTCACAGCTGAATAAATGGCTGATTCTGAGCAATCTCTGTAGAAATCTGTGGAGACTGCTCTACCTGTGACTGATAGGCTCACTGTGCCTTCCTCACCACCTGAGGGATTTGCACTTGACCAGAGTTATAAGTGTATTTATGAATTCCAAACTTTGTTATTGTAATTCCCTATTCTTGAATATACAATTGCCAAGTTTAAAGAGGAAATCGATTTAGAACATCACATCTTCTCAAAAGCACAGCCTGCAACCAACAATACCTCATCCTCTATATCCTATTCTCAATTCTGCTGCTACCCTGAATACTGAAAAAGAAACTGAAAAATCCTGTGTTCCTTTTCTGGGCTCTTCAGGGGAGTGCATAATGTCCCCAAGGGCTGGCTGCACCGTGTGTCATTTGGATCTCCCACAACACCTCCAGTGGTCAACTGTAAAGTTTGTGGCAGAGCAAACTTTTAGAAGAGAACAGGAACAAGCCACACTTGACGTGAAGAGAAATTCAAGACAATTTCTTTAGTTCTAATCCAGCTACTTATAATTTAGGAGGTATGTCTAGACTCCTGTGATGAGTGCTAAAAAGCCACATATTTTTAAAAAGTGAAAGAAAATGTACATATACAAAACTCACAGGCATGAACACACATTTCCAAGCATTCTTTAAAAAGCTGCTCTATCTACCTCATACCATAATACAACCTTATCCTCTGGACATATCACACAAAGGTCTGAACTCCTCAGAAACAAAAAGGGAGGACTACTGCAAGGTCAGGAACACTGAGTACTTACTGCAAACACCACTGATAATTAAACCACTTTTTTTTTTTTGTTGGTCAGAATTTGTCCATTTAATAATACCTTGTCTTTCTGCAATCAGTTGAATTCCAGCTGTATATGCCTCATTCTGAAGAGCAAAGCTGTCAGCATAACGGGCACATTTCATCTCTGGGGTGAGATGTGGCAAATCTCAAAGGAGCATCAAAGCCCTTCCTGAACTGCAGAGTTCACCTCATGCTTACATACAGAAAAGTCCCAGGGGTCAGTGGTGTGGCAAGGGGCCAATGGCTCAAAAGTGTCTTCCATGGAGAAAATGTCACACCTGAGAGGATACAACCAATATAAACTCTGAAATTACCCTTCCAGACCTGCTCTTGCAAAAGGGAAATTTCTCCTGCCTTACATTATCTGAAGGCCAGAAACTCAGGTGCACAGGGCCTTGAGGGTCCATTGATTGCTTTAAAAGGCTCCATGAAAGGCAATTATCAAAAGATTCATTATGGGGAAAAAATTCTTAGGGATCTGAAAACTGAAAAAACAAAGGATAAAAGTCACAGGTTTAGTCTTCTGCCTTCTTCATCCTTCCTGGAAGCCTCTACTGGCAAGGCCTGGAAATGCTTTTGATTATCTCCAAAAATGAAGAAGATGAAGGCACTCAGCACCTTGCACAATCAGGTACTTAATGTCCTTACCCTCCCTGGGGCTCTGCTGCTGACAGCAAATGAACTGATAGCTCCTGCTGCTCCCACCAGCCCAGCTCTCTGTGTCATCCACCTACACACTCACACATTCATTCTCTCCCTCATGATTTATTCATTCAATTTATTTATTTATGTAGGTCATTTTCAGTAGTAGTTTTACAAATAATGGCAAGAAGTGAAAAAAGAGCAAGACAGAAACAAAGTTAAGGAGAGAGCTGGTGGCATGCAGGGAATGGCAGGGGGGGGCTCTGCTGTGCTGAAAACAAGGTGCATGCCAGAGGAGTGCTCCTCCTGATTTCCTCCTCAGGCAGAGCCTGAGCAAATTCCAAGTGACATCAGCTTCACCAGCCTTTGCTGCACTCTGACTCCCACAGCCAACCCACCTGGGGCTCATGCCCTGCTCCCTGGCCCTGCATGGTCCTTCTGACTGCACTTGAGGCCTTTTGGAGCTCCCTGAAGACACTTCTCCATTTAGAGACAACTGTTTCGTTTTTCCAGGCATTTAGTCACTAACTGTGTTTTAAAGCTTTGGTCACAGAGGTTTTTGCAGTAAAGAACAGGCCTATTTATATTTCCTAACCCATGTGCCTAAATTAGATTACTTCCCTTTATTTCCTTTTTATCCAACCTCTAAAGAAACTCCCTCTTCTACACTGAACCCACAGGAATTCCAGGGAAATCACCTTCCTAAGGATATAATCAGACATGGTAAGCTGATTTTAAGGCTTTCTGTCACTGAAAGAAGCAGTCTTGTTCCTTCACCTTGTGTGCTTTTTCTTGTCTTCCTCCTCTTCCTTCCCCTAATCCTACCTGCTTCCCACCCATGCTTCCTTACTTTTGACACTTACCTGACCCCTGGCTGAGCAGATTCAGCTCATTGAACTGACAAAAAATAAATCCAGAGAAGTAAAAAAAAAAAAGAACAGTTTTCTGATGGGTTAATGAGCTGCATCAGCTCAATGAATATGAAAGTCAGCCCAAGGGTGAGTCAGGATCATGTAGGAGGGAGTGTGAAGAGCAAGGAAGATTGACCCTTTTCACAGTGGAAAGTGATCAAAAGAGCTCAGTTTGTCTCCACTAATGGTATCCTTAGGTGGGAATATAAAGTAAATGCCTGGAAACAGATAGAATTTATCCTGGCTCTGCAGTAACGAATCTATATTTCATTTTCTTTCCCTTCTATGCTCAGCTGGCATGTTCTGCCACAATTCATAGCCTGAGAGTGTTACAGAGACCCCCTTCAAGCATCTCTACACTGCTAAGAAAATCTGTCTCTCAGATGTTTCACAAATACAAGAAGCACTGAAAACCATTAGGTATCAACTATGACCTGCCCTGTCATGGAGTCTAGTGGAGAACCTCATGAGGGGAGCTAAGAGCAGCACAGTTGTCAGACTGTGAAAGTCAAACTGTGACAATGAAATGAAACCTTGGCTGCTCCATTTTTTGATGCCTTCACACCAAGTCTGGGCACTTTCTTCATGGTACACTGTGCCAAGCATAAGGTACATAACATGTTCTGCTCAGCAACAACGTCAGTTCAGTGAAACTGAAGGTTCTGTGATATATTGAAGGTCAAAGAAAATAATTTCATATTCCATAAATCTGTAAAGCACTGATTATACAAAGGTAAAAAAAAATATACCAAAGCAAGATTTTTTACTTAATGGGCACAACCAATTCCCATTGTTCTTCCAAAACAAAGAGGACTTCTAACAATGTCTTTCACTTTGGATTAGTAATCCTTATCTAACAGGAGGAGAGCTCCTTTTCTTTTCATCTGTGGACAGGAGCACCAAACCAGCAATTACAGCAATTGCAGGTGTCCTCTCTGTTTTTAGAAAAGTAATTTTTGAATGCACATGGGGCACCTCAGCATTCTCCTAGCAATGTTCTGGAAATGCTTTTGTCACTTCTGCTTCTCCCATGGTTTAAGAAATTATGTGCTCTGCCCCAGACTTTCCTGCTCAGGCTGTGATGGAAGCACAAAGCAGAACGTGCATCAAAGGGTTAAATACCACGTGGAGACCTTCAAGGCCCTGAAAATGTAATCTCTATTCTGATTGCAAAATCTGCAGAAGATATTTTACTTCAACAAGGCTCTCGGCCTCTCTTCATGGGTTAAGGAGAAATATTTTCATTTCCTGCCCTCATTACCACCTTCTGCATGCAGACAAATCGAGTCTGAGCTACAGACATTAAAGTGGTGGGTGCCTGCCCTGGCAATAGTCTGTAAGTCTTTTTTTAAGGAGTCTTTTTGTAAGACTCCTTGAATCAGAGTCCTCCAGTGGTCTAACCTGTATCCTAGTTAGCTTTCATCACCATCAGTCATGGCAAGTTATGGACTGCATTTCTCCTCCCTCAATTTAAAACTAGTCTGGCTTCCTACAGTTCCTTCATTTCTCTAACTTTCTCCCTTTTTCCTATGACTAACATTTGTTTTTCTGAGTCAAAATTTGTGACAGGTTTCTATCCATGGCCCAGGACTAGTGTAAATAGTGACTCTGTTCTGTAGCAAGTTGGTTTCCTGTTGCAACATCACCCACACTAAGGAAACCACATCTGTTCAGAGACTGACCCATTTTAAGAACAGTTATTTTTAGGCTGTAGAAGATTATCAGTCATTGAGACAAAGGGCTCAGGTGAGTCCTTAAAAAGTTAGGAGAGTAGGGAAAGCCTTCTGATATACTGAGATACTGGAGGCAGATGGGAGAAATACCATTTGCAGGTTGCTCTGCTTAGGGGAATTAAAGTAATTATTATTTCAAGATAGTTTGAAAGTTTTTGTGTTTGAAAATGAAACAGTGCTCTGACAGGAAGGACTGAACAGACTAATGGGTGAAATTGTTGCGGGCTACAAGACAGGCTTTTCTACTTCAGGGTAGGCAGGGAGGATGACATCCCCCATCTTCAGTGCTCTTTGCCACTTCTCCTGCATGTTCTGAATACTGTGATTTATGGCTCTTATCACAGGAGAGATTAATGCCCTGGCCAGGTTGATCCCTGCCTGCTGCTCTGTGCTGTGCACACAGATGGACACCTCCAGAGCCTGTGTGTGTGCACAGGGGCTCCTGTCACCTCTGCCCCCTTGGGCACCCGGCTGCATGCAGCTCAGAGCATGGCAAGAGTCTGAGTCCTCCCGGGTAAAACACCCAGAGCTGATAAACACCTGCCCTGTCCTTCACTTGTCCCTGCTCACCCCTCTCCAAGATGTGGGGATACAATTTGCCAGCACAGTGAAGCCCTGGACACAATTTCCTCACGCAATGTAATGTTACAAACAAGGAGGTGATGTGATACATACCTAAGTTGGGAACCTCTTCAACAGGGAAACTTTGGGGTGAAGTGAAGGGACAGCTCCAGATAAGAGCTCAGACTCAGCACTCTCTGGGGAAATCTTCATTGTTTTCCTGTCACATTTTAGACTGATAAATACCTCTTGTGCATAGAGATTTGTTGCTCTTTTCTGACTGGATTAACTGCAATTAAGATAGACCTTCTTTGCATGGAGAAAAAGCTCTGCCCAGCTATTCTGGCAGCAGACATTTTGCACTACAGAACTACGTGGTCTCTTTTTACCTATTAGAAACAGATTAACCTACCCTGCAGAAGGACACTGTTTGTACAGTATTAAAGGATCTATCCAGGGAAAGGTGCAGAATAATCAGCTTTTAAGTACATATTTCACTGATTTTCAGCAGCTTTCCCATGTACACAAACCCATCCCTAGAAATGTTAGGGTTTTTATCTACATTCTAGCAAGTCAAAGGAACAGGAATTGGGTTTAATTTTCATTCCTTGTTTTATTCCAGAAAATGTTCAGTTTTTATCTCCTGATGTACTGGTATTTTATGTACTGTACCTCTGGGCTCTACAAGATGCTAAAGAGAAGGAGGATTTTTTTATGTCTGTCTTTGTAAGAAAACATATTATACAGTTATGGAAAAAAAAAATCAAAAAGACCGCTCTGTATTTCTGTCTGCTCCAAAGCAGCCTTAAAACAAACCACTGATAAGTCTTGTTCATATGCTTGTGCAGGGAACAGGTTTCCAAAGTCCTGTTCCAGAGAGCCCTGATTAGATAACACATAACAGAGAGAAACCACAGGCTAGAGGACTTTGTTTTCATTTGCAGCTCATTAGAGGCAGCTCAGAGCTAACCTAAGCCTCCTGGCTGGGAGACACTGGATCAGGATAAAACCAGGCACAGACAAAATAGCACTGTTTACACTTGATACAGCTGTACCCTGAGTTCCCACAAAACCAAAAAATAATAAGCCACCAAAGGAAGAGGCACTGTCTTCAAAAGCTTCAAAATCCATGCACTCAAATTGCTGCAGTCCAGTACTGGGGCTGGTTCTTGCACTGTGAAGGTGGCCTAGAAAAGCACCCTTAGCCTATGGAGGCGACTTTACCCTCTTACAGTTTCAGATAGGAAATTAGACCAAACTCTCCTCCTGCTGCAGAGGATGAGACAGGCAAGTGGTGGAGGCAGGTCTCAACCTGTTCCACCCAGACTAGTCTTAGGGCTCTCTTAAGCCAAATTAAGAAGGCCATCTTAGAGGGGAGGAGAAAGAAGAGTGTCCATGTGTATCTAATATAATTTCTAAATTCATTTAGTTAAATCAGTATATGTTATATGAGCAAGGCTTATTGTCAGAAAGCTAATTCTTATAAAATGAGAAATAGAGTGGTGTCACCTATGACAAAGGAGACATGGGCTGGAACTGCTGCTGAATTGCATGATGCCTTCTAAAAATACCAGAATGCAAGGATTAGGTACAAGTGAGTTAATAAGGTGTTGCATTCTGAAGGCTGCTTAAAATTAGCTGTGAATGTGCTTTTGCTTGTCCTAAATGCATTGCAGAAAGACAGATTTTTTTTTTCTTCTCTCTCAGTCTTCCTTTGAGCTGTCATACTCTGGGAAGTCTGGGTCTGTAGGCACTAGAGGGAGAGATATTGCTCTGTTGTTGCTCTTCTTTCCAATCCTGCTCTGAGGCCTGAAGGAATCAGTTCCAGTAAGTGACATTCTGAGGTGAAGCACAGTCATTTCCCCACACAATTTGTTTTGTTTGCACTATGGCGCCATTGGGCAGTGCTGTGCTTTCTGGTGAAAGCACTTTTTCACAAAAAGTGCCCACTTTTTGGGATCAGGATCAAATAATTTCCTATAAACCAACCAAACAAAAGACAGAAGGGGGATAGAAGGGGCTACAGTTCTCCTGGCCGAACCCCAACTAAAAATAAAAGATTGCCAGGATTTACTGAGATTCTACTGTGTCTTCTGCATTCTACAGCTGTGCAGAAAGGTAATAATTTTTAGCATTTTGCACAGCGCTGCAACTAGCCACAGGCTATTAATTACTTCTGCAATCAGTAGGGCAGGGAGTCTTCCAGGCCTAACTGTGTAGCAGCATGAACTGTGGGCTACATGCAGTTCTCAGGATGTGGTCTGTGCTCCACAAAAATCTCTGAACAATCTCTCAGTCAGGTGCTGCCTGGCCCCATGCAAAGGATTTCCTGTCTCTCTGCCACAACAGGCTGTATTTGGGTAGGTGTGAGAAGTTGGTGCTTCCAGGTGAAATACAATCCTTGAAGAGAGAGGATTCTACCCTCAACCTACAATTTCTGATCTTCCAAAACTGGCACTGGCCAAAATTGCTGCCTGCATGGAAGCCCCTATAGCATCTGAGAGCAACATGCACCTCTTGCCCATTAGCAATATACCTTATAATGTACTAGAAGACCAGCGTTCCTGCACTGCTGCAGATATGGGTTTGCCTTTTTACTATATCTTCAATTTTAAGGGACAGTGAATAGTTGCTGGAGTTCACTAAGTCAACCAAGTTTGCAGTCACAGAGTTAAACATGTAATCAGCTCTTCAGCCTGGAGCCAAACCTGTTCTGGCATTCCCCGTTGTCAGAGCTGGCATCTTGGAGCTTTGTGACACAGGCAGTGCTTAGATAAGATTCTAACTGTTACAAAAATTGCTGGTTTATCCCTTCTGGGGAAAAAAATAACCCAATCTAGAAGCTGTGCAAGAGGGAAGTTTCTTGGATAGCATCTTAACCCAGAAACTTCCTTCACATCCACAGTCTGAGTGGAGGATGGCAGCACAGATACAATTCTGCATATCCTTACTTCTGAGAGAGAGGGTCAGCATTTAAACCTCATCTGAGCACAGCTGAGATCTACAAAGAATTTGCAATTAAGCATGTTCTGGTACCAACCTTTGTCTTTAGAGGAGTGTGAGAGTTTGCACTGTCTGAATGTATTAGGCAGCAGCAGTTAAACACAATCGAGCTGTCTACTTCTAAGGTCAGGACAGAATTCTTCACAGCTGCAGGCCTGCTCCCACTGGGTATGACTAATCACATCCACTTCCCTGACATTCTCTCCATCTCTTTTAGGTGTTTGCACAGATAAATTCTTTCTGCCCCAAAGTGCTTTCATGTTGAAATAAGGGCTCACTTTGTACTTTTTCAGCACACATGTATCTTTTTCAAATATTGAGTAACACCCAGGGATGGTTAGATGGGGAGAAATCACAGGGTTTGGAAGGTATTGTCAAATCGTCCAAGTCCATGACTGAACAGTGCAATTCATCACTTTACCCCCTTGTGCCAGATTGCCAGATCAGGGGCTCTTTCTCCTTTGTTAGCTTTTCAAAGATGTGGGGTTCAGAAAGGATGTCACTGTTTTGCTCCCATTTCAGAATTACTTGTGAACAAAGCATTTTTTTATGCACAGAAAAAAATGCATCTTCTATGGTTAAAATAGTAAACTGAGTTGTAATTAACTTAATGGCAATAATAATGAAAATACAGTCTTTTGAGGATAGCAAGGTCTTTAGCTGGCTTTAGTTCCAGTCTGACAGAAATAAATCAATTTAAAATTTACACTGGATATCAACATTGTTAGTAAAGAAGCTCCAAAAGAAGCTCAGAGCAATACAGTTATGTTCAGTATTAAAAAAATCATTCATTTTGCCTTACAACAAGAAAGGGGACTTTTGTAAATTGAAGTAAAATCAAAGATTCTATTTTATGACTTGGAGAATGTTGCTTTTCTTAAGTTGTTCACGACACATAATTAGAACTGGGGTGTACTTTACTACACACCACACAAGAGATTCTCTGTCTCACTAACCAGACTGACTGATGGAGAGCTCTCAATCTGTTACTATAGGTTTCCTATCATTCAAAAAAATAGCTGTCAAACTTAATCCCACAGACAAAGCAGATCAAAAAAGAGATGTAAAATTATAATTTTAAAGCTTTTAAGTTGGAGGATTTTTATTTTTTCAGTTGGTTCCCTTTGTAACCCTTTTAATAAACAGAAAAAAAGCAGAGCACCTGCAGTAACCAGCTACAAACCCTCTTCCTTTAACACACACAATTTTGCAAAGAATGCTCTATTTTTGGTGCAGTAAGCCCTGCACAAATCACAAAACAGTGATCTGTGGCTTGAAGTACTGGACTGTCAACAAATTAATTAACTAAAAAGTACTTTTAATTAAAAAATAATAGATAATAAAGATATAGGACATAAAATAATTTGTGATTAAAAGGTCACTGATATTTTTCTATTGGACTTTCAGCATAACGTTATAGAAAAAGTCTAACATTTATGCAAGTGTTATAATAGAAAAATCTAATCTCTTTTCAGTATTGGTATGTATTTAATTTAATAGTGACACATGAAATCTCATTAGAACTTAAATATTTATCTTCACTTTTATTGAATTGTAAGCTCTGTAAGTTTATAATATGTAGCACTGCAATTACTGATACCGTATGTGGGAGATCTCCCACACTATATCTGATTCTCTCATGTCTTCTGAAAAGAATGAAAGATATGAAACTCTTATTACTCATAATTTATATGAGCATTTTGATATAACATTGCTGACCATCCCAACACTGCATGAATTAAATGATTAACGAGAAATCTTTGCACTATATTTGCATAGTATTATTTTTTATTATTTAAAAAAATACTTAAATGTCAAGTCCAGGAGGTGCCTGTGTCATTAAACATTTCTCTGAATTAAAAGCCTGACAGAGAAATGGAATGCCCACGCTCTGAGCCACACAAACACAGGACAGCTCCGAGCCTGCCTTGCAGAGAACGATACACTGAACATTCGCCCCAGGGCTCCAAGAACAGTAAATGTTTAACTTCCCTGGAAACAGAAAGTCACCTGCTGTCCTTCCCATTAGCTCTGTAACCCTGTCAGCTCCACAGTTAATAGCAACAGGTTCTGATCAACCAACCAATCCCTATCTGAAGTCAGGCTTCTGGGTTCCTCAGTAGGGCTCTTAACATACAGAAGGGTGCAGTGACTAGAATCATGGAATCATAGAATATGCTGAGCTGGAAGAGACCCACCAGGATCATCTAGTCCAACTCCTGGCCCAGCACAGGACACCCCAAGAGTCACACCATGTGCCTGAGAGCATTGCCCAAACACTTCTTGAGCTCTGTCAGGCTGGTGCTATGACCGCTGCCCTGGGGAGCCTGTTCCAGTGCCCAGCCACCCTCTGGGGAAGAACATTTTTCTAATACCTGCCTCAACCTCCCCTGACACAACTTCAGGCCATTTCCTTGAGTCCTGTCACTGGTCATGAGAGAGAAGACATCTGTACCTACATCTCCTCTGCCCCTCATGAGGAAGCTGTCACTGCACTGAGGTCTCCCCTCAGTCTCCTCCAGGCTGAACAGACCAAGTGCCCTCAGCTGCTCCTCACACGGCTTCCCCTAGAGACCCCTCACCATCCTATGTCACACAGTGGGGCACACACAGCAGGAGCTGGCCAGGCTGATCTGGAGACGGGCTGCAGTGCTGGGCCATCACCCCCATCCCCTGTGTCCCTACCACACGCTCCTGCCAGGCTTCCCTCCTTCCTCTACAGCTCTCAGGCCCTGTCTGTGCTCCATGACAGAGCCAGGCAGAGCTGCTCATCAAGATGGCTGCTTTAGTGTGAGGGTGTGAGGCCCTGGCACAGGGTGACCAGAGAAACTGTGGATGCCCCATCCCTGGAAGTGTTCAAAACCAGGCTGGATGAGTTCTGAGCAACATGCTCTAGTGAAAGGTGTCCCTGCCCATGGCGGGGGGATTAGAACAAGATGATCTTTAAAGTCCCTTCCAACCCAAGCCATTCTATGATGGGTTGAGCATTGTGCCTAAATTCACAACTTCAGCTTGAAGGAACTGGAAGTATGTTCCAGAAATCTGTTGGGGTGGAGAAATGCACATTCATTGTGTGTATGGGCCAGCCAAGCCTGCACATCAGGTCACTGGGCAGGACCCAGTGCCACTCTGAGTGTCTGTGTGACACTGGTCACTCAGCAGGACTCAGTGCCACTCTGGGTGTCTGTGTGACACTGGTCACTCAGCAGGACCCAGTGCCACTCTGGGTGTCTGTATGAGGGATTGCTTGTCTGCAGGAAAGCCTGAGGTCAGAGCCAAGGCTTGTGTGAGACTTACCAGGCCTGTTCTCTTCCCATTGCTATGAGAAAATTTGTCACGAGAAATGGCAGAAGTTGGAACCTGCTGAATGATGAGAATAAACACAAATAAAAATACAGTAGCTTTTGCAAGGAGCCCTCTCTACCCCAGAAGTCTTGCTACTCTTCTCAGCAACCCCACTGGCCCAGCTTTCTCCCTCATATAATTTTGCTTTTTCTTTTTCCCCACCAGATTTCTGGAACCTACTTCAAGCTGAAGTTTTGAATTTAGGTGCAATGCTCATCCTTCCTCGAAGTATTTGTGTCAAAGAATGGTAGCACTGCCAACCTCAGAACGGCGACAAGAAGCAGGAAACTGAAATATTTCTTTTTCCCTACTATTATGTAGGCCAGACAATTGGTTTTGAACTCCTAACACTCATCTCCATAAGTTAAAACAACTGATCTTGCCAAGTCTCCCAACAGCACAATTGCTGTGGGCACAAACTGTAAGCCTTGACCTCATGTGAGAGGAGAGCCCAGCACAATCTGTGCCACAACACTGATAAACTTCTCTCCAAGAGGAATGGAGCAAGGCAGACACACTGAGGACATCCATCCCTCCAACCAATGCTGAAAACTTCTCCAAGACCAGAGTTTTTTTGAGGAAGAATTCAGTGGCAAAGTTAAACTGCATCAGAAATTTCCACCTGCTTTTTCATTAACAAAGTCTGAGCTTGTGCCACTGAAATCAATGGGAACTTTATTATAGACTAAGTCAGAAGAGAAGAGAAGGGAATAAGGAGGAAAAACAATTAAAAATCCTGTATTTCTATGTTACAGTTCTTATAAAGAGCCTAATCAGATTCCTGTGCATGTAAATCAGTATTTTCTTCATTAGTGCAGCTAGTTGGCCATAAAATGAGTACACTGCATTTATTCATGCATCTAGAGTGAAAAAATTAAAAGATTTTCATACATTTGGAAAAATTCTTTGAAATGGGCAGACCAGAACTTAAAATACATTAAGCCAATAACTTATCTCACAACATGATCCAGAGAGTATTTATCACTCTAGCCTTTATAGATCCTTTAGAGATTAATTTATATAAACAGAACAAAATTTTCTTTCATTTGTATTGAAAGAAGAACCACTCTCAACTAATTTAAAAAAAAAAAGATATAAACACATAGTGATTTTAGGAGTAAAAAATTCCCAGTCAACAATCATCATCCATCCCCAGCTCAAAAGTTTATCTTACTGTGACAAACCTTGCATGGCTCACAGCTGCAGCAGCACTCCCCTTCCTACCTGGATGGGTTATTGCTATTGTTATTATTATTAAACTGATTACACACTTCTCAGGTTGAAAAATGTTTCCTTTAATATTTAACTTTCCTGGAAAGATATGCATAAAAGGAGAGGTTTTTGAAAGTCTGCACTTCATACAAAACAAATAGGACCTCTCCTTTTTTTACTAAACTCGGAGGAGTTTGGGTATTTATTATGTTTATTTCAGGGGTTTCTTTGTAATCATAAGGCAAGAATTTATGATTTAACACTTGATTGAATCATGACACAAACCATCCAGGATTTATAGTTTCCTTACACAGTCCCCTTTGGTAACCAGTACACAACACATCAATCTTCAGCTGTTTGCAGACCTCCCCTCTCCCTCCCTTCAGCTGTGCCAGTTGATCTGTAAGGCACAAATATGATAAAGTTCCCAGTGCTTTGTGTTTATCCCCGAATCCCACCGGATGCTCTGCTGCTCATGGCTCCCTTTTCCCTCTTTAACAATGACCTCAAAGGATGATGAGTGCTTCTCATCAGGATACCCCTCACGAATGGATCACCAGGAAGGGACTGGCCAGCCTGGTGTCCAGCAGAGCCCACTGGCCCTTGACAGCCCCAAGAGCTGCATCAAAGGCACTTTTTGAGGCACCAAGTCTATAATCTGGTTCTCCTTCACCCTGAATTTCAGTAACATCAGCAGATACAAGGGCAGGGAGGGGATCCTGCCCCTCTGCTGAGCCCTGTGAGGATTGCCTGGAGTGCTGTGTCCAGTTCTGGGCTCCTCAGGAGAGACATGGAGCTCCAGGAGCTGATCCAGTGGAGGGTGACACATTTGATGGAGGGACTGGAGCACCTCACTGAGGACAGGCTGAGGGAGCAGGGCCTGTCCAGCCTCGAGGCCCCTCATCCCTGTCAGTGTCTGCAGGGACGGTCAGGGCATGGACCAGCTCTGCTCTGTGGGGCGATGGGACAGGAGGAACAGGCAGATTGATGCCCAGAAGTTCCACATGAACATGAGGAACTATTTCTTTCCTAAGCAGTGACCGAGCACTGGGACAGACTGCCCAAAGAGGGTGTGGAGTCTCCCTCCCTGGAGATATTCCAGAACGGTCCGGACACAATCCTGGGCCATGTGCTCTGGGATGGCCCCGCTTGACCAGGGAGGTGGGACCAGATGGCGCACTGTGATCCTTCTAGCCTGACCCATCCCGGGATCGAGCGGTCCCGTAGCACACGGGCAGCGCCATCCCCATGTCCCGTGTGTGTCCCTGTGACCGTGTGTCCCTGTACCCCTCTATCCCTCCTGAGTCCCTCAGCCCCGCCCGTGTCCCCCCGTCCCGCTGCCCCCGCCCCGCCCGCGCTTCCCGGAAAGGTTCCCCGTTCGCTTCCGGTTCCGTGCCCCATCATGGCGGCGGCCCCTGCGCCCGGCGGGCTCTGAGCGCTGCGGAGCCGCCCCGCTCCCGCCGCCCCTTCCCCGCTCCGTCCGTGCGGGGCGAGCCGGGCGCGGTGCCGCCGCCGCCGGGAGCCGTTCCCGGGCTGCCGCGCGGCTCCTGCCCGGGGCCGAGGCGCCACCGCCGCCGCCATGGCGCCGGTGCAGCTGGAGAGCGCCCAGCTGGTGCCGGCCGGCCCCGCGTCAGCCCCGGCCCCGCCGGCCCCCGGTGCCGTGACAGCCGCCGCCAGCCCCGGCTACCGCCTCAGCACCCTCATCGAGTTCCTCCTGCACCGCACCTACGCCGAGCTCACCGTGCTGGCCGACCTGTGAGTGCCGCGGATCCCTCCGTGCCCGGTTGGCCGTGCCGCCTCGCAGCATCCCGGGAGGATGCGGAGGCCTGGCCAGATCTGTCCCGGAGCTCATCCGGGGCTGGAGTGGGGGGAGGTGGTCGCGATTTCCCATTCATAAAATGGTTTGGTTTTGAAGGGACCATAAAGATCACCCAGTTCCAGCCCCCTGCCATGGGCAGGGACTCCTTCCCCTAGCCCAGGTTGCTCAGAGTCCCATCCAGCCTGGCCTTGAACACTGCCAGGGATGGGGCATCCACAGCTTCTGTGGGCAGCCTGTGCCAGTGCCTCACCAGCCGATCAGGGAAGAATTTTTCCTGATATCTAACCTAAACTTAGTCTTTTTCCATTTGAACCCATTCGCCGTTGTCCTGCTCTCGTAAATACCCTTGTCCATCCTCCCACCTGGGGAGATGCCTGTGCAGGCAGGTTGGTCTCTGCATCAGGCTGTGTCCAGGGGCACAGTGAAAGCTGCTGAGTGATCTGTCATAAACAGAGAAAATGACTCTGAGAACTGAGAGCAGCTGCAGATTGGCTGCTTAAATGCTGAAGTTTGCCCCCAAGTTACTGCCAAAAAACCCCAACTGGAGTGCTGGTACTGATATAAAAAATGTGAAACTAGAATGTCTCAAACGGAGATATTTTCAGATGCTGCAGCTCCTTGACTTACCTCTGTAGTTTTTAAAATACCATTTGATTATTTTTGGGAAATAAGTTATTTACATTTGCTTAATGATTTGATGTGCTGATGTTGCTGCGTTTGAAGTGGCAAAACAAAGGGATGTTTTTGGGCCAAGAAAAACTTCACTGAAAGCATTTGGACTCTTACTTTGTTTAACTGTAGAGGTTATTGTGGGGAAGCTGTGTGTTTCAAGAAGTGCCATGCAGAACAAATGGGAACAGATAGGTATAGCTCTTGTGCAAGTACCATGTCTGGTAAGGGTGCAAACAGAAGTTTGCCTGGTGTGAGTTAAGGAATGTTCAAACTCTGGAAAGGACAAGGAATTTTAGAGTTTTAGTTTGCTTTGAAAAAACTTCCAAAATATCAGTCAAGAATTCTTTCCTGTATGTTTATGGCACATGTAGAGTAATTGATCTCAGCAGCCTTCATCAAACTTTTCAGTTAATTTGAGTAGTTCCAGTGTTGTAGTGACAGGTGACCCATGGTGCTATTTTTTACATACTTTGTAGCTGTGTAGAAGTTCCTGTAACTGAAGGTGTTTAACAAAATTTGTAATTGTCTGGAATGTAATAGAATGATATATAATACATCTTCTTTTTTCTGCCCTCTCTTTCATATAGATTACCAAGAAAGACTGATATGGAAAGGTGAGTTATGATAAGAGAATCTGTAATACATGTTAAAATATGGAACTTGTTTGGGATGTTAATGTTAATATACTGTTGCTTAAATAAAATCTTTTTCATGTAGTTTTAGATTTTTTGCAAGAAAATAAGCTTTGTCTGTGTTGCTGTGCCTACATAGTTTCAAGATTTTTCTCACCATCCTGACAATACTGGGTTTTGTTGGTGTTTGGCTTTATAGATTTTTGGGGGTTTTTGTTGCTGTTATAATAGGTGAACTCTGTTAAGGGTGTTTTCCTCTTCATGAAGCAATGAATTGACAGTAAAGCTGATGTGAAAGGGAACTTTAGAATTTATATAGATTCTAGTTAGTGTGATAAAGAAATGTTTTGTTCAGAAGAAACAGTTCAGCAATGACAACAAGGAAAAAAACCTCTTTTCTGCATTTTTCCATGTTACCTGGTCTTTCTTACCATGAGCACTATTTGCTGCTTCTCTCCTATGTGGTTTTGAAGTGTGAAAATAATTAGAGAGCAAATGTAAGAGACCAGAACAGCATCCTGCTGAGATGAAAAGAATCCATTTACTTTTCTGTTTCTCATAATAAATGTTACGAAACTTGTCAGATTATTGTTCCCTTTATTTGACATGTTAATTGACCTAAATTTCTTTAGAGAGATATAGGAGCTATGATATTTCTAAGAATCTAAACAATGAATTCTGTGTACCAGGGTGATCATTAATTGTTATCTTGAACCTTCCAAAACTCTCATAACATGTGGAATTAATCCCATTTTCATGGAATCATAACCTGGAATGATTCCTTATACCCATTTTCCTTCTGCATAGTATTTTATTAAGAGAAATGGTGTTGGTTTTGATTTGGTTTAGTTTGGGTTTTTAATTATCACAGGATTTACTGAAGAAATTACTTCTGACGTGGGTCCAGAGCTCCCTTGTATTCATGGGCAGGCTTTTCCCATCTAGATATTTAGCATTTCTAGGTAAAGTTGGATTCTACTTTGTTGAGCTCAGGGATGTGGGCCAAGAACTTAAATGCTAATGGATTAGAGAAAAGAAAATAAGACAATCTTCAATGTACAAAAAATGTCCTACAACTGAAATTGTCTTGAAATTAAATGTTCACATCCTTGTTAGCTTTGACATAGAAGTCCTCTTGGTGAATTGAATTTCCAGCTCTTGGAGGAGCTCATCTGTAGGAATGTGGCTTAATTATCCATATTTTCTCTAGCTTTAATTATCCATATTTTCTCTAGCTTTGAGACTCTGATGGATTCTCTAGTTGGGCTTCAAGCTGTGTTTCTTGGAGCTAGAGCCTGGTCACATGGCACAAATACTTTGGTGAAAATGTGGTGGTGTTATCCTCTAATAAAGTTCACATAAAATCTGTAATACAACACCTATTTAAAAGATGCTGGGATAAGAAAAAGTGATGAGAAATTATATGTCATGGTGCTTTTTTTCAGGGTCATTTATTAGTTATCAACTGTAGGAATAAATAACTCTTACGTGAAACTGGTTGGATTAAAAAACATTAGTACTGTGGTGGAAAATTCATAGTGCTGAGTTGTGGGGGAAATCCAGGGGCTTTCTTCTTGATAATGGAGACTGAGTTTTGCACAGTATTGTTATCTTTCTCGGGATGACCTACTTCAGGCTTTGACCACATCACTGTGTGTGTTTGTTTTCCTCATATCTAGCTTGTTTTTCGCTGGTTTAGTTTGTAGCTGTTGTACCTTGGCCTTTTGCACTTCTGAAAAGTGTCTGGTTCCATCTTCCCTACAATACCCTTTAGATACTTGGAGATGTCAGTAGGATCTTGCAACAGCCTTTTCTTCCTAAGCAGGAGCAAATTCAGCTTCCTCAGCCCATCCTTGTATTCCACATGTTTTCTGGAAATGTAAATCCATCTTCTGATCTCTCCTTGATCACAGAGCAGTTCATCCTGTCGAAGGCAGTTTGTTGATCAGGGGTGGTTTACCCTTGGCAAATTTCTGAGGATTGTTTCCAGGTTAATTTCATGCTTGGTGTTTATCAGGACATAGCTTAGAGAAAGATTTGTCCTATGAAATTTTTCTGAACTGAATTTAGGCCAAGTGACCTATAGGTCCCATGACCCTCCTTTGCCCTCTTGAAGAAGGACATGGTGTTTGCCTTTCTGCTGTCATCAAGACCTTTGATCACTGTGGGTTTTGAAAATGATAGAGAGCATCTTTACAGTGGCATGGATCAGCTCCCTCAGAATCCTTGGATGCAACCCATCTATCCAATGGGCTTTTTTATGTCAAGCTTGCTTAAGTGGTCCTTAACTTGATTTAATTCTTCTGTAGCTAATGCTTTACTCCCCAGACTCAGGCATTAGTCTGAAGGATCTTAAACCTGAGATCCAAATTTAGCAGTGAAGACCAAGGGTAAAAAATGCACTGAGCAATGTGGTTGTTAGAAAGATTTTTAATTTTTGTTTCTTGTTCTTCTTTCCTGAAGTTTCATCTTCCTTGAATGTTTATTTTTGTGTAGCCCAGCATGAGGTCATGTACCTATAATGAAAGGCAATGTAGCAAATTTGAAGGCCTTTATGTTTTATTAGAGAAGTAGATTCCCAATGCAGTTGTCATTCAGGGATGATGGAGGTGGTTCTGGAAGCAGGGTTCTGTCAAATCAAAGTAACAAGTCTTCTCTAACTTCATTTAAGTGGTATTAATGGAACAGTTACCAGAATACTCTGTCTAGATTTGTCAATCATTTTCATTATTAAATTGTTGTGCTTTTTGGGAACTGGTTTCTTAAATTTCTTTTCAGTCACAGAATATCAATTTGAAATTTTCCTGCTACCATGCTGCTTTCACTGTAGATGTTTGACATAACTGCTGGATTTTACCAACTTCTATGTGGAGTTCATCTGAGAGATTAGATTGCTGGCTTTCTAGTCTCACTGTAGTCATCTTTCAAATCTCATAAAGTTTTCCTGAATCTTTCAAAATTCTCAACATGTTGTTTTCATAGTGTGGTTAGTGTTAGAGCACTGTGTACATATAGCAACTTGTCCACCACTTGAAATATTAATATCAGGCTGAATGCCATTCCAAAACATGTGCTCTAGAACACAG
The DNA here is from genome assembly GCA_024362935.1 of Setophaga petechia. NCBI lineage: Eukaryota > Metazoa > Chordata > Aves > Passeriformes > Parulidae > Setophaga > Setophaga petechia. The sequence continues at coordinate 3,814,212 of JANCRA010000020.1, forward strand.
AGACTTTACTGGCTTAATGCCCAAGTTCTTGGATGAGGTTCACAGTATGTAATGGAAGAAACAGGACCAGATGGTATTAGTTGTGCTTCTGGCCTTACATGTTCATCTGCCACAAGCAGATAATGCTTGCACAGAAGAGTTAACCTCATTACAACCAGCCCTCTCAGCAGAATCAGGCTCTTTTTGTGTTATGAGTTTGTGTTCTACAGATTTGGATCAGGAGGAGATGCAGTTTCTGTTTGGTAGAGGCCAATATCTTATGCACTAATTAATGTTCTTTTTGTCCAAACGCTTCTGTTACTTCAGAAAACCATATCAGGAAAACAGTTTAGGTTTGGGTTTTTTCCAAACTAAGTAGAAAAACATGGTGAAATTAGTAAACTGAACACATAGAAGGAGGGGGAGACCTCTATAAAGTGTTGATGAAGTGGTATTTCAGAGTGCATGGTATTACAGATCTACACAGTAGATCTGTGTCTCGTCCGATGTATCTCCAGTGCAGATCTGTAAAAGCCTGTGCCCCTATTGCATTCTCTTTTACAAAAAATAGCTCTGAAGGCATGCAGACATACACTCCTTCATTTTGACTGTCTTGTACAAAAATTAGGGGAGGAATATTGAGAGTCATTGAGTTCTTACCTTAATTTCTTTGCTAGGCAGGAATAGAAAGCAAAGTTAAAGGATGGGGTTTTTGTGGTCTTCCCCACTACCACCCTATTTCCATGGTGTAGTGTACTGTGTAAAGATATTGTAAAAATGCTAGAATGATATTTTGTTTAGTATCTTATTTATTTATTTATTTACTTATTATTAGTTAATATAAGTGTATTGTTACTGTCAGATCCTGTAATCCTTGGGTATGTGGCCTACTTTAAACTTCATCTCAAGTCTTGGGGAAATCCTATAAAAGCTGTAAAGATAATTTAGTTGAGCTCACTATGGAATTGTTTCTCTTACAGTCAGTAATTAATTCCTATTAATATGCTTTTTGTTTCACCAGACAGTCATGATTTGTTAGAATCCATGTATGTTGTTAAGTATTCAAAACAGAGACTTTTTCCTCCTATGCTCTTAATCAAACAAGCCGCACTGCATATTACTGATGCCTGCATTAACACAGTTAAAAGTCATCATTACAGCTCCTTTTTTAAAATTGTCACACAGTTAAATTACAGCTTTATTATATATCTGAACATTGGCTTAATGTGCCATTTATTTTTTTCCAGAAAAATAGAGATAGTGCAGTTTGCAAGTCGCACTCGTCAGCTGTTTGTTCGTTTGTTAGCCTTGGTCAAGTGGGCTAATAATGCTGGGAAGGTGGAAAAGTGTGCGGTAAGTTAGACACAGTCTGGCATGAAAAAGGCTCTGAGAGATATTGCTGCACCCTGACTTCTTCTTACTACAGAAATTTTTAAAACTATTCCTGTTTAGAAATTGTATAATCTTGTTATTTAACAGGTCGTGTTCCCAAAAACTCATCAGTAGCATAAAATGAAAGGCTTGTCTGCACATAGTGTCAGAAACGATTTGGGTTAAGATAACAGGACAGGGAAGATGGTCGTCTGAGTGTGTTAGTTCTTATTATCACTTTCATCCCGATCTTGGATAAATAAGAATAAAGTCCAGAATGTTGCAGAAAAACAAGCCCCTACTGATTACAAACAAGTATGGTTGCATTCCAGTAGCAATCAGCAGATAAAGAACTGAGTGCTGTACAGATCCCCCACAGCAGCAGGAAAGGCATGTGGATTTTAAGTGTCCTTGCATGTGAATGTAAGCAGTGGCCACAATATTCGTTCTTTCTTTGTTTTGTAAATGTAGTTACTTGAATTGGAATTGACAGATGAACTGAATATAAAAGGCCATTGATTTGTGCATTTTTTTAATTTGCCTTTTTTTTTTTTTTTTTTACTCCTTGTGCTCTTCAGATGATATCAAGTTTCTTAGATCAGCAAGCCATCCTGTTTGTGGACACTGCTGATCGTCTGGCATCGCTGGCTCGAGATGCTTTGGTTCATGCCCGGCTGCCCAGCTTTGCCATCCCATATGCAATTGATGTCCTGACAACTGGATCCTACCCTCGGCTGCCCACCTGCATTAGGGTGAGTAACTGCCCTGGCTGGGGGGTGTGGGAATCCCCTGCATAGTATCAAATGCACAGTAATCAAACTAATTGTCTGTGTGCAGATGGAGCTGTAGCTCAATACAGCAATACAGACCCAGTGCCAAGTCTCTGCAGTGCGAGTTTCTCATGCAGAACACTTCCTGTTTGAACAAGCTATGCTTTCCCAGTAAAGCATTCCCTCCATTTATTTAGTTCCGCCAAATTTAGTGATTTTATTCAGTGGTCAGTCTTGGGTAAAATGTAATCAGCTAGAAAACAAATCTGAGTGTAAGATATAAACTTCACTGGGCAATGGCCTGTAGTATTTATATTTTCAGACTTCTGGTCTGGCTGATTTTCACAATTGCTGCTATCAATCTGTTACACATGTTTGAGATACATAGACTTGTTTGTGTTTGTTGTAACAGGATAAAATAATCCCTCCTGACCCAATAACAAAGAGTGAGAAGCAAACTACACTTCATCAGCTAAACCAGATCCTTCGCCATCGACTCGTGACTACAGATCTCCCTCCACAGCTGGCAAATCTTACAGTAGGTAAGAACTGGAATTATTTCTTGAAGGATACATTATTGCAGGCTAATATAAAACTGCTGTTTTAACACTAAAGCTAAGCTAAATGATAGCTTTATTGAGAGCATTAAGGATGCTTCATCTATTAATACTGGGATCCTGTCTCTGTATGGCATCAAAACATGTGTTTTTCCCCCTGTTTGAAAAATGAGAGCACTGATAAAATTGCTGAAATATTGTTTATTTTCGAGAAGAAATCCTGTGCAGGTAATGCCAAAGAGTTTTAGACATTGTCTTGCTCTTTCAGTGAATGTTTTGTGAAAGTCTTTGGGCTACTTTATCTTAATTTAATTTTATAATTAGTTCAGCTGTTAGGTCTTTCTGCAGAAACTCTTTGAACTTGAGTTTAAACAAGTCACTCAGTGTTGCTCTTTTAAGCTATTTTGATAGTCATGTTCAGGCAGAGAATTTATTCATATTTATGCATGCCTTTTGTTCAGTGGCTCACCATAGTGCAGATCTCTTAAACTCTTTTGAGATCTGTTTCATTTAGCCCAAACATTGAGACAACCTTTTGTACAGGAAGGATGGCTGTAAACTGGACCAGGTTATTGCAGATTCACAGAGAACAGGGTGGGAATGGACCTAGTCCATGCTTTTAACCTAAACAAGGTTAGCCATTTGTAAACCATTCCCCACAGACCTAGATCAAAGATGTTCCTGAAGAATCTTAGTGCTAGTTTTCTCTAGTCCCTGTGTGAGGGCTTGCAGTATCAGTATTAGAGGTATTTTTGCTAAAGGAAGTATATATGAATGATATATGAATAATATGTCTGAGCTCTTAAGAGTTTTCAGTTAGCTAAACATTTCAGTGACTACTATTTTCTGGTTTAGAGTGTGGTTTGTTTTAAGAGCATGTCTGAAGTGCTCTTGAAAATGAAATTTCCTGAGTTAAATGGTTAAATATTTTGCAGGAATATTGCTAAATGTCTTTAATTGTAAAGGTATATAACATAGTCAGTTAAATGATTGATAAGGTTGACCTGCATGTCGGAGTAAAGACTTGTACTTACTTGTTTGCTCTGCCTCTCATTCTTTTTATGACCTTGCTTGCACAGTTTTAAAGTCCTTGCTCCCAATTTGTGAAACAGATAGCAGTGTTCACAGCTGTGAGGATGCACGTGTCAATTAGATAAATAATGTGCATAAACTTCGCTTGTTGTGTATATGTGAATTCTGCAAAAGATGATCTTCCTCACATGAGAATGAATTTAAAATATTCTAATATTAAATGAATGCTTTGCAGTGAGATGTGGTTTTGGGGCTGGATTTTAGCCTGGGCTGAGATCCGTGTTCTGAATGTCATTTGAGTATTGCTGAAAGCATTCATTGTTGATAGTAACAAAGAATAGGAATATTTAAGGCAGATGTTTTGTTTGTCAGGCTGGTAGTCAGCTCAGTGTTACTCAGTGTTACTTCTGTATTACAGAAGCACAAGTGTTAACAAGTTAACCTCAGGACAGTTTGTACATCTCTCTATGCTGCTTATTGACATTGGGTCTGTTGCAGACTGTAAAATGTTCACAGTTGCACGGAAACATAAGCAACAGAGCAGAAATGATAGGGAAGTAATCCATTATGAGTGCCAGGAGCTACCACACTGTTATTTTTTGGGCATCTTAGGAGGCTGAGTGAAATAAAACATTCTTGTCTTCCTTAGCCAATGGTCGTGTGAAGTTCCGAGTTGAGGGTGAGTTTGAGGCCACCTTGACAGTGATGGGTGATGACCCTGACATCCCCTGGCGCCTTCTCAAGCTGGAAATTTTGGTTGAAGACAAGGAAACTGGTGGTAAAGAAAAAAATCAAGCCTTTACACTTTTTTTTTTAAACATGATATTCATCTCTGAATCTTTATAAGTCTTGTTGATGCTGGGTTTTCTGCATATCACCACTTAAGAGAATGAAGTCATATGTGCTTGTCCTGTTTTGACCTTGCTTTATAGGCACTTAATACCTTAAAAAGCTATACAGTGTAGTAAAATGACTGACATTTCCAGAGTAAACCAAGAATTTTCTTGTTTTGTTGTAATACCTGATATGGTAATGTCTCGGGACAGTTGTATCTTTTTTATTTTTAATTTATCAATTTTCTGAATTATTTTAAATACCTACTTTCCTGATGGCTAATGTGACTTATTTTTCATTTGCTTAAGATGGTCGAGCCTTGGTTCACAGCATGCAGATCAACTTCATCCATCAGCTGGTCCAGTCCAGGCTGTTTGCTGATGAGAAGCCCCTCCAGGACATGTACAACTGCCTACGTATCCTTCTGAAAGGAACTTCTGAATTAGGGGTCTAATGCAGCCTTGCTCTTGTTAGCTGCAAGTCAGGAAAGATGGATTCCCTGCTAAGCTTGGGAGAAATGTCTGGACATGAAGTTATGGTGGCCTTGAAGTAAAGGATGGCCTAGAAAGCAGTATTTCTCAGTATTTGCATGTCAAATTTAATTCTACACACTAAATCAGCAAAGGTGAAGGTGAGGTATTCAAGGCAGCAGGTTGTGTGGTAAGTCAGTGCAGCAGCAGCAGCAGGTAATTTTGGAGATGAAATACAGAACTGACTTGGAAGTTCTGTGAGCTGGCAGTTCTTGCTACCAAGAGCAGCAGTAAAGTGCAGTTGATGAGGGTGTGTTAACTATTGTATCTGTGTGAATCATGAGAGGAGGTACAGGATGTGCAGTGATTTTCCACCTGGAAAGGGGAGATTGCTTGACAATGTGAAATGGATTTCAGTGAAAATCTGCCTGCAAAAAGAGTCATGTTTTTTTTAGGGTGTCCATGGGAGATGGGGTTAGTGGTAACTATAGGGTGAGTGGAATTTCTTGATTAGTAATCATCTTTTCAGTAAAAGATGATGGCAACCAGAAGTCAGTAAAACTAGGCTTGTGACTGTCTTGTCTATCAACCTGTGCTAGGTTAGAGTTTAGAAAACCACAAAAATAAACCCCTTTGAGAAATACTGGGTGCTGTTCATATGTCTTTGTCTGTGGATTAGTGCATTAGTGTGTTTTCAGACAGCATCTCATGTGGCTTAGATGACAGAAGGGTTGATGCAGTTTACAGAAACAGGTTTGTGTAGTACACAGACTTCCTGGACATCTTGTATTTCCTTAGCTCCATGCTCTAGACTCCTTCTGCCTGGCTCTTCAGCTGGAAGTCCTGCATTCCCAAACACTAATGCTGATCCGAGAGCGCTGGGGTGACCTTGTGCAGGTGGAGCGGTACCATGCAGGGAAATGTCTCTCACTCTCTGTTTGGAAGTAAGTTCATTTCAAAAGGACTGTTAACCAACAATAAATGAAATAACAGGAGGGGTTATATTTACCAAGCTTGAGTCATAATTTTCAGAATTGTACTTTCTTTTTGATGTGAGCCTACTAAATTCTTGTAATTAAGTACTTACATGTGTTACGTGATTTGCAAATTAATGTGCAGAAGAGCAGTGGATGCAGTTATAAATGAGTTTGTATTTACATAGATATCTAAAAATTGATTAGATCTCTGTCAGACTTCTACTGTATTTATTGCTTGACTTGCACTAGATAAAATTTTAAAAAGCAATCCAAGTACACTTCTGATTGTGTTAAGTTTGCAGTCATCTAAAATTCTTCATGTAGTTACAGTTTACCAACAGTTCTGCTTTAAAATGTCATCTGAAACAAATGCCTTTTTCAGTTCAGCTGGCATAATGTTGTTTTTAACCAGAGCACACAGAATCAAGGTTTAGCTACTGAAAAAAATTTTCTGTTCTTCCAGTTGCATGGTTTAATTATTCTATTTATTTTAAGTCAACAGGTACTTGGCAGGAAAACAGGGACTGCATCTGTCCATAAGGTCACTATAAAAATTGATGAAACTGATGTCTCAAAACCCTTACAAATATCTCATGAGCCTCCACTGCCAGCCTGTGATTCCAAACTGATGGAAAGAGCCATGAAGGTAAATGTTTGCTTTGCAGGAGGCATCTAATATTGTGAATCAAAATCTCAAGCGCTTTACACTGTCAGTTTGTTCAACTTTGATTCTATTTAAAGAGCTGTTCCTAAGATTTCTAGTAAGCAGTTACTGTAGGTTATGTAATGTTTATGTGAGGACCTCAGATTGTTGTTAAAAATTATTGGCTTTGACTTAATCTTAAAATTGCACCTACTTCACAGTCATTGTACCACTTGTGAGATGGAATGGTGGGGCTGGGGGGAAACAGCAGCAACGTATCCGTTATTATTAGGGTTTGGTTTGAAATGCTTTTTAGAGACACAGTTCTTCCCTTTCCTGTCTTGGAGCTCCTCTGAAAATCAGCTTCCCCTTATCACTGGAGTTGGCTACCTAGCAGTGCTATGCACTTCAGAAAATCTTGCATTATGATTTGGAAATCTTGTGCTGAAGAGCTCATGTGGTTTGTTTGTTACAAGTGTTAGGTGAAACTTGGTTTTACATTATCACTAACCAGATTATATCATGTGGCTTATCTGAATGTTTAAATTCCTGTATTTTAAGGTGGGATTGTTGCAATGATCCAAAATGAGTAACTGCAGTCAACTTCCTACTTGGATCATGCTTCACTGGGGATAATTCTAGATGTTGGTTAAAGATAGTTAAGAAAAACTGCATTCTGGGTATTATAATAAATCCTCTGTAAGTGCCTCAGCAAATGTGGCTGTGATATATCAGGATGTCTGTCATTATTTCTTTCAGTGTTTGGGTTTAGGAGAGTTAGTAAACTGGAGTGAATGGTGTAGTCTGCACACTTTCAGTACAGTTTTTCCACAGGGAAGAGCTCCCCAGCTCAGATCTTTCACCTGTCCCTTCCTCCTGCTGGTATCCTCCCTCTCCTGTACATACTTTGTGTTTCAGCCTCTTGGCCCATCATGTTACCAGTGCTGACAGACAAGTCTGTCTGGTGAATGTCAAGAACTACCAAGGTTTCAGCTGCAGGTGGATGTGGGAAACCTAGTGAAGAATGGTAGCCTTCTACTCTCCTTCTAGAGTAGGAATTCTACTGTTAGTATAGTAAATATATACTACATTTACTAATTCAGCTACTAAATATAGAGTTGATTTAGTGAAGATGCTGTATTTATGTGTAAATCTAGGAACATACTCTTTATTTTCAGCATCTGCTGAAGATTCCCTGGAGCTGACACAATCTAAGCTCACTGAATCAAGTTTGCAGCTTGTAAATTAAGATATGAGGCCACTGTAAATTTGAGATGTATCAAAGTTAATGCTGTCTCCCTTTATGAGGACTTGCTTAGAAAAATTATCAGCTGTGGTAAATACAGTGCTGTTGTAGTGTTTGAATAATGATCTCAGCTGTAATGACGTAGATGGCACACTGGGTTTCTGTTTGTTTAAGATACTGTATAAAACAGTGGCACAAACAAACATGTTTATCTGAGCAGGTTGTTCTGCATTAACCTACTGAAAATTGGATGGAGCTATAGAACATGTAATCACTTAGTGGGGAAGATTTAACCCATTGCAGCTGTTGAGGTGAAATGTTGTAGTGGATAAAGACAGGATTTTTAAGGCCTTGTCTTGGAAAACTTGTCTTTAGGGGAAGGTCATTCTGGTATGCAAAAGCTTGCACCAAATACAGTATAATTCTCTTCTGCATTTATCTCCTACACCAGAATAAAATCTGAGTTTAATTCAGCTTGAACAGCTTTCAAAGCAATGTGAAGTTACCTAGAAAAAGGTTTTGCTGTAATCTGGAGCTTTGCTTATGCAAAACATGTGAATAATGTCACTGGAATGTGAATGAATGTGATTGCAAATGCTTTAATTTAGATTGTACAAATAAGTTACAGTGAATATAAGTGGTGGCGTGAGCTTCAGCATTGGCAGTGCAGCAGAATGTAGATGCAAGCCCCTAGATACTTCTGTGTTCAGTAGGATTGGCCATACTCAGTGTCTGTCACTGCACTGTTACCCTGTTAAACTTGTTGGATTTCATGTTAGAGCTGCATGTGTGTTTGTGTAGAGGCAACCGTATCCTAATGAAGTGTTGCTTTGGGGTGTTTTGTGTTTGGAGTCTTTTTTCTTTAGCTTAAGCTAGTTACCAATGGCTGAGAAAAAAAAGCTAAGCTGAAAATGGACCAACCTTGATCCAGAACAAGTAGGTCTGCACAGGAAGTGGCAACAGCATAATTTGTGAACTGTGTTTTACACATTCCTCTCATCTTAGCTCAAAACTCCTTCCACTGCCTGCTGCACAGGCAGAATCTCATGGTAGCTTGTATTTTACAGTGCTCCTAATACTCAAGTTAATAGTCAATGTGGCTCACCACAGTTCTAAGCAAATTATTTCTGAAGTTTCATTAAGTACCTTTATTCCAGTCTACACATCAAATATGAGCTTACCCAAGTATTTTTCTTTTTTACAGATTGACCACCTATCAATAGAAAAACTCCTAATAGACAGTGTCCATGCAAGATCTCATCAGAAACTCCAGGAGCTGAAAGCCATTCTTAAGAGCTACAATGTTAATGACAATTGTACGTGTTTTCTAATGAAGTTTTTCTAGTTCATTTCTAGTTGTGTCTAGGATGGTTTCCTTTTCTCTTGATGTTTCTTGTTTTCATTAATTTAAATTAAAAAATATAAAGGGAAACGTGTTCAAAATTAATAAAACTTAGCTTTGAATTATTCTGCATTGAGAATTGTAAAATAGCCATACATCTAAATGCAGTTTAATAAATGAAGCTGGTAGAATATTGTAGTCTGGCTTGAAGGGTTAAAATTTGCCTACTGTAAAAGTTGTTTGTGTTCAGAATTGAAAGCAAATTTTTTAAACTAGTTTTGGATGAGACTTTCCTTAAACTGCTGTTGAAACTTTTGGGATTTAGATTAATAATTGTGAAGCAATGAGTTAAAAGATATTCAAGGATTAGTAGTCTTCAAATTTGGTCTGCCTTTTCTCATTTGTTTGTTTTCACAGAGAAATTCTTAGATTCCTCTCTATGTCAACACTATAATAATGTGCAAGTAAAGTTTGTTTCTCTAAAAATATGCAGGTTTTTTATTATAATTGGCTACGTTTTATATAACCTTGAATTTTGAGTGAAATTATTAACACCATTTTTTGTTTAGCGTTCATTGAGACGGCCCTCCCAACTCTTGTAATTCCAATTTTGGAACCATGTGGTCGATCAGAGTGCCTGCATGTATTTGTTGATCTCCACTCTGGAATGTTCCAGCTGATGCTGTATGGTGTTGGTAAGTAGGCACAAAACCAGGAGGTATTTCATATCTTGCAAGAATCCTGCACTATGAGGTAATTTTGTGGGAGCAGTTCTATCAGATCTGCAAAGTTTTGTGAGCAGATGAACCCCACACTTGGGTCAAAATCTAGGTATTGGAGTTTGAGGAATAGAAAAGAGGATCTTGGTGCTTAAGTGTCACAGATCAGTAAAGATTATTTTAAGAGGACAACAGAGTAATTATTGTTTTAGGTCAATGCAGTTCATATTCTTTATGACTCATGATTCCTGGCTTGTGCTGTTAATGGATGGGGTCATTTCACATGGACCTGAGTGAGAATTGTATGATGTGACCTTATACACCTTGAGTTACTTTTGTTCAAATCTTAGCTTCAGGTTTCACATTGCTTAAGAAAAGAAAGGAAGTTCTTTATTTGGTTAATAACATCCTGCTGTGGTCTTTAAAGCATTATGGATCATCTGTTGGTGCAAGGGACAACAGTTACAAGTTACACCAGAAATTTAATCTCAATATGAGAAAGCAATTCTTTATAAAGAAACCAAACAACCCCCTGAGAGTTTTGGTGCTCTCTGTCTCACTGGGAGATGCTCAAGATGCAATTAGATCATCTCATCTCTGCTCCCTTTCCTACAAAAGGTTGGACCAGAAGGTGCTGTTTGAAGCTCAAACCTGGGCTGTTACATGATTACGAGATTAATTAGTTGAGACATTTTCAGTGAAAGTTTGAAGTTTTGTTTGAAGGACTGGTGCTAAGACCATTCTCCCACCTGATGTTCTTGCAGATCAGCTGACACTTGATGACATAGAGAAGTCTGTTAATGATGATATGAAGCGAATCATTCCTTGGCTTCAGCAGCTCAAGTGAGTGACTTGTACAATTCACTTTGTTTGCATGGGATGAATCACCACGTTTGTATTCTGGATGAGGACACTTGCATGGCTTTGTGTTGTACCACACTAGGGGTTGTATTTTCTCACTGTTGTAAGCAACCTTGAGTATTTGTCATCTCTTCTAAGCAGTGAAGGAAAGTCTGGTTTTATTTGGAATTGATTCCATAGCCCTGCTTTAATTTTCCCCCTTAGGTATAACCTCATGCATTGCTATATGCACACTTTGCTTGAAGTCTTTTCACTTTGAAATAGCAGACCAGTTGCTTCCTGATCTTTTTCTGTTCATGTTCATCTTCTGTGTCCTTTATTCCACTGTTTCTACAGCTGAACTCTGCTTGTTTCTCAACAAGAATGATCTCACTTCTCACAATACAGAGGAAAAACCAGGAAGTGGCCTAGGATGATTTAAATAATACCTGTTTATCTTCTTGCACTTCAGCCCTTGCTGGTTTAAGTCTCTATTCTTCCTTCCATAAAACCCTGAGATATAAGCACAAGATACATTTGGCTCCCATAAGAGGTGGTAGCAAATAATACAAACACAGTTTGCATCTGCATGAGAACTGACTTCCACCTGCTCTGTCATTTTGGAAATTCCCAGTGCTCTGAGTTAATTGCAGGGTGAAATCTCTATTTGAGGAATTCTGCTTCTAAAAGAAGCTTGATGATGCATGAAGCACTGGCACCCTGGAGAAACTAATCAACCTCCCTTTGTTATAAATAATGTACTTGAGATAATGGCTTGGGTAGTGCTGCAGTTTCTGGGGAAGCTCGGCAGTCCACAGAATGTCTTTTAGGACAGCTGTATCTGACATGTATCTGTGACAATAAATGTAGTGTGTTGTGATGGAGAGGTGCTGAGCACCCACACTTCCCACTGCTGTTGTCAGTGGAAGTTTAATGAATACCCAAGCCATGCATTTCTGAGCCCCTTTCAAGCCTAGCTGGTCTCCCTGGCCTTGCCACTATAGGCAAAATCCATTGGAGTAGGACAAAGTTTAATTCCAAACATGAGAACAAATTTGGTGTCTTCATCTCCAAACTTATTCAGGTGAATGAGTTTGTTTATAACATAGCTCAGAGTGACATCCAGCTTCAGTGACTTTTTTTACTGTATTGCTTAGCAGCATATGGGAGCAAAGATTTTCCTTTCTATACCAAAACGTAATTGAAGATTCCAGATTGTCAAATGACTGCAATCTGCATGGTTTTTTTAATGTTTTCCTTCTGGGTTTTATAACGTTTGTAATTTCATATTGTAGTATATAAAAATTTATTCAGCAAATAATTTCAGGGCTTTTCTTCTTGAACTAACAGCTGTCTGTTAAGCTCAAGACAAGGTGTAAAGGTAGTGATAACAAAATATAAAGTAATGAAATTTTCTGTGTGATTTTTCTTTATTTAACTTTGGCTACAGTGATAGATATTGGCTTAGAATATGACTGACTCCTAATTTGACACTAATGCTCAAATACACTGCAGTGTATTAGAATCATAAAACCATCTCAGGGTACTAATACCTTTATTTCCATGCAAGGTTCTGGCTTGGACAGCAGCGCTGCAAACAGTCTATAAAACATCTGCCTACAGTGAGCAGTGAAACTCTTCAGCTAGCTAATTATGCCAGCCACCCAGTGGGAAACCTTTCCAAACACAAACTGTTCATCAAACTCACTCGCCTTCCCCAGTACTACATTGTAAGTAACTGAAAAGTGCTTCTGTCTTTTGCTTCCTGTCATGGATATCCCAGGCAGTCTGTTGTACTGTTAACTCTTAACATTAGCAACCTAGTGATTGATATAATGCTTAATTCTCTCCTCTCCCTCCCTTCTCCTGTGGATTTGTTAAGCACTCAGGCTCATACAGAAGAAGGCACATACAGATTTATTACTCAGCAACCTTCCCATTCTCTGTGTTTCCTGAAAGGTTTGGTCTTTCTTCTCTTCTTGGGATTCCTTTCCTATCAACAGTATTAATAGATTGAAAAAAACTACTGTCTGTTCTTTGAAAAGGAAAGGATAGGAACTGAATTAGACTTACTCCTAGCTTGAGAATCTTCTCAATTTGTTTTGTTTAAATACAGGTTGTAGAAATGTTTGATGTTCCTGGCAACCCTACAGAGCTAGAGTACAAGTACCATTTTCTGTCTGTGAGCTATGCTGAAGGAGATGACAGCCCTGCCACTGCACTTTTACTACAGCAGTTCAAACCGAACATTGAAGAGTTGGTACTGGACACAAAAAGTGGCAAACAAATGAAAAGTGGTGTCAAGCGCAAGGTACGTGTTCCAAAAGCCACTGGGGTGGTTACAGAGCATGAAAGCTCAACACAGGTTTTGAGCATCAATTCCAGCTTTAGTAGCCATGTTTCCAGTGTTTGTATGACTGACATCTTCTTTGGACTGCTTCCCTAGGGAGAAGTCCTTGTCCTTTGAAACAGTTGCCCTTCAGTTCATGCCAGGCCTGCTCCGCTGCTCCCAGAGCCAAGGCAGAGCTCTGTGCAGAGGAGTGTGTATATATTGTACATGTAGAGTGCTGCTATCTGGGTGATACACTTTGGGCCATGTGTGGATTTTGAAGGACTTGCAGGGGCTGATAAGAGTTATTTCTTGGGGCCAGGCTGACACGGCTTAGTGATGTACAAGTACTGTTTTAAGGACTGGCTTTAACTGAAATGTTTCAGTCCTGAAGTGGATCCTTCCAAGAGTTTGTGCTTAGGGTGTGATTCATTTAACACTTAGGTGAATGAGGTTATTCTCTGACATATCTTCAGTGTTTACTCCAAATATGCAATTACGTTGGTCTTTATTTTAATTCTAGTTATCTGGAGATCCATGTTCCATAGAACCCAAGAAACCGAAGCGGTCGGGAGAAATGTGTGCCTTCAATAAAGTGCTAGCTCATATTGTAGCCATGTGTGATACAAATATGCCCTTTATAGGGCTTCGGATAGAGGTAGGCATTAAAAAATATTTTTTTCCCTTCTTCCCCTGCCCTGCTCCTGATTCTGGTGTCTAGATGTGACTATTGTGGTCATGTGCTCACTCTGGAGTTCCCCTGCCAGCTGAGCCCGGGTGACTCAGTCTTCTGCACTGTGTTGCTCTAGTCTGACTTGTTAGAGCTGCTTCTCTTAGTACAAAGCACTGCAAAAAGCTTGAAAAGTTGAGGGGAAAGGGAAAATGAGGATGAAAGATGCGCTTGTGGGAAGGGCTGGGAAACAACTTTATACCAGATTTGTACAGACTGTTTTTTGGCTTTCCAGTGCTTGAGGATGTGAAACATCTGTCACTCTTAGGGGGAATAAAAAAGTCCTTGAAAATGTTGCAAGTTCTTTACTTGCCTTTTTACTTGGAATAACATTTTTCTTGTTCACTCCTAGTTATCCAATATGGACATTCCTCACCAGGGAGTACAAGTAGAAGGAGATGGCTTCAGCCATGCAATACGTTTATTAAAGTAAGAGGATATTCTCTGTGTTTCATTTTATTACTGTACATACACTTGAGAGGAAAAAAAGGCTTGTTTGGAGATAACAATAAGAGTGTCAGGATAGGGACAGGATTTTTGTTTTGGGTTTTTTTTTCCTTTCATTTTTTTGAAGGGATGTTAATACTGTGTGTCTTCTACTTGCATGTGAAGCAGTGCTAGAGAAAGGGGAAAATTAGAGTAGCCTAAGAGCCAACTACTATTTTTTCACTTCATTAGCCTAAACTGAGGGGCTCTGAAAACAGGTTGACAGTCCTCCATCCTTAAATCTCGGCAGTGCTAAGGAAGAAGTGGTGATGATTCATGCAATTTTAGATCAGATCAGAGGCCTACATACTCCATATGGTATTTGACAATTATGTGAAACTGCAGAGGAAAATGCCAGGAATCCCAGAAAAGACAATTGCATGGCAAAGAGGTTGTAGAGGAAATATCTGAGAATCATGCAGTAATTTAATAGGATATTTAAGCCCAGGTGCTGAACTTTGCATTTGTTTTCATGGAACTTCATAAGATTCCTGTTAACTTGTTCCTCCAGCCATCTGTGATCTCTCTGAAGGGCAGCCCTGACCTTCAGCATGTTAAATGCTCCCTTCTTAAGCACTTAACATGCTGAAGTTAAGTTTGTCATCATCTGCAAATTTACTATTCTTCTGTATCATATAGGCTACTGAAATAGTTATATTGAAATTCTTAATAGCAGGCCAATAGTATCTGCCTCTGTGTTAACCCTGAGGAATCCAGCCACAAGCAGCCACTAACCGGATCTGCAACAAATAAAGTTTAAAGCAGAAAACCATAAATCCCAAAGACAACACCTAGAGTAAAACCTTTTTAACTCCTTTTCTGCTGCAAAAATGTACAGTGACATAAAGGCAGCAGTGTCCAAATGCATCGGGCCCTACCTTTTTAACTTTGCATATGAGCAGAGAACTTGTGAGCTGAAGTTAAGGGTAGAACATGAGATTTCTGGCTAGATCCTCAAGGAATTTGAAAGAGAGTTTGGCATGTTTTTACTTAAGCTTTATTTAGTCTGTCCCCTGAGCTCAATTCACACATTGGGATACGAATAAATTAGTGAGTACTAAGGGAACTGCCAGGGTGTTCATTCCATGTAGAGCAAGCTTGTTCTACAAGTCAAATGATTTCAGATTGTCACAGAGCTTAGTTATTTTCATCTTTTTTGGCTTATTCCTCTGTATAAGAGCTTTATATTGGTGAGCTCTGAGTTCACCAGGAGATAAGGACAATTCAAGAGATCCTTTAACAGTCTGTAATTTGCTGGTGTTGAATCCATATAAAAAGTGGTCTTAGCTTAGAGTGTTTTTGTGGCACACTTACTGCAGTCCTTGAAGAAGAACAGGTTATCTCACTGGGCAGTCCAGCTGCCTCTGCTGTTGATTTCTTCATTCTTTCATGTCCAGACTAGGGAGTCCTTCAGGAAATATTAGAAGGTAGTGTTTTTACTTGTGGAACTGCACTGTGTCTAATGGAGATTTTGTTTTTGTCATGTATAGAATTCCTCCCTGTAAAGGTGTAAACGAGGAAACGCAGAAGGCTCTGGACCGATCTCTTCTTGATTGCACTTTCCGACTCCAAGGTAGAAATAATCGCACGTGGGTGGCCGAGCTGGTGTTTGCAAACTGCCCTCTGAACAGCACTTCATCCAGGGAACAAGGCAAGTTTCACTGAGGAACACTGGTAAATTTTGTTTCTTTGTAGTTTACATTGTCTGGTCCAGTAGTTTTAGTGTCTTGGTGTAACTGGACAGCTGTCTGCTCCAAAGATTTCTAATAAACAGCAATGTACCTTAATCAAAATTCTGACTGCTGAATTGATGCATTTTTGTTATTTCAATGTGCTTCCTGGTCACTTGCCACAGTTCACTCACAGTCTGTAAACCACAGCTCAGGAACCACTGGGTTGCTCAGTATTTGCCATCTCCTCACATGCAGGACCAACTCGCCATGTTTACCTGACGTATGAGAACCAGTTGTCTGAACCAGTTGGAGGGCGCAAGGTGGTCGAGATGTTCCTCAATGACTGGAGCAGTATTGCTCGGCTGTACGAGTGTGTCCTGGAGTTTGCACGGTCCTTACCAGGTACAGAATCACCTCCTTTTTGTCAAAGTGGTGGGCTCACAGATGACTGTGATTTTCTCATTCTGACTCTCTTCCCTCCTCTCTCAACAGACATCCCCAACCACTTAAACATTTTCTCAGAAGTTCGGATCTACAACTACCGAAAACTTATCCTTTGTTATGGAACTACCAAGGGGAGCTCAGTGAGTAACTCCTAAATAGACTTCAAATGTATGATTGAAAACAGAATGGGTAGGCTTACCCTTCTCAGAAGTTTGCTGCATAATTTTTCTTTGTAGTGGAATTAATATAGATGAGCGTAGAAAAGACAGAGGGTGCCACATTGCTGATTTGCTGGGTTGCTAGAAGTTCAGTGTTTTTGAGAATTTCTGTTAGATGTTTTATGTTGTGGGAATGACAGTTGTGTGCTTCTGACTGATGAAAGCTGGTGTGGCAGCCTTTTTCTGAAAAACTTTGTGTAAGTATTGTTACTGCTCACTGCTGTACTGGGATATATAGATGGATATGTGTAAGCTGAATGCCTAATTCTCCCTTAAATGAGACGACTCAAAGTTTTAAATGCAGTGCTTTCAATGAAGTGTTCATTGATTATTTTGTAGCAGTGCTGTTATCTTGTTCAGAACTCTAGCTTCCTCTGTAATATTTGAATTTACAACTTATAAATTAAATAACTGAGTACTTGCTCACATCTTTGTGTTAAGTGCAAGGTAGAGGAGGAAGTCAGTGCATGTTTATTTCAGATTAAGAATATAGTTTCGTGTACAGCTGATGTGAAGTGGCTTGATACACTTGAAATTTGTTTCCTGGGACCTTTGTGTGTTTGTTTTCTAAGCTAAATTTTTTAAGAGTATTTTTATATGTATTTTCATAGGAAGTGTGTGTAAATATATATATATATATATATATGTATGCATTCGTACATATGTGTGTTATATGTATGTAAGTAGACAGAGCAGCAGCATGGACATTGCATTTAACTTCTTTACATATTATCCAGTACAAATTTTTGTGTAATGTAACTTAAGAAAACCATTCCAGCTCCAGCAACTTACTAATCAGTTTTCCACACCACAAATCTCTCAAGGCTTATTTTCTCTCTCACACTTTGGCAGAAAAGATTATTTTACTTTTTGGTTGAGTTGCTGATATAAGCACCCAGTTCTGTGGTTGCCAACAATCCAGGCAGCTGAATGGGTGTTAAACCTGAGGGTGCCTTTTTTTTTCCTTCACAGCCTCGGTAGCTTTTGAGGAAGGTGAATTATGAATCTGTTGAGGTTTGATAGAAAATGGGGGGAAGAATTAAATCTGACCAACTTTCTTGTTGTAGTCTCTTAGTATAACCTCTTATATTGCAGGTTATTACAACCTGTAATATAAGAATAGAATAACTAAGTAAGTTATTACAACCTACTTGTTCTAGCTTCCAAGACCATTATATGTTTGTGACATTGCAGATCAGCATTCAGTGGAACTCCATCCTCCAGAAGTTCCATATTTCACTGGGAACAGTTGGCCCAAACTCAGGTTGCAGTAACTGTCACAACACAATTCTGCACCAGCTCCAGGAGATGTTTAACAAGACGCCAAACGTGGTGCAGCTGTTACAGGTAATATTCTAAAATCTTGTAACAAGACAATAGCAAGACACTAGGGAGGTGAATTCAGATTAAACTGTTCTCTTCAAGGGTGTTATGATTGTTTATGAATCTCATTGCCAGAAAGCAATTTTCCCTGCTATGCCTCATTTTCCCTGACCTTTCCTTTTGGATGAGCTACCTGACCTCTCACTCTCTGCTCTCTCCCAGGTTTTGTTCGACACTCAGGCTCCACTAAACGCCATCAACAAACTCCCAACCGTGCCCATGCTGGGGCTGACACAGCGCACCAACACTGCCTACCAGTGCTTCTCCATCCTGCCCCAGTCCCCCACGCACATCAGGCTGGCCTTCAGGAACATGTACTGCATCGACATCTACTGCCGCAGCCGCGGCGTGGTGGCCATCCGCGACGGCGCCTACAGCCTCTTCGACAACAGCAAAATCGTCGAGGGCTTCTACCCCGCCCCTGGGCTAAAGGTGAGCACTCCTCTGTTTTCTGGCAGCTTGTAAATAAATGAGCTTCTCACTTGGAAGTGGGAGTGTGAGGTGAAGAGCTTGGTGAAGCTTTTCTTTGTGGAAAAGCTTTTCTTTTTTCTTTGGCGGTCCTTCCAAAATTCTGGGTGTAGAAGGAAGTTTTTGATTTGTTGGTAGACCTGTTAATTAGTTTGAATTAAAACATTTCCTTTTAAAAAAATAGCATTAGGTGCTAGGCTTTTTTTCTTCTTATCTGTGTATTCAGGCATCCTTTTGTTCAGATTTGTGTCTAGGCTAGACGTGTGCTCCAGGATTAGCAGCAGCTGCTCCTCACAGACTGTTCTGTGTGGCAGTACAGTGCTCTCATAAGTTGCAGGTGGGACAATACTCCATGTCTGTTGATTCTAGACAGAAACTTCTCTTTTAAAACAGTTCCCATCAGCATGTGGCAGGAGCCTGTGGCTTTGCTTCTAAATGCACTGCTGGTTCACTCTTCCTTAAAAAGGAATCTCTGCACACTGACAGAATACCTGTACCAGTGCTAGTTATACTGAAATACTGTAAAATGGCACCCTTTAAAAAACAGGTTAATTTGCTATTTTTTTTTCTTCTGACAGTTGCAACTGAGTATTGATTTTCTTACATTGCATTTAACTGATCCTGAATATCTGCCTCTTTAAAAAATGCCAAATGAAAGGCTAATGGAAAGAAGGAGATTGTAGATACCAGTGTAAAGTGGTAGAAGAGAATGGAAGTGGGAAGGTAGAAGAGGAATTAATTCAAGAAAGTTGGCAGGTTGTTCTGGATCCAAGAGAATGCTGTGGAGCAGGTGACTTAGATGTTCTTAACTGAACAGAGCAGTTGTAGGTGAGATGCAACAGCCCTGTAGGTTCTGGATACTCAGGAGTTGTTCTGGAATAGGTATTTTTAAGTGTAGACTTTTCCTTATCTTTAAGGAGAGAATAAAAATGTTGGTATTTCAATTTATTGGAAATATTTCTTGTTATAGAGCCAGGTGTCTGTTTATTAATTGGTATATTTTGCAGACTAATTACACTGTAATTAATAAATGCCCACTAGTATTTAGTTCCAAAGACTTGCCTGTCTCCTATGTGCTGTAGCTGATAAAGGTAGTTTTAAAGCTTAGCAAATACTGCCTTCATTTGTATAGTAAAATTTAAATGGGCAAACTCCTAACAAAAGTGCTTTTTCCACAGACATTCCTGAACATGTTTGTTGACAGCAACCAGGATGCACGGAGACGATCTGTAAATGAGGATGATAACCCACCCTCTCCTATCGGAGGAGACATGATGGATTCTCTGATATCACAGCTCCAGCCCCAGCAGCCACCACAGCAGCCACAACAACAGGTACCCTTCAGGCAAAATAAATGTTTATTGTCTTTCACAATAGTAGATTTCTAAGAACTTCATGTTCTAAAGGGATTAGCAGTAACAAAATGGAAAGGGAGACTATAAACCCTCTCTGCTGTAGAATTCCCCTTCGGGCAAAATGTATTAATTTATTTTGCATTTCTCATTCGAGTGTAAACAGCCCATAGCATATGAACAGCAGCTTTGGAAGGTCACATGAGACTTGCTGCCTAGAAGCAAAGGACTGAGGGAGGGAAAACAACTGTTTAAGATAAAAGATGGGAGGGAGAGTCAGGAGGCTTTGCTGTTGCAGGGTGACAGATAAAAGGAGAGAGGTACAGAGGTATTATGTCTTTAGAAGAAACTGAAAAAAACAGTGAGCACTAAACAAGATAGTATAGAAAATCAAACAACTGTGTGGATGAACCTGTAAGACCAAAGCCTCATTAGTATTCTCCTGCATATATTTAATTTTTGTTTTGGTACAAAATGATCAAAAGTTTTAATTGTCCTGTGTTGACAATTTCAGCCATTTGCAAAACAGGCAGGAGCCTCTGGAGCATATCCTCTCACCTCACCACCCACCTCCTACCACAACACAGTGACACCCTCCCCGTCCATGATGCACACACAGTCACCAGGTAGGATGGCTGGATCCTGTCCTAGAAAAATAAGTCTTTGTGCATGCACGTTTTTTCTATTATTTGAGCTGTGTTTAGCCCCAGACTAGCCAAGAGAGTGCACCTCACACTGTGGGGAGAAAAAAGCAGGGTCCTGCCATGCATGTTTTCAAAAGTACATTTTGAAGCTAAAAAATCCCATTAAGTAAAACTGCCATCTTTAGCTGTGTAATATTTGGGGTGTTTCATCATTACTGTTTATAACTTGCTAAGATATAAACATGTTAATTTTCAATACCTGCTTTTTCAGGAAAGCTTTCCATCACCAAAGTTCTGCTTTCTGTTCCCAGCTGTTGTAGAACAACAGCTGAAAGTATTTAAATTAGAGGAAGGGCTGGGCAGGGGGGAAATGCCATTCTTCAAGCCAGATATCATGGGAAGTTTCCTTTGTGTGGTAAATCAATCTGAAAAATATAACAGTCATGCATGTACAAAATAAAGTCATTGAGTGCAAAAACAAATTCTCCTTGTTTACTGTCTCCCTAAAAAGGAGGGAGCAGTTGATAGAAAAAAATTAGAACAGAAAGATGGGAAATGTGTATGTCAAGTGATGTGATGTCTTTGATCAGGAAATTTGCATGCTGCAAGCTCACCTAGTGGGGCTTTAAGAGCACCATCACCAGCATCCTTTGGTCCAACTCCTTCACCTTCCTCTCTTGGAATCACAATGGGACAAACAGCTAACTTTGCCAGCCCACATGGTGAGTTCTTTACTGGCAGGGGTATATGTAGTGACAGGGAGAGCAGATTTGCTTCATAAAACTAAGTCTTCAGAGCAGACCTAAGTTAATTGGGAAAAATTCATTGTAATTGTCTCAAGTTGCTGTTTTCATATATGTGAGTGTTAATTTTTAACAGTAGTCAAAAGTAACTGCATGGCATGTTGAGGTGTTCCTAACATGGTAAAAATTGACTCTCAGTCACTCCTTTCTGCTTACTAATGTAGGGAAATTCAGTGTGGTCTTGTAGCAGAGGAGTGGCTGCAGCTTTTAATGAGCATTTTCTTTTGTTAGATTAGTTAGTGGATTTTCACTGCTTACATTTCCTGGAAAAATAACTGGAACAGGTTAGAAATTCACATACTTGCAATGTGGAAGTGTTGTCAAAGTCTGGCTGGTTTGACATATCTGTATGTGAGCAAGATGCCTTTTGATTGTTTCCTTTATTAATTTGGTTGGTTTTTTTGGAAATCTGCCAAAACAATCCTTTGTGTAATCACAACGCATTGGAAACTATTCTATAGATCACAACAAATGAACAGTTCAGATGGTAATTACCACACATCAGTTTGACTGTTGACATTAACAAAGTGAGAGAGATGTACCACAGAGTAGGTTTAAGGTTCTGATCAGTCTATAGAGCAGAGATACCTTTGCAGCAGTAACTGTGAGATACTGAATAAATAAGGAGCTGTCTGGCTGAGGCTTCCTTTGCTAAGGAGCAGTAGAAGTCCAGGTCTGTAGGCAAGAGCTCCTTTTGGCATAGAACCCATTACTTGTTGAACATGTTTTCCTTAACATTCTGCTTTTTAAAAAACACAGCCTTGAAATCTGTATCTTGATTTTTACTCTCTGCCCCCACTTGTGTGTTTTGTGTGGTTGTAAAAAGTACTCTGAAAGCTTGCAGGCACTTTCATGCTTTACAGATTTTGGTAAGCCTCTTTTAGATTTCTCTATTAGAAAGCCTTTTACTTTTTAAAGAAATAATAATGGTCTTGTAACATCTGTAGGTACCATAGACCCAAGCTCACCCTACACCATGATGTCACCCAGTCAGCGTGCAGGGAACTGGCCGGGATCTCCCCAGGTCTCTGGTCCATCACCAGCAGCACGGATGCCTGGAATGTCACCAGCCAACCCTTCCCTTCATTCACCTGTCCCTGATGCCTCTCATTCCCCACGAGCTGGAACAAGTAGGCTTCTTTATCAGTGTTATAACTGTGAAACACTCATGTTTAACATTTCCAGTTGTGTTCTTTTTGGTAGTTCCTGTCTCAGTCTAACAGTCCGTACTGTCCTTGTGCAGTAAAATGTCTAAGGAAATGAAGCCTTGATTCTGTCCTACTTCAAATCTTCAATAACAAATTGGAAAAGTGACCTAAAGCATACAGCATAAATGTCAGCAGGATTGATGATAGCTTTTGTTGCAGTAGAGAAATCAGTCTGAAATTATTGAACTCCATGACTAAGAGAAAAGTCCTCAGAGTGAGAGCAATGATAGGCACATTTGCCAACCCAAATACTAACTTTTCACATCATAGATTTGTAATGCTGCTCTTGCACGACTGATTTAGCCATCTTTACATCCCATTGAGTTTGTTGTGCAAACCTGCTGTCTGCTGGCATGCTGCAGAAAGAGGAAAAGGGAGGAGGATTTTAATGTTACTGAAATTCTTTGCATGGGATCAGGGTCAAAACTAATTCCTTGCCTATCACTAGGCAGGCAAATTCTTAAATAAGAAGGATTGAGCTTTGGACCAGAGGACTTATGAATAGAGATAATTGAAGTGAACATATATCTAATGTTTCAGCTTAAATCCTCCCTTACTGCAAGTCCTTGTGTCCCCACAGGTTCCCAAGTCATGCCAACAAGCATGCCTCCACCTCGGAAACTACCTCAGCGCTCTTGGGCTGCATCCATTCCTACAATCCTCACCCACAGTGCCTTGAATATTCTGCTCTTGCCCTCTCCTACCCCTGGGCTTGTGCCAGGACTAGCTGGCAGCTATCTGTGCTCCCCTCTTGAGCGATTCCTTGGGTCAGTGATTATGAGGAGGCATCTTCAGAGGATCATTCAACAGGAAACGGTAGGGTTTCAGTTTGAATGGACCTGGGGGTATGTGACTGCTCCATGTCTTTTAAATCAGGCATAAACTGAAATGCTTCAAATAAAATAACTGTTTGCTGTTAGACTTGTGCTGTACTTCTGATTTTTGCCATCTAAAGTGTCAAAATTTAGAGAAATCTTTAGTTCCACTTCTTTTCCATACAAATTCGATTTGGTCAGGTGAAATTTGGTAATTGTTAAAATAGCAAGTCTTTGACCAACTATATGATATAAGTTTCACATGCTGTGGGTTCTTTGGGTTTAGCAGGTCCATTGGGAGTTTACTAGAACAGCCACGAGGTTACTGTGGATAGGACTCATTGGCAGGATTGCCAGAGAAGGGAGTTACTAGTTAATGTTAACTACTCAGTCAGGAATGTTACTTTAGGGTAGGGACAGACAAATGTGCCTGTTCACTTGTATGGCATGGTTTCAGTGACAGAGAAAGAAGCCAAATCTGGCATAAGCTTAAATCTCAAGGCAAACATACCTTTATTAAAATATCACGTGTTTGTGTGTGTGTGAGTTCATGCCATTTAATAAATTACTAACTGACTGTGAATCTCCTTTTTATTCAGCTACAGTTGATAAACTCCAATGAACCAGGTGTCATAATGTTTAAGACAGAGGCACTGAAATGCAGGGTTGCTCTCAATCCCAAAACCAACCAGACCTTGCAGCTGAAAGTAACACCTGAAAATACAGGACAGTGGAAATCAGAGGAGTTACAGGTTTTGGAGAAGTTCTTTGAAACAAGGGTATGTACTGAAATCAAGCATGTTGATGCTTTCGTGCTTTGCTTTTAATCTCTGGTGTTGTTTTGAGTGGTCCTGCTGACTTTCACTGGCATGTGTAAGAGCTGCAAAATATAAAGCTGACAACTGTGCATGCTGGTTTCATATTCATTATCTAAATAGGCATTACTAAATAATGTCTTTTTTTAGGTTGCAGGACCACCTTTTAAAGCAAACACCCTGATAGCCTTCACTAAGTTACTAGGGGCTCCCACACACATCCTCAGGGACTGTGTACACATCATGAAACTGGAGCTGGTAAGTCAACTGTTCTATTTATTTAGTTTACCCAACTTTGGTTGTTATATTTTTTGAAAAAAAGCTGATGTGTCTTTATCTGGAAACACACAAATTACTCTAAATTTATACATAAGTGATTTAATGTTATTGGAGAAGTTTCCATTTTGCTACTGGCTTTCCTGGAAATGCTCAAGATTTCCTTTTAAAGGAAATTTAAATTTCCTTTAAACTGATGATTCTAAGGAACTGCAGACATGTTACAACAGGCACATGTATGGACTGACCAGAATCTTTCTGGTTGCGTTACTGTGCTCAGCTCTTTCAGGGTTTCTCTGATTTCTCTCAGCCTGGCAACATCTGCAGGTTTGGCTAAAGAGGCACATTCTGCTTTGTGGTGCTTCCCTGTTTCATAGCTGTGTATATCACTGACATGAGAACTTTGCTGTTCTTTCTCTGTGCTGCTCTCTGAGCAGTTCCCTGACCAGGCAAGTCAGCTGAAATGGAACGTGCAGTTTTGTTTAACAATCCCTCCCAGCGCTCCACCAATTGCGCCTCCAGGAACACCTGCTGTTGTGCTGAAATCCAAAATGTTGTTTTTTGTAAGTAGAGCTATCTGTTTTAAAATTCTAACCCTGCATGTCTCTGAGATCATCATGAGTTCGTAGCAAAACATAGCCCACTGTATCTGACAGCTGTAATAGCTAAAAGTGTTGTGCTGTTTGGAATCCTCGATTTGCTTCGATCTCTTTTGTAATGAGTTCGGTTCGTGTTCCTACTCTCCTTCCTACTAAAGCACAACAACTCCTTGTGTTTCGTGTTCTTGGAGAGATGTTGACAGTATATAAAGTTCAGCTCCCTCTGGGCTGCATTTTCAAGTGCTCCCCTTGTGGGTGTTTAGTTGTTCTTTGAGGCACTAACCACCTAGATGGGTGAAGTGCACATTAGTGGTGCTGGGAGAGGAGAGAGGGATGAGATGTTCAGAGCAAATCTACATTAGTGTTGTGCCCGAGGCAGTGCTCACTGTGGGGTGCTTTTGAGAAGACAATAGTCTCCACCTGACTGATAATTTCTCTGTTACAGAACTGATGTTTGAAAACAGGAGGGTGGGAGTACATGCTGTCTGTAGGCCTGGAGTGTTTAACTATATCAGAAGTTGCACTGAAGTTCATGGTCATTTCATTTAACACACTTTTTGGGTTGTTTCCCCACAGCTTCAGCTAACACAGAAAACAACAGTCCCACAGGAAGCTGTTAGTATTATTGTCCCAATTATTTATGATATGGCTTCGGGTACAACGCAACAGGCTGACATTCCCAGGCAGCAGAACTCTTCTGTTGCTGCTCCAATGATGGTTAGCAATATTCTAAAGAGGTTTGCTGAACTGAATTCACCACGACCAGGTACTGTACATGTCCAGTAGATATATTCTCTTCACTCAGACATCTGTGACAAATCTCCAGTGTAAAACTAAACTTCTCTTAAGTCTGAATTCTTCTTGGTTTCTATCTTATTTCTTTAGTGATTACAAACTCCTGATGTGACAGGCAATACAGAATTAATAGGAAGTACTGGCAACACAGCAGAAGGTTGCACTGATGATTCAGGCTGAGTTTTGCTGTTCTGCCCAAGTGATAGAATGCACCCACCTCTTGTTGGCCCAACTCTTGCTGCTCAGTAAGAGTCACACTTTTTGACAAATGGGCCTAGAATGAGTCACAAGAAATGTGCTATGGCCAAGTGTCAGTTTTCATGGTTAATTATGAAGTTACTCAGCTTAACAGTAGCATGTAAAGGGATGTTAAAATAGTTACCAGAACTTGTCCACGTGCTGTGAATGATTTAAAAATAATCGCAGTGGTTGTATACTCCTTTGTCAGTGTGTCCACTAGCAGAGGTGCATACAGTTCTGTCCACCAGATGTGCTGTGAAGTGTTTGAGCTAGGTTGTTCTGAGTGTTCATTGGCCTGTAGGTAGTGCACTGTGAGCAGCATTGTGCTTTGCTTTCCCTCTTGTTTGTCATACCTTTTATTTTTCTTTTATTATCTAAAACGTGGAAGAACAGTAGCAGGTTCTTTGGGCAGCATGTTGTCTGTTAGCAGTGGTTTGGGATCCTAGTACACAGATGGCTCATAAGAACAATAACTTTCAGTTCTGATAAAGAACATTCTTTTTCCAGTAACCCAGTGAATAGATTGAAGTTGTGAATCCAGAGGTTGTCTCTTACTTCTCTTTTGTATAATTATTCATCTCGTTGTTATGCAGTTATTTTAACTATGCTTGATGGATTATTTCAGTTGGCAGAACATGAGCAATGTTTACCTTAAATTGGTGTGGATATGCATACATTTCTGAAACTTGTGATGGGATTTAAATTAATATGCACTTTCTGTTTAACATGTAGTAATAGTGTGGGTAAATAGGAGAGAAAATAACCTTGAGGGCATGTGGAGTTCCCTGTAGGAGTTCTGTATGTGGAAAAGAGCTGTTGTTTGTATAGCACTTTTATTTCAAAATACATTAACTAAACTTCAGGTGTTGCTTGTGGAAGGTGCTTCCCCACAGAGTTCCCCTGGTGTGGGGAGGGGTAGGTTCTTGCTTTGCTGTTTGTTATTGCCCTGAATTGTGCTTTAAAGTAAACCCTCCACAAAATACCATAGGCAGAGCAAGAAACTGTCAAAACTGCTCTGGAGATACATGGTGAGATGTTTTCTGATGATCACTAGATAGATCAAAATGGACAATTTTTGTTTGTCGTGCAAGTTTTGAAGCAGTTTTGGAATCCAGTACAGGGGGCAAAGTAGAGATGGGGGGAAAAAAGCATAGGAAAAGCATTGGAGCCACAAGCAGAACCTTGTCCAGGCAAAGGAAGGTGTAGCTGGCTGAGCAGAGGAAACTTCTAGTAGTCCTTCCTCTAACTTCCAAAAGAAAGAATGAGTCTGTATGATTTCATTTATTTCCACCATCACCCAGCAAAAGTAGGATTTTCCCTGAGGACACTTGAAATGCAATTTCCTCTGTTTTTATTGTCAAAACATACATTATTATAGCTGATCAAAGAGAACAAGAGTACCTTCTTTTCTTGACCATTGAAAGGTGATAGGAGAGCCAACAGATAAAGGTAGATAGCTGGGAGACTTCCCTTAAAACAGCAGGACATGGGAGATCCCAGATGTGTGTCCTTTGTTGTCTGATGCTGCTTTCTCTTCTGCTGCTCCTGTGCTGTACCCAGGATTTTCCTGACTTTCCTACCTGTTAGCTCTCTGCTGCGCTAATTGCAATCTGCTTGGTTAAGGGAATTTTTCACTGTTTGAGTCAGGAAGGAGCAGGGCCTCCCATCGTGCACAGCTGATGTTACTGGCACTGTCATTGTAACCTGGAATCAGTGTTGCCTTGTTCTGGCTGTATCTTTTTTACCTTTCTCTCTTTGTGAGAAAGTATTTTGTATTCAGCTTAATTTTCCTCTTAATAAAATGGTAGTGCCTGAAAAGTAAGTTCTTTTGAAAGAGTTTTCTTTTCAGATCTGTGGGCAAATACATTCTGCTGTGTTTAACAGTAAAGTGTTGACTCATTGTGAGTACACATTGTCTAAAACCACTTTACCTATGCCTCCATGGGAGAAAGTACTTTACTTTGGGGAAATACTTGTATGAACTGAGAGGAAATCAATGCCCTGCAATAATAAGTTTAAACTTGAGCTGTAAGTCCAAAACCTACAGTATGTAGTGGACATCAGTCTGGTAAGGAAATTAAAGTCCCTGTAGATGCCTGAGGTGACCCTTAGAGAGGAGCTCAAGGGACTCGTGATGATTCTTAAAGCACTTCACAACTAAACATTTTTCAGTGATGCAGTGGATGGTATTTAGCCCAGATTTGTAGCTTTGATATGATAATGACTTGCCCAAAATAATCTTGGGAATCCCTAGTCTGGCAGTTAAGATTATTGCATCCCAACAGGCTCTGCTCTTATCTCTCTGCTCACACTGTTGCTCCTTCAGCAGCAAAATTCAATGTCTTCTAATTGATATTTCTTGAAATATGCAGGAAAAATTCAACCCACAGTGACCAGGGTACAACAGTGGCTACTAATTGTATTCTCTTAGCAGGAAATAGTAGATGAAAATCACGGCTGCCTGTTGCTTCATCTTTTGTTGTCCTTACTAACCCTTTCCCTTCTATTGGTTTTAACTTTTTTAAGCTATTCAGAACATGTGTGTTATTGTCAACAAGTGCTATTTAAAACTTGGGGTAGCTGTGGCTGGTTTTTCCTCTCAGTATTTAATCTCAGCTGTTTGAAACAAAGTCCACCTGCTCTGTATTTTATTTTGCATTTTGGATGTCTAGGATAGAACCAGAGCAATTTGGTCGAAAGAAACACATTCCTGGCTGTTGTCTGGTCTTGGAATTAGAAATGTTTCCAAGACTAAGCTTAGGACAGAGAACATCTTCCAGCTGTTTCAGACTCGAGTCTTTCAAAATGTTTAGTTTCTGCTTGTAATCAATAGAAATAAAACTTGAAAAAGTTGGGTAATTTTTTTCATAAGATGAGTTACTCTTTAATAACATACAGAAAAAATCGGGCCGCAGTCCATGTGCAATCAAGTCTAGCATAGACTCACTCTGACATTCAAAAGCAATTAAAAGTTAAGAGCTACCTGCAATTCCACCAGCAACAAGAGCAGTCCTGCTGGGAAAGCTGGAGCTCCTTCAGCTGGTAACTCCCACAAATCCCGATGTCCCTGGATGTTGCTGGGGTTTGGGAGTGGCAGCCTCTGCACCCTGGGCTCTGCCCTGGGGGCTCAGTGAGGAAGGGCTGTGGGTGTGGGGCTAACCTGTCTTTTTTCCCTGCTCCAGAGTGAGGAAGGGCTGTCCGGGGCGCGGTGCTAACCTGTCTCTTTTCCCTGTTCCAGGTGAATGCACAATATTTGCAGCCGTTCGTGATTTGATGGTTAATCTTACGCTGCCCCCTGGGGGGCGTCCCTAGACACTTTTAAAAGAAGGCTGAAAGTGAGACAAAACAGCAAAAAAAAAAATTAAAAAAAAATAAAATAAAGCCTTCAGTTAAAAGAGGACGTTTTAATTTTACCTTTTTTTCTAAGAGCTAACTATAAACTGGCAAACTTTCAGGGATGCACTTTCATCACATGAGTATCACCATGACTTTTGTATAGTGCTGTTGTATAGTGTGTTTTAATGGGAGACACTTCAGACTAGGTAATAGATTGAAGTATCAGCTTGCTGGTAATAGATTTAATATTCTGTTTTATACTATAAAGATTATGAAAATGCCAAACTTGTTTGTTTTTCTGTTTTTCTTATGTTTTGGTGTAATAGTCTTTTTTTAAGGCAGGTCTGTCATTTTTGAATACTGTAAAACTGTGACAAACTTTATATTGAAGCTGTATTTTAATATGACTGCTTTGAATCCTTAAACAATTTATTTGGGCTTGTTGTAAACATGTCCCCAAAAAGCAATATTTAATAAACTGGATTAAAAAATCTTAAACTGGATGTTGTATTATCTTAAACTTTATTCCTCTCCCCTGTAGTTACTGATCAGATCTCTTATGTTCACACTTCCTGCACTATCTCTGTATGTGATCTTGGTTATACACACACACACATGCTGCAAACTTAAAAACCCAAACAAATCTTTATTTATTTATCCTCTGGGTTCCATTTGTTCCAAATCAGAGCAGACCAGAGTTTGTTCATTTTCCTGGTTGTAAAAATAACCAGTAACTACTTAAAATGATGATTTCTTTCTTATACCAGGAACTACATCTTTTCTGTCCCAAAAGCAAAGTTTAGTGGAAGAAAGAGCCTTTTGTCATCTTCTATGTAATCTGTAATAAGAGACTCGTGTCTTATTGTAGAGGCAGGTAAGGTGGAAGTTGGACCTGCTACCACAAAATTGGAGAGGATGATCTAGAAAAGAAACAACCTCACACTTAAACTTTCTGAATTGGATGTTTGTAGATAATTTTGTCAGTAATGACTGAAGGCTCCTGTAATTGAATAAAATGTCTATCCTTAGGAGTTACTCTGTCAATTAACCATTTGTCCTCCTGGATCAGTATTCTCAAATTTTTATGGAGGTGGTTTTGTGACTTCCTACAACAGTGACTTTCAGCTCTGCTGCCTCCCTGCCTTTGCAGAGCTCTGGCAGCTCCCTGCTCAGCTGAAGGATGCTTTAAACTAATTTTAAATATCTTTTAGTGAATGTATTTGAGCCTGCTTTGCTGTCTTCAAGGCTGCCCATTGCCCCTACAACTGTCACAATGCTTCTTTCTCTGAACCTCTTGCTGCTAGAAATCACCTTCTGCTTGGTGCCCCCCTCAGATTTCAGCCTTGGACCTTTGGTTTGAGAGTGGGTTCTGTGTCACTGCTGCTCCCACCCGTGTGTATCTAACAGATGGTTATACAGCTTCTGCTTCTGAACAACAAAACCCATCCCCTGGAGTGAAAACCTGCAGTTTTTAAATGCTGCTGCTCCTGCTCAGTTGGAAAGAGCCAATATTTCTGCCTTTTTACAGCTAAACTAATGTTTTAAAATTGAGCAGTACCTGCTGCCTGTTGTGGGAAGGGATAGGGAATGTTGAGTGTGGTGGCAGCAGAGCTTCAGCACTTGGAAATAAAATGGAGGGGAGAAGCCTCTCCACAGGGCAGATAAACCATGTAACTACTGACAGATGGTATTGGACTGACACTCCAAATCCCAGATGATGGGAAGGTTGAATTTTGTTTTATATTATACACAGTGGTCATAACATACACCACATTTTAAACATTTCTCCTAAAAATGAAATCCTTAAGGTAAGCACTACTAGTAAAAGGAAGCATTTCCCACTCACCAGAGACACTTGCTCCTTTCAAAGCAATGACTGTATTTACAATTGCAGTTTTAAGTTTTGTTTTCCATGTGTATTTACAACTTCAGTTTTAAGTTTCATTTTCCATGTGTTCAGTCCCTTTTTCTGGTAGCCAGATGATGTGACCACCTGCTGCATTGGGACTATTTGTAGATTTCTTCCTTATGGTGGATTTCTCTGTCCATTTATTTCACTGAAAGTTCTGCGGTGACTCCACATCCTTCAGTATTTCTAGAGGTTTCTAAGTTTCTGATCAACCCACCTGTGGGACAGAATGAGTTATTGAGTGATTGAATTATAGAGAGGAAAAATAGTTGTTCTGAGCTGATCCACAACTCTGGCTTAGAAATGTTAGCCAGTGTCAGATGGAAACACATTTTACGTGTCCAGAAAGGCATTCCCAATGGCAGCCATAGATTCTGTGGCTTTCCAGATAACAAATACTGATCCTGTTAAAGGTTTCCTCAAGATAGAAAACAGGGAAGATACTTTTTTGAGCCCTGCAAATACTGCAAGACGAGTGGAGTCAAGGTGAGGTGATGGGGGTTTTTGGTTTGAAACTTAACTTTTAATTCTTTATTATCTTTCCACATTCGAGTGTTCCACCGGTCACCTTTGAGTCTGCAGATGTTTTTTTTTAACTGAGTTTACAAAGGCTGCAGGGAAACAAGCTCTGATGATAAACTGCTGAGACAAAACAAAGCTCCATAAAACCAGAAGCTGTTTTTCTTTACAAGCTGCAGTTTGTCTTTAGGCATGTGCTCGGTTTCATCTGTCAGTTGGAAGTTACTGTGGTTCACAGGCATTTTAAAGCAAAATCTTCTGTATGAAAAATAGACTGCTAGGAGAATATTTGGGTCATTTTAATCAGATCTTTGATTAGTTTGTCAAAGGTGTCACTTCAGACGTTGTGCTACACTGGCCATCTCAGCTCAAGCGGTTATAGTTGTTCCCCTGGCCCAAATTTTCCGTCTACCACAGAATTTCAGATGTTTTTAAGGTAAGAATGTATTTCAATAAATTAACTTGTAATTGAAATGTATTAACCATATGTAGCATCGAGCTTGTAATTACCGAGCTGTGACTCTGTGTAACCCCATAATAGCGATGTAATTGAGACTTTCACATTTAGATTAAATCATGCTGACTTCAAATACTCGACGCTTTTCCGGAGGTGCTCCAGCAGCCGCCGGGGGTTTGCTGCTCAGCGGGTGGATCATTATTTAGGGGAATGTTTTTAAGGCTGAACTTTGGCTCCGGGAGCAGGTGCAGAGCTGCCCCCTCACTGAGTGCTGCTCTCTCTCATACTCCCAGCTCCTCACGTTCCTCCAGAGCTGGAATTAATTCTTTGGGAAATGACCCTGGTGGAGGCTCTGGCAGGAAGCGTGCGGCCTCTGCTCCGGGAGATAAGGGATGCTGAGAGGGAAGGGCTGGGTGCGGCTGTGCACATCAGCACGGATGCGGCAGCTTACTTCAGCCTCGGCAGCTTCAATCCCTGCTGTGAAAAACGCCAATCACTTGGTTTTAACATTTTAGAAGTTTAATAGTAATAAAATGGTTATAAAAATAGTAATACAATTAGAGCAATAATAATTTGGACAAATTGAATTAGGACAGTATGAGACAATAGAGACAAAGAGTTATGGACGTCCAGGTATCCCTTTCTGGGCAGCACGAGCCCGAAAAAGGACACCCGTTAACAGAGGATTAACCCTTAAAAACAATAGCCTGTTGCATATTCATACACTTCACACATGATGCATAAATTCCATTCAAATACAGGATTCTGTCTGGTCATCGTCATCTTCTTCCTCTGTATCCTAACAGTGCCTTCGAGGTGGGTTTCGTTTCTCCTGATAATGGGGCAATAAATTCTTTTTCTCTGAAAGATTCAGGTGTCCTGTGGCTGCTATCTCGCCGCAAGTCCTTTCTTTAAAAAAAGTGTCCTACATAGCATAGCTTCTATTTTAACATTTTTATAACCTAAAACTGTATTTAACACACTACTTAAGAGAATTAATACAGCATTACTTTCTTACACAACACATATAATATTCATTTTAATATTTGCAAAAAGCCAATCAAAATACAGATTTTTCACACTGCCCTAGAACAGGAGCTCGGAGGAGCCTCCGGAGCGCTGGAGGCACAGCAGGGCTGCTGGAGAGCTCGGCTCACAGCCAGTGCTGCGGGAAAACGCGTCCCTGCTGGGCGGGACAGGGCTCCCACAGCGGGGAAAGCGTCGTGCTCAGCCTTGCCATGGGCTGGTTTTGCTCCTCCTGCCATGCCCCAGCTCCAAACGGGCCTGTGGGACGGCTGCGCTGAGGCTGCCAGAGCGCCGGGAGCGTCACCCGCACCTGCGCTCCTGGAGGGCAGCGGCTGAAGGGGGAGCTCGTCAGAAATTACAAAAATGGGGCTGTGAAAGCTCCCGGGTGGGAAGGGGGTTGCTGCCATCCCTGCCTGTGTTAGGGCAGGCAGCTCCCCAGGGTCAGGGGGTTCAGGCGAGAAGGGGTCCCCTGCCTCTCCTGTGCCCCACACGGGAATGTGCCTCCCTCATGGATGTCGTGCCCCCCTCATGGATGTCCAACCCCCCTCAGGGTTACGGCAGCTGATCAGAAAGAGACGAGGAGTCCTACCCACCCTCGGGAACCCTGCCCGTGGCCCTGAAACGCTCAAATCTCCACATTGTGATGAGCCGGTGTGTGTGGGCAGGGAGCCCCATCTCTCACCTGCAGCCCCCCGGGACCCCCCGGCCTGCCCAGGGCGCTCTGGTGCTGCGGCCCTGCCTCACTACACAACGCTGCTTCCTGCACCTTTATTTCTGGGGCTTCCTCCGTGACGAGTACGCTGCTGAAAGCAGCATTTAAAAGAGACAGAGAAAAGCACTCCTGTCCTTTGGAGCTGATTTTGCAGCAGGAGGGAGGGGGCAGCTGGGGGGCTGCAGGGCAGGCTGGGCCTTGCTGTGCTTTCAGCACAGATCTCTGTGATGGTGATCCCAAAAAGCAGGGACAGAGCCAGCCTGGCACAGTGCTGGGAGCTGTGGTGCTGCCTCTGGTGCTGCTCTGCATGTGGGCTCCCACCTTGCTGCTGGAGGTTACACAGGAAGGATAGGATAGGATAGGATAGGATAGGATAGGATAGGATAGGATAGGATAGGATAGGATAGGATAGGATTATTTCAGTTGGACAGGACCTACAAGGATCTTTTAGTTCAACTGCCTGACTAATTCAGGGCTGACCAAAATTTAAATCATGTTGTTAATGGCATAATCCAAATGCCTCTTAAACACTGGCAGGCTCAGGGCATTGACCACCTCTGCAGGAAGCCTGTCCCAGTGTTTGACCATCCTCTCAGTAAAGAAATGCTTCCTGATGTTCAGTCTAAATGTCTCCTGACAGTGTGGGTTTGAACCATTCCCACACATCCTGTCCCTGGATCCCAGGGAGAAGATCTCAATGCCTCCCTCTCCATTTCCCCTCCTCAGGAAGCTGCAGGGAGCAATGAGGTCGCCTCTCAGCCTCCTCTTCTCCAAAGGAGACACGCCCAGAGTCCTCAACCACTCCACACAGGACATTCCTTCCAGCCTTTACAACAGCTTTGTTGCCCTCCTCTGGACACATTCAAGGATTTCAACATCCTTGTTAGACAGACAGGCCCAGCACAGAGTCCAGTGGGATAATCCCTGCTGGCACCTCACTGTGCCATGGCTGGAGCACCCCAGGATGGGCTCTGCGCTCCTGACTGCTGGAGCATCACTGACTCCCCTTTCTGCAGGGCTACCTCCAGCCACTCCTCTCCCCCTTGTATCCACGAGGCCTCTGCTTGTGAAGTGCTGAGATGTTGTAGGAACTTGTTATGGTTTTCACACCCAGCTGGGAAACCACATTGTTCACCGTGCATGTGCCCCCACAGAAGCTACTGCCCAAGCTGACACTGGGATTATCCCACTGGTGCTGTGGAATAACACTCTGACTTGCTGATCTGTGTAAACATCAGCTAGCAGGACAGATACATCTTGTTTACTTACATCTGTGCTCTGTCCTCCCATCAAAAGGAGGACAAGGACAAGGCAAAGAAAAGAGGTGTCTGTGCACATGTGCCATCAATGATCTTGAAGAAAAAAAAAGGAAAAATGGATGTATGCTTTAATTCCTTGGACAGTCTGTAAAGCTGACTGATACCTAGGGATTTAACTATGTGAAAATAGCCATTTTGACAACAGTACTGTGTGAGAACTGAAGTGTAACTCCAAATACTACTGAGACATCCTCCCCCCACACTGAAGCAGCTGCTTAAGCCTAGCTCAGTCCTGCTTGGCTGTCACCTCAGTGCCCAGAGGAGAGCTGCCAGCTCCAAGCTGAGACCTAACCCATGTTTGAACCCAGCTCTACCCTCTCCACCTGCTTTGCACTCAGAGTTCAAGTTTTCCAGTTCAGCTCTCAATTAATGTGTCAGGACACCACACCAGAAGCTGCTCAGTGGCTCTCCCAGCAGCACCAGCCCAGCAGCTGGAGGATGTGCCAGCACCAGGGCTGGGAGAGAGGCCACAGGGGAGGAGGGAAGAAGCAGCCAGGGGCTGGCCCTCTCTCCAGCCCTCTGCAGGACACTGGGCACCTCTGGGCCACTCCCTGCTGCTCTCCTCCCGCTGCTCCCTCCACTCCTTAACTTGAGCATCAGTCTTTGAAACAGCTGAGGCTGTGTGGATTTTGTTGTTGCTCTTTGTGCCAAAGAAAGAAGTAAGATGCTTCTAAAATCACAACTGCTGTGGAGAAACAGCCCTTGTGTTCTCCACCATCACAGAGCTCCAGCAGCCAGGCAGGAGTCGGCTGGGAACCCAAACTCAGACCTTGGCTTTTGCCAGGTGACTCTTGGCCCCTGCAGTGGTCCCACTGTTAAGTTTTCAGCCTGGCAGGAGTCTCCAAAGGGTGGTCTCTGGGTGTGTTTTCCTCTGCTAGATAAAGTGGGCCAGGTAGGGGCCTCAGGCTTGCTGTGCAGAAGCTGCAGGACAGCAAGATCCCTGGTGCTGTGTGGGACTGCTCCAGTGAGATCTCTGCAAGCTGAATTGGCTCAGGGTGGATGTGGAAGCATTTGGGTGTGAGTCAGTCAGGGATGTTTGTCCCAAGGGCCCACACTGGGCCCTGTCCCTCTCACTTTGCAGTGTAGGCACAGTCCCTCCCTTTCACAAAGCTTCTGGATGAATGTACAGGCCTAATATGCACATTCAGGGTAGCTCTGGATGCTTGGAAACAATAAATTCCTTATTATTTCTGTGGGAGCAACTGTTGAGTAGTGCCTTTCCTTTCATGGTATCTCACAGACAGGGACCAGGGCAATCTTTAGAAATAAATTAATTCTTTTCTATGCTCTAGGTGCCCAGATCCATCCATAGTTGGTCATAGTCAACTTCAATTCATTTTAGATTTGAAAACGTACTTGGTAGCTGTGGAATAAGGTTTGTAAGTTGCTTTTCTTGACACACTTTTGCATTTGTTTTTCTGCTTTGTTTTGTTGCAGATGGGTGCCTTAAAAAAACCCAGAGTTTGCCCACACACCTCCTGCCTCTTGCTCGCTGCACAGCTTGGCACAGCGTGGTACCATCCGTGTGCAGCTCTTACCCAAGAGTCAGCTGCTCAAACAGGGAAAGATTTCTGAAGATTTTCAGGGATAATGTTGAAGGAATCAACCTTTTATTCAAACACACTGTTGTTTGCAGCACGCAAATAGCACATCCTGGGCATCCTGGAAGAGGATTATTCCAGGTTGTTTAATTTAATTTCAAACTCCAGTGGCATTCATGGTGGGCAGTGACTGCAGACAGAGTTTGCTGAGGCCCGAGGTGACCCATCAGCCATGTGGGTTTTGTTGTGCAGATTTCCTTGGCTTGTGGGCAGATGGAAGTTTTTGGGCCAGTTTGGTGGAGCACAGCAGCTCTCCTCTGTCCTTTGAACTTTTGGGGCTACAGAAAGTCACAGATGTGACCCTGACCAGAGGATTTTCCAAGAGTCCTCTTTCCTTTCACATCACACAACCCTGCACAGCCCCACAGTGTCCAGGGTGTTTGGGGGCAGCAGTGCCAGAGCTGAGCTCAGCACAGTCATGGTCTTGCAGGGGCACTGCTGCAGCTCTTCCCTTCTCCCCAGGCGACTGGAGACCTCAGTGCTCCTCAGAAATGAGAGTTTCTTCTTCCTCATGGCCAAAGGGATTCGGGAGGGAGACAAGAGATTCACTG
This sequence comes from Setophaga petechia, assembly GCA_024362935.1. NCBI lineage: Eukaryota > Metazoa > Chordata > Aves > Passeriformes > Parulidae > Setophaga > Setophaga petechia. The sequence continues at coordinate 3,851,700 of JANCRA010000020.1, forward strand.
TGTGCAGTGCAGAAGGTGCACAGCTCATACATCTGTAAAAAGAAAAATAAAACAAGGGGTTCTGCTTTGAATTCTGTAAGAAATGTAGGACTGGCAATGCCCTCCTGTGTCTCCAAACCCAGATCCATTACAGGAAAATGTGCTGTAAAATGCTGTTTATAAACTTGGCAGGCTATGTCTTAATTACAGGCTTTTGCCTAAACTCCCAAGGCCTCCCCAAATCCCCAGGGAGGGAGGCTCATGGAGATCCTCACTGCTCTGAGCTTTGTAGTGCATTACAGAGATGAAGTCAGCCAGAGAAAGCTGTGAGCATGAGGTGATATTTGTAAGAATCCAATAAAAACTGCCCCTTTACCATCTTGTTTCAGTCCCTTTGGGCAGAGTTAGTAGCAGAGTCAGGCAGCTGCTCTAAAGTTGTGATTTAGAAGCATCTTACTTCTTTCTTTGGCACAAAGAACAACAACAAAATCCACACAGCCTCAGCTGTTTCAAAGACTGATGCTCAAGTTAAGGAGTGGAGGGAGCAGCAGGAGGAGAGCAGCAGGGAGTGGCCTAGAGGTGCCCAGTGTCCTGCAGAGGGCTGGAGAGAGGGACAGCCCCTGGCTGCTTCTCCCCTCCTTCCCTGTGGCCTCTCTCCCAGCCCTGGTGCTGCCACATCCTCCCTGCAACTGAGAGGGTCCCAGAATGTCCTTCCTGCATTGCTGTTCTTCAATGCTTTCCATGCCTTCATTTTTAACTAAAGAGATCAAAATCTTACTCTGATTCTCTTTTCCAAATTTTCCTCCTCACCTGAATTGCATGGGCATTCAAATAAATAAATAGAAGTATTTTTATTTTCTATTCCTCCATCCCATCCCAAATCTTTGCCAGGGTGTCCCATGTTGCCAGTGCAGGCTCAGCCTAGTTCGGGGATGGCAGAGGACAGCTTACAGCTGATGAAATGAAGACCACCTGAGCTGTGCAGGAACAGGTCAGCCCTGGAGAATTCATTCATGTGTCCTCCTGAGTGACGGATGTCCTGAGCAATAATGTCCTATGTAGGAATAGTTAATTCCATCAGAATAGACTTGTTCATTTGTGCTACTCCAACACTGGCAAGAGGTGCAGATTATAAAGGACTTTTTGAAGGATTGGAGTGCAGAGCCTACAATGCTTCAAAAAACACAGAAACATGGGCAAATTTTATCAGAGACAGAGAAGAAGAGCTTAAGGAGAAAAAAAAATGGAGTTGAGAATGCATATGTGTTTATTTTCCAGCTAAGATTAAGCTGCACGTTAAGGGAAATTCGTAAAGGAATTTGTCAGTATTTAAAGACTTCCGCTTTTTAGATTATTTTCCCCTCTGCCAAATAGTTAATTTAGGCTACAGTAACCAATTACTCCCACACAGTGCTGGAAATGATGGCAAGCAGGACTTGTTTCACCACTTCCAACAACAATCTGAATATTTCAGCAGCTGTGGAATTTTTAAAGAATCAGGTCTGTGGCGTGGAAGTGGCTGAACATAGGGTGGAAAGTAGAAATAAAGGTGATTCCTGTGCTGATGAATTCCTGGGGACCTCTGGGTAAACAGAAAAAAAAACCAAACAAGAAACAAAACAAAACAAAAAAGAATAAAAATTAAAGCCAAACAAAACAAAACAAAAAGGTGGTGGGGGAAAGGGAGCAGAGGAGGAAGCAAACTGCAGACTGGTTGTTTGTGCTGTTCCAGTCTGGACAGTCTGTCCCAGACAGGAAGCTGGTCTCATGACAAGATCATGACTGCAGTTGTGACATGTCAGGGGCTGCTTTCCAGAGGGATGTTCCCGGGATGGAGTGGTTTGTCTGGCAGCTGTCCCACACCAGGAGCACAGGAGACTCCAGCTCTGCCCTGGGATGGCTGGGGAGGCAGAGCAGGAGAGAGCACTGCCCTGAATTCACTTTCTAAAATTTCAGGCTTCTCACTGCTGTTTGGATCCTGGGGAAGTGAGGAGTCAGCCCCTCTGACTCCCTGTGTCTTCCCTTTAGTGCTGACTCTTCCATTCCCTTGGATAAAACACAGCACTTCAGGGACAAAGGTGAAATTAAAGTGACCCTTGGTTGGTACTGGGGCTGTTACACTCCAACAGCACTATTTGTGTCCTGCCTATTTTCCTAATTCACTTCTGCCTATTTTTGATGGATTATTTTGTTTTTCTCCAGAAGTAATACACACCAAAGACAGCTTCTGGTCAGCATCACCTGTGGGATGATAGTGGTATAGGCACAGTTTTCCTGCAGATTTTTTTCCTGGACATCTTTTTTTAGGTGGATGTATTCCTGTTCATCTTCTGAGTTCACAAATCCTCATATTTACCAAATATTGAGCATATTTTTTTTTTCAGTGTCCTTTAAAATATGGAAATAGCTTAACAATATTTTCACTTTTTTATTAAAAGTATTGTTTTTAGTGGGGGAAGAAAGCTTCTCCCAAGGCTTCATTTGTAAAGATCCATATAACATTGTGTGTGTGCATGCAAACATGCAGGAAGGAGATCAAAACCATTTCATATATAGAGAAAGCTTATCTTGGTTTGTGCTTTTTCCAGTTAAGCCTCCTCACCCCATCTGCTTCTCTGCATGACTGACAGCTGATTGCACTTCCTATTTCTAGCCTGTTTTCCTGTCAGGTTATCCAGAGCTGCTGCCATTTGGGTGCCACCAGGTTTCCCTGAGGAACATGACCCCATTCAGCCATGGAGCAGAGCCTCCCTGCTCCCAAGGAATCCACCACAGCTTGGACACAGCTCCCTGGAGATTTCCAGAGGGGAGAGCTGCACACTCACCGTGGGGCAGAGGTGGTTCAGACTCATCTGTCTCCAAGGAGTCAGAGGTGCTCTGGAGTTGGCAGCTCTGCTGTGGGTGGCACTGGCAGCAGGATGTGGCTGCCTCTTGGCTCTGCAGCCTGCAGAAAAGCTGGGATGGGCTCATGTAAAATTATTGGTACAGCTGTTTTTATTAATTTTTCCCTCCTTTTTTTTTTCTACAGCAGAGTCTAAAAGTGACAGAAATAGTTAAGAGCTGTTTTTTTTTCTTTCCAAGCTGATGCTATACCACAGTCAAGATTTTGATTGATCACCTGCTGTAGGGTGTGGTTGGAGCTCCCATTTAGCCCTCCAGTGTCCCAAATGTTCTGCCTGATCACTCAGGTGTTGCAGGAGACTTTTTTTAATATCAATTGCTTAGGTACTTGTACCATGCCATTGTAAAGAAGTATTTAAATACAGGAGCTGATCAGGTGAGCAGATTGGCAGCACTGAAGTCATTCAAGTCTGTGACTTTACAGTGCTGGCCATCAGCTACCAGCTAAAACACTGTGAATTTATTTACCTCAGTCACTGCTTCTGTGTCCCTGGCTAATGAAAAGCATATGCTGACTAGATTAAGGACATGTAAATTTGTCATCACAAATTCATGCACTAGAGCATAATTAAGTGGAATTTGACTGCCTTTGTGATTTTGTGCAACCATCAATTTTGTTCCCCTCATGAAACATTTTAAACATTTTATTATGTGTATTCATGCCAAGAACTTAGCTATGTACTTTTGTTGATGTTGGGTGACATCAACAACAATACTAAATTTGACTGCCAGAGTCCTTTAGTGTGAATCCATCCTTCAGCAGCAGAGGAATTTCTTTAAACTCTGAAAGCACACGAGCAAGGCAAGTCCCTATTTAAGGATGGGATTAGGTCTAGGTGCTGTCCTCAGCCTAGTACAGATGCAGTACATGCCTTTTTGACCTGTTCTAGAAAATAATTCATGAGAGTTGTTACAGAGATCCAGGAGAACCTCTACACTTCCAGAACACTGGAAGTCCCATGAATTCCTGGTTTTAGACAGCCCCATCTCCTGCCTGCCACACACAGACACCATCTGTAGCAGCTGCTTTTCCAGCAGTTCAGGTAGGAGAGGGCCCTGGAGCAGACTTTTGGATGTTTGGCTTTGTGCCATCCATCAGTTTCTGCTCTGTTTATTTGAGAGGAGCGTGGCCACCCGGGCTTTCTGTCCCTGTCCCTCAGCCCCGGGCAGGCAGGACACGCTGCACAAGCCTGGGCAGGAACACAGGGTGGTGATTTCACACCACGAGCTGTAGGAGCCCTTTAACATTCAGTTCCTCCACAGCAAATGCTCTGCACTAGTGGCACAACAGGACAGGAAATAAACGTCTGGGTTCCCCATTTTTTTCAAGTTTCCTTTGTTCTGACTGATTTGAAGTCTGATAGTTCCACTTTCTGTCTTCCTTGATCTTGCTCCATTGATGTCCTGCAATACTTGTGTGGAAATGTTCTCCCTGATTCTACAAAGATGAAAATTCCTAAGAATGTGGTTCAGAGCCTGGAGAGGGGAAAATAAAAAATGCAGGAGAGTCCCAAACCCTCACCTGAGCAAAAAAATTATTTTTTTTTAGAGAACATTTGTGACTCTTAGCTCAAAGCACCCATTTCAGCATAGCCAAAAATTGTGTCAATTTAGGATACAAACTGTCATTGTTTTGGAGGGTTTTTGTTTTGTTTTGAGAGATGCTTATCTCCTTACCTACACTCTGGCAGGGTGCTTCTTAGATCCATGAAGAATGACCTATAAATCTCAGTAATCACTTGCCAGGTTGCTCAACATTTGCATTTCAATGTTGTTTCTTCATTTCCACTTCCTTTTTTTAGACATAACATTTACACATTTCAGATCTGCTTTAGGCTTCCCTTGCCTGTGTGTTGCTACAGCTGCAAGAACTGTGAGGTTGCCATTCCTGCCACAGAGAAGTCTGGAAAGTTGATGCAGGCACAAAGGCCCATTTTACCTCCCTCTCCCAGGTTTAGACTTTGGGGCACTGTCTAGAAAAAGGAGCATACTGACTCTTCAAAGACCCTTTTATTTTATGGCTTATTTTCTGTTTTTAACCTAAGTATCAAAAGCAACACTCAGTCTTCAGTTCTGACTCAGGATTCTCTCCTTCTTCAGAGATTTCAGCACTTCCTGAGAACAGCTTAGGTAGAGCCCAAGCCAAAGACTGGACAACATAACACCAAGGTCTGAATCAAACACCCATCACCCTTTATGCCAGCGGCCAAGGTCCCAAAGAAAAACTCTCTTTGGTGATCAGATCACCATTCCTGCAGCAGTTGCATCCTAAACCCCACTGACAGCACTCTGTGGAGCCTGCCCCAGCCTGGTGAAAGCTGCTTGCTGCCAGATATTGCAAAACAACCCTCCTGCCCTTCTCACTTTGGGAACACAGGATCCCAATACCAGCTGTTATTTATTTTCCTTGCATCCTCTTCCTGCCTTGGCTTCTCCCTGTGAAACTCCTTCACCTGAGTTTCACTGCTTTTGTCATAGTTCTGTGCACAAAACCTACGATCTCTCCCATATCACATAAATATTTTTACAATTCGTATTATTGGGGTGATTTTAAATTTAAAGAGAACAATCAAGAGCAGGTCTGGTACTGTTGATGGCACTTTAATTCTAATTAACTTAATTTTAAGTATGAAAAGGCTATTCCTGTAACTGCCTGTTTGATTAGCAGTTATGGACCAATATTGTTGTATAATAAAGTGTGTCTGACTTTCCTAACTCAAGCTGAAGTAAAGGAGCTCTGGAGTGGTTCAAAATGCAGCCTGTGCTGCACAAAGCATTTGGTATTTAAGACACAGCACACATGACAGTGCTCAAAAGCACCTTTAGTACCAGCTGGAGGCCTACAGCCATGAGAAGGAACAAATGTGGTACTAACAGGAGAAGTGGGAATTGCAATTTGCCCTTCAAAGTAGTCTAAGACCAGCTTTAAAAAGTAAAATTGGAGCCTACAGCAGCAGCTGGGAGAGAGCTGAAATGCAGAGACCATCTCAATGGCAGGTCCTGCATTTTAACAAATTCTACACTGCCAACTTCTACACTGACTAAAATACAACTGTTAAATACTTACCATTAATTACACAGTTCCTTAAACAACCAGCTCCTGTAAAACTCTGTACCAGTATCTGAAGTGGACTGCTAATCTGATCAAACCTCTGAATCCACTGTTAGAGATGACAGAATTGTTATTTAGATACTGCACTGGGAATATTTAGATACTGTATTAGCAATAAATCTAATCATAATCATTGACATAATCATGTGTCCTACTTCTCACACCTGGCTGAGAGCCTTCCCTTGCCTACTCTGTCATGGTGTATTACAGCATGTTCAGCAATTACATTCCTGTCAGAGGAACTGCCAGTGCAACTCTTCTTTCCATCTACTGGTATCAATCATCCAGATTAACTTTAAATGCCATTAAAAGTAATTTCAAGTGATTGTAACATATACTGAACTGGATTTCTTGGACTCAGGTAAACCTGCAATTTGCTCATTTCAACCTGAATGACTGTCCAGGATCTCCAAGACATGAACAATTTCAACACCCCCAGTCAGACATTCCCAGTAAATGAAACTGATTCAGTGAGGACATCTTTTCTGGAAGTGGAACAATTATCTCCATATGGCAGGGAAAGTTCAGCACATTAAAGGGCAAGATGATAAAAAATGTAGTTTCCATTCATGCTGCTGTAAGTCTGGAAGATCTCCTTTTACCACAAGACCAAATGAGTTTCTAAGGAAGAAGCAGTTCTAAAAAAGATCCAAGCCAGAGACCAACCACTTGTTCAAACTACACTCACTATCTGGTTTAGAAAAACCCACACAAGATTATTTTTCTTTTGAAGGACAGTTTGAACTAAACTGCTGCAGCCTTAGGGCCACTGTCTCACTTCAGATGCTGCCACACCTGCCCCAGTGAGCTGAACGAATCCTAAAAAAAATATCCACACCTACAAAGCCACAAGGAATAAATGCATTCCAGAACAGCTGTTCTTTGTTTTATTGAATGGTTGAAGCAGGACTATAATCCAGGTATACTTAAATCAAGTGTTGGTCCACTCTTATCATCAAAAAGAACTGATTTTTTTAATAACAACATCAACACAAATGGAAGAAACATGAAGCATCATAACAGGAACTCTCAACTGTGACATTAGACCATGACCAGATTGGTGCTGCTTCAGGATTTGCAGACTGCTCTGCACAGAGCAGCCACACCAGTGTTATTCATTTCCCAGCCACTGAAGTCCTGGGGAAAGGATCCTTCTGTGTGCAGCTCACCTCTGAGCCATCAGCATCAGATCAAAATGCCATTTATGCTACTAGAGTCCTAGGCTATAGAAGTACTTCTATATTTAGTATTTTACTGAAGAATATTTACTATCCTCTCTGCAGTTACATACAACCATTATAAATATTTACATCAAACATTTACAGCTGGTTCATAATATACAACACAAAAATTTAGCTATAATTTTTGATCTTCCAGTGCAAAAGTTTCAAACAATATGTTGCTATCATAATTTCAGTTTATCTGGTTTGCACAGGCAGAAGCAGTACAGGCCATTTCAAAAACTCATGTTACAAGATAAAAAAAATGGAATGATGTCACTTTAATAACTATTACTCCAGGGACTGTTGTTTTGGGTTTTTTTAACAAGCAGATTTCAATTTCTAAATCCCATCTGGTGCTACTACTAACATTTAAAACAGTCTTGAAAGGGGGAAAAATACTTAGAAATAAATACACCTTTAAAAAACTCCCACAATTAACCATATCAGAACTTTTTTTTTTCCACGCAGGCTAAAGGAGACCTTGCTCTTCATCATCTTCCTGTGCTGATATACGGTGCAGTTCAATCCATTCTTATCTTCTGATTTGTCATCCTATAAATAATGCTGTCATAGCCAGGATCCATGTTCCAGAGGTTGTAGGAGATAACTATCACAGCTAAAGCAAGACCTATCATCATCCACAGAACAATGTTGAAGATTACAGAGTAGTCGTAGTTATACGGATAGGCAAGGTTATATGGATTTTCATTTTTACTCTGCAATAAAGAAAACATTTATTAATTTAAAGTGAGCTTGCACACCAAACATCTTGACTCCATCCAAAGTCTGAAAAGCTAAATAAGAGAGATGCACTTTTGTCTAGACAAATCTGATGCAAGGGCACAGAACGCAAAAAAGTGATGACATGAGTGGCACCAGTGGAATCCAAAAGAAGAAAGCAACAGGAAAATGAAATCCAAAGTCCTGAACCTGGGGCAGAACAACCCAGGAGACAGCACAGGCTGGGCTCTGAGCAGCTGGGCAGCTGCAGAGAGGGACTGGAGCTCCTGGAGTACAAGGGGGATAGGAGCCAGCAGTGCCTCTGGAATGACACAGGACCAAGGAAAAGTTGTTTTCCCACAGGTGGGAGGCAGGACTTGCCTGTACTGGGGAGACAACACAGAAAGGCAAATTCTAACAAGACATAAAGGAAAAAGTTTTCACTATGAAAGTGGTTAATGCTTTGGAGCAAGAGAGGCTGTGGGACTCCCAGGGATGGACTTTCCAAGAACTTGGCTGGACAAGAACCTGAGCAACTTGTCCAGTTCAGGTTCTAGCTCCTAAATTAGTCCTGCTTTGAGCAGTAGGTTGGACTGGATGAGCTCCAGAGCCCTCCTCAAGTGAAGTTATTGAATGACAAAGCAAAGATCAGGACAAATAAGTAAGCTGTACCCACACCTAAGTCATAGTCAGTATTTTAGTCCTTAAAAAAAGTTACACTCAGGTGAACTGATACACTTTGGATCACTTTTAATAAATGAGATGTAGAAAAATGTGGCTCTACTACCTGTGAAGCCTGGAGAATTGAGCGAGTCTTCCTTGAGAGGGGAGAGTTAAACTCCTTCACAGCCACCACTTCCACTACTGCATTCCCACCATAGAGATTAAACATCTCATCTGCAAACTGGAAAAGAACAGGTGGTTTAACTGGAAGCCTAGACTGTAGCCAGGAATTAAGCAGAGTTTTGTTAGCAAGATGTAGAAAAATAAAAGACGTCAGCTTCAGGAATAATTATGGAAAGCTATAAAAGTTTATACTATTTTAGAATTTCACCAAGTGTCAGCCCTCCCCTGGTTTACAAGGCCTTTTCAAACCCCCAGTCACCGTTCAGCAGACTGTGGCTTATGCCTGCTCTCTGGGCTGAAACTTACTCTGGTACCCCTTTTACAAAAGGCTCATCCCCACATCATTCCTAACTGTGTGTCTGTCAGTTCCAGCAAAATATTCCGGTTCTCAAACTCCCACTGGAAAACTATGAACCTGAATATTTTAATCAAATGCTAATATGCCTAATATTTAAATATATTTGCTTAAGGTCAAAGAGGCCAAAGAGCAATGCTTAGAGAAAACAAGTACTTGGCTTAACAAATTGATGGCTTCGAATTTTTTCATCGCACTTTGGAAGCTCTCAAAAGTGACTGATCTTAATAAAAATTTAACTAATGATTATATACTGACGAATTACTTTCTTGAGCACACTGATGGAAGAAAAGCAGTTATTTTAAAGTCTTAGAAATTTACATTTACACAGCTTTGTGGGCAAGGGTAAATTAACCACTGCATCTTGGGATAAAGATATTTCCAGATTTCCAAAAGCCTCTTTTTGTGAGACATTCTGGTGCTTTCAAATGCAATGTGTTTGTTTAAGAAAAACAAACATATCAAGTCCTGTTGATACAAGGTTTCAATACACCCCTACTCCTTAATTCAAAATATCTAAACACATTGTAGAATCACACCAACACTTTCCAGAGAGGCAAATTGTGACATTCAATTTCATAACTAAACAACAGCCTTTTAAAAACCAAACAACAAAAATAAGCATTAGGCAAGCCAACACTAATCAAGTTACTTCTTTGTAGTTAAAATAAAAATTATTTTTGTAGTATTATCATGAGTTTTGTTCATTAGGCAGACAATATACCTTTTGCAAAGAGTCTACAAGAATTTGAGAAGCGTCCTTGAACTGCTGAGAGTCTTCCCCGTATCGTTTCCCAATCTCTTCCAAACCAGACAGCTCCAGGGAATAAAGGTCTGGAGAGTGATCTTTGGCTAAGTGCTTGTGTCGAGACAGCTTGGGCACAACATTGAGGGCAGAAAGAAATTAATTCACACACAGGTTATTTAAAAACACATTGCACAAAGTCAATTTACTTGGATTAATCTTGTCTCACTTTTTACAGTCATATCCCATAATCGGGAAATTGAATTCTTGCCAACTTAACTAGAAAATGTCCATAATTGTTTCTTTTTTTAATTCTACAGAAGAAAGCAGATGATCATTATGTAGCATCTGTTCCTAACATGAAGTTACATCCACCTAATAGAGAGCTGTACTAAAAAGAAATAGAATACTTACTGACATCAGAATCTTTGTTCTGTAATTGCCATGAAAATAAAACTCAGAGAAAACAAAACCACATAACTACAAGACTTGGATATCATCATTTCTTTGTTTGAAGTTGGCACTTGCAAAGCTCAGTAGATTGCAATTTCCACCTGGATTTTCTGAATATTGGAAGATACTTCTCAGATAAACTACTTTTGTATGTGTTGTCCACATACAAAAGTAGTTTATCTGAGAAGTATCTTCCAATATTCAGAAAATCCAACTAATACAATCCAAATTATCTCAAAGGACACTAGTGACATTCTTGCATTTCTGCAGGTGAGAAGATGCAGCACTGATATTTGCCTGCACATGACAACAGCCTCTGAAAACAGGCAATTTAATCCCATCTTCCCAACTACTTAAACTGCAGCATTTCTAGCTTGCAAAACAAAATCAAGTTGTCCTACCTCATTTTCTCAAAAGCACCATTTCTCTCCACTAGCCCTTTACCTAGTATGAATTTTTGAGTTTTTCCACAATTCTTCCTTTCACTTCAGTAGCTAAGAGCTGCAGCTTAAAGGACACACAGAAAAAGACCAAACCAAAATGAAACAAAAAGATCCACACACCACTGACCCACTAAAACAAACCCTAAACCACAGCAACAAGGGAAAATGATCCTCAGAATTAAAAGCTCACCCCTCCACTGGAGCATTTCTACCATCACTATTCATGGCACAAAAGTCACTCCAGTCTTTTCCGACCGTCATATTTTGAAGTAAAATGGTGGACAGGGCAAAGAACGTGTTGTTAACTACCATTATGGTTCTCAAGTTAGACACCAAAGAAAGCCCCAGCAAACTCTTCATTGAGTATTTCAGAATTGCCCCTGTTCTGACCAAGCACAACACAAAAGAAAACTACAGATGATTAAGGGTCCCATTCACAATTGCAGTGATGGGGCTGATACAAATAGAATTCACTATTTAAACTGTTGGAACCAGCTGACGACACAACAGAATTATGTATCACTGGTTGCCACGTATCCTGGCTATGGTTTCTCTACTTGAAACATTTCTGAAGTTTGTGACACAAGACAGGTGAAAATGTTTCAAAACACCTTACCAGGCTTGCAATATCATGTAGGACTTGAAGTTCTGACAGGAAAAGCAAGTCAACCTGAGGGAAGAGGCAGAGACAAGTATTTCCTTTGATGAAACCCAAGTTGGGGAAGTCTTGTTTTGTTGTAAGTACTTTATAACAGTTGTCTGCTACAACATCAGAACACGCTAGAAGGAAATAACTCTTTCAATAAAGTTACTAAGAAAAAAATGTTTGAACTTAGTTAATTCAGTCAGAAAAAATTAGGAGTGGGCTCTTGGGCAAAGAAAGAGGGAAGAAAAAGAAAGAAAGGAGAAAAGTACAAGCTAACTAAGAATATTATTTTAGAAAAGCCCATAGAAGTTCCCAGTGATGAATGTGCTTTACCTCGCTGTTCCTGCTGAGGGAGTTGAGAGGGAGGGAGCTGAGGATGGAGCTGTCCTGGAAGAGGCGGCTGCGCAGCTGGCGCAGGGTGACAGAGAGATCCTCGAACACGGCGTTGGCCTTGCCCACCATGTAGACCCTCTGCAGGAACAGCCATGGTTACTGCCAGCACAGCCTCCTGCTCAGCTCCTCCACACACACCAACAAACAACCATGCTTGCAGTCTCCATCCACAACTTCAAGCGATCAGTTGGGTTTGCTCCAGCCACACAAGTGGAAAGAGGATTCCCTGTCTGGGACACGCGGAACCAGGAGTGAAGCAATGCTCACCTCCTCACTGGGGGCCAGCTGCAGCACCACGGGTGTCTCCTCAGAAAACAGAGTGTGGATGGCATTTGCAACACTGTCCAGACTGAAAGGAACAGCCTGGAAGACAAAGTCAGATTTTTGGGTTAAACAGAGGCTACTGATCTTAACAAAGAAAGAAGAGTAAAGGGTATGCACATTTCCAAAGTGATAATAAGCAATAAGAACCTTTGTGCAAAACAAAACATCACCTGTGTATCTATGAACAGACATTTTATTTAAGTGGCAGACACAATATACTCTGAAGAACTCCAAGGGACCATGACTCTGAGTTAGGAGGATTATTTAGGCTTAGAGTATAGCCTTGTTTATCAGTAAAACAAGACCAACAAATATAGTAGCAATGCAAAAGGGAAACAATCTCACTGCAAATGGAAAGTTATGAACCACAAAAAACTGATGGGTGAAAATATACCCATCAGAAAGACCAACTGCTGAAACAAAAAAAGACACATATAAAAAAACCTACTAAAAATAGAGAAGAAATGCTAGCACAGTACAGTGCCATTACTGGCAAGCAAACAGAACTGTTAATTTTTTTATACACTTATTTGTGGGTTTTATTAAAAAAAAAGACACAGAATGGCACATTTCCATTCAGTACTTTAAGTATCCTATGACAGAAAAGGCAACAGCATAGATTTAAACCCAGGAAATTTTAACACAAGAACAAAATTTTTTTATTCCAAGGGTGGTCAAATACTGGCAGAGGTAGCCCAGAGGTCATGGAGTCTCCATTTGTGGAGATGCTGATATCCAGATGAACAGGGTGCTGTCAGCCTGCTCTGGCTGATCCTGCTTGATCAGGGTGCTGGATGAGAATCTCCAGAGCTTCTTCCAACCTAAAGGATTCTCTGTTGCTGTAAGAAGCCTGAGAAGCCTTAGCAAAGATAGACAGTGATAGGTAAATGTAATGTGTGTTGGTTTCTTCTTGATTCAGTATAATGGAATGGAGTTTCTAAGTGCTGTATTTCACAGTCAAGTATTTGAGAAAAACTCAGAAGACCACTTACAGGGCAATACAGTACATCAAAAAATCAACTCCATATAAAATGTTATCACACACTCAGTTGAAGCAGGAAGTGTAACAATTCTGATTTTAAATTCTTAAGTTATTGTGGGAAGAAGTGGATTGGTACAAACACTAAAATTAGCTGTCTTTCAAGCAGAGCATGTTGAACTGAACTCAACAGAGGAAGCCCTGGGTGGTCTCAAGGGCCTTGTGCTTTTTACAGAATCCTGACTAGGTTATTGATTCATCAGTTATGGGGATATGCAAACGTCAAGTGAAGCAGGAAATAAGTGAACATCAGGGACTACAGCAGAGAATCATGTACTTGTCATAAGAGCACAGGAGTCCCAGGAATCTGGTGACAGTTCCAAAAGTGGATACTCACATTCTCAATGGGGTAAGAAAACCCTTTCACAGGCAACTTGTCCACACCCTTCACTGTCACCAGCACGGTGGCTTGGGGCCGGTGAAACAGATCACCCACGCCCAGCCCAGGCCAGGGGAGGTCCTAGCACAAAATAACAAAAAAAGTTAAATTTCACAGGCAAAGGGAAGAGTTCTTCCCACTATTAAAGCAAAACCACTTATTATTCTGTTAATCCCTCTGTGCAGGACAGCCTATTGGAAATTTCATGGGGAAGTAGGTTAATACTACATTGCTTTCATTTTGAGAAATGCCTCCAGTCAACCATGAAGGAACTGTTAGTTTAAAAGCTGCCAGTAAGTTCATAGCAAAGTCTACACTAAGAAAACATTTTATATGTAATGGATACATGAGGAGTTATTTCCCATAATTAAATTATAAATACTTCAGTCTGTATTTAGTAAGCGAAGGCTAAACTTAAAAAATCCACTAACATCTTTATATTTTCAGTACAAGAAAAACAGGGTGGAAATGAAGGGGAAGAAAGGGACATGTCAATCACAACAGGCAACTAAACTTAAATGTACGAATTTGCACAGAAATATAAAAAGATTTCTTAGTTGCTTACTACAATTATCAATCAGTAAGAGCACAGTGGAGGCTACTGACTGGTTTATTCAGGCACAAAACACAAATTCATCTGTCTGGAATAAAGGCAAACAGATTTCCCCATCTGGGTAAATGACATAACTGCCCCCTTTTTTTTTGAAAGCCAAGTTAATTGCATTTTAGAATTAAATGTCATTAACATTATGATTTGTATCACCTCACAGAAACAAAGGAAAAACCCTTTAAAGCATCATCAGGGACAACAATGGGGTTTGGTTTTGTTTTCTTTTAACAAGGGAAGAATACTGAATGACTCTTTCTGAGAATTCCCAAAGTAATGTACTAAGAATTCCAAATTCTCTCCAGTGGCCTTGCTGCACTGCCAGTTTATGTTCCTGGACCACAGCTTTGATGTGAGCTGCAGAAGAAATGCTTGGGCTTTGCAGTGCTCTCCTTAGCAGGGCTGGAAGCTGCACACACAGTGACCTCTGCCTTAGGGACAGTTTTGAGGAACTCTCGTTCAGGGCTGAACTGAACAATCAAACACTTCCTCCCCTGCCTGCTTCGAGGATTTGAATTAATAGTAACACAACTATTTCTAAAGGATGCTACAGACCCATGGCAACAACTGAATCCCGAGCTGTGGCAAAGGCCCTGAGTGAGTACTGAAACACTTTCTGCCATCATAGCCATGACATATCCCTGGATGACCAGGATGCCAAATGGACAGAACAGGCCAAACTCAAACTCCATTGTTCTTCTGGGTGTCTTTATATGCAACACACACCATACCATTCAATATCTTGGTTTTTCCTGATAAAATAATCAACATTTACTCCTTAGTCATACTATTCATACAAGTTTGTTACTAGTCTGATGACAAAAAAAGCAGAATTAATTGACAGCAATGTATTTTGAAATTCCAAAACACAGGCTAAGCAGCCTTGCATGAAAACCAGCCTCATCAGACCTCTTCCCTAGCTGATGTATGGAAGAAATGAGAACTGGCTGCCCTCACCAGCACTGTGAAAATGCCTCAGGCTGCAGATTTCAGTATCTGGCTGCACACAGACACTGCCAAAGATATCTGTCTATTACACTTTCATCTACTGCTTCAACAGCCACTCATCCCTGCTGAACACCAGCAAAAAAATTCAGTAGGCAAGATGGAATCAATCCAAGTGCTCCTGCTCATGTGCCCCACTATAAACACTGCTAAAGTTATATTTGAATACTTAATGTGGAGAAACACTACCACAAATCACATTTCCAAGGCTTTGGATTATTTCCTAAGTACCCAACATACTTGTTCTAACTCTGCTCAGCAGACAGCTTGCTGACCTGACAAAATGCCTGCCTTGCCAAGCCATTTCTGTCTCCAGATTACCCAGGAGCAGAGCCCTACAGAGAGCTTGTGTGCAAGGAGTGACAGTGGTCCCACAGATTCTCAGTTTGTGACCATGGATGGGGGGGATACAGCACACAGCTAGGTCTCAGAGGAACTGAGGAGCAGCCTCTGCAGGCTTCCTTTTACAGCTGGTGACTCAAATTAGCCAGCTAGCACAGCCTCTGGCTGCTCATATGACCCACACAGCTCTGTCCTGGAAACCACCTCTGTCAAGTCATGCATTCCTCAAGACAAACAGGGCAGTATTTCATATATTCCAGCACATGACAGGAAGATTTGCATCTTGAGTGAGCAGGTCTGTAGCTTAGAGGCGTTTCATAATCAAGACCTGGAACGTACTTCCTCAACAGAAAAGCCCATGGTGAGGGCAGCAACGTCCGGGATCCGCTCGCCCGGGATCGGCCAACTCCCATCCCGGAATGCAACCGACTGAGGGGATCGTAGGATGCTGAACTCGCCCCCACACACACCTGAAACAGACACAAAGGGCTGTCAGAGCTCCTGCAGGAACAGGGGAAAAAACATATTTGAGCTTTCATTGCTTCTTCCTCCCTCCCATGCCGATCGGTTTATGGAAAGCCAGGAATGAGAACTGATCATTTAATGCTCTGGAATACAAAATAAGGTTTCTATACAGCAGTGACTAAAAATGAACAGATCCAGATTAACAAAAGCAGGAGAATTATTCCAACAACAGCACAGCTACAAGCAGTCTCACAGTTCAGACCTGGTAAAGTGAACTCCCTATGGAGCCAGGAAGACTCCAAAACCCTGTTAAGCCCACAGAGCACCATCACAGCTCTGTTTGCTTCCAGGACACCTCTGTCCATGCAGGCAACAGCCAGAGCCACCGAGCCCACAGCCAGGAAGTGCAGTGGAATTTGTCAGGGCTGGTTTAAACCAGGCAGTGCCAGGACAACCTGGCTCCTGCAGAACAGCTCTGGTGTCCCTGCTCTGCCTCCTCCACCCCATGACACCAGGAGATGTTTGTCTTCCTTGGATGCAGCTGGAGCTGAGCTGATTATGGGGAGCCACAATCTGCCACACTGGGTTTTCACTGCTCTGGGATCCTCCTTCACTCTTTTCCACATTATCTGGAATAGCAAAGTTGACTAAAAGCATATTTCTACGCATAACAAAGTCAGAAAGGACTCCACAAAAATAAGGGCTTGTTTCAACCTGGTTTCCTATCTTAAAGTCACTTAGGCACAGCTGCAATACTGTGTACACCAAAATTTATCTAAATAAATTTTGAAACTTGTTTGAAACACGCACAATGCAAAATTTCAGGCATATGCTCCCCAATGAGCAATCTGAGTAGGCTGCCACCAGAAAATTGATTTGATAGAAGAAAATCAAGTAACAGAGTAATAACTATTTGCAGGCCTGTATGCTCAAGTTCTAATTATACAATGAATCTGACTGCATGCCTCAAAATTACATGAATAAGGTAACTGTCTAAACAAAATAGAGTATTTATTCATATGAACACTGAAAATTGGTTACCAATCCAAGCAGTGATATACAACAGTTTTCCAGGGAATCTACAAATCTAAAATCTGTTTACAAAAACAATGCAATAGTAAACTGATGTGCTGTACAGCTAAAAACCTCCCTAATATTAATTTAACTAATGTGACCTTGAAGATGCTGTTCCAAAGCCTGGCTCATGATCATGCACACAAATGTTGACAGTAAATCTGAGCTATGTTATGATAAACACACCAAAGGACAAAGTTCTGAGGTGCAGGCTGGGGAAGGGGGAAAAGGTTAGGAAAGGGGCCAAGCCAAGTGATATTCATGGAGCAGATTCAAGACTTTATTTAAACTGATGTGTTCCTTGGGTGGTCTGCTACCAATTTTAATGGCGGATCAACCCACATTTTGAAGGGCAGAAAGGTTTCCAGACCAAATTCTTTGAGTAAGAATTTACAAAATGCCTACAAATCCATAGGATTTCACATGCTGCTCTCCACAGGGCTGTTACACAGTCACATTATTTAGGGCAAACTGGTTTACCTAGGGCAGGATTGCTCAGGTGGATGGAATCAGAGCATTAACCCTTCACAACCAGAAGGGAAATTCAAGATTGTTGTTCAAGATTACAACGATTAAAACTAAATCTGAACTTGGGAACTTTAGCAGATTCCCTCCAACTGTCTATGGAATAGAAAAACTAATGCCTACCCTGCCAAAGCTGTACCTCAGGCTCTCAAAAGCCTTTGTGAACCTGGAAGGCCAAGGAACATTGGGTGGAAAATATTTACAGGGCCTGGAAGTGCCATCACGAGCCTGACTCACAGCGGGTAACAGAGAAGCTGCAGGGACCACAGAAACAGCTCAGCAAAACCTGAAAATTCATACCAAATAACAAAATAATCTCCGTCTATCACAGAATCATCAGAGCTGGAAGAAACCTCGAAGACTATAAAGTCCAACCATGAACCCAGGAATGCCACTGTGACCCCTAAACCACTAAACCAGGTCACCCAGTGCCAGGTCCAGATGCCCCTTAAAACACGTCCAGGGGTGGTGACCCCATCATCTCCCTGGGCAACCTATTCCAATGGCTCACCCTGGCAGGGGAAAAATGTTTCTACTCTCTGATCTGAATCCCTCTGTCTCAGTTTATAGAAATTATTTTAGTATAATTTGTACACAGTATAATTTAATTTAATAAAGTAATATACTACATAAGCATTATAAAAATATACAATATATTATCTAAATTTATCTTATAATTTTGTGATATACTTATAAAGATAATTTCAAATAACGAATTTACACAATTAAATTATTTTTATATAAAAATAAATTATAAAATTAATATAAAGCAGCCCTTGGATTGAAAGGGACAGGATAAAAGGGATCGAGCACAGTCTCTAGAGATGGATGGGGGGGGTGGGGGCAGGGAGCTGCAGCACAGTGACAGCCCCCGATGCCACCCCTGGGTCCTGAACCAGGCACCCACAGACACAGAGAGCCCCCCTCACCCTCTCCCCTCACCTTCCCCCCCCCCCCCCCCCCCAGCACCGCGGCCCGGCCCCTTTCCCTCAGTGTCTCCCCGCAGCGGTTGGGCGGCCCTGCCCGCTCCCCTCGGCTCTCCCCCGCGCCGGGCCAGCCCCGCTCACCCACCGGCCACACAGGCCGCTGCCACCAGCGCTGCCAGCCCCAGGGCCCGGCCGGCCCCGCCGCGCCGCCCCATGTCCGCCATCAGCCGCCACTGCCGGGCCGCGGACACCCGCCCGAGCGCCCCGCCCGCCGCCTGACGGACAGCCTCTGCAGCCAATCGGCAAGCGGTATACAGAATAGGTGGGCGGGACTGAGCAGAGCTGACCAATCGCCAGCGCAGCGTCGTCCCCGTCACGGATCTGAGCAGTCAGCTGTCCGCCGGGGGCGGAGTCTTTATTTGAGTGGCGTTCCCACTTGGCCAATCAGATCGCGAGGGGTCCTGCACCATTTTCCTCCCCGCGCTGTAAACCCAGAGAGAGCAGCGAGGAGGCGGAGCCAACTGGCAGCAGATTCAGCCAATAGGAGCGCCAAGGGCAGGGAGTTTGCTCCGCCCATGCTAGCCGGGCTGATATCCACGGGGCGGGGCAAAGCTATGATTGACAGTCAAATGCACCATTCAGAGAGCAAGGCGCCGGCCCCACCCTCTCGGCAGCCGTGTGGGGAGGACACCCTTGGATGTGGGCCCGTGAGGGGCTCCATCGGGTCCTAACGTGCACCTCGTCCTTCCCCTTGTCTGTGCCCCTATCTAATTTAGATAATATATTGTATATTTTTATAATGCATATGTATAATTATGTGCAGTATGTTACTTTATTAAACCTTCAGTGGTTTGTTCCTTATATTTTGTTGAGAACATCCCCAGTAAAAAATTCAGTGACTGGCCCAGCCATGCTCATCTCACTTCAGCTGTCAGTGCCAGTGATAGGAACAGGCAGGTGGTGCACTTTGGTCAGTGTATGTTTAATATTCCTGTAATATGCCATGATCATCACAATCAGGGGAGGTGGTCCTGCTCCTCAGCCCGGTAAGGATCACCTGAGGATCACCAGTTCTGGGCTTCTCAGGACAGGACAGACATGGAGCTGGACTGGGTCCAATGGAGGGTGATGAAGATGATGGAGGGACTGGAGTATCTCACTGAGGACAGGCTGAGGGAGCTGGGCCTGTCCAACCTCGAGAAGAGAGGGCAGAGAGGGGCCCTGATCCCTGTCTGTGTCTGCAGGGAGGCTCAGGGCATGGACCAGGCTCTGCTACGTGGGGCAATGGGACAGGAACGGATGGCCAGGAAGTTCCACCTGAACATGAGGAAGAATTTCTTTCCTGCTCAGTGACCGAGCACTGGAACTGGTTGTCCAGAGAAGGCACGGAGTCTCCCTCACTGGATCTATTCCAGAACCATCTGGACACAATCCTGTGCCATGTGCTGTGGGATGGCCCTGCTTGAGCAGGGAGGTGGGACCAGGGGGACTGTGGTCCCTTCCAGCCTGACCCATTCTGTGAAGTTGCAAGTATTTCTCAGGGTCTTTGTACACTTTTAGGCTCGAGGACCTCAGTGAGGCTCTCTGCAAGTAAAGGCAGACAAAACCAGGCTTTGAGGGTGAATTACCATGTAGGATAGGAGGTTAAGGCCTTCCAGTGCATTGCAACTAAAACTGTGTTATGAGCACTTCAAATTAATACTCACTCATTCCCATCGTGCATCACAAAACCAGCACCACGTAATAGCTTTTGTAAAATAAATGCAAATAAATGCTTGAGATTATCTGATTCAAAATAGTTTTTTTCTGGTGAGCTTTTTTGTCCTGAATTCCTCAGGAGGCAATGTGTGTGAGTTCACAGCAAAGCCAGGAGTGCTAGGGAGTGTTTTATCTGCTTTGCTGGGAGACAGCACCTGTGTCACATCCACGTGGTAAGACTGTATTTATGTGCAGAACATGCCAAGGATTACTACCCATACAACTATTTGGCCAGAGCTATTCTGCTGTGCATTTAGAAATTCCAGCCAACTATAGAAACACTTTGAAAATGTGCCTGAGCAACTGGGGAAAAAAAGGTTGTCTAGAAGAATGAGTGAGTGGGCACATGAGTGCAGGTAGTAAAATGAAAGTGTGTTTACAGCAAACAGTGTTTAAGAGAGTAAAGTTATATCCTTGCCACTGCCACATGATAGTATGTGACAATGGGCAAATCACTTAAACTCAGCTTTTCATAGGTGGCAATAACAATGCCCCCCTTGTCTGTGAGTTGTTTTGCATAAATTAGGAGGAGCTCCTGCTCCTCCTGCTGCTGGGTGGAAGCTACACTTTGAATTTGAAAATCATGCCAGATGCATAGGGTACTCTAAAACTCAGCAGCTGAGCGAGTTATGAGCACTTCAAATTAATACCCACTCATTTCTTACTCTGTATTGCGTGTCACAAAACCTGCACTACATAATAGCTTTGGTGAAATAAATGCAAAAAAAAGGTTTGTGAGATTACCTGAATACTGTGGCAAAGATATGATCAAAATAAATTGTTTCCTGATGGGCTTTTCTGCTCTCAGAACAGGATTAGAAAAACACATGGCAGAGAAAGCCTGGATCAGTGAACAACAAAGATATTGAATGATTGCTTTTCTGTGAGTCCAGCTGGTTTGTGCAGTGAGCAAGGCATGATGATTTTGAAAAGATAGTATTCTGTATTGTAAACTGATAATGCTAGCACAACATGTAAGCCCATGGGTCCTGGATTAAGGTTATGTGGGTTACCTTATTTTTGGCATTTGCTGTCCCTTGGGCACTTGACTTTGCAAGAATAGTGTGCCATTTACTGAGTATATTTTAGCATAATTTCACAAAGTTTTGCCTGTTTAGGAAAACATGGTTCCTGCACCTTGTAGTCTGAAGTACAGAGGAACTGCGGGTGTCCTTTGTCCTGCCCCTTACCCTGCCTTCCCTTCAGATTGTGTCTACACCCAAAATGTGCATAGAAATAAGGCAAGGAGAGTGACTCAAAGCAGTAAATTTCTGAAACTGCTAGAGGACATTGGGTGGATGTGGTTGTATCTTAGAGGGGAAGGTAGTGGGAACCACCAAACAGGAAAAGGATCATATGAGGGAAGAAGTTTCTTCATCTAAATAACGGATTTCTTACAAATGTGATGTGGAAAAGAAGTTGCCAGAGTGAATAAGACTGTTTTGATAAAGTTATTTCTCTTTAACTGTTACTCTCTCTGTGTTTCATATCTGTGCATGTCAGCAATCATTTCAATTGTTTAAAATTAATCTCTTGACACTGTTTTCCATAAAGCATTCACTCTGAAAGTCATACCACAACAAAAGAGTATCATGTTATTTTTTTCCCATTTGCAGAAGGAATTGTATTTTGGAGACTTTAGCACTCACATTCTCATTTTCTTTTTCTGAACTTGTGGTCCTAGGAATACTATAATGTAATTCTAGAAATAGAAAAGAAATCAGAGTTCTGTATTTGAAGAGTCTTATATTCCTTCTCTGCTTCTCAAATTGCTGTTCTCCTTGAAATCACAATGCCAACATGGTTTCTGAAGAATTCTCTATCTTATCTTTTCCTGTTCTCATCTTGGTTTCTTCTTTGGGAAAATAATAAATAGAAGCAATAAATTTTATTATGAAACAGTCAAGTCTCACAAACTCTGTACTGGTTTCTAGTGCCCACTGGGTATATCTGTATGTCAGTGAAGCCCAATATAAGAGAATAATACCATCACTTTGTAGGCTGGCAGAGTTCTAGCTATTTTCTCTAGGCTTAATTTAGATCCCAGCTGTGCTTTGAAGAGAGTGTTTTGTAATCCTGTAAGCAATACTTGTGACAAAATCTACATGCAGTAAAATTCTTCTATTAAACTGATTTCATTTTGAGCTTCTGCTCAGGGCAAGTGAAAAATTGAGACAACATGCACATTAGGTCAGAAATAATTTTTATAAAGCCATATAGTGCTAGCAGCAGTCACAAAATCAATGTGCCAGCTGTAGGCAAAATACCAGCGTTCCCTGGCTGTTTTAGGAGAGTGCTGTGCAGAAATGTCTTCAGCAGGAATTGCTCATGAGGCACTTGGGTGCTGCCTTTGCCTCCAGCCCTGTCTGTACCAGCAGTGTTATGGGTGAAATGATGGTAGAGGAGGGAATATGAGGAAAAGGCTGAGTCAAAGAGCCCACCATTGGTCTCAACTGGACTGCTGTGTGATCACTGGATTTCACTGTGTTTCTACTAGATCCAGGCTGGTTGCTAGCAAAGTAATTGTCTCAACCATCATTTCCAGAATGATGCTTTAACTGGAAAATATTTTTCTGGCTGCTGTGATGACTGAGCCAGTTGTATCCTACTGGAAAGAATGAAATCCCAGTGCCAGGTGCCACTTGAAGTTACCAGCTCCAGAAGCACTCAGGGTGAGCAATGCCCCTTTTGGTACTAGGATTTACACTCTCAAAGGAAATTTATACACAGAGATTAAGCAAAAGATTCTAAAATAAAATTGAGCAGACAAAACTCATTTTTCTGTTATGTTTTCTGACCTTGATACTTTGGTTGAATGTGAATAAACAGTGTAGTTAGTTGGGCAACCCCTGTCCTGGTGTGATGGGGGAATGGGACAAGGGGGCTGTGTTGGGCAGTTAGTTTGGGGGCTGGTGACATCCTGAGAGGTGAGAGATGAGACAATTGAGCCCAACTTGGTGATTTATACTGGGTCCAGTTTACACAGGTCTCATGTGGAAAGTTGTTGATCCTTGCTGCTGAATTGCTTTGTGATCTCCTCATTCCCACCCCCATTTACACACTCCATCTATGTAAGCAGAAACTGTTGTTTTTGCAAATGTGGATACCAAGGCTAAATAAATCAAAGACAGCTCAAATAATTTCTAAAGGACTCAAAAACAACCCTCAAAAACCATTAAGAACCCACACCAATCCTGTTGTTACTGAGCCAAATCTTAGGCTATGTCAGAGCTGATATCCTGAGGACTCAAAAAAATAAGCAAAATGTGAGTTCTGCCCTCTCTAAAAGACAGATTTGTCTTCTATATTTTTCTTTTTGAAAGGAGAAGTGCCTTTCTCTTTTACTTCTGTCAGTCAATAGCTGTCTTAAAGAGGATTGCCAGTTTTCTCTCTGTAGAGCTGAGCTACAGTTAAAGCTTCCAAATATGCACAAGAAGCCCATTTTAGGGTTTTTTCTGCTAGGTTCTATATGCACATCATATAAAGAAAACTATGTCACTTTTTGTGTATCAGTACAAATGGCACAAGGTCAAAATTGTGATCTTCTGATGCAGCTCCAGTAAACTTTTGGCATTTTCTAACAGTTCTCAGCATGGCCTTGTCTGTGACTTTGCCTGCACCTGTGGGATCACTGGAGGTGACAGTGTCCCTGTTTAGTCACAGGCAGTCCTCGTCCTGCAGAGTCTGCAGTGGCTGGACCAGAGCATTGATGAGGTGACTGATTCACCTGAGGTCCTACAGCAGGTCAGTGGGAAGACAAGGAGAAGCTTTCCTCTGTGACCTGTACTTCAGCCTGTACTGCCCTCTCAGCTGCTCTCTGCCTTCACTGATCACAGGCAATTTTTAGAAATTTATTTTACATATTGTTCTAGAACATAACACTGCAGTCTGCTGAGACTGTAATGCTGATCTAACATTTCTGAGGAAGATGGTCATCTCTAACTCGCTTAATTTTAGTGGTTTCAAAGTCACGTTAAACACTTTTTTTTTTGTTAAGTCTGCTTAATGAAAACACATTTTAATCTCACTGGAGATAGGGGATGAGTGTGGTTTTAGGGGTAATTGATATAATTAAAGGTACGCAGCTTCTCTATGTTGACATTGCAGCGCTAATGAGGAGCGAAATGTGTGAGAAAGAACTCTTGAAACTGCGGAGAGAATCCGCATGTGTGTGGTGCGTACCAATGGCAGCTGATCCGTGTGTTTCCTCTCCCTTCACCTTTCCCGGTGACTTTGGAGAGGGCTGGCCCGGCCGCCCGGGCAGGTGGGAACGCGCATCCCAAACCTGGGCGCTTTGGCACCATCGCGTGGTCTGAGCTGCGGCTGCAGCCTCGCTGCGCTTGTGTCGCGTCCGGGGACCGAAACTCAAAGGAAACTCCAACTTTTGGGAGCACTTAATCTGCTGTTCCCTCCACAGATGCCCGTCGTATCCCACTACCCACCCTCTCAGTTTCTCTGGCTTTGGACTGAAGGTATTTGAGACGGTAGTTCATGTTCACACTCAGGTGTTTTTCTTATCAGTATTATCTTATCAGTAAAACCATCTCACTACCGTGAGTTCTGCAGCTTTTCATTAGAAGGCACAAAATGGCCAACAATCTCTTGTTACAAGGTCTTTTAAGCCTAAACTATCCAATGAAGAACTGACACCTAGATTATTTTCCCTTTTCACCCAATAACTGATCCCAAAGAGCTGCAATGGGGACTTTTCTGCCCAATGACAAAAAAGCCACCCAAACCCATGGAGAAGAAGGAAGAAGAAGCATGAAGAAGAAGCCCAGGACGACACCCTGTGCCTTCCATCTTGCTTCCATCTACAAGATACTAAAAACCCCAAAACCTCAATTTCTCACCAAGTGATACACCTACACTACTCTCTATAATCTGTCTCACACTTTTGTGGATTCCAGTCTATCTTGAAGTCTGGGAAACTTTCTCCATGAATGAGGATCAAAGTCAGTGCTCCCCTGGGGGTCAGGGCACCCCAGAGGAGACAGGGAAATATTCCCAGTGCCCTGGGTTTCTACACCAACCTTTCTGGGAAACAGTGGCTAAGAGCCTGCATGGAGTGGGTGATAGAAATTGAGTCAGAAGATAAAGGGCTAATGTGAATGTCTCACACACTGATAGCCAGATGGCTGTGGAGCCAAGGGTTGTTGGTAAGAGCAGACGAGAGCTCAGTGAGAAAGACGTGGCTGGGGAAGGGGCCCTGCAGAGGTAGGGCAGCACTCTTCTGGACAAATGCCCTTGTTCTGGCTCCTGGAGATAAGTCCAACAGAATGCAAGCACAGCAATGAGGTTGAGAAGTGGGTGTGGACTGTAGGGGGGATTGAGACCACTGAAGACCCCAAAGCCTCCGACTCATTTCCAGAAAGGTCTGTAGGAATGGGCAGTGAAAATTAATTTGCATGGAGAGCTAGAAACTGCTCTCCAGGGCAGAGAAAACTTACCTGAAATAGGTATCCCCCCAAAGCCCAGTGCACTTGCTCTGCGCCTGCATCCCAGGAACCTGGACATCACAGCTAGATCAACACTGGAGCAAGGACTGATCTCTTGTCCTCTCTTTTCTTTCTCTCTCTCCCTCTTTAATTCATCTCTCTTTCCCTCTTCCCTTTCACCTTATCCCTTGATCCAAAACCCACTGCTTATACTAGGAGGTCTGGGACTAACACACCAACTTCCATGCCAAGTGTGTAGTTTGCTTAAAAAGACTTTGGAAGCTTTTGCAAAAGCCTCTGACTCACATCATTCCATTCGACCACATGCATCTACAAATCTTGGGTGCTCCCTTCCTGTTAAGGGAGGAACATCATAGCAAGGAACCACTAATTTTTGGTGGCAACTGGGATGAAACTGGAATTTGCTGTTTCCTTCCATATCAACATAGAATTTAGATCATTCTATCCCACTTGTTTGAGCTTACATGGTTTTGTAAGAGGTAAGAAGGCAATTCCTACAATGTACCAGCTTATTATGAGGGAACTTGCCTTCAGTAGTGCCAGGCTACATCTTACAGACAATCTGCAAAATCTCATAAGCTGCACTGTGAGGAGATTAGCACACTTTAGCTGACAACACTTGAGGTATCCCTCTTCCTAGTTCTTGTTAAAGACTGAAGCTGGCACCTTAGTCATCCAAAAGTTAAAAGAAAGGCAGGAGCATTATCTCCTCTCTGGATGCAAGAGTAATACCAAGAACATTATCCCTTCTCTGGCACAACTGCTTAATATTAACATCAAAACCCAGCTTGAGCCTGTAGGTGCAGGCCTGTCGGCCACTTGTCACACAGTGAGTGGGGGAGTGACTCTCCAGCAGGTCAGAAACTCAGCATAACTACCTGTGTCTGTACTCAAACACAGCTGTGACAGCAGGGCAGGGCTTTGGCTTCATTTCACTGAAGGGTAGAGCTAATTTACTCTTTCTCCATAGCTATTAGGTTTAAGAGTTTGCTTCTGAAATTTGCCTTCATCACTTCTCCAACTGAGAAGGACAAAGGTGGTCTTTTATACTTTTGGTTAATGAGCCCTCTCTGCTGTGACCTTTTGTGTTTTGCAGCCCCACAAACCTAATATCCTGTTGTGACTACTCAGCCTTTCTGGAAATGCACTTCTTCTTCCAGTTTGAGAAGATTTAGGATGTGGTGAGAAAGAGAGAGAGTTAAATTTTACGTTCTTCCCCCTATGGTTGAAGAGATTTAATTGAAGTTCACCCAGGGGAGAAGTCACTGCCAGCAGATAAACACCTTAGCTTGCTGTTTCTACTAAAACGGTTAACAATGGAGTAGTTAAGACTTAAAATATAATTTGTTGCCATTAAGCTTTTATGTTATCTTCATCTTGAGCTCAATAGAAGTTCCTGTTGAAGGGTCCAGGTGCTTTAGATAGGTTCTATATTCTGAAGGTAATCATTGCAACCATTAGTGTGAAGATTGCTGAGCTAAGCTGATAGCTTCTTGCTTTTGAGAAGGGTGGTGGTGTCTCTATTCTCCCACAACTTTGGTATCCCCCAGACCTCTGTATTGCATGGGCTGTGAGTCTTGTCTCAGCTTACTGAAAAAAATCTGAAGCTGAGAGAGTCACTTCTCAGTGATGACAGCTCTGTGAGCCAGGTCATGGTGTGGCTGTAGGAGCTTTGATGTAGCGAGGCAGGAGCTGCTGGCTGGAAGTGGAACTGCCTCAGCACTGGTGCAGATTCATACCTGAATTAAGTGATGATGTATCCATGGCTAAAAGCCAGATTTTCTTCTCTGTACCCTTCAAATTAGACTTCCAAATGAGAGAGCCAAATGCAAACATACTGACCATTGTCCTGTTAATCACATTTTCTGTAGTGGCAGTGCCAGTTCCTCTCAAACACAGTTGTGCTGTCTCCTGGGTCTCATTTGTTACTGGTACTTGCTGTGGGAGGACATCACATGCTTGAGAGCTGAAGGGATGGCATTATAATAGTTACCATCTGTAAAGGCCAATGAGGAAACTTCAGGGAGATAGGAGAATGGTTTTGGCAATATACCACATGAGAAAATGACCCTTTTCCCATTGCATCTTTCCTTGTGGAGTTTGAAACCACACTGTGGCTGAATACAGCTTTGGAAGGATGCAGCATTTCATTTGCAAGCTACAGAAAGGCTTTTTCTTTGTCTCATTTAACAATTTCTCTAAGTATGTTTTTGGTGCTTGCTTTGGGTACTTTTCCCTAGTGGTCTCTCAAGCGGATTATAGACTTGCTCAGCTGATTTCCATCTCAGGGTTTTCTGGCTGTCATTGGGTTATTGGAGAGCTGTTGTCAGATTTAAAACAACCATTGTAAGGGTCCCCTGTGTTTAAAAAAAAAATCTGTTCACAAAGTGAAAGAAAGAAACTGCTCAAAGGGGCTCTGAGCTGTGGGTGAGGAAACAGCCTGAGCAATGGAAAATGCAGGGCTTTGTCTGAGCAGGTGTGTAAAAGGGCTCTCCAAACCAGCATGGACTTGGGATAAGACAGATAACCTCAGTAGGGTTGAATGGAGTTTACCTTTCAGTGGCTTTAAATGAAATACAAAGGTGATGCATGAAATGTATTGTTCTCATAAGCTCTATGAAATGTCAAACAAAAATGTCTTTCATATAATGGCACGACAGAAGTTGAGAATCATGAAGGAAGGAATAGAGCATTGAAGTAAACAGTTTGGTTTCTGAAACTATTGGAATGGAAAAGAAAATGTTGCAACCTGGAATACTAAGGGAAGGGATTAGAAAAGAAAACAACCAGAAAAGCCATACAAGCCATACAGCCAAACACCATACTTGGTGTGTGGGTAAAAGATGCTTTAGGTTGCTTAAATTTTGCTTTTTCTATTTCTTAAAAAAAATTAAATTTTGCTTTTTCTATTTCTTAAAAAAACAAACAAAATAAAAAACTACAGTAGGACCTAGGAAAACAAGAACCTTGCTGATAGAAAGTTACTTTTTTGGGGACCCTGCTCCTATTTTTATGTGTACTTATCCTGGATCTGAGCTCGGTTGTACATTTGCAAAATTCAGTGTCGTTTTTTTTTTTCTTGAATCTCTGTACCGTCCTTACTTGGAGCATATTAAAAATATTCACCTCTTTATAAACCATTTGAAGTATAAATAAAACCCAAAGAACTGCTCCATCCAGTAGAAATAGGGTAGAAATGTCATCAGCAATGCTAAGTCATGGAAGACCCTTGCAGTATTTCCCTGAAGCATCTCAGCTTCTCACTCCTGCTCGCCCCAGCCAGCCTTGACTAAGAATCAGAGAAAGCACTTACTCTTGACATTGAACAAGGAACTTTGTTCAATTAAAGGTTGCCTCCAGAACTACACTGTGTCTTTCTCTGGAAGGCTTCTGCCAAGAACATTCTTGAGTCAATAAACACAACATTCCAGCATAGTGATGCTGCAGTGACACTGCATGGCACTCTACTGAATCTGGCTCTTAGAAAGGGACATTGTAGTGGGAATAAATCGTAGTACTTGTCCCAAACACACGAGCTCATAAAATTCTTGCTAAGATGTCTTAGGTTAATGCTCTGGAACACTGCAGTGATTTTTAAAAGCTGTTGTGGTGTTAGTTAATCTGCAAATTACTTGTTCTGAGATGGCATTTTTGAAAAACTTATGTAATAAAAATTAAATAATGATAATGTTTTTTAAAGGAGAGGTATTAAAAGTGGTCTATTCTGCAGACCAAAGCAATAATATGTTGGGCAGCATCAAAGCATTAAACAAGATGGTTTGCATCATTAACACTAAATGAAATGGATTAACAAGTCAATAAATGATGAGAATAAACCCAAGTTATCACACAATACAGTGTTTTAAAGTGCCAGAAACAAATTTTCTGAAGCAAATAATTTTCCAATAAAACTAGATGGAATTTAAAGGAACATGTTTTTCTGATTGTTGAATGCAAGATCAGTTAAATACTATTTTGCATATTCAATGTACTGTGTGTATGGTCTTCATAACATCCTAGTGAAGCAGAAAGGAAGAGGGAGCAGTGCTTTATTTTGTAAATCAAGCAAATAAAGAAATTACATCAGGAAGACCAGAAAAAAATTTGCCTCTTTCTGAAATCCATATGGTGGTTAAATCTTTAAGTGCTGTTTTTCCTTTATTTCCTGTGTCTGCAGAAAGCCTTTACATGCTACATTTCATAAAGAAAGCTATGAACAGAACAGTGCTTATTAAAGTGGAGGGCATTTTGGAACATACAGTGTTCCACTATGGAAATTTTAGATTTTGCAGTTTTGTCTGGGGCGAGGATGGGAGATATTTGCTGCCGGCTGGTTGTGACCTGTGACTGGATTTTGTGCTGTGGGATTCTTTTAATTTTTAGGTAATGGGGCTAGAAGGTGTCTTTGACCCCCAGCAAGGAAAAGCTCATCCCTGGGCTGACAGGAGGCTGGTCAGATTAATATTCTTCTCATTTCTGCTCCTTATCTGCATGCATAGCTACAGTCCTGGGAGCTAAATATTTTTCACACCCCAAATTTATTACTCTTGGTCTGGAAGATAATTTTCCCTGTGCTGCTAAAGAGTACAGGATGGCACAGATGAACCTGAGAGATTTTATCAGACTCATTACTGCAGAACCTACACACGGCGTTCTCAGACCCTGAGAATATATCTCACTATACTAATTCTGTCCTTTTGGCATTCTTGTGCTTTTAAAACAAAACCTTCACATATGTGAAGCTCAACCAAATTCAGCCATGGCAGGGCCAGGCCCTCTCCAGTGACTTCAGTAGGTTATATTTAGGATTTGACAGCTATATACCATTTTCTCTTCCAAACTCTGATCAAGGAAAACCCTTGTATAATTATGAGCATCTGTTGAAGTCCATGGTGTAACCACAACATCTTCTTCAGAAACAGGAGGATGGGGAATATTTCTTTTTTTTACCAATGTAATTTTCTGAGTGGAAAAAATAATTATTTTGGCCCACTCCTAGAAGAGAAAAATGAGAATAGATTTGGTATGGTGATTTCTTGGATCAAGTTAGAAATAACTTCATGCAAAGAAGTACCTGAAAAGACTCTTGGGAATTTTGTGGATTATACTTGCCTGGGGTTAATTTTTGTTTTGTATTTAACTTTACATTAAGTACCCATTTAATGTTTTGCTGAACTGGTGCTCCCATCAGATATTTCTCTCACAGCACATTACATTGAAAGGAATTTTGGGATAAACCCCTCATAATTCCCAAAACTCCTCCAAGCCCTGTTCTTACATTATTTGACTGATTTTGATTGTTCATCACTTCCTTTTCACAGCAAACCCCGCCCTCCTTTACTGATGGCCAGACAATGCTCCAGAATCCTTTCCCCTGACAGAGACAGAACTTGGAAAATAATGAGGGAAAATTCTGCTCTCCCTCTAGCTGCTATGGAGTGGAGAATGAGCTACTCCAGTTCTCTACTGGGAGATGACTTTATCAGAAATCCAGTTCCAATGGGGAGACTTGGGAGTTATTTCTCTTGCTGCAGTGGAAATCCCTGTGGTGGAGGTGACTTTCTTGTCAGAGAAGTCCCAGTAGAAATTGTCTGTTCCTTATGGATGGGTTCAGACCATAAATGTTTTTTCTTCCTAAATAAATGTTTTTTCTTTCTCTGAACTGTCATCATGATGCCAAGCACTTTTTCCCTCTTCACTTACGAGGTGAGGCTGCAGTCTTTCTCTGAGGGGCCAAAGAACAGCAGAGATGGATTTGGGCAAGGCTGGGGGCTTGTCTGTGCTAGATGCTCCTTGCAGCAGAGTGTAATGATGATTCTCTAAGGTTACAGATGCAAGCAGCAAAGTTTCAAATTAATAGAGAGGGCTAAAAGCAAAATTAAAGCTAATATGAAAAATAAAGCTTTAGAAAAGAGTGTCACACAGAAATTTGGCCATTTATTGTGGTTTAGTGTTTTAATTGACATTTTCTCAAAGACACATCAGAGACCACCAACGCCTACAGCTATGGAATTTTTTTTCTGATTACAGGGGGAGCTTTGAGTCAGGCCCTAAAGGTTTTAACCTGCTCTTGCTTGTCTTTTAAAAAATGATGGATCAGTTGTCAAGATGAAGAACAAAACAACTGGGACCTCTGGAGATCCCTTTGCATCCTGAGTTAATCTTGCAGAGGTGCTCAGCTCCTGCTGGTGCCTGCCCATTGTGGTCAATGCTTTCATTGCAGCGTCTGCCCTCTCCTCATATTTTGGTGATTTGTTGAGTGCAGTTGAGCTTGATTTTGTAAATGCTTTTAGGATCTTGGAGCATTGTTGGACAGCCTTCAACAGCATGTATGTGACAGCATGAGCATCTGGAGGGTTTGTGTGCAGATAAAGCATCTGCGATGTTGGGAAATCACTGCAGTGTTTTTGCCAAGCTGAAGTTGAAATGTCCATGTCTAATTGAATGGCAGCTTTTGAATCACAAACTGAAACTTTCTGTGCTACAAACACACACATGGATCTTATGGCAGAAAGAATAGTTTCCAAATCAACACAGGGAAATTATGCAGCTAACTCCCTAACACAATTAGAGAATAC
Source organism: Setophaga petechia (assembly GCA_024362935.1). NCBI lineage: Eukaryota > Metazoa > Chordata > Aves > Passeriformes > Parulidae > Setophaga > Setophaga petechia. The sequence goes on from JANCRA010000020.1 coordinate 3,883,997, forward strand.
TAAAGGCAAGTGAAAACAAAAGTCATTTTTAAAGCTAACAAAATAATCACAGGTTGAGGTTTTCCATAGCTTTATAAAATGAAGCCAAGGATCATTTCAGTGCCAGGTAAAAGTTTCAGTCCATAAAGAGCAGCTGTGTTGTGCTACTTTGCACAAAACAAATAAGCCAGTAAAGTTTTACAGGACATGGTTATACCAGACTCAACATGCCTAACAGAGAAGCTCTACTAAAGAAAAAAAAAAAAACGTATTTTCTTTCCTAAAAGAACTTGTGTGTTTCCATGCTTTCAAGAAGATGATTTAAGGGTGGATGTCTTCTTGGTTATGCTGTGAGTTCAATGATCTGAGAGAGAATCTAAGACTGGAGAGACTGCAACTGCCTGTCAGCTGATGGATGAAGGTGATGTAATTAAATTCAGGTCATCATAATGTGGAAAGAGTTTCATTGAGATAAATAGTGTCTGCATACCTCAGCCTTGTGGACTGTTGATTATACACCCCCTAAAGTTCTAATCCACGCCCCTGTTCTAGCTGAAGCTCTATGGAGTGACTGAAGGCAATCATACTTTAAAATTAAACATCCTTGGTAAATTAGCAATGGTTTGCCCATAAATCATCCATATGAGCTTTCTGCAAAGCTCCTGGCCCTTTCCAGGACCACAGAATACTGAACTCTGAGCCTGTTTGGTAGAAATGGGGAAGAGTTGCTGGAACTGCGCTTAAAATCTGAGTTTGCTCTAACTTCAGCATTTGCAGTACTGCTGCATTTAGGATGGAAAAATGGGGAAACTCCAAGGTCTGTCTGGCTCTTACGAGTGCTGAACAACAATCAGGGCTCATTCTCAAGCTCCTTTTGAAAGGGCTGATCAGTCTGGCAGTGGGGAGCTCTCAACATGCCAAGGGAAATTAAGTTGGAGATGGAGAAACTCTGCTCTCTTGTCACTTAACTGGCTCCAGACCCTGTCCAGTTCTCAGAAGGTCAAGCACTCTGTGATGAGAAAGGCTGGGCAAGGGCCAGCATCATCTGAGAATCAGCACAGGCTTACTAGCATCCCATCCCATCCCTTCTCCTGGGCCTAACAAGTCTTGGAACAGGGAAAGCCTGGCCCCCTCCTTAGAAAGCTCATGTCACTTCTTCCATGTCCTGGGCTGGCTGAGTCCCTCCCAAGTGAGCAGGCAAGGTCAGCTTTGCTCTCTGTGAGCCATTTTCTCTGGTTTTCTCAGAGAGAGACTGTGTTTCAGCTGAATTCAAAGCAGCTGGATAGTCAGGAAAAAACATTTCTTCTTGTCCCTTGTGTCTGTCTAGATCTGGCAGTCAGTGTTCTAGCACGTTATTATCTTTTAATTCCCATAGTTATTGGGCATTGTCCAATTCATAAAATGTAGACTTATTTGGATCTGGAGTAAATATGGTGAAAATGTGAAGAAAGACAGCTGAAGGGAAAAGTTTTCCTGAACTGTAGGTGGTTGTTTCAGGTTTGGAATAAGAGTTTCACTTGATTTTTTTTGTTATCCAAGTGTTGTGGGGGGAAAAAGGAGTTGTGTTGGGCAATTTAACAGAATTTATTTTATTGCAATTCATGTAAAATTTAAGTCTTTATTCCAGTATCGAGAAATAAACAAGATTTAAACTAGGAGAAAATACCACTTCCCTGTGTAAAAGCTCTCCTTCCCTGCCCCATCTCCCTCACTGCACACCACACTTCAGCTCCTTGATGGGACAATGGACATCACAGAAGAAGGTGGTCACTGTGTGGTTTTTCCTTTTCTTTCACTGCTCCTTGTTCCCTACTCAAATAGGGAAGAACCTTCCATTGGGGTTCCTCAATGGGCCACAGTCCCCAAAGAGCTGCACCTGCTCCTGAGACTCCTCACCCCTGCTCCAGCCTCTCCTTTTCCTCTGCTCCTGCTTTGCTGTGGACCAGTCTCCTCTTGTTGGATCAGTCTCCCCTTTTTCTCCAGTCTCTCCCCTGCCCTGGTGTCTCTCTTGCCCCTGCTTGTTCCATGCCAGCTCTGGCATCTCTCTTTCTCTGGCATCTCTCCTTGTTTAGTGGCTACCACCTTTCTTAAATATGTTTTTGCAGAGGCCCCATATGCTTCTCTCACTGGTTTGCTCTTGGGGCATCAGTGGGTCCCTGTTGGATGTTGCAAATGCAGCTGGAAATGTCCCTGACCAGCACAGGGCAACCCCTCATCCCCCCCACAGGACTGTCACCCTGCAGCCTCTTCTCCTGCCAAAACCTTACAGTTATGCCCAATTTAGTGAATTATTCAAATTATATCTGTATTTAATGTGTATTACTTGGGTCTCTGAGAGCACATTTATTCTCTTGCCTTCAAGTGCATCTGGCTATGATGCTCAGCACCTTTCAGAGTTGAGCCGTGAGTGAAAATTACAATTGTAGCAATTCTAATAATTAATTTTGCATGTACACATACTTAAAATACTTTATTTTCTGGCAAAGAAACCTGGGAAGTATCCATAAATAAGAGCAAATAAATTAGGATATGTAAAGCAGTTTAACACAAATGTGAGTATTTTTGAGGTTTGGGGAAACATGGCTAATTTTCAACATTAATTTTTCGCAGTCCTTTAACTTCTGCATCTGTTCAGGAATTTCAAAGGCAATGAGCGTCCCTGACTTTTCTAATTTAAACAACAATAAGAAATGTATCATATGAGTATATGACACACATATGAAAGACCACTTTATAAGGTGGAACTCTGGGTTATTTGATCAAATCAGACTTGAATCTCTATGTTGAAGACAAGCCAAATTGCTAGGTCCATATATAAACAAATACCTAAACTGTTTCTGGGTGATGAGGTACCTGGATGCCAGACATGCATTTAGCAAACCTTGTGGCCTGCTCTCCTCTCCAGTTGCTGAAAGTCTGTTTGTAAGTTCCAGTGATCCTCTCTGGTGCCCTCTTTTCTCCCAGCCACTTTATGTTTGCAGTCTGGGGCATGGCTTTACATGACAAGGAAAAACAAGTTTGTGAGACCTCAATGAAGGCAAAAAGTCATAAGCTCTGTGTGTGCCCCACATGCTCTTTATTTTACAGCTCTATATTTCAAAGCTTTTATCTTTTATTGTTCCAAGGTGGGTATAAAAGTTAGACCTGCAGAAGGGCATAAGCCACCACGAGGCACTTTAGGTGATTAACTCTGATATTTAGAGCCTCAGCCAGAAACTTATTGAAAAGAGACTGTGTTACTACTGCATCACTCCTGCACATGGCACTGGTGCTCACCTCACTGTCTCTGTCTGTGTGGGCAGCCAGGGGACAGCAGGCAACCCAGGCAGTCACCAAACCACAGCTCCCTTCCCTGGATGTCACCCTTGGAAGAACCAGCTTGATAATTCCATCACTCTTGGGTTACCTGGCACTAGCTCACAGCATTATCTGTGCCACTGAAAAGTGGAGTTCAGCACCTGCCAGAATTCCTGAATATTATCACCTGAGCAGTCTAAATCCTCAAATCATTTACCTTAGAAAGATAATATAATATACATATATGAATACTGGGGGGTTTAAACTCCTATAGATTAAAACTCCTGTGTTCCTGCTCATTGAAAAGGAGTTGGATTACCTTTAAAGGTACTTTCCAACCCAAACCATTCTATGAGTCTGTGGTTTCATATCTGCTGTGGTTGAGGCAGTTGCATGCAAAGCTAGCACAGCTCTATTGTCCCAAAATAGCCCTATCCATGCTGTTATTTATTTTAGGAACACATATGGCCTCTCTTTCTTTAGCATCTCATCATCTCACAGTCCCTGTGAGACTTCTTTGCTATTGTCTCCCATTTTGCACATGGGGGATTGAGACAGAAAGATGGGGTGACTTAAAATAGTGTGAGGCACTTAGTATTCCCAAGGAGGAGTTCTGCAGATAATACAAGTACTGCTCTTGTGCCTGTGGTAGGATAAGGAATGGATCCTGGCCTTCCCAAGTCTGAACTTGCTGCTAAATTGCTTGACCACACTTTTCTGTGACAAGCCATTCTTTCATTTTGAACATACATTATGGCTAGATAGCAGACACCTCCTGGGTGATTTTTCATCTGTAGGAACAAAATCAGCTTTAACAGATGTATTGCAGGAAAAGCATCCTAACTGCCCTGGTTAATTCCAGTATAGAAAGAAACAGACCCTTCTTGACTAAGAGATAATAGGGAAATCACTCCTCCCCACACCACAAACATTTGCAGATGAATACATAGAAACATTTAAACTCCAGATGAAAATCCTTGATCCCATCTTGGGCCTCCTGTCTTCAGCCTTGCAGTGGAGTGTCAGCTCCAGAAATGGTGTTCTGCCTTAGGCAATCTGACTTGGGGAGCTGTAGACCTAATGAAGCACAGCACCAGCCAGAATTTCTGACCTCTGCTTCCCCTTCCTTCAAGGTCCAAGGGGCCCCTGAGCTCTTGCAGAGCTCTCTGCCCTGTGTCCTACTCCTTTCCTAGCAGGACAGCTGCAGAGCACTCCGTGGAGCAGAACCCCTGTGCCTGCACTGTCCTGTTAGCTTTCTATGAGAAAAGTGCAGCTCTGGTGGGCAAGTGCTGGCCAGGGGCCTGGTGCTCCAATTCCTTCCCTCTGTGCTCCAGGGATTTGGCCTGCAGCCACATTCTCACATTCCCCAGGCAAGGGAGGGCTACTGGCCCGGGAGAAAACACTGGCCACAGACCTGGCTTTCATAGATGTCTTTTCTGTGAGAGAAAATCACTTGCAGCCAGGTCAGTCTTATTCTGAATTAAAAACAAGACCTAGAAAGCACCAACTTATTTATTTACAAATAATCTCAAATAGAATCCTCTGGATATGTGTAGCACTCCCATCTCTGTATCAGAAAGCACTTTGTAAAGCATTGAACTAATTAAGCCTAAGATACACTCCAGGGATACAGAAGTATTATTACCCATATTTTAAAGATGAGGAAATGGAGACAGTAAGAGGATAAGGGACTGGTCTGTGAATGCAGGCTGAGTCATTTGTAAACTCAGAAATTAAACTTAAATTCAAGTTTTTATATCCCTTTCCCTCTTGCAAGTAGAATAGGCTAGAAAATGGCAGATTTCACCAATGAAAACATATACCACTTTCTATTATAAATAAATTATATTAGAAAATTTATAGACTGGAATATACCTAAAATTTTCTGTTACAGTCTCCACAAACATTGTTCAGTTCTTTGATATCCATAAATCTGAAGTGCATGTTCTTGTCTAGGCTGTGAGAAGAGAGTTAAGCTACAACTTCTCCTGGTTCTAAATAATAGCACCATGTTTCTCATAATAAAAGTAAACCAGATAAAAGTTCATGTAGGTCTAGGAAATTCAATTAACACCTGTCAGGGGTGAATATAAGAACAATGGATGCTTATTTCCTCTTATACCCTCAATTTCTAACTTGCTTCCCAAGAGGTACCTTCTCCTAATGACTTTCCTTGCTCATGTTTCAAGAATTACACTAAGCTCTTTTTGGCTTGCTTATCATTGCTTATAGTAAAAATCCCCAGGGGCATATTAATTAAAGATAGAAAATAGAAGTAAGTTTCCAGTTATTCCAGTTGGGAGGCTCTGGAAAAGTGTCCCAGGAAGAGTGGTGGTGGCAAACAATTTTGTTTAATATTCGACTATGCTTGGCAATTTTATGGAAGAGATTTTGTGATGTAGTTTCTATGATAAAGAACCTCAAATTCAATGACCCATGAGATCTTTTCTACTGCAATGATGTTAACAGAAAATGTTGTTGATAAAGCAAGGCTTGGGAGAGGAGTTAACTCCTTTTCTCAGATCAGGGTTTTTTCAGGTGTTTTGGGGTGTTGTGGTGAGCAGCTGCTCTTGTCTGTAAAGACAAATACATCTAAACCATGGAAACCAAGGTCAGGTCCTGAATTCTGGCTCTGAGTTTCCTGGCACTGCCATGACTAAGTGTGGAGGGCAGATATGGGAGCTCCCCTCCCTCCCTGAGCCCTGCCTGAGCCCTGGCTTCCATGAGCAGTGGGGCAGGGATTGATTCATGGTGCTCTCCAAGAGGTCCCTTGGGAGCAGCTGTGGAATCACAGTGTGAAGGTTTGGAGCATGAGGAATACGAAAATACCATTTTTGCACAGTCTCTGTTCTGTACTGCTTCTACACTTGAAGAGTTCTCAGTTTTTTAGAGAAGATCAGTCTGATTAACACTCAGGGCATGAGCAATGTATGTGTTGGTGAAGTTATGTTCAGTATCCAAAAGCAAAACTTAATATTAAAGAGAGCAGTGTAAGGACCAATGATGTTTGAATTTTCAAATCCCCTTTTTTTAGAATTTTTAGATCCCCTTTCTCATGTTGCTAATTAATTGATGTCCTTCTGCTAACATGTATATAGAAATAAACCACTTATCAAAATAAAGAATAGGAGATTATTACCTGTTTTAACATAAGTGCTGAAAGCACTGATTTCAGCTAAAAACACTGCCACTCTTCTCACCTTCATTATCTTTGTTCATTTGACTTAGCCTAATGTTAGAATGAAGTTGGTCCATGCATGTGACATCATTCTGTACTCAGATTTTTACTGCTTTAAAATTAATTTCAGTTAAATGTTGGGAAAAAGCTTTTTAGTGTCATCTTTAACTGTGGAAGTATTTCATTCGTGTTGAACTAGATATCTCAATTAGAAGAGAAAACGTTGCCAAATGAGTTGGATTGTGGGCTAGACCCAACCCTGTAAAATACGGATTTGAATCCAGATTTTAAATGCTAGAAAGAGTTCCATTCCTGTCTTCATACAAAATCTATTAATTTGTGGCTCTTAGAGGAAGAAAAAAAAAAAAATGCTGTTTCTTGTGAAAGCTATCAGAGTCTGACCCAAGTGGTCAGGCTTCAGAATTTGATCCAACACATTAAAAAAATAGGTTCTGTGCAAAATGCAATGCCAGGTTTCAATGTACCAAAGGTTTGAAAGTTTTTGTGTAATGTTTGGGGTTTGAATCTAACCCTATGGGTCCATTAGTAAATGGTTTAACTTTACAGTTTCAGGACCATCTGTGTTGTGGTGAAGGGTAGCTAAAGGCAAAAAATGACCTGTATTAATCTAAAGTTCAAAGCCTGAAATCCACAAGTAGGGGAGAGGAAAGATGTCATTTTCTCCATGGTAACATGGATGTGTATGCACCTTTTCATCTGTGAAACAGAGAATGGCTTTAAATGCTTTGGAGAATCCTCCCTACTTTGGGAACAGTGGGCACAGATCTGTTGATTGAACCATCTTCCACCATTTCTCATTGTTAACCCTTCATAGCTTCCATTCATGTTGGGGGTGTAGAAGCATTTCCCTCTGAGTCACTGGACACTTTTTTCCCAGCTGGCAGCTTATGTAGCTGAATGCTCCAAAAGTAAATATGATTTCTCTGGCTAGCTGACCCTTCCCTGAGCGAGATCACAGGAGGTACTCTGCATGCTGAAGCTCGGTGAAATATCCTTTTATCAAAAGATGAGGAAAGGATCATCAACAATACATTTTATTTTGCAAATAATTCTGTCTCTCCTGTGCAACTTTCTCTGAAACTAAACCAATTGTTGATGTTCAACTTGGCAATTTGCAGATGGAAAGCAATAAAGACTTATTTATAAATGTGGATGCAACGTTTATGTTATGTATATACTGTGTAGTGAAACAAACATCACAGTTCTTTATGTACTCTGTTTTCTTTTGTTCTGTAAGGTCTTGAGCACCAGTACTGTGTGCTAAAGAAACCCACTAGTTTGGAAGCACAGTGTGTTTATTTACACTGGGTAAGCCTGTTGGTGCTTTTGCAGTTACCTGGAGTTATTTTGTGTTTCTGTAAACCAATGCATCTGTAAATATAGCAGCTCACCTACATCAGGCAGACTGGCAAGAGCATGATCCTCCATTCAGGCTATCTGATGTCTTTTTTGCTCAAATAACCCTGCAGTCTACTGGAATGCAAGCTTGGCTGGCATTCCTGCTCATTCCCAGCAGAGGAGATGCTATCACAAGCGTTGTTTCCAGCAGCATTAGTTGGCAATACTGCCTTGTAATCTCCTCCCTGCAGCTCAGGCTCCCTTTCATTCAGCCCCACCAGGCTCCTTCCTGAAAATCCCAGTTGTGCTACTCCTGATTCCTTGTTTTCAGTGAGCTGGAGTGAAGCTGCTGGCCAGGGAATCCTGTGCTGCTGGAGTCAGGGTCCAGAGACCAAACATCCCAGAGGTGCCATCGAGTAATGACAAGAGGCTTGGCATGGATGCTGCCTTGGATTATTCCTCATTTATGCCAAATCTGTTCCAAGAGATGGCTGGCTCCCCCACCACTCTCTGGGAGCCAGCCACTTGGAGAGTGCTTTCAATGAAACCACATCATCCCTTTTGAAGGGAATATTCCAGTTCATTGGCTTTTTGGTTTGAGAATTCAGCTGTTACTTCTGGATCCTCTGCCTTCAAAGAGCTATGGGAGATAGGATGGTACATCACATATAGAGGCAAAAAAGGGGGCATTCATATTCTTCAGCTGTAAGTCTTTTAATAAACCACCATCACGTGTTTTCATATTACTTTGACAGTTTTGTCCTATTTTCTGCTTCTTATGCATGTAGCTATGCGCCAAAGACCCAGAAAAAATACCTCATTTATATCAAATCTGATCCTCCCATGTGCTGAGTTCTTATTAGTTCACAGGCATTTCTTCAATATCACCAAAAGAGATTAATGTAGGAATATTAATCGGAGTAATATCCAAGGTCCTAATAATGAAGACATTACAGGTGAAGCAGGTAGTGATTTTTTCACTTAAACTCACCTGACGCTTCCCATTATAAGTTTTTTTAGACCTTTTACCAAACTTTAATTGTTGGAGTTGTAATTTTCCATTCCACATAACCTAAGTTGATTCTAATTTTTTGAGGTGGTTTTTTTGGGTTTTTTTTTTTCTTTTGTTTATTTTGTTTTCTTTTTTTTTTTTTTTTTTGGTGAGAGGGACACAGAGATGATGAGGTTTCAGATAAAATAGCCGTTTCTCAAAATCAGGCTAGCTGATATTGAGAAAAAAACTTTGTTTTTTTCAATGTCAAATAAGAACTTCAGCAGGAACATGGTATTAAATTAAGAAGGTGCTTCCTGTGGCAAGCTGGACTTTTTATTTGCTGTAACAAAGAGTCACATTTGGCCACGTTAAGGGCATGTAAATATTTTGTATTTTGGATCTGAAGTGTTTTGGATTGTAAAAGGATGTGCAAAGTTGATTTTTTCATGTAAAATATTCAGTGAGATTGCTTTGCTTTTTCTATGGCTGGAATAAATAAAATGTTTTTTCTGCTTCCTGGAAACCTGGGCCTCCAGTGTCCAGAAGATAAAACAGGTAAGAAAGACAGAAGAATTGAGAATATGGAGATGTCAAAGTTTTAACTTATATAAAGATCTATACTTTAAATCAGTGTTTCAATATATACCCCACCAAATTAGTGGTAGATCTGAAAAAATAATCCCAAAGATGGTATTGTGATGAATTACAGTTTATCAAATACCTGGGAAGGAAATGTCCAGGAGATCCAGCACTGACTGATCAACTAGAAAGATGACTGCAGCTGAGTGTTTAAGGGCTAACTGGACAAAGGAAAAGGGAAGAGCAGAGGTCATTTTAAAAAGTCTTTACACTTTAGTAGCTTCTTTTCAAATAGAGATAAATCCCCAGGTTGCATCAGGCTTGCTTTTGTCCCATGTGTGCCACACTAAAGAGGATTTTGTGGCACTCCTCTTGGGTACTGTAGCCAAAAAGAGATTTATTTCTGAATGTATGCTGTTTCACTGCTTCTTCTGCTGCTTTCTATCTGTTGACAATCACATTTCCAAAATAAAGCTTAGTATTTTTATCTGCCACAGGTGAGACTGGTTCTTCACCATGAGAGAAGCTCCGGCAGAGGCCAGGAGCTGCTTCTTCAGCTGCTGCCCAACATCTTCCACATGAAGCACACCAGGGTTTGTGCACTGCCATCCATCCAGCTGAAACCTGCCTAATGGCTCAATCTGTGCCTGGACATCTCTGGCAGAGCTGAAAAACCCTCTTTGCAAATGTGCTCTGTGAGTTTGTTTACTTGGCCCAGCACAGAGCCACACAAGACACCCACAGTGGTTTCCAGTGGGGCTGGTTGGACCAGGTGGAGCTTTGCAGGAGTGCAGCTCTGCTGCCCCTTCTCCCACAGGACATTGGTGTCTAGATTAGTAAAAAAAGGAGCTTTAAAAGACTCGAGCTCCTGCAGAGCTGGGGAGTGCAAGGGGTACCTCTGCCTGTCAACAAGTCTGGGTCTCTCCTGGCAGGCTGATCCATGGGGGAAGAAGGAAAGTGCTGCCCACCAAAGTCCTGTGCAGGGAGAGGCACTTTTTGTTCCTGCTGAGCATTCCAGGAGAGCCCAAAGGACAGAGGCCATTGAGGCAGGGGTAGTTGGGTGACCATGGGGAGCTGTGCAGGCTGTTTGCATCCACTGGCCACCTTCAGCACACCCTCCTCCTCCTCCTTGGCTGGCAGGTGGGTGTTTGCCAATCCCTCCTGGAATCTGGAAGGATGCTGGGCTGGGTTTCACAGGGTTGGAGAGCAGCCTAAGTGGGATTTCAGCACAAGGCCACTCATTAGCACATCAGACATTGCAGTAGGGTGGGCTGGGTGATAACCTGCCTATTCATCTCCTGCACCTTCTCACTGTGCTGTCTGAGGCAACTTGTAGACAAGATCCCCATTTCACATGGAGTTTACTCTCTTTTATTATGGGAAAGAGTTGGTTTTCTGATAATCAAATGCAGTCTGACATTTTCACTTCCTCTTTTACCGATTTATTTGCAAGAAGAGATCATTCTGGCTTCCAGAGCTGAAGGATACAGCATCAGAGAAAGTCTGAGTTGCACTCTCCCTGTTTTTCAGCCTAAAAGTTAAAAGCGAGCTATAGGCTTTTTAAATAAAACAGATGCTGCTGTAAGGTTGAAAACAGAAGCTGATTTAGAGGGTTGCTTCCTCAGATAATGAACTGCTCCTGTGTGGATGTCTGTCTCTGATACCTGAAGCTGGGACTCTCAGAAATCACACACATTGGAAACTTGGAGAGGTAAAAGTAATGCTTCTCCTGGATTCCATAATCACAAATTGTGTTTTCAGCGCATTGTGGATTTTTGTTTTCAGTGTTTTAAAAACAGATTTGTTCATAATATTTTGTATCTCTTAAGCCATTACCCCTCCTTTAATTGCCCACGCACTGCTCTCCGGAAAACAGGAGAATGTAAAAGTCAGCGCTGCGCTATGTAGGGAAGTGTTAACTGAGTGTTAATGAGCTGCCACATCGGCTCCCAGCCATCTCTGGAAGCCAGCACAGTAAAACAGAATTTAAAGGCTATCAAGTCCATTTCATGGCTGCGAGTTCTGAGCGTGTTTTGCAGGGAAGTGGATGTCCTTGTTATCTGCATGCCAGTTAAACGCGGCCAGCCCAATGTGTGCCCGAGAGAAGCTGCTTTTCTGTGTCTGGAGCGATTCTGTTACTGAGCACACCTCAGCCAGGCACTGCTCCTCATCTGCACCACATCTGCAAACTGCAGAATAGCAAAAGCTTTTGGTTCAAGAGGAGGCAGCGGGAAGTGCAGGGACCACGGGGTGCTTGATGTGGAGCGGCTACAGAGCACAAGGAGAGGGTGGCTGGCATGTGGTGGTGGCTAACAGCCTTCAAACGCATCTAAAAAGCTCTTTTGTCTCAGTGTGGAGGAAACGTCTCTTCAACTAAAAGTGAACCGTGGAAATTCTGGAAACGACGATAGTGGAATTACAAAGAAGCCCCATTTACAAGCAGTGTTTCCTGCTCGTCATGCTGCTGATGGCCCGTTCACAGCTCGGCCATTCTGCAAAGCACTGCGGAAGGCAACCATGCCTATATTCTTGTGAATATCTTTTCACTTTTTTATTAAAGTGGGAGAGGTGATGGTAGTAACTTCACCAGACAGTAGAAAAGTAATGTAGTGAAAGGCAGTGACAGAAAGGAAGGACAAACAAGTTGCTGTTCCTGGCAGCAGGAATTAGGTAGTCACGGAGCAGGACGGCAGTAATTGCCTTTGAATCTCTTTTCAATACCTGCTCTTCCTCTTTCTTTACAAGTTACAGGTTTTAGGTTGTCCTTGCAGTGAAAAGGATAGAAGCACAATCTCACACAGAAGGGCAGTGCTCACCTAAGATGTTGATAAACATACTTGAAGGACATACACCAGGTGAAATTGTCCCTGTTACACTGCATGAGTTAAAAAAAGATTAAGTTCTTCCTCTCTCTGGAGAAGAACTCATCATCCTCGAGGAAAACTAACCAAAATACAGACACTTGGTGGAACTGATGTAGAGCTCTCAAATCTCAGTTTTGTTGTGGGCATCACTCACAACAACATCATGGCATTCAGTGAGCTGTGGGTCACATACTCAGTCTGCCACCACCCACAAGATCCATTCAGGTAAGGGAATGTGTCTGACTAAACTGAGTAAGCACCTCTGAGAGTCTGAGCAAGCTTGTGTCCAGAAATGCTCCTGCCTGCCTGAGAGCTGAGGAGTGTTTGCTTGGACTCAGCTGTCTGGAAATGCAGCCATGTTGGTTCTCTCTGTTACAATTCATGTTATCTGCACATCATGACACCTCAGGTTTTTGGCATCCTGGGGTTTGGTGTCCAGTGCTCTGTTGAACAGGACTCTTAAGTGCCTGGGGAAGCGACAGGAATTTGTGTTTGGAAGCTGGAAGGATCAAGAGCTGGGCTGTATCGTGTGTGAGTTGACTTCTCCAACCCACTCTGAGTAAGCAGACGTGGGATGCCTGCCTAGGCTCCATGACTCTCTGAACAGCCTTCCTGGCTCAGGGCCTAATTTAGCTGGCAAATGTTATTTAAGAGGCAACTTGCCTCTTAGCATGCTTTTGCTGCTACACTGCTAGCAGGAATACTATCACAAATTTTTACCTCTCTTCTGTGAAGTAGTTAAGCACAAATATGTCTGACATTGAATATTTAAACTTAACTTTGGTGCTTATTCAGACCTTGTTATTAAGATTTTTACATTGGGGTTTTTTTTTTTACTTTCTTGCTGTATATCCATCAAGAAAATAATTTGGATTCAAACACTTCCAAGTAAAAGGAGTTTTGAAAAAAGGGTTGCAAAACCTGAGATGTAAAATCCTAGATAAATACAATTACTGAAATTCATCTTTTCCATTGGGAATACATATGGTGCTTTACCAGTCTGGGTTGAGAAAACAACACCCTTTATGAAATCTTTCCAGAAAATGAAGGATTAATCTTCCTTTCCCCTTTTAAGGAAAAAAAAAAATAATTCCAGCCTGAAGAACCAGTCATTAATTCTGTGTCAATCAGAGATTTCCTACAGAAAACAATGATTGAAGATTGCTTGTACACACACTGAAGAAATTGGTATCATCTGGAGGACAGCAAATGAAAAATATTTATCTGCCTTTTGGCCCTTTGGGCTATGATTTTTCCTTACCATCAAACTATAATTCTCAAATGGTTTAGGAATATAAAGCAGTTAAGAGTATGATTCAGGAATATATTTAAGTACCTGTATGCACTTTACTGAAAACAGCTGGATATAATTTCAAGGAATGGTTTTATACCTGTCCATGGACACGGTACTGAATTAGGGCCTCAGGCTCATTTACATAGGACATTCAACTTAATTAGTACAAATTCACTTAAATTAGAAATTGAAAAATGGATTAAGCTCTATACAAAGCTGAATTAAGACTACTTTAATTTTGAAAAGTCTTTACAGGGTTAAATGCACTTTAACTAATCTGCTTTAAATTAAGCCCTTAGTTAATTTGGATTAATTTTCCTGAATATCTTTGTGAATACCAGCTCAGAGTTAGGATCCAGTCCTGCAAATACTCAGAGAAATACCTCATATTTTAGGAATTATTGCAATAGTAGAGGTTAAGAATGTGCATAATGTTAGGTATGCAGCAAGGTCAACACAAGCCTAGAGGGCTTGTCTGGAATGAGCAAAGAATATATGGTCAGATTACTGTTTTTTAACTGCTTGAACACATGTACAAATGCCTGGGCTCACAGCCTGTTTGGTATCCTCTCCAGTCTCACTGTAAATGGGCCTGGAAAGCCACACTGGAATATTTGCTGCATGCTAATTTTGTATTGCCTTCTGATGCTCTGATGTTTGTGATAACAGAACATTTCATTTCCAGATCCTTACTAGAGATGAGTTTAAGTAATTTTAGAAAGAAACAGCCAACCTTTTGACCATGTTCTTGATGTGATTGATGTATTCTTGGCCTGTTTGCGGTGTTGGATGGAAAGGATGATGTCTGCTTCCATTCAAGTCAAATACAAAGTATTCCTATTGAAAATGTCTCAACAGAGGGATTCCCATGAATAATTTTGGGTCCAGAGCTCATCAGTAAGGAGCTGATGACATTTAATTTGTTGCTAGTTAGTTTTGCTTTGAACATTAACATCATGTTTTCATATTTAGGCTTAAAAGGAATATAAGTTCTACAGTCAGGTGTGCTAGGCAAAAAATTCTTTCCTCTTTCCAACAGGTGACAGAGGAGTCCAGTAAACTGATGGTTTTCTAGAGCAGTGGGAAGTTTCTCTTCCCTTTTCCTCCTGAAGGAACAGTAGGGAGCATGAGGACTCATCCTCTGCACCCATCTGAAGACCCCCTTGCCTTGAAAGGGAAGAATGTGTACCTGGTCTTGGAAGTCCATCTCCCTGACTTTCAGATTTGGGCTTGCCAATGTTGTCCCTGTGTTCCTCACATATGCTGGGAAAATGCGAAGCTCACAGTAATCTTTAGGAATTAATTTTTCCTGCTCTTCAGGTTGCAGAGCTGCTGCAATAACCTCCAGGCAAGAGAGTTTGCCATCCTGTGCTTTTGTGGCAAAGCACATTCAAGGATACGATATTCTAAATAGGAATAATTCCATACCTGTGCTTGGGCACTGTACTGAAATAGGGCCTCAGGCTCATTGACTTAGGACATTCAACTTAATTATTCCAAATTCACTTAAATTAGAAATTGAAAAACGGATTAGGCTTTGCACAAAGCTGGGAAAGATGGGAAAGCATGCCATGCTCCTGGCTGAGCTTGAGGGCACCCTCGAGGGTGGCTCCTCCCAGGGAGGAGCGTGGAACACTCCAGTCCTTGAAGCCTGGGGGCTTCCTGCGGCTCCTGGCAGTGCTGCTCTCTCAGTCTGCAGGCAGTGCTACAGGTTTGAGGTTGTCCTTGCAGGGAAAAGGGGAGAAGCACCATTAAAAGCTAAATGGAGATGCCAGAGCACAGTTGCATAGGAACGATTTTCACAGCTATGGGACTGCAGCATGTGTGTATATATGTAACACTCATTCTAGTGAAATTGTAGCTGGCTTTGTATCAGAAATTGTATCGGTGAAGCTGTCTGGGGTATTTAAAGTCCTGCTCTGGCTGACAAATGCAGTGCAAGGCTGGCTCCCCAGCCCCTGATGCCCTTGATGTGCATCTCCTGTGCAGGAGGGGCTGCCTCTGGATCCTGCCATCCCTTTTGGCTGTTTGGGCAGCTCTTTGCTTTTCTGCCCGCAGTTTTAGTGAGTTTGGCACAGTATGGACAATACAGAGGTCATGTGCAGAGAAACCCACCCAGGGCAGCCAGGAGCAAAGGGAAAAGGAGGGAAGGAAAAGTCACCACCATCTGTTTGAGGGAAAAGAGAGGAGGATCTGTGGTACCTCGCTGCCTAGCAAGAGATGAGATTTGGCTCTGGTTGGTAGTTGTGTGACTGCCAATGCCTCACCAACTGTAACAGGAAGGATCTTTCCTCTGCTTTTGCAGTGAAGAAACCTGCTCCTGATCCTGTGAAGTTCAGTAATTTCTCTCTGGGACGAGGAGGGAATGAGGAGAGCAGAAAGCAATTGCAGTGGCTGGTATGGCCCAACTCTTGAATATCAGCATCACCAGCATCTCCTTCTGTAACTGCTCACAGCTGCAGAAGTGGACAGCCCTAATGATTACTTCTAATACCTGGCAGATCACAGACCTACCCAGATATGCACAGGGTCCGTATTAATTTTATAGGAAGATATTGGCAGGAAAAATACTATGGGTTGTTTCAATTGAGGCTATCATGACAGAAAACATGTACTTGTATGTGCAGCTCTGCTGCAGACTGATAAACAGCACATGTTGTTTCCAAGTGAAGGTTTTCAGGGTAGGCAACAAAATCTGAAGCTCTTCTTTGAGAGTCTATATTGATAAGCCACTTAATGCTGAAAAAATATGGAGTGATATCCCACTTACAAGTGATAGTAAGGAGATTATAATGTTTCTGAATTTCTAGAGCCTACCAAATTCCCACCCCACAACCTTGTAGGCCATATGTATTTAACTTGGCTTACTTAAATGGATTCACAGAAGCCTACAATTTGCTACATTACTTCCTTTATAAAACCTGAAATGCTCACACACTTTTTTTTTCTCTTCGCTCTCTAAGTGAGAAACAGTTTTACTCTTGTGGATTTTGAAGGCTTTTTATGAAATTGATGATATAGGAGAAAAGATTATTTTTATAAAGCCAGGGTCCCTTGTGTTGCTCTGGTTTTGATTAATGTGTGAGCTTTGAGACAGACTTCATGGTGAGTGACTTGTTTAAATGCTACTTAGTTTTTAATATTTCATTTGTTGCCTTTAGAGAAAGCGAGATGTCCATAGGAACTACAATTAACATTCTTTACTGTGTTCCCAAAGGTTTACTTCTGTAAAAGAGATTATTGATTGTGACTCTTTGAAGGAGAATTGGCCAAAAATAATCCTTCTTGACAGGATTTCTTCTTGGGATAGGACATGAGAAGGGGCAGTTTAACAAAAATAACAAACACAGTCACAAATGAAACAGAATTTGTTTCAATCTCATGAAGGAATTCTGTGGATTTTGCTAGTTCTAATAATACATCACCTTGCTGTGCAAAGTCTGCCTCTCACCACAGGGTGGTAGGGGAAAAGCTGCTTTTTTCATACCAGGAGCCTTTTACATCAGCAAATACACAATATTATGTTCCTTAAGAATTAGTGTTTTGTTAGGTTGACAGAGGAAAGAGGGGAATTAAAGTTCTCTGTCTAAGATCAAGGTCTACTTTGATGAATCACAAATTGTGGTAGATTGGCAGGATTGGTCTGTGAAGCAGAGGCACAATGTTCAGAGCATTCAATTCATTTTCATATGTCATTATGTGCACTGGAGATTGTCTTGAGGGATCTGTTCAAGGTAGACAGAGTTCTTCCTTCAAAAGTACACAATAAAATAGTGGCAAGTAGCAGAGGGTTGTGGTTTTTTCTTCAATAGACTCAGAGGACTGGCAGAATGGTGAGCAAAGTTAAATCCCTTGAGACAAAAGGAGACACAGCTTTCTAATTTCTTCACATGATGCACATTTCTGAAACAGTAAAATCAGGAGAGACTGTGGAATTAGAATTCCCACCTCCGGGTCCAAGAGATCCAGCAGGTCCTGAGCTAGGTTAGCACCATTATAATGATTTCTTTAGACTTACAAATACTGCCTTAGATACTAATCTTTCTCCCCCTACCCTTTTCAATTATCTGCAATAAATAGCACAGGAAAAGTGTTGCAAATCTTACGCTATTTTAAGCTTTTTGTGACACCCACGGGGAGGAAGAGAGGAGGAAATCCAGGCAAATGTGGAGGTGTAGTTTCCTCAAGTTGAGCTTCTGTAGCTTCTGTGAGAATCAAACACTGCTGTGAATACAGGGACAACCCAAAATATCAGTTCTGTGCCCTGGCAGGGCTCAGGCTCTGCACTGGACTCCAGGATCCTACCTAGAGGTCAGCTTGGGCCCCAGGGGAGTTGTGCTGCAGGAAGCATTGTTTTCTCAGAACAGATCACAAAAGATGCCAATAACAGTGGCAAGCCATTGATTACAGGCTCTGAGCCTCACCATTTTCAAAGATTGCTCTCCCAGTGCAAAAGCCTCTGAGTGAAAAACTGTGCTGTGTGGGTTCCACATGCTGTGATTCCCATGCAAGGGTGGGTTTCTAGGAATTTGCTGAACATGATGAAGAAATCCATAATTCAGAGAGCTTGAGAGATAAAATGTGGAGCATCTTCTTCATAAGCCCTTATTTATTAGGGGGACTGTACACTATTAGTGTATTGCAGGCTCTGCTAAAGCAGGTTTTGTGATTAAAAACTATTTTTCTGAGCACATCTGTTTTAGGTAAGAAATTGTCCAGTGAACATCACTGGGTAGTTGTGATAGAAATTAGTCACTCCCATGTATTTAGTGCAGTGATTTCCAAACCCAGGCTTGCAGAGTTTTTTTTTAAGTAGGTATTTGGCTCTTGTTTGCATTGAGTTTGGTTAATGTTTACTCTCCTTTGGCATATGAGCACAACAGAGGGAAGCAGATGCTGTGCACGTATCTGAGGCCTTTTTATCCCAGGTAAACCAAGGAGAAACAAATCATTACTGTTCAAAAGGACAGATCACTTCCACCAAAGGCTTCAGCATCCCATCATGTCTCTGCTCTTGCCCAGAAGTACTTGCTTCACCTGCCCTCACATAACCCATTTCTAAGTTGTTTCATGAAATCCTGGATCTTATTTCTTTCTGATTCTTCACTATTACCCTTACTCATTCCCTCAGTAACTCCCAGTGCTTTTTACCCAATCCCTGTTGTTTATTTTGGATAAATAACCTCCAGCTATTCTGCTCACAGAGCTCTGTTCCATTTAACCTCTTCTTTCTCCATTATAACTTCTCTCCTTTATGCTTTAAATTTCTCCCTGAATCCTGTGGAAAAGTCCATTGCAGGGAGGAAAAGGAATACTTTGTTCACCAAATCTGGGCTGTGGTGGGCAGGATGTAAGGGTTTAAAACTAGCAGCAGAAACTTCCTCCCAGCCTCATGCTAAGAGGTCAGGACAGAATTAGAGTAAATTGCTTAGGGAGGTAGGTCTTAGAAAAATAGAATAATAATTAAGGAAAAAAAAAAAAAAAGACAGAAATTTTGAGTCCCGGTCCAAGTATAGAACTCTTATAGCCTTCTCTTCAGCCCTGTTTTCTGTAAATCCATAATTCATCCAGAAATACTTTTCAACTTCTTCTCACCTGCTGTGAATTCTTTTTTTGCACTTTCCCCCAATATTTTGTGGCCTGTTCAGTGTATCTTTTGTGGCATTGACTGTATCTATATAGTCATACGGATTTATTATTATAAATCCTTGCATGAGACTAACGCTTGCAATACAAAGCTTTTATATCTCTGAGCAGCAGATCTTTGATTGATCAAGAAAATAGCAAGATATGTTACAGAAAGAAGAAAATCTGTCATTTGGTGGAGATATTTCTAGGTTTTTTTATAAAATATTTGAGTCTTTCCATCACTGGCAATAAAATTCTAATCTACTTGTCTGTTAAAAAAAGCATTTTAAAAAGACCAAATTAGCAAGATCCTTTTTTAACTTCCACTGACAGAACCCTTTACATACATTTTCCTTGAAATTTATTGCTTCAACATTTCTCGTACTCTGAAGTCTTCACCTAAATCTACTTAAGAGTATTTATGATTAAAATAATACTAGAATGATACTGAAATGTTGAAGAAGAAAGCAGTGACTATTTTATATGCATGTATACAATTTTGAAATTGTTATGTGTACAGACTAACATGGTATTGTATGACTATAGCATAATGATGCATTGTATTGCAGTTATTAAATGTACTATGTTTTGATGTGTTATTTTATTACATTTACAGAACATTTGTGTATCAGTGATTATACTTATTTGATCCTTGAATCTTGTTCCTGTCATGACTTATGCTTGATATAAATATAACCCTTACTCCACTGAAAATAAGAATTTTTGATCGGTTTTATTCAGATATTTAAAATCTATTTCCACTTGGACTCAGGATGAAAACTGAACTGAAATTAATTTTTCAGTGGGACAGAATGCCCTAAAAAATTCTAACTTGAAGTCTCTAATTTCAAGAAGTCTTCTATAAAAGTTTGGATATTCCTGGTCTGAAATGCTTGGTTTGCCCTTGTTGAGGGAAGAGGACCTGTTGCCACTTAGTTCTCTGTGACATTAATCTCAGCCTGCCTGGCAAGCTGTGGACCCCATGGGACATGTGTTGAGAAGCTGAAATTCTCTGTTCACCCCTTGGCTCTGGGCAGACAGCCTGGACTTCTTGCAGTGCCTTGGATTGTGATGCAGTGAAAAACCAACATCTCACATTACCATGGGAAGGTGTAGCCTGGCCAGCTGGGACTGTGTGGTGTGTGGTGGCCTGGCTGGGTCAGGGAAGCATTCTTGGTTTAAAAAGACTATTTTTGTTTTGCTTTCTTTTGTTGCATTGGTTATTTTTAACCCAAGCCAGCTCTTCAGGCTGGTTCACATAACCCCATGAGCAGCTGTTCTGGCACAGTCAAGGCACAGCCTTGAGAGGGAGCAGCACAGTGAGGGAGCTGCCTGCACTGGCACCAGGATGGAGGGAATGCCCATCAGACTCTGGAAATGGTTGCCCTTTATTGCAGCAGGTTGTTTGTAGAATAGGTAGGGGGATTAAGGGTTTAACTTGAACTTGAGTTTGAACAAAGGCTGGACTGCTAAATGTTGGCAATAAAGAAATAAATGATAACTTCTGGCTCATCCCTAATCCCATCCCACATCTTGAGTGGACTTTGGAGCTAAGAGAGGATGTGGTGGTGGTCTTTGATCACATTTTTACATTCTTGACACCTTTCAGGACACATTCCCTGTCACCAGGTAAGAGGGTGGCACACACACAGTATCAGTGGGCTTCTCAGTCCCATGGCAGGTGTGATGAGATCAGTGTCCCCTCAAAGTCAGTGTAGAGAACAAAGTGCATGAGAACAGCACAAACCATCTGCAGAGTGGTGTTTCTCTCATTGTTTCTCTCATCTGGCTTTCCTTTGGCTTCTCAGTGTTGACCAACAGCTGTGGAGTCAAGATGACCTTTGGAGCAGAGGGATCTGGAGAAAGAGGCTGTGCTCCTATCTTTGCCTGTGTTCTTCCAAAGGGTGGGAAGCACAGAAAGAGGAAAGCCTCCCAGAGAAGCAGCAACAAGGAATTGCCTTAGAAAAGCCAAGTCTGAAGTCTGTAAGTTTAGTAAATATTTGCTTTTGTACCTTGAGGCCAGTGATGTTTAAAATGTGAAAATGTTTTTCTTACCCTGAGGCCAAAGGAGTTTGTGCTTTGATTTAAACATTCATTCTGGTTTGTATTTAAGCCACCACAAAGTAAACTATCACACGAGCAGGGCTCTCAAAAACACTCATTGTGCATCCACCCTCTGGCTTCTATTTTATCACAAGTGATGAGGGATTGGAATTTAAAAAGGGATAATCTGTGGAGCTGGCCCAGAGGGTTGGTACAGCCAGCTGGGCTCCAGTGTCTGTAAGGACTTTCACCCAGCAGGTTTCTCCAAGGTTTGGGAATTCTACATCACTGGCAGCAGTGAAGAAGCAGCACAGATGAGCTCCCCAGGAAGCCTCCCCAGACCCTCATAGCCAAGGCAGGCTGCTATTGAGAGATACCTTTGGGAAAAAGAAATCTGTTCCAGCCAAATGGATCCCATCAAATAGGAGCATGTTTGGCCATTCCACCAGGTCCTCCTGCAAACCTGAACTGTGAGAAGATCCATTCCTTGTGCACAGTCCATCTGCCTTTCTGAGGAGCTCCAGAGCAATAAATATGGGCTGCGGCCTTTGAGTTGCTCTGGGATTCATTGACCTTAAAGAAATCCCTTTGACTTCAGCTGTGATGTCAGATGAGTGCTGTAATTTCAAAGCCCTCTGTGAAAGTAGCTCTGCATTCCTGAGACAGTAGCCTTGTCTAATAGTTACAGTAGTACCTGGGTGACAAAACTGAAGGGTTTTATAGGTCACCCATCACCTGCAACTGTGGGACTGAGTCTCCTCCTCTATTACAGCATGCCCATTTCTAAAATGGATAACGTTTAGTTACCTCAGGAATGATTTTGCAGCACTGATAAAATGTCTGCAAAATCTTTAAAAAGAAATATTGCTCTTTTTAAAAAAAATTATTAAGCTGTTTATATATTATTCCAGTTCTTTATACACTGGGAAAAAAAGGAAAATTAAAAACCCCTTATCACTTTTCTACCATAGTCCTCAAAGCTTCAGTGTAAAAGGAGGTCTCTTACATTAACAGGAGGAAGTGGAAAGCAAGGAAAATAATTGTACAGTGGTGAGGACTTTCACCATCACCAGACTGAGATTAGGCACTATACTGGGTAGCATTGGTGTTGTATCCCTTTTAAATCCATGCCTCTGAGAAATTACAGCTGGTCTCATACCAATTCAAAATAGGTGCAGATGAACCCTTAAAATTTTTGTTTTAAATTTGTGCTGATACATTTTTCAATCTAAATCATTGCTGGCTTCTTGAATTGGATTTGAGAGTGACTGTACTGGGTAGAAAAGCCAATACTGAGCTTTCTTAGACCACTGCTGAAGTTTTGTTTGGGAACCACCATAAGACAAGGTGCTTTTACAGTCCAGGCAGCTGCAGGTGTGGGATGCAGCCCCAGCCACACAGAGCATCCAGGCTGAGCCCCTGGGTAAATGAGGAGTTATTTCTGAGCATTACACCAGCTGTAGGCTGTTGCTGTCTGTCTGCTGGATTTGGAGGCTGCCAAGAAAGCCAGGAGAGAACAAGATGCTGTTCTTTGGTGTCAGCTCACTAGGAACAGGAGAAAATGGAAAGGCACAGATTACACTGCCTTACCTCACCAGTGACAGTTTTCAGTCTTTATAGAAATGCTTTATGCACTGTCATTTTGCAGATTTCTCTGGCTGCCTGTGCCCATGGCCATACTTTTATGGTGCATTGTTCTGCTTCCCTTCTATTTTTCTTTATCTTGCTGTCCTGCAGCAATTCTAATGTGTGCTGTCCCATGATTTGGAGGTTACATCTGCTGCCCATGAAATTTTGGGATCACAGGATCTGTACTATACTGAAAGATGAATTTGGAAGGCAACTGACCAACAGATTGATTGTTAAACAGTGTTTAAAAGCTGTCCACACCATTTTAGGCCAGTGTTAAAATAGTCAAGTACCAATGGCTGTGGCTTTTCTTATTTTAGTGCAGTTCAGAGGTACACCCAGTCTTCTGCTGCTGATAACCCAGAGGTTCTGAATGTAAAGACATCACTGCAGTCTCAAATACCAGCACATATTTATAGCATCTGTCTCAGCAGAGTTTCCTTTCTTCCCTACAATTATTTGAAGGCTGTAAGCCAACTCTAACACCCACAGAGAACTAATTTAAATCAAGATTTAAATCACCAAGTAGGAAATCTTGGTTTTAATAATACATTTGATCTCTTTTTGCAGTAGTAAGTTGTGCTAGATATTTTTTTGAAATGAAAGTTAGCTTTCATGGGTTGGTAACCATTAGAACACCTAAAGGGGGCCTACAAGAAAGCTGGAGAGTGGCTTTTTGCAAGGATATGTAGGGATAGGACAGGGAGAAATGGCTTTAAACTGAAAGAGGGTAGATTTAGATCAGACAATAGGAAGAATGAGAAGTTATTTCATTGTGAAGGTGGAGAGGCACTGGAACAGGGGAAAGCTGAGGATGCTCCACCCCTGGAAGTTCAAGGCCAGGTTGGATCAAAGGAGAGACCTGGTCTGGTGGAAGGTGTCCCTGTCCGTGGTGGGGGTGTTGGAACTGGGTGATCTCTCCCTTCCAACCCAAACCATTCTGAGATTCTATGATTAGAAACAAAAGATAGCACACAGTGAGGTCTTTTTTTCTCGTTAACCAAAAGTATTTCTCTATGAATATTTATTATGTTGATAAATTAATGATCACTTTATCATATTCTTAATTTTGTCATATTTTTAATTGGAAAATGAAGCATGGTTCATTTTTTTCTAGATTTTTTTCCCTTGTTTTTATGAATCTATAATTGAATGAAAACTAGAATTCAATAAAAAAATCCCCAAATAGCTTAATATTCCCTTTGTTACCTAAATAAAATATATTAAGTGATATAAGAAAATAAAATCCTACATTCTTTTTTAGCTTAAAAGCAACTAACTGGTTTGTTACTATGAATAATTAAGTTATCAGTCACTGAAATAAGTCAGAGCAAAGAAATTGCAGAGCTTATTATAGTCATTTTTATTCATAGATTTGAGAAGGAAAAAAAAAGTCTTTTTTTAAAATATTCTCTATGGATTCACAACAAGAAATGAACTTGTTAAATAGAACTAATGGAATAAAATTAAATTAGTAAATATTTTGTATGTTCTAGAAGGCTACTGCTTCCAAATCTGCTTCCAAATTTTCTATTTCAGAAAATTTTTGCCCTAGGGAACCCACCTAATTCACCTGACTGAAACCCACATAGTACACCTGACTAGAACTTCAGCAGTAACAGTATGTTATTTTAAGAAATTATACAATTTTAGACCTTGCTATGAATTGTTTTAATTTCACATTTCATTTAGGTAGGATTTATTTTAAGTTTTTTTTTCATGAAAAGTTGTTTCATTTTTAAATGACTGTGGTTTATTTTGTCCACTTTGTCAACTACCAGGGTGTCGAAACCCAGGGCACAGGGAATACTTCTCTGTCTGCTCTGGGGTGCCCTGACCCCCAGGGCAGCACTGACTTTGACCCTCATTCATGGAGAAAGTTTCCCAGACTTCAAGATAGACTGGAATCCACAAAAGTGTGAAATAGATCATAGAGAGCAGTGTAGGTGAATCACATGGTGAGAAATTTGGGTTTTGGGATTTTTAGTATGTTGTGGATGGAAGCAAGATGGAGGGCACAGGGGGTTGTCCTGGGTTTCTTCTTCATGATCCTTCTTTCTTCTTCTCCATGGGTTTGGGTGGCATTTTGTAATTGGGCAGAAAAGTCTCCATTGCAGCTCTTTTGCATCAGTTATTGGGTTAAAAGGGAAAATAATCCAGGTGTCAGTTCTTATGGATAGTTTAGTCTTAAAACACCTTGTACCAAGAGATTGTTGCCATTTTGTGCCTTCTAATGAAAAGCTGCAGAACTCACAGCAGTGAGACTGTTTTGCTGATAAGAAATAATAAACACCTGAGTCTGATCATGAACTACTGTCTTGAGTGCCTTCTATACACACCCAGAGAAACCCACAACTGGTACTGCCACACCAGGGGTGTAGAAAAGGCAGTGGCTTGTGTTCTGCACAGCCCCACTAATTCAACTTGTGCAGGTCATGAATTGGCACAAACTGTGTGCTCTGAAACCCAGAAAACTGCATGAAAATGACCTGGAAACCACATTCTCCAGATGGAGAAGAGTGTTTTGAGCTCCTGGCCTGGCCAGGAATTCCCCAGGCTGAGAAACATCCATGTCCGGCAGGAGCAGCATCTGGCATCACCCCTGCTCAAGATCTGGTTTTTCCTCTGTGTAAGGCAGAAGGAAGGGGGCAGAGGTGACAGCAGCAAATAACAGCTGAGGCATAGGGCATTTCCCAGGGAATCAATGCAAGCTTGGCTCAGTGGTCTCCCAGTTTGCTTTGGGCCATCAACTCTTCCCAGCTCCTGGTTAATCCCCAGGGATGCCCAGTGACTCAGTGCTCATTGCAGGGAGTGTGAATCAACAATATTCTGCACCTGCTCTATCTAGTGAAAACAAGAATGGAAGATACTAAATTTCACTTAATTATGAAAATCTGTCATATTTTCATCCAGAAACCTTTTGTTCTCCCTCTTAACACTTATAAAATGGGCTGAAAAAGAATTCCTCATCCATAAAATGATGCCCAAGGAGACAAACAAAATGTCTCATCCCTTCACTCCAAGGTCTTTTCACTTTAATTTTTCCACCCCCAGCAGCCCATTTGCAGGCTGTTTTACACCCAGGTGGATTTTAGAATATGGCCAGTGCTTCACTTTAACTAAAAGAAGTCATTTGGCAGGTAGCTGAGTGCTATGTTCTAGACAGGAGTTGCTGAGCAAGAGTCCCACTCACAACATCTGCTTTGCTGCTGGACAGGCACAGAAGTTTTAAAGTGAGAGCAGAAAACTGCTCTGACATAAAGGAAGATGAGGAGTGATGAGCCCCTCTGCACAAGTGTCTTTGCTGCAGGAATATATATAATCTGAATATATAATCAAGACTGAGTTGTCTGTAGAGAAACTCAAGAATAGGTAAAAGGACACAGTATCTCTTGGTTTAGGGTAACACTGGGGTATTTTGGCTCTTCACCTGTCATTTATTTAACACAATTTTGAGCTGTACATTGCAGGTGTTAGACACAACACACCCTGAGCTCCACTGTAAAATGCAGTCCCTCTTCCCTGAGGTAAGTTGAATTCAAAATTTTATATTTGAGTATTCTAATTTTGGCATGCACAGATTCCACATATAGCTTATCATGGTATGAAATTCCATAATGTTGCTATGGAAGAACTCTGATTTGTTCTAGCCATGCACATTGCAAAAATATTTTTTTTCCTCATACTTTATAGGGAGGCAGGTTCTAGATGGAGCTGTGCCCAGCCTTGTATGGATGTATGGAGTCCCAGTAAGTTCTGAGTTTGCTCAGGGACTATTTTGTCTTGGGCATGGTGTGTGCAGGCATCCCCCTCACCCCTGAGCCAAACGCCTCCAAAGGGCAGAGCAGCAGAGCTGACTCTCTCCCAGACCCCAGACTGGCTGGTTTGGTCTGAATGCACATCAGAGAGCTCAGGGGAGGCTGGAAATGCACAGATGGGTGCTGGGAAAAGTGCTCTGAACCACCCCCAAAGCCCCATGCTGGGGCAGAAGACTGAGTGATAATAAGACCTGCTAAGTAAGAGCAAAAAGCAGACACCATGTCTGCCTCCCTTTGAAAAGGAGTTGAAATATTTGTTCTTTCTTGTTTCCAGTGCACTGGAAATGCTTGCTGGTGTTGTTCTCTCTGGGCCAGTGGCTCTCCTGTCTGAGCAGATGAGCCTCAGATCAATTTCCTATTTTTTTTTCCCCCTCAGTTTATGGGCTGATCTAGGAACAGCATGGCTCTCTGTCTTTTTTTGGCTGAGGTTCCAAGCCAGGCTCTGACATCCTGGGTCTGGCTCACTGTTGGGTGCTGTGTGTTGCAGACAGATCCTAAGCCAAAGTGTTCCCTGTCCAGTGCTGCTTCTGCAGAGGGGCTGCAGGCCAGCAGGGAATGAGGGAATGCTGTTTCTCAGGAGCTGCCTGCACATTATTACCAACACCATGGTTCAGTCTCCCTCCTCTAGCAACCCTAAGCACTCTTGTGGATTTCAAAAGCCTCATATGACTTCTCTGGTACTTGAGAAGCTGGGGAAGGAGAAAAGTGAAGCTGGGAGCTGGGGAAGAAGAATAAAGCCAGAGAAGTTACATATGTGGGAAGGAAGTTGAATTCTCATGAAAGAGACATTGGACATACATCTTCAGAGAATTTTTCTCAGATAGCTTTGATAGAAGTCCAAGATCCCCTGAACTGAGGTAGACACACTATTGTTGGAGAGGCCATGCATGACACATCTCTGTCACCGTGTTTTTACACAGAGTGTTCATACAAAGCAGAGTCTGAGAAAACTGGAAATTTAGTACTGGTCTGTGGTCAAAATTTTCTGCAAGCACAAGGATATGTTATTCATCACTCTGTTGAGAGTCCAGTAGTACCTTTGTACATTTTTTGATATCACACTTTCTCAGTCAGGCAAGACACAGAGGAAATTATGATGATGTGAAGGAAAACTTTTCACTTTAAAAACAAAGCCAGCACCAATATCCTCAGCAGTTTCCACATGCTCAACATTAGCTTCACCTTGTGTTTTGTGAAACTTGCTGTTGTGCTGGCAGGATGAACAATGATCATCTGAAGAACTTTATGTTTGCCTTTGGATCTCACATAGATTAAACAGCAAAACCCACATCAAGAGAGAAATGGTTTCTTCTTCTTTATTTCAGTATGCTTTTTAGTGACTGCCTAAGAAATAACAACTTCTCTTTACCTTTTGTTTTTGAGGTTTGAACCTCTCCTTCTGTTGCTGTCATCTTGTGGGGATACCAGTTGTGGGTTTCTCTGGGTCAGGATTGAAGGCACTTGGGACAATAGTTCAAGTTCAGACTCAGGTGTTTATTATTTCTTATCAGTAAAACAGGCTCACTGCTGTGAGTTCCGCAGCTTTTCATTAGAAGGCACAAAATGGCAACAATCTCTTGGTACAAGGTCTTTTAAGCCTAAACTATCCAATGAAGAATTGACACCTGGATTATTTTCCCTTTTAACCCAATAACTGATCCCAAAGAGCTGCAATGGGGACTTTTCTGCCCAATTACAAAATGCCACCCAAATCCATGGAGAAGGAAGAAGAAGCATGAAGAAGAAACCCAGGACAACACCCTGTGCCCTCCATCTTGCTTCCATCCACAGCATACTAAAAATCCCAAAACCTCAATTTCTCACCAAGTGACACACCTACACTGCTCTCTATGATCTATTTCACACTTTTGTGGATTCCAGTCTATCTTGAAGTCTGGGAAACTTTCTCCATGAATGAGGATCAAAGTCAGTGCTGCCCCTGGGGGTCAGGGCACCCCAGAGGAGACAGGGAAATATTCCCAGTGCCCTGGGTTTCCACATCATCTCTCACATGTAAATGCACCAGGGTCTTACAAACCTCTGTTGATTTGGGAAGGAAGAACATTCTGTGTGTGCTACCCTGATAAAGGCACATGAACTGCTTGCTCTGCATTTGCCACAGGAGAATCCCTGAGGACAAGTCTGGAGCTGTGAGACAGATCAGGGCTTGACCTGTAAATAGGAAAGGAGCTGGAACACTCAATAGCCAACAAACAAATTTTTTTTGTCCCTGTCTCTTGCAAGGCAGCACAGATGCCTGCGATCTGGGGGATCCAGGATGCAGAGGAAGAAGCAGGTGGATTCCAATGGGCATTTGGGAGGTTCCCTCCCTGTCTCCCTGGACAGGCCATGGAAGTCCTGGTGCATTCTCCCTCTTTTCAAGGCCACCATTTCTTCTTGAGGTGCAAATGAAAGTAGAGCTGTGTTGTTTTTCCAGGGCTGTTGCTCTGGGTAGGAGCATCTTCCTGCTCCAGACCCTCTGTCCATGAGGGTCCTGTGCTGGCTTTTGCTCCGTGGAATAACTGTGAAATCCACAGCATTTCTGAAGGCTCTTCCAGTCCTCCTTTTCTGCAATTTTTCTGCAATAATATGGCTTCAGTAGTTAAAAATGTGTGATGTATGTGTTTAGAGGAGGCAATTCCAGGACAAATCACAGAAGAGAGTCCCTGACTGTTAGCAGTTCTTGGAGTTCACCACTTTTCACCTCTGCTCCCTTGTATAAAAACAAAGCTTTAGATTTTCTTTCATTTCAGAACATGAGTACTTTCACTTTTAAAAAATAAATTATTTAAAATTTCTCTGCAGTCAGCATTTTGAATACCTTAATAAAATATATTTTTTCCTCTGCAAGTCTCAAATCAAAAACTGTTCCTTCCCCCTGTATTTCTGAGCTCTACATTTAAAATAAAAATTAACATATTGAATTTGAAGAATTGTGGAGCTGAATTTTACTACGAGGCTTAGACTAGCGTATATCTTATTTTAATATCTGGAAATGTGTGGTTTTCTTTTATCAGTTATGTAATGGTCTGCTATTAGCTATTTTATTTCTGTGCTAGACTGGGATACATTTATGAAATTCCTTAAGGTGAACTGAAAAAAAGAAAATGCAACAGACTAAAATGTTATGGTTATGTACCATAAACAGCAAATTAGTACACAGAATTTGAGAGTTTTAAAACCCCCATGCTGTTTAGGGACACATTGAGGGGATATTGCTGTTGGATTAAAGATGTGTGCTCATTGCCCCAACTTTGCTGTCAGGCTCACAACACCCTCCAAACATGTGCTCTCAGATCCTCAGATTTTCAGCAGAAACTCTTTCATGTGAAAGGAAAAAAAAAAGTCAAGGAGACAGATTTTGGTTTCTGTTTATTTTTTTAAAGCTATGAAAAGCTGGTTGTATAGAAGCCATATGAATTTTATTCCTACACAGTCCCCTCCCGAGCATCGTCTGGGCTATAGACAAAGGGCTGTGTTGCTTAGCAACCCCCTAAAGCTCATCAACACAGCCTTGGTATTAATATTTATCCCCCCCTTCCTTAAAAAAAAAAAAAAGCCTTACTCTGGAATTTGAAATGGGATCTGTCCTCCCTCTCTTTTGTGCAATTAAAGCAATACTGCTCACTTTTTCCAATTAATGTTACTAGCTAAACCAAACAATTTCTGCCAGGAGGGCCAAATTCAGCTCTTGGGTGACTGACTGGAATGAAAGTTACATCAGGGATGAATTTCTACTGTCAGTGTTCTGTAGTTTTTCTTTCCTTTAGAACACTGAAATCCCTAATTTCCATCTTCCTACCTATTTTTTTCTGAGTCCTCTCTTTCCATGCCTGCACCAAGGGGCTCCCTCTTGGCTGCATCCCTCTCACTGCCTCCAGCAGCTCTGGTGTCCTCAGTGGCAGGGCTGGAGGGGTTTTCCTGCAGCCTCTGGGGGCACCCAGACACCAGGACAGGTGCTGAACAAATATCAGGGTGAAAAAAATCCAGTAAACACAGCAGAAAGCTCAATTACCCACACTGGGACTAACCAAGACTTGGCTGCTCCTTGGCAAAATGATTCTCTGCACCAGCAAGAGCCCTGAGTCCCTTTACAGCCCATTTTTGAGAATTTCAGTGGAATGTAATTAGCACACAGACTGGAGAAAATGTCTCTGGAGGGAGCTAAGCAAATTATTCAATATTGCCCCCAAATAGAGAAATATTTGGAATAGGCTCTGGCTTTCTGTTTGTGTTAAATGGCCATGAGATCTGGGGATATTCACTTTTCTGCCCTTCAGCCTTTCCAGAGAAGCACCACCAGAAATACAGATCTGAGTCTACCAGTCCAGGCAGTGCATTGTCATCATATAAACTTGTCATTGTATCAAAACACCGTGGGTACACTGGGATTTGGTGTGGAAACAGAAGCAGGATGGAAAGTCAGCTGGAGCTACAACTTACCATGCTGAGAGTGCTGAGAAAAGGGCACTTAAGGGCCTAAAAAAGGGCTTGGTGCTTAAAGTTGTGGTCACATTTGCTGTTTCCAAAATCCTGGCCACAAAATGTGGCACAGCTTCTTTCTGGAGTAAGCTGGGATGTGTCAGGCTGCTGGGAAAGACACTGAAGGATGAGGAAAGAACTGTGATTCTGGAAGCAATTTATTCTTAAAATCATTTTCCTTTGAGAGTGAAAAGGAAATTATTTTAAGGTCAGGAGCAGATGTGTGTGGAAAACTAATTGCAAATGTGATAAAGAAAGAGAAGTGCAGGGTCGTTCAAACAGAAGCAGCAACTCTGTAAACAGCAGTATTGACTTCAGACTCCAGCAGTGTCTTAATACTATATATAGTTTTTTTTTTCATACTTCTATCTCTCCTGTCATGCCAAGTAATAATAAGAACTCTTTACTAATATCAGTGAGACAGGAGACCACAAAGACCTCTGGTTGTTAGGCTGCTCTGGAATGGAGAGTACACCATGGAGAGAACATCTTGCAGATGCTTCACAGCCAGTTCCAGCCTGCCCTTCCAAGCTGTGAACATGGACCATGCCTCAGGCCCACACTTGCCCTGGAAGGTCACACCAAGACCTGTCACATGGACTTTTTTGGGCCTGTAAGCTCAGTGCAGGGCTCTTTAGAACAATGTTAATTCCACTTGGCCAGATCCTCAGCTGGAGCCAGCCAATACACCCATTGCTTTCATCATCACTCTCTGTGACAGCCAGGAATGATCAGTTCTTTATATCTAAAAAAAAAAAACCTTTCTTAGAAGTCCTGAAATCTGAAAACTTCTTACTTTTGATTGGATTAGCCTTCATTCAAAAGAAAAAAAACTGGACCTCCTTTTGATTCCACTCATTTTTCACTGGTTTTGCCCTTGTGAATGTCCTTTAGAATTACTCCTGACTTACACTGGTATAAGAACAAGAAGATACAGGGCCAACAAGTCATCCTGGCATTTAGAGCCAAAACATGTGTGCCAGTCCAGGTGCAGGTACATCTCAGCACAGGGGGTACAAATACAGGAGAGGAGAGGAGGGGAGTGGGGCAGATGTGAGCAGACTGAGTGGGAGCTGTGCAAGGGGCTCAGCCACTCAGAGCAGTAGAACCATCTCCTCTTTTTCCAGCTGCTGATGATTCAGCCTCACCTTTGCTTGCCCTCACGTCACTCAGCTCCAAGCAGACACCATCTTTTGGATCCTGTAGTGCAGTGAGCAAGTTCTCTTTAGCGCCTTGCTGGAAGACTTTAAACCCCTTCTTGACAGGTTTGGCAGAAAAACAGCTTTTGTAAACTTCCCCTGTTTTACTTTGGGCAGTGAAACTCAGCCCAGGACCTTTCCTGCAGGGGGTTAGAAGGTGCACACAAGAGCTGCTCCTTCAGCACAGCTGGAGAGACCTCTCTGCAGTGGGGAGGTGGGTGATGCCTCCCAGACTTTAGTGCACACAGGAGCCTGGCTGCTTGTTGCTATAGATGCTCTGTTAGTGCTGCCTTTATGCCAAATCAGCTACAGCATCTTGAGAAGATCCAGAACAGCACTTCCAAGGGTAACTGGTGTAATTGGCTTTGTCCTGCTGAGTTGAGCTCCTTAAATGACACTTTAGGAGAGCAGCTGTTTCTCATTTACTTCCTCCTCTCCTTTTTTTTTTCTTTTCGCTTTTTTTTTTTCTGACAGGAGTTAGTGCTGCTGCTCATCCTGATCTCCTGAGCAGATTCTCATCTTCTCTGTGACAGGAGGCACTGGATATTTACTTTTGAATTAATTTAATTTAAAGCAAGGCTGGTGGAAAGCAGGGGTAATAGCTGTGTGAACCTGCCTTTAGTGCAAGACTGGATCTAGCCTGAGCAGGGAAAGAGCAAATTTCCTCACCTTTTGTTAGTCTCTCTCAAAACCACCTGAGGCAGCATAGAACTTGTTCACTCTTCTGTAAGTCCAACTAGAACACCGTATTTTCCACTGGGACCGGTAAGGTCCATATTTCCATGTTGCCAGATTGATTGGATTCAGTGGCCAGCAGTCAGGACAGCTGGGCTCGAGCCAGTAACCAAGGCAGAGATCCTCTCTGACCACCACATGCTGCTCATTTCACCTCATCTGGCTGCCAAAGGGCTGAAAGGTTTTGTGTTTGCAAACTTTTCCCTCTTATGGTGCTCTCCCTTCCTCAGCACTCACACATCCAGCAGGTTTTGAGTTAGGCAAAATCCTCAGCTTTGGTTTCCTTTGGTTTTGAGCTTCTAAACTCACTTGTGCAAAGTAGAAGGGGTTATTTTTTTGTCCCAAAGAAACAATACTTACCATGTGTAAAATGCTTTTCACCTTTCTAACAAACTCAGTCAACTAATTAATCCTTGCAATATCCCTGGAAGGAAAGCAAACATTATCTCACTTTTACACACAGGGAAACTAAGGCAGAAAGGTGAAGTGAATTGCTCAAGGCTGGTGAAAGATTTAGTGCTGCAGTCAGTTTTATAAACACAGGGGATTTCTGGCTCCTGGTCCTGCAAGCAGGCAATTAGACCAAGTCTCCAGAGGATAAAATGGGCTACAAGGCACAACCTTCCCCTTGCAGCACTGGTGCTGCTCTGGGGCCTGCCGAGGCTGAGGCTCACAGCTTGGGAGAGGTGAGCGAAGGGCAAGCACTGTCCTGGTTGGAGCCCATCCCTTTCTAACTGTGCCCCACCACTGTCCCAAAGATAAAACCATCTGCATAACATGTACTGCAAATGGAGCTGCAGAATGCTGCAGAAGTTCAAAGGAGTTTTGGGTCAGCTGTGGCAAACCAGTGTAATTTGGATGCAGGGTGGAAGACATCTCCTGCATCTCCTGCATCTCCTGCATCTCCTGCATCTCCTGCAAATGAGCCTCCATGTGATGGAGATGTGTTTTGCTATGCCTGTCATCAGGGGGAATAAACAAGAATATTCATCTGCCCATCTTTTATGGGTGTTCCATCTCAGGAAAGGCTGTGAGCAACTTTACTGATAAGTATTTTGTGCTCATTCTGCTTAAAACAGTTCCACTTGTTCCAGAATAAAACTGGGCAAGGGAGCAGCCTTATCACAGCACTAGACAAGTTCTGGAATCAGTGACAATGTTCTGAACAGAGAATTTGATCCAACTTCAGAACTGCTCAAGCTTTCTGCTGCTGTATCTGAGCACAGGGTCAGCCAAAAATATCTGTCTCTGGACCAGCTGAGAGAGGAAAATTAGAACATCTGTGCAGCAAGGAAACTTTGCTGTGTTGTCAGCCAGCACTGTCAAAGGCATTGCTCTAGGGAAGCTTGTACCAGCGCTTCAGTCTTGCTGTTAATATTGAGCATTCCTGCTCTTTCTGAGACAAAGAATTGGTGACTGAGGAATCAACACTATCCCTCCAAACTCACCAAAATGTTTTCATAGCTAGTGGGTCTATGCTTTAAAACAAAACAAAAACAGCTCCAAAAATATGGGAAGTGCATGCCAATAATTTTTATTTCTGCACTGAAGCAAATTCTTCCAAGCATTTGTGAGAGAAGGACAAGAGAGGACAATCCATCAGTGCAGAGTACATCAACATATTAAAAAAATGCAAGTAGTGGGGAAAGCTTTTAATTTGAATGATATCAGTGCCCACAAGCATGACAATAATTAAAGGTCTGCCAGCATGGCCATTATACATTCTGGTTTAGTGCATTTAATATCTCAGCTGCTTCAAATCACATCAGCCTGATGGCTGGCAAGCATGTTTCCACTCTGGATGCAAATCAAACTCTCACACACCATTCTGAAGCCTCACTTTAAAGGTAGGACTTTTTTGCATCAGGACAGGCTGTCCTTGGTCCTTGCAGTTCTGTAATGCTGGTACACTTCCACTGCCTGAGAAAATGGAGAATAAATTATTCTCCTTACAGTTAGACTGAATTGTTGTCATACATACCCTACTTCAGGGCAATTTTTCCAGCTCTCAGAACTTTCTTTCTCCCCTGACAGGTGTTTGTGTCGTGATCTGTCAGGGATGTTCCCTCCTTTTGGGTTGTAAGGAGGGTAAGGGAGAGGCTGTGCTCCCTTCCCTCCTCTGCAGCCCTGGGCTGGTGCCTGGCAGGGCACTTTGTGCTCCACTGCCCTCAGCTTGCCAGGGGTGGGCTGACAGCCAGGCTGCAGCCAGCTCTGATGGGGCAGGAGGGCAGCCAAGGGGTTTCATTGATCTCCTGGTGCTTCTCTGCTGAGTTATTCCTGCAGAGCCCCAGGAGCTCCTCAGGGAGCAGCATGGCACAGCACCACGGTGGATGAGGGCAGATGATCACTTTCGCAAACAGTTCTTTCCCAAAAACAAGCCAATAACTTATTTTATTTTCATTTGGAGGGGGGATAAAAATGAAAGCACAACAAAGACAGAGCCTAACAAACAATGTGACTTGCATCACCATGAATGCTCCACTCCCATATGCCCCACTCCCTTTGCCTCTGCCTGCCTTCCCTTTCAGCCCATAACCTCGGGAGGGCAGGAGCTGTCTCTCACTGGGTGTTTATGCAGATCTGAGCACAACAAGGCCTTGATCCTCCCTGGCTCCTTCTGATGCTGCTGCAGCACAGCTGAGGAGGAGGTTTTAGACAGAGATGGCTGCAAGCTTCAGCTTGGAGGACATTGAAAGTGCCCCGGAGGTCAGGGGGGAGGTGACACATCCTCAGACCTTGGGAACATTAAGGAGTGGAACAATTAGCTGGCTGGAGGTTGGCAGGGAGAGTGCTGGATCTGAAGCCACCAAGCAAAAGTGTGACCTTGTTAGGATTAAAAAATGGAGAGCTCAAGGGGGTTCAGAAGGGAGAGTGGGAGGTCAAATGAAGGATGCAGGCAGGCAGATACAAAGGTTAAAAAATCCAA